>CM062806.1:309816760-312216760 GCA_031772625.1 Pinus tabuliformis | reverse complement strand
GATTAGTTGTTCTTACTTTTAATTGAATTTAGTGTAGATTTCACTTTCATTTTCATTCAGCAACAAAGATACTGGGCCGATGTCACTAGTTCATTATTTGATGTCTTTATTTCTTTTCAAGAATTGATTTCATTGCAGTTATTTTAAAGCTTTCTTTCAAGTTTTGGAAAACCACTTAGAGATCACCATAATCATCCATATTTCACTTGCTTTATCACCTTTTCATCATCTCACATTAGGGAAAGATAAATCCAAAAACAAACTTAAAAAAAAAAACTAAAAACGACAAAAGACTAAGGAAATGGTTATCTAGTACATATAGTACACTTCACTTCGTCAGTTTACGAACCCCGGGTTGACATTTTAAAGTAGCAATTTAGACCTCACTAAATTGACCAAACAAGGATTAGGATTCGAGTAAAGAATCTCTACAAGCTAGAGGTAGAAGATTGTGCTGCATTGAGTTCCAAAGCAGAGTTGGTGTAGAGCCAAGATGTTGGCGAGCTATGGCATAGAAGATTGGGCCACTTATGTAATGTAAAGGAGGTTGCCCCCTCGAAGAGGCTGAATTCTAAGGCGTTGATCTATCTTTTCTATCTTTTCTTGAGCTGGTTTCATAACAGGTCATGACTCATTTTCGAGCAAGAGACTCAATCTCCATTCGTGCAAGTCGTGACTCATTTTCAAGCAAGAGACTCAGTCTCCATTCATGCAGGTCGTGACTCGTTTTCGAGAAAGAAACTAAGTCTCCATTCGTGTAGGTTGTCACTCATTTTTTAGCAAGACACCCAGTCTCCATTCCTGTAGGTCATGACTCCTTTTTGAGCAAGAGACTTTAGTTTATAAATAATATATCATAGCAGAGCAGCGCATTCATGAGTTTCACATAGGTTGTAACTTGTTTTCAAGAAAGATGCTTTGGTTTATAGACAATATATCAGAGCAGAGCAACTCCAAGGAGACCATGAAGGAAATCCATATAAACCTCACCTCTATATTCAATCAAATTCATCTGCATTGTTGTGTTATGCTCTGCAGGTCATCTTGGCAATAAAATTGCTTTAGTAGGAAGGGGGTGTATTTTCTCTGCAATTCACACCCAATACTTCATTGAAGGGGTGTCTGTAATTTCATGATAATTTCATTGTTATATCCCATAGAAACATATGAATTTACATGCAGGGAGAACTCTAAGAGGTGTGAAAATGACAGTTACTCCTAGTATTTCTATCATGGATGGGAAGTTGATGGTGTTGGGGCAATGTGTTTTGTATAACATTCACGGGAATATCACCTTGACCCCTGCATTAGGGGTGAGAACGGTTAAAAATGCATTTTTGGGAGCCATGTTTGATCAAAGCAAGGGTCATCATATTTTTCCTATAAGGCAGCTCGAGTGAGTTCTATAAATCTTGCCTTCAAGATTTGGCATTTTTTTTATTTTAATATGTATTTGTATTTATTTTTTGGGGTGTATATACCTTTCTCAACAATGGTATGATGTTTTTACTTTATTTTGGGTTGGGATTCCCTCTATTTTGTGAATTTGAAACTGTATATTTTTTCTAATTGGCTTGTGGCGTGGTCAACCTTTTGAAGTTGGGTTTGTTTTTAATGCCAATGAGCATAATTATTCTTTCTGTCTTTTGTGATTTGGGAGGTAATATTGGGGGAGGGCTTGTGGACTGGTTTTTTATTTCAACTAGGTAGACAAATCATGGTTCAAATCCCATCCAATATTTATTAGGATCCACATTATCACCCTGGAAAATGGTTCATATTGATCACTTATGAATTTTCGATGATTATAGCCTGAATGATGGATTTGAGGCACTATTTGAATCTTTTTGATCAAAAGGATTTTGGAATTTGTTCAGGCAGGTCTGGTGCTGCTTCTGCCTACCATGAAAAAGGTGCAGATTAGCTTTCGTGCATTTTATCTGGTTCATTTTAGTCTTTGAGTTTTCATTTTGATACAACCTTATTCGCAAGGGTTTCAATATAATTTGTGGTTGTTTTTATTGTCATTCTTGTGGTTTATTATTCTTTATAACTTTCAGAAAGTTGAGTATTGGTAATCCCTGGCAGTTGTGAGAATTGGGTTGGCGAAAATTGAAATTCTAACAAGTATATCTGAATTGAGCACTCATATTTTCACTTTGTGTTGGTTGGTTTGCTCTGACCTCCTCATAAGGAATCTACAATGAACCAGCATCACTGGTAATGTTTTCCTCTGCATGAAACATTTTTTTGTTGTTGCAACTAATGAGAATAAGAAATCCTCAACAATAAAACATATATTAAACAAAGTCTTTTAGTAGAAATCACATGAGAGAATTTTTTGGCCGACGCATTTCGAACCAACAAGTGTGGTTCATCATTAGGACCAGAGGATGAACCACACTTGTTGGTTCACAAAGCGTCAGCAAAAAAAAATCTCTCATTTGATTTCTACCGAAAGACTTTGTTTAGTTCATTATGGATCACAGAAGCTTGAATACAGAAGGAAAAAAAAAAAAAAAAAAAACATATATTGTTTATCTGATGTCCATTCTAACTTCTAATGCCTTTCTTGGTTCTATTTTCTTGTTCCATTTTGTTTTCCACTTTGTTTTTCTTGTGGGAGGTGGGTGAAGGTTTGATTATCTATTGAATGTGATAGTCATCAGATTTTTTTACGTTTTAGTTTGAGGTTTTAGTTTATTGATTTTATCATGGTTATTGATTTTTATGGAGCTTCTCCTCGCAATCTTTTTGGCGGTCAATGCCTTTGCTTCTCTTGACATTCTCTTGCAACTTGACTTCCTTTATGTTAATGTCGTTTCTTGAAGGTTGAGAGTGTGTAGAGTGGGTAAGATAATATCTTTGAGGTGGCACTTTATTCATTATGCATTGTCTAGTAGCCCATTAGCTCATGTGGGTGGATTATTTCCATCTCCCACTCCACATTTCCCCTTTGATATGCAGATTCAAAAGTACATAAATGAGAGAACCCTCTTGCAAAGTACATTTTCACCACACTAAGAACTATTTGATACACATATTTCCTCAATTTTGGGCTTAGGATCAGCTATCCATCATTGTCATGTGTGGGTTAATCATGATGGCCAGAGGAATAGCCAGAAATTTGCCAAAGTGACAGACCACTTTGGGGCTCTTGTTGGGGGTCAATTACTTTGCTTCTCTTGACATTCTCTTGCAACTTGACTTACTTTATGTTGATTTCATTTCCTGAAGGTTGAGAGTGTGTAGAGTGGGCAAGATAATATCCTTGAGGTGGCACTTTATTCATTATGCATTTTCTAGTAGCCCATTAGCTCATGTGGGTGGATTATTTCCATCTCCCTCCCCGCCCCACATTTTCACTTGGATATGCATATTCAAATGTACACAAATGAGAGACCCCTCTTGCAAAGTACATTGGCACCACGCTAAGAACTAGTTGAAACTTGATACACATATTTTTCTTGTGTTCCATACATGATATAAGATACCAATTCTAATCTAGTACTGTGTTGTGTGAAAATATATGGTCCAGGGGGGAGAATATCCCAATAGGGAAATCTTCTAAGGAATATTAGATGAGAGCAAGGAGGGACAAAGCTTAAAATGAACATATTTTCAAAACTAGAACAAGTGCTTCAAGGTTTCATTATTGCCACATAGTTGACTTTCAAGGTTTAGAATTACTAGGTGTTCAAGGATTTCCCTATGACTAAGTCATCATGTGTTAAAGACCAATCGAAGTAGGGATTTTTGGGTTGTAACTGCATATTTGAGATGGATTTAATACCAATTGAAGTAGGGCTTTTTGGGCTGTAAGTGCCAGTTTTAGATGGATTTCAAATATTAAAGACAAATCTTCTCCTTAGATTTGATTCTCTAGATGTTTCCCTTTTGCTTAGATCAATGCCAATTCCAAAGCCATTTGTAACCATCAACTCAATTGTTTTTCAGAAAATGTTTTCTTTGGTTCCATCTCCAATCTTTCCACCAAGTTAGCGACTGTAGAAGGTCAAGCATAAGAAAAAGGTGTTTTAAGATTGAGCTCTGAACTGTTTCTAGCATAATTCTATTTGTAAGACTAAGCTTGAATTTTCCTATAAGGTTTTCCAATCCTTCCAATCTCTAATTTTTTTGTCATAAAAGTCACCAAGACCCAAATTCCTTTCTTGTGTAGTCTCTTGGTTGAGAACAAGAGATGTTCGCAAATATATTTCCTTGTTGAAGAACTACTTGGAAACATTATACAATGATCCTTGAAATAAATCCTAGCTTCAAGGAAGTCACTTTTCCACACCAATTTGACCTCCCAAACCTCTCAAGTGCTTTTGGCTACAAAGGTCTCATCAGTTGGCTGGATCTTGGGGTGGTCAATAGCTTGTGAATGTTTATAACTTTATATTACTCCATATTTTGTAGCAGAGTAAAGCCCCTAAGGTGATTGCTTCCCAAGTAGTCTCTTCCATGCCTCCTTCCCTTCCACTACTCCAATGGCCCATTTGGCATAAAAATCCTAGGCTTTCATTTGGGTGGCTAGAGCACCCAATCCTCCTTTATCCTCCTTTATCCTTAGGGGTGTTATTTGTATATTCCATTTATTTTCAAAGAAAAAACCTCTCTGTTTTTCTTGTTTCAAAATATGATCTTCACTAATTAGGTTTTGAACATGTGATATTCATTAAGTAGGTTTTGATTTTGAGTTAGCAAAACTCAAGCCTCAAACTTAATTATATGTCTATTAGGCGTCCACATGCTCATTATGTCTTGGGAGTTCCATACTGTCCACTTAATTTTTTTTATCATCATGGTCTACCCATTTAGGATGTAGCTCATAGTGGTCCTAGTGAGCTTAGTCATTCTCCAAATCATTATTTCCAAAATAATTTGATAATGTAACTCAGATGGGTATTTGAACAACAATAGACCATTAATCTACCTCTACATTCCTAGAAGAAATGGTTGGCTCTACTCATACCAATGTAAGTAGGCAACAAAGCATGGTAGAGAAGGTTCGCTAGTTGTACTATATTACAGTAATAAAACATAACTTATCTGTTGTTTTACTTCTACAAGGAAATTTAACCATTTATACATATTTGAGAAGCTCGCTAGTGATGACTAAAAATAAGTAGGAGAACGACTCGGGGGAAATCATCATCTTGAGAGTTCAAACTTTGATTTGATATTTGATATGAACCCAGAAACTGGATCGAAAACACACGCAACATTTCAATGGAGTTTTGACATTTCTTCTGTGTGTTTTTGTCGATCTAACTATGCTGCAACACTTATCTTCCATTAACATTGCTACAGATAACTTAGTCTGACCAAAAGAAACTTATACGTGAAAAGATTTGCTATATACTACTAAATAGTGACCATAATTTCTATTAATGTTAGACGGAAATAGAAATGGTGACATAAGTAAATGTATCCACAGCACACAGAAAAATTTGAACTAGAGGAAATTCTTTTGGGTTAACAATAACTCCAGAGTTATATATTACTTGGGAGGAGAATGAAGCAAAGTTTCAATTACAAAGGACAAGGAGGTACAAGACGTCTTGCACCCTACCATGGCAGCAATTGTTCCATCTCCTGTCCTACGTGTTGGCTATGATATAAGGCTTCTCTCTTTCACAGATTCCCCTATCTCTGTCACTCCTCTTCCCACCATCTTTTCCTTCCTGGATCTTGTCTCCTTAAAAGGCCCAGAGGTATTTAGGTTAGGGCTATCTGTCTGACTCAACGTGGCCTATTCTTAACTTCTTTCTGACCTGATGCTTTAATCATCAAACCTACTCACTTTGGAGGTTTTTGGCCCCCAAAATTCAATAATTTGAGGACTATGGTTATTGTTAAGTCTTAGTCTCCAACTCTTGGCTAGGCTCTTGCTCATTTTCTACTCTAGCTCTGGATCTGGCTCTGGCTCTGCTCAATATTTTCCTGAGATGCTTGTCTGGTGCTTAAGAAACAATGAAACACCCATATTCTTTAAACTTTGTATTTTCATAGCTTGCACATTTCCATCAATTCTCCGAGTTCTGTATAGAGCCTTAGAATACATGTTCCCTAGCTACAGTTATTCAGGAACTTGGTGTTCCAACACTATTGATCTCCATTTTTTTCTGGATATAAAATCAGAAACTCAAGAAAGAGCACTAACAGTTCAACTGAGTTTTGACATTTCCTTTGTGTTTTCATGATCTAACAATGTTGCAACACTTCTTTGCCATTAAAATCACTACAGCTAACAAAGTATGAGAAAATAAAAAACTTGTAGGTGGTAACCTCTACAGTATAAGGGTAAATGTTGTGTATACTATCTATTACTGTCAGAGAGAAATATTAACAAAAGCATAAGTAAAGACTTAAACACTACAGTGACTATACAACTAAACTGGAGAAAAACCTTTTCCAAGTAAAAAAATAAACTGAGACTTATATATTACTTGGGAGGGTAATGAAACAAAATTTAAGTTACAAAGTAGAAAGAGGTACTAGATTTCTTGCACCTATACATGACAATAATTGTTCAATCTCCTAATCTGTGTCGTGGCTAATGATGGCTTTCTCCCTTCAGCTACTTCCCCCTTCACTGTCACTTCTGCACCTTTTCCTTGGATTTTGTCTACTTAAAAAGTCCCAGAGGTAGTTAGGTTAGGGGTATGTGTCTTATGAAACATGGCCTCTTTCTAACTTGATTCTGACCTGATTCATTATGGATCATTCTTACTTCTGGTTCAAGATAAATATTCTGTGTTAGTAGTATGATATCTTCAATGGTTTGATATTTGAAACATTAATAGTAAGCTAAAAAATTAAATCGTAGAAACATATAGATATTAAATACTCGAGTATTTTAATAGCCTAGTATATATGTGATCATTACTAAAATCAAAATCCTTATTTGACATTGTTGTGGCAAATTAGTTTAGTACTTATTTTCTTCATTCCTAAAGCTTGGGACTAACTTCATGCTCTTGATTATCATATTCAGTCTGTATAGGTTTGAAGAGTTGAGTATTGGAGTATCAGTACTGCAAGAACTGCAGAATCCAGAGTTGATTGAGTTTTAGCTAAAACTTATTGCAGACGCAACAACAAGCCATCGTGATGTTTTTCAACCATATCTATCCATTTTGCTAAGAATGTGGGAAATTAGGAAGCGCTCTGGATTTTTCAACGACTATACATCTAGTGGAAGCATAGGAAGTCTAGAAGCAAGCAATTCAACAGACGTTAGAACCCCACATGGAATTGACAATGCAGGGAAGGGGCACATGGATAATAAAAAATTGCAACTCTTGCACTCCTTAATACAATCATTTCCCTTAGTTGAAGAGATGCAAAAAAGTACCGGTGATCTTGAATTAATGTTAAAGCTTGGTGCATCCTGGCTTAATTCCAATGGAATAAATTCTTTGAAGAAGATTATGTTGAAAATATATGGCTTTTGTACAATGTCCTTAGATATGTGTTGTTTACAAACAGGTTGTCAATGAATATCCTTAAGGAAAAAATCAGGTTGAATATGTCGAGTTCTCTCCACCAGTTTGTAGTATTTTATAACTCCGAGAGGGAGTAGTACTTTGATCATTGGAAGGTAATAGAAGGATATATCTTTGCATTCCATGGAAGTCATTCATGTAACTGGTACTCTATCATAAGGTAATTTAGTTCTACTATTATTTTCTGTTTTCTGCATATACTCTATGAGATCTTGTTTCACAAATGAATAACAGAGGAAATAATTTTTTATGTTTTCTTTTATGTGATTTTTATGGTTTTTAAACAGAAGAGAAACTTGACATCCTTAAGAAAGAAAAATACTCCCCACGCTTGAAAATATATCAATTGTATAGACAAAATATGCCTTTACCATGGTGAAAATTGGGATTAAATAGCCTAAGAGATTGCTATCACCCTTTCAGGGTTATAAAACTTCAAAATAACATTTTTCAACTACTTCATTTTAAGAATGATATTTAAAACTAATTAATAGAGAAGGCCTTTAATGAAGCCCTCATTAAGTGACTTGAGGCCTAGTAATGATATTTAAGGACAATTTAAGAGTATTCAGGACTTTTTAAACGGTATACATACTTTAAGTCAACTGAAATTCGTTTTACTTTTCTTTTTTTTCGAAGGAAACTTCCCTGTGGCTTTACAGGGAGCTTCTATGACTGCATGGCATTCAATTGGAGGTCCTCTCATCTAGGACAATACCTATTTGTACAAGTGGCATTTTCTCAATGGCCATTCAAAATCCTTAGGTCAAGGTGGGTGTTGTTGGGAAAAGTATCCAATACGGAATGACCCTATCCCACTCTAAGGGTGATAGTACCTCAGCAACAATCAAAGCAAAGCTATTTGAGATTACTTCTTTATGAGATGTAAGAGAGGGGAGAAAGAGATCCACTAACCGATGTCTTCCGCTAATGATTGATCCAATCTTCTCTCCTTGCTGCTTGCTCCCAGCTCCTTGCTCTTTCACTGGCCCAGCTACACCAAGATCCTGCAAAATGGCAAGAAAGGGAAACTACAAGAAGCATACATTCATAATTGATTCAAGGATTAGAATAAATAAAATACACAAGTATAAAAATACACCATTGAGACACATGCATATAGAAGAACCTCAAATGCTTTATTAATGGAAGAAGTAAAGTTCAGGAAGTGATACAACCATAAGAGGCCCAATCCAGCATCACCTCCCAGCAGAAAGAAATCTCCTCTTCACCTCCTTCAAAGCAAATCACCCAATAGTTCTATACTCAAACCAACAACACTTCCTTACATTCACAAGATTCCAGCCTCCTTAGACCTCATGAGAGAGCTCTATATATAGGAGTTTTGGAGAAAGGATGAGTCAGCTTGAGGCTGGCATGAAGCTGACTAGTGTCCTCTCTCACTTCAGTTATTCTTCAGTTCTTGAGTCCACTTGGAGGTTCTTGCTTCCACTTGGAGATCTAGACCCTCTTACTCATCACCAGTCGAATTCCCTGATCCAAGTGTCATTTTGGAAGCTTCCTGGGCATTGACACCTTGAGGAATGACTGTGCCACTTGTCCAAACTCGTCCAGCGCAGGTAGCCTTCTTTTCAGTTGACATTCAGCGCAAGTACACAGTGGAGCAGTTGACATTCAGCGCAGATGCTCAGTGGAGCAGTGGACATGATCCAGAATTGCCTTGTTTTTTAGTGTTTTCAGGTGGAGAACTGCTATTCAGTGCTGTGGTTTGCTGACCTTGTTCCTCTAGGGGTAGTAACAACATGTTTAGGGACTTTGGATCCCTTAGATTATGGACATTTCATGCTTCATGCTGTAAGGCACAAAAATGTCTATAACAGTTGCCCCCTAAAGTATGAGGTCGTTTATCGGGTGAAATGCTTTATCAGGAGGATCCGAAGTTCATTCAATCGCTGAGAGGTGACCTGTAATAAAATACAATACAATACATTATTTTTTCATTCTGCTTTCATGATCTAGCTGAGGCGGGCATTCCCATGCTCAGCTTTATAAATTCATTTTGGTACATAGAACAGACGATCGTCTGATGGTAGACTGATAATTCTCTGCTGAAATTATCATCCTTTGAGTAGGATGATCATCTGCTGTAATGATGTACATGTCAAATGTCTTTATATCTCCTGAATATATATCGCAGCCCGGATGGATGAAACTAGATCCGGGGTCTTCAAACTCGTTCGATCTTCACTCTAAGTACAAGTCGATCCATGTGAGAATTGCACTGAAGTCGAACATGGAAAGACATCGCTTGATTACCGGTCAATAATGTAAACCGTTAACAAGCGCGAGAGGAATCACCGATAATGATAATGACCCTCAAGCTACTGCAGTACAATTCACGTGGTGTGAATATAGGACTTGGCGTCAAACACCACGCAAAATCTTCTGGTCGAAGGTCATTGATGTATACCTGTCGCCGGAAGTGAGAAACTTGCCATTGAGGCATGCAAGCTTCAAAGTACTGAGGGGGTTGTTCCTAGATCAACTTCTTGGATAATGAGCTGAAGTCGACAAGAAGCGATCCGTCAAAGGAGGGCCTTAATGAATCCCACATCAGTGACACGGAACGGAGCTAATGATTTTAGTGGAGGTGAAAACAATCTGTGACATATGATTCAGGGTGGCGATCATGGATGGATGAAGGATAATGTACGACAGTGGATGGGACATGGTTGACTCTTTCTGAACAACATCTCTTGAACATATAACGACACTGATGCGATGGATCGGTAGCATTACCCCAAATGTGGATGGTTTGGCGAGACCATGGTGATGAGACCGGTGAATGAAACAACCCAACCCGATGTGATACGAAGGAAAAGTGTCATGTTCAAGAGCGACTTGCTACGATTAAAGCTTTGAGGTTCTCCCAATTTTTCCCCAGTCATTTCTGACCAGTACCTCTTTATTTTTGTCAAGCTTGAGGAGGATAACATATGCTTGTTCTATAACCTGCCCTTCGGGCAAGCCCATCGCTATGTTTTAACGAGCTTAGCGATAGGGAAACTCGTTCTCGTCTAAAGACAAGTTTGTCGTTATTTAATCATTTTAACGAGTCTAACGACAAGGAAAACTCGGTCCTTTTCATTTTTAGAGAGTCTGAAAAGGTACAGAAAGTTAACTCCAAAATTCCTTTTTCGTCATCTAATCCCTTAAGTCCGAAAAAGTATAAAACAATACAGAAGGGATGAGTTTTCAATAACTTTAACGAGCCGAATAAAACAAGCGCTCGACCTTTTTGTGCAATAATCCCTCAGGTCCAAAAAGATTAAAATCTAGAGGAGGGATAGCTCTTCCGGTCCTTTTAACGAGCTGGAAGGCCAAAACTCGGCAAACTTTTCATATTTTACGAGTCAGTTGAAAAGAGCTCAAAGAAGACTCGTCTTTTGAGGAACGAGTGATAAACAGGGATAGCAATTGATTCCAGGTACAGGTTGGAATTTTCCAATCACGGCAGTGTCACAAGGATGGCTAGGTGAAATCACTCTTCGCAGTTGTTCCTCAAAAATGGGTAAACAATCATATGGAGGTGAACGATTGGCCAAATGGAATGGAGGTGGCAGGTGCAAACACGACCAAGGCTTTTTATGGCTAATAAATTTACGATCACATTGGTTATTTACCGGGATAGGTTCATTTTTTATTTAATGAGTTTGAATGCGCCAAAACACTGCTCAATCTTATGTTTATTTTTTAACGAGCATGAACTATGTGCTAAAACTGCTCGGATCTCGCTTTTCTATTTTTTAACGAGCATAAATTCCGCGGTAAAACTGCTCGATATCGCTTTTCTATTTTTTAACAAGCATAAATTCTGCGGTAAAACTGCTCGATTATACCAGTCATAAGATAAGAATATCTCCTGAAAGATCCCATTTTTTATAGAGCTTGTGCCTTACCAAAGCTATGCTCACTCATCCTTTCTTTATGCAAGTTCAGAAACGGCTAATCCTAAAAACAGATAAATAACCATTCTTAGCTTGCACTCAAAAAGGTTTGCATGCCCCCAGGTATAAAATACAATTTCAAGGCTGCCCCTCCTCTCCCCCACCTCTGCTTTTCTTTGGGTGTTCACAGCTACTTGTCGTCTTGCCAGTCTAATGTTAACGATACTTGTCTTCTCGTTATTTTTAACGGGTCTTATGCAGTACTTGTCTTCCCGTCAGCCCAACTTTTAACAGATCTTTTGCAAGATCGCAAGAGAACAGCTACTTGCGACAAGAGAGCAGCTACTTGCGACAAGAGAAGAACACTACTCAAAGACAAAACATATGTGTTATTGAGGGAGGCTTGCCTCTTTCTGGTTACCCAAAGATTGTCTTGTTAACTTCTTCAAACAAAAACATTTCCTCAGCACTGCCTACCGAAATAGACAAGGGTGAATGACCTTTGTCAAACACGTAACTTTGACAAAAGAATTCTATTCCAGAACAACCCCTCTTCCATCCACGGACGGGGTACGGACTAGTCATATTCTCTCGTGGAAATTCTACCTTATACCCAAGGTTTTCTCTGCCCGAAGAAGACCAGGATGCATGCCCCCTGGGTTCCAGTCCCATCTTTCCGAATCACTCACACTCATCGGGAAGAAGGACTGGGGGTGGAGACATTTCTTGATTGAATAGACCATTCAGGGTTGGTATGTGACTATTTGCGATGCGTGATCCCGGAAATGAAAGTTGGTCTACGAGCTTGACCATCCTTCCTTCGTGTGGAAAACACATTACTATAAAGAGTGAGGAGACTATTGCTCCCATGCAATATATATAGTCTCATCCAAGGAGTAGGTTATAATCCAAGGGTCCTTGAACGACCATCACGTTCATTTGAACGGTCTTCCCTTTCAATGTAACAGGCACATTGGGGAGGATCCCTAATGGTCGACTGGTTCCTTTATCAAAACCCGAGAGATTTCTTATCTCAGGCAAAAGCGCCGGGGAACCCAGTGCTTTCCAAGCAACAGAGGAAAGGATACTCACAGATGCCCCTTCATCAATGATAGTGCCAACCATTACCATTCTGTAAATTTGGACTATGATTCTGAATGGTATACTGGTTGGCAGCCGGGGTCTTCCTAGTTGATTCCAATCAAAGGACACAACCAGGTTGCTTGGTGGTGGGACCGAATACACGGCCGGATATGACCCTGACGATGTTCCTTCCTGCGATAAAGGAATGGGCACATTTCCCTGATGCTCATCAGAGTCGGTGTTGATGAAAAGAATCTGGATGGTGTCATCCTTATTCTCTTCAGTGAGGGTGTCATTTGAAGATGAATCTTCATTGACGGTGTCATTTGAGGATGAAACCTCTGAAGGCAGAACCGGGTCAACTGCTGTTTCGACCTTTGGACTTTCGTCCGGTCTGGATTCAGTAGGTTCATTTCCAATGACTGACGCTTCAGCCGACCACTTGAGCGGGCTAGCTGTATTTTCAACCAACGAAGGACTTGGCACGAGTTTTTTGTATCCAGCAGGAAGTCTCAATGGTGAAACCGGGCGATCTTCCAAAACTCTCTTCGCTTCGTCTAAGAAGGGACAACAGTGGATGGCGTGATCGCCTTCACACAGTCTGCAGGGGGATCTTGCTCCCCCTCTTTGTCTTGAACCTTCACTTTCGCTGGTTGACAGTAAGCATTCAACATGGCTATCAGAGGTTGATGCTCCCGAACTGTGCAACCGAGGGGACCAGTCCCTTAGTATCCGCGGAATATAGGGACAATCTCTATGGAAGTGGTCTCCTCTACATATGACACATGGCGATTTAGGCCCGGTCTGTGCTGTGTGTGGATTTTTGTCAGATGTCTTTTGCTTGCCCCCAGTTGCCTTAGGCTCCTTCTTCTTCTTTTCTCTCTTCTTCTTCTCCTTCTTCTCCATGGGAGCTTGGCTTTTGCTGGCTCTACCTTGCGAAGATGAAGGATTGGAGGAAGAGTTATAGGAAGTAGAAGGCTGGTGGGCAGCTCTAGACTGATCTAACTGTTGACTCGATTGTTCAGGAACCATGGTGTTCTGAACTACATTGGTTGAGAATAGCCAAATTGGCAGGCCAATTGTCAGTCCTGGAAGCGACAACGTGGCCATGTGAGGCGCACCAACTTCTCCCCAAGAGGAGAAAGGACTAGGATTTCCATATTGTGGAATTCCTTGGTTGGTGTGTTCCATGTTCTCAACCTACAGATCAACGCAGGAATAGGAGGTGATTATGTTCCGTTTAAAATAAATTTTATAACGACGCTTTAGACACAACTTGCTTTTTCACTTTTTAAGAGTCGAGAAAAAGCTAAAGATGACTCTAGTCTCCTTTGATGTTTTAACGAGCCCGAAGTGACAAATGCTCGGATGGACTTTTTCAGTTATAGAGTTTGAAAAAGGCCAAAAGAAACTACTCTGGAGTTCTAGGCAGAGGGTGTGCCAAACTTTTCGCAAAACCACAGAATACGTTTTACGGTACGAGTGGTCGATCTTCGTGAATGCTGTGTTCAGTGGATTGCGATCAGTAGGGCGGCCGAAACGGTTTCCTATGGATAAAGGCTTTGTTCCTATAGGGGTCTCCCAATATATACACGACGGTATGTGGGAGCACAAGTCCGTATTGGTACTTATCGCTTCACCGTGGAGGAATCACCCAACCACTCAACGCTAGGATATCACATTTAACGACGCCGGAACACGTCTCTAGCTTAGACCTCTATGTGTTTGCGTTATGTTTCAAAGCGTTGTTATGTAAATTCAATTTATTTTAAGGTTGATCTTGTTTATCAGTTTGCCTTTATGGATCACCACGAGATGTATAGTAACACTCCTAAATGTAGTCTAAGATGATAAGCAAGCTTTTCAATCTTTCAACTTTGAAAATCTTAACTACTGAGGGAAAAGAAAGACATCATCTTTTCACACAGATCATAGAGCACACACTAATGCACTTTTTCCTAAATCAACATGCAAACTGTCAAAATGCACATGCACAATGCAGGTATTTCTTTTCTCTTTCTTAATATTGGTGTACTACAAAAAGAAAGTTGTTGTATAACTTTGAATTCAATTTCAAGTGAAAGCAAACAAGCTTGTCCAAAATCAAAAGAAACCTTAAGATTTACTTGTTTCGACACTAGAAATATATAAATTCAAACCATATGACGAAAGCAAAAGCTCAATCAACTATGAACAACAAACAAACTAACTCTTAAGACCAAAACGACACTTATCACAGGTCTAGATCTAAGAGGCCACAGCAAGACTAGTTCACTTTCGTTATGGGAAACTGCAAATGATATAAGAAATACACAAAGAACAAATACAGTTTCTTTATACAACCGAGGCGGAATAGTGGCAAGGAAAGTTGGTTTCAGATAGGCACATTGACTGATAACAGGCTGCAAAAATAGGGATGAAAACAGGGCAATGAACAACAGGTAACCCCAGTTGCACAATGCAAAACTGGTTCAGCGCAGGTAGTACACTGTCAGTTTAACATTCATCACAGGTAGCCCCTTCGGGACCTTCGATGAAATGCAGACTGCCTTCACAGTGCCTGCAATGAAGAGATAAACTTTCGTTTTTCTCAGTTTCCGGGTCAGAGATTGCTAAAAAATTCACAGTTTTTGGCCAAATCAGAAGCTATCAATCAAGTACACACTAAGGGATGAAAAGGAGGATGAAAATCTATCACTAATAGCTATTCAGAGTCATTGTGGATCAGCTCTTCAAATCATAAACATGCCCAGAAACTGAGCTAGAGTAGCTGCCCTCTACTTTGCATTTGAAAGATCCAAATGCAGTTCGATTCGGTACTCCTTGTGTTTATGAAATGAATAGCAAAAACACAAACAACCAACAAGATACGATCCCTAGTGGAGTCGCCAATGTGTTGTTGGAAAAAGTATCCAATACGGAATGACCCTATCCCACTCTAAGGGTGATAGTACCTCAGCAACAATCAAAGCAAAGCTATTTGAGATTACTTCTTTATGAGATGTAAGAGAGGGGAGAAAGAGATCCACTAACCGATGTCTTCCGCTAATGATTGATCCAATCTTCTCTCCTTGCTGCTTGCTCCCAGCTCCTTGCTCTTTCACTGGCCCAGCTACACCAAGATCCTGCAAAATGGCAAAAAAGGGAAACTACAAGAAGCATACATTCATAATTGATTCAAGGATTAGAATAAATCAAATATACAAGTATAACAATACACCATTGAGACACATGCATATAGAAGAACCTCAAATGCTTTATTAATGGAAGAAGTAAAGTTCAGGAAGTGATACAACCATAAGAGGCCCAATCCAGCATCACCTCCCAGCAGAAAGAAATATCCTCTTCACCTCCTTCAAAGCAAATCACCCAATAGTTCTATACTCAAACCAACAACACTTCCTTACATTCACAAGATTCCAGCCTCCTTAGACCTCATGAGAGAGCTCTATATATAGGAGTTTTGGAGAAAGGATGAGTCAGCTTGAGGCTGGCATGAAGCTGACTAGTGTCCTCTCCCACTTCAGTTATTCTTTAGTTCTTGAGTCCACTTGGAGATCTAGACCCTTTTACTCATCACCAATCGAATTCCCTGATCCAAGTGTCATTTTGGAAGCTTCCTGGGCATTGACACCTTGAGGAATGACTGTGCCACTTGTCCAAACTCGCCCAGCGCAGGTAGCCTTCTTTGCAGTTGACATTCAGCGCAGGTACACAGTGGAGCAGTTGACATTCAGCGCAGATGCTCAGTGGAGCAGTTGACATGATCCAGAATTGCCTTGTTTTTGAGTGTTTTCAGGTGGAGAACTGCTATTCAGTGCTATGGTTTGCTGACCTTGTTCCTCTAGGGGTAGGAACAACATGTTTAGGGACTTTGGATCCCTTAGATTATGGACATTTCATGCTTCATGCTGTAAGGCACAAAAATGTCTATAATAGTGGGTAAGCCCCATTGCTACATTTCAGTTGGGTTCTAGATTTGCAAAGGATAATTGGAGATGATGTAAGAACAGTCACTACAATTTAACAATCCTCACACCGAGTTATTATAAAGCATGCCATTATTTTTCCCCTTCCAGATAAAGTGGAACATTTTGATTCTACTAAGATTCCATGTAAATTGAATTTCTAAAAATCAACAACAGCTGCCTCCTACCAACACTGCCTTCCTACTGGTAAGAGCATGCATCATGGAACTGCAGAACCCTGAAATTTAATTTTGAAGTAACGTGGATTTCATAAAATCAAAGAAAAACTTCAAAAAATAATCGTTTCCAAAATAAGAGGCACAAGAGGGTAAAATATGCCAATTTTAACAATTCATGGACCTGTTACCACCCAAACTAGCAGTCTTGTCAAGGCCCATACAAGATGCTACGATAACATTGTTGACTCAAAATATATTAGGTCTTGTGAGATGCCTCACAAGGCAAAAGCCAGACCAAGACACAACAATGAGGTGGATGCTACTGTCACCTCAACAATCCACCTCTTGCTCTTTAGTGAAATTTCACCACATGGGAGGCTTCCCAGTTTATGTCACCTAAAGTATGTTCTAGGTCTAGGGTTTAAAGGTGACACTTCAATAAGCTTACCCAAGGTACTCAGGCTAAGAAAAAGGCTCAATTCTATTGGATAAGGAGTAGTGTACTTATGAAGTAGCCTATAAAGATGGACTTCTAGCTTGGGGTTTTCAATGCATACTTTCAAAATTAGCCCAACTAGGCATACAAGAGAGGGAAAAGGTTTTCTTAATGATATGATCAACAATAGGAAAGGAAAACCTTCAAAATGACCCTAAGTTGAAGCCTTAGTGTAGAATTAGTGTTTTTCAAGCCCTAGAATTGCCTAGGGTTGATGATGTCAGCCCTAAGGAAGGACTTCCATGTTGAAAATAGCAACAAGAAATGCTAAAAATAAAAGTGCTAAAAATAGCACTGTTATAAATAGAATTTCAGGATACGTTCCAATTTTAGTTAGTCCTTGAACTAAAATTGAGAATTAAAATTCGAATTTGATCTTAGCAGTTGTTTGTGAAATAATTAATTAATTCATCTTGAGTTAATTAGTTATAGGAAATCAAACATGAAGACTATGGTGAAGACATGTAACAGTTTCTCCATTGATTGAGTAAGTTATCCCTTGATTAAGGAGATGTTGGCTTAGTGGTGCCTGACCCAGGTTCAGAGGTAATTTAGCCAAACAAATTCTAAGACTACCGGCCCTTTCGACAATAGTCTGTGGTGCATGGACCAAGATATCACCTGAGGTAGTAATGGATGGTGTTGGAACCAGGTTTCCACACCCTAGGGATGTCTTGATGAAGTTTCTAGAGGTTCACGGTCCAAACCTGCGTACTCACGCTGCTCCGTGCAGCTGTCTATCCTTCGCGATCTGTGCCACTGCCTTCATGCAGCTCTGCAAGGGGCATGAATGAAGTACTACCTTGATTTCTATGCTTACTGCGTTGTTAGATTAGTGCTTAACTTAAATTGTGTGGGCCCAATATTCTTAGTAATCATTCAATATTCAGATAAGTGCACGTAACCATAACCAATATAAATGCATAAAGATGAACAAAAACACAGATACACAATATTTTGAATCAAACTTATCTTTATTAACTTTCAATCCCAATTACAGACTCGACTCCAGCCTGCGCACTCAGCTGCAGGGGTCCACGCACTCAACTACGGACTCTACTAGGCCTCTGCGTACTCAGTTGCAGAGCCTCTTCCTACTACTATGACGCAATACCCTTCAGATCCAATTCTAACTTCGAACCATGCCCTCGTTATTCCATCTAGTACTACTCCTCCCTTTTACATTTAGAGCCTCACTCTATTTATACAATCCCATGGTCCGGTAGGCCAACACAACTTTACCTTAAATTACAATATTTTAGGGTGGACAACACTATGACTCCTCCTAATCTTCGTGTACAATTGACCAAAACTTGGGCTTTGAACCCCAAAAACATGTTGCAGGGGATCCCATTCCTAACAGGAGATCAGGATGAGTTGTAATTAGTTAGCTCAGTTATCTGAGTTTAGTCCAGTTAGATTAGTTCCATTAGTTAATGCATGCATGCATGTAACTGCTGCACTTCAGATAACTGAATATTCTCTCATAAATAACTCATGCATGTCAATTCAGGAATATTCCATGGAGGATATCTCTTGCATGCAGAAGGAATTCATTCCTTGGAGATTGCACAGTTACTTTTGAGTTTGATGAGTTGTGTGAATGGAACATTCACACAAGTGAAAGCATTGGACCCCAGGAGAAACTGCACAAGGATATAGGAGGCTTGGAGGGCTGAGGGAAGGCATATGTTGTGTCTATTCAGTATGTCCGCTAATGAGAATAAGAAATCCTCAACAATAAAACATATATTAAACAAAGTCTTTCAGTAGAAATCACATGAGAGAATTTTTTGGCCGACGCATTTCGAACCAACAAGTATGGTTCATCATCAGGACCAGAGGATGAACCACACTTGTTGGTTCACAAAGCGTCAGCAAAAAAAATTCTCTCATGTGATTTGTAGAAATTTCTATTTTCCCACCCCGGTTTTCAGTTTTTCCTTATTTCTCCCATGTAGTTAAATGTCCATTCCCATAACCATACATTTAACAGACTGAAAAAAATAAATATTGCTGAAAACACAAATTCTGGAAATTTTTCAGAATGCTAGAAATTGCAGAATTAAAAATCAGCAATCAAAAACAGCCATTAAAACACTGATATTTTTGGTCAACTTGACCCTGGAAAAAACCCCCTACAACTCTTGGGGAAAACCAGTTTGAGAGCTCTTCTTTATTTCTGAAAATTGCCTTTTTACAGTGAGAATTATTCAGCAAAAAATCAGCAAGCAAATTTACAACTTATCTCCTTTCCCGTGCCTCACAGCAATCTGGAAATTACAGCAAACAGGACAGCAATAAATGTCGTACGACCTCCGTTTTGTGTGCAGAAAAATCAGAAAACTGCTCCTCGATTTTTGTGCAAAAATCTGCCTTTCACTATGTGTTGAATCAGCTGTACAAATCTGCTCAACTGCTGCCTTGGAATGTGTGCCAAGCTGCTGTCTCCTTCTTCTCCCTGCTCAGAAATCTCTCTTGCTCTCTTGCTCTCCTTCTCCCAATCTGCTCATGAAAGAATGAATGACCTTTTCCTCCTTTTCCTCCTTTAATATAACTCCAAGTGACTTTTGGGTGATCCAAGTGACTTTTGGGTGATCTCTAAATCCAATGGCTGAAATAGATTTAGATCAATGGCTGAGATTAAATGCTCATTTAAATATCACTTTCTATTTTTTAATTCACCCCACTTTAATAAAGACCCACTTACTCATTTATTTCCAAAGTCACTTTTCCTTTCTAATTTTTCATTGACTTTATAAAAGTTACTTTAAAATTAGACTTAGTAACTTTATCACTTAAAGTCACTTTTAAATTAGATTTAACTTTATAAAATTATAAAGTCACTTTAGGAGGAAAATTAAATTCTTTTGGACACTTTTCCCTAGGCCAAAGATCAAAGCCTAAGGGAACCACCTGTCCTCCGGTACCAAATTTCAACACTCCCTCTTACCGAGGAAGGTGTTCCTCACCACACCCATCTTGTCCCTGAAGTAGACATGCTTGCCCCGTGGTAAGGCTTTGGTAAGGATATCTGCAACCTGCTCATCAGTGGAAATATACTCAAGCTTCATAGCTCCCTTCTAAACATAGTCTCTGATGAAATGATATATGATCTCGATATGCTTTGACCTGTCATGAAATACTGGATTCTCCGTGAGTTTAATGCAACTCTGATTATCACAGTAAATCACTGAAGGTCTCAAGGGCTAACCAAATAAGCCAAACAACATCTTGCGAAGCCAGATAGCCTGACAACTATCTAGACTGGCTGCCATATACTCTGCTTCCGCTGAACTCAGTGCTACTGACTACTGCTTCCGGCTGAACCATGACACTACTGCTGAACCCAACCCAAAACAGCACCCTGAAGTGCTCTTCCTATCAGAAGCACAACCTGCCCAATCAGAATCAGTGTATCCTGCCAATCTCACTCAATCTCCCTGCCTGTAGTCCAAACCATAATCCACTATCCCCTGCAAGTACCGCAAAATGTGTTTTGCAGCCACCCAGTGAACCTTCATAGGCTCACACATAAACTGACTCATCGTGTTGACTGCAAAACAGATGTCTGGTCTAGTGTTGACCAAATACATCAAGGAACCAATCAGCTGCCTGTACAATGTGGGATCCACCAACTCGGATTTCGAAGCATGAAGCTTCTTCCAGTTGGTGATCATCGGTGTTGACATGGGTCTACAATCCTCCATGTGGAATCTGCTAAGGATGTCCACAATATACTTCCCCTGCCCCAGGAAGAAATGCCCCTCCTCCTGCCACACCTCCAAGCCCAAAAAGTAACGCATCAAGCCGATGTCCTTCATCTCAAACTCCGCCGCAAGATCTCTCTTGCAGTACTCTATGAGTCTCTCTGCACCTGTAATGATCAAGTCATCCACATACAGCACCAGAATGAGAGGCTCCTCACCAATCACAATAAAGTAAAGGTTCGGATCTGCCTCACTCTTTGTGAAACCCATCCCTTGCAAGTATGTATCTATCCTGGAGTACCAAGCTCTGGGAGCTTGCTTCAGGCCATAAAGGGCCTTCTTCAGTCTGCACACATGGGACTCCTTCCCATGCACCTCAAAGCCCTGTGGCTACTCAATGTACACCTCCTCCTGTATGAAGTCGTTGAGAAATGCAGTCTTCACATCCATCTGGTGGATCTTCCAACCCATCTCTACTGCTATCGATATTATGGAGCGGATCGAAGTATATCGAGCCACGGGAGCGAAGGTCTCCTCATAATCAACTCCCTCTACCTGGGAGAACCCTCTAGCCACAAACCTTGTTTTGAATTTCTTAATGCTGCCATCTGCAGCATGCTTTACCTTGTAAAGCCATCTGGAAGTAACCACGGATTTGCCCTCAGGCCTCGGCACCACCTCCCAAACATCATTCTTCATGATAGAAGAATACTCCTCCTGCATGGCCTCTCTCCAGACATGCTGGCTAGCTGCCTCCTCATAGCTAGAAGGCTCAGAGTCAAGGATGCTGGTAACCATCGCCATATAACTACAAAACCTCTCAGGTGGTCTACTTTCTTTGACCGGCCTCTTCGACTCAGCAACAGATGTGGCATCTCTCAAGGTGTCCTGAAGCCACTTGGGCTTCCTCTTCCCTGAGCATGCTTCTCCCATAGGAGAATGAAACTCCTCCTCATCACCATCAGTAGCCTGAACTTCTGACTGTTTGTCTGTTGTCCTCCTGCCTGCACCTGAACCTGTAGAAGCTGAGGTAGCGTGTGAACTATCCATCAGTGGACTCCCTAGTGAACTGCTCTGCATGCTGCCCGGAGCACCACCCCTCTGGCTCGACGAGCCACTGCTCACTGATGGAACTGACATCCTCATGGATGTACCTCCGGATCCTCCTGATCCCTGCCCACTGGATCCCTGTGACTGACTCAACTGCTGCTGAGGGTCTGGCTGATCCAAATACTCTAACTCTCGTGACCTCCTAAAGGCCCTGTCCTCCTCGAACTTCACATCCCGTCTGACAACAACTCTCCTCTGTGCAGGAATGTAAATCCGAAAGGCCTTTGAGGTCTCACTGTAGCCCACAAAGATACCCTTCTCTGTGGTGGGCTCTAGTTTGGTCCTCTTCTCCTTGGGTATATAGGAGTATGTAATGCATCCAAAGATATGAAGATGACCAATATCAGGCTTCTTCCCAGAGAAAGCCTCCTCCGGAGTCATGTGCCCCAAGGCACGATGCGGACTCCTGTTCTGCAAGTAAACAGCTGTGTTGCAGGCCTCTGCCCATAAGAACAATGGCAACCCTTGATCAGGTAACATGGCTTTGGCAGCCCCTATGATGGATCTGTTCTTCCTCTCTGCAACCCCGTTCTGCTGGGGGTTGTAAGGAACAGTGAACTCCCTCCTAATGCCTGCCTCCGCACAATAGTTAACAAACTCTCCAAGGGTGTACTCTCCTCCATTGTCCGACCTCAAGGACTTGATCTTTCGACCTGTCTGAGTCTCCATAAGAGCTCTGAACTCCTGAAACCGCTTGAAGACCTCACTCTTGGTCTTCAAAAAATAAATCCAGGTCCTTCTGGAGTGATCATCAATGAATAAAACATAGTACTCATGTCCACTCAAGGAAACATGAGACATCCGATCGCTCACATCGGAATGAATCAAATCAAGTATCCCTGTCGCTCTACTGTCACTGCTGGGAAAAGGGGATTTGGCAAACTTGCCCATCGCACAACCTCTACAAGTATCAAAGTGATCAGTACTAAAATCTGGCACACCTGTAGTGATCTCCCGCAATGTCCTTAAGGCTCCATGATACATATGTCCCATCCTGCGGTGCCAAATCTCACACAGCTCAGAACTGCTAGCTCTGCTGTCGGTACTACTGCTCAATGCCAAAAGGGGCTGGAATGCAAACTTGTACACCTTTGCATGGCGTACACCTATCACTCTAGCTGAATCAGCTGGAGTGCCCCTCGGATACATCAACACCTGTCCTCCCCTGAACAGTACCTCATATCCTCTGTCCTCCAAAGCTGAGACAGATATGAGGTTCTTCCTCATCCCTGGCACATAAAGAACCTCTCACACCTTCAAGGGAGGTTTGGACTCTCTCTGAAATGTCACTGTCCCCACCCCGACTGCTCTAACAACTCTGTCATCACCGAGTACTACCTCGATATCGTTGCCACTCTCTGAAAGCTCTGAGAAGTACTCACGGACTCCTGTCATATGACGTGAAGCCCCACTGTCCACATACCAGATACCTGAAGATGCTCCACTAATCGAGGGAAAAGCATTCTCCCTCTGAACCTATGTGGCAGGTGATCCTGCACTAGAGGACTCACACGTAGTGAACGCAAACTCTCGGTCAAAACGACCTGCAAAGTCCTCAATCTCTGTTGAAGCTGCCACGTCCTGGTTCTTCCCCTTCTTCTTCTTCTCCGGACACACAACTGCATAGTGTCCCATCTTTTGACAATTCCAACACTTCACCTTGGAATAGTCCTTCTGTGTGTTCCCCTGTTTACCTTTACCTTTGCCTTTGCCTCCACCACCGCTTGTGGAAGCCTGCTTCTTCCCTTTGCCTTTCTTGCCTCCTGCCACCAGTGCTACATCCTCATCCTGCTCAACTGGCTTGGCTGCCCCAAGCTGACCTTTCGTGATCTCTGTCTGAATGCAATCATCCCAAAACATCTCCCATGTGGGAAGGGTCTCACGTGCACAAACCCCATCAGCAAAGTTCAACCATGAACGGGGGAGGCCATTCACTGCAATCCGCACCAACTCAGTGGGTGGAATGGCCTCTCCAATCGCTTCCAACTCATCTCTCACATTAGTAATCTTTGTAAGATATCCAGCTGCACTATCATTACCCATCTTAATGTTCTTTAGCTTCTCCTTCAGGACCATCTTCCGGTTCTCATTGGTACTCTGGTAGAGATTGGACAATGCTGTCCACATCTCATGGACATTGCTCTTTCCTCTCACATGAGGAATGCAATGGTCTTTGATACCATCTAGAATCAGCCTCTTACCCTTATTGTTCTTCTTTTTATACTCAGCCAACTGAGTAACAACAGTGGACACAACAACAGCGTTCTGTGCGATATGCACCATGATATCTCAGACTTCTGCCTCCTCAAAGATACTCTGCATTCTCTCCTTCCAAACGTTGTAATTTATATGCTCATCCAACATATCCTCCACCCTCAATCCCAATGACATCCTGTTGTCCTAAAACTGAAAAATAGCACTGCTGTAGTAAAGATAAAACTGTTGTTTATGAAAAAATCAGCTTGCTGGAATTTTCTGAGTGAAAAATCAGCAACTGTAATTTTTCCTTTTGCTGTCCCAAACTGCCCTTCAGCACTCAAGCTTTGATACCATGTAGAAATTTATGTTTTCCCACCCCGGTTTTCAGTTTTTCGTTATTTCTCCCATGTAGTTAAATTCCCATTCCCATAACCATACATTTAACAGACTGAAAAAAATAAATATTGCTGAAAACACAAATTCTGGAAATTTTTCAGAATGCTGGAAATTGCAGAATTAAAAATCAGCAATCAAAAACAGCCATTAAAACACATTAAAACACTGATATTTTTGGTCAACTTGACCCTGGAAAAGCCCCCTACAACTCTTGGGGAAAACCAGTTTGAGAGCTCTTCTTTATTTCTGAAAATTGCCTTTTTACAGTGAGAATTATTCAACAAAAAATCAGCAAGCAAATTTACAACTTATCTCCTTTCCCGTGCCTCACAGCAATCTGGAAATTACAGCAAACAGGACAGCAATAAATGTTTTACGGCCTCCGTTTTGTGTGCAGAAAAATCAGCAAACTGCTCCTCGATTTTTGTGCAAAAATCTGCCTTTCATTATGTGTTGAATCAGCTGTACAAATCTGCTCAACAGCTGCCTTGGAATGTGTGCCAAGCTGCTGTCTCCTTCTCCTCCCTGCTCAGAAATCTCTCTTACTCTCTTGCTCTCCTTCTCCCAATCTGCTCATGAAAGAATGAATGACCTTTTCCTCCTTTAATATAACTCCAAGTGAGTTTTGGGTGATCCAAGTGACTTTTGGGTGATCTCTAAATCCAATGGCTGAAATAGATTTAGATCAATGGCTGAGATTAAATGCTCATTTAAATCTCACTTTCTATTTTTTAATTCACCCCACTTTAATAAAGACCCACTTAGTCATTTATTTCCAAAGTCACTTTTCCTTTCTAATTTTTCATTGACTTTATAAAAGTTACTTTAAAATTAGACTTAGTAACTTTATCACTTAAAGTCACTTTTAAATTAGATTTAACTTTATAAAATTATAAAGTCACTTTAGGAGGAAAATTAAATTCTTTTGGACACTTTTCCCTAGGCTAAAGATCAAAGCCTAAGGGAACCACGTGTCCTCCGGTACCAAATTTCAACATGATTTCTACCGAAAGACTTTGTTTAATTCATTATGGATCACAGAAGCTTGAATACAGAAGGAAAAAAAAAAAAAAAAAACATATATTGTTTATCTGATGTCCATTCTAACTTCTAATGCCTTTCTTGGTTCTATTTTCTTGTTCCATTTTGTTTTCCATTTTCTTTTTCCTGTGGGAGGTGGGTGAAGGTTTGATTATCTATTGAATGTGATAGTCATCAAATTTTTTTACGTTTTAGTTTGAGGTTTTAGTTTATTGATTTTATCATGGTTATTGATTTTTATGGAGCTTCTCCTCGCAATCAATGGCGGTCAATGCCTTTACTTCTCTTGACATTCTCTTGCAACTTGAATTCCTTTATGTTAATGTCGTTTCTTGAAGGTTGAGAGTGTGTAGAGTGGGCAAGATAATATCTTTGAGGTGGCACTTTATTCATTATGCATTGACTAGTAGCCCATTAGCTCATGTGGGTGGATTATTTCCATCTCCCACTCCACATTTCCCCTTTGATATGCAGATTCAAATGTACATAAATGAGAGAACCCTCTTGCAAAGTACATTTTCACCACACTAAGAACTATTTGATACACATATTTCTTCAATTGTGGGCTTAGGATCAGCTATCCATCATTGTCATGTGTGGGTTAATCATGATGGCCAGAGGAATAGCCAGAAATTTGCCAAAGTGACAGACCACTTTGGGGCTCTTGTTGGGGTCAATTCCTCTGCTTCTCTTGAAATTCTCTTGCAACATGACTTACTTTATGTTGATGTCATTTCCTGAAGGTTGAGAGTGCGTAGAGTGGGCAAGATAATATCCTAGAGGTGGCACTTTATTCATTATGCATTTTCTAGTAGCCCATTAGCTCATGTGGGTGGATTATTTCCATCTCCCTCCCCGCCCCACATTTTTACTTGGATATGCATATTCAAATGTACACAAATGAGAGACCCCTCTTCCAAAGTACATTGGCACCACGCTAAGAACTAGTTGAAACTTGATACACATATTTTTCTTGTGTTCCATACATGATATATGATAAGGAAACTTAGAGTGGCTGCCCCTTGCTGACAGGGATTTCCAAATGAAGGAAACAGTTGAACTGAGCAACAAATATCACATTGAAACGTTTTGTGAGATAAGGAAAAGATACAAAAGCAATGCTGATGTCCTTGGTATCTGGGAGTCCAACATGCCAATCTACTATCTCCCACAAGTAAATGTATTCCCTGACCTCATCCATCAATGTTGTGAAAATTATGAGCCCACTCAAAGCGCAGTTTTGGCTCCATCTGAGACTGTTTTGTTTCACATCACCCCTCAATCCATAAATGAGATGCTAAACTTTGAGCCAACAAAGCCTCTGGTTCCTCTCTCCATGAAACTTCTGCTTGACCAAGGTGCCAAACTTCCCAGCTCAGAGATCACAAGGATTGCCCAGCTATTCATGCAACCAGATTGTCAGCCCCGACAACCTCCTCCTTATATACATGTTTGGTTCAATGAAACATGGAAAATGTTGGTAGACATGATATCCTGCATCATAGGATTCAAAACCAGTGAGTTTGTTGATGAGACAGTCTTGGTGTTGTTGTCCATGTTTGCTCCAGGACAACCCCCTGCTGTCCAATATGATTATGCCACCTTCATAGCTGACAAAATTCATGAGAGATTCATGGACCTGGAGAGAGAAAGAGTGTTCAAGTACACCTCCTACATATATCATTTGCTGCTGTACTATCAGCCTGATAGTTTCCCAGTTTTCCTCAAAAAGTTGGATGCTAAGGGGGAGTGAAGGTCTGTAATATTTTGGTCATCAGTCTACCACCATGTTTATTACTCTCCATATACCTACTGCGAGTTTACTGACCTATTTATACATCTAGCTTCTTCCTTACTGGTGAGCACTCCTCTTCCCAGACTCACTGATGAGATGCAAAAGATTCTACAGCTTTCCAAAAGCTACAACATTGGTGACTGGTATTTTTACCAA
This sequence comes from Pinus tabuliformis, assembly GCA_031772625.1. Taxonomy (NCBI): domain Eukaryota; kingdom Viridiplantae; phylum Streptophyta; class Pinopsida; order Pinales; family Pinaceae; genus Pinus; species Pinus tabuliformis. The sequence continues at coordinate 312,189,205 of CM062806.1, read as the reverse complement.
AACCACACAGTAATCAGGATTTATGGCTGTGAATTAGCCCCCTACAGACTGCCAAAATATGTCCCTATGAGACTCTTTGCCTTGGAATACTTTCGGAAATTTGGTAATTCAGATATGATTCATTTCTATGGTAAAAGCAATAAGGCACAGCTCAAGATAAGACATCAATTGGGCCCATTTATTTTCAATAAGAGAGAAGAAGCCTGGGAAGAGGCAGATAAGATTTTGAAAAACTTTCTGTTGCTAAAACCAAGCTTTTATTGGGCACCTTATGACCCCAATCACTTCATAAGCTTTAGAAGAGTCAAACACAAGCTTGCAGGATATGTACACTGCAATATCCCTCAAATTGAACAATTTGCTGATCAACAAGAATGGGTAGAGGGCACACTAGTTGAAGAACTTTCTGAGGAAGAGATAGCAGAAAAAGCAATCAAAGACCTTGAAAAAGCAGTTGACCTAGAATCTTTTGGACAGGTATTTTTCATAGCTCCTCAGCACCTTGGAGAAGGTACCTCATCCGCTACAACTTCCCAACAGCCTGCCCAAGAAAGTGCTCCACTAGCAGGGACAGCTAAAGGAAAAGAAGTACAGGATTCAGAACAGCAAGTGCATCATTCTGAGCAGCAAGAGACAATGGCAGACCGGCCGGTTTCTACAGATGAACAAAGTCAAGGGCAAGACCCTTCTACTCAAGCAAAGGCAGCTGAAATTCCAGTGTTACAGACTCCTCTTAATGAAGAGAGGGCAAAGAAAAGGGATAGATAAGAAGAGACACCTCCAGGGACATCTACCGATCAACAAGGAGAAAAGAGACAAAGATTAAATCCTTTTTCAGAAGAAGAAATACCAGAGGGGCCAACAGAATAGCAAGTTCCCCCAAGCATGGAGACATCAGCGAGCACCTTTCAGCAGGAGCAAGAGAGACAACAAGGTGTGGAGGTTACATCCACCAAGCAACAGAGCAGACAAGGCTCTGACATTAAAAAAGCATTCACTGATATCAAGGCTAAAAATGAGCCAGTGAGGTATCAGCTCTACAATCAGTTGCTAAGGATGGCTCCCACTAATTAGCAAAGGCTGATGGCAGCCTATGACATCCAAGAAGGGAAAATGACTCTCAGTCATTTCAAACCTACAACTCAGCAACCACAATCAGCTGTCGACTATATCAGAACTAATCTGGAAGTTCTCGCCAGGGATATCCATCCGATGGACCAGATTGAATTACACAAGCAGACAAGGGAAATGGTATATTCTACCTTGGCAGACAAAACAATGTTGGCACGTAGATTGCAAAATTCTCTGCACAATACTTCTGCCCAACTAGAATTGGAGAAAGCCTCATCACAGGCCAAGGACAATAGAATCAAGTCCTTGGAGGAGATTATCATAGAGTTGGGACATGATCCCCAGGATCCGAAGGGCATTCAAGCTTTGATCAAAAAGAAAGAGGAAGACATAGCAGCCCTCATAAGACAAATCAGGCTCCCAGCTACACTACATCCTCAAGCCACAGAGATAGCACAACAAAAAGAAGAGCAGGATGTGGTAACTTTGCTTATGAGCTTGCACAAAAGGTTGATAGAAACAGAGAGTGCCTTGGAGGCATCATTGCAAGGAAGACAGGGAGAGTTGGCCTCTCAGCGAACTCAAACATCTCACATTCTTATAGCTACTCCTCCCACGGCCACCACAACAGTCCCTCCCACTTCTCCAACATCAGAAGCAGGTACGTCAAGTTCAGCACCAGTTTTAGCAACAACAACAGCAGCAACAGAGCAAGAGGCCAACCTAAGTATGGAGGGGATGATGAAAGAAATAAAATCCCTGGAAGTACAGATGGCAGAAATTAAAGAGGCCAAAGAAAAGCTGGCTAAAATTGAGGAAAAATATGACAAGTCAAAGCAGGATGTAGCTGAGAAGACAAGGGAAGTGAAAGCCCTGGAAAAAAGGATAAAGGAGCTAGAAAAAGAGCTTACGCTTAATAGGACCCTAGCTGAGGTCAAGAAAATTTTGTGGGCAAAGATCGGCCAATCCATTACTAACCAGTGGCAGTCAATTGAGACCATACATGAGCAAATGGACTTGATCGGCTTAGCTCAATTTGAAAATCAAAAGGCTAGAGCATCATTAGGGAATATGCCTGAGCAAGCCAACATGATGATTCATTTTCTTAATACTCATACTAAAGAGCAACTGGAAGCAATAGGTATCAGGAATAGGACTGATACCATCTTACTAGTAAAGAGGGTGCTGACCCTAAGGAATTTTGTGCAAACTTTAGAAAGAAAATGCCAAAAAATGCAGGCAGAGGTGAATGAATTCATAATAAAGTTTGCAGCATTGCAGCGCAGGGGGCTACTGAGTTTAGTAACTAGCGTTGGACTTCTGTCACATGAGCATTATGCCAACAAGGTAAACAACTATGCCTCCAATCATATCACAGCGTCCTCGAGCACATCAGAAGAAACAGGGCCTCCATCTAGACAAAGTCTTTATGACAAGCTGGAAAATATGTTATACATTAAGCATGAGATAAAACATCTCTTTGAAGTCTAGCCAAACTTTTATAGATACACTGAAGCTGATGAAACACTGATAAAGATACAAAGACATCAGCTACCTACAGAGGATTGGTGGACAGGAATGATGGAAACATTGCTCAGGTGACTTTGTTTATTACTTCTTTTTTGATAAGCTACAGGTCAGCACATACAGATGGCATGGTCCACCTGTCAAAGGGAAGAAAAGGAAGCGCAAGGCAGAAATGGAACAATCCCTACAGCTCATTGAACGCAAAGAAACCGAGCACTGATGATGAAGACCAAGACAGCAGCAAATAGTGTACCAACATCAGGACAACAAACGCAGAATGAATGCGCAGCAGGAAACCGACTCACACAGCCCAGAAAAGTCAAAATATCTCTGACTAATTGGATAGCTAGCACATTCATATTTATTACAGCATTTATTCCCTCATTCACTACTTCTTGAGAGTTGGTAAAGAAAGTTATGAGTTCAAAGACTTATCTTCATGATATTTTGTATCTCCCTTTTGTATAAATACCTCCCCATAATATGTATTTGGGGTTGGTGATTTTCTCTCTAAGCTACGCTGTAATTTCTGAGACTCTCTAATACAAATGGCTATTGGAGTTCATGGTGTCTGCACTATCTGAATGTGCAAATGATGTTCTGGGACCTGCTACTCAATTCCTGAGTCATTCAATGGAACAATAAGTTATTCTAAACTTCGTTTTATGTTGTTTGTGTTTACAAATTTCACATATGTTTCATAATCTTGATAACAGGGAAAAAGAATAGCCCAGGACTTGTTTAATTACACCCTGTGCTCAATTTCTGTTATTACTAATGTTTTCCTCAGAATTAGTCATAGATATGAATTCTTAACTGCTCATGTTTGTACTAATTCCTTCACTTTGAATACTGTTTAGGAATTCTTAACTGCTCCTGGACAATACTCATACACTTTAGCTCTGCCAGCTTAATGAAAGATTCTTGATTGCCTTTCATTCCCTGAATTCATTTCATCACTTCAGATTTTAAAATTGTTCCTAGACTGCCTACCTTGCTCTGTAGCATTACCACTTACCCCAAGAGACATTTTCAGCTGCACATCATCCTTGACTCCATGGCCCAATGGAACAGACTTTCTTAGACTCTATCCTTAGCTTTGCTTGGAATCACCATCCAGCAAACTTAAAGCAAAGACCTGTGCATCATAACTAGCCTAAAATACACCAAAACAAAGCTAAATTACATAGAGAGAGCCCTCTCTAGTTGCAGGTAGGCTAGGACCTGCAGCTAAAAGATTGGTTAGTGGTTACCTTGGCCGTATTCCCTTTAGGAGGTAGGGAACAACCTGAGTGATAACATCATTGGCGACTCCACCGGGGAACTGAATGACTGTTTGTTACTGCTGTTTATTTTCTAAAGCTACAGATGGAGCCTGAAGTTAGCCAGGTAGCCTCTGAAACTTTTCTTGCTGTGCATTTACAGGAATAAGTAAAAGTTGCTTCAATCGATCTCCAGTATAGTTTTAGGCTTTAAACGATTGTCCCAAAGATTTGATCAGTTGTCTTGTTTTAACATATTCAAAGGAAAGCCTAAAGCCTCCTATAATTCAAAGAACTTTCTGTAGAATACTGTAAAAAATTGTGATCTTAAAAAACATTTCCGGGAAACACCAAAAACAAATTTAGAAGCTTGCTCCAAAGAAGAAAACTCAGTACACCAGGTCAAACCCTGACCCAGATCCTCCAGCTATTTTTGAAAATCCCAATTTAATTGCCAAGACCCTTAGGAAACAAGAGGAACAAGAAAATTTTGTTGATTTCGACCCTGAAACAGTTCAACAGAACTATATCCCGACTCCTGCTAAAGCCACAGTCCATCTTCACACAACTGCTGCTTCTCCTAGTTCTTCATCCACCTCCCAAAGCACCTTCTCCACACCTCCATCCACTGAACATATTTCAACTCCTGTCCCTGTTGTTCCAGCCGTCCCATTTCATCCTGTTGTTCCATTTATCTCTGTAAATATGGCAAATAGATATGCTCCTTTACAGTTACTTGGAAATCTTGGTGCTATGCCTCAAGATTATCAAAGTAAGATCACATATTTTGATGGTACTGGTACATATACAGCCCAACAGCATACAAAGAAAATACAAGACTATTTTGAGAACTATGAAATTGCTGATGATGATGTAAGAATGAAGATTTCTAACTGGTGATGTTAGGACTTGGTTTAGAGCACTTGCTGCAAACTCTATAGCCAATCCTGATGCCCTTTATCAGTCATTTTTGAATAGGTGGGAAAAGAAGAAGGATCAATTGCATATCCTATCAGAGTATGACAGTATAAAAAATGGCCCAGAAGAAACTGTCCTAGATTATTGTGCTAGATTCAATAGTGTATACAACGCTATCCCTCAAAACCTTAGACCTCCACCTGACTTAGCCTTAATCAAATTCCCTGATGGATTTGATTCTGACATGGCATATCAACTGAGGGAAAGAGCCCCTCCAACCTTAGCAAACATGCAGAATATAGCTGTTAGTGTAGAGGCAAATCTCATTGTTAAACGAAATCGGGCAAGAGTTGAAAGAAGAACAACTTTCGAGGAAGAACCTTCAACGTTTGAACAAAAGCTTGATGCAATCATCAAAGGTATGGATAGACTTGGAGATAGAGTAGAGACCATCGAAAGGAAATCATCTTGGGAAGGGCAGCCAAGTAACATAGCAAGGAACCCAAATTTTAGAAAAAACCAAAATCCAAATGTTGGAAGGGCTGGCTCTAACCATAACATCAGACCCCCATTTCAAGAGAACTATGTTGAAGCCTCAACATCTAGTGAACCAACAGAGGACCCTCATATCAACTTAATGGGTTTAGATGGTGAACAACAAGTCTTTCTAACACAAGAAGATCAAGAGGCCCATAATTTCAACCAATTTCAAACCAAATCAGGAGAGTCATTTGACTTTAGAGAAGGTTATGATGCAGCAATCTATGAGGTACATAAAAAATACAAGTTGAGAAGTAGAACCATAGATGTGCCTGAACCTAGCAAGCTAAAAGATACTAAACAGCCAAAGAAAGCAAAAGATAAAGCTGTCATGACAGAACTCCCTGCCAAAACAGACCTAAATCCAAAGGAAGTCACTGTTGAGGACATATTATATGAACAACCCTAAAAAAACCAGCCATACATACCTTCTCCTCCAAAAGAAAATGTAACCAGCCCTCCTGAAAACAATTTCAAAACAGTTTTAATTCGGAACAACACTCATGATGAAGAGAAGGTCACTAGAAGTTCAGCTGAAAAGGAAAAGTTTTCTGGCTACAATAAAAAAATTCAGATAGAAAAACCTTTTAACTTGGAAACAGAAATTGGCAAGTTGAAAATAGCTATTCCTATCTCTAAATTAGCTAAACATGAAGTCCACAGATAGCAAATCAATAGGTCACTCCAAAAATCAGAGAATAGGGATGCAGTCAATGTTTTAAATGATCAACTAGAGCTAATTTTTGGCCCTGAAGTCAATGGTAAAACATTAGATGGAGGAGTTCCTCCATTCTATGTAAGCTTAAACATTCATGAGAAGGTGCTCCATAATGCTATGTTTGATTCGGGAGCTTCCCACAATCTAATGCCTAAATCTGTGATGGAAAGACTCGACCTAGACATCACAAGACCCTACAAAGATTTGTTCTCATTTGATTCCAGCATGGTCAGGTGTCTTGGCCTACTAAAAGACCTTTGTGTATCCTTAGTCCAATATCCAGCTAAGACAATCTTGATGGATGTGGTGGTAGCTGATATTCCACCCAAGTATGGAATGCTTTTATCCAGATCTTGGGGTGCAAAACTCCAAGGATCTTTGCAACTAGACATGTCCTATGCCACTATTTCAGTCTTTGGACAGCCAAAGAGATAATACCGAGAAACATTAATGAAATATGTGGTTAGTAGTCAAGAGAAGACCCAAAACATCCCCATCTATTCTTTGCATTCCGATATGGATTCATTCATTTTATACAATGCTGACATGTGTCCCAAAACTGATGTCAGACTCATGGTAACAACACAACCAGAGGGTATGAATGAACAATCTGCTACTCAAGATCAAAACATTGTTGATGTGAAAAATGCAATAAAGGGAAATGATAGATCATATGACATACAAGATCCAAATCTGCCCACTGAACAAACTTCCAAAACCCCTAAGGCTAATCGTGACCAAGAAATTTTGTGGTACTTAAGGTTTGATGGCTCAGTAAACAAATTAGGAGCAGGGGCAGGGGTTTGGATACACAACATGCAAAATGACCATGCTAAAGGTCATGCATATAGGTTAAATTTCAGATGCACAAACAATATGGCTGAGTACGAAGCCCTGTTGTTAGGACTCAAACTGATCAGAGGCCTAGGGGGAACCGAGGTCTCAATTTTAGGGGATTCAGATCTCATCATACAGCAGATGAAGGGACATTTTGTCACAAACGATCTTAGGTTTAGAGCTTACAGAGAGGTAGCCATTGAAATACTTAACACTTTCTCAGAATCTCATCTAACCAAAATCCCTAGAAAGCACAATTTACATGCACATAGCTTGGCAACCTTCGCTAGCACTTGCAAGCTTCCTTTTGGGCCCAATCACCATTTCACTGCTGAAATCAAACATAGACTTGCTGTCCCAGATAATGTCAAAAATTGGCAGGTCTTTGAAAATGATACACAGATAAATAACTTCTTGACTTTGAAAGAGGAATTCTCTAGCATAAACATTGATACAAGCACCGTGGATGACCAACAACAAATAGACAAAATTGAATAAAACATATCTGCTGAAACAAAAAATTTGATTTTACACCCAACTACCTTTGACGACAAGAATTTACAAGATCTGAAGCAAATAGACCTTGATGAAATAACTGAGGCAGAAGCTGAAGTAATTGAACTAAAAGACAATTTTCTGCCCACAGGCTTAACTCCTTTGGAGGATTTATTCGATTCAAATGATATTTCAAGGAAGCCAAAAATGCAACCACTCAATGCAGAAATTGAGGACTGTAACATTGGAACCACATAAAACCCCAAAATGGTAAAACTGTCAAAAACATTGCCTGCTGATCAGAAACTGAAATACATTGACTTGTTCAAGGAATTCCAAGATGTCTTTGCCTGGAGTTATGAGGATCTCAAGTCTTATGATACTTCAGTCATCCAACACACTATACCTTTGAAAGAGAATCAAAAACCTTTTAAACAAAAGCTTATAAGGGTGAATCCTGTCCTCCTTCCCTCGATTGAAAAGGAAGTTAACCGTATGTATGAAGCAGGAATCATTGCACCGATCAAGTTCTCAAAATGGATTTCAAATCTAGTGCCTACTAGGAAGAAAACCGGAGAGATAAGACTGTGTGTTGACTTGAGAAATTTGAATAAAGTCTCTCTCAAAGACCACTACCCCTTACCAAAAATGGACCATATCTTACAAAGGGTAGTAGGAGCCTCTAGGATCTCACTGTTAGATGGATTCTCCGGATTCAATCAGATCTTAGTACACCCGGATGACCAAGACAAAACTGCCTTTACAACACCTTGGGGAACCTTCAATTATGTCAAGATGCCTTTTGGACTCAAAAATGCAGGGGCCACTTTTCAAAGAGCAATGGATATAGCCTTTGCCAAAGAGATCCATGATTTCTTAGTCATATACCTTGATGATCTCATTGCCTTTTCAAAATCAGACCAAGAACATTTAGAACATTTAAGACAAGTGTTCCTAATTTGCAGAAAATATTGCATATCATTGAACCCAAAGAAATCACTGTTTGGCCTAGAAGAAGGCAAACTCCTAGGTCACATAATCTCAAAAGATGGCATTAGGATTGACCCGGACTGAATTCAAGCTATCCTTCAAGTGCCTCATCCAAGAAACATCAAAGAATTGCAAGGCTTTTTAGGAAAGATCAATTTCATAAGGAGATTCATTCCCAATCTGGCTGAACTAATCAGACTATTAAACAATATGCTCAAGAAATATTCTAAATTCAAATGGACGATGGAAGCTAAACAGACCTTTGAGGACATCAAAACAGCTTTGACAAAAACACCAGTCCTCACAAGTCCCAAGTTTGATAGAGATTTCATCATTTTTTCCTTTGCATCTGAGCATACTATTGTTGCTGTCCTATTACAAAAAGATGACCAAGGATGTGAGAAGCCCATTGCTTTCTTTAGAAAAGCCCTTAGAGAATCTCCCTTAAAATACCAGATCATGGAAAAACAGGCATATCCCCTTGTAAAAGCCATCAAAGACTTCAGAGTTTATATCTTATACTCACATGTGATAGCCTATGTTCCAAATGTTGTGGTTAAGGATATTTTAACTCAAGAAGGAATTGAAGGTAAAAGGGGCAAATGGATAGCCAACATCTTAGAGTATGACATTGAAATCAAGCCTACAAAACTCATAAAAGGACAAGGGCTAGCCAAATTAATGACTGAAAACAACTTTCAAGCCCTTGATATCAATCAACTGGACAACGAACAGGAGATAGCGACTCCACCGATCAATCAAGCCTTTTTACAATCACCTTGGTATGCGGACATATGTTTGGTATTATTAAACCTGCAAGCTACTCCAGGGTTGTCCAGAACTAAAAAGAGATTCTTGAAAATGAAGGCATCAAAGTTTTGTATTTTAGACAATGTATTATTTTGGAAAAATCATGAAGGTATCTTGCTTAATTGCCTAACATTGGATGAAACTGACAAAGTCCTCAAGGAATTTCATGCAGGTGACTGTGGAGGACACTTATACTGGAAATCAACAGCTGATAAAATCCTAAGGGCTGGATTTTATTGGCCCTCCCTGTTTGCTGATGTGAAAAAATTTGTAATGTCTTGCCATAAATGCCAGATCTTTGAAGGCAAGAGAAAGCTGTTACCTTTACCCCTCAAACCTATTTCAACTGAAAGACCATTTCAACAATGGGGTTTAGACTTCATTGGTGAAATTCACCCCTCCTCTTCTGGCCAACACAGGTGGATTTTGACTGCCACAGACTATTTTACCAAATGGATAGAAGCCATCCCTTGTAGGCAAGCCAATGACTCAATCATCATGCAATTTCTAGAAACCAACACCTTGTCCAGATTCGGCTGTCTAGAAAAAATTATTACAGACAATGCTGCTGCTTTCAAATCCAAAAGAATGATCAACTTTTGCCACAAATACCACATTACCTTAGGCCATTCCATAGCCTATTACCCTCAAGGTAATGGATTAGCTGAGTCTTCCAACAAAAGCCTCATCAACATCATCAAAAAGGTCTTGGAGGAGAACAAAAAGAATTTCCATAAAAAACTTGTAAATGCACTATGGGCAGACCGACTGACCACCAAAAGATCCATTGGAACAAGTCCATATGAATTGGTTTATGGGATGGAGGCAAGATTCCCTTCATCTTTGGGAATCCCTGTAATTAAGTTGCTGCAAGAAATACAAGCAGAGCCTAATGATATTCAGAGAATGATCAATCAAACTATTCACTTGCCGCAGACAAGAGAGGAAGTATATCAGAGAACCCAGGTTTTACAAGATAAACTCAAAAATATCTTTGACAAAAGAACAAAAGCTGAGGACTTCTTCATAGGAAACAAAGTGTTGAGATGGGACTCTAGGAGAGAAGATAAAGGGAAACATGGAAAATTTTATTTTCTTTGGAAAGGACCATATGTTATTCATGCTCTACAAGGTAACAACACTTATTTTCTGAAGAGTTTGGGTGGCACAGATACTGAGGAAGGCCCAGTCAATGGGCGAATGCTCAAGCACTATTTTGATTCCCTTTGATCAGCATAAATGACTGTATATTATACATAAATATTTGTATTTCCAGCAGTTTTTATTTACACCAATTAGATAAGGAACAACATGCAGCAGATTTTGAGGAACAGATCAAGGAATTGCACCAAGCATTGATGTATATTTTGAATTTACCACAAGGAACCAAAAAGGAAGACTTGGAAAGTACAAAGATGATGATGAGTACTTAGAAAAACCAGCAAAGACAGAGCTATAATTTTGCACAGACCAGCTCATAAAGACTGCACACATGCTACAAGGTTCAGATCATTGGTTCCCAGCAGAAGAAAGTTTTGAATTACAGTAATCAAATGAGAATAAGGCAACCTAACCTGCTATTCTTGGCTTTTCACCAGGAAAAGCCATCCCCAAGTGGAGCCACTGTTAGGTTCCTATACCGATAGGTTTCATTTTTCATGATTGACTAGGGAGGTGCCAAATATGTTCATCTTTTCATGCTGCAAAGGTTCCATATTTTGTAAAGAGTTAGAGAGAGTTAAAAAATGTAAAGAGTGTATGCCCTAAAAGAATAATCAAAGGGCAAAAAGAAAAATGAATTGGTCAGAGAAAATAACATAAATGAACCCCAAACCAAAAGACCGGGAAAGTGTGCTAGCTCAAGTGCCACTACTGTTCCATTTTTGAAGAACTTCAAGTCATGGGTGATTTACTCACATTTGATGGATGGTCCAACAGCTCAATCTGGGCCAGTCCATATTTGAATTTACTGTTGTAGAATAGAGAATAAATATCTATCCAAACAGTTCAAGCTTGCAGATCACTAGCTAAGTAGAGGAATTAAGGAGCCCAACTACTTAATCTGGGTCCTTGGCAGAAATAAGGGTAGACCTAGATAGCAGGGCAGTCAAAAGAAAAAGAGTTACATCAGGGTTTGCAAGTTCAAGTGCACCCTATCAAAATGAAGAAAAAATGCTAGGAATTGTAGAATGGGTAAGTAGATTGAAGTTGCAGAAACAGGGCTTTCAGCAGTATCATCTTTTGCATATGATCTATTTTCATAAATGTCTCAAGAACTATGGCAAAGGTATGATGACATATCAGATGTTTCATGTCTAACCTCCCCTCTCCTCCCTCACAACAAACACTTACTAACATCCCTTAAAGAGATTGAGATCTGCTCAAAAACTCTTGACTTCGCTCCATTTCCATGAAATTCAAGCGAAATTGTAGGTTGGCTTAAGAGCTAAAAGCCACATTTCTTGTGTAAAAAGTTTTATTTTTCCTAAACACACTAAAGCCTAGGTGATTCAATATCATGCACTTAGTGCTTTTCCCTTCACATTCATATTAATATTCTAACTTTAATATATAAATCTCCTTTATATCTCCCCTATCCTATTATGTATAAAAATCTGCAAAAACCCAAAAATATTGTAAATACCCCACACCCAGCCTAATATGGCTATAAACTTTCTTTTGGGAGTCATTGATCCACCTGGGACCAATAACAACCCGCCACTTGTCACCCTGGGATTCGCTAACCTCTGGTTCAGCGAATAACCATAGTCGCTGCGCATAAACATCGGGATTTGGTTAATATTCGATTAATCAAATAACCGCAAGTGTTTAACCCCTAACCTAAGGTTTAATCCCCGCCCAAGCAATGATTAATGGCCAAACATTAATGCGGGCCCCGTACCTTAAACCACTGTCATTTCACTATCCCATCAACCGTTGGATCGCGCCCTACAGATCCAACGGCCCATATTGATATCGGAGCCGCTCCGACGTACGGGAGTTAGCACCCGATAGAACGATGGTTTTGCCGTCGTACAAAGGACGTGCGTCCCATTCCTATTGCGTCAGGCCTGCTCTGACATATACCGCCCCCGTACCAAAGGCGGTCCGATAAAAACCATTTACCGCCTTCTACCCCTCGCCGCACACGTCATACGACACGCCAGCCCCCATGCCACTGTTCCGTCCAACGTGTCTGCTTAATCATCCGGCCATGTCAGCGCCCACGTCGGCTGCCACGTTACCCTCTGAACCCGCTACGCGACAAAATCTATGTCATGATGACGTCAGCACAAAAAGCACCAAAAGTTTAAAAAAGCCCGAAATTTGTCAAAACCCGTGAAAGTGATGGTTTTTGCCTATCTTTATTCATTTGTCTGCGGAGACTTTGCATGCGATTTATGACAATTTGATCGCCATAGCTTTAGTACGCCACCCACAGGAGTTCAGTCCGCAAACTTGGCCCCTCACCGAGCTCCTCAACCTGCATTTAGCACCTGGCGTCCACAGAACAGGTATTTACCCGCAATTCATCCATAAACCTCGTTTTTTCCAAGTTTTTTCTGTAAAAATCACCCGCAAAGCCAAAATTCGACCCAAAATTACAGTGCTGCTCCTACACTTCTCCATTAACATCACTGTTTCAACCATTTTTCAAAAGAAAAACTGTTAACTGTGTTTCCCTCCGCAAATTCGCCTATTGAGCTAAATTGAAGCTCATTTTCTTTGCACTCCGCTTACAAAGCCAATAAATTCAGTCTGCTACCCTAGCTGAGAACAGAATGGACCAATAAAGAGAGAAATTTACCAAGGTTTTCATCCCAAACCACCTATCTGTAGCTTCCCTCTGCGAACATTCCAGAAAATGCCCAAAGACTGAGTTAAATTTGTCAAACTCAATGGCAAAAAAGCACCATTTCCTTTGTTCTACCCAGCTTCCCAATTAAACTCCGCAGGCCTTCTCTTTACATCTGGGATTCACCCTGTGAGACCATCTCCATATAAAAATCAAATTACCAGATTCCTGTCAAAATTCTTGTGAAGGTCCCACTGCCAGCACCTTGTTTACTGTTGACACACAAACTCGAAATCCAGTTGTAAACACTGTTGATCATGGAGGCTCCAGTGGCCTTAAATATTGCCCCCTTGAATGCACCACATAAGAACTTAGAGTGGCTGCCCCTTGCTGACAGTCTGCATGAGGTACATAAACAATACAAGTTGAGAAGTAGAACCATAGATGTGCCTGAACCCAGCAAGCTGAAAGATACTAAACAACCAAAGAAAGCAAAAGATAAAGCTGTCATGACAGAACTCCCTACCAAAACAGACTTAAACCCAAAGGAAGTCACTGTTGAGGACATATTATATGAACAACCCTCAAAAAACCAGCCATACATACCTTCTCCTCCAAAAGAAAATGTAACCAGCCCTCCTGAAAACAATTTCAAAACAGTTTTAATTCGGAACAGCACTCATGATGAAGAGAAGGTCACTGAAAGTTCAGCTGAAAAGGAAAATTTTGTTGGCTACAATACAAAAATTTAGATAGAAAAACCTTTTAACTTGGAAACAGAAATTGGCAAGCTGAAAATAGCTATTCCTCTCTCTAAATTGGCTAAACATGAAGTCTACAGACAACAAATCAATAGGTCACTCCAAAAATCAGAGAATAGGGATGCAGTCAATGTTTTAGATGATCAACCAGAGCTAATTTTTGGCCTTGAAGTCCACGGTAAAACATTAGATGGAGGAGTTCCTCCATTCTATGTAAGCTTAAACATTCATGACAAGGTGCTCCATAATGCTATGTTTGATTCGGGAGCTTCCCACAATCTAATGCCTAAATCTGTGATGGAGAGACTCGACCTAGACATCAAAAGACCCTACAAAGATTTGTTCTCATTTGATTCCAGCCGGGTCAGGTGTCTTGGCCTAATAAAAGACCTTTGTGTATCCTTAGTCCAATATCCAGCTAAGACAATCTTGATGGATGTGGTGGTAGCTGATATTCCACCTAAGTATGGAATGCTTTTATCCAGATCATAGGGTGCAAAACTCCAAGGATATTTGCAACTAGACATGTCCTATGCCACTATTTCAGTCTTTGGACAGCCAAAGAGATTATACCAAGAAACACTAATGAAATATGTGGTTAGTAGTCAAGAAAAGCCCCAAAACTTCCCCATCTATTCTTTGCATTCCGATATGGATTCATTCATTTTATACAATACTGACATGTGTCCCAAAACTGATGTTAGACTCATGGTAATAGCACAACCAGAGGGTATGAATGAACAATCTGCTACTCAAGATCAAAAAATTGTTGATGTGATTAATGCAATAAAGGGAAATGATAGATCATATGACATACAAGATCCAAATTTGCCCATTGAACAAACTTCCAAAACCCCTAAGGCTAATCGTGACCAAGAAATTTTGTGGTACTTAGAGTTTGATGGCTCAGTAAACAAATTAGGAGCAGGGGCAGGGGTTTGGATACACAACATGCAAAATGACCATGCTAAAGGTAATGCATATAGGTTAAATTTCAGATGCACAAATAATATGGCTGAGTACGAAGCCCTGTTGTTAGGACTCAAACTGATCAGAGGCCTAGGGGCAACCGAGGTCTCAATTTTAGGGGATTCAGATCTCTTCATACAGCAGATGAAGGGAAATTTTGTCACAAACGATCTTAGGTTGAGAGCTTATAGAGGGGCAGTCATTGAAATACTTAACACTTTCTCAGAATCTCAGCTAACCAAAATCCCTAGAAAGCACAATTTACATGCACATAGCTTGGCAACCTTCTCTAGCACTTGCAAGCTTCCTTTTGAGCCCAATCACCATTTCACTGCTGAAATCAAACATAGACCTGGTGTCCCAGATAATGTCAAAAATTGGCAGGTCTTTGAAAATGATACACAGATAAATAAATTTTTGACTTTGAAAGAGGAATTCTCCAGCATAAACATTGATACAAGCACCGTGGATGACCAACAACAAATAGAAAAAAATGAACAAAACATATCTACTGAAACAAAAAATCTGATTTTACACCCAACTACCTTTGACGACAAGAATTTACAAGAGCTGAAGTAAACAGACCTTAATGAAATAACTGAGGCAGAAGCTGAAGTAATTGAACTAAAAGACAATTTTCTGCCCACAGGCTTAACTCCTTTGGAGGATTTATTCGATTCAAATGATATTTCAAGGAAGCCAAAAGTGCAACCACTCAATGCAGAAATTGAGGACTGTAACATTGGAACCACAGAAAACCCAAAAATGGTAAAACTGTCAAAAACATTGCCTGCTGATCAGAAACTTAAATACATTGACTTGTTCAAGGAATTCCAAGATGTCTTTGCCTGGAGTTATGAGGATCTCAAGTCCTATGATACTTCAATCATCCAACACACTATACCTTTGAAAGAGGATCAATTTTTTTTTAAACAAAAGCTTAGAAGGGTGAATCATGTCCTCCTTCCCTTGATGGAAAAGGAAGTTAAGCATATGTATGAAGCAGGAATCATTGCACCGATCAGGTTCTCATAATGGATTTCAAATCTAGTGCCTACTAGGAAGAAAACCAAAGAGATAAGAGTATGTGTTAACTTGAGAAATTTGAATAAAGTCTCTCTCAAGGACCACTACCCCTTACCAAAAATGGACCATATCTTACAAAGGGTAGTAGGAGCCTCTAGGATCTCACTGTTAGATGGATTCTCCGGATTCAATCAGATCTTAGTACACCCGGATGACCAAGACAAAACTGCCTTTACAACACCTTGGGGAACCTTCAAATATGTCAAAATGCCTTTTGGACTCTGTTAGGGTCAGTCTTTCCAGCCTTCCTCCAGTGATCAAATGTGCTCTTACAAAGTGATTTTGAAGTGTCAAGGTCAAATTTTGTCATTTCAGTGAGTCTTCAAGCAAAATTTGGTCACTAGGCATTAGGTCTAGGGTTTGCTCTCACTCTTTTCAAAGTTGCCCAAATGCCAATATTTGTCACTATTCAGCTGATTCTATCATCATTCATAGGGTTGTCATTATCATGTCAGTGTCTAATGAGTTATTTTACACCTTGTTCATGCTTCAGTTTCACCTAGGCAAGGCCATTTCCCTCTCCTAGGGTTTTGATGGCAATATCTCTTGGACGGTCAAATCATCGGCAAAAATTGTATCCTGATGTTCATACACCTTCCCCTATCCTTAAAGTACCTTATCAAACACTTCCCATCCCTTAGATCCGCCAAATTCCTCATTTTTGCACAAATCGTAGTTTCTAGCTACAACCTGACAATTTTCTAGGTTTGGCCTGTGTTTCGCCCTTTTGGACCCCTTCCCCTCACTCAATCTCTGAGATTCCACTTTCCCCTGCTTCCTAACATCCCTCCCTACTCCCAAAAATTTCCCCAAGAATTTAGAAGCCCCCTATCCCCTTCATTTCGCTCCATTTCGACAAAATTCCTTGTTTCACACATCGGGACAAGTCACACTCAAATGATGTTTCAGAGCAATCGAAGATGAATTTTGGAAAATTGAGAGAGGTTTTTGTCCAAAACATGCCAAAGAAGAAAAACTTCCTTCACGTTTTGCACAGGTGTCATGGTTTTAGAGAAATGTCAAAATTACAATCGTTGGATCCAAGGAGGTTGGCCAAGGCACAAAAAAGGAGAAAGAGGTCCGATCCCCTCCACAACTTGGCCAAGGCTTCCTTGAAGGAGAAGGGCACCAAATAGCTCAGCCACAGCACAAAGCCCAAGAAATTTTGAGCATTTTGGGTAAATTTTGGTTTTTTCAGGCAATTTACAAGTTTTCTCCATTAACGGGTCTCACCCCCCGCTCGACCCTTCATCATGGCAACTCCATTTGAAAAAAACTCAGCATTTCCAGATTTTTCATGAGAAGTTACATATGGTCATCAATGGAATTGAGATTTTATGAAGTTTTGGGCCTCCAGAAAGTCAAAAAACAAGCAAAAAATGACTTTCTGCCACATTTTTGAGTTGCAGAAAGCCGTATTGGGAGATTGCAATTTTGGAGGGGCAAATGACCACCAAATTCAGAAATTCCAGTTGGGTTGGAAAGTAGACTCAAAGACCTTTCCAACACGCCTACTCTTGCGCAATTTTGACACCTGGAAGTGCCCCAAATGTGGTCCCAAAGGCGCACGACCCGTCAGGCAGAGGCACGCGACCCGTCAGGCAAACTTCTCCAGATTTCAGTGTACAGCTCAGAAAAACGCAGTTTGACCCTGTTTGACTTTTTGGGGTGGATTATTATCTTCTTTGATGTAATTAATGTACTTTTATGACACTTTTACACTTATGTACCTCTTCTAGAAGATTCATTCATGAAAAAGGTGAAAATTAAATGAATGAATTGGTTTCCTAGCTTATAGAGGCAAGTTGTTTTGACTACCTAGTTTTTAGTGCTCAGTTTAGAATTGGTTGAAACAGCTCCTAGAAGGATGAGCTCGACCCCTAGAGGCAAGGGAAGAGGTTGGATTTCCTATATTATGTATTTTCTCAATCATTTTCATGGTTGGAGAGGTTGGACTCTTGAGGGAGAAGCTATCATTGTATTATTCACCGTATCTCTGCAATTTTTGGCTAAGGAAGACCAGGGTTTTGCAGTCCTCTTTGGGATTCTTATGGTCACATGTATTTATGGTGTGTTTCTCTATGTACCTGTAAGTGTGTTATGTGAATCATTTCCTTTCTTTTCCTTCTGCACATTAAGCAAACGAAGTGTTAAAGTAAGAATTCATGACTGTCATGCTCTGCTTTTAAGTTTGTTTAATTTCAATGTTTTCTACTATTTAAGGAGAATTCAAAGTTATTGTTTGCTCTCCTTAGCTCCTCACCTGTCATTCCTAACCATCCACCTCAATCAAAGGCATCAATACTGTCTCCTACCTCGCCCCAAAGAACCCCCTGTAGAAGCTGTGTCCAATCCCCGCACCCAAAATTGCCATCCCCTCAATTTGCCACCGAAAACCCTAAAAACCCCAAATCAACCTTTTTGATTAGTTTACTAGCCTAAAATCAGTGTTACCCTATTGGTCATCTCATCCATTGAAGATCTCACCGAGATAGACCGGAGAGAGCCCTCTCCCGCCCCGTAGGGCTAGCTACGAGGCGAAGTGGTTTGATGTTGCCTTGAGGTTTACCTTTCTCAGCCTGAGGTGAAATTTCAAGCGCTAAAAGACTCAAAAATGCGGGGGCCACTTTTCAAAGAGCAATGGATATAGCCTTTGCCAAAGAGATCCATGATTTCTTAGTCATATACCTTGATGATCTCATTGCTTTTTCAAAATCAGACCAAGAACATTTAGAACATTTAAGGCAATTGTTCCTAATTTGCAGAAAATATGGCATATCATTGAACCCAAAGAAATCACTGTTTGGCCTAGAAGAAGGCAAACTCCTAGGTCACATAATCTCAAAAGATGGCATTAGGATTGACCCAGATAGAATTCAAGCTATCCTTCAAGTGCCTCATCCAAGAAACATCAAAGAATTGCAATATTTTTTAGGAAAGATCAATTTCCTAAGGAGATTCATTCCCAATCTGGCTGAACTAATCAGATTATTAAACAATATGCTCAAGAAAGATTCTAAAGTCAAATGGAAGATGGAAGCTAAACAAGCCTTTGAGGACATCAAAACAGCTTTGATAAAAACACCAGTCCTCACAAGTCCCAAGTTTGATAGAGATTTCATCATTTTTTCCTTTGCATCTGAGCATACTATTGCTGCTGTCCTATTACAAAAAGATGACCAAGGATGTGAGAAGCCCATTGCTTTCTTTAGCAAAGCCCTTAGAGATGCTCCCTTAAAATACCAGATCATGGAAAAACAGGCTTATGCCCTTGTAAAAGCCATCAAGGACTTCAGAGTTTATATCTTATACTCACATGTGATAGCCTATGTTCCAAATGTTGTGGTTAAGGATATTTTAACTCAAGAAGGAATTGAAGGTAAAAGGGGCAAATGGATAGCCAACATCTTAGAGTATGACATTGAAATCAAGCCTACAAAACTCATAAAAGGACAAGGGCTAGCCGAATTAATGACTGAAACCAACTTTCAAGCCCTTGATATCAATCAACTGTACAACGAACAGGAGATGGCGACTCCACCGATCAATCAATCCTTTTTACAATCACCTTGGTATGCTGACCTATGTTTTGTATTATTAAGCCTCTAAGCTCCTCCAGGGTTGTCCAGAACTAAAAATAGATTCTTGAAAATGAAGGCATCAAAGTTTTGTATTTTAGAAAATGTATTATTTTGGAAAAATCCTGAACGTATCTTGCTTAATTGCCTAACATTGGATGAAACTGACAAACTCCTCAAGGAATTTCATGCAAGTGACTGTGGAGGACACTTATACTGGAAATCAACAGCTGATAAAATCCTAAGGGTTGGATTTTATTGGCCCTCCCTGTTTGCTGATGTGAAAAAATTTGTAATGTCTTGCCATAAATGCTAGATCTTTGAAGGCAAGAGAAAGTTGTTACCTTTACCCCTCAAACCTATTTCAACTGAAAGACCATTTCAACAATGGGGTTTAGACTTCATTGGTGAAATTCACCCCTCCTCTTCTAGCCAACACAAGTGGATTTTGACTGCCACAGACTATTTTACCAAATGGATAGAAGCCATCCCTTGTATGCAAGCCAATGACTCAATCATCATGCAATTTCTAGAAACCAACATCTTGTCCAGATTCGGCTATCCAGAAAAAATTATTACAGACAATGCTGCTTCTTTCAAATCCAAAAGAATGATCAACTTTTGCCAAAAATACCACATTACCTTAGGCCATTCCACAGCCTATTACCCTCAGGGTAATGGATTAGCTAAGTCTTCCAACAAAAGCATCATCAACATCATCAAAAAGGTCTTGGAGGAGAACAAAAAGAATTGCCATAAAAAACTTGTAAATGCACTATGGGCAGACCGACTAACCACCAAAAGATCCATTGGAACAAGTCCATATGAATTGGTTTATGGGATGGAGGCAAGATTCCCTTCATCTTTGGGAATCCCTGTAATCAAGTTGCTGCAAGAAATACAAGCAGAGCCTAATGATATTCAAAGAAGGATAAATCAAAATATTCACTTGCCGCAGACAAGAGAGGAAGTATATCAGAGAACCCAGGTTTTACAAGATAAACTCAAAAAGATCTTTGACAAAAGAACAAAAGCTGAGGACTTCTTCATAGGAAACAAAGTGCTGAGATGGGACTCTAGGAGAGAAGATAAAGGGAAACATGGAAAATTTTATTTTCTTTGGAAAGGACCATATGTTATTCATGCTGTATAAGGTAACAACACTTATTTTCTGAAGAGTTTGGGTGGCACAGATACTGAGGAAGGCCCAGTCAATGGGCGAATGCTCAAGCACTATTTTGATTCCCTTTGATCTGCGTAAAATGACTGTATATTATACATAAATATTTGTATTTCCAGCAGTTTTTATTTACACCAATTAAAAAAGCAACAACATGCAGCAGATTTTGAGGAACAGATCAAGGAATTGCACCAAGCATTGGTGTATATTTTGAATTTACCACAAGGAACCAAAAAGGAAGACTTGGAAAGTACAAAGATGATGATAAGTACTCAGAAAAACCAGCAAAGACAGAGCTGTAATTTTGCATAGACCAGCTCATAAAGGCTGCACACATGCTACAAAGGTTCAGATCATTGGTTCCCAGCAGAAGAAAGTTTTGAATTACAGCAGTCAACTGAGAATAAGGCAACCTGACCTGTTGTTCTTGGCTTTTCACCAGGAAAATCCATCCCCAAGTGGAGCCACTGTTAGGTTCCTATACCGGTAGGTTTCATTTTTCATGATTGACTAGCGAAGTGCCAAATATGTTCATCTTTTCATGCTGCAAAGGTTCCATATTTTGTAAAGAGTTAGAGAGAGTTAAAAACTGTAAAGAGGGTATGCCCTAAAAGAATAATCAAAGGGCAAAAATAAAAATGAATTGGTCAGAGAAAATAACATAAATGAACCCCAAACCAAAAGACCAGGAAAGTGTGCTAGCTCAAGTGCCACTACTGTTCCAGTTTTGAAGAACTTCAAGTCATGGGTGATTTACTCACATTTGATGGATGGCCCAACAGCTCAATCTGGGCCAGTCCATATTTGAATTTACTGTTGTAGAATAGAGAATAAATATCTATCCAAACAGTTCAAGCTTGCAGATCACTAGCTAACTAGAGGAATTAAGGAGCCCAACTGCTTAATCTGGGTCCTTGGCAGAAATAAGGGTAGACCTAGATAGCAGGGCAGTCAAAAGAAAAAGAGTTACATCAGGGTTTGCAAGTTCAAGTGCACCCAATCAAAATGAAGAAAAAATGCTAGGAATTGTAGAATGGGTAAGTAGATTGAAGTTGCAGAAACAGGGCTTTCAGCAGTATCATCTTTTGCATATGATCTATTTTCATAAATGTCTCAAGAACTATGGCAAAGGTATGATGACATATCAGATGTTGCATGTCTAACTTCCCCTCTCCTCCCTCACAAAAAACACTCACTAACATCGCTTAAAGAGATTGAGATCTGCTAAAAAACTCTTGACTTCACTCCATTTCCATGAAAATTCAAGCGAAATTGTAGGTTGGCTTAAGAGCTAAAAGCCACATTTCTTGTGTAAAAAGTTTTATTTTTCCTAAACACCCTAAAGCCTAGGTGATTCAATATCATGCACTTAGCGCTTTTCCCTTCAAATTCATATTAATATTCTAACTTTAATATATAAATCCCCTTTATATCTCCCCTACCCTATTACGTATAAAAATCTGCAAAAACCCAAAAATATTGTAAATACCCCACCCCCGGCCTAATATGGCTATAAACTTTCTTTCGGGAGTCATTGATCCACCTGGGACCAATAACAACCCGCCACTTGTCACCCTGGGATTCGCAAACCTCCGGTTCAGCGAATAACCATAGTCGTTGTGCATAAACATCAGGATTTGGTTAATATTCGATTAATCAAATAACCGCAAGTGTTTAACCCCTAACCTAAGGTTTAATCCCCGCCCCAGCAATGATTTATGGCCAAACATTAATGCAGGGCCCGTACCTTAAACCGCTGTCATTTCGTTATCTCGTCAACCGTTGGATCGCGCCCTACAGATCCAACGGCCCATATTGATATCGGAGCCGCTCCGATGTATGGGAGCTAGCGCCCAATAGAACGGTGGTTTAGCCATCGTACAAAGGACGTGCATCCCATTCCTATTGCGTCGGGCCTGCTCTGACATATACCGCCCCCGTACCAAAGGCGGTCCGATAAAAACCATTTTCCGCCTTCTGCCCCCTGCCGCACACGTCATACGCCACGCCAGCCCCCACGCCACTGTTCCGTCCGACATGTATGCCTAATCATCCGGCCATGTCAGTGCCCACGTCAGCTGCCACGTCACCCTCCGAACCCGCTACGCGACAAAATCTACGTCATGATGACGTCAGCACAAAAAGCGCCAAAAGTTTTAAAAAGCCCGAAATTTGTCAAAACCCGTGAAAGTGATGGTTTTTGCCTATCTTTATTCATTTGTCTACGGAGACTTTGCATGCGATTTGCGACGATTTGATCGCCATAGCTTCAGTACGCCACCCACAGGAGTTCAGTTCACAAACATGGCCCCTCACCGAGCTCCTCAACCTGCATTTAGCACCTGGCGTCCACAGGGCAGGTATTTACCCGCAATTCATCCATAAACCTCTTTTTTTCCAAGTTTTTTTCTGTAAAAATCGCCTGCAGAGCCAAAATTCGACCCAAAATTACAGTGCTTCTCCTACACTTCTCCATTAACATCACTGTTTCAACCATTTTTCAAAAGAAAAACTGTTAATTGTGTTGCCCTCCGCAAATTCGCCTGTTGAGCTAAATTGAAGCTCATTTTCTTTGCACTCCGCTTACAAAGCCAATAAATTCAGTCTGTTGCCCTAGCTGAGAACAGAATGGACCAATAAAGAGAGAAATTTACCAAGGTTTTCATCCCAAACCACCTATCTGTAGCTTCCCTCTGCGAACATTCCAGAAAATGCCCAAAGACTGAGTTAAATTGGTCAAACTCAATGGAAAAAAAGCACCATTTCCTTTGTTCTACCCAGCTTCCCAATTAAACTCCGCTGACCTTCTCTTTACATCTGGGATTCACCCTGTGAGAAGAATCCTAGGAAGAGGTAGATAATATTTTGTAAAACTTTCTGTTGATAAAACCAAGCTTTTATTGGGCACCTTATGACCCCAATCACTTCATAAGCTTTAGAAGAGTCAAACACAAGCTTGCAGGGTATGTACACTGCAATATCCCTCAAATTGAACAATTTGCTGATCAACAAGAATGGGTAGAGGGCACACTAGTTGAAGAACTTTCTAAGGAAGAGATAACAGAAAAAGCAATCAAAGACCTTGAAAAAGCAATTGACCTGGAATATTTTGGACAAGCATTCTTCATAGCTCCTCGGCACCTTGGAGAAGGCACCTCATCCGCTACAACTTCCCAAAAACCTGCCCAAGAAAGTGCTCCGCTAGCAAGGACAACTAAAGGAAAAGAAATGCAGGATTCAGAACAGCAAGTGCATCATTCTGAGCAGGAAGAGACAATGGCAGACCGACCGGTTTCTACAGATGAACAAAGTCAAGGGCAAGACCCTTCTACTCAAGCGAAGGTAGCTGACATTCTAGTGTTACAGACTCCTCTTAATGAAGAGAGGGAAAAGAAAAGGGATAAACAAGAAGAGACACCTCCAGGGACATCTACCGATCAACAAGGAGAAAAGAGACAAATATTAAATCCTTTTTTAGAAGAAGAAAAACCAGAGGGGCCAACAGAACAGCAAGTTCCCCCAAGCATGGAGACATCAGCTAGCTCCTTTCAGCAGGAGCAAGAGATACAATAAGGTGTGGAGGTTACATCCACCAGGCAACAGAGCAGACATGGCTCTGACATTAAAAAAGCATTCACTGATATCAAGGCTAGAAATGAGCCAGTGAGGTATCAGCTCTACAATCAGTTGCTAAGGATGGCTCCCACTAATCAGCAAAGGCTAATGGTAGCCTATGACATCCAAGAAGGGAAAATGACTCTCAGTTATTCAGACCTACAACTCAGCAACCACAATCAGCTACCGACTATATCAGAACTAATCTGGAAGTTCTCGCTAGGGATATCCATCCGATGGACCAGATTGAATTACACAAGAAGACAGGGGAAATGGTATATTATACCTTGGCAGACAAAACACTGTTGGCCCATAGATTGCAAAATTCTCTGCACAATACTTCTGCCCAACTAGAATTGGAGAAAGCCTCATCACAGGCCAAGGACAATAGAATCAAGTCCCTGGAGGATATTATCATAGAGGTGGGACATGATCCCCAGGATCCAAAGGGCATATAGGCCTTGATCAAAAAGAAAGAGGAAGACATAGCAGCCCTCAGAAGACAACTTAGGCTGCCAGCTACACTACATCCTCAAGCCACAGAGATAGCACAACAAAAAGAAGAGCAGGATGTGGTAACTTTGCTTATGAGCTTGCACAAAAGGTTGATAGAAACAGAGAGTGCCTTGGAGGCATCATTGCAAGGAAGATAGGGAGAGTTGGCCTCTCAGCCAACTCAAACAGCTTACAGTCTTACAGTTGCTCCTCCCACGGCCACCACAACAGTCCCTCCCACTGCTACAACATCAGAAGCAGGTACCTCAAGTTCAGCACCAGTTTCAGCAACAACAACAACAACAGTAGAGTAAGAGGCCAGCCTAAGTATGGAGGGGATGATGAAAGAAATAAAAGCCCTGGAAGAACAGATGGCAGAATTGAAAGAGGCCAAAGAAAAGCTGGCTAAAATTGAGGAAAAATATGACAAGTCAAAGCAGGATGTAGCTGAGAAGACAAGGGAAGTGAAAGCCCTGGAAAAAAGGATAAAGGAGCTGGAAAAAGAGCTTACACTTGATAGGACCCTAGCTGAGGTCAAGAAAATTTTGTGGGCCAAGATCGGCCAATCCATTACTGACCAGTGGCAGTCGATTGAGACCATACATGAGCAAATGGACTTGATCGGCTTAGCTCAATTTGAAAATCAAAAGGCTAGAGCATCATTAGGTAATATGCCTGAGCAAGCCAACAGGATGATTAAATTTCTTAATACTCATACTAAAGAGCAACTGGCAACAATAGGTATCAGGAACAAGACTGATACCATCTTACTAGTAAAGAGGGTACTGACCCTAAGGAATTTTGTGCAAACTTTAGAAAGAAAATGCCAAGAAATGCAGGCAGAGGTGAATGAATTCAGAATAAAGTTTGCAGCATTGCAGAGTAGGGGGCTACCGAGTTTAGTAACTAGCGCTGGACGACTGCTGCCACATGAGCATTATGCCAACAGGGTAAACAACTATGCCTCCAATCAGATGACAACGTCCTCGAGCACATCAGTAGAAACAGGGCCTCCATCTAGACAAAGTCTTTATGACAAGCTGGAAAATTTGTTATACATTAAGCATGAGATAAAACATCTCTTTGAAATCCAGCCAAACTTTTATAGATACACTGAAGCTGATCAAACACTGATAAAGATACAAAGACATCAGCTACCTACAGAGGATTGGTGGAAAGGAATGATGGAAACATTGCTCAGGTGACTTTGTTTATTACTTCTTTTTTGATAAGCTACAGGTCATCACATACAGATGGCACGGTCCACCTATCAAAGGGAAGAAAAGGCAGCGCAAGGCAGAAATGGAATGATCCCTACAGCTCATTGAATGCAAAGAAACCGAGCACTGATGATGAAGACCAAGACAGCAGCAAATAGCGTACCAGCATTAGGACAGCAAAGGCAGAATGAATGCGCAGCAGGCAACAGACTCACACAGCCCAGAAAAGTCAAAATATATCTGACTAATTGGACAGCTAGCACATTCATATTTATTACAGCATTTATTCCCTCATTCACTACTTCTTGAGAGTTGGTAAAGAAAGTTATGAGTTCAAAGACTTATCTTCATGATATTTTGTATCTCCATTTTGTATAAATACCTCCCCATAATATGTATTTGGGGTTGGTGATTTTTTCTCTAAGCTACGCTGTAATTTCTGAAACTCTCTAATACAAATGGTTGTTGGAGTTCATGGTGTCTGCACTATCTGAATGTGCAAATGATGTTCTGGGACCTGCTACTCAATTCCTGAGTCATTCAATGGAACAATAAGTTATTTTAAACTTCGTTTTATGTTGTCTATTTTTACAAATTTCACATATGTTTCATAATCTTGATAACAGTGAGAAAGCATAGCCCGGGACTTGTTTAATTACACCCTGTGCTCAATTTCTGTTATTATTGATGTTTTCCTCAAAATTAGTCATAGAGATGAATTCTTAACTGCTCATGTTTGTACTAATTCCTTCACTTTAAATACTGTTTAGGAATTCTTAACTGCTCCTGGACAATACTCATACACTTTCCCTCTGCCAACTTAATGAAATATTCTTGATTGCCTTTCATTCCCTGAATTCATTTCATCACTTCAGATTTTAAAATTGTTCCTAGACTACCTACCTTGCTCTGTAGCATTACCACTTACCCCAAGAGACATTTTCAGCTGTACATCATCCTTGACTCCATGGCCCAATGGAACAGACTTTCTTAGACTTTATCCTCAGCTCTGCTTGGAATCACCATCCAACAAACTTAAAACAAAAACCTGTGCATCATAACTAGCCTAAAATACACCAAAACAAAGCTAAATTACATAGAGAGAGCCCTCTCTGGTTGCAGGTAGGCTAGGACCTGCAGCTAAAAGATTGGTTTGTGGTTACCTCGGCCGTATTCCCTTCAGGAGGCAGGGAACAACCTGAGTGATAACATCATTGGCGACTCCACTGGGGAACTGAATGACTGTTTGTTACTGTTGTTTATTTTCTAAAGCTACATATGGAGCCTGAAGTTATCCAGGTAGCCTCTGAAACTGTTCTTGCTGTGCATTTACAGGAGTGAGTAAAAGCTGCTTCAGTCAATCTCCAGTCTAGTTTTAGGCTTTAAATAGATGTCCCAAAGATTCGATCAGTTGTCTTGTTTTAACATATTCAAAGGAAAGCCTAAAGCCTCCTATAATTCAAAGAACTTTCTGTAGAATACTGTAAAAACCTGTGATCTTAAAACATTTCCGGGAAACACCAAAAATAAATTTAGAAGCTGGCTCCAAAGAAGAAAACTCGGTACACCAGGTCAAACCCTGACCCAGATCCTTCAGCTATTTTTGAAAATCCCAATTTAATTGCCAAGACCCTTAGGAAACAAGAGGAACAAGAAAATTCTGTTGATTCTGACCCTGAAACAGTTCAACAGAACTATATCCCGACTCCTGCTAAAGCCACAGTCTGTCTTCACACAACTGCTACTTCTCCTAGTTCTTCATCCACCTCCCAAAGCAACTTCTCCACACCTCCATCCACTGCACATATTTCAACTCCTGTCCCTGCTGTTCCAGCCATCCCATTTCTTCCTGTTGTTCCATTTATCCCTGTAAATATGGAAAATAGATATGCTCCTTTACAGTTACTTGGAAATCTTGGGGCTATGCCTCAAGATTATCAAAGTAAGATCACTTATTTTGATGGTACTGGTACATATATAGCCCAACAACGTACAAAGAAAATGCAAGACTATTTTCAGAACTATGAAATTGACGATGATGATGTAAGAATGAAGATTTTCATCCAAAGTCTAACTGGTGATGTTAGGACTTGGTTTAGAGCACTTGCTGCAAACTCTATAGCCAATCCTAATGCCCTTTATTAATCATTTTTGAATAGGTTGGAAAAGAAGAAGGATCCATTACATATCCTATCAAAGTATGACAGTATAAAAAGAGGCCCACAAGAAACTGTCCTAGATTATTGTGCTAGATTCAACAGTGTATACAATGCTATCCCTCAAAACCTTAGACCTCCACCTGACTTAGCCTTAATCAAATTCCCTGATGGATTTGATTCTGACATGGCATATCAACTAACGGAAAGAGCCCCTCCAACCTTAGAAGACATGCAGAATATAGTTGTTAGTGTAGAGGCAAATCTCATTGCTAAAAGAAATCAGGCAAGAGCTAAAAGAAGAACAAATTTCAAGGAACAACCTTCAGCGTTTGAACAAAAGCTTGATGCAATCATCAAAGGTATGGACAGACTTGGAGATAGAGTAGAGACCATCGAAAGGAAATCATCTTGGGAAGGGCAACCAAGTAACATAGCAAGGAACCCAAATTTTAGAAAAAACCAAAATCCAAATGTTGGAAGGGTTGGCTCTGACCAGAACATCAGACCCCCATTTCAAGAGAACTATGCTGAAGCCTCAACATCTAGTGAACCAACAGAGGACCCTCATATCAACTTAATGGGTTTAGACAGTGAACAACAAGTCTTTCTAACACAAGAAGATCAAGAGGCCCATAATTTCAACCAATTTCAAACCAAATCAGGAGAGTCATTTGACTTTAAAGAAGGTTATGATGCAACAGTCTATGAGGTACATAAACAATACAAGTTGAGAAGTAGAACCATAGATGTGCCTGAACCCAGCAAGCTGAAAGATACTAAATAGCCAAAGAAAGCAAAAGATAAAGCTGTCATGACAGAACTCCCTGCCAAAACAGACCTAAACCCAAAGGAAGTCACTGTTGAGGAACCCTGTAGAAAAATTACAGAACATCGTGTAGAACCCTTGCAGACTTCCTGTAGAAGCTCACGAATGAGGTTTCTTGATAGCCAAACTTTGTGAAACTCTCTGGAAGGGTGTTAGGGACCCCTTAGGCCCTCTCTGTACCATCCCAACCTTTTCCAAGCATTTCTCCTCCTTGATCCACCCATGCACAGTGAAAAGCCAGTTAAAAGCACATGCATGATAATTCTAATAACTTAGTAAAAAATACAAAAAGATGTTTTCTTTAGCTAGAGGCAGTGTAGACACATGTATTTTACCTTCATAGAAGTAATGGCATCTCTTTTCGTAGTTTTCATTCTCTCCTTTGCGTCAGTAGGACTAGCTAGTAGAATTAGGGTTTGCTAGGGTTTGCGTTTCTTTTTGGCTTTTAGTTTCTTTCCGCAAGTAGATTAGCTTCCTTTGAGTTAGCTTTCATCCATCAGTTAGAAAGCTTCTTCTAAGAGCTCATAGAAGTTGGCTTAAGCCCCTAGCGGACTTGTGCCAGCTGACCAAGTGACAGCTGCGGCAAGAGCTACTACTTGTGCATACAACACCGTCGCTTCCAAATTTGTTACGAACTATTGGGTTGATAAAATTAAAGAAGGGAGTTCCAGGAGTTGTAGCATTATTGCTGCAATACTGGAGCTCAACATATTTTTGGCGCCATTGCCGGGGAAGCGTCAGAGTATTGGTGATTGTTTCTTTTCTTCTATTTTCTACTACAACCTTCTGCTAAGTAGTTTATTTCATTTCCATTATGCAATTTCGTTTCTGCAAAAGTAGATTCGTATTTCCCGCTTTCGTAGATTAGCATTTCTCGCTTTCATAGATTAGCATGTCAATTCCGCAATTTCATTTCTGCAAGCGTAGACTAGCATTTCAATTCCGCAAGCGTAGCCTAGCATTTCATTCCTGCAATTTCATTTGAGCAAAATAGATTAGTCATTTCCTGATTTCATTTCAATTCCGCATTTTCATTTCAGCAAGATAGTTAGTTTCAATTCAATCTATTTTAGTATTTGCAGGTACAAGTAGAAAAAAGAAAAAACAACCAAAAATATTTCCTTTCACGCCTTGTAGGAGTAGAGATAATTTAGAAAAATATTTGCACAACACCCCCCACTGCTTCACACAACCAACCTTCTCTCTTCTTCGATGGCTGTGATTAAGAAGAAGCCCTAGGTGGACATCAAGGCATCTTTAAAGAACCTCTAGGGGAGAAGAAGAAGAAAACATTCCTCTGGAGCGAATGGCTACAAGCAGAAATGTTGGGAGCAGTACCTTATCCAGAAATGAATTTGTGAATCAGATCAAAGATTTCAAGAGTGATATGAGGCAGTTTCTTGCCATGCAACTGGATACCTTGCGGATCCAAAAGAAGCAAGAAGAAGCGAAGAGGTCTTTGGCCATTTTTTGTCCCAGGTGCACTAGAAAGCATCCTAGGAACGAATGTCCATTGTACTCCATAGAAGTGTGTTTTGTCTGTGAAGAATACCATCCTACAAATCAGTGCCCTTCCTTACCCAGAATCAAAGCTGCATATCAGAGAGCCAAAGGAGCCACTGAATCACTCTATTATATGAACCAAAGGAAGCCGCATGAACCCAGATCTTACTAGCAGGAACTGCAAGGGACACCCGAGACCTATTATAAACCCTATCAAGCCACTTTCATGCCTTCTTGGGGTCCCCCTACTCATCCTTCCTGGTTCACACCTCCTCCTTGTTCCTTCACAGATCCATATTATGCCCAACCAGCTGCTCATTCATTTCACTCTTATGCTCAGCCACAACCTCAGTGGAATGCACCTCATCAGGGGTGGAGGCCCCAATACAACACTCCTCCCGCTTCTTTTCCTCCACCACCTGCTCATCCACAACCATCGCCTCCTGCTCCACCAAGGCAACCCCAAATGCCTACCCAACCACAACCCCATCCACATCCATCTCAAATCTACGCCTCCACTCAACTACCCGCACCACCATTTCCAAAACCATACCATGGAGCAGCTCAACCCAATTGCAAAGTTGAGGCACAACATGTCCAAACAACGACTCTTGAGCTCAATGATCTTCACCATAGCTCAGGAAGAGTATTGCAAAAAAGAGATTATATTGAAAGCATTGAAGGACCACATCAGGCAAAAGAAGATTCAGAAGAGGAAATCAAAGAACCATGGGCTTTACTTGATGAAGAGAAGACATCAGAAGCAGAGATAAACAAAGATCCTTCATGGTTACCATCAAATCTTCCACGTATTCAAGAGAAAGATCAGCAAAAAGAGGAAGATGAGGAAGTCATGTTAGAAGGTGACATGAAACATGATCCAGATCAGCAAAAGAACCAAGGATATCAGAGCTATAATGAAATATGGTTTCAGACGGTCACTAAGTTGCAGCAGTACTCTCTTCTTCAGCTATGTTTGATCCCTTCAAAGTCAAATCATTTGGTCTCTGAAATCCGGATAGCTTTCAAATCATGCATTTCAAGCCACCACATCATTTATCTCTAATCTCGATGTGCACATGGCTCCATTGGAAGTATTCTTATACTTGAAAAGAATTTTGTTTTTCAAGTAGGGTAGAGTAGAAAAAAAGAGAAAAAAGAAAAAGAAAAATGAAAATAAGAATAAAAATAAAAATCTAAGGTGAAAACCTCCTCGGAGGCGCCTTAGATTGGCTCATTGATTGAAAACATCCATGAGGCGGTCAATGGGTTGGGAAAAAAGAGAAAAGAGAATAAGATCTCTGGGTGAAAACCTCCCTTGGAGGCGCCCAGGGCAGGCAATTACGGTGAAAACTTCCATGAGGCGCCCTAGTTGTTTTTCAAAAAAAAAAAAAAGAGAGAGTAAAAGAAAAAGAAAAATAAATCTAATTTCCATTGAATAATTTCGAGTTGCAGCAATGACATTGCAAGTCAGGAGGAACACTCAAAACAAAGACAAAGGAGTTTTTGTGCCTTCTAGAGGAAGTTCTATATTTCTACAGGAAACATCCTGTAGAACCTTCAAGCGAGCCAGATTCGATTTTGGAAGGGGATCTAAAGCTTGGAATCCATTGGTTATGCCTGCAAGCATCCATGTTACTATTCCTCACCCTTTTCCATCATCTTTTCCACCTCATTGTGCTTCTTCATTGTGCTTCTACAGGAAGTTCCTGTAGAAATTGTAGGAAGCTAGAAATGGATTTCAAAAAGGTGGTTTGGCGAACATGGTAGCTTCCTCAAGGGTTCAGAAGTCCTCCTGCACTTTTCAAACTCCTCATCCATCATCTCCATACCTGCATCACAGCCCAAGCTCAGTTTTTCTTTCCATGCAAAAACTTGCAAAATGCTTTGAAGAGAAAAAACATAGAACAAAATTTGTTTTTGCCCTAACTTGAAAACCATGCATCCATTTGAAAAACCGTTTTAGGGGGAATTGTACAGGGGTGATGGCAACATGCTTAAGAAGTTTCAGCCAATTCCGGTGCACGGTTTCCAAGAAATCAGCCTCCATCACCATCATCCATTTTTGCATTTTCTCCATATCCATGCATTCGTTTTAAAACCTGTTTCATGGGGAGATGCACATGGGTGATAGTAGCCTACCCAAGCAGTTTCAGCCGATTCCGATGCACGGTTTCCGAGAAATTGATCTCTGAAATCTTCAGCCATTTTCCATTTTTCTCGAAATCTGTGCATCCATTGATCACGATTTTGCTATGGGAGGTTCATAATGATGATAGGAATGTGCTCAGCAAGTTTCAGATCGATCCGGTTTACCGTTTTGGAGAAATGGCGAAAACAAATTCTGGTCCTGTGAAAATTCAGCAGCAGCAGCTTGAAGGTGCTGATTTAAACGTGGAAATGAACTCCTGCAGCTTGGATCCGGCTAGAGAACACCTGCACAAGGAAAAAACAACCATGAATCATCAGCCAAGCCACCATGCAACCACATAAACAAATGCATGCAGCAAATGAAAGATGTCAGCACTTCACAGCAACCACGCACGACTTGTAGATACGTGACTAAACTCGTTCCTCTGTTTGCATGAATGTAATTCGTAAACAGCATGAGAAATGAGATGGTTGGGATTAAAAAATCGGTGGCCAGCTAACTAGCCACCCTTGTCCAGTTCAAACAACGCTCGATGGGTGCAATCACCATGTGTGCTCAGCCATCTCAAGAAGAAAACTGAGAACAGGTGGTGGTGGTTGTTTAAAATCCAACGTAATTGATGGGAGTAATTACAGGCAGAGAACTACAGTTCATATAACACTACAGTGGGGACCGACAGTCTGCATGCAGCCAACGTGTAGTTGGCCAGCTCACCCTCCATCAACGAAAATCTTCATAAACAGCCATCGAACTCTCACAACTATTGTTTCTAGTTTATCCTCGTCCTTGCAGCTGCAACAAGCTCCATAGCAGCAAACCAAGCTTTCTTGGCCATTTTCTTTTAAAAACCCTCCTGCTTATCAGCATTCTACAGGAAGAAGTTCTCCAGGAAGTACGACAAAGCTTTCAAAAGCAGAGAAAATGGATTTTTCTTCGACAAATTGGAGTTTCGAAGAGAGGTAGGCTTGAAAAACGCCATACTTGTGCATGAAATTTTAAAAGGTGGTAAATTAAATTGTTTGGAGTAGGGAAAGTTAAAACAAGTCTTCATGTGGGTCAAAATAGCAGTTTACTTATGGTTTCATGAAATTTCTTCATTGGTTCTGCATCAATATTCTCCTCCATAGTTCCTATTAAAACATTTTTTCTCTTGTAGAAAAGATAAATCATTGTCAGGGCTAACCTGTGTGAAAAATGTGAATTTTACATGGTTATATGTATGCTGGCGGGTGTGAAAATTGAGCTCTGCACTCTGTCTGTGAGAGCCTAATTTCATTTTGATGGTCAAGTTTTGGGGCAGCAGCAGCAATATAACCAGGGAATTGAGGAAAAGGGAGATACAAACATCTGAGAAACCCTGTCTTGAGAATAAAAGGAGGAAACCATACACAGAATTCCCCTTCTGATCAGAGCAAAAGCCAAAACAGAGCATTATATATGAATTCTGGCCAAGGAACTCACTTCATCCAGCAGTGAGGAAAGGGAGCACATTGAGGCAGAAGAGAAAGCCAGGGGTAAGGAAACCCAAGACAGACCACCACACGAAAAGCCACAGGTAAAGCAACAGGAAAAGCTAGAGGAAAAGCAAGAAAAACGACAAGCTGCTGAGGCCAAAGCTGTGGGTGGAGTAAAAACACAGGCGCCAAGGGAGAAGCGGTTGCAAACCTGGGCAGAGAGGACTGAGAATGTCCAAACAAATAAGGGCACACCCAAGGCAACCAAAACACAAGTCAAAGAGAAGGCACCCCCAGCTAAGCAAGCCAAATCAATTTGTTTCTACAGGAAGCCAACTGACTGCTTCTACAGGAAGCCAGAAAACGGCCTCCCAGCACAAGCAAAAGGGTCCCTACCAAGTTCCCAGGCATCCTCACATCCATCCCCTCCATGAACACTCATTTTTTTTAGGTTTCGAGCACAATTTAGTCATGGTTCAACCTTCTATAGGAAGCTACAGGACTTTCTATAGGAAGTTCTGTATTTTTACCAGAAACATCCTGTAAAAGCCTTTGGGCAGGCCAGAATCAATTATGGAGAGGGATTTGAAGCTTGAAGTTTGTTGAGGAGGCATGCAGCCACTCTTTTCTTCCATCCTCCACTGATTTCATCTCCTTTCACCTACATTGCCACCATCAGATTGAATATACTTGCACAATCATACCAAAGTTGAG
This sequence comes from Pinus tabuliformis, assembly GCA_031772625.1. Taxonomy (NCBI): domain Eukaryota; kingdom Viridiplantae; phylum Streptophyta; class Pinopsida; order Pinales; family Pinaceae; genus Pinus; species Pinus tabuliformis. The sequence continues at coordinate 312,154,529 of CM062806.1, read as the reverse complement.
AATTCTCTAGGAAAAGAAGCACAGGCAGTGAAAAGAAGCAAAGAGAAAAGCATGGTTTCATGACAGAGAAGAGGACATCACTTCAGAAGATTTGCATGACAAGGAGGCCACCAGGGCCATCAAAGATGAGGAGATAGGTTGGTTGCTCAAAGGATGAGCAACACTTTTAGTAGGGGGGTGATGATGAGCCCCAAAAATGGATAATTATTTGGGCTCATTCAACCTCCTAATTCGACTTAATCCACCATTCTCATTAGTTTATTGCATGTTTTTTATTATATTTATGCTAATAGAGTGAATTGGGTTAGTCATTATGCCAACAAGTCTAATGGGTGCTTTGTGTAGCCTTTTTGGTCAACTTGGAGACAAAATTGAAGGTTTTAATGAGCACTTGGCAGCCAAATTCGTGGGAGAACAAGGGAGAGGATTTGTAGGAAGGTGTCCCCTTCATTTATGGGCCCTTACCTTGAATTCTCCACCATCAGCTCGGAGTTCAAGGGCCACCAAATCAATTAACACAAGGGCAGCCAAGCAAGTCAAGTAGGACTGTTGTTAACTACAAGTTTTGGGCAGCCGAGTCCCTAAAGTTTAGGAGGACTGTTGGGGTCGTCAATTTGTATAAATAAGAAGGCTTAGGGCCTCATTTGGGGTTAGCTATTGGTTAGTCATTTTGTAGCCAATGGTTAGTCATTTTTTAGGCAGAAGTTAGCTAGTTTGTATTTCGATTTTTAGGCAATAGATTAGCTTTGCTTTCAGCTCATTTTCAAGTTCTCCTTGTGGACAGTTTTGATGTAACTCTTCTTTTCTTGCTCAATAAAGATGAATCTAGCTTTGCACCAGCTCTAAATCTCTCTTAGGAGGCTATAGCTCTTGGGGTTGGGCCCATCTCAAGCGCCCAATACCTCCTTTGATTATCTTTATGGGTTTTTGCTGCATTCTTAGAATAATATCTGCTATTTAGATCTAAATCTTGTTTTGTTATTTAGATTGTTTTTTGATGAGTAAAATAGCTTTTCATGCTCAGATTTAGTTGATAGGTGGTTAACAGAAAAAGATTCAAGAAAAGGGCCAACAAACATCTGTGGTTTCACCTCTCCCTTATGTGGAATCATGAGCTGAGACCAATGTGACTTTGCTGCCAACAAAAACGTTGTTTTGCTTTGCCATGCAATTCTTAGTGTTGGAATCCTCTTTTGTAGATGATGATATTAGTAGTGTTTAAATGCTTCAGTTGATGATTTCTTAGTGGAATAAGTTAGTTCACGCATTTCATTTCGAATAAACTGATGTTCATTTCCTTTTGTTGTTACTTAGGTCAGAATAGGGTAAAGTAACTAGGTCATAGGTTTTATAAGTGTTTGTTTGTTCAGTTTGAAAAGCCACTTACAGAGTACCTATTACCCTTCCTTACCTGCACATACCCCATCCAACCTACCTGTTTCATCCTTCACTCAGAACCCTTACCTTACATTTACCTCATTCGCTTACCTTGCCATGATTCTCATCTTCTTGTGCAACACTTTGCCATGATTCTCATCTTCTTGTGCAACATCGTTTCATCCCTCCTTGAACAAATCTCACCATCTGCGCCACTCCTCGACTCCATCCTCCAAGTCTTGAATTCCCCTACACCCCTATTTCAACTCCATACTCGTTCCTCCACCTTTTTCCCTACATCCATGCTTCAAAACCCCATTTCTGAACATCCTGTAGAAAAATTACAGAACATCTTGTAGAACCCTTGCAGACTTCCTGTAGAAGCTCACGAATGAGGTTTCTTGATAGCAAAACTTTGTGAAATTCTCTGGAAGGGTGTTAGGGACCCCTTAGGCCCTCTCTGTACCATCCCAACCTTTTCCAAGCATTTCTCCTCCTTGATCCACCCCTGCACAGTGAAAAGCCAGTTAAAAGCACATGCATGATAATTCTAATAACTTAGTCAAAAATACAAAAAGATGTTTTCTTTAGCTAGAGGCAGTGTAGACACATGTATTTTACCTTCATAGAAGTAATGGAATCTCTTTTCGTAGTTTTCATTCTCTCCTTTGCGTCAGTAGGACTAGATAGTAGAATTAGGGTTTGCTAGGGTTTGTGTTTCTTTTTGGCTTTTAGTTTCTTTCCGCAAGTAGATTAGCTTCCTTTGAGTTAGCTTTCATCCATCAGTTAGAAAGCTTCTTCTAAGAGCTCATAGAAGTTGGCTTAAGCCCCTAGCGGACTTGTGCCAGCTGACCAAGTGACAGCTGCGGCAAGAGCTAGTACTTGTGCATACAACACCGTCGCTTCCAAATTTGTTACGAACTACTGGGTTGATAAAATTAAAGAAGGGAGTTCCAGGAGTTGTAGCATTATTGCTGCAATACTGGAGCTCAACATATTTTTGGCGCCGTTGCCGGGGAAGCGTCAAAGTATTGGTGATTGCTGCTTTTCTTCTATTTTCTACTACAACCTTCTGCTAAGTAGTTTATTTCATTTCCATTATGCAATTTCGTTTCTGCAAAAGTAGATTAGTATTTCCCGCTTTCATAGATTAGCATTTCTCGCTTTCATAGATTAGCATTTCAATTCCGCAAGCGTAGCCTAGCATTTCATTCCTGCAATTTCATTTGAGAAAAATAGATTAGTCATTTCTTGATTTCATTTCAATTCCGCATTTTCATTTCAGCAAGATAGTTAGTTTCAATTCAATCTATTTTAGTTTTTGCAGGTACAAGTAGAAAAAAGAAAAAACAACCAAAAAGATTTCCTTTCACGCCTTGTAGGAGTAGAGATAATTTAGAAAAATATTTGCACAACACCCCCCACTGCTTCACACAGCCAACCTTCTCTCTTCTTCGATGGCTGTGATTAAGAAGAAGCCCTAGGTGGACATCAAGGCATCTTTAAAGAACCTCTAGGGGAGAAGAAGAAGAAAACATTCCTATGGAGCGAATGACTACAAGCAGAAATGTTGGGAGCAGTACCTTATCCAGAAATGAATTTGTGAATCAGATCGAAGATTTCAAGAGTGATATGAGGCAGTTTCTTGCCATGCAACTAGATACCTTGCGGATCCAAAAGAAGCAAGAAGAAGCGAAGAGGTCTTTGGCCATTTTTTGTCCCAGGTGCACTAGAAAGCATCCTAGGAACGAATGTCCATTGTACTCCATAGAAGTGTGTTTTGTCTGTGAAGAATACCATCCTACAAATCAGTGCCCTTCCTTACCCAGAATCAAAGCTGCATATCAGAGAGCCAAAGGAGCCACTGAATCACTCTATTATATGAACCAAAGGAGGCCGCATGAACCTAGATCTTACCAGCAGGAACTGCAAGGGACACCCGAGACCTATTATAACCCCTATCAAGCCACTTTCATGCCTTCTTGGGGTCCCCCTACTCATCCTTCCTGGTTCACACCTCCTCCTTGTTCCTTCACAGATCCATATTATGCCCAACCAACTGCTCATTCATTTCACTCTTATGCTCAGCCACAACCTCAGTGGAATGCACTTCATCAGGGGTGGAGGCCCCAATACAACATTCCTCCCGCTTCTTTTCCTCCATCACCTGTTCATCCACAACCATCGCCTCCTGCTCCACCAAGGCAACCCCAAATGCCTACCCAACCACAACCCCATCCACATCCATCTCAAATCTACGCCTCCACTCAACTACCTGTACCACAATTTCCAAGACCATACCATGGAGCAGCTCAACCCAATTGCAAAGTTGAGGCACAACATGTCCAAACAACGGCTCTTGAGCTCAATGATCTTCACCATAGCTCAGGAAGAGTATTTCAAAAAAGAGACTATATTGAAAGCATTGAAGGACCACATCAGGCAAAAGAAGATTCAAAAGAGGAAATCAAAGAACCATGGGATTTACTTGATGAAGAGAAGACATCAGAAGCAGAGATAAAGAAAGATCCTTCATGGTTACCATCAAATATTCCATGTATTCAAGAGTAAGATCAGCAAAAAGAGGAAGATGAGGAAGTCATGTTAGAAGGTGACATGAAACATGATCCAGATTAGCAAAAGAACCAAGGATATCAGAGCTATAATGAAATATGGTTTCAGACGGTCACTAAGTTGTAGCAGTACTCTCTTCTTCAGCTATGTTTGATCCCTTCAAAGTCAAATCATTTGGTCTCTGAAATCCGGATAGCTTTCAAAGCATGCATTTCAAGCCACCACATCATTTTATCTCTAATCTCGATGTGCACATGGCTCCATTGGAAGTATTCTTATACTTGAAAAGAATTTTGTTTTTCAAGTAGGGTAGGGTAGAAAAAAAGAGAAAAAAGAAAAAGAAAAATGAAAATAAGAATAAAAATAAAAATATAAGGTGAAAACCTCCTCAGAGGCGCCTTAGATTGGCTCATTGATTGAAAACATCCATGAGGCGGTCAATGGGTTGGGAAAAAAGAGAAAAGAGAATAAGATCTCTGGGTGAAAACCTCCCTTGGAGGCGCCCAGGGCAGGCAATTAGGGTGAAAACTTCCATGAGGCGCCCTAGTTGTTTTTCAAAAAAAAAAAAGAGAGAGAAAAAGAAAAATAAAAATAAATCTAATTTCCATTGAATAATTTCGAGTTGCAGCAATGACATTGCAGGTCAGGAGGAACACTCAAAACAAAGACAAAGGAGTTTTTGTGCCTTCTAGAGGAAGTTCTATATTTATACAAGAAACATCCTGTAGAACCTTCAAGCGAGCCAGATTCGATTTTGGAAGGGGATCTAAAGCTTGGAATCCATTGGTTATGCCTGCAAGCATCCATGTTACTATTCCTCACCCTTTTCCATCATCTTTTCCACCTCATTGTGCTTCTTCATTGTGCTTCTACAGGAAGTTCCTGTAGAAATTGTAGGAAGCTAGAAATGGATTTCAAAAAGGTGGTTTGGAGAACATGGTAGCTTCCTCAAGGGTTCAGAAGTCCTCCTGCACTTTTCAAACTCCTCATCCATCATCTCCATACCTGCATCACAGCCCAAGCTCAGTTTTTCTTTCCATGCAAAAACTTGCAAAATGCTTTGAAGAGAAAAAACATAGAACAAAATTTGTTTTTGCCCTAACTTGAAAACCATGCATCCATTTGAAAAACCGTTTTAGGGGGAATTGTACAGGGGTGATGGCAACATGCTTGAGCAGTTTCAGCCAATTCCAGTGCACGGTTTCCAAGAAATCAACCTCCATCACCATCAGTCATTTTTACATTTTCTCCATATCCATGCATCCATTTTAAAACCTGTTTCATGGGGATATGCACATGGGTGATAGTAGTCTACCCAAGCAGTTTCAGCCGATTCCGATGCACGGTTTCCGAGAAATTGATCTCTGAAATCTTCAACCATTTTCCATTTTCCTCAAAATCTGTGCATCCATTGATCACGATTTTGTTATGGGAGGTTCATAATGATGATAGGAACGTGCTCAGCAAGTTTCAGATCGATCCGGTTTACCGTTTGGGAGAAATGGCGAAAATAAATTATGGTCCTGTGACTAATAACAACACGCCACTTGTCACCCTGGGATTTGCAAACCCCCGGTTCAGCGAATAACCATAGTCGTTGTGCATAAACATCCGAATTTGGTTAATATTCGATTAATCAAATAACCGCAAGTGTTTAACCCCTAACCTAAGGTTTAATCCCCGCCCCATCAATGATTAATGGCCAAACATTAATGCGGGCCCCGTACCTTAAACCGTTGTCATTTCGCTATCCCGTCAACCGTTGGATCGCGCCCTACAGATCCAACGGCCCATATTGATATCGGAGCCGCTCCGACGTATGGGAGCTAGCGCCCGATAGAACAGTGGTTTTGCCGTCGTACAAAGGACGTGCGTCCCATTCCTATTGCGTCGAGCCTGCTCTGACATATACGGCCCCCGTACCAAAGGCGGTTCGATAAAAACCATTTACCGCCTTTTGCCCCCTGCCGCACACGTCATACGCCACGCCAGCCCCCACGCCACTGTTCCGTCCGACATGTCTGCCTAATCATCCGGCCATGCCAGTGCCCACGTCGGCTGCCACGTCACCCCCGAACCCACTACGTGACAAAATCTACGTCATGATGACGTCAGCACAAAAAGTGCCAAAAGTTTAAAAAAGCCCGAAATTTGTCAGAACCCGTGAAAGTGATGGTTTTTGCCTATCTTTATTCATTTGTCTGCAGAGACTTTGCATGCGATTTGCGACGATTTGATCGCCATAGCTTTAGTACGCCACCCACAGGAGTTCATTCCGCAAACTTGGCCCCTCACCGAGATCCTCAACCTGCATTTAGCACCTGACGTCAACAGAACAGGTATTTACCCGCAATTCATCCATAAACCTTGTTTTTTCCAAGTTTTTTTCTGTAAAAATCGCCTGCAGAGCCAAAATTCGACCCAAAATTACAGTGATGCTCCTACACTTCTCCATTAATATCACTGTTTCAACCATTTTTCAAAAGAAAAACTGTTAACTGTGTTGCCCTCCGCAAATTCGCCTGATTGAGCTAAATTGAAGCTCATTTTCTTTGCACTCCGCTTACAAAACCAATAAATTCAGTCTGCTGCCCTAGCTGAGAACTGAATGGACCAATAAAGAGAGAAATTTACCAAGGTTTTCATCCCAAACCGCCCATCTGTAGCTTCCCTCTGTGAACATTCCAGAAAATGCCCAAAGACTGAGTTAAATTGGTCAAACTCAATGGAAAAAAAGCACCATTTCCTTTGTTCTACCCAGCTTCCCAATTAAACTCCGCAGACGTTCTCTTTACATATGGGATTCACCCTGTGAGGCCATCTCCATATAAAAATCAAATTACCAGATTCCTATCAAAATTTTTGTGAAGGTCCCACTGCCAGCACCTTGTTTCCTATTGACACACAAATTCGAAATCCAGTTGTAAACCCCCTTGAATGCACCGCACAAGAACTTAGAGTGGATGCCCCTTGCTGACAGGGATTTCCAAATGAAGGAAACAGTTGAATTGAGCAACAAATATCACATTGAAACTTTTTTTGAGATAAGGAAAAGATACAGAAGCAATGCTGATGTCCTTGGTATCTGGGAGTCCAACATGCCAATCTATTATCTCCCACAAGTAAATGTATTCCCTGATCTCATCCATCAATGTTGTGAAAATTATGAGCCCACTCAAAGAGCAATTTTGGCTCCATCTGGGACTATTTTGTTTCACATCACCCCTCAATCCATAAATGAGATGCTAAACTTTGAGCCAACAAAGCCTCTGGTTCCTCTCTCCATGAAACTTCTGCTTGACCAAGGTGCCAAACTGCCCAGCTCAGAGATCACAAGGATTGCCCAGCTATTCATGCAACCAGATTGTCAGCCCCGGCAACCTCCTCCTTATCTACATGTTTGGTTCAATGAAACAGGGAGAATGCTGGTAGACATGATATCATGCTTCTTAAGATTCAAAACCAATGAGTTTGTTGATGAGACAGTCTTGGTGTTGCTGTCCATGTTTGCTCCAGGACAGCCCCCTGCTGTCCAATATGATTATGCCACCTTCATAGCTGACAAAATTCATGAGCAATTCATGGACCTGGAGAGAGAAAGAGTGTTCAAGTACACCTCCTACATATATCATTTGCTGTTGTACTATCAGCCTGATAGTTTCCCAGTTTTCCTCAAAAAATTGGATGCTAAGGGGGAGCGAAGGTCTGTAATATTTTGGTCATCAGTCTGCCACCATGTTTATTACTCTCCATATACCTACTGCGAGTTTATTGACCTATTTATACATCCAGCTTCTTCCTTACTAGTGAGCACTCCTCTTCCCAGACTCACTGATGAGATGCAAAAGATTCTACAGCTTTCCAAAAGCTACAGCATTGGTGACTGGTATTTTTACCAAAACCACACAGTAATCAGGATTTATGGCTGTGAATTAGCCCCCTACAAACTGCCAAAATATGTCCCTATGAGACTCTTTGCCTTGGAATACTTCCGGCAATTTGTTAATTCATATATGATTCATTTCTATGATAAAAGCAAAATGGCACAGCTCAAGATAAGACATCAATTGGGCCCATTTATTTTCAATAAGAGAGAAGAAGCCTAGGAAGAGGCAGATAAGATTTTGAAAAACTTTCTGTTGATAAAACCAAGCTTTTATTGGGCACCTTATGACCCCAATCACTTCATAAGCTTTAGAAGAGTCAAACACAAGCTTGCAGGATATGTACACTGCAATATCCTCAAATTGAACAATTTGCTGATCAACAAGAATGGGTAGAGGGCACACTAGTTGAAGAACTTTCTAAGGAAGAGATAGCAGAAAAAGCAACCAAAGACCTTGAAAAAGCAGGTTACCTAGAATCTTTTGGACAGGTATTTTTCATATCTCCTCGGCACCTTGGAGAAGGCACCTCATCCACTACAACTTCCCAACAGCCTGCCCAAGAAAGTGCTCCGCTAGCAAGGACAGCTAAAGGAAAAGAAGTGTAGGATTCAGAACATCAAGTGCATCATTCTGAGCAGCAAGAGACAATGGCAGACCGGTCGGTTTCTACAGATGAACAAAGTCAAGGGCAAGACCCTTCTACTCAAGCGAAGGTAGCTGACATTCTAGTGTTACAGACTCCTCTTAATGAAGAGAGGGCAAAGAAAAGGGATAGACAAGAAGAGACACCTCCAGGGACATCTACCAATCAGCAAGGAGAAAAGAGACAGAGATTAAATCCTTTTTTAGAAGAAGAAATACCAGAGGGGCCAACAGAACAACAAGTTCCCCCAAGCATGGAGACATCAGCTAGCTCCTTTCAGCAGGAGCAAGAGAGACAACAAGGTGTGGAGGTTACATCCACCAGGCAACAGAGCAGACAGGGCTCTGACATTAAAAAAGCATTCACTGATATCAAAGCTAGAAATGAGCCAGTGAGGTACCAGCTTTACAACCAGTTGCTAAGGATGGCTCCCACTAATCAGCAAAGGCTAATGGCAGCCTATGACATCCAAGAAGGGAAAATGACTCTCAGTCATTTCAGACCTACAACTCAGCAACCACAATCAGCTGCCGACTATATCAGAACCAATCTGGAAGTTCTCGCCAGGGATATCCATCCGATGGACCAGATTGAATTACACAAGCAGACCGGGGAAATGGTATATTCTACCTTGGCATACAAAACAATGTTGGCCAATAGATTGCAAAATTCTCTGCATAATACTTCTGCCCAACTAGAATTGGAGAAAGCCTCATCACAGGCCAAGGACAATAGAATCAAGTCCTTGGAGGAGATTATCATAGAGTTGGGACATGATCCCCGGGATCCGAAGGGCATTCAGGCCTTGATCAAAAAGAAAGAGGAAGACATAGCAGCCCTCAGAAGACAACTCAGGCTGCCAGCTACACTACATCCTCAAGCCACAAAGATAGCACAACAAAAAGAAGAGAAGGATGTGGTAACTTTGCTTATGAGCTTGCACAAAAGGTTGATAGAAACAGAGAGTGCCTTGGAGGCATCATTGTGTTGAGTCTTGAAAATGTCATTCATTTCCATTACACTTTCACTATTATGTCCATTATATCACCTCCATTTCACTACTATGTCACCACATTCATCCCACTTTCATTATCATTGGGCCACCTTTATGTTTTTCCAATCTTTATTATTTCTAAGCTTTTTAAGTGAATTTGTGGTTAAACATTAGAAAATAATGTGCATATGCTTATACCTAACAAATGGGTTGAGATTGTTGACATGTGTAGGTCGAAAGGAGGCTTCTAGAAGACCCTTATGTGGCACTCTAAGGCCAAATTCGAATTTGGTTGGAAAGAATCATGGGATCATGAGGATATGTGTCACATCTCCTAATTGTATTGTAACTCTAAAAAGACATGTGTCTTATCAGTTCCTATTTTGATTAGGACTTTAGAGGTAGAGGGAGAGATTCATGGATTCTCATTAATGAGATGGCTCTCATCTTTTTGTATAAATAGGAGATCTCTCTCCTTCATTTGTTAGTCTTTTTAGTCCCTAGTTCTCAAGTTTGTAGTTCTTCCTTGATGGCTTTTGAAAGCTTTGGAGAACTTTGTTGTACTTTGTACTTTTGAAGAATTTGAATAAAGCTTTGATGTTCTCAACATGGAAGGAGATGTGAAGTAGATGTCATGGAGCATATTAGAATGTAAGGTAGAGTAGATTTCATTTTGTAAATATTGATTGCTTTCAAGTTTGATAGATTAGATTTTTCATTCATGCAATTTTAATTCATGCAAGTGTGTTCAATTTTGCTTTGATTTCATAACTAGTGGCATGTGTGATCATCTTGTCTATGTTGCTGACCTTTATTTTTCTGCAGTTTGATTTTCATTAGTATCATTTCTTTAACTTGCACTTTACTTTCTGCTCTTAGATATCAAGTTGTTCATCTATTGATGGTTCTTTTTCCATAATCAAATAACTTTATTGGAGCCAAAATATCACTTAGTACAGCTTGGTTTAGTTTGCTTTAAGACTCACATTGCTGACTTGTTCATAACTGTTCTCACATGATAAATCTAGCTGAAAGGCAAAAAGGTTAAGAAAAGGTTAAAGTAGTGTGATTTGTCTCCTTTATGTAGTGTCACTTAGATTTCACATTGCTTAGATTAAGTTGAAGAGTTAAAATAGTGTGAGATAGTTGTTCTCACTTTTAATTGAATTTAATATAGATTTCATTTTCATTTTAAATCAGCAGCAGAGATACTGGGCCGATGTCATTAGTCATTTATTTGATGTCTTTATTTTCCTTTAAGCATTTGATTTCATAGGTGGTAGAGGGCCCCTGCCTTGTATAGTTGTCATTTTATTTTTGCATTTTATTTCACCATGTATATTAGTTGTACATAAATTGCTTTCAAGTTGATTGTAGATTAGTGATGCACATAGCCTTTTAATGAACTAATGACGTGATAGAATCATCTTGTCCTTTTGTTGAAGCAGCAAGGATACTGGGTCTTATAGTCATTCTCTCATTATTTGATTATTGCATTTTATTTCTATTGAACTAGTTGTATATTTACACTTTTGTTTAAATACTAACTCCATCAATAACATGTTTTAAGTTGCATTAAACACTTTAGAAAAGCAACAAGAACAAAACCCCAAAAACAACATAAACTATAAAACGACGAAGTAAGAGAAAGGTTAACTAAGCACATATGGTGCACCACACTTCGTCAGTTTACGATACCCGGATTGATAATTTATGTAGAGCAATTTAAGACGTTAAATTGACTAGACATTTTTGGCGCCGTTGTCGGGGAAGTGTAATTAGGAGACCTTATTTCTTACATCTGAAAAAAAAAATTAACAATTCTTGAGTATGCTCTCCTCCTGCACTTTGTGTGATCTGGAGGATCAGAAAAAGAATTATTATGTAAAAAAAAAAAAAAAAAAAAATAGGAGACAAAATAAAATTCATCACTTCAATTGATTCAAGAAAAAAGAAAGAAGAAGAGACAAAATAAACTTCATTTCATTTCCATTTTCACTCCATACCATCCATTTCATCAATAAAAGTTATTTCCCCATGGTCATTTCCATTAGGATTGCCTAACTATCTCTATTTAGCTAAGTGGTTGTTGTGCCAAGTTTCCGCAGCTGTAATCAGTTTCCGTAGCCACCACTCTGTTTTTCAAATTTACAGTCAAAGATGTTAGTGCAATAAAATGAAAATGCAGGTATGACTAAGCAATATAAAAATTCAAAAATTCAGAGAAAAAAAGAGAAGAAAAAACAATCTACGGCTATCTCCATTCCTAGTTTTCATTGTGGCTTTAATAAAAAAATCTGCCTCCTTGATCAAGCTTTGGCCTGAAACAAACCTGCAACATAAAAAAAAAAAAAAAAAATTGCACTGTATATATGAAAAAAAATTAGATTGAAGCAAGGACTTTTTAGAAAAAAATCTAAAGCTACGAGCAACACACAAGGGCTAGGTTGTAGAATTGAATAATTCACACTGAAAAAAATACACTGAACCCTGCTCATGTCCACTCCCATGACAAAAGAAAAACAGAAGCACATTAAGCTTTTTGTTAGAGGGAACGAATTGGGCCATGATGATGAAAAATTAGCCACTGGAACACCCTATTAAAATCACCGTTATTTTGGGTTTGCGGGGCTCACAAATTGCTGTAAAAGGGGCTGTTGTTTTTTTGTTTGAGCTATTACTTAACATTAAACAAAATCAGAGGAAGAACAACAAACTCCATCGTCTGTATATACAACAAAAACTCGATCACTGAATAAGTGTCATGCTTCAAAGGGGTATTAAGTGCCTCTGCCGTGCAATTCTCAGGCTCAGGGTATTCATCAACTGATTCTGCATTTCAGTTTTATTAAACAGATCAACCACCATCTTCTTCAACCTCTCATTCTCATCTCGCACCTTCACAATGCCTTCTTCAACATGAGTATTTCCTGTACCTATTACCTCCCGAGTCTCTTCACAGTCCATACCTTCACCCTCTCCATGTTGTTCAGGGACTTCATTTGTCTCCGCTTGTCCATGCTGTTAAGGGACTTCATTTGTCTCTGCCATGTCTTCCAAAGAATGAAATGTGGCCTTATGTGTTGCCTAACATGTATGAGAATGCATCCAACCGTTAATTCCAAATTTTCACAGGCCGAATGCAAATTCATAAAAGGCAGAACAGTGAGAACAGTTAACTCAGGAAAAACGTAAACACAGAAAAAACATCTAACTTCAAACGTTCGATTTGGCCAAACAGAGATGAATTTCAAAAAACTAAAACATGGGTTTTTTTTCCAGGTGGGTTAGTTAGATAACCCAGAAACCGTTTGAAGAGATTCGTGGCGGTTTGGGAGAAATTCACGGTTCTTTGGAGCGCATTTTTGACTGCCGCGTGAAAAAAAAATTGGAATTTCAATTAAATGAACAGGCTGTAATGTAATTCCGTGTGCCTGAAGAAGAGAAATCTAATTAGGAATCAATTATGTGCTGGTATTCAAGCTTAATTACACGTCTTTAATGACTGATAGTCCCATGCAACGCGTCACTGTGCTCAGTTTCACGACTCACAGCAAAGACGTGTCCAAAAAAAATTCTACGGCAGTGGTGTTTATTGTGATGAGATATACGGCCAAAGTAAAGGGAAGAATTGGAAAATCAAACCATTTATTACCTTTTAAATAACTTTGTTATATTTGGTGGAGGGTTAATGGGTTCAGGTATAGCTACATCTCTTGTTCTCATTAATATTCCAGTCGTTCTGAATGCAGGGCATATATACTCTAGTCTTAAGAAGTGGTCTGAATCCTATGGTGGACTTTTCAAACCATTTGCTTATTTGGAAGAATGAGCTGTAAGAGGCATTCCCCTGAGTGCACCTGTTGCTGCTAAAAATTTTGGATCGCGCCTGTAATATGCACATGCATGTTAAACTTCCCAATTATTTTGAGATTGATTTGGGTGTTTCTGTTACAGCATGCATAGGAATTGTTGGTGACAAATACTAATAAAAAAAATATGAGCAGCACAAGAGTTGGTACTCTGATCTATTTCCATCTTTAAAACTGTTTTGCTTCATATTTCAAAGTTTTTATTTTTCAGGCAAACAGCAAAAAAAAAAAAAAAAAAAATTAAAAAAGGAAAAAAGAAAAAAATGATGGGGCTCATTGGGAGAACTAAATCAGTTGAACACACTTAGACTTGGACTTTCTTTGGCTAGATAAAAGGCGCAGTCAGGGATATGTGTCTGATGGTTGACTGTTTTAGCCACTTTCCGCAGCTAGCCCAACTTTCCGCAGTTGTTTTGTTAAACTCTAGGTTGCAGGTGTCATCAAGCAAAACAAGTCACATGGGTAGCTGGGGGAATGTTGGTACATGGATGGTGTCCTATTCATTCGATCAAATTTGATGAAAAAGACCCCGGTCAAAGGGAATTCAAATTGTGTATTATCACTAAGTCGCCACACTGAGTCACTGCATGTCAAGAAAAAATAATAATTTTGAATCAATGAAATGAATAAGTTATTTGCTCACTTTTATGAAGGTATTGATTAATTTTGGACTGATGATGAAAGATGAATGGCTAACTTTGTATTCAAGATTTTTAGCTACAGAACTGTGCACATTCCGCAGCTAAAGTCCAATTCCGCAGTTGTTCTCCAATTCCGCAGCCAGAAAAACCTCATTGTTCAAATCAGCCTAACTTTTTCATAAAAAATCAGATTTTGATGATTTAACTATCATTGGAAAGATCTCAACAAGATCTATACAATGAGAAATCTATCATTAGAGTTTGAAATGACAAATAATGAAATAAATTGCTGGAAAGAAGCAACATTCAACTTGGGCACCAATTCCAAAGCAGGTATAAATTCTTTTGATTTTTCCTTTGAGAACTTGTTTCATTAATACAAATTCTTAGTTTTGTGTGTAAATATCATAACTAGAGAGATTGATCACCTCTCTCCTTTTATAATCTTACATTCCATTGCAGAAGAAGTATTAGTTTTTTTGCAGGTTCTAGGAGGAAGGACAAATATGTTGATGCAAAAATCAGATCCAAACACTTGAAAAACTTTCAGATACTATTGCCTCCATCACATCCATATTTCATAATAAACCATTCGCCTCATTTCACTCCATATTTTCCATTTACATTCACATACACTTTCCATCTCTTTTTGTCCATTCATAACCCACAAGTAAAAGCAAGAGGCTCATTCATATGCTTATTGCCCATTTCCATTTCTACTCTCCATTTCCATCTTCCATTTTCATCTTCCATTTCCTGTCATTTTCATTCCGCAAATAAGCCCTGCTTCAATGCAAATTATTGAGTCCATAGTCCTTTGAGTCTAATTTCTTTGTAAAAACACCTTGAGGCTTGCATGCCTTAATGGAAAGTCCTCATGCTGACAAACAATGGCAATACATTAATGTCCCTTGTTCGTTAGATCTTCTAGGTGACTCGACATCAGCAAATTCATTCATACCTAGCAAGATGTGTTTGGGCATCTTGACTCTCATTGTCATCAATGGTGAGAGTTCTCGTGTTGACTAGTGGCATCCATTAATGGCCACTAAGCCAACAATTTCCTACTATGTTCGACATCAGAACATATTTTCACATAGTAGGAATTGTGCCAATGAGTTTTGAAGACGTGAAGACTATTATTTTCAGCATTTTGGAGCAGATTCAACAAGTTTTAGTAGAAGCAATAAAAAGTCATCTTATCTCTCTATCCATGATTCCTCTTGTTCAGCCACTTGAAGAAGAATATGATCAGAAATTTTCAGCCACTACACATACAACTCATCCATTCGAAAGGGTAAGTGAAGGTACGACATTTTCTAACTTTTGACCATAGAATTCCATAAAAAGCTAGAATGGTAATTGTTGGAAAAACATTTCTCTTCCTCATTTCATAAAATTGCCAATACCATCAGTTGGGGAGGAATACATTCATATTCATATCTTGCCATGTCCATATCATATTCATGAGCTCACATACTTCCAACATATATTAATTATTACATTGCTATTATGAGCATACAATGACTTTTGAAAAAGTGCTTAAAGGATAAATTGGATACAAACGAAATCATGGTTGTCACACAAGAACCAACCATCATGCAATCCAATAAAGATATACTTTGCAACAATAATCAAAATATCATTATGCAAAGTTCAAAGATCAAAATAAAAGGCAAAAAAAAAAAAATGGTTGTAACACAAGAACCAACCACGTTGCAATTCAAGTGAAACACTTTGTAGAAATAAGAAGTTATCAAATGATATCATGCAAAGTTAAGCCAAAGCTCAAGGATCAAAAGAGTTAATATAATATATATTGCATGAGGACATGCAATAGCTTCAGTTGGGGGGTATGTTGAGTCTTGAAAATGTCATTCATTTCCATTACACTTTTACTATTATGTCCATTATATCACCTCCATTTCACTACTATGTCACCACATTCATCCCACTTTCATTATCATTGGGCCACCTTTATGTTTTTCCAATCTTTATTATTTCTAAGCCTTTTAAGTGAATTTGTGGTTAAACATTAGAAAATAATGTGCATATGCTTATACCTAACAAATGGGTTGAGATTGTTGACATGTGTAGGTTGAAAGGAGGCTTCTAGAAGACCCTTATGTGGCACTCTAAGGCCAAATTCGAATTTGGTTGGAAAGAATCATGGGATCATGTGGATATGTGTCACATATCCTAATTGTATTGTAACTCTAAAAAGACATGTGTCTTATCAGTTCCTATTTTGATTAGGACTCTAGAGGTAGAGGGAGAGATTCATGGATTCTCATTAATGAGATGGCTCTCATCTTTTTGTATAAATAGGAGATCTCTCTCCTTCATTTGTTAGTCTTTTTAGTCCCTAGTTCTTAAGTTTGTAGTTCTTCCTTGATGGCTTTTGAAAGCTTTGGAGAACTTTGTTGTAATTTGTACTTTTGAATAATTTGAATAAAGCTTTGATGTTCTCAACATAGAAGGAGATGTGAAGTAGATGTCATGGAACATATTAGAATGTAAGGTAGAGTAGATTTCATTTTGTAAATATTGCTTTGTAGAATGTAAGGTAGAGTAGATTTCATTTTGTAAATATTGCTTTGATTTGATTTGATTGATTTTAAGTTTGATAGATTAGATTTTTCATTCATGCAATTTTAATTCATGCAAGTGTGTTCAATTTTGCTTTGATTTCATAACTAGTGGCATGTGTGATCATCTTGTCTATGTTGCTGACATTTATTTTTCTGCAGTTTGATTTTCATTGGTATTATTTCTTTAACTTGCACTTTACTTTCTGGTCTTAGATATCAAGTTGTTCGTCTATTGATGGTTCTTTTTCCATAATCAAATAACTTTATTGGAGCCAAAATATCACTTAGTACAGCTTGGTTTAGTTTGCTTTAAGACTCACATTGCTGACTTGTTCATAACTGTTCTCACATGATAAATCTAGCTGAAAGGAAAAAAGGTTAAGAAAAGGTTAAAGTAGTGTGATTTGTCTCCTTTATGTAGTGTCACTTAGATTTCACATTGCTTAGATTAAGTTGAAGAGTTAAAATAGTGTGAGATAGTTGTTCTCACTTTTAATTGAATTTAATATAGATTTCATTTTCATTTTAAATCAGGAGCAGAGATACTGGGCCGATGTCATTAGTCATTTATTTGATGTCTTTATTTTCCTTTAAGCATTTGATTTCATAGGTGGTAGAGGGCCCCTGCCTTGTATAGTTGTCATTTTATTTTTTCATTTTATTTCACCATGTATATTAGCTGTACATAAATTGCTTTCAAGTTGATTGTAGATTAGTGATGCACATAGCCTTTTAATGAACTAATGACGTGATAGAATCATCTTGTCCTTTTGCTAAAGCAGCAAGGATACTGGGTCTCATAGTCATTCTCTCATTATTTGATTATTGCATTTTATTTCGATTGAACTAGTTGTATATTTACACTTTTGTTTAAATACTAACTCCATCAATAACATGTTTTAAGTTGCATTAAACACTTTAGAAAAGAAACAAGAACAAAACCCCAAAAACAACATAAACTATAAAACGACAAAGTAAGAGAAAGGTTAACTAAGCACATATGGTGCACCACACTTCATCAGTTTACGATACCCGGATTGATAATTTATGTAGAGCAATTTAAGACGTTAAATTGACTAGACACATTGCAAGGAGGACAGGGAGAGTTGGCCTCTCAGCCAACTCAAACAGCTCACATTCTTACAGTTGCTCCTCCCACGGCCACCACAACAGTCCCTCCCACTGCTCCAACATCAGAAGCAGGTACCTCAAGTTCAGCACCAGTTTCAACAACAATAGCAGCAGCAGCAAAGCAAGAGGCCAGCCTAAGTATGGAGGGGATGATGAAAGAAATAAAAGCCCCGGAAGTACAGATGGCAGAATTGAAAGAGGCCAAATAAAAGCTGGCTAAAATTGAGGAAAAATATGACAAGTCAAAGCAGGATGTAGCTGAGAAGACAAGGGAAGTGAAAGCCCTGGAAAAAAGGATAAAGGAGCTGGAAAAAGAGCTTACACTTGATAGGACCCTAGCTGAGGTCAAGAAAATTTTGTGGGCCAAGATTGGCCAATCCATTACTGACCAGTGGCAGTCGATTGAGACCATACATGAGCAAATGGACTTGATCGGCTTAGCTCAATTTGAAAATCAAAAGGCTAGAGCATCATTAGGGAATATGCCTGAGCAAGCCAACATGATGATTAAATTTCTTAATACTCATACTAAAGAGCAACTGGCAACAATAGGTATCAGGAACAGGACTGATACCATCTTACTAGTAAAGAGGGTGCTGACCCTAAGGAATTTTGTGCAAACTTTAGAAAGAAAATGCCAAGAAATGCAGGCAGAGGTGAATGAATTCAGAATAAAGTTTGCAGCATTGCAGAGCAGGGGGCTGCCGAGTTTAGTAACTAGTGCTGGAAGACTGCTGTTATATGAGCATTATGCCAACAGGGTAAACAACTATGCCTCCAATCAGATCACAGTGTCCTCGAGCACATCAGAAGAAACAGGGCCTCCATCTGGACAAAGTCTCTATGACAAGCTGGAAAATCTATTATACATTAAGCATGAGATAAACCATCTCTTTGAAATCCAGCCAAACTTTTATAGATACACTGAAGCTGATGAAACACTGATAAATATACAAAGACATCAGCTACCTACAGAGGATTGGTGGAAAGGAATGATGGAAACATTGCTCAGGTGACTTTGTTTATTACTTCTTTTTTGATAAGCTACAGGTCAGCACATACAGATGGCACGGTCCACCTATCAAAGGGAAGAAAAGGCAGCGCAAGGCAGAAATGGAACGATCCCTATGGCTCATTGAACGCAAAGAAACTGAGCACTGGTGATGAAGACCAAGACAGCAGCAAACAGCGTACCAGCATCAGGACAGCAAACGCAGAATGAATGCGCAGCAGGCAACCGACTCACACAGCCCAAAAAAGTCAAAATATCTCTGACTAATTGGACAGCTAGCACATTCATATTTATTACAGCATTTATTCCCTCATTCACTACTTCTTGAGAGTTGGTAAAGAAAGTTATGAGTTCAAAGACTTATCTTCATGATATTTTGTATCTCCCTTTTGTATAAATACCTCCCCATAATATGTATTTGGGGTTGGTGATTTTCTCTCTAAGCTACGCTGTAAATTCTGAAACTCTCTAATACAAATGGTTGTTGGAGTTCATGGTGTCTGCACTATCTGAATGTGCAAATGATGTTCTGGGACCTGCTACTCAATTCCTGAGTCATTCAATGGAACAATAAGTTATTCTAAACTTCGTTTTATGTTGTCTGTGTTTACAAATTTCACATATGTTTCATAATGTTGATAACAGAGAGAAAGAATAGCCCAGGACTTGTTTAATTACACCCTATGCTCAATTTCTGTTATTACTGATGTTTTCCTCAAAATTAGTCATAGAGATGAATTATTAACTGCTCATGTTTGTACTAATTCCTTCACTTTGAATACTGTTTAGGAATTCTTAACTGCTCCTGGACAATACTCATACACTTTCCCTCTGCCAGCTTAATGAAAGATTCTTGATTGCCTTTCATTCCCTGAATTCATTTCATCACTTCAGATTTTAAAATTGTTCCTAGACTACCTACCTTGCTATGTAGCATTACCACTTACCACAAGAGACATTTTCAGCTGTACATCATCCTTGACTCATGGCCCAATGGAACAGACTTTCTTAGACTTTATCCTTAGCTCTGCTTGGAATCACCATCCAACAAACTTAAAACAAAAACATGTGCATCATAACTAGCCTAAAATACACCAAAACAAAGCTAAATTACATAGGGAGAGCCCTCTCTGGTTGCGGGTAGGCTAGGACCTGCAGCTAAAAGATTGGTTTGTGGTTACCTCGGTCGTATTCCCTTTAGGAGGCAGGGAACAACCTGAGTGATAACATCATTTGCGACTCCACTGGGGAACTGAATGACTGTTTGTTACTGCTGTTTATTTTCTAAAGCTACAGAGGGAGCCTGAAGTTATCCAGGTAGCCTCTGAAACTGTTCTTGTTGTGCATTTACAGGAGTAAGTAAAAGCTACTTCAGTCAATCTCCAGTCTAGTTTTAGGCTTTAAACAGTTGTCCCAAAGATTCGATCAGTTGTCATGTTTTAACATATTCAAAGGAAAGCCTAAAGCCTCCTATAATTCAAAGAACTTTCTGTAGAATACTGTAAAAACCTGTGATCTTAAAACATTTCCGGGAAACACCAAAAACAAATTTAGAAGTTGGCTCCAAAGAAGAAAACTCGGTACACCAGGTCAAACCCTGACCCAGATCCTCCAGCTATTTTTGAAAATCCCAATTTAATTGCCAAGACCCTTAGGAAACAAGAGGAACAAGAAAATTCTGCTGATTCCGACCCTGAAACAGTTCAACAGAACTATATCCCGACTCCTGCTAAAGCCACAGTCCGTCTTCACACAACTGCTGCTTCTCCTAGTTCTTCATCCACCTCCCAAAGTAACTTCTCCACACCTCCATCCACTGCACATATTTCAACTCCTGTCCCTGCTGTTCCAGCCGTCCCATTTCATCCTGTTGTTCCATTTATCCCTGTAAATATGGCAAATAGATATGCTCCTTTACAGTTACTTGGAAATCTTGGGGCTATGCCTCAAGATTATCAAAGTAAGATCACTTATTTTGATGGTACTGGTACATATACAGCCCAACAACATACAAAGAAAATGCAAGACTATTTTGAGAACTATGAAATTGACGATGATGATGTAAGAATGAAGATTTTCATCCAAAGTCTAACTGGTGATGTTAGGACTTGGTTTAGAGCACTTGCTACAAACTCTATAGCCAATCATGATGCCCTTTATCAATCATTTTTGAATAGGTGGGAAAAGAATAAGGATCCATTACATATCCTATCAGAGTATGACAGTATAAAAAGAGGCCCACAAGAAACTGTCCTAGATTATTGTGCTAGATTCAACAGTGTATACAACGCTATCCCTCAAAACCTTAGACCTCCACCTGACTTAGCCTTAATCAAATTCCCTGATGGATTTGATTCTGACATGGCATATCAACTAAGTGAAAGAGCCCCTCCAACCTTAGCAGAGATGCAGAATATCGTTGTTAGTGTAGAGGCAAATCTCATTGCTAAAAGAAATCGGGCAAGAGCTAAAAGAAGAACAACTTTCAAGGAAGAACCTTCAGCGTTTGAACAAAAGATTGATGCAATCATCAAAGGTATGGACAAACTTGGAGATAGAGTAGAGACCATCGAAAGGAAATCATCTTGGGAAGGGTAGCCAAGTAACATAGCAAGGAACCCAAATTTTAGAAAAAACCAAAATCCAAATGTTGGAAGGGTTGGCTCTGACCAGAACATCAGACCCCCATTTCAAGAGAACTATGCTGAAGCCTCAACATCTAGTGAACCAACAGAGGACCCTCATATCAACTTAATGGGTTTAGACAGTGAACAACAAGTCTTTCTAACACAAGATGATCAAGAGGCCCATAATTTCAACCAATTTCAAACCAAATCAGGAGAGTCATTTGACTTTAAAGAAGGTTATGATGCAGCATTCTATGAGGTACATAAACAATACAAGTTGAGAAGTAGAACCATAGATGTGCCTGAACCCAGCAAGCTGAAAGATACTAAACAGCCAAAGAAAGCAAAAGATAAATCTATCATGATAGAACTCCCTGCCAAAACAGACCTAAACCCAAAGGAAGTCACTATTGAGGACATATTATATGAACAACCCTCAAAAAACCAGCCATACATACCTTCTCCTCCAAAAGAAAATGTAACCAGCCCTCCTAAAAACAATTTCAAAACAGTTTTAATTCGGAACAACACTCATGATGAAGAGAAGGTGTTTAGTCAATTTAGTGTTGTCTAAATTGCTATCATAAATTGTCAACCAGGAGCTCGTAAGCTGATGAAGTGAAGGTGTACTATATGTACTTAAGCAACCTCTTAGATCTTTTTGTCGTTTGGGGGTGTTGTTTGTGGTCAATTTAACTTCCTAAGATGGAGTGATGATTTTATAAACAGATGAGTGATAGTGTGTGTAAGGTGATTTCTAAATGAGTGAGTGTGTGTTACTGGTGGTTTCTAACTACCTTCTAAACTTTGCAAAGAAAGAGCTTGAAATAAATAACTTGAAATGAACTGAAAGCAAAGAACCACTTTCTAATGGCACTAGACACTATTCATGCTGCTGCAAATAAAAAGGTAAGAAAACCACTTTAAAAACCAATGATAATGTTCATCTCTTCCTAACTCTCTGCTTCCAACATATAGTACTATGTAAAACACGATTAGGAAGTAGTTAGAGATAAGTTTAAAAAGTGATAAAGCTCTAAATGACAAATTATAACACCACTGTGCCTTTCTCCAGCATTCTGCTTCCAACATACATTGTTATGTGTAACAAGTGAAGAAAGAGTTAGTGATATAAGCCAAAAGCTGCTCAAAGCAAGCTGTAATTTATTAGTAATCTGATCTCTTAAAGATGAACAATTTATGATAAGGAGACCATCAATGTGTTAGCATACAGCTTGAGGAACTAAGCTAGAAGTAAGCTAGAAAATCAAAGTAAAGGCAGCAACTATGAATATGTCAACTGAAAATACCATCAGATATAAAGCAAATACACAAGGACAAACAATCCCGGGTTAAAAACCTGCAGAAAACAATACTGATCAGTTTAAAATAAGTGCTGGAAATGAGATGACATGAAATCAAATGGTAAACTATTATACATGATGAAAGAAATAAAAATTGTTGAAGGCAGGAAAATGAAATCAAACACTATGTACACAGGCTGTCATAGATGGGGGCCCTCCATCCACGCAACCAGCTAAAAGATCAGCTACGAAAAGGTGAACAGAAACAGTCTTCTTTTATAAAACCAGCATGTCAAAATACAGTTAAAAAGTGTTGTAGAAACAGCATTCTAAAACAGAGTTTTGATAACAAAATCAGCGCAGCAATTACAATATTCAAAAGCTAATCTATAAGCGTTGGCACACGCTTTATTTATAAGCACAGAGGCAACTACCCTCTGCGTGAACTAAGCAACTACAGCCTAACTTATTAACTACGCAGCAACACGCAGTCTTAACTAATTAACTTGTGCAGCAACACGCAGGCAACTCCGTGCACTTTTGAGGGAAACGGTCATCATGGGAGATAAATCTATGTTTGGATCCTGTCTTTAGCTATCTTCGTGGCGTGGAGGAGGTGCCAGCTATAGTTCCGTGTCCCAGCTGCTCACGGCTCCCATGCCACCGTTTAGAACTTGACCGTTTGACCGAGGGAACACCTGCGTTGACCAAGGGCATATGTGACTGGTTTGGCTCAGCCAATAGCATACGATCCATGTGTACATCCAACCCAACATGCCCATGTGGCCCGTTCCTTGAGAAGACACGTGGAGCATATCAAACAACAAAAAGGCTGCGGAATCTCTGAATAGCTGCGGAATTGCTGAACAGCTGCAGAATTGCTGTATATGTTCCAAAATTCTAATCAAACAGTCAAACATTAGCATAGTTAACAAACCATGATAAAAAGACATGTAATGCAATAATTTGAACAAGTTAATGGAGGAAAAGATGGAAAAAGGAAGAAGTGAATGGGAAAAAGCTGTTGGGAGGATGGCTAAGTGAGTGCAAGGTTGAGGCTCAACATACCCCCACTCTGAGGGTGTTGCATGTCCTCATGCAACCAAAACTTTGCATAATCCTTTAGTTCATATGCTCGGATGCCTCTGCTAAGACATCCAACCTTCTTCTCTTCCTCTTTGTTGCCAAACTTGTTCTCGGTTTCTTTACCAAGCACCTGAATTTTAAGTTGATCAACGCCCAGCTCAACTTCTTGCATTTTCTCTTTAACTTTCTGTTCTTTCTTTGCCAAAGGCCCAAATGGAGCATGGTGTTGTCGTGGATCATCTTGTCCAAGTTACCTTTCTCTTTCAATTTTTCATTTTCATTTTTGATGTGGCGATTTAGAACTTCTAGTTCAAATATTTCTTGCTTCAGAGATTGAACCTGCTGTTCAAGGGGCAAGACTGTGCTAGGACCAGCAACAGATTGCTCCAATGTTTCTAAATAGTCATATGCTTCTTGCTGAACAGGGTCAATATCTGGAGTTTGCCTTGGTCTGAATTCAAACTCTTGAAAACTGATCTCTCTTTCTTGTTGAAAAGGGCTTTCCTCTCTAGGAGGACTTGAGTCAATGTCTAGCTGAATTTGCCTCTTCTCAAGTGTGCTCAAGTCAACAAAATGGGACTGTTTTCCTTTTATTACACTTTTCCTTTCTATGAGCCTTCTACTTCTTCTTACCTGTATGCTAGTGCTTTTCTTCTTGGAGATGGCAATTTCCTAAATCTGAGCAAGCCTATGAGCCAATGTTTGGGTATCTTCTTTGGTGGAAGGCTCAGATGAAGGGGATGGTGTTTGCAAAATAGCTTTTCCCTTATCCCTTTTCTGTCTTTTTGTTTTTCTACCCTTTTCCCTCTCTTTTTGACCAGTTTCCAAGACGGTTTCTTGGGCAATTTCTTGAAGAGTTTCTGCAATGATTTCTTGGACAGTTTCTTCTACATCAGTAGTTTCTTCTATATCAGTATCCTGGGCAGCAGTTTCTTCTACATCAGTATCTTGGGCAGCAGTTTCTTTTTCTTTTCTTCTACTTCTCCGGGGCACTTTAGGAGAGCTAATAGAGGCTGGTACTTTAGGAGAGCTAATAGAGGTTGGTACTTTAGGAGAGCTAATGGAGGCTTCAGCCACCTCCTGAAAATGGTTCCTGATAAGGAATTTCTCCCATGTGTCTTTCCTAATTTTTAACTGCTCTTCAATTAGTATTTTGATGAGGCCATGGTGGTATAGGTGTGGCTCAATGTTACCCACATGTTTTTTCACAGCAGCACTCATTTTCTTTAAACTAGATAGCAGGAAATAAGGGAGATTGATGGTATGTTCACCCATAAAATGCATCATTATCTTTGTGTGATAAACATACATTGTACCAAATCTGCCTTCACATGTCAAAAATTTCTGCACTAGCAAAAGTAAGGCAGTCCATTCCTTTTTAATGTTACTTACAGGTATTCATTTGGTGAAGATAGTAGTATCCATACCTGGATTTTTCAATATGTTCTTCCATTCTTGGCTTTCAACAGTTCGATTCTTGAACCATCGTTCTCCAGTACGAGGCAAAGCAGTTGCTTGAGCCAAGCTGCTTTCTGTGGCAGTGAATTGCAAGTCCCCAATCTCCACAGTGTTTGTTTTCCCATCAAACGACCGAGCAAAGGCCTTGGTAACCTCTTTGTGGTATCCTTTAAATTTCTGAATAAACTTTAACCACTTGGCCTTCTGCAGGGCATTCCTCGTTTGTGGGTAACCGTCTAGAAATTTTGAACCTTCCGGCTCTGCTCTCAATAGCTTGCCCATTTCGGTTACCAACTTCTCTTGCTACTCTGACAATACTGTTTGGATGCTAAAGGAAAGAGACTTCACGGGAAATTAGTGCTCCTCAGCGTAAATTACGGCTGGAACAGAGAACTACACGGCTACAGAAGAATGACCGTAATGAGATTGAGAAAACAGTGTTCAGTAGTGGGTGTTACGGCTACAGTAGAATGGCCGTGATGCAATTGCGAGCCTGTTGGTCAGGGTTTTTAAGCGGAGAGATGAGGAGAATGGAGCAGCGTAGATTTACGATGAGACAGAGTGGTGAAATGAACCGAGAGTGAAATCGATGAAATCGAGGGAGTGAACAGCGATAGGAATGAAGTTATGCATGCGTAGAAAGGTATTAAAGGGTAGAACGGCCGAATCCCATCGACGTCAGGTAACGGTATACACCTGGCTGCGGAATGATCAGTTGAAGAGCCGTGGTGTAACAGGACACGTCATTCTGGTACGGAGAGTTAATGCAAGGGAGCAGGCCGTATCAGGTTTGAATCATAGTGATTATGGACCGTTAAAACGGAGGTGAGGTGGACTACGCAGCATAATGGACAGGGAGTGAGCGGAGATCTTGTTCAATCATTACACTAGGTGCCTAATACCATAATCCGCAAACCATACGTAATGATATAACTGTGAGTTAGAGGTTTAGAACATACCTTTGTGTATTTTGATTCCTTTGCTAATCATGATGCCAACCTTTGATTTATTGTTGCCTTTGTATATGCTGTGTGTCTTCACCCTTTAATGATGCTGGTACTTCTGACTGCAGATTTTTTTCTTTTTGAAACAGAGTTTATTTTTGTTGCAGGGACAGAGTGTATTAGCTGCAGAATTCGGATATCAGTTGCGGAATTGACTCCTAGCTGTAGAATTTGTAGCAACATTTTTCTTCCTGCATCAAGAGAATTAAAACAACTTGACTAAATGAAATAGTCCTGATAGGGACTTTATTGATGAGAATGGGATGGAGTGAATGGACTGAAAAAAATGGAATGGAATTAAGATGATGAGATGGATGAAATGAATGAGATGGATGAGATGAATGAGATGGATGAGATGGAAGAAGAGGGATTTTTTTTTTGGAAAATATAAAGTGTCAGGTGACCCTGATTTTCACCTTATATTTTCTGCATAAGACTGCCAATCCAAGATTGGTTTTCAGGCTTATACAAGAATTTTTTCTCTTTTTTTTTTTTTTTTTTTTTTTTTTTTTTAAACTGAAAGAAACAGAGATTAGGCTGATGGAGGAGAAGAATTCTTCTCCACCAGCCTCATTGCAAAATCTTCTTTGAACAACTTGACAAATTCCTCTTTTGAGAGTGGCTTCTGGTATATTTTCAGGCAATGGCCATCCACAATAAGAGGAGTATGAAATTCATCAATAGTTTTCACTCGAACTGCTCCATTACTAAAGACTTCATCAATCTCATATGGCCCAAGCCAATGAGTTTGAAATTTTCCTTTGAAGTCTTTAAACTTTGAATCAAACAATAGAGCCCAATCTCCTTTCTGAAACTTTCTTTCTATGATATGACGATCATGCCATTTAGATCTTTGGTGCTGAACTAGATCGGTCCTTAAAATTGCATCTTGTCTTATTTCATCTAGCTCATTTAGCTGGTCCATTCTGTGTTTTTGGGCTTCTGAGAGGCTCATTCCCAATTGGACTGCCATCTTGAAGGTCTTGATTTGGAACTCAATGGGGAGCAGGACTTCCTTCCCATAAACAAGTTCATAGGGAGAATGTCATGTTGTGTTCCTCCATGTGGTTCGATAGGCCCATAAGGCTTCAGGAAGCCTTTCCGCCCAATCTCTTCTATGAAGATGAACAGTCTTGGTGATAATGCCTTCAAGAACTTTATTGGTAGATTCCACTTGGCCATTGGATTGTGGATGGTATGGAGTAGATGTTTTGTGCTTGATCTTATATTCCTCCATCAATTTAGATGTAAATTGGCTGCCCTGATCTGTTATAATTTCCCTTGGGACACCAAAACGAGTGAAAATATCCTCAAAAAGAAATTGAACAACTGAATTTTCAGTGGCAGAAGGAAATGCCTTGGCTTCTACCCACTTAGTAACATAATCAGTACAAACCAGTATATACTTCTTTTGCTTTGATGGTGGATTAATTGGTCCAACGAAATCTAGAGCCCATTTCTCAAAGGGTTCGATGCATACCTGAGGCTGTAGTGGCATTTCATTTGAAGGAGTTAGTCTCCCAACTCTTTGGCAGCTGTCACACCTTCTAACATACTGCTTTGCATCTTTAAAGAGAGAAGGCCAATAATATCCTAGAGAAAGGATTTTATAGGCTGTCCTCTTGTCAGCAAAGTGCCCGCCGCATGGTTCATCATGACATGCCTTAACGATGTCAGGCATTTCATCTTCCCGAACACACCTTCTGATTATACAATCTGGCCCTGTTTTGAACAGTTCATTAGAAATCCAAGAATAATGTGAACTCTCCTGAATGATTTTCCTTTTCTCATTAGGAAATAAGTGTAGAGGTAGCTTCCCTGTAACTAGATAATTAGCCATATCTGCATACCAAGGAGTCTTGGTAGTTACTGCAAACAAGTATTCATCTGGAAACTTATCTTCTACTAGAGAATCTTCATTAGTGTTTTGGATTCTAGACAAGAAATCAGCTACTGTGTTTTGTTTTCCAGGTCTATCTAACACAGTAATGTTGAATTCTTGTAAAAGTAAAAGCCATCTTGTAACTCTGCCATTAGTGACAGGTTTGTTCATTAAATATCTTATGGCAGAGTGATCAGTATGGACAAAGGTTTCATAGCCGGTTATGTAGTGTCTAAACTTATTGATCGCATGTACCACAGCTAAGAACTCTTTTTCTGTAACAGTATAATTTAACTCAGTGGGAGTCAAATTTTTACTGGTGTAATAAATGGCATAAGGGATCAAATCCTTTTGTCCCAAAACAGCTCCTAGAGCTGTATCTGAAGCATCAGTAGAAATGTGGAAACGGAGTTTCCAATTTGGCCCCCTTAAGATGGGTGCTTCAGATATTCTAGTCTTTAAAGCTTCAAAGGCAGATTGACACTCAGGATCCCACTTGAACTCACAGTCTTTGGTAAGCAATTTGAAAAGAGGAGATGCTATCTTAGTGAAGTTTTCAATAAATCTTTTGTAATATCCAGTAAACCCAAGAAAACTTCTAACATCTTTCTGGCAATTTGGAACAGGTAACTTAGAGATGACTTCAACTTTGGATCTATCAACCTTAATCCCATCTCCTGAGATATGATGTCCTAAAACAATCCCTTCAGTAAACATCATAAAACACTTTTCATGACTTAAAGAAAGATTTGTTTCCTTACATCTTATCAGTACTTTTTCCAAATTTTCCAAAGCTTCTTCAAATGTATTACCATAAACTGTGAAATCGTCCATGTATACCTCTACACAATCATGAATCAGATCTGAAAAGATTCCTAGTACAGCCCTTTGAAATGTAGCGGGTGCATTGCACAATCCAAAAGGGAGTACTCGGTAAGAAAAAGTTCCCCAAGGACAAGTAAATGTGGTTTTGTCTTGATCTTCAGGTGCTACCTAAATTTGATTATACCCACTAAAACCATCCAGGAATGAGAAATATTTTTTACCTGCTAAAGTGTCTAGTACCTGATCAATAAAAGGTAGAGGGAAATGATCCTTTAAGGTTGCCTTGTTCAATTCTCGATAATCAATGCAAACTCTCCATTTACCATTCTTTTTGGGCACTATAACCAAGGGAGAAACCCATTGGCTATCTGAAATGGGGTAAATAAAGTTTACCTTGAGCAGTTTCTGGAGTTCTTCTTTCACGATTTCCCTAAGGTTTGGATTCATCCTTCTTTGTGGTTGCCTAATAGGTCTGCTGTTTTCTTCAATATAGATGTGATGAATACAAGTCTTAGGATCGATTCCTTTCATGTCAGTGTATTCCCATGCAAATGCAGTGGAGTGCTTTTGCAAAAGTTTAGTTAATTCTTCTTGTTGTGGTCTTTCCAAGTTTTTGTTAATGTTCAATGTTTTTCCTGGAAGGATTTCAACTGTGGAACTACCAAACTCTTCCATTGAGAAGAGAGACATCTGTCTAGAGGAGAGATATTCAATGTCCGCATCTAACTGAAACTGTGTAGAGTCATATTCTAAAGGTATTTCAAAACTTTCTAATGTATTTAGAATTTGACTATCCTCACTGATCTCAGAGATGGTTAGAACAGGTTGAATAGTATCCTCATCATCAACCCACTCATCTTCTCCTATTTCTGTTATTGCCTTTGCTGGAGGATACAAGTTGAATTTCTTGGTGGAATTACCATCTGATATATACATGTCCCCAGACCTACAACTGATAAAAGCATCAGCTGTTGCTAGCCAAGGTCTTCCTAAGATAAGAGGATGTCCTCCTAGATTGTTCTTGGGAGTTAAAATCATAAAATCAACTGGATATTCCCAAGAGTCTAGGGAGACTGGAATGTCTTCCAATACACCATCAGGTTTAATGATTGATCTATCTGCAAGTTGCAGCAAAGTAGGTGTAAAGAGAAGGTTAGGAAGCTTTAACTGATCCATGGTCTGTCTACTCATGATGTTGATAGCGGCTCCTAAGTCAATCAAAGTATTTGGGATTTCAACCCCATTAATATGAGTCTTGACAATAGGGCTACCGGGATCCACATACTTTTGCATGGTAATCTTACCCATCATAATGTCTGCAATTTTTCCAACTAGATGTATCCTTTTGGTATCTCTGGTTCTCTTTCCTGTTTTCTTCAAACTCAACTCCTTTATTGTCTTTGCTAGAATGGGAATTTCCTTAATGGCTTGTAACAAGGGGATCTTGATACAGACATTCTTCAATTCATCTAGAAAACTATAGTCAGGCACCCATATTTGCTTTTCCACTCCTTTGTCAATTTCTAATCTTTCAGGAAAAGGAGGTGTAGCTAAAGGTGTAGGTTGCTCAACTATGGGAGTTGTAGAGGTTGATTCTTTTTCTTTTTCTTTTTGGATATTTTGGTTTTGAAGTGATACTTCAGAACCCTTATTGACTTTGAGAGATTCTTCCTCAGAAATGCTTGGTTGTTGAACACTTGTAGAAGGTTGATCTAAGATTCTACCTGATCTGAGTTGTACTTCATTGAGAGGAACAACCATATAGGTAGGGAATGGTTGACCTTCCATCATGTAAGCATTTTGAGGGTTCCTATTATTTGGATTTGGTAATGGCTGAGAGGGAAGTTGATTTGACTTCTACTGGGATTGAAGCGAGAGTTGAGAATTTTGATTTTGTGGAGGAGGTTGTTGTTGTTGTTGAGGGTATGGCAATGATAGTTGTTGACCTTGATTTGGAAGTTGTGGAGCCTGCTGATTCTGAAATGATGGAGGATATTGATAGAATTGAGCAAGTCTCCCATAAGGATTTTGCATGCTTTGCATCCATGCTTGAAAAGCATTTTGAGGTTGAGGCCAAGATTGTTGCCAAGGATTCCAATTTGGTTGGGATTGAAAATTCATAGAGTTGTTAAACCCTTGATTCTGTTGCCCTTGCCAAGGTCTCCTTGCAATAAAACAGAGAGATTCAAGTGTATTTGGATCCTCTTGAAAGACTGCTTTGAGGCCAGGTATTGAAGGACAATCCTTAGTCTCATGAGTTTCTGAGCAAATTACACATGTTTCTACAACGTGTGCGTCCAAAGGACATTCCCTTAAAGCATGTTTCTTTCTACATTTCGGGCAAAAAATGGCCAAAGCCTCAGCTTCTGCTTTTTGTTTATTGTGAATCTTAAGGGTATCTAGTTGTTCACTAAGACTCCCTAAGATGTCAGTTTTGAATTCATCAAGCATATTGCCGATTTCAGCCCTACTTACTGATCCTGTTGCAGATTTATTTGCTCTAAGGAGAGAAGGATCTCTAGGCCCTTTTTGAGTTTTTGATTTGCCCCTTGAGAGATGGATACAAAGTTCTGCTATATCATTGAGTGAAAGTTGAGAAATATCCCCTTTCCCCATCATGTTTAAGATATCTATCCATTCATCCCTAATGGCTTTTAATAAGAGGGCTTTTAAGGTCTCTTCATCCAAGCTACTCATTTTTGCTCTTTTCAAGTTTTATTGAAATCTTTCAAGTAAATCTTCTAAGCTCTCATCTTCTCTTTGTATCATTTTAAATACCTCGTCCTTGTGATTAGTAGGCATACAATAGTCCAAATACCTATCCAAAAATGTCTGTTTCATTTCATCCCAAGACCTAATGGATTGAGTGAGTAACCCCATGAACCATTTCAAGGCTTGATCCTTCAGTGTTGAAGGGAACAATTTGAGTTTCTGAGAGTCATCCAGGTAGTCATAAGTTCGACACACCACTTCAAACTCGAATAAAAATGTTTCAGGGTCCTCAGTTCTTAACCCATGGAAATTTGGGAGGACAGATGGCGATATGTTTTTCATAGTGGCTCGGGAATCCTCATTAACAATGGGAAACCCAAATGAATTATCCCCATCTCTATTTCCTCCTCCAAGGGGACCTCTACCTCCTCCATTATTGTTGTTGTTTCCTCCTCCTCCTCTACCTCTACCTCTACCACCTCCTTCTTCCTCTGCCATGATGGTTCTCCTAGGGATTTCAAAATCCTCTGGTTCCTCTACAAAAGGTGAATGAGAAGAGATTTCTCCTTCTTCTTCAGATGACTCTACTTCCTCAATTACAATTGGTCTTTCTGTGGGGGAAAGAGAAGAGTCTCTTCCTGGTTCAAATTCAATAGAAGGCGTAGGAGAGTCAACTCTTGGCTCTTGAATTCCAGGAATTCTAGGACTAGGAGTGTCGGTTGGAGATAAGGAAGGTGTCTCTTGTCTATCCCTTGAAGCAGATGGACTTGTAAAAATTGAACTTCGAGCTTTAGCTAAAAACCTTCCCCTAGAATCTCTAGCTCTATGCATGTCATTTTTTTTATTATTTTTCTTCAAGTCAAGTTAATAGTTCTTTTTCTGATCTTCCAGGTCACTCTAGGTGCAAGAAGAGAGCATACTCAAGAAACTATCAAATCAATAACTTTCTCTTTTCTGATCCTCCAGATCACTTTGAAGTGCAAGAGGAGAGCATACTTTGATAGGTTATCAACTTCTTTCCTTGAAATTTTTATGTTTTTTTTTCTAAGAATATGGTTACTTAATTTCACTTCCCCGGCAACGGCGCCAAAATGTTTAGTCAATTTAGTGTTGTCTAAATTGCTATCATAAATTGTCAACCAGGAGCTCGTAAGCTGATGAAGTGAAGGTGTACTATATGTACTTAAGCAACCTCTTAGATATTTTTGTCGTTTGGGGGTGTTGTTTGTGGTCAATTTAACTTCCTAAGATGGAGTGATGATTTTATAAACAGATGAGTGATAGTGTGTGTAAGGTGATTTCTAAATGAGTGAGTGTGTGTTACTGGTGGTTTCTAACTACCTTCTAAACTTTGCAAAGAAAGAGCTTGAAATAAATAACTTGAAATGAACTGAAAGCAAAGAACCACTTTCTAATGGCACTAGACACTATTCATGCTGCTGCAAATAAAAAGGTAAGAAAACCACTTTAAAAACCAATGATAATGTTCATCTCTTCCTAACTCTCTACTTCCAACATATAGTACTATGTAAAACACGATTAGGAAGTAGTTAGAGATAAGTTTAAAAAGTGATAAAGCTCTAAATGACAAATTATAACACCACTGTGCCTTTCTCCAGCATTCTGCTTCCAACATACATTGTTATGTGTAACAAGTGAAGAAAGAGTTAGTGATATAAGCCAAAAGCTACTCAAAGCAAGCTGTAATTTATTAGTAATCTGATCTCTTAAAGATGAACAATTTATGATAAGGAGACCATCAATGTGTTAGCATACAGCTTGAGGAACTAAGCTAGAAGTAAGCTAGAAAATCAAAGTAAAGGCAGCAACTATGAATATGTCAACTGAAAATACCATCAGATATAAAGCAAATACACAAGGACAAACAATCCCGGGTTAAAAACCTGCAGAAAACAATACTGATCAGTTTAAAATAAGTGCTGGAAATGAGATGACATGAAATCAAATGGTAAACTATTATACATGATGAAAGAAATAAAAATTGCTGAAGGCAGGAAAATGAAATCAAACACTATGTACACAGGCTGTCATAGATGAGGGCCCTCCATCCATGCAACCAGCTAAAAGATCAGCTACGAAAAGGTGAACAGAAACAGTCTTCTTTTATAAAACCAGCATGTCAAAATACAGTTAAAAAGTGTTGTAGAAACAGCCTTCTAAAACAGAGTTTTGATAACAAAATCAGCGCAGCAATTACAATATTCAAAAGCTAATCTATAAGCGTTGGCACACGCTTTATTTATAAGCACAGAGGCAACTACCCTCTGCGTGAACTAAGCAACTACAGCCTAACTTATTAACTACGCAGCAACACGCAGTCTTAACTAATTAACTTGTGCAGCAACACGCAGGCAACTCCGTGCACTTTTGAGGGAAACGGTCATCATGGGAGATAAATCTATGTTTGGATCCTGTCTTTAGCTGTCTTTGTGGCGTGGAGGAGGTGCCAGCTATAGTTCCGTGTCCCAGCTGCTCACGGCTCCCATGCCACCGTTTAGAACTTGACCGTTTGACCGAGGGAACACTTGCGTTGACCAAGGGCATACGTGACTGGTTTGGCTCAACCAATAGCATACGATCCATGTGTACATCCAACCCAACATGCCCATGTGGCCCGTTCCTTGAGAAGACACGTGGAGCATATCAAACAACAAAAAGGCTGCGGAATATCTGAATAGCTGCGGAATTGCTGAACAGCTGCGGAATTGTTGTATATGTTCCAAAATTCTAATCAAACAGTCAAACATTAGCATAGTTAACAAACCATGATAAAAAGACATGTAATGCAATAATTTGAACAAGTTAATGGAGGAAAAGATGGAAAAAGGAAGAAGTGAATGGGAAAAAGCTGTTGGGAAGATGGCTAAGTGAGTGCAAGGTTGAGGCTCAACAGAAGGTCACTGAAAGTTCAGCTGAAAAGGAAACGTTTGCTGGCTACAACACAAAAATTCAGATAGAAAAACCTTTTAACTTGGAAACAGAAATTGGGAAGCTGAAAATAGCTATTCCTCTCTCTAAATTAGCTAAACATGAAGTCTACAGACAGCAAATCAATAGGTCACACCAAAAATCAGAGAATAGGGATGCAGTCAATGTTTTAGATGATCAACCAGAGCTAATTTTTGGCCCTGAAGTCAACGGTAAAACATTAGATGGAGGAGTTCCTCCATTCTATGTAAGCTTAAACATTCATGACAAGGTGCTCCATAATGCTATGTTTGATTCGGGAGCTTCCCACAATCTAATGCCTAAATCTGTGATGGAAAGACTCGACCTAGACATCACAAGACCCTACAAAGATTTGTTCTCATTTGATTCTGTTGAAGGCCCGGAAATCGGGTCAACAACAAGGGGGATACCCACCCGGTCCGGAACCTGGTTGGCGGCTCCTTGCCCATTTGGTGTAACGGGTCCGACTGGGGATAATGGGACCAACTTCCCAATCTAAAGGTTATGTGTGTGTGTGTAGATTTTGATTATGCTGATTCTAGAAGTATTTTAGAGCTAACTCAAATATAACTTGTAAACAGACTCTATGCTATTGTAATCTAATGAAAACAACACATCTAATCTACGCTAACCCGGGATATATCTCTTCTATTATGCGATCTAAAAATATTTCGAACAATAACTGGTAATAAATATCATTCAGCTATCATAAGAATATAAATCAATTAAAATAAACCATTCTGCATAAGAAGTTAGGCAAAACAGTTGTGAACAGCATATCGCATAATAAGTCATTCATATGTCAAGCATAAACAAATGATTCCACCGTACAGAAGTGCCAAATGGTAACCCAGACATTCATACATCCACATATAAACAACTAAAACTGAATATCACTCTAAGAATATAAGCAGAAATTGGTCAAGAGATAAAAGTACCATTTATGACTGATTTCACTCACAAACTTCAAGCAATGGCGATTTATCTCTACTTACTTCTAACATCTACCAAGAGTACAGAAGTGCAACATCAGTAGCAGACATTAAAATGCAAACATAAATAAATCTCGATCCTTCCATTCATCAAAACCTCCTCTGAGGGTGCAGAAGTGCATGTTCCGAGGACAAGTTTTTGACAAATTTCTGGACCCTTCTCTAAATGCATGAGAAGGGTTAAAATACTACTTCCTAATTCTAATAATAGTATCATTACAAAATTTTAGGATACGGTTTTCAAATGACCGTCCTTTTTCTAATCTAGTTAAAACAGAGAAAAAACAACATTCTAAATGAAATCACTTATGAACTTGGTCTTTAAAGTTGCAAGTATCCAGCATAGGCTTGAGGAGAGTCGGCTGACTGATTTCTGCGTTGAGCTGGGCTGCGAAAACAGCATCTACAAGAGCTGGCACTAACTTCTCGGCTGCGTTTGTAATGCATTTCACCGTCATCCATTGGCTGTGTGGTTTAACCAAATACGTCCAGTAACATTCCCAATTCAGCCTGGCCAATGCTTGGATTGCCTTCCCTTTTGCCTGTGCTTTCTGCCTCCATTCTGTTTCCAGTTGAAACTTGTTTGGTAGGTACCCCGGGGTGGTCTCTGCAATTAAATTTTCCCTGTGTAAATTCTCATTTACACAATCAATAAGAGTGCTTGCCTGTGTCGCTACTGTCTCTGCTGCCTGCTCCACCCGCGTGATTTGATCGTCCCATTTATTAAAGAGCAACTCTTTATGATTTTCGTTAATCCTGGGTGCACTTGCTCTTTTCCCTTCCTCGTCATCTTGCCAAGTCAAATATTTTGTCACCCTCTTGTCGTTCTGATCATAGTCGCTCCGCAGATCCACCACTTGACTGGTGATTTTGTCGCTCAGCGCACAATAGTGACTCCACTGTGATATTTTACGTCCCAACTCTTCCTGTTGCTGCAGTAGTTGCTTGTTGAAGCCGATAGATTCTGAGATAAACTCTGCCAGCTTAGGTTCATCTTTATGCGTTTCTTGCAATGTCTGCAATTGTTTTTCTTTTTCTTTGAGACTCCTTTGATAGCCTATCTGCATCCGTTGAAAGTCTTCCTGTAGCTTTTCAAGCTGTCTGGAAGCTTCAGTGTTCGCGTTGGCTTGTTGCAACTGTTGTTGTAGCAGTTGTATATGATTTTCTTGTTCCTTTAATAGTTGTTGTACTTCAGAGGCCTTATCAATAGTTGCAGAAGCATACGCTCCTGCAATCTGAGACAGCTTCGCAATATTTTCAGTCGGATTATTATTGGGGTCTTTCCATAAGACGTCCAAATGTTCAGCCTCTTGAGACAGTGTATTTTAAAACTTTCTTTTCTTTCTCTGTCTCCTTACAACTGCTTTTTGTTGGGGACTATATAATACATCCAGTGGGGGAATTTCTTCTATGTTAAGTAGAAGTTCTGAGGTTGGTGCGATAGGAAGGTGTTCAGCTTCTGTGGCACTACTGACCATGGTCGAAACGACTTCTTGCACCACCTGTGTATTATTCACAGGTGTTTTCGGGACTTGCCCTTCAAGATTGATCAATTCATTGAAGGTTTCCCACTCTTTATCTAGCTTTTTCGTGACAAGTGGTGCTTCGATGATAGGAGGGGGGACATCTCTTGGTGGTGAGGTGATAACTTGCTGCTGAGACATTGCACTTGACTGAGCTGCGTCTTTGGTTGTTTCTTCGTTTTTTCCTTGGTCGCGAACAGACTCTTCAGGATGCTCAGATACTTCTTGCGCGGCGTTGGACTTAGATCTGGAAGTGCTGGAGTTTTCAGTGAGGCTGATGCTTGGAGTTGGTTCTCTAGTAGGTAGTCGCAGCCTCTCTAGTGGAATACTGGCCAGCCTTCTTTCTCTATATAACGTGAATTTTTGGAGGTCATCTGGAGATAACCTCGACTGAGCTTCCTGCAAAATTTCTTTGAGCGAACTTTTACTCTGAAACAGATCATCAAACGAATCTTTCTTTCCAGAGAACACTCTTATCTTGACGTTCGTTGTGAATTCTTGGGCCACATCATTTGGGTCGAATGGCCTCATTGGGAACTTAAATAATTGAAGACACGTCACATTCTCCACTTCGCCAAAAGCGTGTCCTACATCGAACAAAGATAAGGCCCCACAAGTAACGGGAAATTGAGGCCATATGGCCTTCTTCTTGTCCTTTAGGTCTTTGGTCAGGCCGCCTTCAGAACAGGTTTGATAAGCGATTTCCCGAGCCAAAAGTTTATCAGGGACATATAGGGGTAGGACATGTGGAGGTACAATGCTTCCAAAAACTCTAATGTAAGTAAACCATTCTTCCCCAAACCATCTCGCGACGGGGATGATGTCAATTTGGGCCTCGGGAGAGCACCTTGGGGGGTCCTTATCATATATCATTCTATATAGGGGCAAAATAAGCCCATGGAAAATCTGGTAAAAGTGAGGGGTAAACTGGGAATCCCATAAGACCTTATGATAAACATGGATGGGCAATGGGTCTTGGGTAGTCCATCTCCAACCCATAATAGAGAATTCAGATACAAGACAAACAGAATCCATAATATAGGCAGACAGATAAAAAGGAGGATAGACCCTTTGAGACAAGGATCTCTTAGACCGGTAATTGAGAACAACCATGTATAGAGTATCAGAAAGGATTTTGGCCCAATCTAGGATGTCGGCGTTAGTGGCAGCATCAATTAAGGGCAGCCATTCAGATGAAAACTTGTTGATATCTGGCATCCCAAATAACCTACAGAGCATGGCCGCAGCAAAACAATATGGAGAGGTGACGGAACCAGTGTTGTACATACCGTTTTTATCCTTTTTTAGCGGCTCATCTCTTCTAAACCATTCTTTAGTGGTGTCTGATAGATCTGGATTCTCCGCCGCAAACTTCTTAACAAATTGTGCATTATAGGTCACTTGCGGTTCAGGAAGATGATACATAAGTTTCAAATCTTGCGCAGCAAACGATCCCACGAGCCCATGTCCATGAAATTTGAATTGTCTGTTTTTCAATTCTGCATCATCCAGTATCCACTTGATCATATCTGTGTATGGTAGAATTTTGGGTCTTGCCGCTATTCTGTGAAGGAACGAACATGCTAGGTCCTCCAAGGATGCTTCAGAAGAGCGTGGTGCACCCGCGACATCAGTCACCTTCATTATTCTAGGCTTTTCTTCCTCTAGCGGCCTGTACATGGCTTCCCATG
The DNA here is from genome assembly GCA_031772625.1 of Pinus tabuliformis. Classification (NCBI taxonomy): domain Eukaryota; kingdom Viridiplantae; phylum Streptophyta; class Pinopsida; order Pinales; family Pinaceae; genus Pinus; species Pinus tabuliformis. The sequence continues at coordinate 312,115,733 of CM062806.1, read as the reverse complement.
TTGATATCCCTGCGTCCTTGTTACAGGCTGTGTCTGTGTACAGGGGCGCCATCTCCTTGGTCTTCTCCCTCGCTTCGGAGCTTTGAGCTCTATTTTTCTTTCCCATTTCTCTTTGCGTTTCTGTCTGAGACGTCTTAGCGTTTTGTTCCTGCAGATTACGAGTGAAATGGAAATGACTGATCCAGAAAGGTGATGGGAGAGTTTTAAATGCAAGAGATAAAGCAAATATGCCACCTTACGTAAAGCAAATCTCCATCAAGGCACGCGTCTTTAATCCATTAAATAACTGACAACTAATTCATTTACTATCATTAAAAGCGCATGATTTCGGGTCAGATTATAGTAAGTGGTTTTTTCTTTGAATGGCGCGCCCGAAGGATTCGTACCGAAGTGATTTATGATTTGCTGACGTAACCTCGCATGTCGCGCGATCGCTAATCGCATCATCACAAATCGCATGGATGTGGCATCGCAGCGATCGCAATATCGCAGATCGCAGAAATTTGATGTTTACCAAAACTTGCCTGGCTCGTTTCTGCGATATGCGATCTAGCGATCGGCGTTATCGCAGATCGGTGAATCTTTAAGTTTTTCTTTATGAGCATTACTATTTTGCGATGCGATGTCATTATTAGCACGAGGATGGTGCGCATAAAAAGGGAAATGAAGGTGTTTCCTATCCTTTTGCAATGCGACCTTAAAGGTTTTCTCTTTTATCATAGACTTAGGCTTAAAATATCCAAGAGGCTTTTTCTAAGCGTATGATTGTGACTTCAAAAAGAAACTCTTGCCTTACCTAAAAATTAACTAAGGGTCCCCATTCATTCAGTATCATGGTTGATACTTAATTGAATAAGGGGGGGTGTTGCTGGCCACAACAGATTCCAGTCGGTTCAGGTGTCTTGGCCTAATAAAAGACCTTTGTGTATCCTTAGTCCAATATCCAGCTAAGACAATCTTGATGGATGTGGTGGTAGCTGATATTCCACCTAAGTATGGAATGCTTTTATCCAGATCTTGGGGTGCAAAACTCCAAGGATCTTTGCAACTAGACATGTCCTATGCCACTATTTTAGTCTTTGGACAGCCAAAGAGATTATACCGAGAAACACTAATGAAATATGTGGTTAGTAGTCAAGAAAAGCACCAAAACTTCCCCATCTATTCTTTGCATTCCGATATGGATTCATGCATTTTATACAATACTAACATGTGTCCCAAAACTGATGTCAGACTCATGGTAACAGCACAACCAAAGGGTATGAATGAACAATCTGCTACTCAAGATCAAAAAATTGTTGATGTGATTAATGCAATAAAGGGAAATGATATATCATATGACATACAAGATCCAAATTTTCCCATTGAACAAACTTCCAAAACCCCTAAGGCTAATCGTGACCAAGAAATTTTGTGGTACTTAGAGTTTGATGGCTCAGTAAAAAAATTAGGAGCAGGGGCAGGGGTTTGGATACACAACATGCAAAATGACCATGCTAAAGGTCATGCATATAGGTTAAATTTCAGATGCACAAATAATATGGCTGAGTACGAAGCCCTGCTGTTAGGACTCAAACTGATTAGAGGCCTAGGGGCAACCAAGGTCTCAATTTTAGGGGATTCAAATCTCATCATACAGCAGATGAAGGGAAATTTTGTCACAAACGATCTTAGGTTGAGAACTTATAGAGGGGCAGCCATTGAAATACTTAACACTTTCTCATAATCTCAGCTAACCAAAATCCCTAGAAAGCACAATTTACATGCACATAGCTTGGCAACCTTCACTAGCACTTGCAAGCTTCCTTTTGAGCCCAATCACCATTTTACTGCTGAAATCAAACATAGACCTGCTATCCCAGATAATGTCAAAAATTGGTAGGTCTTTGAAAATGATACACAGATAAATAAATTTTTGACTTTGAAAGAGGAATTCTCCAGAATAAACATTGATACAAGCACCGTGGATGACCAAAAACAAATAGACAAAATTGAACAAAATATATCTGCTGAAACAACAAATCTGATTTTACACCCAACTACCTTTGACGACAAGAATTTACAAGAGCTGAAGCAAACAGAACTTGATGAAATAACTGAGGCAGAAGCTGAAGTAATTGAACTAAAAGACAATTTTCTGCCCACAGCCTTAACTCCTTTGGAGGATTCATTCGATTCAAATGATATTTCAAGGAAGCCAAAAGTGCAACCACTCAATGCAAAAATTGAGGACTGTAACATTGGAACCACAGAAAACCCCAAAATGGTAAAACTATCAAAAACATTGCCTGCTGTTCAGAAACTGAAATACATTGACTTGTTCAAGGAATTCCAAGATGTCTTTGCCTGGAGTTATGAGGATCTCAAGTCCTATGATACTTCAGTCATCCAACACACTATACCGTTGAAAGAGAATCAAAAACCTTTTAAACAAAAGCTTAGAAGGGTGAATCTTGTCCTCCTTCCCTTGATGGAAAAGGAAGTTAAGCATATGTATGAAGCAGGAATCATTGCACCGATCAGGTTCTCAGAATGGATTTCAAATCTAGTGCCTACTAGGAAGAAAACCGGAGAGATAAGACTGTGTGTTGACTTGAGAAATTTGAATAAAGTCTCTCTCAAAGACCACTACCCCTTACCAAAAATGGACCATATCTTACAAAGGGTAGTAGGAGCCTCTAGGATCTCACTGCTAGATGGATTCTCCGGATTCAATCAGATCTTAGTACACCCGGATGACCAAGACAAAACTGCCTTTACAACACCTTGGGGAACCTTCAAATATGTCAAAATTCCTTTTGGACTCAAAAATGTGGGGGCCACTTTTCAAAGAGCAATGGATATAGCCTTTGCCAAAGAGATCCATGATTTCTTAGTCATATACCTTGATGATCTCATTGCTTTTCAAAATCAGACCAAGAACATTTAGAACATTTAAGACAAGTGTTCCTAATTTGCAGAAAATATGGCATATCATTGAACCCAAAGAAATCACTGTTTGGCCTAGAAGAAGGCAAACTCCTAGGTCACATAATCTCAAAAGATGGCATTAGGATTGACCCGGATAGAATTCAAGCTATCCTTCAAGAGCCTCATCCAAGAAACATTAAAGAATTGCAAGATTTTTTAGGAAAGATCAATTTCCTAAGGAGATTCATTCCCAATCTGGCTGAACTAATCAGAATATTAAACAATATGCTCAAGAAAGATTCTAAAGTCAAATGGACGATGGAAGCTAAACAGGCCTTTGAGGACATTAAAACAGCTTTGACAAAAACACCAGTCCTCACAAGTCCCAAGTTTGATAGAGATTTCATCATTTTTTCCTTTGCATTTGAGCATACTATTGCTGCTTTCCTATTACAAAAAGATGACCAAGGATGTGAGAAGCCCATTGCTTTCTTTAGAAAATCCCTTAGAGATGCTCCCTTAAAATACCAGATCATGGAAAAATAGGCTTATGCCCTTGTAAAAGCCATCAAGGACTTCAGAGTTTATATCTTATACTCACATGTGATAGCCTATGTTCCAAATGTTGTGGTTAAGGATATTTTAACTCAAGAAGGAATTGAAGGTAAAAGGGGCAAATGGATAGCCAACATCTTAGAGTATGACATTGAAATCAAGCCTACAAAACTCATAAAAGGACAAGGGCTAGCCAAATTAATGACTAAAACCAACTTTCAAGCCCTTGATATCAATCAACTGGACAACGAACAGGAGATGGCAACTCCACCAATCAATCAAGCCTTTTTACAATCACCTTGGTATGCTGACATATGTTTTGTATTATTAAACCTGCAAGCTCCTCCAGGGTTGTGCAGAACTAAAAATAGATTCTTGAAAATGAAGGCATCAAAGTTTTGTATTTTAGACAATGTATTATTTTGGAAAAATCATGAACGTATCTTGCTTAATTGCCTAACATTGGATGAAACTGACAAAGTCCTCAAGGAATTTCATGCAGGTGACTATGGAGGACACTTATACTGGAAATCAACATCTGATAAAATCCTAAGGGCTGGATTTTATTGGCCCTCCATGTTTGCTGATGTGAAAAAATCTGTAATGTCTTGCCATAAATGACAGATCTTTGAAGGCAAGAGAAAGTTGTTACCTTTACCCCTCAAACCTATTTCAACTGAAAGACCATTTCAACAATGGGGTTTAGACTTCATTGGTGAAATTCACCCCTCCTCTTCTGGCCAACATAGGTGGATTTTGACTGCCACAGACTATTTTACCAAATGGATAGAAGCCATCCCTTGTAGGCAAGCCAATGACTCAATCATCATGCAATTTCTAGAAACCAACATCTTGTCTAGATTCGGTTGTCCAGAAAAAATTATTACAGACAATGCTGCTACTTTCAAATCCAAAAGAATGATCAACTTTTGCCACAAATACCACATTACCTTAGGCCATTCCATAGCCTATTACCCTCAAGGTAATGGATTAGCTGAGTCTTCCAACAAAAGCCTCATCAACATCATCAAAAAGATCTTGGAGGAGAACAAAAAGAATTGCCATAAAAAACTTGTAAATGCACTATGGGTAGACCGACTGACCACCAAAAGATCCATTGGAACAAGTCCATATGAATTGGTTTATGGGATGGAGGCAAGATTCCCTTCATCTTTGGGAATCCCTGTAATCAAGTTGCTGCAAGAAATACAAGCAGAGCCTAATGATATTCAGAGAAGGATTAATCAAACTATTCACTTGCCGCAGACAAGAGAGGAAGTATATCAGAGAACCCAGGTTTGACAAGATAAACTCAAAAAGATCTTTGAAAAAAGAACAAAAGCTGAGGACTTCTTCATAGGAAACAAAGTGCTGAGATGGGACTCTAGGAGAGAAGATAAAGGGAAACATGGAAAATTTTATTTTCTTTGGAAAGGACCATATGTTATTCATGTTGTACAAGGTAACAACACTTATTTTCTGAAGAGTTTGGGTGGCACAGATACTGAGGAAGGCCCAGTCAATGGGCGAATGCTCAACCACTATTTTGATTCCCTTTGATCAGCATAAAATGACAGTATATTATACATAAATATTTGTATTTCCAGCAGTTTTTATTTACACCAATTAGATAAGCAACAACATGCAGCAGATTTTGAGGAACAGATCAAGGAATTGCACCAAGCATTGGTGTATATTTTGAATTTACCACAAGGAACCAAAAAGGAAGACTTGGAAAGTACAAAGATGATGATAAGTACTCAGAAAAACCAGCAAAGACAGAGTTGTAATTTTGCACATACCAGCTCATAAAGGCTGCACACATGCTACAAAGGTTCGGATCATTGGTTCCCAGCAGAAGAAAGTTTTGAATTACAGCAGTCAACTGAGAATAAGGCAACCTGACCTGTTGTTCTTGGCTTTTCACCAGGAAAAGCCATCCCCAAGTGGAGCCATTGTTAGGTTCCTATACCGGTAGGTTTCATTTTTCATGATTGACTAGGGAAGTGCCAAATATGTTCATCTTTTCATGCTGCAAAGGTTCCATATTTTGTAAAGAGTTAGAGAGAGTTAAAAAATGTAAAGAGGGTATGCCCTAAAATAATAATCAAAGGGCAAAAAGAAAAATGAATTGGTCAGAGAAAATAACAGAAATGAACCCCAAACCAAAAGACCAGGAAATTGTGCTAGCTCAAGTGCCACTACTGTTCCATTTTTGAAGAACTTCAAGTCATGGGTGATTTACTCACATTTGATGGATGGTCCAACAGCTCAATCTGGGCCAGTCCATATTTGAATTTACTGTTGTAGAATAGAAAATAAATATCTATCCAAACAGTTCAAGCTTGGCAGATCACTAGCTAAGTAGAGGAATTAAGGAGCCCAACTGCTTAATCTGGGTCCTTGGCGGAAATAAGGGTAGACCTAGATAGCAGGGCAGTCAAAAGAAAAAGAGTTACATCAGGGTTTGCAAGTTCAAGTGCACCCAATCAAAATGAAGAAAAAATGCTAGGAATTGTCGAATGGGTAAGTAGATTGAAGTTGCAGAAACAGGGCTTTTAGCAGTATCATCTTTTGCATATGATCTATTTTCATAAATGTCTCAAGAACTATGGAAAAGGTATGATGACATATCAGATGTTGCATGTCTAACCTCCCCTCTCCTCCCTCACAACAAACACTCACTAACATCCCTTAAAGAGATTGAGATCTGCTCAAAAACTCTTGACTTCACTCCATTTCCATGAAAATTCAAGCGAAATTGTAGGTTGGCTTAAGAGATAAAAGCCACATTTCTTGTGTAAAAAGTGTTATTTTTCCTAAAGCCTAGGTGATTCAATATCATGAACTTAGCGCTTTTCCCTTCACATTCATATTAATATTCTAACTTTAGTATATAAATCCCCTTTATATCTACCCTACCCTATTACGTATAAAAATCTGCAAAAACCCAAAAATATTGTAAATACCCCACCCCCGGCCTCATATGGCTATAAACTTTCTTTCGGGAGTCATTGATCCACCTGGGACCAATAACAACCCGCCACTTGTCACCCTGGGATTCGCAAACCTCCGGTTCAGCGAATAACCATAGTCGTTGTGCATAAACATCGGGATTTGGTTAATATTTGATTAATCAAATAACCGCAAGTGTTTAACCCCTAACCTAAGGTTTAATCCCTGCCCCAACAATGATTAATGGCCAAACATTAATGCGGGCCCCGTACCTTAAATCGTTGTCATTTCGCTATCCCATCAACCGTTGGATCGCGCCCTACAGATCCAACGACCCATATTGATATCGGAGCCGCTTCGACGTACGAGAGCTAGCGCCCGATAGAACGGTGGTTTTGCCGTCATACAAAGGACGTGCGTCCCATTCCTATTGCATCGGGCCTGCTTTGACATATACCGCCCCCGTACCAAAGGCGGTCCGATAAAAACCATTTACTGCCTTCTGCCCCCTGCCGCACACGTCATACGCCACGCCAGCCCCCACGCCACTCTTCCATCCGACATGTCTTCCTAATCATCCGGCCATGTTAGCGCCCACGTCGGCTGCCACGTCACACTCCGAACCCACTACGCGACAAAATCGACGTCATGATGACGTTAGCACAAAAAGCGCCAAAAGTTTAAAAAAGCCCGAAATTTGTCAAAACCCGTGAAAGTGATGGTTTTTGCCTATATTTATTCATTTGTCTGCGGAGACTTTGCATGCGATTTGCGACGATTTGATCACCATAGCTTCAGTACGCCACCCACAGGAGTTCAGTCCGCAAACTTGGCCCCTCACCGAGCTCCTCAACCTGCATTTAGCACTTGGCGTCCATAGAACAAGTATTTACCCGCAATTCATCCATAAACCTCGTTTTTTCCAAGTTTTTTCTGTAAAAATCGCCTGCAAAGCCAAAATTCGACCCAAAATTACAGTGCTGCTCCTACACTTCTCCATTAACATCATTGTTTCAACCATTTTTCAAAAGAAAAAATGTTAACTGTGTTGCCCTTCGCAAATTCGCCTGATTGAGCTAAATTGAAGCTCATTTTCTTTGCACTCCGCTTACAAAACCAATAAATTCAGTCTACTGCCCTATCTGAGAACAGAATGGACCAATAAAGAGAGAAATTTACCAAGCTTTTCATCCCAAACCACCTATTTGTAGCTTCCCTCTGCGAACATTCCAGAAAATGCCCAAAGACTGAGTTAAATTGGTCAAACTCAATGGCAAAAAAGCACCATTTCCTTTGTTCTACCCAGCTTCCAAATTAAACTTCGCAGACCTTCTCTTTACATCTGGGATTCACCCTGTGAGGCCATCTCCATATAAAAATCAAATTACCAGATTCCTGTCAAAATTCTTGTGAAGGTCCCACTGCCAGTACCTTGTTTCCTGTTGACACACAAACTCGAAATCCAGTTGTAAAAACTGTTGATCATGGAGGCTCTAGTGGCCTTAAATATTGCCCCCTTGAATGCACCGCATAAGAACTTAGAGTGGATACCCCTTGCTTACAGGGATTTCCAAATGAAGGAAACAGTTGAACTGAGCAACAAATATCACATTGAAACTTTTTGTGAGATAAGGAAAAGATACAGAAGCAATGCTCATGTCCTTGGTATCTGGGAGTCCAACATGCCAATCTACTATCTCCCACAAGTAAATGTATTCCCTGATCTCATCCATCAATGTTGTGAATATTATAAGCCCACTCAAAGAGCAGTTTTGGCTCCATCTGGGACTGTTTTGTTTCACATCACCCCTCAATCCATAAATGAGATGCTAAACTTTGAGCCAACAAAGCCTCTGGTTCCTCTCTCCATGAAACTTCTGCTTGACCAAGGTGCCAAACTGCCCAGCTCAGAGATCACAAGGATTGCCCAGCTATTCATGTAACCAGATTGTCAGCCCCAGCAACCTCCTCCTTATATATATGTTTGGTTCAATGAAACAGGGAGAATGTTGGTAGACATGATATCCTGCATCTTAGGATTCAAAACCAGTGAGTTTGTTGATGAGACAGTCTTGGTGTTGTTGTCCATGTTTGCTCCAGGACAGCCCCGTGCTGTCCAGTATGATTATGCCACCTTCATAGCTGACAAAATTCATGAGCAATTCATGGACCTGGAGAGACAAAGAGTGTTCAAGTACACCTCCTACATATATCATTTGTTGTTGTACTATCAGCCTGATAGTTTCCCAGTTTTCCTCAAAAAGTTGGATTCCAAGGGGGAGCGAAGGTTTGTAATATTTTGGTCATCAGTCTGCCACCATGTTTATTACTCTCCATATACCTACTGCGAGTTTATTGACCTATTTATACATCCAGGATCCGAAGGGAATTTAGGCCTTGATCAAAAAGAAAGAGGAAGACATAGCAGCCCTCAGAAGACAACTCAGGCTGTCAGCTTCACTACATCTTCAAGCCACAGAGATAGCACAACAAAAAGAAGAGCAAGATGTGGTAACTTTGCTTATGAGCTTGCACAAAATGTTGATAGAAACAAAGAGTGCCTTGGAGGCATCATTGCAAGGAAGACAGGGAGAGTTGGCCTCTCAGCCAACTCAAACAGCTCACATTCTTACAGTTGCTCCTCCGACGATCACCACAACAGTCCCTCCCACTGCTCCAACATCAGAAGCAGGTACCTCAAGTTCAGCACCAGTTTCAGCAACAACAACAGCAGAAGCAGGGCAAGAGGCCAGCCTATTTATGGAGGGGATGATGAAAGAAATAAAAGCCCTGGAAGTACAGATGGCAGAATTGAAAGAGGCCAAAGAAAATCTGGCTAAAATTGAGGAAAAATATGACAAGTCACAACAGGATGTAGCTGAGAAGACAAGGGAAGTGAAAGCCCTGGAAAAAAGGATAAAGGAGCTGGAAAAAGAGCTTACACTTGATAGGACCCTAGCTGAGGTCAAGAAAATTTTGTGGGCCAAGATCGGCCAATCCATTACTAACCAGTGGCAGTCGATTGAGACCATACATGAGCAAATGGACTTGATCGGCTTAGCTCAATTTGAAAATAAAAAGGCTAGAGCATCATTAGGGAATATGCCTGAGCAAGCCAACAGGATGATTCAATTTCTTAATACTCATACTAAAGAGCAACTGGCAGCAATAGGTATCAGGAACAGGACTGATACCATCTTACTAGTAAAGAGGGTGCTGACCCTAAGGAATTTTGTGCAAAATTTAGAAAGAAAATGCCAAGAAATGCAGGCAGAGGTGAATGAATTCAGAATAAAGTTTGCAGCATTTCGGAGCAGGGGGCTACCGAGTTTAGTAACTAGCATTGGAATACTACTGTCACATGAGCATTATGCCAATAGGGTAAACAACTATGTCTCCAATCAGATCACAATGTCCTTGAGCACATCAGAAGAAACAGGGCCTCCATCTGGACAAAGTCTTTATGACAAGCTGGAAAATCTATTATACATAAAGCATGAGATAAACCATCTCTTTGAAGTCTAGCCAAACTTTTATAGATACACTGAAGCTGATGAAACACTGATAAAGATACAAAGACATCAGCTACCTACAGAGGATTGGTGGAAAGGAATGATGGAAACATTGCTCAGGTGACTTTGTTTATTACTTCTTTTTTGATAAGCTAAAAGTCAGCACATATAGATGGCACGGTCCACCTGTCAAAGGGAAGAAAAGGCAGCGCAAGGTAGAAATGGAACAATCCCTGCATCTCATTGAACGCAAAGAAACTGAGCACTGATGATGAAGACCAAGACAGCGGCAAACAGCGTACCAGCATCAGGACAGCAAACGCAGAATGAATGCGCAGCAGGCAACCGACTCACACAGCCCAGAAAAGTCAAAATATCTCTAACTAATTGGACAGCTAGCACATTCATATTTATTACAGGATTTATTCCCTCATTCACTACTTCTTGAGAGTTGGTAAAGAAAGTTATGAGTTCAAAGACTTATCTTCATGATATTTTGTATCTCCCTTTTGTATAAATACCTCCCCATAATATGTATTTGGGGTTGGTGATTTTCTCTCTAAGCTACACTGTAATTTCTGAGACTCTCTAATACAAATGGCTGTTGGAGTTCATGGTGTCTACACTATCTGAATGTGCAAATGATGTTCTGGGACCTGCTACTCAATTCCTGAGTCATTCAATGGAACAATAAGTTATTCTAAACTTCATTTTATGTTGTCTGTGTTTACAAATTTCACATATGTTTCATAATCTTGATAACGGGGAGAAAGAATAGCCCAAGACTTGTTTAATTACACCATGTGCTCAATTTCTGTTATTACTGATGTTTTCCTCAAAATTAGTCATAGAGATGAATTCTTAACTGCTCATGTTTGTACTAATTTCTTCACTTTGAATATTGTTTAGGAATTCTTAACTGCTCCTGGACAATACTCATACACTTTCCCTTTGCCAGCTTAATGAAAGATTCTTGATTGCCTTCCATTCCCTGAATTCATTTCATCACTTCAGATTTGAAAATTGTTCCTAGACTACCTACCTTGCTCTGTAGCATTACCACTTACCCCAAGAGACATTTTCAGTTGTACATCATCCTTGACTCCATGGCCCAATGGAACAGACTTTCTTACACTTTATCCTCAGCTCTGATTGGAATCGCCATCCAACAAACTTAAAACAAAAACCTGTGCATCATAACTAGCCTAAAATACACCAAAACAAAGCTAAATTACATAGAGAGAGCCCTCTCTGGTTGCAGGTAGGCTAGGACCTGCAGCTAAAAGATTGGTTAGTGGTTACCTCGGCCGTATTCCCTTCAGGAGGCAGGGAACAACCTGAGTGATAACAAGTTCCTAAGGAGGAGGAGCCTCAAACTTATGCGAAGTAGCTGCATGCAAAAGATCCGGGAGTGGAGACATCCACTTATGTTGAATCTTCCAGAGATGGGCAGAAACGCTCAAAGGAATCTAATAGGTTGATGTTGTATGCGTGAGAGAATGTGGGACAACCATCTTCTCAGCGTAGACAGAGGAGGTCACTCGAGCGGTACACTGGTTACATGGCCCTGGTTGGGGAGTGTATAGAGACTGAACCTTCTTCATTCGAGGAAGCTGTGCAGCAACCAGTCTGGGTTGATGCAATGGTGGAGGAGTATGACTCCATCATTCGGAACTGTGTTTGGGATGTTTTCCTAAGATCTCAAGACAAGTCAGTGGTGAGTTCCCAACAACTTTACAAGGTAAAGCAGGCAGCTGATGGCAGTGTTGAGAAACATAAGGCAAGGTTTGTTTCCCATGGTTTCTCACAGGTTGAGGGGATCGACTACAATGAGACTTTTTCTCCTGTAGCAAGGTACTCATCTATCAGATCGATGTTGGTACTATCAGCTCAGATGAGTTGGAAGATCCATCAGATGCATGTGAAGACTGTGTTCCTCAATGGGAAGATTGAGGAAGAGGTGTACATTGAGTAACTGGAAGGTTTTGAGACCTTCGATCGTGAGTCGCATGTGTACCGACTCAAGAGGGATTTGTATGAGCTGAAGCAAGCACCTCGTGCTTGGTACACCGGGATCGATAGTGATTTCATAGGGTTGGGCTTCACCAAGAGTGAAGCAGATGCAAACCTTTACCACATCATGGTAGAAGGTAAGCCATTGATCATTGTTCTTTATGTCGATGATCTGATTTTGACAGGTGATGATCAGTTGATCAAGTCTTGCGAGGAAGACCTTGCAAGAGAGTTTGAGATGAAAGACATGGGTCTTATGCACTACTTTCTAGGCATGGAAGTGTTGCAGAAGGATGGGGAAGTGTTTGTGTCTCAAGGCAAGTATGCCGATGAGATACTCAAGCAGTTCCACATGGATAAGTGCAAGCCCATGCAGACTCCTCTAGCTGGTAACAGGAGGAAGGAGGATGCTACTTCAGGTGAGGTATTAGTTGCTACTATTTATCGACAGCTTATGATTTCATTGATGTATCTAGTGAACACATGACCATACTTATGCTTTGCAATGAACCAGCTGAGTCAAGCTATGGTTCAGCCTACCAAGCTATTTTTGAAGGTAGCTTAGCATGTGCTAAGATACCTCAAAGGCACATCTCAGTATGGATTGTGGTACAGACAGACAGAGGGAGTGAAGCTTCAGGGCTTCACAGATGCAGATTGGGCAGGGAGTCCATCAAACTAGAAGAGCACTTCTGGAGAAATCTTCAACCTTGGTTTAGTTGCAGTTTCCTGGTACAGCAGGAAACAGAGGTCAGTTGCAGTTAGCTCAGCAGAGCTGAATACATGGCTACTAGTTAGGCAGCATGTGAGGCCATTTGGATGCGGAAAATTCTAGTGGGATTGTTTGGTTAGAGGATGGATCCAACTGTGATCTACTGCGATAATCAGAGTTGTATCAAACTCTCTGAGAATCCAGTATTTCGTGACAGGTCCAAGCACATCAATATCAAGTACCATCATCTTCGAGATTCTATGGTGAAGAGGATCATGTTTTTGTTGTATGTTTCGACTGAGGACCAACATGCAAATATTTTGACTAAGGAATTGTCAAAATGCAAGTTTGAGTTCCACAGAGACAGGGTTGGGGTGACTGATAATCCCTTTCTTGTTGAGAGCGAGTGTTGAAAATAGCAAAAAGAAATGCTAAAAATATCACTACTATAAATAGCATTTCAGGATACATTCCAATTTTAGTTAGTCCCTAACTAAAATTGAGAATTAAAATTCGAATTAATTCATCTTGAGTTAATTAGTTGTAGGAAATCAAACATGAAGTCTATATGAAGACATGCAACAGTTTCTCCATTGATTGAGGAAGTTATCCCTTGATTAAGGAGATCAGGATGAGTTGTACTTTGAGTTGTAATTAGTTAGCTCAGTTATCTGAGTTAAGTCCAGTTAGATTAGTTCCAACAGTTTGTGGAACTAATTGTGAGTTCAGTTAGTTAATGTATGCATGCATGTAACTGCTACACTTCAGATAACTGAATATTCTCTCATAAATAACTCATGCATGTCAGTTCAGTCAGATACCCAGTTGAGATCAGATGATGCGACAGTGTACTATCAGTTTCAGGAATATTCCATGGGGGATATCTAGTGCATGCAAAAGGAATTCATTCCTTGGAGATTGCGTAGTTACTTTTGAGTTTGATGAGTTGTGTGAATGGAACATTCACACAGGTGGCAGCATTGGGCCCCAGGAGAAACTATGCAAGGAAATAGGAGGCTTGGAGGTCTGAGGGAAGGCATATTTTGTGTCTATTCAGTCTGTGAGCTACATTGTAGGATTGTACTGAGAGCTGGATGGCTTGTGAGCTAAAGCTTTATGTAATCCAGACATATTTCCACTTGTATGATATTATAGAGATCGAGGTTTTAGCTAAGGCTTTCCAAAGAGTATTCTTCTGTGTTCATGTGTGATTACTTTCTCATTCTCAGCTATATGTGTTCTATTTGATCTTGCTCATAATCGATTAAGCTTTTGTAATTTTGTTGTAGAAGTAGATCTAGTATTTTTCTTTAGTATATTGCATAATCTGTTGATCTACAGTGAGAAATTCTACATTCCAATCATGCAAATTGCTATATTTTGGTATTTTAAGGCTTACTAATGTATAACAACCTCCAACCAGCTCAACGTCATGCCCTAGTTGAATTTTTCCTCAAACCCTAATCCTAGTGGTTTACCTTGAAGAACCAAAATTTTAGGAGGGAGAGAAAAATTAAAAGTTTTGTGATTTTTGACCATCATTATGTATGCTAGTCCCTTCTATCTGTTGAAAAATGTAACTAGGTTCATTCTTCATAATGACATGTGTATTTGTGATTTTATGTAATTGATGTAAAGAAGAAAAATAAAATTATTATTGTAATTCTTGTCTCATGGGTTTCATGAGCAAGGAATTTTATTTTTAGTAATTTCTCCCATTGGGAGCCCTTATGATTGGTCATAAAGTCAAATTGAGTCAATATCATGTATGAAGGACCCTTCTTGGGCATGTTACATTTGTATATGAGTCAATGAAAGAGTCAAATAGCCCTCCAAGACCAAGCTCAAGCATCTCTATTACACATCTATTTGGGCACATCACTCCCATCATTCAGATCATTACTTTTAGGGCTCATCAAACCCTAATTCAGTTGCTACATGCCCTGCACAAGTCATTACATTGAATGCCATCATTCCTGAGAGTTTCGTAGCTTGAAAACATTCTAAAATGACTCCTTGATGGACCAGAGCAGACTTGGTCAGGGGTAAATGCACTGTATAGCACTTAGGCCCATTCAAGCCTACTCTACAGAGCACCTAGGCCCACTTTGACGTGTGTTGGGCGAGATTGAGTGAAACCTTCATAGGGTTCTGGGAATATTCTTTCATTCTAGACCATTCTAGATGATTCCCACCTCTTATCCTCTCATATGAGCTCACAATTGGATAGGGAATGAATGAAATAAGCTCCTATCCTCTCATCCCTTCCTCCATGGAAACTAACTCCAAAATTGGAAAGCCATTCAATGCCCAATTTATGACAAAACCACCTCCATTTCCCTATAAATTGAGCACTCATCATAGTGATCAGGGGCTGGACTTTGACAATTTGTAAGGAGATACTGTTGGTTTGAGGTTTGAGATTATAGCAAGTATTGTTATGCTGCCGGAGTGTTGTGATTTTGATGTGATGAAGGATGGAACTCAAGCTGGATGAGTGACATGGGATCAGACTTCTTTGGTTTTAACTCTTCCTTCTACTTAATAAAGTTGTTTACACCTTTTCTCATATTCTTGTCTTTATGTATGATGATTATATGTGTAAATGATTTCGATTCCATTTGCTTATAGTAGATAGATCTCTTGCTTTGATTGGTTTTTGTCCTCTGTTTATGATTGTAGGTACTTATCGAGCAGATTCAGTTTGAGAAGGAGTGACGGGAGCTATTCAAAGGAGACAAAGGGAAGCGAAAGATAACAAGTAGGTCCCTCGTATTATTTATCTTCTATAGGAAAAGGTTAAACTCTTTAAATCTGTTGTTTAGGTGTATCTACCCACCTAGGGAAGTTGTGTTTATCCGTAGATGAAAAAATCCACATAACAAATTGGTGACTCCATTGGGGAACGATCATCATTCTAGGTAGTTTATCTTCATCCTAGTACACCCTAGTAGACTTTACTTGCCTCCATTGATCTTATTTTAGCCTTTTTGAAGTGTTTTTTTGTCAAAAATTGTGCTTGAGTGCCCCTTGAATGGACTCTTTGTCACCAGCGTAGGCTTGGTCTGGACACAGTGCGCTGCAGAGCACCCTTGGATTGATGAAAATGCTATGAAGTGCATTTTCTCCCATTCAAGGCTGTGTTGATCCTCCTTAGGTCAAAAATCCCACCTTTGGCTTGGTTTGTTTCCAAATTTGCTTATGTTTTTGATTGCTGAAAGATCAATGATTGTTGTGTCTCTGAAATCAATTTGTGTTTCCCTTCCTAGCCCTACTTCAGCCTTGATTTTTTAGTGTTTCTTAAATGATTTCTCTATAATTATCAATTCATTGTCAAAGTTAGATGATAGTCAATTAATATTTCTCAAAAGAAAGTGTCGTAAAAGTCTTCATTTCTTTCAAAAAGGAATTGTCGTAAAGTCTTCGTTCTTGCAAAAAGATTGATTGATTGTATTTTCATTACTTTCCTTTTGTTCATTTCAACATAAGGTAATTGAAAAGAAAAACTTGCATAGTGCATTGAAAAATTTTGAGTGTGCTTGTAGGAATAGTTTAGGGAAATTTCATTAGATTTGCTCTTTGTTCTTTGATTAAAAGAATCTGATTTCTCTATCCCTATTAGCTAAGGTTTTCATTGTTAAAATTGAATGAAAAGAATGCTTATAATATTAGTTTCATTCTATGAATTTCAAAGACATCACGTGGTGAACCTTGAATGGAAAATTCTTAATCAATATCAACTTAAAATTAATCTCAATTAACCTAATGGAGCATTATCACCTAAAGCAAAACATTTATAGGTTCTAGGCTAGAGATGTGTTCCGGTGTCATAAAACATAGCAATTGTTGCTAACTTGTCTGCGATACATTCCAAGTGTGATACGTCATTCCACGTATGTGAGTATATCATAGCTCGTCTGCGTACCTTCGAGTATATAGGGCGATGTTACAGTACGTAAAGTATAAAGTAATGCTCTCATTGTGCGGTTCGCATTAGACAACACTAACATGGATTGGGCCTCCACATGCTTTCTGGTATATATGGGAGGACTACATTAGGTTTCTACCCATCCTTAGGTAACCGAGTCGACTGTCTTGTACACTGTGATACACTGAACACAGCATTAGGAGATTTCTTTCCCGTACTTCTCAGTGCACCGGGAGGTATTCTGAAGTTCACAGTTGCTTGGTAATCCTTTTTCCTAGCTTACCCCTTTTGTTTATTTATTTTTTGCAATAAAATCAATCAAAAATTGTGGAGGAGCATCAACCCTTACCCCATCATTCACAGAGGACAGTGAGTAAACCGCCTTTACCGCCTGAAGCTACACCTATCCGGTCAAAGCGGTCTTGTTTGACTGAATCTAGTACTTCAAAAACTTCTGGTTCTTCATCTAAATTACCAAAAACACCTATACCGGTAAGTATTGTGAACCTAATTGCTCCTACAATTACTATTACATCTGTTAATAAAGTGGAATCTCCACAATTACCTGAGGACACTAGAACTGAATCTAGTGAAACAATAACCCAAGTTGTCCAACAAGAAGTTGATTCTCAACCCAAAGTTGTTCAACAAGAAATTACTTCTGAACCTGAATCCGTTCAACCAGAAGTTTTTCAAGAAGCCCAACATGAACCAGTTTTTCTTTTACCAGAACACTTGGATCTTGAAGTTGAACAACCATAAATTGTTACCATACCAAAAGACGATTGATCGGTTCATACTCATACATCTGTAACTATCGATACTTCCCCTTTACCTCAGGAACAAATACTAGAAATATATTATGGACCTGATGGTGAAATCCTTCCACCTGGTTTGATTTCGATTGAAGAGGAACCTGAGGAATAAACACTTAGAACTCCATTTCATTTTGGAACTGGACTTTATTTGTATCCTCATACTCCTCATTTTATTGTTGTTGGCTTGGTGGGGCCTAACCCAGGTTCAGCGTGAGTTAGCTAAACAAGTCCCTACACTATTCGCCCTTTGGCATCAGCTCGCGGAGCACAGACCGAAGTCTCACTCGAAGCAGTATGGGGGGATGCTGGAACCAAGTTTCCGCGCCCTGATATGGTTGTAATGTCAATTTATTCCTCCTATTCCTATTTTCGTGCAAATCGTTAAGTTCTAGGGTTCTGTCTACCTAGCCCTTTATTCTGCCCTTCAGTACCTCTACGAAGGGGTACGATTGGCCTTCGCGCAGCCCTAACCTACGGTTCAAGTATTTCTGCGCTGCTAAAGCGGCGTATAGAACATGTTTCAAAGTTATCCTTAAGTGTCTTACTTATCTTATTAAACAACCACAGTTAGCGCCGCGTAAACAAATACCCTTCATTGCGTGCAATTATCCAACGAAATTACATACATCTATGCATCACATAAGCAATATAAATGAAATCCACACACAATATGACAAGATGAATTAAAAGGAAATAAAGACACAGAATATGTAAAATTCTTCTCTTTATTGATATCTTCAAATGATTACAGTCTCTACCCGCCTTGCGCACACAGCTGCAGGGGTCGGCGCACTCAGCTACGGAATTCTACCCTAGGCCTCTGCACACTCAGTTGCAGAGTCTCTACCTACACTACAACCGAAACTTAGACTTATTTCCTTATCGCTCAAGACTTTATCTACAACTCATGACTTGTTAAGACTATTTAGAGCTTACTTACTTAGCTCTTTTTATACAATCCCATGGTTCGCGGACCATGGGTAGATATTTTACAGTTGACTTTACTTTACAAAATTAAGGGTGAACAACACTTTGTGACTCATGACACCTTCGCACTCCGCGACCACAAAATGTGGATACTTTACAATTTTATTACAAAATTCAACCCAAAACATGGGCTTTTAGCCCCAAAACTGTCCTTGGGGGATCTTGTTCCCAACAGGCCCCCAACACAAACATCATGACTCGCCCTCAAGTCACTCGGTAGGCACGGAGATCTTAGCGCGAAGACCTCCCAGCTCGACCCTAATGACCGCAACCTCGGCAATGCATTGTGAAGCCGCCTACTTCGCATCTTCCATCATCTGCTCTGTCACTGCTCCTAAACTGTCGACCTGAAGCTTTTGCTGAGTTTCTTGCAAAGTCACAAGATTTCCTTCAATATAGGTTGTCACCGTGTAAGCCTCATCTAGCCATGGCTTCAGTCATTCCTTCAACACTACTTCCTAGTGTAGCACTGTATCCACCTGTTCCTTCAGCTGCTTGGCCTCCTACAACTTCGCTAGTCTTTGTGTGAGTGCGACGGTTCCCATTGTGCCTTTGACTTCATTATAATGCTGTTGTAGCTCGCACACTTCTGTTTCTAGTCATTTTACATTGGGATCCTCCTGCAAGCTCGTTAGGACCTCGAACAACTGCTAAAAAAGTTGTGTGCAGTCTTCTACTGCACTATCAACCACCACCACTGCTTTTGTGACGGCAGTCGCCTGCTACTCCTTTACTTCTGGTGGAGTTGAAGGTTGGGCCTTCAATTGTAACTCTGTGATCTACAGGTTCAACTCCAACTGAACCCTTGCCATCTCAGTACGAGCGTCGCGCACCCCTGTAGCCAGCTTGCGGACGCGCACCTCGACTGGTTCCTCCTCAGGAATGGCCAACTCTGGGATCATTTGGCATGCCTCCTCGACGATCTGCATAATGCGCTTATTCTTGTTGGTTTCCTTGGTCATAATGGCGATGGTAGAATCTGGTTGTAGTGCCATTTTCTCATTGTTGATTCGTTGCTCACTAATCACTGGGAGGGTGCGGTGCTCATGGGCCCTCAACTCTGAAATTACTCCACCCTGCAATAGGTGGAGTTCTTCACTAGGTAGCACTACCATATTCAACCCTACTCCCTTGAGGGCGCTAACAGTGGGTGTGTCAGCTTCATTCTTCGTGGTCAGTGCTTCATCAGGCAGCACTATTGTGTTGGAGGCCTTAGCGCGCAACATCTCGGCAGTGTCTGAAGTGCCAATAGCAAGGCTGGTAGACACCATGCCAGCCTGTGATATGTGGGTCTACAACTCCCGTAGACATGTCTGGATAGCCCCCAGTACTAGTTGTTGTTGCTACTCAAACTGTTGTAGAGCCTTCGTAGTGATATCCCGCACCATGTCACTGATGTCATGCAAATGACCCTCGATGAGGGTGATAGGGTCCAACGATGTTTTAGTAGCCTTTGATTTCTTCCTAGACCCTCCTTTCTCCTGCTCCCTTGGATGCTTGATGTGGGCGGACGTCACTTGTGGGTCCACGTCGTGTTGTTCAGTCTACTTGTCTATCTCCTCCTCTGTTTTAGGTGAACGCGACTTCGCACCTTTGTCAGAGCCCCTCTCTATTCCTCATGTTTGCTTTTATGCTTGCTGAGCGGCATTGCGCTCCACCTGGGCCTTGTCAGTGGCCTTCTTCTTTCTCTTTTCGGCCAACTGCGTCATCTTTAGCTTGGCCTCCTCCTTATTTCTCTACGTGGCAGACTTTCTTACTCCCACCACCAAATCTACTATGGTGCACCATTCCACCAGCCATCGATCAAGTACTGCATCAATGGTGTCATCCATTGCCAAGTAAGGCAAGTCATACCATTTCTGCGCAGGGTCCTTCCACGCCCTGATGCCTACATGGTGGAAATATTCTTTAAACTCTATGTAGCCTTGTAGGTTGGCAAACACCGTAGGCGACAACCGTAGTTTGCAATTGATGGCCATGCGGATGTTCATCTCCATCAAGATCCAGAAGATATTTTTGTCCTTGATGTGTTGTGTGTCCTTCGTCGCCCATAACGAAGTGTACTTCGCTGCTTCTAGTAGGTCTGGTGTGACCGAAGGAAATTGGCTGTCCTCTAGAAGCTCCCATGCTACAAGCACAATTGACAACAAGAGACACGTGTAGTGGAACATCTTGTTGAGCTCCTATGCTTCGCGACAGTTTTCTAGGAACTCTCTGCGAAGATAGTCTGACCAGTTGAACTGGACTCCTTCAGCACACTGGGCTGCTAGCGCGACAACAGGCACCGTAACCTCATCAACGTGATACTTCCTCATCACCTACCCTGTTAGTATTTGTGTAGCCACCTTTACAACAGGGTCATAGATGTTGGATATGGCATATCCACGCGACTTCTTTACTAGCTTAAACTTCTCTTTCATGGCCTCTATGAGGGCTTACTCACCACCTTTTCCTCTAAATATCATGGTTGGATTCTCTCTAGTGTAGGGAAACTGCGTGATCCTGTGGATTAACCTGTCTATGATGGGTATTGGCTCCTTTAACCACAGACACCCATCATGCACCAATCATAGCAGTTGCTTGATGACCAGTACTGTAACCGGGGTGCGATTCTAGTGTGGCACCCATAGCAGGTTGAGCAGACCTACCTTGTCTACTCCTCTGAGCCACCTCCATGACTCCAATGCAGCCATTCTGATGGTTGTATCAATGATGTGACACATTACCTACTCAATCGCCAGGTGTGGGAACTTCTCATGGTCGGCCAAGTCCTAGTCCTCAAGTTTTAGCAGAGGAACCCACCCCATGCATGGTACTACAAAAACAATTTCATCTGGTAGTAGAGGGGTTTGCAAGGGGACCTTTCTCTCACCTATGTCTTTTGGCACCTTGCTCTTGCCCTTGCATAGAGGGACGTACTCAGGCAACTAAGTGATAGGGTCAGCACCCTGGGCTTCAACTTCCTCCACCTCTACTCCCACATCCTCATCATCCATCGGGATGTCTTTAATTTCTTTCTCCTCTGGCTCTAAATTGATGGCTTCGCCCTTCTCCTATGCGGTAGGCTTCGGTGGGTTTCTTCTTGGTGATGCATGCACCGGTATTATAGGTTGCTTTCTCTTTTTGTCCTTTGCGATCTCCTTAGTTGGGGTTGGCTTTGGTCTCGGCGTCCTTAATGATTTGGGGACTTCGGCTAATACTTCGGCAACCTCTGGAGCAGCTACTTCTGCCCCCATCTCAATTCTTGGCACCGACTCCTCCACTTCAATATCTATAGCTTCTGTGGGTGCCGACATGATTTATCATGTGTCTCCTTTGGCAATGTCTCAAATACTAAACTGGCTATCAGAAGTTCGTAGTGTTCATGATTCATGTGCACTTGAGATCTCAACAACTCAATTCTCAAAATGTCAAGTGTTTTTTGCTGGATAGCCACTTGTAATTTATAGGGCATTTTGAATTCAAATCTCGTTCCCCCCAAATTTAGTTCATTAATGCTGGAAAGTGATCGTTAAGGTCATTGTTCATGATTTTCTGGCCAACCTACACAATTTCTTCCTGGGTAGTGCAGCTCCTTTCGCGCTACCACGAACCCTGTGACACTTCCTTGCTTCATACAATCCTCAAATCGCACTCCCCAACCCATGCAATGTATTTTATAGTCTCGCACCTCCTTTCAGCTACCTGGAGTGCTAATACTGTGCTACCTTCATGTAGTCACATGGCCAGACCACTGGTGTATGGCTTCAAGCGGTTTCCATTCACCTTTCCGGGGAAGGAATCTCCATCAATTTACCACTTGTACCACTCCTCCATCGGTAATTTCCTTAATGACATAGGGACCTAACCAGTGCATCCTTAACTTCCCTAGAAATTTATCAAACTTGTTGTCATATAGCAAAACCAGGTCATTTACCTTAAAGGTACGCAACTTAATGTGCCGATCATGCCATGCTTTTTCATTCTTATTTTGGACCTATTGGTGAAATCCAGCTAGAAATCTCTCTTCCTCAAGTTCAACCAGCTACATGAGCCTCTTCTCCCGGGCTCCGCGATCAGTCATACCCATGAGTGTCGTTATGCGCAGACTATGCACAATGTATTCCATGGGCATTACTGCTTCAACGCCATATACAAGCCTAAAGGGTGTTTGTCCAGTTAACTTCTTGCATGTCGTCCAATAGGCCCATAGGACTGTGGGTATGTGTAGGTCCCAATCACTTCACTCATCATTGCAAACCTTGGTCAGCACATTCTCCAGCACTTTATTGAATGCTTCCACCGTCTCGTTAGCCTGTGGGTGATAAGGCGTGCTCTTCTAGTGATATACCTTAAATTCCTCCATCAACACGCTGATCATTTCATTCAGAAAGTGTGTTCTGTGATCACTCATAAAAATATTTTGACACCCAAATCGCATCAGTACATACTCAAAGAGGAACTTCATAGCAGTCACGCATGTTAAATCCTTTAGAGGTTGTGCCTACGCCCATCAAGTCAAATACTCAATCGCAGTGATAATGTACCTCGCTCCCATCTTTCCTTGGGGCTGAATAGGTCCCACAAAATCTATCGCCCATTTCTCAAAGGGTTGTAATGTCATATGTGGATTCAAAGGTAGCTCATCCCTCCGCTATGTCATGCCATACCTTTGACATACATCACATGCTTTGCAATACGCTTTTGAGTCCTGATGGAGGGTTGGCCACCATAACCCTGCATGTAGAATCTTTTGCGCAGTCGCTCTCCCTGCATAATGTCCTCCCGTCGCACCCCCATGAGTGTCCGCAAGGATACTGCTTCTTTCAAACTTTGGTACATATCATCGCAATATCTCATCAAACACCATTTTGTACAGATGGTCGGCAATGACAGAAAAATCTGTCGCGCACACCACTAATTCCTTCTGTTGGATGGTGTATCCTTCCAGGACAGTTCATGTTGTTAGGAATTATATGATATCCTCAAAATGACCATCAGTAACGTGCACTGCAAATAGTTGTGCATCAAGAAATCCCTCCTCCAGATTAGTGGGCTCGTCCCTTATTTCAATGTGCGAAAAATAGTCTGGTCCCGCATTCAGTCGTCTAGGCTTCACAATAACTTCAAAATCATACTCCTGGAACAATAACAGTCACCTACAAATTCTCCCGCCCCCCCCCCCCCCCCAAACGGACTTATTGACCAGGTATTTCAACGTAGAATGATTCATATACATCTTAAAATGGCCATCCAACTAGTGTCTAAACTTCTGGAGCGTGTATACCATGGCTAACCCTTGGGACTTGGTGGTGGAATAGTTCTTCTCCGCCTTGGATAACCTTCTGCTTGCAAACGCTATAGGATGGTCCAAGTCTCCTCCACTAGCCTATGTCAGGACTTCTCCCAGAGCTATACATGACGCATTGACATGTACACAAAACTCCTTCTTCCTTCCGGGAAGACTAAAATTGGCGCGGTGACCATCTTTTCTTTCAATACATCCAAGATCTTCTTACAGTACTCATTCCAGCAGAATGTGACATCCCTTTTCAACAACTTCTCCATAGGCACGGTGATCTGGGCATAGCCCTTAATAAACTTTCTGTAATATCCTGTATGTCCTAGGGTAGCGCGCAATTGTTTCACACTCCTCGATGCTTCCAAGTTAAGTATCACCACTATCTTTGTGGGATATACCATCAGTCCTTGTCTACAAACCACATGACCCAGCAGGGTCCCAAAAGGAACACAAAACAGAAATTTCTTCAGACTGAGCACAATCCGGTATCTTCGATAAGTATATAGCATCAAGCATAAACTGGTGACATGGCAATTCACCAACCAAACATATTCCAGTCATCAAAGTACACTTCCAGGAACTTATGAATAAATTCCTTGAACGCTGCAACGACTACACGCAAAAAAATCGCATGCACATTCTTCAATCCAAAAGGCATTACAGTGTACTGAAAATAACCCCACTCAGTCGCGAAGGTCATCTTGCTCCTATCCTCCGGCGCGATTTTGATATGACGGTAGTCAAAGAACCCATCACCGAAGGAATAAGCTTCCTGGCCACCTACATTGTCCAACACCTCATCAGTGAATGGCATTGGGAAAGGAACATGTACACGAGCGGCATTCAACTTCCTAAGATCTACACATATCCTTATTTCATCCTTCTACTTCTTCTCCTGTACCACCATTGGGTTTACCCAATCAGATTCTTCCACAGGCTCAATGATACTAGTTGCGAGCATCTTGTCTATCTCTAAGTGGACCTTCTCCTTATACTTTGGATTGAGACAGTAAGGTCTTTGCTTAACCGGCTTCGCATCGGGCTCCAACGTGATCTTCATAACACTTAGGTCCCTGATTATTCCTTTTAGATCCATAAACTTGGTAGGGAACAAATCCTGGTATTCGCGGAGCAATTCAATGACCTTATCCACCATCGTGTCATCTCAGTAATCTCCAATCTTCGTGAATTTGGGCTCTGCCTCCATACCAATATTCACCTGTTTCGTTTTCAATGGTGCGGCTATATCATAATTCTCAATCTATGTTCCTTCAACCTCACGATGACCTTCTGTTTTAGGGATGTTAGCCTTTTGCAAATCATCATCTTCTTCTTCAGCGGTTACGTTATAGCATTCCAGTTTGTGACTCAACTGAGTAGTCCAATCAGGATGAATCAGGTCCAAAGGATCCTGTGGTATCCTAAAGATTGTTGCTTTCACTTCTTGTAGCGCTTCATCGATACAGTCAAACCCATCTTCAAAGCTAAATGTCATTATGAATCCTTTGCGCAGAATATCCCATTCATTGTACCATGGTGAAGCTCTGTGTTTAAGTACCAGTTCATCGGGATGACATCTAGGGTGTGACAAAACAAGTGCACCAATTCAGGTTGGGGATTTTCTCACCTGAGCCCATTTGGCCAAGTGCGCACAGATCATCCTACCCATCATATTTGTCTGTCAGTCATACCTTCGGCTTCCTAAAGCGTGTTCTCATCATTCTTCTACATTCGCGCCATTCATCAAAGCTACCTTTGTGCGTACCCCACCACCTTACAATTGTAGTGCGCAGTGCCCAGTCCAAAGCCTAGAAGCGCTGCTTCTCTGGTACCTCCCTTTTGAATGCATCCAAAAATATATCTACATCATTCAAGCCATCATAAGTGGGCATATTTCTTACCTCTGATGACACACAACACAGCGACTAGGTTATCATGTGAGCTCAATGTGGCTACTTCATGTAACCAATTCTACTAGTGCTCTAATTCTTCATTACAGTCTGCGGTGTAGGAACTCTCGCGATCCCATGTAATTCACACATCTGCTATTGGATTCACCCAATCTTGGTCTCACGCTGTTATCTTATAGATACAGTCTAGATCATCATCGCTTTCATAATCGTGGACTGGTTCAGTATAGCGCGATCCTTCAGCAGTATCTAGGGGAACTATTACGCAGAGCGATTTCTTCTCAAATATCATCTTTCATTTCTTTAGGTTGATTACCCCGTTCTATCAGTAGCCCAATCAATGAAAAGGAGCGCAGGGTAGGGGTTGTTGTCATCAACAATTTCTATTACTTCAAAGTTTTCCAGTGCGCTCGTGCCTTCAATATCTGTAGTCACCCCTTGCAATCGTCCCATGGGGATGATCTTTTGCTGATTTTCCATCCTTAACTGAATAAGAGACCACTGCAGTGCGAGTCTTCCCATCCGTTCCCAAGTCTGCTTCGGTAGGACGTTCGCGTCTGACCCCAGGTCCAAAATAACCTGATCCATCTCATACTCTCCTATTTGCACGGTTAGCCTCATCTCTTGTCCTGTCCTAGTTTTATGCTTTCCAAACTTTCATACCACGCACAGTTCTCCCAGAGTGTTTCCGGTGCATTTATTTATAAGCTCCTGTAATCCCTTCACATCCTTGCTATCGCGCAACAACTTCATGCAGGTCTCTAGGAAGGTCGTAAGCATAGAAGGGTCCATCTCCTGATCAGGCTTATCCTTGCTCCCTGAGTTGGAGGCCTCATCAAAGTTCTTCTTTGCCTCCATGAGCATTTCGCATGCATGTTCCAAATCGAAGCCAGCCTCCTTCAACAGAGCTTTGCGAACCCATGCGCTGTCTTCAGGTTGTTTCCCCTTATCATCTCCTATCGCAATTCCACTTTGGATCACTAATTTACATTTGGATCCTCATTCGCGAGGCTCAAGCCTAATCATTTGTAGTTTTTGAGTTGGTTGAGGTGGTAGCACCCATTTGTCACGTATTCTCACAATCAGCATAGCGCAATCCTCCATTTCATGATCAAACAAAGTGCAGTATTTGTATGACGGACGCATTGGGTTAGTGCAATCATGGGCATAGTGTCCTAGTCCTCTGGAATTGTAGAAAATCAGTTGTCCCCGACCTCTCCCAGGTCCTCCTCCGCCTCAGCCTCATTCGTGCCCCTGAAAGCCCGTTCACGCCATCCCTGCACTCCGGTCAGAAGGCCACGTTTCTGCCTGAACCCTATAGGCGGGTGTTCTATCCATCATCAATTCATATCTTCTGCAGTTGCACTCATCATGCCCTACCGACCTACATAAGTTGCAGAATAGTTATTGTGGTGTTTGTACAAACTTCTGCAGCAAATGACAGTTATCCATGACATGTTTTCATGTTACCTGATATATAGTGCACCACAATGCAGGCCCCGCGCTTGGTCTTGCTTGAGATTTTGGCCTCAAAGGCAATGATCCTCCTCCTACCATGTAGTTCGCAAAGACCAGGCAATGGTCTTTGTCATGCCCCTAACCCTTGCATTTCAGGCACCATACCTCTTCGCGCACCTCTAGTTGAATGGTTCTGTCCTACTTCAAACTTTGCATCTCTAGGCACAGATTTTTCAACTGCGCATGGATCTGCTGAACCCCCAAATTTGTATCTTGCATCATTGTTTCATGCAGTCTCATTGCAATCTCCAAGGCTTATGCCTAAGTTGTTATCTTCTATTGTGATAATGCAACCCTTAGGTGTGGTAGGAGTGAAGCCACAAACCACTCGCAATGTTTGTCCATTTGTCAAGTTCATATTAGCTTCGTGGATCTGACACTTCAACCTCTAATCTAATTCCCAAGGTGTCTCTCCTGGCTTCATTGTGATTTCTTTGAACCCCACAATCGACTACACCTCAGATTTAGGCCTACTGAATTCTTTGTTCAGCGAGGTCTAGATGTATGCCACTCCATTGTTTGGGTTATCATTAGAGTACTGAATGTACCAAGTTATCACACGATCCTGCAGAGCACTAACCAGTGTTTCCTTCTTCATGTTATCATCTGTAATGCCCTGACCTTCCCATACAGCTTTCTCGACGAACTAGAACTGGTCCGGGTCCTCATTTCCCAAGCCTTTAAACAAAGGAAGCTTTACTCAATGTTCCATACTAAACTGCGATGGAGGTGGTGGTGGTATGGGTGAATTCAGAGGTGATGAGCGTGTAGTTGAAGGTGGCACAGGTGAAGGTGGCAGTCGTGGGAATCCTTGTCTTATTAACTGAATAGCACTTCACAGAGAAGCCTTAGCTACTCCCTTTTCGTCACGTCGTGGAGGTGAAATTAATGGACTATATTCAGGACCCTTTCTCCCTTTGTTCCTGACAGTCATTCCACTTCACGTAGCTCCAAACATCAAGGTAGTTGCATAACCCGTTTTTTGCACAATAATATCTTAATCCAGGTATTCAAAGATTTCAAGTACTTACCTCGCGGTCCTTTGAAAAAGCATCGCTTCGCCTCACTATAGTTGACTGAGGTATCGACCGTGAATTCAGTCACAAATCCTCCTACGATGCGATCAAGCCAATGAGCCACAGCGCGGGTGATCTTATCCTTATAGGCTTCCAATTTCTTTACTAACTCTGGGGTCCAAACAACATGACCATTAAGTCTCCACCTTCCTTGGCTATCTGCTAGCTTCGTGATCCACTCGTATAGCTCAACGAGAAAGGAGCATAAAAAGATTTTATGGATTTTAGTATATAGGTACCTATCCAGCCACTGTTCCTTTTTCAGTCGCGGATTTCTGTTCTCCTGCGCTGCGAATTTGTGGATCTTCCTATCCAACCAGGCTTCGATCTCTTTCTTAGTTGGATTCCAATGATATGACATCACACATCTCTTATGAAGATTCTAGTCCCAAAAACGGAACCATTTGTTGGCTTGGTGGGGCCTGACCCAGGTTCAGTGTGAGTTAGAAAAACAAATCCCTACACTATTGTCCCTTTCGGCATCAGCCCGTGGAGCGCAGACCGAAGTCTCACCCAAAGCAATATGGGGGGATGGTGGAACCAAGTTTCTGCACCCTAAGATGGTTGTGATGTCAATTTACTCCTCTTATTCCTGCTTTTGTGCATGTCGTTAAGTTCTAGGGCTCTGTCTACCTAGCCCTTTATTACGCCCTTCAGTACCTCTGCGAAGGGGTACGATTGGCCTTCACACAACACTAACCTATGGTTCAGGTACTTTCGTGCTGCTAAAGCAGCGTATAGAACATGTTTCCAAGTTATCCTTAAGTGTCTTACTTATCTTATTAAATAACCATAGTTAGCGCCGCGTAAACAGATACCCTCAATTGCGTGAATTATCCAACGAAATTACATACATTCTCGCATCACATAAGCATTATAAATGAAATCCATGCACAATATGACAAGATGCATTAACAAGAAATAAAGACACATAATATGTAAAATGCTTCTCTTTATTGATATCTTCAAACGATTGCAGTCTCTACCCGCCCAGCGCACACAACTGCAGGGGTCCACGCACTTAGCTACAGAGTTCTACCCTAGGCCTCTGCGCATTCAGCTGCAGAGCCTCAACCTACGCTACGACCCAAAACTTAGACTTCTTTCTTTATCACTCAAGACTTTATCTACAACTCATGACTTGTTAAGACTACTTAGAGATTACTCACTTAGCTCTTTCTATACAATCCCATGGTCCATGGACAATGGGTAGATCTTTTACAGTTGACTTTACTTTACAAAATTAAGGGTAGACAACCCTTTATGACTCATGACACCTTCATGCTCCACGACCACAAAATGTGGATACTTTACAATTTTATTACAAAATTCGACCCAAAACTATCTTTGGTGGATCCCGTTCCAAACAACTGCTCCTTTTGATCTTGATTAATTTCAGACACCTGTTGATTCGTTAGGAAATTTATTTGGGAATTTGACTATGGCAGAGTCAACATCCCAGACTGTACCATCTGTTACAACCATGGCAGAATCTTCTATTGCAACCTCTTTGATGTTTACTATGACACCTAAGTCACATTTGTATGGTGCTCTATCCATCCCATCGGGCTACCAATATTTATCTGGAACCCACTAAAGTGTTGCTTCTAGCCCTTGGTCTTCACCTATCTCCTCTATAGGAATTTTATCTGGTTCTTCATTAACGGACATTGAACAGCTAGACCCATCAAGTCAATATCAAGTTGGTTCATATGGTTACTGTCCAATGTATCCTCTTTACGCTGGACTACCCCCATACAGAGAACAATATGCACAATCTCCTTATCCTCCTTTTTTTCGGGGGTAGCCATATGTTGGTATGTCGTCGTCTTTAGATCAGCCTGGAATGACTGTCTGTCAATGGCAGCCAACAATGCCCGTTCAACCTAGGCTTGTGTATCGATCACAACCTATGCAATTTGTCTCATCCATACCTACTACGCCTGTTGTTATAGCTTTACCACGGTCAGAAGCTCAATTAGTTGTGTCTCAACTTGTGCAAGTTGGTCCTTCAACCTCAGACCCCCAAGTTTTAGGTTTACATATTCAGCCTTCTCAGGCAGTTTTACAATAACCACTTGTGCCTAGAGTCCAACAACCTCAGGCCAATTTACCCTTTACTAGAATGAATTAGAATTACATTGGTTTAGTGTATTCACAACCTGATCAAGCTTACAATGGTTGTACCAACAACAGCAACAGTTTCTCCAACAACCTTGGCAGCCCCAATATCAACAACAACAATTCCAGCGATGCCAACCTCATCCTGGACTTGGTCAACAAGCATATGCTAGGTTTGGTCAACAAAAAGTTTACCCAAGTCCTGGTCAATAAGCCTATGCTCGGTTTGAACAACAACAAATGTATCCTGGTGCTCATCAACCACCTTATACCGGATTTGCTCAACAAACTTACCCCTATCAAGGTTACCAGCAGCAGATGCCTTATGCTAGTATGCAAAGGCCTATTGCCAAAGCAATTCCATCTTACCCTGGTTATGCTCAACCTGACCTCAATAGACAGTTGCCTTTTGTTGCAACACTTGAATTATAAGATCTAAATCGGCTCACCAATGACCCAATTCTTTATACCTTGATTAGAGCATCATTAATGTATTCCCCAAATTATCAAAATGACTACTTCATGTATCTCATCATTACATATACAAACATTTTGATGGTTTTAGTCCAAGAGGAAGATGGGATTGAACATATGATATATTATTTGAGTCAAAATCTCAATGATACAGAAGTTAAGTACTCTTATGTTGAAAAGTTAGCTCTGGCTACTGTTCAAGTTGTACAGAGATTTCGCCACTATATCCTACTTTGAAAGACCACTATCATTTCGGATTGCAACCCTATGACATATATTTTGTCACATCAATTGTTGGGGGGAAAATACTCAAAATGGATTGTCATTTTGTAGGAATTTGATTTGGAATTTATCAAATCCAAATCAAAGAAATCTCTAGTTTTCGTCGAACTTCTTTGCGACCTTCCCTCGAATACCATTGATTCAACATTAGAACCATCAATTCTAAATGAGCCTCTGTTCCTGATTTTTTCATCTGACCCGTGGTATGGAGATATACTGATTTATCTCTAGACCCAAACTTTCTGGACCGATACCTCTCGCTTGCAACAGCGATGTATCCGATACCAAGCCAAAGATTATCTGATCATTGGCGACACTCTTTACCGTCGTGGTATCGATATGATTTTATGGAGGTGCCTCACACATGAGGAAGCTGAGAAAGTTTTGAATGATTTCCATTTAGGTGCTTTTGGTGGACACTTATCTAGTTATGCTACTGCATAGAGGATTATCCATGCTGGTTACTTTTGGCTGACCATATTCAAAGATTGCATTATTGTTGACAGAAGCTATCATGCATGCCAGATCTATGACCGTAAAGCTAGATTACCACCTGCACCATTGCATCCTATTGTCGTTGTTGGACCATTTTCCAAATGGGTTATCAACTTCATGAGATGTAACCCTCACTCGGTCGGGAGAATGGGTATATTATATTTGTCATTCACTATTTCACAAAATGGGCCGAGGCGATGCCTACATTAAACAACAGTGGCAAGATGGCTGCACTTTTATTTTTCAACCATGTGGTTGCCTGGTTTGGTGTACCACAGGCTATAGTTATAGATCATGGGTCGCATTTTCACAATCACATGATGACTGAGTTAACTTCCAAGTTAGGACTTTCACATGATAGTTCTACTCCTTATTATCCGCAAGCTAATGGACAAGTTGAGGCCATCAACAAAGTCCTTAAGTGAATGCTTCAAAGAATGATAGGGGTTCATAAACGAAACTGGCATTTAATCCTGTACTCTGCTTTGTGGGCATACCGAACCTCGGTAAGGAATGCAACTGGATTCACACCCTTTCAATTGGTGTATGGTCTAGAGGCAATCTTGTCGATACAATGTGAAATTTCATCTCTTAAACTCGCAATTGACCTGTTACCCGACACTTCTGATGAAGAAGTGTGTTTCTTAGAACTCATCCATCTGGATGAAACCCATCGTGAAGCCACATCGGCTAACGAAGAACATAAGAAATGAATCAAGGCGCAATACGACCGAAATGTCAAGCCTCGCATTTTCTCAGAAGGAGACCTGGTCTTGCTTTATGATTAGGAAGTTGATAAACTAGGAGCAGGAAAATTTGAACCACTATGGATGGGCCCTTACATTGTCAAGTGTTTTCTTGCAAAAGGTGCCTACGAGTTGGTGGATTATGATGGAATTCCATTGTCGCAGCCCCGAAACGGGTTGTATCTCAAATGTTATTATGCTTAATTGAGTGTAGTAAAATCATTGTATATATGATTTAATTGAATGTGTGTGTGTCAGTGTGTCTTTTAGATTTTTATGTGGTTAATTAATCCGCTTTGAATTTGTTGCAGATGCCGAAATCTTTGGAACCATTTGTTGGTTATGCCGATGGTGCTAGTCATAGTACGCAGAACCTATCTTCTGCAACATGGGCCATTTTCACTCCAAGTAGTGAGTTAGTAAGTTTTCAAGGGATTTGTATCGGTCATTCTACAAACAACATTGCTAAGTATATCGCATTGATCAAACTTCTCTCTGATGCCATTTCACTTTGCATTCATTGAATCATCGTTAGGATGGACTCACAACTCGTTGTACTACAACTTACAAGTGTTTATACCATCCGAAACCCAACTATCCTTCATATGTTCCTTAGAGTTCGTCTTTTGGAAATACATTTTGAGTACATTCAATATCAACATATTTCCATAAACTTTAATGCATTAACTGATTCATTAGCGAACTATGTGTTAAAAAGACATTTGTGAAACATGTAAAATTAAATTTTAAATTCACATAATTAGTTGAATAGGATTGCACATAACCATATATAAAAAAAACTCTGAAAGTAAAAATAGATAGATGTTTTAAAGTTTTTACAAAATTGTGTCCAAGACATGTTTGGTCATCTAACCTCAAAACTAAAAATGCATACAAAAATCATCCTAAGTAGACCTAGTGATGCTCATAATAACAGGCCACAGCCTGAGCTATCATTCGCAATAGCTTCATCCAATGGCTAGGAACACCAATAGTATGGCGCTGCAACCTCATAGGTAACTCCTCGATCTGGACATCTGGAATACTAAGGGTTAACCCCTCTACATGATCCTGCAACTCTGCCAGTGTCTTGGTCAAATCCAAATCCTAGAGAACTGCTCTCCCAACATTTCTCTGTGTTGGTCCACTTGCCTCCTATTGATGTCCCATAGGTCAAATAGTACCAACATATGTATGCATGAAAATGATTTTAGTTTAGCCTTGGAAACATCAAAAACACAAAAACATGTAGAAACTTAAAAATCAAAAACATTTGGTTAAAAACAATTTACCTATAGCACCCCATTGAGTGCCCACTGGTAAACTTAAATTTGGATCTCCATGAAAATCCATCCCTGTGTATGGATGCTCCTTGATAACAATGTGTTTTCAATCGAGCCAACTGAAGAATGCAGTAGAAAATGTGATTGATGACTAGCCAACATGTCTAGCCATCAATTTGACCCACCTCTGCATCCGTGGATCTCTAGGACCAACTACACCTAGTGTTACATGCTGAGGTTGCATCAATGGAATTATCTCTAAGGTAAAAGTGATTAAGAGTGATCCATAGATAAAATTATTCGTCTTACCTCTCTTTACCTTTGTCAACTGATGTTTCAGTGAAGAAAGTATGACCTCACACCCGTTGAACACAGTTGGCTCAAGACACTTGAGCACATACTGCATGTATGATCTGTTCACCAGATGAAGTGTCACACTGCCTGCCAACTTTGTGATAGTGAAAAGGATTGTTCTCAAAGGAAAATCACGTACATCCCTAATGTTTATTTTCCCATCCTTGCTAGGTTGTGTACCTGGCCGACAAAATTGTCTAATATAGTCCCTCACCGATTCACCCCCACGGGAAAATCTTGAAAGAGAAATGGGGGCACCATATCTCGACAACCCAGTAAGAAAGTAAACATCATCGATCATAATAGGGACCACTTTGTCCCTTATGTGAAAATCCTGATCCATTGGATCCCATGCATGAACTAAGAACTGCAATAGTTCTAATTATTGCCTCATCCCAGATAACCTGAAGTATTTGAGCAACCCACAGTTTCTGAAGGCCTAAACAGTACTCGGATCATTTAGGGCAACCATGTCTTGTTATTCATGCTCTCTTTCTCGCCAAGTAATGGAAATTCTAATCCGATCAAAGCCTAAAATCAAACCATAAGATTAGTTACGATCCATTTCATGCAAAAAACTCCAGAAATTTTGGGCCAAATAGGTGAAACAAATTTGTGAAACTCACCCAGCACAGCCCAGGCAAGGAGATAGTGCACTGTAGAGCAAGTACCATTCTGTTTGGGTGCTCTGCAACACATTTTTCGATGTGGAAGGCTATGTTGTTCCCAGGTGAAATATACGAACCCTAGGGGCTCTAAAAACACAAAACATTTGCCTGAAACTGTAAAATAATGACATGAAAAGAAAGAGAAGGGGTAGATATTCTACCTAGTCTGGATGGCACAAGAAATGATCCATAGAATCTCTCACAATCAGCTACTGAATTCGAGGTAAAAATTGGTTCAGAGCACAAATTGAATGGTAAATATCAAATGGTGAAAATGACATGGTAAATTCTTGTTTTATGTTTATTTTATGATCATTAAATGAATAAACTTTAGTATTTACCTATTTTTACCAATGAAATAGGTATGTTTGGTCCATTTAGTATTTGTTTGAATGGATTTATAGTTGATACAATGAATTTGACATGCACCATCATGAATTTTACCTTTGACCACAGTGCATACTTTTATCTCTTTTTCGAGCTCTATTAAACATCGAAAAAGGAACCCCCTTGGAGTCCTCTTTAAGCTCTTTTCAGACTCTCGAAATATGAAAAGATTGTTGAGCACTTGTCCTTTTCATCTCGTTAACGGATTGGAAACGACATCTACTCAGTATAAGTTTAACCCTTTTCCAAACTAAGATAGATTATTTACGAAAAAGGAATATGTTGATAGAACATGGTTAATAGGTTCTCTCTCGTATTATTTTACGCTTTTTTGGACTTGAGAGACAAACTTACAAAAAAGAACTTGTGGAGTTTTCTTTTTATCCCTTTTCAGACTCTCTAAGCATGAAAAGAACTGAGTTCTCATTGTCGTTAAACTTGTTAAAGCATCAAATAGCGACAAACTTTCCCATCATGACAAGACCGAGTTTCACCTTCTCTAGACTCATTAAAACATCACATAGTGATGGATTCACCTAAAGGGTGAAATTATACAACAAGCATATGTTATCCTCCTCAATATTGATAAAAATAAAGAGGTATTGGTCAGCAATGATTGGGGAAAATGGAAAAAGGAGTAAACCACTTTATGGTAGCAGGTCGATCTTGAACATGACACTTTCACTTCATCTCTGTGACTAATTAGGTTGGGTTATCTTCTTGATGGTTATCATACCTATGCTCTATCATACCATCCATTACTTTGATTTTGGGTCAATGCTGCCAATTCTTTCAGTGTCACCGACATTTTCAAGAGAAGTTACTCAGTTAAATTCATCCTTTTCAATACCCATAAACCTTCATTTTCATGACCACCATTCCTGAACTTTGTGTCATCATTCATATTCCGTCTCCAAAATCATTACAATCATTTCGTGTCGTGGATCTGGGATACATCAAGTCCCTCCTACAACGAGTCGCTTCTTGTCAACATCAACACATTATCCAAGAAGTTGACTTAGAGACACCCAGTTATAAGAAGAGATTCGGCGTAAATCACATATAGAAAGACCTTAGTCGACGCGTTTCGAACCAACAAGTGTGGCTCATCGTCAGGACATGTTGAAGAAACAGATCCAGCTTGGCATGTTAAATAGTTTGAGCAGGGCCTCCAACAGCTATCTAGATCAATGGCTAGCTTTGACTAAGGGACAGTCAAAAAGTCAAATTGACTATTTAAAGGAAGATAGTTAATGACCATACCTATATATAAATATATAATTATACAAATGAAATAATTTTATAAGGAGTTTTAGTTAAAAATGTATAATTTAATAATTAAAAAATTTTGTTAAATCGGAATTAGTTAAATTGATGACCTAATTTTTTTATTTTATTTTATTTATTTATTTATTTATTTATTTTAATCTTTAGACAAGGTAAATACAAGAAGATAGTTAAATAAAATAAATAATAATAAAAACCAGCAAATAAATAAATAACAATAATATATATTCGTTAATAAATAAATAAATAGATAAAAATATATATAAAAATAAAAATAATAATATTATATATAAATTAGTTACGAAAGAAATAATAAAATAAATAATAAGAAGAAAATAAAAATGATACAATTAGAGACACCCTTTTAGTACCTTGGGGCTTGCATACATCAATGGCAAGTTTCTCACTTCCAGTGACAGGTTGACATCACTAGCCTTCAACCGAGAGACTTTGTATGGTGTTCAACATCAAAAAATCCATTCACACCATGCAAAATGTACTACAGTACCTTGAGAATCATTATCAATATCAGTGATCTCTCTTGTGTCTGTTAACGGCTTACATCATTAGCTGGTAATCAGATGGTGTCTTCCCATGTTCGAATTCAGATCACATATTCACATGGTTAGACTCGTACTTGAGTGAACGATTGGAGGAGATAGAAGACCCCAGATCTAGTTTCATCCATCTGGGCTGTGATTTCAGGAGAGTACTAAATCATCAGTACGATGACTTTACACTGATGGTAATCCTATCATGGGTTTATATCTATAGATGATTATCTATGTATATGCAATTGAAGCTTATATGTTGAGCATGGGTATGCCTTCCCTCAGAAATTCATGAAAAATCCAAAATATCATGATATTATGTATTGTAATTGATGCAGGTCACCATCCACTTTGGAACCTCCTCATCATATCGTAAAGCATAACACTCGACATTATCATTTTTGACTTCATGCTTTAGGGGGAAATTGTTACAGGTACATTTGGGCACATCACTCCCATCATTCAGATTAGTACTTTTAGGGCTCATCAAATCCTAATTCAGTTTCTAAATGCCCTAGACAAGTCATCACATTGAATGCCATCATTCCTGAGAGTTTCCTGGCCTAAATACATCCTAAAATGACTCCTTGAGGGACCACCGAAGCCTTGGTGAGGGGTAAATGCACTGTATAGCACTTAGGCCCATTCAAGCCTACTCTACAGAGCACCTAGGCCCACTTTGACCTGCGCTGGGTGAGATAGAGTGAAATCTTCATAGGTTTCTGGGAATATTCTTTCAGTCTAGACCATTATAGAAGATTCCCACCTCTTATCCTCTCCTATGAGCTCAAAATTGGATAGGGAATGAATCAAATAACCTCTTATCCTCTCATCCCTTCCTCCATGGAAACTAACTCCCAAATTGGAAAGCCATTCAATGCCCAATTTATGACAAAACCACCTCCATTTCCCTATAAATTGAGCACTCATCATAGTGATCAGGGGCTAGACTTTGAGAATTTGTAAGGAGATATTGTTGGTTTGAGGTTTGAGATTATAGCAAGTATTTTTATGCTACCGGAGTGTTGTGCTTTTGATGTGATGAAGGATGGAACTCAAGCTGGATGAGTGACATGGGATCAGACTTCTTTGGTTGTAACTCTTCCTTCTACTTAATAAAGTTGTTTACACCTTTTCCCATATTCTTGCCTTTATGTATGATGATTATATGTGTAAATTCTTTCGATTCCATTTGCTTATAGTAGATAGATCTCTTGCTTTGATTGGTTTTGTCCTTTGTTTATGATTGCAGGTACTTATCAAGCAGATTCAGTTCAAGGAGGAGTGACGAGAGTTATTCAAAGGAGACAAAGGGAAGAGAAAGATAACAAGTAGGTCCCTTGTCTTATTTATCTTCTATAGGAAAATGTTAAACTCTTTAAATATGTTGTTCTAGGTGTAGCTACCCACCTAGGAAATTTGTGTTTATCCGTAGATGCAAAATTCCACATAACAATCTTCTTCAAGTCGACATTAAATGAAATAATAAATTTGCTCCAAAAGATATGTCGGCTCGCCACAGTTCAAGTCGTCTTATTATGGATTCTCTGACCACTATAAATAGGGCATCTCACCCTCATTTTAGAGACAAAAAGTCAAGGAGAAGTCTCCAATAGGAGGTGTGAAGTTCATCAAGGAAACCTATAACCAAGCAAAGGAAGGAAAAATATAATCGAGGTCATTTTTTATTTCTTTTGGGTTGATCTACTCCATATGTGCGAAGAAAGGGTGTTGTCCACTGCAGAAGAAGCCGAGGTATCATAGTCTCCTTTGAAGGACAAATTAAGGAAGAGAATAAGTTCATTATCAAGTCGAGTTGCCAAGGAAGCTGCCTCCACCTAAAGCAAAGGGAATAAAGGTTCCAAAGTTGATAATTTACCTCATAATAAAGAAATACTCATGGTTCTCAACTTTTCAATATGAAAAACTACATTTTGAAGTTATAAGTGATTATAGCCTGATTATTGTAACTACCTTTGTTAACTAAAAACAAAAACTTACTTTACTTCGGCCTATCAGTTGTTAGGCGACAACTGCTAGTTCCAGATCTGTATGATTTAGTCACTAGAGTGGTGCGCTTGATGGTAACTAGTCAAGCTCGTCTAATTCACCAACAATTTTGTCAAGTTATTTTATAGTTTCTTCTTGAATACCCTCTTGGTGCCAAGATACTGCAACAACCCTTGTATTTCCTAGCGATTCACCATTTTGTACTAGTGATTTGTCATGATTTTACAAGATAATATAATTTGGTGAGAGATTCGCAAAAAAATTATATTTACATATTATATTATTAATAAAATTTCCTTCCATTTTTCCTATGTATCATGGGGATTCACCCATTTATTATACATATAAATTTAGGGGGGTTCTTAAAATTTTCCCTGGTTTTAGTATCCCGAAGGAGGCACTTGCATTATTTTTAGAAACTTCTGCTAAGTGTCACTTTTTCTTATATTTTAGGCATACGTGTCATAAACCCTAATTTTTCCAAATATATTTAATCAACACCTCTAGAGCTCATTTCCACACTCACTTGGATCTATAGCATTCCCAAGGAGATCAAGGAACCCTTGGTGTGATTGTTGTTGCTTTTCTGGGGGATTTTTTCTTTTGTTGCCTTTTTTCATTTTTTCTATCGCTTTTTTTTGTTTGGCTTGTGTGAATGTTGTTTCACTTGTTTATCTTCATCGTTTTTGGTGTTTTAACTTGCTTTAACTTGTGGAAGTGTTTTTTTAAGTTTTATATTGCCTTTCCCAAGTGTCACATTAATTTTCTTGTTTTTGCACCAATGGTCGTCATTGTGACGACTCTCCTCACATACATCATTTTCCTTCAGTTTCATTAATTGTTGCAGTTGATTCACATTCATTTATATACACCTAGTTAGATATCCACTCAGATTTTCACTATCTCTCATATCTACTTGTTTTCCACACTTCCCTTAGGCAAATTTGGGTTTCCTGTAGGAAGATTTGGGTTTCCCTTAGCCGATTTTCACTTTCCCCAGCTACCATTGCAGAATCGTAAGGCTCAAGGCACAAGCTTGGCCTCTTGAACTACGTAATACGTATTCCAAGCTAGCTTAAACTATGCATTGTGCAGTTCCTGGACCCAGACTCTCATCTTAGCCACTGAGACTACGTAATGCACAATCTCTCCTAGGATGAACTACGAATTACGCAATTTCAACCATCAGAATTCCACCTTGCCTATTGGGACTACACAGTGTGCACTTCCCAATGGTAGCTAGTCCCCCTTGTCAAGAAAAATTGTGCAATTTTTCCCATCTAGTGTTTATTTTGCTGCTTGAACTTGCCTTGTAACTTTTTTTTCTTTAGGCTGACATTTGCTTGCCATGAGTGTCCTTTCTATCACACAGGTACAACAGTTTTTGAGAACCTCTCCAATAGTCACCATTACCATGGTATATAAGAGAGCTACATCAAATGAA
Organism: Pinus tabuliformis; assembly: GCA_031772625.1. Lineage (NCBI taxonomy): Eukaryota > Viridiplantae > Streptophyta > Pinopsida > Pinales > Pinaceae > Pinus > Pinus tabuliformis. The sequence continues at coordinate 312,075,456 of CM062806.1, read as the reverse complement.
ACCACTAAGGATAGTACTGGGGAAGAAGTTGAGAAAACATCAGTTGATTTTCCAGTGTATGAAAATACTCAGTTGTTTATAGAGAAGGGATCATCACTGACATGGAAATAGATTAAAGACGCCTTTACAAAGGACTTTGAGGAAGACTTAGAGGACTGACGGGTTTACCTCAACATCTGGTAGTCAAGGATATACAATGTTTCATTCAGGTATCCCACCTTCCCATGTGTGGACATCATCAGTTGGATTGTCTCACACATGGATGAGAAGACTATGACATTGAGCAGTGTCAGCGGGCAGAAGCTTACCACTTTCTGTGAAAAAGACTTTCAGAAGATGTATCACTTGCCCAAGCCAGTGAAGTGCATGGGCTCACTCTTCTATGTCACCCAAAACTATGCCAACACAAGATACATTGTCAAGAACAAGGTGAAAGAGCCATCAAATTTTCGACAGACACCCACCCATGTGTACAAGACAAAGTCCCTCAAGAAGGCTTACCAATTCTTGATTATATTTTCTTGCAGAATATATGGTCAAGAGAGCACTGAAACCTTTCCTGGAGGGTAGGCAGTCTTATTGGACCAGTTGGTGAACGATGGTGGGTTGTTAAATTAGTCAGATCTGTTGGCTCAACAATTGAAGGCCCATGCATCAGAGGCTCAGAATCCTCCCAAGGGTGAGCAAGCAAGGTTTTATATGTTTGCATACTTACTGGATGCAGTTTGTGTATAGTAGCAGTTCCCTAGAATGAACTGGACATGGACACCACGAGAGACCGTCATGAACATCTATTGGAAGTTTCTTTCGTAATGCAGTTATCGAGGAGTAATGGAATGGCTAACTAACCACTTTATCATCCTGTTGTATAGGCTTATATTTGAATAAGATGCACCTTATATGTCACGAGAAATAATGGAGGTGATAGCATACATTGCATATTGGTATGGCTCACCGAGTGGCACCTTCATTAGAGTGTCTAGCGGAGAGAAGCCTTTGCATGTCTTACCAAGGTATGCCACTGAAAAACTGATCATGTAAGAAGTATCATACCATCTCTCTATAAGGCTGTCAACAGCATTGCACAGGAAGAAGAAAATACCATGGCCCACTCTTCGTTTAGAGATTGGATTATACGAGATAAATAACTTGAAAAGTGCAGAAGTTGAGGCTAAGAAGATAGTGAGATTTGAGTTCGCCACTAAGGACTTTAATCTATATGATCCTCGTGGTATTTGAAAGGACCTTTGTACGATAGACTACTTTTCGTGGATATACGGGGAATTTTATTGGCCCAAGGAGGATCCTTGGAGGTACTACTACAATGCCTCTAGAATCAATGATTCAGTCAGTCTAGCAAGGATTGTATAGGTTTCTCCACAAATAGTAGCAACTCCAGAAGCAACATCAGCAGAAGGCAGCAATCCCATGTAAGACAAGGGAAAGAGGAAGATTACTGGCAGTCCAGAGGGATAAAAAAACTGAAAAATTAAAGCAGATCCTCTAATCAAGAAAGAATATTTGGAAGAAGAAGAAAAGATGAAGGAAAGGATGAAGAGAGAAAATTAGAGGTTTCAAGAAGTAGAACTGAAGCTACGGGAGACAAAAAAGAAGTTGAAGGAAGAACGGGAGTTGAGGAGAAGAGAATGAGAAGAGAAGGAGAAACAGGAAGAAGAACAAAGGAAAGGCACGATGACAGGGGAAACATCATTGATACAAGTTGAAGAATAGGAACAAGAACAACCACTAGCTGAGGAGGAAATTGAATAGATGTAGGATCGAGAGCTTTCTCAGTATATTGAGAAATTGATTGAAGTGGCATGCATGGATTTGGAACAAGATCTGCGGCATGAAGATGTTCACCTAATGCTGAGGGCACCACAGGTCATCCCTCAGTCTCCACCACCTTCAGAAGTAGAGCCAGCCTTGAGCGAGAAATGAGATATTGTCCTCCTTTATGACGATCTGGTGATGGGTGTGTAAAATCTATCATTCAGCTAGTTCCAAAAGAGGAATATACAAGCACGGAGGAAGCACTTTCTGGATGATCACACATCACCTGCCTTCATTAAAGAAAGGGTGATAGTGTCATACACCATGAAGCATCCAAATTCCATTACCGAAGCCATCTTGGCCTATGAAGGAGGAAAAAGATAAAAGGTTCACTATTTGATAGCCGACAATAAGCAACTGGCATTGAACTTGCAGGCTGCTAGGCAAGAGGTAGAACAACTCCTAGCAGCAATGTAGAATGTAGTTTCCGCACTAGGAGAAATGAGAGAAGTGATACTCGTTGAAGTATCAACACTTGGAGAAACCATGTGTAAGATCTATGATGGGTTTGTCACTGTACATAAACCAGTTGTACGTTTTCATCGCTTACAGCAGCAGAGCAAAGAGTTTGTTAAGACTCTAAAAAGATACAGGCTGCCATCGCCTATGTGCAAGAAAGGACAATGTGGTTCAAAGGGGGCCCGCTTAATGCGAAGTTTCGAATGTTGATTCAGAAAAACAAGCAGCTCACCTCATTCATTGGTAGCATACAGGCTTCATATGTGTGGTTGTACAGTAGTTTGGATGTCTTGGTGAGAACACAGTAGATCCCATCAATCGGTTCCCTCAACAAATCTAAACATAAGAACCAAGTCCGACAAGAGGTTGAAGACTACTTGGAGTAGCTAAGATAGAATGCCACCAAGGAAGACTTAGAGCTAAACTCACAGAACATGCAGAAGTTCATCAGTGATCCTCTCAAAGTCAAAACAATGTTGCTCATGCTTCAGAACGAGTTGGACATAGGTTCTAAGATAGTGTATTGGGATGCCATGGAGGCTAGATTTTTCTTCCAACAAGACATCGTTAAGAAGTTTGGAGACACCATCACACAGTACCAAGCTTGGAACCAATATGTGACCAAGAAGCAGCAAATGGAGGTTGTTTAGCTACACTTCTCCCAAACTCTAGCATCATAGTGTTGTGTCTTGTTAGGTTTTCAAGTTGTGGCTACCCTATTTTGTCTTATATGGGTACAAGTGTAAAATGAAATATTATTTATAATTATTTGTAAGTGAAATAACAAGTGTCAATATTGGAATATGAAAATTCATCATGTAATGTAATGTGTCATTTTGTAAAGAAGTTGAAGAGTCATGAGGGTAGTCCAAAGATCACAAAGGGGAGTTGAACGGTCACCCCCTCTTGTTATAAATAGAACCTCATAACTCATGTAACAGTCTTTTGGGAGCCACAATTTTGACTAGTCTTAGGCTTCGAAAGAGCTTGGGAGTATTGTGAAGAGACTTGGCTTATCCATAGCATAGAGAATGTATACTTCTTTGGAGGAGTAGGTTTTCTTGACTGTAATGTTCCACTATTGGGGCTAGTGGTCATCAATGGTGTATGTATGGATGGAACTTTCACTTATAATAATAAAATCAAAGCCAACACACTTTCATTCATATGTTGTTAATACAGTATGGTTATTCTTGTTGTATTGGCAATGTATGTTATTTAACTTATGCATATTCTTATGAACTATTTCATTTGGATTTGTATGAATCCTATTGAATGTGTGTTGTTGTATTAACTCATCACTTTAACTTGTGTAATATTTTTCATCTTAGCTTTTGATGTCATTTCACTTGTGTTCCTTTCAAGTTGTGTACTATTACAGGATCCAAGGGCACACTTCCTCTTCCCTTCGTGTGTTGGAACCTTCATCCATCACACTTGAATATCCACAAGGTCACACACTTTCTCTCACCCAAATTTATCATACATCCCTCTGTGTTTTTCCACAATCAAAGCATAACATTACCACCCACTGTAAGAACTCCTACTCCAAACAGTATGATGTTTATTTGGGACTTCATATCGGGGAGATCCACTGAATGTTTGTTGGACCAGCACCATCAACATTTCTAGCGCTAGAAGGAGGGCCATATGACAATCTAAGCCCTTGAAGTTTGTTTTGAATTTCTGCACTCATTTGATGACTTCTCACCAAATCATAACCTCAACATGTTTTTACAAAGATGCAAATCTGAAAGTGTCAACGATAATTATTGATGACTTGTCCAATATGAAATTTAATGGCAAGGGTGAAACAACCTTATTTCAACACACCCCACAGTTTCTTGATTTATTCACAAAGCACAACATCCACTGTGAGGATGTTGTCTGTAGGTTTTTCATTCTCACGTTCGAAGGGCGTGTGCGAGACTGGTGTAACACATTTCCTAATGACTCCATTCACTCTTTCGAATAGATTTTCATAGAGGCATGTCATGCTTTCGATCTCTATGATCGTAAAGATATTATTAGGAAACTTTTGAAATTACAAAAATAACCTAACGAATCCATTCAGGATTTTCAAAATCGTTTTATCCATTACTGCTTTAAATTTCCTGAAGATAAAATTGACTGGTCTTTCTTGGTAGACAGATTTTTATACTTGTTCACATTTCTGAAAATCCGCATGAGTTAGAATATTTTGAACCTCTCCCAACATACCTCGGTTTTAAATCTTGTAGATGTGAGACGGACAAGGTTATTGTTCTAGGTGACCCTCCATCCCCTTCTCATCAAATAGATCTAGTTTCGTAGGTCGAGATGGGGGAAATTGAGAATTCACTTGTTCATCTATCATCATCTCATCCTACCCCACTTACCCAGAATTTCAACACAGATTTGGGATGTGACTCTGATGGTTGTGATGAAGTGAACCTCTTGTCCTCTATCCTTTGGTCCCTCTGATCCTCTAGATTTCGATGTGTTGTGTTCACTTGTTTCAAATTTATCTTGTTATGTTCACAAGGATAGAGTTTTGGATGGTTTTGGTGTTTAACAGCCAACCTACAATATCATTTTTTATGAGTATGTGTGGGATTCTAAACAAGAATTTGCGGTGAAGGATGACTTCCTCCTGTCTACACCTCTTCCACATTATTCTAACATTTTCCATGTTTTTTTCATTCATGTTCAATCTTGTGAAAATTCAATTTCTGATGTTAGTACTTTCCATCATTCGTAGAACACATGGAATGCCATTTTTTATTTTGAACACGGAGAGGAAAAATTTGTTTTCCCTAATCTCCCCAATCTTTCATCTTACCTTTCCGAGAAAATAGAGGGTGAAATTTATCATTCTCCATTATCCCCTCTTTACGATTCATCAGATCATGAGGATGCCCTTGTTCATAATCTTGAAATTTCTTATCATGGTTGTTGTGATCTTTTAAATGATTCATTTGATCATGATCTTGATTCTTCCACTTTTGATGAATTGGAACCTCCCCAATTTGTCAAGGCACTTCAACCTGAGCCTATGGTTATGTCAGGTTCTCGTAGCCTTGAGGTTAGTTCCACTTCTGATAAAAAATGTGTTGAATCTTTCCAGATTCCTCATCAACCTGTTGTGCACATTGAAAATAAATCTATATTACAATAATCGCATCATCCATATGTATTACATGATCCTATCGCTTAGTCATTGGAGGACGTACATAGCAAGCATTGTTGCAAAACGGAAATTTTCTTCTTTCTTCATGTTTTCTCATTTTCCAAGTTCAAAAATGTGTACCTGCTTGTCTTCGACTCGCAATGTGTTTGGACACCATGGTACATCCACAAAGTTCCTTTCATGCACTTTCCATTTTTACTTCTCTACGGGTTCATTCAAACTTCGGATGTTCTAGTTTGTATTTTCTTATCTTTCTTGTTTGATTTTTTGCTTGTATATCATTTTTGACATGCATGCCCTTGCCTACATAGGCCAGCCAGTGCGTTGATGGATGCATAGGAAGTATCACTTTACATAAGTTTGCCTATGTTCTATTTAGGTTAGGAGTAGAAGTGGTTTATTTATTTTTTTGTTTGTTTCCTTGATTTTCTTTACTTTGTTTCGTTTTACCCTTCTTCTTTCCTTTACTTTGTTTTCTCTTTAGAAGTAGGTTATTTTTTGCATGAAATCATGTTTGGATTCTTAGAAAAGCAAGGTGAAGTCCAAAAGGAACTTGTATTGCTATCAATGCTTGGTTATCTGTATATTCCCTCTCTTTATGTGAATCTTGAATTTCTTATAGTCAATGATACCATGATGGAAAATATGTTCCTTTCGGAGAGATTCATGGTGAAATCATGATGCTTGCACTTTTAACTAGTACCTCCTACTCTAATCAATCTTCCATTTTTGGTTAACCCTTGTCAACTAAGTCGAGGAGAGTAAGGAGAGGGGGCATTAGGAATCACAATTATTGTTAGACCAAAACCCACATGTGTTAGTCAATGATCGCATCGCTAGAGATAAGGATCCACAAGAGGCGGTTATTCCATGTCACGAAACACATGGGGAGTGTTGGTTTATCCAATTTCCAACAATCTCCCCCCCAATGTGAGTCGAGTGTGTATCGAACTCATGACCTACACTCTGATACCACTTGTTAGACCAAAACCCGTAGGTGTTATTCAATGATCGCATCGCCAGAGATAAGGATCCACGAGAGGTGGTTAGTCCATGTCATGAAACATACGAGGAGTGTTGGTTTATCCAATTTCCAACATGGGGAAAACCTTAACAAGTATGTCAGACGTATATATAAATATCCTTCTCTGAAGGGACAAACTCTTCTACTCCCGATAAGTCAGGATCCCTCTTCCAGCCCATCAAATAAATAAGTTCCTATGCATAGTTCTTTGAACAAATGAAAATGAAAAAAATGAAATAAATGGTGAAAGAAGACAAAGGTTTCGTATGTAGAGAGGTGAAGCAAGTAACTCTATCGGGGTACTGTCCATTCTCACTAGTAGCAAAGCAATGCTTGTGTTCCTGAAGTGACTCCGTCGAGGTACTATCCAGGTCTACTAGCAACGAAGAAACACAAGAGATGAAACTAAAACTCTAACAATATATTTTACTTATGCATCTATATACTCCTCAACCCCAATCGAAACAACTCAGTCTGAATTGGCTTGGTATGTGTGTTGCCAATGAAGAGAATGGTGGGAAATACATCTTTAACTCAACCTAAGTGAAGGAGCTATCATAATCAAAGAACTGAACAATACTTCCGGAAGATTTAGACATGCTTTGCATGAGACAAGGTCCATACAGAGAGTTGGAGTTCTAGCAGTGTGTCACTAGTGTTGTAGTGGCTACAACAAACCTCCAAAATTTTTTGTATGCTTCGATTTCGGAGCCTCCCTTATGATACACAACATCTCATATCACACTAATCTAGATATTCATGCTTCGAATGAGACTTATTTTTTCATTTCTTCTAGTGTTTTCTTACTTAGCTGATTAATCTTTGTCATAAGCTGATCTCCCAACTTGGTCTCACAGCAGTTCTGGGCTTGCCTCTAGAAACTGCACAACCCCTGAGGGTAAGCAACCTTGATGATGGAAATTTTGCAGTCCTAATTTCCAGTGATCCTTAAGCTCATAAATTGCACAATAATGGGAGGTAGCTTGGCACTAAGCCCAGAAATTGCGCAACCCTCCCCCAGCTCAGAAACTATGCAGTGCACTAAGCCAAAAAGTTGCCTAGTTCCCAGAACTATGCAGTCTTTCTCGATAGTGTGCATGGAAAGTTTCCCCGAAAAAATAAAAAAATCAAAATGCAAAAAAACATCCCTAAAAAATAGGGATCTATTTTTAGTATCTTGAAGGAGTCACTTGCGTTATTTTTAGAAACTTCCACCAAGTGTCGTTTTTTCCTTGATTTTAGGCAAGCCCATCATAAACCCAAATTTGTATAAATCTATTTAATTGAGGCCTCTAGATATCATTTTCACACTTGACCTTGGAGATATATCATTTCCGAGGATATCAAAGAACCTTCGGTGCAATCGTCGTTGCTTTTTGGGGTGAGTTTTTCTTTTGTCGCCTTTTGCCACTTTTTCTATCATTTTTTGTTGTTTGTCTTGTGCGAGTGTTGTTTCACTTGTTTATCTTCATGGTTGTTGGAATTTTGATTTGTTTTAACTTGTAGAAGTGTTTTTTTAAGTTTGAGATTGTGTTTCACAATTGTCGCAATAGTTTTCCTATTTTTTCACCGATGGTCATCGTTGTGGCGACTCTCCTCACATCATTTTCCTTTTGTTTGATTAATTGTTGCACTTGATTCACATGCATTTATCTACACATAGTCAAATCTGCACTCATATTCACACTATCTCTCAGATCTGGTTGTTTTCTACACTTCGCTTGGGCAGATCTAGGTTTCCCTTAGGAAAATCTAGGTTTTTCTTGGGCAGATATGGGTTTCCCTTGGTTGGTTTTCACTTTGCCAAGCTGGCACTGTGTAATCCTGAGGCTCAAGCCACAAGCTTGGCCTCTATAATTTCTCAATGTTCAGTCCAAGTTGGATCCAACTGCACACTACGCAGTTCCAGGATCCAACCTCTTATCTTAACCATTGAGATTGTGCAATGTATAGTCTCTCCCAGGCTATTACCTAGGATGAGTTACGCGTTGCATAGTTTCAACCATCGGGCTTCCACCTTGGATGTTGGGACTACTCAGTGCACACTTCCCATAAGCATCTAGTTCCCCCTGTCAAGAAAATCTATGCCATCCTTCCCATCTAGTGTCCAATTTGTTGCTTGAACTTGCCTTAAGTGTCCTTTTTGTCCCACAAGTACAACAGTTGTTGAGCACCTCTCTAGAAGTCACCCTTACCATGGCATCTAAGACAGTTGCATTAAAGGAAACCACTAAGAGAAGTAAAGGGGAAGAAGTTGAGAAAACATCAGTTGATTTTCCAGTGCATGCAGATACTCAGTTGTTTATAGAGAAGGGATAATGACTGACATGGCAACATATTAAAGACACTTTTTCAAAGGACTATGAGGTAGACTTAAAGGATTGGAAGGTTTATCTCAGCATCTAGCAGTTGGGGCTATACAAGATTGCATGTAGGTATCCTGCCTTCCCGTGTGCTGACATCATCAGCTAGATTGTCTCACACATGGATGAGAAGACTACGACATTAAGAAGTGCTTGTGGGCAGAAGCTTGCCACCTTTCAGGCAAAATAATTTCAAAAGATGCATCACTTTCCTGAGCCAGTGAAGCGTGTGGACTCACTCTTATATGACACCCATAGCTATGTGAAAACAAGATACATTGTCAAGTGCTGGGTGAAAGAGCCATTGAAGTTTTGACAAACACCCACCTATGTGTACAAGACAAAGTCCCTCATGAAGTCTTACCATCTCTTGATTATCTATGGTTAAGAGAGCACTAAAACCATTCCTTAAGCGTGGGATGTCTTATTAGACCATTTGGTGAATGATGGGGAATTGTTCAACAGGTCATATCTATTGTCTCAACAATTGAAGGCCCAAGTAGAACAGGCTCAGAATCCGCCCAAGGGTGAGCAAGCAAGGTCCTATATGTTTGCATACTTACTTGATGCAATTTGTGAGCAACAGTTGTTCTCTGGCATGAACTTGACATGGAAACCACGAGAGACTGCCATTAATATCTATTGCAAGTTTCTTTCATAATGCAGTTATCGAGAATTAATGGAATGGATAACTAGCCATTTTATCAATCTGTTGTACAATATTATCTTTAAACAAGATCCACCTTTCATGTCATGAGAAGTAATGGAAGTGATAGCAGACATCACAGATTGGTATGCCTCACCAGGTGGCACCTTCATTAGATTTTTTGGCAAAGAGAAACCTTCACATCTCTTACCAAGGTATGCCACTAAAAAATTGGTCATCTAAGAAGTATCATACCATCTCTCTATAAGGGCGTCAACAGCGCTGCATAAGAAGAAAAAAGCACCATGGCCCACTCTTCCTTTGTAGATTCCATTATAGGAGATAAATAACTTGAAAGTCATAGATGTTGAGGCTAAGGAGATATTGAGATTTGAGTTCGGCACTAAGGAATTTAATCCATATGATCCACACGGTATTTGCAAGGACCACCGTATGAGAGTCTACTTTCCATGGATCGGAGGGTCATTTCATTGGCCCGAGGTAGCTCTTTGGAGGTCCTGCTACAATGCCTCTAGACTCAATTATCCGATCAGTATAGCAAGGATTTTGTAGGTTTCTCCACATACCGCAACAACTCCAGAAGCAACAACAGCAGAAGGCAGCAATCCCATGCAAGACAACAGAAACAGGAAGATTGTTAATAGTCCAGAGGGAGAATAAAGTTGTAAAATGAAAGCAGGTCATCTTATCGAGAAAGAAGCTTTGGCAGTAAAAGAAAAGAGGAAGAAAAGGATGAAGAGAGAAAAGAAGAGGTTGCAGGAAGCATAACTAAAGTTGCAAGAGACAAAAAATAAGTTGAAGGAAGAACAGGAGTTTAGAAGGAGAGAATGAGAAGAAAATCGGAAACAAGAAGAAGAAAAAAGGCAGGGCGCGATGACAAAGGAAACAACACCAATACAGGTTGAAGAAGAGGAACATTAACAACCATCAACTAAGGAGGAAGGTGAATAGATGAAAGTTCCAGAGCTTGCACAACATATTGAGAAATTGATTGAAGTGACATACATGGAGTCGAAATAGGAGTCGTAGCATGAAGATGTTGACCTGATGCTGAGGGCACCATAGGTCATCCCTTAGTCTCCATTACCTCCAGCATCAAAGCCATCCCTGAGTGAGCAAGGAGATAATTTCCTTCTTGATGATGATCTAATGATGGATGTGTATATAATATCATTCGATGAGTTCCAAAAGAGGATTGTATAAGCATGGAGGAATCACTTTCTGAATGATCATGCATCACTTGCATTCATTAAATAAAGGGTCATAATGTCGAACACCAAGAAGCATTCAAATTCCATTTCCAAAGCCATCTTGGCTTAGGCAGGAACAGCAAGATCAAATGTTCATTATTTGATGAACGAGAATGAGCAGTTAGCATAGAACTTGCAAGTTACTAGGAAAGAGGCAGAACAACTCTGAGAAACAACGCATAATTTTGTTTTTGCACTAGGAGATATAAGAGTGGCAATAATAGTTGAAGTATCAAGGCTTGGAGAAACCATGAGAAACTCTGTGATGGTTTTGTAGTTGTACATAAATCAGTTGTGCATTTTCATGACTTACAGCAGTAGACCAAAGAGTTTGTTAAGACTCTATAAACCATATAGGATGTCATCGCTTATGTGCAAGAATGGAAAATATGGTTCAAAGGGGCCCTCCTTGACTTAGCGAAGAAACGCAAGCCACAGGTAGAGCTGGAGAAAGCGAAGGTTTGATGTTGATTCAAAACAAAAAATAGCTTATCTCATTCATTGGCAGCACATAGGCCTCAAATGTGTGGTTTTACAATAGTTTGGATGTCTTGGTGAGAACACACCAAATCCCATCAATTTGTTCCCTCACCAAAGCTAAACCCAAGAACCAAGTATGGTAGGAGGTTGAAGATTACTTGGAGCAGCTAAGACGTAGTGTCAGCATGGAAGACTTCGAGTTAAATTCACAGAACATGTAGAAGTTCAGCTGTGGTCCTGTCAAAGTCAAAACAATGTTTCTCATGCTTTAGAATGAGTTGGACACAGATTCCAAGGCAGTGTACCCAGATGCCATAGAGGCTAGAGTCCGCTTCAAGCAAGACATCGTCAAGAAATTTTGAGACACTATCACACAGTACCAAGCTTGGCACCATTATGTGACCGAGAAGAAGAAAGTGGAGGTTTTTGAGTTAGACTTCTCCCAAACTCCAGCATCATAGTGTTGTGTCTTTTAGGCTGTCAAGGTGTCTCTACCCTATTTATTCTTATATGGGTCCAAGTGTAAAATGCAATATTATTTGTCAATATTAGAATATGAAAGTCATCATGTAATGTAATGTGTATTTTTGTAAAGAAGTTTAAGATTCATGAGGGTAGTCCAAAGGTCACAAAGGGGAGTTGAAGAGTCACCCCCTCTTGTTATCAATAGAACATGTAATGGGATTTTCGGAACCAAGCTTTTGGCTAGGCTTACGCTTAAAAAGAGCTTGGGAGTATTGTGAAGATCCTTGGATTTTCCATAGTATAGAGCGAGTACGCTTCTTTGTAGGAGTAGGTGTTCATGACTATAATGCCCCACTATTGGGGCTAGTGGTCGTCAATGGTGTATGTATGGATGGAACTTTCACTTATAATAATAAAATTAGAACCAACACTCTTTCATTGATATCTTGTTAATATAGTAGGATTATTCTTGTTGTATTGGCAATGTATGTTGTTTAACTAACACATATGCTTATGAACTATTTCCCTTGCATTTGTATGAATCATGTTGAATGTGTGTTGTTTTATTAATTCATCACTTTAACTTGTGGATTATTTCGCATCTTAGCTTGTGATGTCATTTCGCTCATGTGTTCCTTTCAAGGTGTGTACTATTACAGGCTTCCAAGGGGTGTACTTCCTCTTCTCTTCGTGTGTTGGAACCTTCATGCATCGTACTTGTCTCTCTACAGGGTCACACACTTTCTCTCACCCAAATTTATCATACTTCCCTGTGTGTGTTTCCGCAGTCAAGGCATAACATTACCACCCGCTGTTGGGACTCCTACTCCAAACGGTGTGAAGCCTAGTTGGGAATTAATATCGGGGAGCTCCCCTAAATGTTGGTGGGTCCAACACCATCAACAGTTACATAAATATGATAATTAAGTTGTAGACTAATTAAAATGTGTCGTTTCCATTGTCGTTGATGCCACTGTTAGGTAGAGACATGAGGCAGATGTTGGTTTTAGAGGCACTAATGATGCAGGTTCATCGATGCACACCCCAACCATAGAGCCACAGGTAGGGGTGAACCAAACCTAGGTTCATGATCAAAACCCCATGCTATCGGACTTACATTTGGACTCAACTGAGGTTAGTAGAATCATGTATCTATGTAACTAAAAATGTAGTTCAATATAATTTATTTCCATATTTTTTTATTTTGTACAAATAATGATCTAATTAGTTTGGATTTGAATGTGTTATATTGTAGTACCAGCATATGAACACTTACCTTGCATGACATAACTCAAATAGGAGTTCTTGTGGTACCTAGAGTGTCATAGTTTGTATATTTTCAGGCCCATTTCATAGGGCATACTCACATGTGTGATATAGACTTTGTATATTTTCATACATGGACAGTTTATGGATGTACATCATGGACATTTTTTTAGTTTATGGATGCTTATTATTTCTGTTTATGGATGTTCATGTGATATTTGTAATTTGTATATATTTTCATATGAATAGTTTATTGATGTGTATGTATTCATTATTCCAATTTATGGATTTGTATTAATCTTATTTATGGATGCTCATTAATTTTTTAAGTCTAAATGGATATGTAAAATGATTTCGCTAATTTAATAATTTTCATATATACTATAACTTTTATTAGTAAAATATATGTTCAATTTTTATTTCCAGTTTCATATACTAAGAAAATAAGTACAATCTTAAAGTTATGATGCAAGACACTTTGATAATTAAAATGAACTAAAATATATCATGTATCAATTTAATATTTAACATTGAAATAATTCCAATCATGCTTCATATTGGCTTGTAGAAAGTCTTTTAGTGCAATCAACATGTATGTTAATATTACAATTCAATTTTAAAAATAAATTATTTGAATTATAAAGTCATTCGTGTGTGTGTGTGTGTGTGAAAAAAATTGTGACCCACTCATATACTATTGCATGGACAACTTTTTTAAGTATTTCAATCAATGTCTTATCTCAAGGTTCAATTACAAAACAAAAATATGATTGAAATAAGTTTTATTCAATTTTAATATTAAAATATGTCATGTAAACAACAAATAGGTTTTATTCAACATTATTTATTATGAAATTATCTACAAGAGCTTAGTCATAACATGATATAAGTCAATCGTATTGAAATTTAATATAAAGGCCTATGGCAACATTTCTATAATTTAATATAATGGTATCAACTTTCCTAAATTTATAAGTAGTTATCTGAGTATTTCAATGAATTCCTTATGATGGAAATTTAAGTTTTATTCAATTTTTAAAAAACTCAAATATGATGGAAATTTCTCTTCTTCCCTCTCTCTCCCTTCCATCTATATCTCTATCTCCCTTTGTCTCTCCTTAATCTCTCTATATCACCCCACAAACATACACATTGTTTCTCCATATCTATCTATATCTCTCTCCCTCTCCCTCTCCCTCTCCCTCTCTTTGCTTTCTCTTTTTGTCTCCCCTTCTATCTCTATTCCCCTTCTCTCCCTTTGTCTCCACTTCTATCTCTCTCCCTCTCCCTTTTCACTCCCTCTCTCTCCCTCCATCTCCCTTGTCACTCCCTCTCTCTCTCTTCATCTCCCTTGCCACTTCCTCTCCCTCTTCACCTTTCTCTCTCTATATGTATTTCTTCTTAACTCCCTCTCTTCCCCCCTATAACTCCATCTCTCTCTCCTACCCTCTCAAGTCCTATCTCTCTTCCTTTCTCTCTCACCTCCCTCTATCTCTCCCCCATGTCATTCACCCACTCAATCTCTCTCTCTTGAGCTTTGTCCTGCAACTTCGTTGACTATCTCCCTCCCTCTCTCATTCTCTCTCCCCCTTCTCTCCATCGAGACTCCTTTGTCTTTCTATATCACCTTAAAACATACACACACTCTCTCCATCTCTCCCTTCTCTCTCTGTCTCTCTCCACCTTTCTCTCTCTCTATGTCTTGAACTTCTTCCTTCCCTATATTTTACTCCAATTCCATCTCTCGAGCTCCTTCTCTTTCTCGAAGACTCTCTCCTCCTATCCCTCTCTCCATATTTGTGTCCCCCTCTCTCTTAACCTTCTCTCCCACTCTCTCACTCTATATTTCAAAAAAAAAAATTGACAATCAAAATATAATGTTTAAATTTTTTTATGATGTAAAACAATCTATTTTTTTATATAATACATATTTAAAATGCAAGTTTTCAAATGTGTGGTGTACATTCACCTGGAGGAAAAATGATAATTTTCCATGGAAATATGTTAATTTTGGTATGTTCTATGCTAGAGCAATTTATTTCAATTTCTTTTCCACATTAGCAATCACATCAGCATAAAGTAAATTGCAGATAGAAAATATATATAAATCACAGAAGACAAGCCAAGACAAGAGGACACAAGATGTGGTGCGAGCCAGGGACAAACCCCACAATGTGTGGGGAAACCCTTAATCAATTCTTCTTTTATGTTCTTCAAAGTTCAGCAGAGAAAGAGAGAGAGAGAGAGATAGTACATTTACAATAGAAGTCAACACTTTGACTTGTCTAGATCTAAGCATAGATCATCTCCTATAACGATGAGATCAGTTGAAGACATTCTGCTTCAACTGATACCTATCATCGTGTTGCATCTGGTCCTCTAGTTGCACCACTACATACTGCACCATGCTGCACTAACCATGATTATCATCATGCTGCCCATGTCCATGATCTTATCCATCATAATGTTGCTCAAACTAATGTGCATCATCATCATGCTACTGCCCCTGCTAATGTATCATTGTACTGCCCATGCACATGATCTCATAGTGCTGCCCACCATGTTGTTGCCCCTGCCTTCTCGTTGCATCATCATGCTACAACAATTTTCCTCTGCTGATATCAACCTTAGCTGCTTTCTATGGCTTGCAGCCTAGCAAAGCAGCTAGGCTATAGTTCCACGCAGTCCCATCTTAAACAATCCTTCTATTTTCATGTTGTCCCATACAGCAATACTTGAGACATTATCTAGCGTATAGAGGCAGCGTATGTTTTATTTAGGACTACGTATGAATAGTAGCTCTTAGTACTTTTCATAACAATGTTACTATGTCATTCTAGACCAACATATATGTATGTCTTCATACACAGCGTATAATGACTGAAGCAGATTAGGGCTGCGAGGTAGGGTATGACAGCGTATATGCATCCACGTTGTTTTCTTTCCTTTACAACGGCTGACTCTGCGTGGTATATTATATGACTGCGTTCCAAGATATATATATTGCATTATGACTGTGTGGCATATTATATGAATGCCCAGCATATATATTTCCAGTGCCCAGCATATATATCCAACATATATACTTCCAGCATATATACATAATGCCCAGTGTATATACTGTCCAGCGTTTACATTACTGCAGCGTATATATTGTCCAGCGCTTACATTTTTGTCGTCCCATAATGAATATATCTATGTTCAATATGACTGCGTCCCATAAATATGACTTGTATATATCTGCGTTCAATATGACTGCGTCCCTGAATATTACTCTCATGCCCAGCGTATATACATTACCAAGACTGTGCTATTACTGTGTTAGGTTAATGCCAAGACTGCATTCACCATTGACTACATATGATCCATGAGTCTTCATGTCCGCGTAGAACATTTCTTCATTGTTGTGCGTATTTCCATACCTGACTGCTTTTCCTGTATAGACAGTGGGTTCCATATATGAATGTGGCTCTTCATAACAGCATTGCTTTTGACTATATAAATGTCACGTATAACCTGCATATGAACGTAACCATGAATAATGTGGCTCTTCATTATCTGCGTGTAGGGATCTACAAGACCTATGTATCAATGACGAGCGTATAATGTTCTCTGGTCAATGTAATGAGTTTCCACTGCGGCTACCTGTGGCTATCCTTCATGTAACTGCGGCTACCCTTCACGTATCATCTCCATTGCTTGTGGGTTCATGACTGCGTTATCATTTAGGGCATCATCATGCGTTGGTAGGGCATCATCTTTGGACCAATGTGTGTTTCTCTTGGTGTCTCACTCCTCCAAAAACCCAAGACGTGGAGAGGAGGAGATCCCTCAAGAATTGTGTGTCTCAAATGACATCAAATCTTCTTCAATTTATACTACAACGTATAGGTTGAATAGACATGATGTTTGGGCTTCTTGAGCCTACCTCAATTGCTGGTCGGCTAGATAATAAATCCATAATCAAAATAAATTCATATCTCCATAAATACTTATCGAAATCGGGTGATCTTTGGATTAATCGTACACCTCTCAATAAGAGGGATCCAATAAAAATATCAGCCGCCATAAGTAAGCTAACCCACATGGAGTTTGGCCCTAGTTTACAATTTAACACTCCCTCTCAACTAGGGAGAACACCATCTGGAGGCCAAAGTGATTTTTGCATTATCAGGGGAGCTGCGCGCATGGAGATAGGGTTTCTACTCTTGTTGCCATCGTCGAGGTGTGGAGGTTGGGCCGCCCCTGTATCTGGCGGCCCTTCTAAGTCGCCATTGTTTGGAGATTCGTCGACCCTTCAAAGTTTCCACTGTTTGGAGCTTCGTCGCCTTCCGTGCTGCCGAAGGTCTGATTGGGGTTCCCATTTATTTTATCAATCCTGCACAGCCTGAGGCGGCGCTACTTCTTCGGCCCCTTTTCCTCCTGCTGTCCCGTATCCTTTGTCCTCGGCTTCGACTCCGTGTTTCAGTCTGCTCGTGTTGGGCTCTGAGCGACAGTGTTCTGGGGCATCTTTTCGCATAGTGTTGCGCGGCTGAGGCAAGTGTCTGTGCCTTGAGGGGTTTGGTGGCCCTCTACTTGTTCATTCCGTGAGACTCTCTTTGGTGGTCATCAAAGGAGCTGGTATTTTGGTGTTTTCTTTGCTCTGAGCTTTGGTACTGGAGCGGGGTTTTTTTGGTCTTCAGTTTACTCTTCATGGGGGCGAGGTGACTGCCCTAGCCGCCTCTACCCCCTGATTCGCCTCTATTCGGGTTGGGACCGGATGGGTTCCTTTTCTGTGGCAGATGGTGACTTTTTTGGTGGCTCGCTGGCCTTCCTTTGCAGTTTGTTGAAGCGTTTGAGGGAACTGGAGTGTGGAGGTGTTATTCTCTGCATGGTTTCGAGTCGCTTCAACATGGTTGTATTTTGTTGGGGTTGCTGTAGGCGGTTGAGGAAGCTTGGGGCAGTATTCAGTCTCTGGTTCAGGTGGAGAGTTTGAGGGGGCGGGGGAGGAGTGGCTACCCTGGCTACTCTTTCCTCAGTTCGTGCCTCTCCTTCTTGGTTTGGGCGGCTCTTTTTCTATATCTTATTCTCTCCTCAGGTGCTTTTTTTGCTTTATTTTGTTGTTTTGTTGTTTGGGTATGGGTGTCCTCTACAGTTCTGCTTTCTGCAGACTGGTTTGGGGTTTTCATACTCATACTTGCTGCCCAGTTTATGGGCTTTTCTGGAATACTTCTCTTGAACAATATTGTAAGTGGTTTTGCCCACACTTCTGCATATGCATTTAGCATCTACAATATATAATTTTCTGAAATTAATGGAAATCACGGATTTTTCTCCTGGAAAAAAGGGAGAACACCATCCGTTGATCCATAAGTCTGACTGTACTATCTTTGTTATAAGTGCCCTGCACTTCTCTGCCCAACTCTACTCAGCTCTGCTGGCTCTGCTATGCTCTGCTCAGCTCTGCTAGCTCTGCTCTGCTGGCTCTGCTCTACTATGCTCAGCTCAACGCTGTTGGCTCTGCTAGCTCTACTCTACTCTACTCAGCTCTGCTGGATCTGCTCTGCTCTGCTCAGCTCTGCTCAACTCTGTTGGCTCTGCTAGCTCCACTCTGCTCTGCTCAGCTATGTTGGCTCTGCTTTGCTCAACTTAGCTCTGCTGAACCATGAAGAAGAAGAATTGATTGAGAATGTCTCATAACATTCTCCACTGACCCGAAGTCAGTCTCAGAGTGCATACCACTGGTCCCAGACCAGTCTCAACCGACCTAAAGTCAGCGTCATATTGGGTACCACTCCTACCAGTGGTCCCAAACCAATATCGTAGGCTTAGAGAGGGTATCACTGGTCCCAGAATAGTCTCAACCGACCTGAAGTCAGCGTCATAGTATGTATCACTCTCACTGGTCCCAGACCAGTCCTGCACTGACACAAAGTTAGTCTCAGAGTATGTACCACTGGTCCCAGACCAGTCTCAACCGACCTGAAGTCAATGTCATAGTATGGAACAACTCCTACCACTGGTCCCAGACCAGTATCACAGTCTCAGAGAGTGTACCACTGGTCCTAGACCAGTCTCAACCGACCCGAAGTCAGCGTCATAGTATGTACCACTCTCATTGGTCCCAAACTAGTACTGCACTGACACAAATTCAGTCTCATAGTATGTACCACTAGTCCCAGACCAGTCTCAACCGACACGAAGTCAGCATCATAGTATGGTACAACTCCTACCACTGGCCCAAGACCAGTATCATTGATCCCAGATCAATGGAGGTCATCCTAGCATAGGGGGTACGGTAGATATAGCAATGCGTCCATCGGTACTACTATGGTCCCTAACTTCATTTCCCTGCTCATTGATCAAATGAGAGGTACTTCCCATGAGTCCCAGACAGCATGGGTAGGATGCCTCGACAGGAGAACTAATCAATCCTGTCCTCACAGGAGAACACATCAATCCTATTGCAGTCGCCATGGAGAACACATCAATCTAGGCCTCACAGGAGAACACATCAATCCTGCTACAATTGCCATGGAGAACACATCAATCCAGGCCTCACAAGAGAACACATCAATCCTGCTAAAATCGCCATGGAGAACACATCAATCCAGGCCTCACAGGAGAACACATCAATCCTGCTACACAGGAGAGCGAATCATCTTTTTCCACAAGAGAACGAATCATCTTGTCCCACAGGAGAGTGAATCATCTTATTCCAATGTGCACCACCAAGGGTGGGTGAGTCACCCTGGTCGTATGTTGCTCCAGTAAGAACTGCAAGCCCCTAGAGCTCCCAGAGCTCAATGTATGCAACATGCAGGACCCTTGTCCAAGGGTCTCTTGACGACTCTAATTCGTTTGAGAAAATCATAGATTTGATCTTCCCCCCGGGGTTTTAGCGACCTGTACATCATCTCAGTGCGATGGAGCCTCCTTGCTCATCGACTTTCCATATCCCAGATAAGGCAGTATCTGATGTCTGTTTGCTGGAGAAATTGTCGAATACGGGATTCCTCAATAATCGAATCCCACCTCTGGTTGTCACAGAGAAAAAACAGCTCACTTAAGAGCTTCCGCAACCATGCAGCTTCATACAAGATCATACTCGTAGCCATGTATTTGGTATTGGCGGTGCGTATAGCGACAAACTTTTGCTTCCTGCATCGAAGCAGAATCCAAAGAGAACCAACAATGAAAAGTGCTCTAATGATCCTCCACACTGCCTGCCCATTCAGCATTCGAATAATAATGCAATTTCATCTTTCCGGAAGTGTATCTCAGTCCATGAGAGATTGTGCCCTGAAGATATATCAGAAGATTCTTGGCACCAATCCAGTGAGGCTCAACCAAATATGAGCTCACCATGCTAACTGCAAAACATATGTCCGGACGGAGGTTCACCAAGAACATCAATGCGAATGATTTTATGAAACTCAGAGGCATTCCCAAATCTGGTCCGACATCATATAACTTATGATCCTCGAGGTAGTCGCAGGCTTGCAGTTTATCATTCCACATCCAAAATCCAACTCCCTCTGTCTCCTACAAATGAGAGGGTTTGCACCTGTCAGACATAGGTGTCAGTATGAGAGGTCTATCATCCACAACCTTTGAGTGATTTGGTTCGATTTCACTCCTAGTGAATCTCAGCTTCATCAGACAGCTGCTAATCCTCTCATATTATGCCTGGGGTGTCTTGCTTCAAGCCATAGAGATCTTTTTTCTACCTAGATACATGAGATTCCCATTCAAGAATCTCAAACTCCACGGGTTGTTTCAAACCTGTGGACCTGCTACATGAGGGGAATGGTCCCCTTGTAAGATTTTCCTCTAGTACATCTCAGACATGTACTTTCATGCTCTTTTTGAATTCAGGCTTCCTTGTCACCATCTGACTCACAAACCTCCGATGCTATGTGTCAATGGACATGGTCCCTAGTGGACTTCCTGTAACTTAATACAACCTTGAACTCAAAAGCATATTTGAACATTCTATTTTCAAACACGTACCTTTCCATCGATGAATGCCACCTTAAAAACTTCGACTTCCATTCCTGGGATTCCTTGCTTCCTTGAAGAGTCAGCCGTGTCCTTGATGAGCTACATCTCTTCCATTCGGACACTCCTTTGCATAAGCGCCGAACTTATAACCAAGACATATGCCTTTCCTTCCACCCTTAGATCCAAACATCCCAATGAAGTGATCTTTAGGTAGGCCAACAGAAGTTCTGCTACGCCATTCTGATAATATGATATGCTTTGACTTCACCCTATGTGAATTATGAGGAACCCATTGATCCTTCCGTCTTGTCCCAACTATCTTTGGTGATTGCTCTTTCACTCTTGCTTAGGAATTGTCTTCACCTTAGCTCTGATTCCATGTTAACTTTTGGTATGTTCTATGCTAGAGCAATTTATTTCAATTTCTTTTCCACATTAGCAATCACATCAGCATAAATAAAATTGCAAATAGAACATAAATATATATTGCAGAAGACAAGCCAAGACAAGAGGACACAAGATGTGGCACGAGCTAGGGACAAACCCCGCAATGTGTGGGGAAACCCTTGATCAATTCTTCTTTTATGTTCTTCAAAGTTCAGCAGAGAAAGAGAGAGAGAGAGAGAGAGAGAGAGAGAGAGAGATAGTACATTTACAACAGAATTCAACACTTTGACTTGTCTAGATCTAAGCATAGATCATCTCCTATAACGATGAGATCAATTGAAGACATTCTGCTTCAACTGATACCTATCATCGTGCTGCATCTAGTCCTCTAGTTGCACCACTGCATACTGCACCATGCTGCACTAACCATGATTATCATCATGCTGCCCATGTCCATGATCTTATCCATCATAATGCTACTCAAACTAATGTGCATCATCATCATGCTACTGCCCCTGCTAATGTATCATTGTACTGCCCATGCACATGATCTCATAGTGCTGCCCACCATGTTGCTGCCCCTGCCTTCTCATTGCATCATCATGCTGCAACAATTTTCCTCTGCTGATATCAGCCTTAGCTGCTTTCTATGGCTTGCAGCCTAGCAAAGCAGCTAGGCTATAGTTCCACGTAGTCCCATCTTAAACAATCCTTCTATTTTCATGTTATCCCATACAACAATACTTGAGACATTATCTAGCGTATAGAGGCAGCGTATGTTTTATTTAGGACTGCGTATGAATAGTAGCTCTTAGTACTTTTCATAACAGTGTTACTATGTCATTCTAGACCAGTGTATATGTATGTCTTCATACACAGCGTATAATGACTGAAGCAGATTAGGGCTGCGAGGTAGGGTATGACAGCATATATGCATCCACGTTGTTTTCTTTCCTTTACAGCGGCTGACTCTGCGTGGTATATTATATGACTGCGTTCCAAGATATATATATATATATATATATATATATATATATATATATATATATATATATATATATATATATATATATATATATATATATTGCGTTATGACTGCGTGGCATATTATATGAATGCCCAGCGTATATATTTCCAGTGCCCAACGTATATACTTCCAGCGTATATACATAATGCCCAGCGTATATACTGTCCAGCGTTTACATTACTGCAGCGTATATATTGTCCAGCACTTACATTGTTGTCGTCCCATAATGAATATGACCTGAATATATCTGCGTTCAATATGACTGCGTCCCTGAATATGACTTGTATATATCTGCGTTCAATGTGACTGTGTCCCTGAATATGACTCTCATGCCCAGCGTATATATATTGCCAAGACTGTGTTATTACTGTGTTAGGTTAATGCCAAGACTGCGTTCACCATTGACTGCGTATGAGCCATGAGTCTTCATGTCTGCGTAGAACATTTCTTCATTGTTGTGCGTATTTCCATACCTGACTGCTTTTCCTGTATAGACAGCGGGTTCCATATATGAATGCGGCTCTTCATAACAGCATTGCTTTTGACTGTATAAATGTCACGTATAACCTGCATATGAATGTAACCATGAATAATGCGGCTCTTCATTATCTGCGTGTAAGGATCTCCAGGACCTGTGTATCAATGACCAGCGTATAATGTTCTCTGGTCAGCGTATTGAGTTTCCACTGCGGCTACCTGCGGCTATCCTTCATGTAACTGCGGCTACCCTTCACGTATCATCTCCATTGCTTGTGGGTTCATGACTGCGTTATCATTTAGGGCATCATCATGCGTTGGTAGGGCATCATCTTTGGACCAACGTGTGTTTCTCTTGGTGTCTCACTCCTCCAAAAACCCAAGACGTGGAGAGGAGGAGATCCCTCAAGAATTGTGTGTCTCAAATGACATCAAATCTTCTTCAATTTATACTACAACGTATAGGTTGAATAGACATGACGTTTGGGCTTCTTGAGCCTACCTCAATTGCTGGTCGGCTAGATAATAAATCCATAATCAAAATAAATTCATATCTCCATAAATACTTATCGGAATCGGATGATCTTTGGATCAATCCTACACCTCTCGACGAGAGGGATCCAATAAAAATATCAGCTACCATAAATAAGCTGACCCACATGGAGTTTGGCCCTAGTTGCCAATTTAACAAAATATTATCTATATTTTTCGAAAATATTAATTTTCCAACTACCTTCATCAAAGGTACATAGAGCCCTTCAAGTCTTCCAATTGAAATTATTTAGGTTTTATTTCTTTAAAGGTAGCTTTAGGTTATGATTACTTTTAGATTTTAAAAATATTATATATTTTACTATGTTAGATTAATAAAAAATTAGGTTAAATAAAATTAACGTATATATTAAGTCAACTTGTATGATTCTTTTTGTGTTTATGACTCTTTTGTTGATGCCTATGGCATATATAAACCACATTTATTAATGTGGGGTTGTGCTAGTATATATTATAATATAAGAAATTTTATATTATATTAATCCAAAATTAATAAATTTAATATTAAAATTAAAATATATTTATATTAATATCATTTCATCATTTAATTTAATTATAAAAATAATATTCTTTTAATATTAATATTAAATTTATAAGGTTTTTACATCACATTATAACAAAAATTCTAATAAGATTTGGAATTTTAAAATGAGGTAAAAGTTTAAGTTTAGATTATTCAAAAATGAATTATAGAGGCTTGATCGACCATAGTAGCTTGATCAAGCCATAGCGCTAGATCGACCGCTTTAAGCACTCAATCGAGCCTCTTAAGTCCTAAAATCAGCAATTTCAACACCCCTTCCACAAAGTTTCTTGCAACTCCATTTTGTACCCTAGCAGACCTAGGGATAAATTTGTCCTCAGGTAGCGGAATTGATCACGTTGGATTCATGAAGAAATTCTCTATCCAATGGCATATGAGTTTGACATTTTTGAATTCATATGATATTTTTCATCTAATTTCTTTTAAACATAATGCTTGAAATTTTTTTGAACTGTTTTAAAGAGGTTCAATAAAAAATCAATATCATAAAATATACACAATGAAAAAAATTCAAAAAATACCACTCTTCACTTATGAATCCTCTTCAAAAGGGTATTTTTTATTTTTCAATTTATTTAAATGGTATTAAAAAACCTTACGTGAACACGTGTCTGCAAAATGCAATTGAAATATTACTTCGCCAACTTTGAAAGATAATAAAAAATATATTTTTGCATAAAAAAATAATTTTTTAATATGAAAAAATTATCTCCCTTTGTCTAGATCATGCTCATACATATATTTGTTTTAAATTAAACATTTTAGGCTAAGTTATGCTACGTGAACACACGCATACCTCATAAGATGTGTGAAAAATTGCAAAGACAAGCATTTAATTTAATGGAAATTTGACATATTATACCACACTAAATATTTTTGAAAAAAATATCATTAGGACAAAAATAAAATTCTCCACAATTTCTCTTTTTACTCTGAATCAAAATTCACAGTGCTTATATGAATTTTGAGGGCTTTAATTCAATAAAAGATGAAAAACTTGAAATTTCATCGCCACATTTGGCCCAAAAGTGTAACCCATATTCATGCTTTCACCCCCATTTGCTCAAACTATCATCCCATGAATGATAATTATTAATTGCGGGTAATATTTTTGTTATGGGAGGTGATCAAACACAATACAAAACCCCTTTTCTCTTTGAATACTAGGCATCAAAGATTCTACAATTATCACTATGCATGGGCACTCCCTATCCACTTGTTCCAATGTAGCTCATAGAGGCCTCTAGGATTCACTTACTGTGCCTTTCAAATGGTAAGTTATCTCTCCTTTGCTAGCTAGTCAGTTTAGGTGTAATCCATCTGTATGTCCTCCAAGCATCAAAAGTCTTATTCCACTTTTCTCTATGGGTATGCTCCTCTAAAGCTCCCTTCATAACTTTCTCTTGTATATTATTATTGGGCCTCTCTTCCTCTTCCAATTTCACTTTATCCATGTACTTCTTTCTTTTTGTTTCATGTTAGTTTTCTCTTGCTTCTTTATTCACCCTAGTAGCCTAAGATTTTTTCCTCCCTCTCTCCTCCTTATGGAAGTGATCTCTTTGCTCCTACCTTCTATCATTTGTCAGGTCTTCCTCCCCTCTAGGATTTTATGCTTCCCCTCATTGCCATCTATAATGCCTCGACAAATAGCTTAAAGTAGGAGAGGGGGAAGGCACTATGGAGGTCGTGAAGGTACACAAGTTGAATCCTCCCCTATATAGGACCCAAACACACCAACCTATGCAAGATGAAATTGACATAGCATAATGTGACATTGCAAGGGAATATGGATGTTTTGATTGATTAAGAGGTTGTAAGAGATATTTCACATTGGATTCCTGATATAGGGCACACTAGAATAAGGCTTAGTCAATACATGCACACAATGAACACTTACTGTCATATGAAAATTCTACTGGGGAGAATTATGTTGGACAGAAACGATGCCGAGGAGGAAATCCTCCTCATGCTAGATGAATTATAGTTATTTTTGAAAACTTTGAACAAGTGCTAAAAAAGGATAGAGGACTATCTTAGCCCGTCTCTGGACCCAAGAAGATCTCCTAGCAACAGTAAGGAGCCAATCATGGTAGATATTTTTTATTCATCTAAGTCCATGACTAGTCATAATTTCCTTGCTTACTTTAGTCCTCCATGTTGGATTTTAATTTCTATGCTAGTTGATTAATTAGGTTGTAATGGTCTACATAACAAACACTTTATTTTTTAGATGATATTTTTTGATCTGTGCACTTGGATGTCAAAGACATTATGGTTTTGGCCATTAGTCTAGGTTCTCAAGTGGCAAACCAAGGCAAAACAAAATCATTGACAATGTATCATTTTAGTGAATGAATAGAATAACCTTTCAAAAAAATTTGTAACTTGCAATAGTTCTTTTGTAATTGTAAAAACAAACTTGAGTTGACTTGAATTTGTACTTATTAGGTGCATTCTCAATTAATCCCAACACCTAGAAATTGATTTGTGTCATTTTATTTATGAGTCCATTTTGCAATAAGTTTTTCTTTAAGTGTCAAATCAAAATTGATTTGAATTGTACTTATGCGGTGAATTTTTGTTAGAATTGATACCTTGGGATTTATTGAATAGTTCCTAAATTAAAATGATAAAATTGAGTGATTGAACTTATAATTCATTTGCCGATAGAGACTTACATAAAATGGAATAAAGAGGTAGTTAACAAGTCAAATCACAAGTTGGGAAATAAAATGAAGGAAGAAATTTCAAGCATTAGAAGAAATTTCAGCCTAAAAGTGGCCTCCTAAAGAAAAATAATAAAAGAATAGCTAAAAGAATAAAATCAGAGTTATGAATTTTGGAGAGAAACGAACAAAAATAATTTTTTAATTGTATTTTTGCCTTATATCCTTATATGTTTACTCAAATTTCAAGTGTAGACACTCATTAGATATGGAATTAAAATTCTACATTCAACAAGTACCTATTATGCATACTTTTAGAAGACCCACATTGATAAATATTGCAAATACATTAAAAAATGTGCTCAAAGTTCAAGCATAGACACAAGTTGGATGCAGAATAAAAGTCCACATCCAATGAGTAATCATTATTCATACTTTGAGAATACCCACATTGATAAAAATTGAAGATGCATTTAAAAAAAGTGTGTTGAACACATTTTTTAATGTATATTCAGTTTTTATCAATGTTGGTCTTCTCAAAATATGCATAATAGGTACTTGTTGGATGTGGAATTTAATTCCGCATCCAACAAGTGTCTACACTTGAAATTTGAGTAAACCTATAAGGAGATAAGCCAAAATACAATTAAAAAAAATAGTTTTTTTTCTTTTCCCTCCAAAATGTTTACATGTACCTCTTTTTAAATTTAAAGGATTTTGATTAGTTTACATATTATGATATGGAAATTACGTGAAAATTTCATGGGCACTTTTAGGCTAAAATTGGATCTAATGTGATGGTTAGGGAAAAAATAATGGAATTGGTTTTCTTATTGGAAATTTTGTTGAAAATAATTGAAAATAGTTCAGTCATACATACCAATGAAACATTGGAAAGTGCTATCACATGTTAGCAGGTCATGCAATAGAACATCCATATGCTTCAAACTCAAACTCAACTTCTCCAAGATGATGTTCAACAAAAAAATCTTTAGCATTCTAAACTAGTTCTTATTTCAAACAAACCTTTGTTTGATAATGATGATGATGATGATAGTGATGAAGATGATGATTTAGATCAAAAAGGCACTCAAGGGCCACTCAACAAAATAACTTCATTTTTTATGACAATAAAATTGTAAATTATCAAATTTGGCCTTCTCTTTCTAAGTTGATCATCAAACTTTGGGAATAAATTAGGAACAACACAAAACAAGTATTGCACATGATCAAGAAATAATTTTTCATACTCCAAACTATTTCATATTAATACACTTCATCAATGTGGGATTCCTTCAAGAAGTTTGAACTTCACCTATTCAAGTTTGACATCAAAATGTGAAATGCCAACCATCTAATGATAAATCACAATATGTGAAAGCACAATGTTTAAGTGCTAGAGATCTTGAATGTTTTTCATTTAAAGTTAAAAGAAAACATTGATGAATGTCTACCATACAAAAGACAAAAAAAGGGTGATATTTCCAAAAATATTGTAAGTCTTTGGGAAGAATTACACTTGAACAAAAATCGACAAGGTTTAGGGTATGGTGACAATATAATCTTTCATATACTTCATTACTCCAAACCTATTAAGTTTGTGAGTGGAGGATTGCTTGATCAAGAAACATAAAAAATCAATGAGGTCAATGATATAGTTGAAAAAAAATCAAAGTGTCAATATTGCAATCATGCTAGTCATATGGAAGGCCAATGGTATGACCATAGTCTTTGTCAATATTGTGGCAAGAAAAATCATTCATCAAACAGATGTTTAAAGAAAAACAAACTTGCAATATTAAACATTCACTATGGTTGGATTGATCATTGGCAATGATCATCAATATCTAAGAAATTATATAACTGAAGAATTCAATCTCAAGTAAATACAAATCTTGTAGAAAATAGTAAAATGAAAATGGTACTCTTGCGCTTCAAGTGGGGCAATACAATGTTGAAACTCCCCTATACCTTCAAGGGGGGAAGTGAAAAATGGTTAGTGCTAAACCAAAATCCACTGAATCAAGTAAAACAAGTTAGTGATCAACTGAACCACCAAATCATGTGATGATGGTTCATATTCAACTAAAAACCACATGAAACTGTGATGAATTGATTAAGGCTAACCCACATCAAAAGCCATTTCGTCTCTCCTTTCATCTACAAAGGGGGGAATTAATGACGAATTATGATGGTTTCAAAACTTAAAGTTCGACAACAAAAAGAAAACCAAAATTACCAAATGGGAAACAATGGTTTATTGATGGAAGACTTTAAAAAATGTCAAATGGGCAAAATCAATAACAATAGAAGCACTGCACAAATTGCATCACTTCAATCAAATATTTGTTCTACTAATCAAGGAAGTTTCAACATAGAATTAAGAACTTCAATCTTCATTGAAACAATGTTTGGGAAGATCCAAAATGCATTTTGGGCTCCTCTCACATAACTCTCTATTATCCAATTTGGATTATATTGGGATGTTATTCAACACCTAAAAGTGTAAAAATTGATTAGTGGTCATCCCAACCACCAAATACTTGGTATAAAAATTGTTTTGTGGCCATCCCAAATCAGAAAATTTAGAGAACACTTTAGTGGTGATACTACATGTTTACCAACTAGCAGAAGGCACTTCTTATAGCTAACATAAATATAAAAGTACTAGAATGTTAAGTATTTCATAAATATTCATACATTAGCAACTACCCGCTTCCAAAATTTAGCTCTTTTTCAATTCATTCTAGATGAACCATTCAATGATTTGACATCCACTTTCAGCGCCTTTTTATGCTAATTTTTTTATTGAAGATCATATTAGAGTCTTCTTAAAGATCTAGTGTATCAACTTTTGCATTAGTTTTTATTGCTTAGTTGATATAGAGATATAGGCTTGTGATTCGGGTGGGAATGTTTGCTATGTCATACCTTACTAGTCATTAAGTCTAATTGTCACCTTAAATTATATTAATCATTTAAGATATTATAAATATATCCTAAAATGATGATTAATGAGTTAAATAAGATTCCCTAGCATAGTCACCATGCAAGGTGTTAATATTTAGAGAAAATATATCTACAAGGTGGCATCTCCCAATATAATATATTTGTAGTATTTATGTGAATATTATGTGAAATGGCTTGAGGTCATTTCTACCATATTATGGTTCATTTGTTTATGGTCTATATTTATCAATAGAAAGCTCCTCCAAAATGTTTCTCCATGCTCCTCTTTTGGGGAGACATAGGGAAACACATGGGAAGAGCATTTTGGTAAGGGACAAGTTAGAAATTCCTTGTAGATTGAAACTGCTAATTGTAATTTACTAAAACAATAGACTTGAATCTACTCTACTCATCAGCGAAAAGCAATTAATTGATCGTGAAATCACAACACAAACATGAGACAAGATTCAATCACACATTACACAATGATTTTCTGGGGAAATCCATAGCTAAAAACCCCTACTATATGTATATTGCATTAGTCAGAAAATAGAGAAGAATTACAATGCTTTCTCAAGTCTTAGCAACCTCTACACTACTAAAATCTATCTCACTGCTTCCTAGACAAGCATAGGCCAATACTTGGCCAATTTTTTGCCTTCCTGGAACCCTATTTCCTTATGTTGTTCAATGAGGAATTAGCCCCTATTAATTATGTAAATTCCTCATTGAGAATTGCGGAATCCATGAGGGCCCTTCTCTGATTGCATGTGCCATTTGTACAACTTGGGTAAGTCTATAATTAATATTACACTGCCCTTGAACTCCAATATCAACTGGGTAACTCATATATCACACATGCATGAGTTATTTATGGATAATTTATTAGTTCATTGGTTGAACACTAAATTTGCACCCCACTACTAGACCTCCTACTATTTAATCCAACAATTGGAACTTGTTTAACTAAATTAATTAATTACAACTCAAAATAAACTCATCCTACACTCGTATAAAGTAGAAACCACACTACATGACTCAAGTTAGGACCTCAACTTGAATTAACTGAACCAATGAATTCCAACTAACTTAGTTAACTCGTACAAGTTGTCATGTGATGTGGAATTACAATTTTCTCCTAATTTAATTCAAGGGAAAATTAAAATAGGATTTTCTTGTTGGCATTTTCAACACTCCCTCTCAAAAAGAAATGGATTCAAATCTATTCTGATCCAACACCTTTGGAATGTATTTCATGCAACACCTCTCATTGTTGTTGTTTCTACCGCAACATATGCAACTGAAAATAATAAATAATCACTAAATCAATTTCCAACTGTCTGCTGGGAAAACTATGTTGTTGAATCTACTATTGTGCCACCTGATTTGTTGTCAACACTGCTATGCACTCCTCAGTATCTAATGGACATTGATCCTCATTCTACTGAATATTGTGGGCCCCCATAGCAAGGTACTGATTCATGAGACAAAAACACCTCAATGGATCCTACCCAAATTTCTACATCTCTTGGGACTATTGCTTCACATCGCCCCACTTTACACCTGGAGATATGGTTGCATGTGCTCCCTCTGCCCACTTGACTCGAAATTTACCCCTATTAGAGGTCTCTGCTTGAGTGGATGTCTCCACTCGGCCTGATCTCTGTTTCTTCATTTATGGCTACTCTACAATTTTTTGAGACTTCTTTTGAGGCTCCATTTTGAGAGGTAAATTATGCTCCCTCTCAACCACCAAGTCTCTAACATTTTCCTTGCTTCTCAATGCTTTGTATGCATATTCGACCTCAAGTGCATACAGGTTATTGACTCATGTTTCAATATGCTCCACTTGTCTCGTGGCGATGTATCTAAGGAAAACCTTCCCTTTTCTAAATATCACATCATAGCCATGGTCTTCCAATACCACTATAGATATGACATTCATCTTCAGACCCGAAATGAGCATCACATCTTTGAGTCTAATAGGGTGTTGGCTTAGGGGGTCCTGACCCAGGTTCAGAATTAGTTGCGCCAACCAACAAAACCCTATATTATTGGCCCTTTCGGCGACAACTCGCATAGTGCAGGCTACAGTCTCACCCAAAGTAGTATGGGGGATGCAAGAACCAAGTTTCTACATCCAGAGACTAGCGTGATGTCTTCCAGTACCTTGGTTCTGCCTCTACGCAGATCAATAAACTTCTAGGGCATGTTACTGCAACTTAGTTAAATCGGCCTTCAGACCTTCACGAAGGTCAACGATTAGTCCTTGCAGGCCATTAATAGTCAATTTACCTACTTACGTGCATCGAAAAGTAACCCTAGATTGGAGTTCGTGTAGATCTACTTTACTTGTCAGAAAACATAAGAGAAATGATCAGAAACTTCGCGGAAGTGGCTAAGCATTCATTTCATACATTATTAAGACAGATTCAGGACATTCGCATAGCATTTAATCATTATTTCATAAAAAATGTCATTTATCGGCAGCATATAACATAAACATATACAAATGGAAATACTCAGCAATTCTCTAGAAAATTGTCTTTATTGATCTTCAATTCACTGATTACAGACTCAAACTATCTTGCCCGCACAGCTGCAGGGGTTCGCGCACTCAGCTGTAGACTCTACCCAAGCCTCCGCACACTCAACTACGAAGCATTCCCTTCTCTACCTAAGCACAGGAAGCAAAGCCTTCCTGCCTTGGCTCATGTCCAAAAGTCTTCAATGAACCCAATTCTCTATCAAAACTTACTTCCTCCCTTCTAAGACTCGCTAAGACTCATCTATTTATACTATTTCTTTATACAATACCATGGTTTGTGGACCATGGGAGAATCCAAAAGCCAACCAAAAACAAGGGGTTAAGGCCCCTTTGACTCTATCTAACTGCGCGCTCTGCATCCACATTTTGCTGAGACATTACATCTTTTACAAAATTTGTTACAAAAAATTACTAATTAATTCCATTCTGCCCCTAGGGACCCCATCCCAACAGAGAGGAGCCAGAATCCTTCTGAAAGTAATTGTACTGATATCGGTCACGCTATACCTCCCATCAACTCCAAACTCAATGTTTTGCTTGAGGTCTTTCTCCTCCAAGTCACTAAATATTTCTCTACTACTAGTCATATGGAACGAGGCAACACTATCCAGGTACCACACATTCCCCATCATGTTTTTGGCAATGCATGCGATGAGAGTGGAATCAAGCTCGAATTGTGAAGCTAGAGTTTCTGACATGTTGTTGCTACTACAGGCTCCTTTTTTATTGCCTTCTTCTTTGGACATTTCGTGGCATAGTTCCTGAATTCATGATAGTGAAAGAACTTGATGTTGGACAAGTATTTCTTCTTTCCCTCCTCTCCTTGGGAATTCTTTCCCTAGGATTTATTTCCTTTACTGACTAATGAAAAGTCCTCTTCCACTTCTTTGGATGAGGTCCCGTCTTGGTTGTCTCGCCTTATTTCTTCTTGCATCAAGTCGGACCACAAATGCTCCCACTTTGGTAGATGCTCCCTCCCATTTACCAAATCCTGGTAGTTGTGCCAGCTCTTGGGAAAGCCTAGAAGTGTTAGGCTGACCAGATCATATTTTGCAACTGTAATACCAACACTCCCAAGCTCATCCTAAAATTGGGTGAAATTGCTCAAGTAATGTGGTATTGTGTCGACCTTTTCCATCTTGATTTTCTAAAGCTTGTCTATCAGTGTCAACTTCCTGTGGTTACTGTTGTTCTGAAACAAGTTTATCAAGGCTTGCCACATTGCATATGGAGTCTCCTTCCCATGGAGATTCGAAACAATATGATCTCAAACTCCTTCTAATATGATCCTCCTCACTTTTGCAACACACTTCTTCCACTCTACTAGATCTTAAACATCAACTGTTGGAGTTTTAGGAATATTAATATCTATGAATTCCTTCAACCCGTTATCTTCCAACACTACCTCCATTATGTCTTTCCAAGCAATAAAATTCGAACCACCCTCAAAGGCATATTCGAGTCTCAATCCGTAGAAGGCCATCGTGCTAGCTCTAAAGATTTGATTCTGCAAATTTGATTCACCTACAAAAGACAAATTTGAAATCTTCTCTTCTATTTTGATTCTTGCTCTGATACCATGTAGAAATTCCTTGTAGATTCAAACTACTAATTGTAATCTACTAAAACAATAGACTTGAAGCTACTCTACTCATCAGTGGAAAACAATTAATTGATCGCCAAATCACAACACAAACGCAAGACGAGATTCAATCACACATTACACTTTGATTTTCTAGGGAAATCCATAGCTAAAAACCCCTACTATCTGTATATTGCATTAGTTAGAAAATACAGAATAATTACAATGCTTTCTCAAACATGAGCAACCTCTGCACTACTAAAATCTATCTCACTACTTCCTAGACAAACCTAGGCCAATACTTAGTCAATTTTCTGCCTTCCCATATCTCTATTTCCTTGCATTTTTCAATGACGAATTAGCCTCCTATTAATTAGGGAAATTTCTCATTGAGAATTACGCAATCCATGAGTACCCTTCTCTGACTGCATGCACCATCTTCACAACTTGGGTAAGTCTATAACTGATAGTACACTGCCCTTGAACTTCAATCTTACGGGGTAACGCATAGATCACACATGCATGATTTATTTATGGTTGATTGATTACTTAACTAGTTGAACACTAAAGTTGCACCCCACTGCTAGACCTCCTACTAGTTCTTCCAACAGTTGGAACTAGTTTAATTGACTTTAACTTAATTTCACTGAATTAATCAATTACAATTCAAAATAAACTCAACCTAGGCTCCTATAAAGTAGGAACCACTCTACATGATTCAAGTTAGGCCCTCAACTCAAATTAATTGAACCAACTAAGTCAAACTAACTTATTTAACTCATGCAAGTTGTCATGTGATGTGGAATTACAATTTTTTTCTAATTTAATTCAAGGGGAAATTAAATCAAGATGTTCTTGTTTCCATTTTCAACAACAAATCCATTTATTGACTAAGAAAATATCCAAGATATGTAAGATAACAATCTGAAATTCATAAAAGATTAAAAAATGTAATACATATGAAATGAATGATCATTCAAAAGGCCACATTTTATATATAGCCATTGAATGGTCACATGTTACAAGAAGGTTGTTTTCATTGTGGCTTGTAACACCTTCACTTGATATATTGTTGTTTATAATATCATGGTTGAGAAAATGAGATAGTACAACCTCAAAAATTTTGGACAATATTTTTGCACCCTGAAACATTATGTCCACCCTAGATTGATTATTTTCAAAGCTATATGGTGAATTATTAAGTAGGACTTCTTTGATTGTGATTCTCAACGCGCATGTGGAAATAGATGAAATTAGAGTCTAATATTTATGGATGTACACTATATTTTTGTGTCAAGTGATGTTGGTAAGTTGATTGTTCAATGTGATGACTTTTGTTGTTAGTGTGATGATAGTGAACCAGTGTAACTTGTTGCTTTGCCTCAATTTTGGCCACTCCTCGTTTGAAACATTTTTTCGATTTCTTAATTAATAAACTTGTCAATAATAATATTTGATATTTTCTATTAGTTTTATTATACATAGTTTGTACCTTTACTGCTAAAAATAATAATGTTGATTCAACTAGGTTAGTCGTTTCTTTATAAAGCCTTACATTTTATTTCTCTTTGACATTTTAATTTCATTAAGTGAGGTTCCACTTTTTTGCAGGAGTGATTTTCTTCACATTTCTCTATAAAAAAAATTGCCAAAATTTATATTCGAATTCTTTCATCTTTATTTTGTTAAAATTTCTCTTGAAATCATCATTTAATTTATGGTGAATTTTTATCTTTTGTTTTTTAATTAACTCCACACTTTAATTTATAAAAAAAATTAACATAATACTTATTTCAACTCTTAAATTAAAACATTTCATTTTGTGGTGCATTCATTTATCTCATAACTTCAACAATTAGATTTTTTAAACAAGCATTGCAAGCACCCAACAACCCATGTCAGTGCATAATATTGTTTTGACATGTTTTAAGCAAATAAATGCTAAATTTGATCTGAATATGAAGAGCAGGAGAACCGCGAATTACTTACTAAGGTTGATGAATAGGGGCAGATGGAATGCACGTACTGCTACGAATCACGGTATATGGTGCACGCATTAAGACGAATTGTAGAGGCCCAATGGATTTCGAAGTGCACCTCGTTGGCAGGGAGCAACACCATGAGATCTTGAAAAATCACAGACATGTCGGCTCCATGGGCCACCTTTAGATTCTCTCTTCGAATCGGAGCCCATGGTGGGTGTTTTTTTCTTCGTAGTCCACTAGAATTTCCAGTTAAAAAAATGGCAATCTTTCATAGTCAAAGACTCTTTAAGATTTCCACATTTAGGGTTCATTGAATCTAAGAGCCATGCAGTTTATGCATTGTGATTCAGTAATATTATATGTCAATCCAAATACATTAACGTGCAAGCATTTCAATAAACCAAATCGTAAGCCAATTAAATGTTTTATATCATGCAATTGTTATCTGTTGCGGGAAATATCTGAACAAGCCATTGTACCTTTTGTTTGTGACTTCCGCTGGTGTTGTTGTCTGTATATTCTGCTGGTGAGAAAATATCATTCCTTCAAAATCGAAGAGAAATACATTTTCATATTTCATTCATTTTAAATGGAAATTAATTTATTTCAGTATAGTATTTAATATAACATGATTATGGGAGAAAGGCTAGTTGATAAACTTTATCCATTATAATATAAAATAAAAATAAAAACGAAAAATGTAAACAATATTTAGACAGGAGTTGTGAGATATGTTGCCACCTCTATTTATAATTTTCAGTTTTCCATCTAATTAAAAACGGAAAATGTAAACAAAATTTCGACCGAAGCTGTGACATATGTTGCCACATTCATTCCTTATTTTCCGTTTTTCAGGTAATTTTTACAGGTTTTTCTGAACATATATCCTAGTGGCATCCTCAAGCGAGGATTAGAGCTCGCCTTTGTACGTGACAGTAGACTTCAATTCCCAGGACGGAATCAAACGACCATTTGCAAATTGATTTCACTTTATTCTAGAAATGAGGTGAGTATGCTTTGTTTTAGCCATGGAAATGGAAATGAACTGCTCAGGTTGTGTTTCAGACATGGAAATGAGGTGTTCAGGTTGTGTTTCAACCATAGAGATTTCATCAGACTCCATTTTGGCCATGTTTGTTGGGGATTTTTCTGATAAAATCCCAAAAACAAAGAAAATAAACTCCACAGAGGCAATGCTCTGTTTCACCTCCACAGGATCTTTTTGCACAGGGAAGCTTAAAAAAATTTACTGAGGAACAGAGTATTTCACCACCATAAAATGATTAATATTCATTTAAAATAAAAATGCCTGAA
Organism: Pinus tabuliformis; assembly: GCA_031772625.1. Taxonomy (NCBI): domain Eukaryota; kingdom Viridiplantae; phylum Streptophyta; class Pinopsida; order Pinales; family Pinaceae; genus Pinus; species Pinus tabuliformis. Next base: position 312,038,466 of record CM062806.1, on the reverse strand, counting down.
ACAACATATTTCTTCCTATTACTAAGAAGGATTTACCAAAAACAACATTCAACCAAAACTCTGTTTTCACCTGAGAATTCACTGAGCTGGATTTACTGCTGTAAAATCCCTTTTTACATTACTGCTGTAATACAAATTTTTACATACATCTCCACACAAAATGATGTGCTTACATTCCCACACTGCTGTGCATATTCTATATACCTCACTCAAACATATGCGCTCCCCTCTGTTCTTTTCTTCATGCACTGCTGTGCAAATTCTCTGCTGTAAAATCCTTTTTTACATTACTGCTGTAATACAAATTTTTACATACATCTCCACACAAAATGATGTGCTTACATTCCCACACTGCTGTGCATATTCTATATACCTCACTCAAACATATGCGCTCCCCTCTGTTCTTTTCTTCATGCACTGCTGTGCAAATTCTCTCTATTCTCTTTCGCTGCCCCCTAGCTCTCACACATTACAATTGGTCAACACATCACATAAAAACATATTACAATGCACGAGCACTTTTCATTTTTTTTGAAAACAAAACAAAACACACAAATACATTTTAAGTGCATTAAATAAAAAAAGACTTAAATGTTTACCAATACTTATGACAATCTTATTAAATGCCTCAATAAAAAAATTGTGGTCAATCAAACTTAATTTTACTCCACGCAATCCTTGATTTGATGCGGGCCCGTATGCAGCTTCAGGCAATCGACGGCGGAGAGCGCGGGAGCAGATCGGACGGCGGAGATCAATTTCGGAAGCCAATTTTGGGTTGAACTTTACCTCCCGAAATATTACGTTGGCTGACGTATGGGGAGAGCCACGCGTCAACACTAAATTTTATCGGGATTGATCGCCGGGAAAGCTGGTGCGAAATATTTCAGGCGGGTTTGCTGAACGGTTTCGGGGGTTGTTCGCCTGCGTTGAAATTACAAATTCAACAATGTTGGCCATGAATAATTAAGAGTATACTAATTAGCCACAATTGCTTGGATGTTGATGGTACTATGTGATGGCCTCCACTCATATGTGCAGCAAAAAACCCAACAGATTTATGAGCTACCGTTATCAAATCGCCTATCAAATTTTGGGCCATTTGGGAGAAAAAATTATTGTCATCGCTGGCCTTAGTGGCACCGCAGAACTGTGTTACTAGGGCTCGTGGCTTGGGCATAGGCATGGCTAACTGAAAGGATTGGACTGAAGGATATTGGGAGTTCTGGTTGTTAGCTACATTGGTCGGGACAAGAGCAGATGTGCTTGTAATATCAATCAATGCTTGGGCTTTGCGCATAAGGAAAGGAAACGTAAGCATTCTCGTCAAAAACACTCTATCCATTCTCCTGGTGGACAAGAACTCCCAAGTTGGGATCCTCTGACTCGTCTCATTCTTTTCTGAAGCAGCATTGACGAGTCTTTTTCTGGTTGTCAGATTTAGCCAGCTATTATTTCCAGTTTCCTTTACTGCAACTAAGCCAGTTTGAATGTTGCTGGATAGGTCCAAGAGGTAAGAGGTAAGTACAAAACTTCCAACTCTGCCATGCTAATCTATTTGGAAGACTCAATAATAGTAGGCGTAATCGATCGAATGGATTTATTTAGGCTACTCACACTTCTAACCCTGCCATGCTAATTTATTCGGAAGACTCAATAATAGTAGGCGTAATCGATCGATTGGATCTATTTAGGCTACTCACGTTTAGACTTGGCAGCCTACTTGCTCATCGTCATAATATCGATGTGCTTACCTAAGTCGCTATGAGTGACTAGAAGAATATGGGTGAACCGAAGGCGCTGCAAGTGATATGTCATCTGTGGCGTTATAGCTACTTCAGTGGATTACCAGGTAACCAAGTTGTAACCAAGCTATCAATCACCTTTTCTTTTCGCAATGGGAGCATAATGGGAGAAAAATCACAACAGAGCAATATAGTCCAAATTTGATGCAAAAGTGTGATGCTGGTTTCTGTAGTGCAGTCCAGAGAAAATTGTCATGTAGGCTTGCAATACTCGACAACCAGCATTAATTAGATGCGACTTGAAATACTCGTTAAAAAACATTGCTTCTTAGTATGATATACTAGTCATTGAGGAAGTGGTGATCGACAACAGTGGGAATGTACATGCACACCTGTTGCATGTGGCAGGCTTCTTGGTTGACAATAATGCAGGTGGTGGCAATTCTTGGTCGACAATAGTGCAGGTGGAAATGTACTTGCACACGGTTGCAGGTGGCAGGCTTCTTGGTCAACAATGGTGCAGGTGGCATGCCTCTTGGTCACATAAAACAAACTTGGGATAAAATCAGTGGTCACAACATTCTTGCAATGCAACTTTGGATAAAATAGGTTGTCCCAACATTCCAGCATTGGGATAGGATAGGCTAAGCCTGCAATAATTGGTCAATCTTTTTCATCCAAAAACTTTGTTTAAATTTTCTATGGATAAAATTGAAAATATAAAATTTTGGTTAAACCCTAATAAAGCTATTAAAAAATTGGTCAACAAATGAATTAATCGCCCGTCAACAATCTAGCGATCGTTATAGTCCTATAGAAAGTAGGGATTAATAACACCCTTCTATAGTCCTGCAGAAGGTAGGTACTAATAACACCCTTCCAAAGTTTAAGTTTTTACTAAAACCCTTTTGATTTTAACTTAGGAAAAAGTCACATTTATGACTGTATCTTTTTCCATTTAATTTGAAATATATAATATATTTTTATCTTAATATTTAAACGTCTTTGTTATGATTGGCTCATTTCTAATTTTAGTCGAATTTTAACATTTGTTAGGGGAATTAGAAATTCATTATTTCGATATTTGAAATGGTTACTACATTTTCTTTTGTGTTTTTATATTATATATTAATTTCAGTTGAACATAACTCCAAGTACATAAGTTTATATCAAAATCCATTTCCTAAAAACATTTTCAAAATATTCTCTATACAACACTAAATAGATTGCATTTTAGGCTTTCACTACTCATTATACAAGTACATTATTGCCACTTGTTATGTCAATAGATTTTTGTAGTTCCCTGTAGCAGCTTCATTACTGTGCTTAATGTTTAGTAGTTTGGCCATTATAAGGGTTAAATTTTTACACAAATATAATGTCATTGGAAATGTACTTCACAATCTCTATAATTACTTATTTGCAAATTTCTTATCTGCAAAAGTATGGCAGTTGCACTTAGAAATGGCAATGATGACATTTTTGGATAGCATAATAGGTTAGTTAAAAGTATATATTATAACATGAGATGAATGATGATATTTACATGAGAAATGTGACTCTTCACCTTTGCATTTACCTTTATCAAGTAAATGTATTATTATTATGTAATGTACTCTATATACATTTGTATTACATTTTCCTCCATAAAATGTTGTAGCAGCTTCATTACCATGCTTAATGTTTAGTTGTTTGGCCATTATAAGGGTTAACTTCTTATACAAACATAATGTCATTGGAAATACACTTCACAATCTCTATAATTGTTTATCTGCAAAACTATGGCAATTGCACTTAGACATGGCAATGGTGACATTTTTGGATAACAATATAGGTTAGTTAAAAGTATATATTATAACATGAAATGAATGATGATATTTACATGAGAAATGTGACTCTTCACGTTTTAATTTACCCTTATCAAGTAAATGTATTATTATTATGTAATGTACATATACATTTGTATTAGATTTTCCTCCATAAAATGTTGTAGTAGCTTCATTACCGTGCTTAATGTTTAGTTGTTTGGTCATTATAAGGGTTAACTTCTTATACAAACATAATGTCATTGGAAATGCACTTCACAATCTCTATAATTGCTTATCTACAAAAGTTGCACTTAGACATGGAAATGGTGACATTTTTGGATAACAATATAGGTTAGTTAAAAGTATATATTATAACATGAAATGAATGATGATATTTACATGAGAAATGTGACTCTTCACCTTTTAACTTACCCTTATCAAGTAAATGTATTATTATTATGTAATGTCTTCTATGTACATTTGTATTACATTTTCCTCCATAAAATATTGTAGCAGACTCATTATCATGCTTAATGTTTAGTTGTTTGGCCATTATAAGGGTTAACTTCTTATACAAACATAATGTCATTGGAAATGCACTTCACAATCTCTATAATTGCTTACCTGCAAAAGTATGGCAGTTGCACTTAGACATGGAAATGATGACATTTTTGGATAACAAGATAAGTTAGTTAAAAATATATATTATAACATGAAATTAATGATGATATTTTCATGAGAAATGTGACTTTTCACCTTTGAATTTACCCTTATCAAGTAAATGTATTATTATTATGTAATGTACTCTATGTACATTTGTATTACATTTTCCTCCATAAAATATTGAACCTTTGAAACTCCATGGATAGTTATGTCACCATTTTTCCTTTAATGGCATTTTCTATTTATTATTGCTTAAGTTATTTGATTTCTTGATGAAAATAACACCCTATCCTTATATTCTTTTTTTGTTGTAAAATAACCATATATTATTCTGGATTTAAGACATTTGTGGTTTATATCTTCTAATTTAGTAACCGGAGAACCCATAGTAAAAACCATTTTTCGTCGACGTTTCAAATCCCAACAGGGATCCCAGCTGAGATTTGAAATGGTGACGAAAAATGGTTTTTATTGTGGATTCTCCGGTTACTAAATTAGAAAACCATATATTATATTTTTGCTAAATTAATTGAAGTGTTTAAAAATAATGAATAGTGGTTTACTAGAGGATATAACCTTGCTACATACATTGTATTGAGTTCAAAGGTCTCTCTCTCTCTCTCTCTCTATATATATATATAGAGAGAGAGAGAGAGAGAGAAAATGAATAGTGGTTTACTAGAGGATATAACCTTGTTACATACATTGTATTGAGTTCAAAGGTCTCTCTCTCTCTCTCTATATATATATATATATATGGGCTAGCTTGAGTAGTTGAGTGCTTTAAGCTTCATGAAAGAGGTCTCAGGTTCAATACCCTACATTGGCAACCTCTATTGTGTGTCCCACTTGATGTCTGATGTCCTTGTTGGATCAAGCATCATAATCGATATCAAAAAAATTTCCTTGGGTATCACCCATCGATGTTGGGAGCATCATAATTGATATCAACAAATCCTTGGGTATCATCCATGGATGTTGGGACATGCCTTAAATTATCCCTATAAGGCTTTCCTTGAAAAAACCTTTTTTCTTAAACTAAAATATAAAAAATCTAAATTACAAAATTATATATCAAAAGACATAAATATAAAATAAGTTGCACCTTATTAAGATACAAAATATATATTTTTATATAGAATATAATGCTATATCTATTATATATTATTATACATCATAAGATTATGTTATATGATATATGTAAAATAATATAGATTAAATATTTTATAAGGTGCTTACCACATGTGTGATAGACCAAGTTGCTCTCAATTGATCTTGACAGATATTTTTTCCTTCACTATGTTAAAAATAGTAACAAAAAATGTTAAAAATAGCATCAAGAAAAATCTTAATTTAATTTGTCCTTGAATTAAATTAGGAATTAAATTGTAATTATAATTCTCATATCAACTTGTAGCAGCTAACTAAGTTAAGTTGACTTAGTTGACTCAGTAAATTCAAGTTGGGAGTCTATCTAGAGTCATGTAGAGTGATCCCTAAATTTTAGACGCCCAAGTTGAGTTCTTTTGAGTTGGAATTATTTAATTTAGTTAAAATAGTTCTAACTGATGGAGAAACTAGTGAGAGGTCAAGTGAATTAATTTGAATTTAATTCACATGAAGTGGTCAATTAGATAACTAATAATTCACTCATAGTTAACTCATGCATGTCAGTTCTAAGAAATACCAGTTGAGATTGGAGTTCAGAGATAGTGTACTATCAGTTGTAAAAGAATCTAAATTAAACGGGTGATGCATGCAATCAGAGGAAGGCCTATTATGGATTTCACAATTATGGATGAGGAATTTCTCAATTAAATATGGGCTAGTTCCCTAGGAAACTATGCAAGGAAGTAGGATCTTGGCAAGCAACAAATTTGGCTAAGTATTGGCTTGAGCTGGTTTGTGAAGCAGTGAGATAGATTGTACTTGTGCAAAGATTGTTCGGGTTGAACAAGCATTGTATTTTCTTCTTAGATGTTCTGATTAATGATATAGCAGGGTTTTTTAGCTGCGAATTTCCCCATAAATTATTGTGTTATGTGTGATCGAAATTCTTCATTTTTCTGCTTCGTGATTTCATCGATCAATTTTTGTTTCCATTGATGAGTATAGTAGATTCAAGTCAATTGTTTTAGCATATTACAATCTGTAGTTTGATTCTACAAGAAAATTCTACACATTAACATCAAAAACAATAACGCAAAAGAAAAAAAAAGGAAAACAACCTACAAGTAAGTCGAGCCATTGGAAACACCACCATTTTTTAAGGATGAATGTATGCGTATGTACCAGCCAACTGTACAAACGAACAAACAAACACAAAATTCATTGTATTTTGTTGGGTACATTAAAGGTTCAATATCAAGACAATGTCCATTTGTCATCACTCTTAAGAGGAGTAGGCTAACGGGTCGATGAAACACCCTTCGTGTTTTGTGCCCGCTCACCGTCGGCGAGGCCCCTCTGGCGATTTCATCTACCCTGTCAACAGGAGTAGGCCCTGTCTCTGAAACAAAATTTTCTCCATCTCAACTTCGTCAACGTCCCTTGTCCCCATCATTATTGTTGTGACTATCTGCAGAAAGTTTTGTTTGCCACCGTCTGGCACTAGACTCAATGAGATAGCTCCTCTACTTCGTGTTGGGGTCTTCAATGGATGGCTATGTTTCAAATTTGCATAGGCACCAATCAAATTTTGAAATTGAAATTTATGGACTCGTTGTATGAGTCAATGATTTTTACAATCTGTTAGCGTGGCAACACAGACCCCTTTTGTCTTTTGTCATCTCTCCCTCTTCGCAAATACCCCATTCCATTTGCAGCAAGTAGCCTTTCAGCAATCTTCATTTTTCAACGTTTTCATAAATTTTTCCTCTGTCAAACACCCCATTTCCATTTGCAGCAAGGAGCCTTTCAGCAATCTTTGTTTTTCGATGTTTTCATAAATTCTTTATTCATTAAGTCCTTTCTCTCCCCCCATTTTTGTTTTCTCCATTGCTGAGTCCTTTTCTCCTCTCCTCTATCGAGTTCAATCGACAGCGCAACTGTGGAATTATTGCAAAAAATTCAGAGAGAAACTATTTTCAGAGAGGGGAAAGAAAGGAGCAAAGGTAAATTTACTAGGTTTTTAAACAAATTATCTGTATTTTCTACAATTTTTATGCATTATTTTTGCTCCTGCTAACAAATTTGCTGGACGTTGTTTTGGGGTTGCTAACAATTTGGGCTAGTTAGAGCATGCCACCCCAATTTGCAGAGCAAAGGTAATTTTCTACCAAATTTCATTACACTCCCATTTTCTATTGTTACTTATTTTGTTAAAAAAAAATCAGTGTGTTGTCGCAATGGTGACAAGAGAGTTGTCGCAACTGTGACCAGCGAGTTGTCGCAACAGTGACCAGCGAGTTGTCGCAACAGTGACCAGTGACCAAGCGAAGTGTCGCAACAATTTAACCAATTGGTTAACCCTTTGCAGCAACTCACTGGTCACCATTGCGGCAACTTGCTTATCACCATTGTTACATATTTCCAGCCAAATTTTCTCTTGTTGTTGCTCTATGTGTGTTGTTTTTAGCAAAAAAATGAAAAAAAGTTACAAAGGATTGGTAGCCATTAGTTGAACAAATCTCTCCTAATCATAGTTTGAACTTGTTTTCTTACATGTACTACAAATATTTAATTATTAAGAGTATGGGGAAGACATACAAACCTGAAATTTCAAATTTACATTGAAACTTTGGTCACAATTACTTGTTTTTAGCACTTGTCCTTTTAAGTGAGTGAACTTTAAAATTTGGAAATTATATAAAAATTTATTCTAATAATTAAGAGGTAGGATGGAAAGTAACTATCCAAAACAACATTTGTCTAAGTTAATTGATATTGTAAAACCATGATAATTGAATAAAATTTAACATTTAGTTAAATGATGTATACTAGAAGACCATGACAGCATAATAAAATTTAAGAGGTTGATTATATACCTTTTTATTAAGATGTGGGTTGGAAAGTAAGTATCCAAAACAATATTTTTGAAAATTAATTGGTACTCCAAAACTGTGACAACCCAACAATTTTAACATTTTCCTTAGTTAGGGTAATACTCGAAAACTGTGACAACTTAATAAATTTAACATTGATCTAAGTTAATTGATACTCGAAAAATGTGACAATTAATAAAATTTTAGAAGTTGGGGGAGATTGGGAATAAACATTTATCTTCATAATCAAGTCCTACATTAAACAATATTTTACTTCTCATTGGCATTTAGTAAAATTGTCATTAATGTTCTCTCTTACCTGGTTCAAATTAGGCTTTTTTCTATTAACTTTTGCCAAAAAAATAAGTATTAATTATCTTTCTTAATATATTTGAAAAGGAGTACTCCAAACATTATAAACTCACAAGAAAAGAAAAATGTAAAACTGTTACAGAAAAAGGGAACTTATTAGTGGAATTGAAATGAACAACTAGTTGTTTTGGTACAAGTTATTTGCATTTATTTTCAAAAAGTAAAGACTAAAATAAAATCTCAAAATGATTAAACAAATTCTTAAGTTAAAGATAGTTACTCTGACTGTAAACTTGTAATTTAACCAATGAATAATTAGTAATCATAACTTGAATGTTTGCATATCAAATATATTGTTTCAAAACATTTTAATGTTAACTTTTCATATTTAATATTGTTTATTTAAATGTCAATGAAAAAACATTTTCAGAACTTTAAATTCCAAATATGATACCATGCACTGAAAATATGATATCATGTACAAATATGATGTCTAACTTAACCTCAAAATTTAATTATAACTTCCATAAAAGTACAAAAATAAATATCGTTATAACTTCCACTAAAATAAAATAATTAATATTATTATAACTGCCACTAGAATACAAAAATTAGTAGTGTTATAAATTTTGTTAGAATGCAAATAAATTGAATTTGTCGACTTTCTATCATTTGATTGTTATTATTATAGTGATGATTATTTCATAAAATAATTATTTTTCACTAATAAGGGCTAAAAAATTGATAGCATTCAAATTATTAAAAATTAAATGTGGCTTACTATCATTAAATATGTTTCACTTTTATTGTTAAGGAGGGTTTATTATGGAAAATATTTAGTTGACTATGGATGAGCATGGTTCTCCACATTAAACTTTAGTTATCTATGATAGATTATGATTGACTATGGTTCGTCATGGTTGTTCATATTTGATCATGTTGAAAGTGATCAACCAAGGTTTACAACAACCAACCATGGTGACAACGGTTGACTATAATTTACCATCATTGATTATGGTTGACTAGTTGACCATGGTTGACTATGGCTTACCTAGAAAATCTAGTAAACATAGATCAACCTAGTAAACCTATATCAACCTTAAACATAAGTCAAACTAGTAAACCTAATAAACCTAGGTCAACCTTGTAAACCTAAGGCAACCTATTAAACATGTAAACCTAGTAAATGTAGGTCAACCTAGTAACACTAGGTCAACATAGTAAATCTAGGTCAACATAAAAAACATAGGTTTACCTAGTAAACCTAAGTCAACCTAATAAACTTAGGTCGACCTAGTAAATGTAGGTCAACCTAGTAACACTAGGTCAACATAGTAAATCTAGGTCAACGTAGTAAACATAGGTCTACCTGATAAACCTAGGTCAACTTAATAAACTTAGGTCGACCTACTAAACATATGTCAACCTAGTAACATTAGGTCAACATACTAAATCTAAGTCAACGTAGTAAACGTAGGTCTACCTAGTAAGCCTAAATTAATGTAATAAACCTAGGTCAACCTAGTAAATCTAGTAAACCTAGTTAACTTACTAAATTTTGTCAACCTAAGTTATCCCATGTCAACCTATGTCAACCTAGCCAACCTAGAAAACCTAGAAAACCAAAGTCAACCTAGTAAATCTAGTAAACCAAGATTAACGTAGTAAACTTATGTCAACCTAGGTCAACCTAAGTCAACCAAGTAAACTTAGGTAAGCTTGGTAAACCTAATAAACCATGATTTCGGCATAAATGTTGTGATTGATGTATAAGGACATGCACACAGCGATTAACAAATATTTTAAGGTGATATGCTCTTTTTGCGATATGCATTTCAAATTTGAAAATGTGATGCTATTGTTTAACAATGTCGATGCTTGTCTCTTCACATGCCTTGAATTTGGAAACTTGGGAAGTTAACATGCCTTGCAACCTTTTAAAATTATTGTTCATTGATATATGATTTGATTGACAATATGAAAACATATTTTCTGTATTTTCATAACGAAGTGTCCATTTCCCTCCTAAGTTGTCACCACTATAACAGTGAGTTGTCGCCACTATAACAAGGAGTTGTCGCCACTGTGACAATGAGTTTCCTCCACTGTAATAGTGAGTTTCAGCCATTGTAACAAGGAGTTGTTCCACGGAAACAGTGAGTTGTTGCAACGTAGTTTGAACAAAACCTAATAATATTTCATTTAATTTTTTTCTTGTTTTGCAAATGGTGCAAAAGTGGACCTTGATCATTTAAGTTTGGTGCCATCCAAACCAAGGTCAAGCAAGGACTAGATTTGTGCTTCACAATGAAGCATTAATATCAAAACAGTAGAGAAATTCCCAGCAGAAACACCAAAAATGAAGCTCACTATCTTGTCCTAGTTGATGGTCTCACAGTAGCAAGGAATTATGGTGCAAATGACATTATCACTTACACCAATTCAGAATTGATAACCAATAAAATGATTGGAATTTACCATGTCAGAAGTCAAAATTAGAATCCCCTCCACAAACAAGCAAAAAACATTACTTCACAATTTCAAAGCTTTAACATATCTTACTAATCATATGTTCAAAGGGTTGTTGATGATATACTTTGTGAAGCAACATCCAATGGAGGTGGATGTGCAAGATGTGTGGAGGCATATGTGCTCCACCAATTATCATTCATTAGCATCGATATATGTGACATGTTAATGTACGCATTATTCTTGTGATTGTTATCGGGGTTATTATGGTGTTCTTATTTATTATGATGTTATTGTAGTAGCATAAACAACTATTATGTCCATCATTTTTTATGTATTTATATGAGCTCTACTTTTTTATATATGAGCTCACTTTATTTTTTGGTACCTTTTTGATATCTCAACACAATGTGTATGTAAGGAATGTATTTTTCAATCAATTCTATTAATGGAATTACATTGTCATTAGAGTTCAGTTAATGGAATTACACTGTGATTACAATTCAGATGTGTCATTTTGCTTAAAATTCAATTATGTCTAATAGTTAATTTCAGTTCAGTTGTGTCATTTTGATTACAGTTCAGTTGTGTCTAACTGTTGGAAATACTGAGAGGGGTGGGCGGTGAATCAATATTTCCTTTTACAAATGTTATTTTAGCATTTAAGATCACTTTAAATAGAACCCAAAAATTAACGACAAAATATATATTTTTATTATCAAATAGCATGGACTCCAAAAGCATTTCAAAATATGTTACAAAACAAGACCTTAGAATGCCTTCAATACTTCTTCATATTTCCAATCAAGGTTTCCAACAATTTACTGCTCCAAAGGTTAGCTCTATCATAAAATTTCCAACACCCATAATTCCACATATGTGAGGGTTTATTTTTGCGCAGGTTTGAAGCGTGCTGAGATGGCCTAGGTTGCAAAGAGATACCACACTCAGAAAGTTTAGAGACATGGATCGAAATTGCAAAGGAATACTACAGTCCAAAATTCAGTGACTTTTTAGATGTCTTGTTTTCAAGTCAAATGGAGGTCTCCTACAAGTCTCCTATAGAACAGGGTAATCTGTTTCTCTCGAATTTTTTAGTTCACGAGCTTTGAAGAATTCTTCTCCTTTCTCCTATGTATTTTTTATCTACAGTTAGATATCTCATAAAAGAAAATAGCCCTTACAAAAGTATAACCACTGAAATATTCCACCAAGAACATTTACTCTCGTTCTCTCTGAAACTTTTCTAGTTCACGAGATGTGAAGAATTCTAGGGGTGTCATATTTAACAATGCAAGGGTTTGCACCTAGGGTTTTGCACTTAAGATTTTCTACTTGAAAATGCACCTAGGGTCTTGCACTTAGGGTTTTCTTGTAGACAATGCACCTAGGGGTTGAAGCGAAAAAAAATTGTTCTTCAAGTTAAATACTCCAGAAGACTTGGAATATAAAAATATCCGTTGAGGATATAAATATTATTATATATAAATGTATGAAGAGTTATGATGATACAAATGAGAGTGAGGGGTCTGCTTATATACTATGCAGTGCCTCTTTGTGGAAGGTCATGTCCCATTTACACATGCTTCTTCAGTACTAATTACTAATAAACTAATCATTATTACAATTATCATCATTATTTATTGATCCAGGTGGATATTGGTGGCCACCTGCCAAGTCCACTTGGACCCCCACCATTGTTTCTTTCATATTTTTAGTTTCCTTAATTGTAGCACAATTTACTATTTTTAGCAATTTTTCGGGTCTTGAACTTCTGGAGCCGTTTTGAGGCCCTAAACGACGTTTTTTTGGAACACTGGGAGCAACATGGGTCCATAGACTAATGTTGCTTTTCCCAAAGTTGTAGTTCTCGGATAGATCTTTCTAATGAGATATTGTACGCGTCAAACGGAGATCATATGCCAAAGTTACGACCCCGAGAAGTTGATGTACCAATTTACCCAAACAGGGCCCACAGTTTGGTGTTTCATCTTCTAGGGTTAGGTTTTTGGATGTTTAGGGTTTTCCATTGTTTCTCAACAATAAATAGGCCTTCGAGCCTCATTGTAACACAGTTCAAAGGCATGTAGCCGCCACATCTCTTCTCAAAGATAAGCTACCATCGCCCTACCTGGTTTATTTCCATCGTTGTTTGTAAGCATATTTCAGTATTTTAAATTAATGAAATGAAGTATTATTTCTGTTGCATCTCTGTGTTTATGGTTATCTCTGGGATTTGTTGCATTCCTGTTTAAATCCAGATCAGTGGTATCAGAGCGGTCTGCTTTTTCTCTATTTTTCTTTGCATGTCCCCAACGAGGTCCGGATATAAGGAGTTAGGGCTTGAACTAGTCGAACCTTTGCAAGACCAGCCTCACAAATCCCGACGGCCTCCCATGGCGGATGAAAAGAAAGACGAGGGGGCAAGAGATCCTATCAAAATCTTGCTCGAAGAAGCCCTCGAGCGACAAAGGAACGTGATGATGGACAGCTTTGCCCAGATCCTTCAGCGACTACCCAGAGGTGACGCATCGGCTTCCAAAAGCTACTCTGGAAACACCACACCGTTTAAGGTACAAGTTAATTTTCAAATCCCCATATTCGAGGGTCATATAAATGCAGATGTCGTCAATAATTGGTTAAATCTACTAGAGGGTTATTTTTCTGTCAATGATTTTTCGAGTCGGGAAAAGATTATTTTTGCTCTTCTCAAAGCAGCCCCCCCACGTCAAGGACTGGTGGGAAACCTACTGCGAGTAGAAGGATGAAAGTATAGGCTCACTATTTTCAGCCGCATCCACTTGGGATTCATTCCGGGATGCCATCAAGGAGCAGTACTACCCTATCGGAAGCTATGAGGATTAATACATAAAGTGGACCACGTTGTGGCAGGGAAGGGACCAAGATGTGCCAGAGTTTACCAATATTTTCCATACCCTTCACACAAAGTTGGGTATGAAGGATTCGGAGTAGCATTTGGTACTCAAATACCGTGGCTACCTACACAAGTACATCCAAGAAGAAATAGAATTCCTGAACATCCCCTCGCTCAGCATGCCATACCGATATGCCGTCAAGGTCGAGCAAAATTTTAAACAGAAGAGGTGAGACTTTGGATCTACGAATTCGAAGCAAGGGAAAGGTGCCCCTAAACCACAGAACAAAGGACAAAGCCAAGGCGGGGCAGCCCAAGAAAACCCGCCAAAGCTGCAAGCAAAGAACAATGTTGTGAAGCTGAAAAAGGACACGGGCAAGTGGTGCGAGTTCCATAAGAGCTCCACCCACAACACAAGTGAGTGTCAGGCCAAGCAGTCACTGGTAGCCGAGCTAAAAATTTCAAAATTAGATGCATGTTCCGACTCTGAATCAGAACCCGACAAGGGGAATGACAAAGGGAAGCAGATTATCGATGCGGAGCCCAACGCCATTGTTGCCACCATGAAGATATTGAAGGAGGAACCCGAAGATCCAGAGGAGGAGGAGCGTATCTTCCACTCCCAGATGTGGGTAAAGGGCTCCTGCTACAGTTCATTGTCAACAACGGGAGCCAAAAGAACCTCATTTCGGCAGAGGTCGTGAAGCGCCTAGGCTTACTGACCACAGCACATCCACAACCATACACCATCGAGTGGCTTCACCAAGGACGGGATATTCGTGTGAGTTAGCAGTGTCGCCTTCCATACAACATCAAGCCCTTCACAGATGAGGTATTGTGTGACATTGCTCCCCTTGAAGTTTGTGATTTATTATTAGGACAACCATACTTGTGGAAGTGACATGTTGTGTATGAATCAAGGCCCCATGCTATTATTGTTAGTTTGGGAAATAAGTTTTACAGGATACCGAAGGTAGCAATGCCTACCGCCATCTCTTTGGTTACTGCCAAACAATGCAGTAAGCTCATTTCCAAAATAGGGAAATTTTTTTTCCTAATGATACGCTCTCAAGGAAAGAAGAAGACAGTGGCCACGACCTCCAGACAGGGCCCCTCCGCACGACAATTATAGATGGACAAGGTCATGGAGGAGTACGAGGACATCTTCACCTTCCCTGCAGGGGTTCCTCTACACTGTCAGGTCAAGCACTCCATCGATCTGACCCCAGGTGCACTGCTGCCCAATGGACCAATATATCGGCGCCCATTCTGGAGAACGATGAAATCAAGAGGCAGATTCAGGAGTTGCTGCAGAAAGGTCACATCCATCCGAGTTCATCGCCCTGTGGGAGCCCGATCGTGTTGGTACAGAAGAAGGCTGGGACTTGGAGACTCTATATTGACTATCGGGCGCTGAACAAGATCACTGTCTGTAATAGGTACCCGATCCCATGGATTGATGACCTCCTGGACCAACTAAAGGGGGCAAAATATTTCAGCAAGATCAATTTGAAGTTAGGATATCACCAAGTACCAATCGAACCCTTCGATGTGTGGAAGACTGCCTTCAAAGCCAAGGAGAGCCTTTTCGAATGGTTGGTTATGCCTTTCGAATTGATGAATTCTCCTGCAACCTTCATGAGACTAATGGATAACATCTTGCGACCATTCACCAACTCATTTGTGGTGGTATACTTGGATGACATCCTGATCTTCAGCCAGAGTTGGGAAGTGCACCTCCACCACATTCGACGAGTTCTCCAAACACTGCGGCAACACAAGTTATGTGCCAATTTTGAGAAATGCAACTTTTGGCATGAGCCAGGTTCAGTATCTAGGATACATTATTGATGAACAGGGGGTGCATGTCGATCCAGCCAAGATCCAAGTCATTCGGGATTGGCCATCTCCAACCACTATAACAGAGCTCCGCAACTTTCTAGGTCTTGCCAACTTCTACCGCGGTTCGTGCTGGGATTTTCTCATATCACTTGGCCCTTGAGTCAAGTGACCAAGAGAGGAGCGAAAGCAAAATTCTTTTGGTTTGAATCTCAACAGAAGGCATTCACAGAGTTGAAAGATTGTCTATGCATGGCACTAGTGCTCGCATTACCAAACTTGCAACAACCATTTGAGGTCGAGACAAATGCCTTTGACTATGCTATTGGGGTAGTCCTTACTCAACATGAGCATCCAGTGGCATATCACGGTGAGACATTTTCAGACACAGTCTGGAAGTATCCCACTTATGACAAAGAGATGTATTGCATTGTGCAAGTCTGCCGACAATGGAAGAATTACATTTGGGGAAGGAAACAGTCATCCACATTGACCACCGACCCCTGCAGTACATACAGACCCAAGGGAAATTGTAGAATGATCGCCATCAGAAGTGGTCCACATACCTTCAACAGTTCCATTTTAATATCAAGTATAAGAAGGGCAGCACCAATAATGTTGCAGATTGCCTCAGTCGACCACCGATCATGGCGTTAACCACCATGCTCAACTCTTGTCGGCATGAGACTTCTGATTGACCACTTCTCTAGAAAAGCGACCCAGAATTCGGCCACACATACCAGACACTCTTGGAGGGTCAGAATGTTCCAGATTTTCACCTCCGGGATGCCCTGTTATGCCACCTGAGTCACCTTTGTGTTCCTTCAAGCGAGTGTGCCAAGATGATTTGGGAATCACACTACAGTCGGGCTGCTGGGCATTTCGGGGTCAAGAAAATGGTGGCAGTACTACAGAAGTATTTCTATTGGTCGAATCTTCGACAGGATGTCGGGAAGTACATCAGATCATGCACTGCCTATGCCATTGCCAAACTGACGATCAAAAATAAATGCCTATATACCTCGCTGCCTACCCCTAGTTGACCTTGGGAATCCATCTCCATGGATTACATGTCAGGCCTTCCTTCCACTAAGCATGGAAACGACTGTGTTTTTGTGGTCGCCGACATGTTCTCGAAGATGGCCATTATGGCGGCCTGCAAGAAGAAAATCATAGCAGAAGCCACTGCTAAACTCTTCTTTGAACGAGTGTGGGTATACTTTGGGATCCCACAGTCTATCATCTCAGATCGAGACAGCAGGTTCCTCAGTACATTTTGGCCCAATCTCTGGTCGATGCTAGACACCAGAATCACTAAGTCCACAACCTTCCATCCTCAAACTGATGGCCAGACAGAGGTTGTCAACAAGATGATCGTACACGTTCTGTGCACGTACAACTCAAAGCATCCACGCACATGAGATGAGAGCCTCCCCAATGTTCAGCACAGCTGCAACCGAGCTCTTCATAGCTCCACTGGCCATAACCCTTTTCAGGTGGGCTTGCGATTCCAGCCACTATGTCCCATTGATGTGGCCATGCCATTTGCAGCTACTCGCACAGATTCGGCTCATGTCCAGTCTGAAACAGATAAGGCAACCAGCTTCATTGAGCACATCCAACATATTCGCCAGCAGGTCCATGACATTCTGGAGAAATCAAATGCCAAGTACAAGCAACGACATGATCAACATCGAGTGCCACACAAGTTTCAGGTGGGTGACAAATTCTGGTTGCATTTGCAAAAGGAATGCCTTACCGGAGCCTATCGGAAACTCAGACCACTCTGATATGGTCCTTACACCATTACCAAGGCTGTGGGAGACAATGCATTTGAGCTCAGCATTCCCCCATTCCTTAGCCTGCATCAAGTGTTCAATGTGGACCGCCTTCGGCCATACTTTCCACCATTACTAGACACATCCGACATTGCAGAACAGCTCACACCCATAGAGTTAAATCCAGATTGCATAGAACAAGTTGCAACTGATCGAATCATGGACACACAGATCAAACACACTCACCAACAGAATATCCAACTATATCGAGTTGTCAAAGCAAGCCAACTCCTTCACCAGGGCAAGTGGCTCACCAGGGACGAAGTTCAGCAGAAGTTTCCTCATCTCATGGAGAAACTCAACGCAATGGGGACCATTGCTTCCTAAGGGGGGAGGAATGATCCAGGTGGACATTGGTGGCCACCTGCCAAGTCCACTTGGACCCCCAACATTGTTTCTTTCAGAGTTTCAGTTTCCTTAATTGTAGCACATTTTACTATTTTTAGCAGTTTTTCGGGTCCTAAACTTCCGGAGCCATTTTGAGGCCCTAAACAATGTTTTTTAGGAAAACTAGGAGCAACATGGTCCATGTTCCTCTTCCCAAAGTTGTAGTTCTCGAATAGATCTTTCTAACGAGATATTGTGCATGTCAAACGGAGATCATATGCCAAAGTTACGACCCCGGGAAGTTGATGTACCAATTTACCCAAACGAGGCCCATAGTTTGGTGTTTCATCTTCTAGGGTTAGGTGTTTGTATGTTTAGGTTTTTCCATTGTTTCTCAACATTAAATAGGTCTTCGACCCTCATTGTAACACAATTCAAAGGCATGTAGCTACCACATCTCTTCTCAAAGATAAGCTACCATCGCCCTAGCTGGTTTATTTCCATTATTGTTTGTAAGCATATTTCAGTATTTTACATTAATAAAATTAAGCATTATTTCCGCTGCATCTCTATGTTTATGGTCATCTCTGCCATTTGTTACGTTCCTATTTAAACCCGGATCATTTATATTTATATTATTTATATATATTTATTCGTAACATCGCTTTCCTCCTCACAAAATCTTTGTCCTCAAAGCTTGTTGATGCAAAAAGCTTGATCTATTTTTCAGTTTCGAATGTCTTCTGCTTGATCTCTTTTTCTGCTATGAATGTCTTCTCATGTCGGAACAATCATCCTAGTCAATATAAGTTGATATGATGCTCTAAGCGATAAACAAAATTGACGCACCAAGAATGGATCTGACCATCTTAAATTAATCTTTCGTGGAATCTTGTAGCTATTGGATACTGTGTGTGAATTTTTAACACAAGACTAAATTGTACTAACATTAGTAGTCTTCAAATTGATACAGATTCATAAATTGATTGAGATGTTTGTTCCTGTGATTCGGATGTAGATAAGGAGTTCTTTTGGTTCATCTTTCCCTTATCATGTGTGTGGCAATATTCTGACTTACTTCATGGATGATGTTGTTGATTTGGATACATAGCCTTCACTTAGGATGTTCATCGTATGAACTGCAACATCTAAGTGTGCATTTTCTTCAACTGGATTGTCTTCTTCTTTAGTTGTGATATTCACTGGATTAGTATTTATTCCTTTCTCTTGAACTTGGACTTCTACATTTTATGCTTCCTTCTCGATAAACTGTGCACCTTGTTTTTCAATGACTTCTTGTCCTTCTTAAGCTTTTTAATTTGCTTCAAAAAAATTTCATTGTGGTCTTTAAACTAAGAAACTTCTTCATTTTTGTCAACAATGATCTTGTCAACTTCTATTTGCATACTTTGTAGAATTGTTTTACCTTCTTGAAAAATTACTTTTGAAATATTTGATATATCTTCTGGCGTTACTGAATTTGGCTTCAATGTAACATCTTGGAGTATTATTTTCTTCCTGTAAGAAAATGTTAAACTTTTTCTTTGCATTTAAGATGACAAATCCTAGCATTTCCATCCAAGGTAACCCCAAAATAATGTCACCTTAATTTCTCCATAGGGTTTGAACCAATTAATTAATCTTCAATGTTTAACTGTAAATTAGTTATGTCATATTTTTTGTTGCCAAAACAGTCTAATTTTTCGATTATATTTGACTTTGGAATCATTAATTGGTTTGTGATTTTAGGCATTATATAATTTTTATCTTCAACGAAAGAGATAGAAATAGTAACACCTTTTCCTACAAAAATTCTCTTAATGTTAAATAACACCTTAACATAATTGGATAAAGTTTCTAAAAATCCTTCTTCTTTCAATAATTAAATACTTTTTTTTTGTTTTTTTTCAAAAACTTACTCTATTTGTGTTAGTCAATAATTAGATTTTTTTTTTTCACTTTATTCAAAGATTATTTAAATTTTATTTTTAAAATATGATTAGGAACTTTGGAATTTTCTCTATTCCATTTAATTTAAACTATATATTTCTATAATATGACCTCTCTTACTTTATACATATTTTCTTTATTTCACAAAATATACCCCTTTATGTAATTTTTAAGAGTTTAATTTTTATTTTTTTACCATTATAAACACTTTCCACAAATTTTCCGATTTTTATAATACCCTTTTATAATTCTTCTTTTTTATTTTTTAATAAAAAGATATTTTATATTCACTTCCTCGCATTTTTTTAGACAATTTAATATTTTTATAAGAGTTTACAACTCTATACTGGTAAAGATTTTCAACTTATAATCTATGTGTCTATATGATAAATGAAACCTTAATTTTTCCACTTCGTTTAATTCTATTACTCTTATAGCCTATCGAATAGGCACGATTCTTGGTTATGATTGCTTTTTTTCCTGAGAACAGGGTACAATGGTATGTTTATGATTGTTCAAAAGATTGTACAAGTGGATTGGATAATCAACGGAAAAAAATGCAGCGGAGGACATGAGGCGACTGAGCGAAAGGTGACAGTTTTATTGGTTGAACTGGGGTCAACACAGGTCACGCGGTCGAGCTACGGTGAAGAGAATGTTGTTTTGTAATGAACACAATATGTATGGAAATTGTCCCAAGTTTACCAAATGAAACAATAGTTGTGGTCTGCGGGGAGGACATGGAAGAGTAGTTGGTTGTGGGGGTGAGCAGGGCCAACGGTTGTCTACAGTCACCAGACACAGTGTGGGTTACCGCAGAAGGGAGAACAGTGGTATGCACCCTGAAACCCCCAACCTGATGTTGTGTGGCAATTATTTGAGGCAAGTGAACGACTGCAGAAGATAAACACGGGATTTGAGAGGAAGGCAACACCACAAACCTAGAATGATGTTGCATTCCTTGTCCATAAATTTTTCACGTGTGAAGGGAGGTATGTAGTTGTTTATCACCAGCACCTCCAGTTGTAAGACCACTTGCGTCACAGTGGGTTGGTTAGCATGCCTTTTTTTCTTGCAAAAACCCTAAAGCATATGTCTCAATCAATACAAAAATAAAAGTGGCCATTGGAATCCTTGTCCCACCATTGCCTCACTAAACTTTTGTTGGTTAGTGTGCTACCAAGAGAAGGGAGAACTTAGGATGAACTAGTTGGAAGGCCATTGCATGTTGATGTTACTACCCTACCATAGGATTCCCTAGTAGATGCAACTCCACCACATGACCTCCCAACTGCAGACATTCCCACAAAACCTTTCCATATGGAAAACGAGTCACCTAGTGTTCAAACTACGAGGGTTTCTAGGGATTTTGTTGCTAACTCCCCACAAAAAAGAGACGAACAAGATGATGATGAAGAAGTAGAAATATTGGAGAGTAAACCTACCACCAGAAGATTGAAATGATACAAGAAGAACTTAGCAGTGGTGCCAAAAGCCAAGAAGAACAGGACAAAGCGAGGTCGTGTTGCTACACTTCTTGAAACCCTCCCTGTTGTTATAGAAGAAGCAGCAGAAGAGGGTTCCCTTAATGCTACACAAGAGCATCTATAAGATGTATTGATGGAAGAAGGAGTCATGGATCAAGGTTGCATGCAGCGAGGATTCATGGAACAAGGATTCGACCACCTTGCTAACACAAAAGAACAAGTTGAGAAGGTTCCCTCTACCCTTTCTGAGTATGAGTACATACAAGGAGTAACTGAATGGTATGGATCAGAGGGCCTTTCCTCAATTTCAATTTTGTATGGGGATGATGAGCAAGACAAAGAAACTGTACCAGAATTGACAAAGAAGCACATTAAAACAATAAGTACCCTTTCATATGTTCCTCTGTATATTTTGTTGTTAAAAAAGAATAGGGTTCTCTGGATGAAAAACAAACAACTTCAAAACACAGATAAAATCCTACATATGAGCTCAGATAAAAGAATGTTTTGAAAGATTAAATTTCTTGGCAAAAGTTGCAAACTCCCTACGCATTCATGTCATAGATATACCTTCTCTAGGGGTCCAAGAAAATATAACCCTTGCGAAAAAATAGACCAATGACATTGTTGTGCAAACAGAGGATCAGGAACTAGAGATGAAAATGACCAAAGGCACAGTTGTGCAAACAGAAAAACAACAATCAGATATGAAACTGACCAAATACATTGTTGTGCAAACAGAGGATTAGGAACCAGAGATGAAATTTTCCAAATGAACAATTGTGCAAAAGAGAGGAACGGGAACTCGAGATGAAACTGGCCAAAATGCACAATTGTGCAAACAGAGGATCAGGAACCAAAGATCAAACTGAACAAAGACATTGTTGTGCAAACAAAAGATGAGGAACCAAAGAATAAATTAGCCCTATGTATACCCTGTTAAAAGGGAAAACTAATACCTTTCCATTTCCATGAGAACTTAATTTGTGACCTTTGCAAGACATGGGAAGAATATTTAAACAAAGTTGAAGGAAAACATAAAAACACAATGGTTGAGCTACAAAGGAAGGTGACTGCGATGAAGAATGAGAAAAAACAACTTGGACAGTTAATGGATGGTGTACTCAGTTGCAGGGATCCTTCAACCAATTACAACTTGTACTTCGTAGAAATATTTCTGATGTTTAAAAAGAATGTTATTATCAACAATAATCCTTTCCAAGTCGAAT
Organism: Pinus tabuliformis; assembly: GCA_031772625.1. Classification (NCBI taxonomy): domain Eukaryota; kingdom Viridiplantae; phylum Streptophyta; class Pinopsida; order Pinales; family Pinaceae; genus Pinus; species Pinus tabuliformis. The sequence continues at coordinate 312,015,941 of CM062806.1, read as the reverse complement.
ACATAAATGGTTTCACAGAAGCATACAGGGCCTATACGAATCTAGATAAAGACTTGCTTTGTGAACTATACCAACATAACTTTTTGTTGTACCTTAACAAAAGATTGAATACCAACGCTTATGTAGGGGATTTCCAATTGAGAGCCTTTGTATCTTATTTGAGAAATCAAGTCAGTTGGGTGGAAGCTCTTAAAATTAAAAAATAAATAAATAAAATTGAGAGCATTCTATGGGTTAGAGGAGAATATCAAATACCTGCATAGATGATAAAAAACAACAAGAGTTGGCTAGTTTGTTAGAGGAAGCATAGATTATCGCCAAGAATAGGAAATGGACCATTTCATATTGCACATACCATATTCAAATATTAGAGACTGTTGCAAAAGAATGATGTAAAACAAGGTGGTAGGCCTCAGGGAAACAAACCTGAAATAAAGATCCATTTAATAACTACCTAAACTTAAAGATAACCTTAACAAGGGTTGCTAAATGTATTATTGGCATGGAACAGTGTGGGAATAACTGGATCGGTCTTATATTTCTTTATCCAATGATCTGAATGCCAACAAGGATATATAAAAAGTCTTGTACCCTAAACACAAGAAAAAACAAATTTGAATGTTGGAATGAAATTATGGGAACAACACGGTATCTTCATCCTGGTGACGCAGGACATAGTGATTATGGCATCAGCAATCTTCATGATCATCCCCCTCCATCATTAGATTCAAAGTGACTATTGTGTTCTTACACTAGCTCATTGTTGTTGACACACTAGCTCATCGTTGCGGGCACAATGGCTTACCATTGTTGACACTCTGGCTCACCGTCGCTGACACTCATTGCCACTGGTGCGGCAACTCATAGTCAGCAAATGCATAATATGTGATGTTGTAATATATTTTACTCTCCAATAATATGTCACCATTAGCATTGAGCAATTATCAAAAACTAGTAAAATTGTGTTTTAAATGTTTTTTACAATTTTGTTTCTTTTCTTCCAATCTAGATATTAGATTCATGATTAAACACCAACTTATGCAAGAACAAGTACTTCAAGAGATATGAAATCTTCCTACAGACAGCCTCTGGGTTGATTGTAGACCAGTGCCTAGGACATCTTAAAGAGTGCTTGACAGATTTATAGTAAAAACTTCAAGCACTTCGGTTTGTCACAAAAATACAAATGCGTTTGATTCATAATCATTCATAAAGATACCAAATAGAAAGAATCTTGAACACAGGAGTATTCAGAAAATAATCTTCAACTCATAGCTAGCCAAATCAGATTAGGAATGTGCAGCGATTTAATTTATGAAACAGAGGTAATGGGAGAAGATAGTAGAAGAGGATTCCATTATACAGAGCTTACAATCTAAGAATTCTATATATATCAACATTCAGAGAGAAGCGAGTGAGAGTAATATCTATGAAACATTGAGATACATGGAGCGTTGTTTAAAGATTCAATTCCTGCAACAATGTAGGCATTATCCGCCAATGTTTTGACTTAAATGAATATGCATTTGAAGGAAATACATCTAGCTGCTACTTTACATGTAATCTGAGAACACTTAACACATATGATAATACAAAGAGAGAGGATCATACTGCAAATCTAATAAGTTGGAATCCCTGAAATTTTGTATTAATCTCTTGAATAAAACCAACATACAACAAGCTTCAAGCAGGCCTTTAGGAAAACAGGAAAGGTCTCGTAGGAGAGAAGTCTTTCCAAAATTTTTGAACCTTTGATAAGTGTTTCTTCCTCCCTTTTATAAGGAGTGTGACGGTTTATAAATTAGATACAAAAATATCTCAAGCCTAAGCCTCTAGCTATCTGCTTGACTAGCTGTCTCGGCGTGCAAGTTTATCGCATCAAATTATTACAACAGAAAATATGTTTTTCTTTACAACAGAATAACAAAACAGCAAAATAAAACAGAACAGCATTAACATGTGAAACTGAAATGAAGGTCCTATGAAAATATCTCCATGCCACTTCCTCAGATAGCCTCTGGTCTAGCCACATTTTTGCCACATTATGCCTCAGATTATTTCAATCGGTTCCATGTCTCTTTCGGTCTTAATAGCTTTAATTATTCACTTACAAGAGCCGAGAGGGATCCCTCGTGGTGGCCATGACATATTCTGAAAGCCGCTTCCAACTCATTTGTCCCTATCGACTTCCTGTAGAACACTATCATAGCCATGATATGCATAGTTACTAGCATAGAACTATATTGGAGGTTCTTCAGTATTGGCACTTTACACTTAGAAACATTGTGCAACGGGCGAGTTCCGCAATCTGTGGCCCCCTTTGTTTTAGCCCCTTTTCAGCATTTTTCTCCATAGGACCAAGGGTGGTGACTAGGTTCTTAGCCTTCAGGCGCTAGTGCATTTTATTCTGTCCTGGGGGCTATTTTCCTTTGTAAATAGTTTAGCACCCCTGGTCTTTTAAATTGTTCTAGACCATGCGCTAGCACAAAATCGAGGCCCCCTTATTGACAGGTCACAATCAGGGATTTAACTTGGAGTTGCGACATCGAGATTCACCAATCGCCGATATGGCCTTCACCTCCAACATTGTGAGACCTCTAATGTGCGACCCCGTTGATATGCCAAGATGTTGATCCTCTGATTGGATCTTACTGATATGCCTAATCACAAATCGCTAATAGGCGAAATGCTTTCGTTGTTGCGTTGTACCTTGGAACCTATAATCACCAATATGTGATAAGTCGAGACCTTCAATCGTTGATATGTCGATTGGACACGTGTCAGAAGGAGACCAACTCAAACTTAGAATTTTACAAGATTTTCCTTTGTTTTCTGGTTTGGAGAGGCAAAACTTCAACTGGCTCTAACTTTTGACTCAAAAATCCGTTCTAGGACTTCCACATACCATTGAAAAGTTTATTTTGAGCACTATACAATGGAGGTGGTCTGATTTAGCTTTGAGTGCTTATGTGGCTTAGAAGATGGCTACAAAATATTCTACTCTTTCACACCCTTTTGATAGCTAAAAACAAATAATGCAGAGGGTGATAACATTGGTTCCACCTAGGGACAGTGCCTTGTTGGCAAGGTGTTGAGAACCTACAGATTAGCAGCCTTCTATCTATTGGGCATGGAGTCATTTATTCATGTATAAAAACAAAAATATAAAGAACTGAAAGCATCGCTGACATTTTACAATGGTTCACCAGTATGTACAATGGGTGAGAACTGAACCTCTTAATGTTGGAAATAATGCTTGAGGAATTGTCCATTTACAGGGAGCTCAAGCATTTCACCCTCCAAGATCTCCAGCATAGAAGTATTGTTTCCTTTAGTTTCAGTAACCTTGAAGGGTCCAAACCATAAGGGATCAAATTTACCATCTTTCCCTTTGTCTTCTTTTCTCATATCCCATCTTAAGACTAGACCCCCCTGTTGGAGAGGCATGTCTTTAGCTTTCTTGTCAAATAAGGATTTCATCTTTTGCTAGTAGTTGTCTAACCTGTGACTTACTTGTTCTCTGGTCTCCTAGAGCTCCACTAATTGATTTATCCTTCCAGTCTGGGAGTTGGGTTCTTCCACATCCTGTAGCATCTTAGCAACTAGCATAGCAAGTTGTATAGGGAATACAGCTGCTTTTCAATAGACCAATTTGAAAGGCTATTTACCTATGGATATTTATGGAGTGACCATGTTTTCCCATAATGCAAATTTTAGTTGAGAATTCAGTTCCTTTGGCTTTCTGCAGTTGACTTCTTTAGGATTCTCACCATCGTTTTGTTGGAAGACTCGACCAGTCAATTTCCTTGAGGATAGTAGGTGGTGGAATGGCCAACTTTGATGTTAAATTTCTGACAAAAGGTGCTAAACTTTGCAGGATTAAAAGCGTGGGAGTTATCACTCACAATCTTCACAGGACAACCAAACTGGCCAAAATATTCTCCTCCAAAAATTTCATTACCACAGTGTCATTTGCATTCGTGGTTGGCACTGCTTCTACCCACTTGGTGAAATAGTTTGTGGAAGTGAGGATCCACTTGTGTTGGCCGCTGGAAGGAGGATGTATATCACCGATGAAGTCTAGTCTCCATTACCTAAAGGGTTCTTCTACACAAACAGGGATCAAGGGGAGCAGAGCTAATTTTTTCTTTTCAACGAGCATTTGACATTGCTGACAAGACCTAACATAAGAATCAACATCTCTGAATAATGTGGGCCAATAGAACCCTACTTTCAATATCTTATGTGCAGTGGCCTTCAAGTTGTAGTTCCCCCCATAAATGCCAGTATGGAACTCATCCATCACTCTTTGAGTTTCTGTTAATCTAGGTTGTTGATATGAATATAATTCGTAACAGATAGATAAATAAAATAAATATAAATATTAAATATTATTTAGGTTAAATAGTCATTAAATTAAGTGAAAAGGCATGTCTAAAAGACATGCCCATTCACAAAAGGTCACCTGCTGAGGTATAAAAGCAGGGCCTCATTGTAACATTCAAATCATCTTATATCATCTTATACATTTTATATATATTAATATATTATTATTAAATACCTGTGTATATTTTAACATATTAAGTTTTCAAGCTATCAATTTCTATCAGTAGTCTTTTGTGCTTCAGCATAGTTTTTATGCTACAGTGGTATCAGAGCCATGGCACACGATATAATCATGCGGGCCTTTGAACGTAGTTCACCGCACAATGTGCCATTACATTCACATCTTGATTACATTGAACAGTTTAGTATTCAAGAAGCATTTCAGCGTTTAGAAAAATCATTTGCAGAAGTTAAAGCATGTCAAAAGGAAATCGATAATAAGGAAGAGAATAGTGACAGTGAAGAAACAAAACAAGGTGAAGCAGAAGAAGAAGACTATCTTGAGAAACAAGAAGATGAACAATATCATAACAATGAAGAAGATGTTGTCAATGAGAAATTATCATCCATGACCCCGGAACAAGAGCAGGCTGTTGTAGATATTGGCAATGAAAAGATATTAGATTTATCCTGGTTGGAAGAAGATGTTAATGAAAATCTTCCATTGGTGGCTCTTGAGGAAAAACAAGTTTTTAAAGATATGATGATTACTACTTCTGATTTTGATGATAAAAGTGAAGGCTGCAAAATTTATTATAGAAAAATGCCCAAGCGTTCTAGAGATCATGACCTCGGCCCTGTCTTCCACTTTGTCTCCAACAAGGACAACCTCGTTGTAGCGGTGGGTTCTGTACTGGAGCAACGCCGGAGGTCACTTTTTGCGCAAATTAGCAAGGGTGATCCGACACAGGCCGTGGCTGATGAAAAACGGCCAATGCATCTGGTGGCCACGCTCTTATCTCGTCCCTACCCCTCTGCCCACTGGGTGAAAGCAACGTTATCTATCGTTGCTCATTTGCACAATGACATTGAATTGGTAGTCCCCAGCATGGGCATAGACCCCGAGTATTCCCTTTTAGACCCAATTATAAATGTACTGGACTTAAACTGTGGAACGTTCCTTGGAAAATACACACAGAATGCAGTAAATACTAGAAAAGTCAACATCTTTGTGGTCGATCAAGCGCTTGTGAATAATTACGTGGTGTTAATGCGTCTTGGATTTTTTGATGGGGATCCGTCGAAGCAAGAGTTCAAGAAGCTAGGCCCAAGCGATGTGTGCACTGCGGAGCATCAACAACTGGCTTTGGACACAGCCAAACAAGGCATTGTTCTTTTGAAAAACGATGGTTCATTGCCACTATCACCTAACAACACAAAGTCTTTGGCAGTTATTGGTCCCAATGCAAATGTAACCAGAGTTATGATCAGCAATTACGCAGGAGTGCCATGCAAATATACCACGCCTTTGCAAGGTCTGCAAAAATACAGCAAGGCAATTTATCAGCCAGGATGTACAAAGGTTTCTTGTAATGGGAGTGGATTGATCAACGCAGCAGTGCAAGCAGCAACAACTGTAGATGCAGTAGTATTAGTTGTGGGTCTTGATCAGTGAACTCTTTTCTGCCACAATGGCACGAACGAGCATGTCATGTCTGGTCTGAATCGTCGGCCTCACATCGTCCAGGTCGCTCACATTTCGCAAGAACGGGATCAGCTTCAGCAACTCGCAATCTGATTCATCCCTTTCGAAAGCTTGATCTCAATGGAGTTGGACGATATTGCTCGCACATAGACTTCAAGTCATCGATGAACACCACATTCTTCATATCCAGTTCAACGATGCCAACACCGCGTTCTTGGCCAGTGTTGCCCCTGTCTGGACCCGTTCCGACCTATCCCAAGGCTCCAACGACGTCAGTTCAAACGACGGCTCTATTCACATCGGGCACCAAAAGACTTCGGTCAACCGACGCAATTATGCAAAACCCTCCGATGCATTTTTTCAGCCAAACGTTGCAACCGGTCTCGGTCAACCGTCATATGTCGTACCTCATCAGAAATAAAAAAACGAAATTACATATATATAAATCTCTTAACAAGAAAAAAACAAAACTATATATATATATATATATATATATATAGAGAGAGAGAGAGAGAGAGAATTTAATTATATAATTATATGTTATATTATAATTGATATATAGTTTCTAATTAATTAATTAATTTTATTAAAAATAAAATAAAAATTATTATTTATTAAAAAAATAATAATAGAGTTACTAAAAAAAAATTTGTTAGAATTATTAAAAAAATAGAGTAAAATAAATAAATAAATCCAAGGGAATGTTACTGACGAGCTATAAGATGCCAGATTATATTCGTCGAGATGACAGACACTGAGTGAAAAAAACCCCCAAGATTAAAAGCTTTGAGGACAAAGCTTCCGAAGGAAGAGGCTATGTTATGAATATAATTCGTAACAATTAGATAAATAAAATAAATATAAATATTAAATAATTAAATATTATTAGATTAAATAGTCATTAAATTAAGTGAAAAGGCATGTCTAAAAGACATGCTCATTCACGAAAGGTCACCTGCTAAGATATAAAAGCAGGGCCTCATTGTAACATCAAATCATCTTATATCATCTTATACATTTTATATATATTAATATATTATTATTAAATACATGTGTGTATTTTAACATATTAAGTTTTCAAGCCATCAATTTCTATTAGTCTTTTGTACTTCAGCATAGTTTTTATGCTACAGTTGTCATTGATGTCAATATGGAAGTGTTTGGCAAATTCTTGTGACATGTGTGGTTGCCCATTGATGCCCATTGATCATAATACTACTCATGGAGGATCCAAGGATTGAATACAGACATAATAGAAACAGTGGAACCGAGGAGGAAAGATATCAGAAGCCATCAGAAGAGAAAGAGAAAGAGTAAAGAGGAGAAGCCATCGTGAAGCCAAAAAGTGAGAGGAAGAGTTCATCGGAAGCCATCAAAGAAGCAGGTTACGGAGCAACAGAAGCAGGTTTTCGCATATGCCCAAGGGTAAGTGCTATCGGAAGAAAAAAGAGGAACATTGCATCGGAGGAATTATATCGGCGGGTTATCAACGGCTTTACCATTTTATTATGTGTCACGTTGAATCCCCCGACTGCGATATGTATTGCGGACCCGAAAACAGGTTATGGTAACCGCCCTATTGTAATATCGCATCCGCGCGTATCGGAACCTTCGCGTCGCAAGTTATGAAGGCTTGTCACATTAAAACCCCCGATTGCAATATAATGGAGTCAAGAAATGAATGGTGGAGATCAAACCCAAGTGCTTGCGGAAGGTGAATTGCGGAAATTGATCTGGATCGTCAGATCAACAAATTCGTTAGATCGACGGATATTAATGGCCGAGGAATAGATCTAGATCGTCAGATCGATAGATCTGTTATATCAACGGTGATTAGCAACTGTGGGGATAGGAAATTACGCATTTCCTTGATCGTGGCTGAAGTCCCGCACTCAATCCTAGCCATCGATCTCATATTCAACTCTTAGATCACGGTCAACTGCGGGGGTTAAGGCCGTTTTAATCCATGTGTCAGTGAAAGTCCCGCAAACCATAGATTGTGATATAATATGCGGACCCGATAGCTCCATTAGAACATACCTTTATGTAGTATCGCATCCAGATATCGGGGAAGTTACGCAAATCATAAGAGTTGTCACCGTCGGACCGCCGATTGCGATAAGACTTGTGAACCCAACCGCCGATTGCGATAATATTGTGGACCCGATGGATTCATTAAAAACAGTTCATTGAATATCGCATCTGCTCCATCGGAAGACAGAGCATGTGCACACTTGTAAAACCTCCGATTTTTATGAAGTTACGATTGCGGGATTAAAGGAATGACTCTGATTCTCATGAAATTGTGATTGCGGGATTAAAAGTGATGATGTGGCATGTGGGACCTCCATGTGGGTATAGCAGCTCTTATGTGATTTCCGTAAATAATAAGTCTATTGGATGAATATTAAAAAAGGGCCTCTCTGATATAATTTTAATATGCGACATCATAAGTCAGCCTCTCCTCCAATAAACGTGTCTTTTGGGTATTGATGAGACTTGTATATATACAAGTTAAAAACTTCACCTCAAGCATTGATCCCGGGCATCCATCATAGAGAAGAAGGACAGTTCACAACTCGTGAACATGAGGTAGTAGAAGAAAGGAACCCAAAGGTCAAAGGAATGAAAGAGGAAGCCAAAGGTCAATCAAACAGAAGAGGAAGACGAAGGTCAAGCAAGCGAAGAAGGAAGCCGAAAGGTCTAGCGGAAGAAGAAGGAAGCCAAAGGTCGAGCGAGTCAAGAAGGAAGCCGAAAGGTCTAGCGGAAGAAGAAGGAAGTTGAAGGCCGAAGCAGTCTGTCGATTGGGTTATTTATTGAAATTCTCGGACCTGTGTTTGACTGTGATACAAATAACAGTTCAAAAGGATGCTTTGCAGATCTAAGAATATTATCTAAGTATGAACAGGGTTGTTTTTTAATTGAATGCACAATATGAAACCACGATAGTCACTCCTCTAAAGAAGTCACTCCTGAAGCAGTCACTCCTAAAGCATTTACCGTGACAGTGAGAACAGAGACTTGAAACAGAGAGATGTTTTTTGTGCAGAGCTTAGTGCAGTTCATTGTAGACATTGAAGTTGTGTGAAGACTATTGAAGATCATGATGTATTAGTCATCATGATGTGACTTCGAGATTTTTCTTGGACGTAATGAAGAGCAATGGTGACACCTTCTATGAGACAAGGTCGTCATTGATTTTATAGCATGAAGACTACAGTGAAACTATAGATTGACACAATTCACTGAAGAAGATTTTTGGAGCAAAATATAGCAGTAGGTTGGAGCCCTTGGGGTTGGTGCCTCAGAATTGGAAGGATTGGTTTCCTTGGAGTTGGTGCTCCTAAATCCAAGGTTGGTGCCTTGAAAAGGTAGGGTCGGAGCCCTTAGGGTTGGTGCCTCAGAATTGGAAGGATTGGTGTCCTTGGAGTTGGTGCTCCTAAACACAAGGTTGGTGCCTCGAGAAGATAGGGTTGGTGCCCTAGAGGTTGGAGCCTCACAAAAGACCAAGTTGGAGCTTGGCAACTGGTTGGAGCCTTATATATATATTGTACTTGATTTATTGTAAAGATTATATTAATAAAAGCATTTATTCCTATTGTTCATTTTGTGTTCTATATATAAAATGATTTAACTAGTAAAAAAAACAATCGAAAAGGAATATTGATTCACTCCCCCTCTTAGTATTTCCAACAGTTTTTGTCTCAACCAAACACAGCAGTAGAATTCCCACCAGGTCTTTCCAGTACAGTTGCCCATTGGATATAACGAACTTCTGGGCTTGAGCCCTCAATGCTCTGTACTTGGATTTTTCCATCTTTGTTGGGCACCTCAAAAATAGGAGATAGTGGATGACATTTTGATACCAAGCAGAGGTTTCATATTTGATATGAATCTTTTGGACTGAAGTCTTAATCATGGGTTGTGTCCCCTCTTCATCTTCTTCAGTTAAGAGGTTGATCCCCAAGGCCTGGCAGTTAGACTCCAATAGGATTTTGGCCAACCCTTATCCTTTAACGAGTTTAGTGGGCTTTACCTCCATGTCATACTCTTGTATTTTTTTAATCCACTTACCCCTTTTACCATCACTGTCTCCTTGCACCAATATGTCCTTAACAGTTGTTGTCGGGACATAAGCCATGATGTTTGAGTGTAAAACATAAACTCTAAAAACCTTCAAAGCTTTTACTAGAGAATATGCATGTTTTTCCAATATATTATACTTCAGTTCAGCATCCCGCAGCACCTGCCTAAAGAAAGCTATAGGCTGCTTATGGCCTTCCTTATTTTTCTGAAGTAACACAATAGCTACAGTATGGGGGGAGGTAAAAGAAAAGATGTAAAATGGCCTTGAATAGTCTAAGTTGACTAACACCGAAGCCTCTGCAAAATATCTCTTGATTGTAGAGAAGGATTCTCGGCAATCTGAGCTCCACTTTACTTCGTTCTCCTTCTTCAACATCTTTGCAATGCCCTTCACTATCTCTGCATAGTTAGGTAGAAATATTCTCAAGAAATTAATCCTCCCCAACAAGATGTGGATCTCCTTTTTATTCCTTGGTAGGGAAATGTGACTAATGGCCTCCACCCGTTTAGGATCTATCTTTACCCCTTCCTGTGCTACGATGTGCCCCAACAACTTTCCTTCGCTCAAAACGAACTGGGATTTCTTAGGATTTAGGGACAACAGATACTTTCTGCATTTCTCAAAGGTAAGTTTCATATGTTTAATGTGATCCTCATTTGTTTTGGAGAAAACAGTGATATCATCCAGATAAACCACCACAAATTTGTCTTTGTCTCCCACAAATGATATATCCATTTCCCTCTAGAAAGTTTCTCCTACATTTATTAGGTCGAATGGCATCCTTGCGTACATGAAAGTCCCCCAAGGTGTAGTGAATGTAGTTTTCTTTTAATCCTCAAGATGCACTACTACTTGGTTATATCCTGAAAAACCATCCATCATGGACATTCGAGCAAAGCCAACTACCTTATGTAAAATGTGATCCATTTTAGGCAATGGGTAGTTGTCCTTCAAAGAAGCTTTATTGAGGTTCCTGAAATCTATACATAGACTGATTTATCCATTCTTCTTCCTAACAAGAACCAAATTGGCAACCCATTTTGAGTACCTCAATGGTACAATGATCTTAGCCTAAAGCAACCTCTTCTCTTCCTTTCGGGAGTAGAAGGGAATTGATATGTCTAAGTTTCTGTTTACAAGGGAATTGATTTGTCTGAGTTTCTGCTTACAAGGCTTCATATCATTTTTTAAAGGAATCTTATGTTGAATATCATTTACATCAAAAGTTTTCAAATCATCATAAGGCCAAGAAAAAACATCTTTATAGGCTTTTAAGATATTTAAGTACCTTTGTTTGTATTGATGAGGGATCCCTTTTGACAACTTAATCATCCGGGATTCTTCTTCTGAGCCTATGTTGCAATCCTCCACCTGTTCATCGACTTCCTGTTCAGCAAGTTTAGAAGCCACATCGTTGTCTTTGAATAACCTCCCCAAAGGAGCTAGACCCCGCGAAATGGAATTTCCCTTCAGTTGCATAACTCTATGTCCTGTGATGTTTTCCTCCCATTCAATCAGTTGTTCTTTTGTTACTTCTTCTTCTTCTTGGTCAATCACATAGTTTGAGAATTCCCCAATGACTTCCGTGAAGTGCTTGATTTTATCATCATCCTCAAACACTTGCCAGTGTTTCAAATTGTCAAGCACAAAAGATCTATATCTAACTTCAATTTCATACCTGAGCAGTGGATTTTGTGGTGGCTTGTAGTTACTGGTAGCTATAGCTAAAGAGTCAGCCATTCGATTTCCTTCTCTAGGAAAGAATTGGACATTAAAAGAAGAGAAGAATTTTTCGATCAAGTCCCAAACTTCATTTATGTAAGCCCTCAGCCAGGGGTTCTTGGTTTGGCATTGGTCCTTGATTTGCTTCACTACCAGTTTTGAGTCTCCAAATATTGTCAGGCAGTCAATGTTTAGATTCTTTGCTGCTTGCAGGCCCAGTAGCAATGCTTCATACATCGCCACATTGTTGGTGGCCTCAAACTTCAATTTGAAGGAGAGGGGAATTAAGCTACCTTCTGGAGATATCAACAATACCCCTGCCCCATTTCCTTATTTAGAATTGGCACCATCAATATACAGCTTCCATACCTTGCTACAATCTTTGAGTTGTCGGTCTGATTTGACTACAGGTTGTACCTGTGTTTCTTCTATAATAAATTCATCTTCTTCTAACATAAAACTAGAGATGTCCCTTTCTATCCCATACACAGGTGCATTATTTGAACAATTATCTCGTGTGACTATTTTATCGAATTTGGATCCTCTATACAGTGTCCTTTCCTCTCCACCAAAGACAGAAATGGTAGCATAAATAAGATCCGGCTTGATGGACCCTCCGATCTTTAATCCCCAAGACTTGGAAAAAATCATACCAAACCTCACAACGATGTCTGCAACTACAATTTCCATCCCCACACTTTTCGCTAGGATATGGACCAAATTCACCACCAGATCCTTGATCATCCCCAAGCACTTGACCCTCTTAGAGTCAAAAGAAAATAGATCTTTATATGGTCTGGTTATCTCTAGACCCTATTGTTCCATCACTGGTAGTGGCATCAAATTATGAGAAGCTCCTGAATCCAACATGCAATTATGGAGCAAGAGGTCATGTACTACCAGAATGACATAAAAAGGTGGGTGGAGGGATCTTGTTCCTCAACATGAGGTCCAAAGACTACCATTGGCCTCTCTTCTTGAAGGTTTAAACTGTCAAGTGGTGGGATTGAAGCGGAAGGAAACAGAAACTGAGAGACTTGGACCTTGTAGGTGGGTTGTTTCAAGCGCTCAGACAATGGGACTGGGATCTTGACCTTTTCAAGCTCTTTTTTAAGGTTAAAGATGGTAGGGCCTTTCTCTGCGGTGCTAATTTCTACATACTCCTTTTCTTTTTCATGGATAAGTCTAGTAGGGGGATGTGATTTACCTTTTTTGATGACTTCAAGCTTATAGTCATTCGTTTCAAAGGACTCTTTCTTTCTTGGAATAATTGGATCTACGGGTCCCTTCCCCTTGTCAACAGACTTAAGAGGCTCCTAGGAGGAAGTACCTTCATTCTGATCTTGTGCTCTGGATCTCTTTCTAGATGATCGCAAATCGTACTTCTTGTGCAGCTGAGCGCACATGAAGTCAGCGAACGGTTCAGAGTAGTCATCGATCTCATCATCATCCAGTGTGGCCTCAAGCTCCTCCTCTTCATATGTTCTGAGTTCTTGTCCCTCGTCGGAGAAAGAGGAACACAAGTTCCCCTAAACATCACTTGTATCTGGTGTTAGTTCCTCCGTATCATCTTCTATATACAATGGAGGATGAAAGTGGTCTTCTTTCTCTCTCCTATCCCTTTTCATTATCTATAGGGGAGGCCTTCTATATTGGGGATTAAAACCCCAATTAGCAGCTGAGAAGTTCTATCTTTGAAGGCTTTTATTCTCCAGCTCCATTTTTGTTAGTTTTCTTGATAAGTTCTTTATCAACTTATCCATCTCCTCTATCCTTTGTTATTGGGATTCTCTCCCACTTAAGGAAGTTGCCTCATCTTTTCCCTTTTTCTTCTCTCCAAAGTCAGTGTCGCTTCTTGACTTCCCTGTGGAGGTAAAGTTTGCTTCTACTTCAAGGGCATCGGTTTGGATCTCGTCCAAGGTAGGAGACTTCCTTTCTCTAAGAGTAAAATTTAATTCTAAATCAAAGGCCCCAACAAAGACTACTCGGGCAGCGGCCTGTGGAGGTTTGATTTCATTAACCAAATTGTTGTACAGTTTATTAAATCTTTTAATAAAATTTGAGATATCCTCGCCAAATTTCTTCTTGATAGCATTAAACTCAGTGAGAATGTATCCATGGTCTCTCTTCTCACCCCATTTCAGTATAATGGAGTTCTCCATTTCTTCCCAAGTGTTAATGGTAGCATTTGGAAATTATTTAAACCATTTCCTGACTTCCCCGTCTAAAGATTGGACGAAAAGCCTCAACACTACATCCTGATCTTCAACATTCATATTTTATACAAAGGCACAGAAAATTTATGCGTCTTTGTGTTGTTACATCAGCGTCTTCATTATACCTTAGTAGGAACTTGAGATAGTCTTGTGGCATAGCATTTAAAGGTTGGGGCAGGTCTAAGGGAGCATATTTGTTTAACAAGAATTCTGGGACATCCATTCGGATCAAAGGTGGTGGTGCTTGAATTACTGGAGGAGCCTAAGGTATTACCAATGGAAAGACAACTGACTAACAAACGGTTCACAATGTGTGTATGGCTAATTTGGAGTTTATCTTTTATCTCCTCAACTTCTTCTTTGACCTCTCGAGACGCAGTACTGAGCAAATGACCACTTTCTGGAGGATATACCAGGACTCTAGGAGGAAATTCAGAACAATGAATTACAGTTTTTTGTGAACTGGATGAGGAGGTTTTAGGAAATGAAAAGGCAATATCATCAATGTTTGGAGTCTTTTCTTTCAAAATCCTTCTGAATATTATTCTTTCTGGATCAGATACGGATGGTGTTTTTTGTTGAGAAGTATCTGAGTGGGTATGGGGGTTATTATAAGCGAGAGTGATCAAATAGAGATATAGGCAGTGGATTTGCCAAGATGTTTATAATAAAATTCGGACAATGAAGTCGCCAAGGTGAGAGATCTTCAACCCACACTTTCCTTGCTCACCTAATAGAGGGAATGTAAAGATTACTCGTACCCAGGGAAAAGTATCTCAATTTGGTTCCTTGACAACAGCACCAAAAAAATGTTGTCGCTTTTTCTAGCACCTGTGGCACAAGTGCTTCAGGAGATATGAAAGCTTCCTAGATACAGCGTCTGGGTTGATTGTAGACCAACGTCTAGGACATCTTAAAGAGTGCTTGATAGATTTATAGTAAAGACTTTAAGCACTTCAGTTTGTCACAAAAATACAAGTGAGTTTGATTCAGAATCATTCATAAATATACCAAATAGAAAGCAGCTTGTACACAGGACTATTCACGAAATAGTCTTCAACTCACATCTAGCCAAATCAAATTAGGAATGTGCAGCGATTTAATTTCTAAAATAGAGGTAATGGGAGAAGACCGTGGAAGAGGAGTCCATTATACAGAGCTTAGAATCTAATAATTCTATATAAATCAAGACTCAAAGAGAAGCGAGTGAGGGGAATATCTATGAAATGTTGAGATACATGGAGCGTTGTTTAAAGATTCAATTCCTGCAACAATGTAGGCATTATCCGCCAATGTTTTGACTTAAATGAATCTACACCTAAAGGAAATACATCTAGATGCTACTTTAGATGTAATCTGAGAATAGCATTTAACACATACGATAATGTTAGATCTGAGACTTTTGTGATTCATATTGTACATAAATGTCTTTCGGAATAATCACATCATTAGGATTTGGTCAACGTTTCGAACCAACCAATGCGGTTCATCCTCAGGACAAAGTGAGGATGAACCACATTGGTTGGTTCGAAACGTCGACCAAATCTAATGATGTGAGTATTCCGAAAGACATTTATCTACATACGATAATACAGAGAGAGAGGAACATACTGCAAATCTAATAAGTTGGAATCACCTAGAATTTTGTATTAATATATTGAAGAAAACCAGCATACAACAGGCTTCAAGCAGGCCTTTAGGAAAATAGGAAAGGTTTCGTTGGAGAGAAGTCTTTCCCAAAATTCGGAACCTTTGATAAGTGTTTCTTCCTCCCTTTTATAAGGAGAGGGAGGGTTTAGAAATCAATTACAAAAATATATTAGGCCTGAGCCTCCAGTTGTCTGCTTGACTGGATGTCTCGGTGTGCAGGGTCTATCGCCTCAAATTATTACAACAGAAAAGATGTTTTTCTCTCAAAAGGAATAACAAAACAGCAAAATAAAAGAGAACAACATTAACATGTGAAACTAAAATTATAGTCTTGTGAAAATATCTCCATGCCAATTCCTCGAATGGCCTCTGGTCTAGCCACGTTTTTTCCACATTATGCCTCAGATTCTTTCAACCAATTCTCTTTCGCTTTCAGTCTTAACAGCTTTAATTATTCACTTACAAGAGTCGGGAGTGATCCCTCATGGTGGCCATGACATATTCTGAAAGTCGCTGCCAATTCATCTGTCCCTCTCGACTTCCTGTAGAACAGTATCGGAGTCATGATATGCATAGTTACACTGACATAAAACTATATTGGAGGTTCTTCAGTATTAGCACTTTACACTTAGAAACATTGTGAAACAGGCGAGTTTCGTGATCTGTGGCCCCCTTTGTTTTAGCCCCTTTTCAGCATTTTTCTCCATAGGACCGAGGGCGGTGACCAGGTGCTTAGCCTTCAGGCGCTAACACATTTTAATTTGTCCCGAGGGCTATTTTCCTTTGTAAATAATTTAGCGCCCCTAGTCTTTTAAATTGTTCTAGACCATGCGTTAACACAAAATCGGGGTCCCCTTATCAGCAGGTCGCAATCGGGGATTTTTTAACTTGGAGTTGCGACATGAGGATTCATCGATCGCCAATATGGCCTTGACCTCCGATGTGCGGCCCCGCTGATATGCCATGTTGCTGATCCTCGGATTGGATCCCGTCAATATGCCTAATTGCAAATCGCTAATCAGCGAAATGCTTATGTTGTTGCGTTGTACCTTAGAACCTTCGATCGTTGATATGTAATAAGTTGGGACCTATTAGGATCCTATAATAATAGAATTCATAATTTTGAATTAGCTATGGTTAGTCTTGTAATATTATACATATGTTTGCTTTCTACAAAGTGTTTTCCATATTAAAATTTTAAAAATGTAAAGAGGGTATGTCCTAAAAGAATAATCAAAGGACAAAAAGAAAGAAAAAGGAAAGTGAAAAAAAGTGAAAAATATGAACCCCAAAAAGAAATAAAATAGATCATGACAGTGTGCAAATTCAAATGCCACTACTTTTTACTTTACTATGCAAAATAAGGTTGTGTGCAGCTTGTTAAAAATGCCACAATCCAGGATGGTCAAAAAGCTTAATCTTGACTCATTCATGCTTTAAATTTCATGTTGATAGATAGATAATAAAGGTCTAGCCAAATTGTTTAACCTTGGTTGATCAATGGTTAGATAGAGAATAAAAATGTGATCATCAATTTAATTTGAGCCATTGAAAGTTATAAGGTTAAAATTAGATAGTTTGTTTATCAAAAGAAAAGGAAATAAAGGGTCAGCAAGCTCAAATGCACCCATTGAAATGAAGAAAAAATGTTAAGAGTAAATAAAGGGTAGGTAGAAGAAGTTTTGCAAATGCACGAAATTGCTGAGTCAAAAGCACATTTATCATGTTTAATCCTATGTTTCATGTGCAGGAGGAATTGTGAGAAAGAAAGGATATTTACCAATTTTGTTTACTAATTTCCCCTCATTTCACTACACCCCTACATACTTATTTTCTAATTTCCCCCATTATTCCCTCATTACTTATAAATACCCTTCCCCCTCATTTTGACCTTTTACCCCTTCGTTTCACACATTTCCCTAGAAATTACCCTTCAAAAATCATCCTCCCTTCCCAAAACCCCTTTCCCTACTGTGAAACCCATTCGCCATTACAAATATCACTTTCTCCCTAGTTAATTTCCCTTTTTCCCCCTTAAAAACCCACAAAAACCCCTTATCCTAAGCTTTTATTTACTATCCCCCCCATTATGTAATTAACGCCCCTACTTTATATTTCCCGACAAAACCTTTTAACCCACCAACCCTTGGTGTAGTTAAAGAAAACCCCGCCATATAACCCATGGTCCCACCTTAATTAACCATTTGTTTATATTGAAAATCCCAACATTATTGGTTAAATAATTACAATTATCTGTAATTAAATCCCGGGGCCTGCCAAATCACTTTCCTGATTCCATCCGTGCAACTTAACTGTGTGATATCCCTTCGATCTCCTGCGCCCAATTCCGACGGTGTACAGCCATATCGTGTGGATTCATTATCCAACCATTAACATCCCGAGAGCACGCGAGGTTCGTGGTTTTGGCCGAGCGCTCTTTGTCTACGTGGTGGCACCAGGTTACATCGCGTGCTCGCGAAAAATACCGGCTGCCATCCAAAAGCGTTGTGATGGTGCACAAAATTACCTCCCCGCCCAAACCGAAAATTTTCCACTGTTCATTTAAGAATTTCCACACCAAAATGTGACCGTTATCGGTTAAAACGCCAAAAAGGCCCCAATTCGCTCTTTTCTTGCATTTTCACTGTAAACCTCTGCTAAGCCGTTTGCGACATCCTGAACCTCAGTGTGACCAAATTGACCACCTTTTGCCGCTTGAAGACGCTGCGAATACCCAATTGAAGCATCCAATTGACACTTGAAGCCTTAGTACCTTTTGCAGTTACCACAGAACCCCTCTGCACACCAAATCGCCAATTTCCAAGTATTCTTGGAAAAAACCAGAACAACCCTTGAATTTGAAAACGCACAGTTGTAATTAAGTGGTTAATTAATTGAATTAATTAAGAAACCTTCCATAAATTGAAGAAAAACTTATTTGTACATCCCAAACCCTTTTACAGACTGTAATTACCCTCCCATTGTTCCAGAGCTTCTAAAACTCACTTCTGAAACCACTGAAAGCCTAATTCAATTCAGTAATCCCAATTATGGCTTCCCAAACTTCTCTGGATGTAAAACCTCTACAAACCCCTCACCTGGATATTGACCGCCTTGCCTTAACAGACCGAGACTTTCAAATTAAGGACACTGCTTCCCATGCCTACCTACTAAAGCTCCATTGCTGGAGTAAAGACAAATTTTTGAACAAGAATGATGGCATTCACCTTTGGGAGTCTAATTTGCCCAAGTATTTGTTCCCAAAAGTACACCCATTCCCAGAAATCATTCGCTTTTGCCAAGCTTGCTACATTCCCACTCAAATAACCATTGTCACACCTGACCAGCAAGTTTTATTCACCATCACTGCAAAATCCATTAATCAAATGCTACAAGTCCAACCAAGCCCAATGAGACCCCACTTTCTATTGAAGGCTTGCTTGACCTCTATACCAAGTTAGACCTTCCCAAGATAGCCCAAATTTTCCAAACTTTCATCATAGAGGAATGTCATACTCCAATAGAGAGTCCTCCATATGCTGCCACCATTTTTTCTGAGAGAGGCAGACAAATCATAACCATGCTCTCCTACATTTTAGGATACACTACAAATGAACATGTGGATGAGGTTGACCTTGCTTTCCTTTCCATCTTTTGCCCAGGCAAGCCTCTTGCTATAATTTAAAACCATGCTCAGTTCATAGCAGATAGGATGCATGAACAATTCATCAGACTACCAAATGAGAGAGTTTTCAAGTATTTTTCAGTTTTATTTCATATGTTCTTGTACTACCAATCAGACAAATTCCCTGTCAACATTCAGAAGTTATACCAAAGGCAATCTAAGATCAGTCATCTATTGGACACCCTTGATCCAAAAGTACTCCACTGTATTTACTTACAAACACTTCATTGATTCATTTGTTCATCCTGTTATAAACATGCTCACCAGTAGCCATCAACCCAAGATCAGTCAGGAGATTAAAAGGGTTTATAGTTGGCAAAGAACAGTAAAGTGGGAGACTAGTATCTATACCAAGCCCACATAGAGATCAAGATATATGGATGCCAACATTAACATTCCTCCTCGTTTACAGACTCCAGCAAATGAAAACAAAAATACAAAGAGAACCAGGGAAGAAGATTCTAGTTCAGCCATGGAAACCACAGATGAACAATTTGAGATCAGTTACAGGAAGAGGCCCAAGCTTAATCCTGTAACTAAACAGGAAGACACCATTGACTCAGTGGAAATCACTGACACTGACACAATGGTGGAAAGGAGCAAAGACCCATCAACTTCAGGAGAAACTCACCAGCCCTCAACATCAAACACTCAACTTATTGAGAGACAGCTCAGCGTTGAGGTCTCTTCATTCACCAGGCCTGTGGATAAAGAGAAGGATATCAAAGATAGATACAAGGAAATTAAGTTGAGGAATGAGAAGTTGAAGGCTAAGACTTATGCCCAATACTTCAAGCAGACACCTGTAAATCAAAACAGGTTGATGTCAGCCTTTGACATCAAAACAGGAAAAATGCAAATGTCATTCATGCAACCTACAGTCCAACAGCAAAAATCATCAGCAGACTATAGGAAAACAAATTTTGAGGTTTTGGCTAGGGATGTTCATCCCATTGACCAAATTGAGTTCCACAAGCAGGCAGGTGAGATGATCTATTCCACCTTGACAAGTAAAGCTATGACTGCACACAAACTTCAAAGTTCATTAGATAATATCACTGCACAATACAAGCTGGAAAAGGCCTCCTCACAGGCCAAAGATAACATAATCAAGTCACTGGAAGACTTGGTGATTGAGCTTGGACATGATCCCAATGATATCAAGGCTGTTGAGAACTTGATAAAGAAAAAGAATGAGGACATTTTTTCTCTCAAAAAACAACTCAAACAGCCTCATTCAGAGCATCCACAAACAAAAGAGGTCTTAGAAAGCTAAACTAATCAGGAGGAAATGATAGAATTTGTTCTCCAACTAAATGACCAATTAAAAGAGATGGAGAAGGAGTTGGACAGCTTGATACAGCTGAAACAGGCTAGCCTTGAGACTACCCCTGCCACTGTCATTCCAACAGTCACCACAGCAGTACCATCCACCTTGGCAGCTTCATTGGCTGCAACAACTCCACTGGCTACAGCCCTTCTAGCTTCAACAGCATCTACATCAACAACAGATTCGACAACAGCAGCAACCCAGCCAGGTGATGAGGCAATTGGTCAAGGCAATGGAAGACATGTCCATTTAGACCACAGATAAACAAGCTTAAGGAAAAGATAACCAGTCTAGAGAATGATAACAAGCTTGCATAGAGTATGCACAAAGAATAAGTACAAAATTCAACCAGGATGAATGAGAGGATAAAGAGCTTAGAGAACTCTAACATTAAAGGAGCCACTTGGTCAAGCTAAGGAACAATTATGGGCCAATATCATTGACTCTGTCAATGATATTTGGCCATCCATTCAAGTAATTTTTGAACAAAGTGACTTAGTTAAAGAGGCTACAGAAGCCATACAAAGAGTTAAGGCTAAATTGGGAGACATGCCAGAGGAAGCCACTAGAATAATTCATTTCCTTAACTCCAAAAACAAATATGAATTGCAGGAGCTAGACATAGCTGACAGGACAGGCACAATACTAGAAGTTAAAAAGGTCCTCACCAAGAGGAATTTGATGTTAAACCTTGAGGACAAATGCCAAACCATGCAGCTGGTTATAGACAGGGTCATGGTTAAGTTTGATGCTCTAAGGAAAAAAGGTTTGCCTAATCCCTTGGTTATAAATGATAAATTGATGCCACAAGCAGACTACAACAGGAGAATCAGAGAGGTGGCTAGAGATCCGGTAAATACTTCCTCTATGAAGGGGATGCCTACTGGAAAGGTATTGTATCAGACATTTGAGAACCTGTTTTACCTCCAGCATGAGGTAAAACATTTTTTTGTAAATAAATCCACTTTTGCAGATGAAATATACAGGAAGATGGTAAATATTCAATTACCAGATGCAGACACATGGGAGAATTTAAATGACTTGATGTAAAATGCATAGTCAAAATGTAAAAATGCACAGTAAAGGTGAAAACAGCACAGTATAAGGAAGATGACAGATCAGCCAGGTAAAATAGTATCATGTGAAGGTGTATCAGTTGAGAAAGGGCAAAAATAAAGAGAATAGTCAGCGTGAAGACCAACAGCAAGGAAGAGAATAAACAGCAAAATATCAGAGCATAAAGACAGCACAACCAAATAAACAGGGACAACATACAACAGTTGAACATCTGTCTCTATCTTCTTGCATGAAGATATTTCTTTCTCCTAGATTAATTCCCAAGACAGTTTGGGATATTTTGTAAACTATTTTTGTATAAATACTTCATAATTCGAAGTATTGAGTGTGGATTGCTATACATTTGTAGAGTTATATTGATCAGAAACCTAAGGGTTATTGTACCAATTTTTTCAAGTCAGCAGACTGGACTAAGTAATAAAGAGATTGCATTACAGGATTCATGTGTTGAACTATTACAGTGAATTAACTAGAAATTTCTTTCAGAATTTGTTTAAGTACACTTTGTCTTGAACAGTTAATCATTTCTATGTTTTCTTCTGATATCTGGATATGAGAATCCTTAATTTCTCTCCCATCCTGGGTGACCTCTTTCACTTCTTTCATAATCCCGTCTAAAGAGCCCTTAATTGCTCCTTTGATCCGATTGAAAACCACTTCACCATTCCAGCCTTAAGATCTGAAATAACTTAGCTACCTCACCCTATAGACACTATTTTTAGAACTTGATCCAGCCCTGTTTGCTTGACATTTGACCCCATAGCCCAATGGTAAAAAACATCCCTCTTTCCATCTAAGTAAGTGATCCCACCACCAAACTAAAACCAAAACCCAAGTATAATCATAACTATCCTAAAATCAATTAGCTAAACAAAGTTAAATCATAAATAGAGAGCCTTCTCTGAGCATTAGGAAGGCTAGATCCTAATCTCCAAAGTAGGTTTGTGGTTACCTCTATCATTTCTTTCCTAACAACTCAAGAGAAATCTTGGAGTGATAACAGGACCTTTGATCTCTGATGTACCATATGCCTCTACTTCCGATCGTCGATATGTCGATTGGACATGTGTCAGAAGAACACCAACTCAAACTTATAATTTTACAAGTTTTTCCTTTGTTTTCTGGTTTAGAGAGGCAGAACTTCAACTAGCTCTAACTTTTGATTCAAAAATACATTCTGGGACTTCCACACACCGTTGTTAATCTTATTATGATCACTATCCAATGGAGGGGGTTCAATTTAGCTTTGACTTCTCTGTAACTTAGAAGATGGCTACAATTTGTTTTGCTCTTTTACACCTTTTTGACAGCTGAAAGAAAATAATGTAGAGGGTGATAACATGGTGGAGGAGGCTTAATTGACCTATTTTATATTAAAATAAATTTATTTCTTGACAAATAAACCCCAAGGGTCTTTTACAATTTAACATGGACAATGACACTTGACATAAACCCTAGAAGCCTTCAATGAAAGCTTTGACCTAAAAACAACTGACCCAAGCATGAAACCCATGCTTTAATAAGTCAATTTTATTTATAATAAAATTTATTTTTCTTTCTTTTGACAAATACATTACATTATGATTCAAATACAATTATGAAGACTAACATTATTTACATTCTTCAACAGTCCCTCTTAAGTAGGGATGTATTCATAATTACATACATATACAAGTACATGGAGGATCTCGAATGATATGAACTACAAAGAGTTCTATTACACTCGATGCTACGGACTAGATACCTGACCAGGGTATTCTATCTGGGTGGGACTAAGGGGACTCAAGCTCTCGCCAGTCTAGGTACCATCAGGCTTTTAAGCTCTACTACCAACCAAGGGATCTAGATGTGTATCCAAGGTCGGAGCTCCATGACCAACGCCACCCTCCCTCTTCAAAATCTAGACATCAACACATAAGTTGGTGAGATGTCCTCCCAAACATTTTACCATTAGATGCTTCACCTCTGGACAATAAACTAAATCAGATATCCATTTGTGGAAACATGCTTCCAAAGTGTTTCAACCTTGTTTTGGATGGATTTTACTTGTACAAGCACAACCCCAATCAATAATAAACTTGCAAATACATAAGTTAACCCATATTTCAGAGTCCTCAATCATCTTGATGCTACTTTCAAGTTATCCATATATAATTTTTCAGAAGCTTTCTTCTTTTATTTCTTGAGCATTACCAAAAACAACCTCAGTACTTTGCAAATCCATATGTAGTACTTTCATTCAATCTTCAGTTTCATTCTCTCTTCAAGATATTCACTATGCCCTCCCTCTCAATTGGGGAGATGTACCCTTTCTATCCAGGCTCCCTCTCAACTTGGGGAGATCAATAACTTCCTTCTTTTATAACATCAAAGAAACTTCAGCCTTTCAATGCTTCATTCTTTCTCATGGCATCAAGGTTATTTTGATCATCATCATTCTTATAGCTTCCTTCATCATGCTCATCTTCAATTACAAACATCTTCAACATCTTGAAGATCATGTACCTGCAAAACCTTAATAGCAAGTACAACAAGGTACAAATATATGGAAGCATGAAGTTAACTAAATCATATTACTATAATGGAAGCATTCAAACTTTAGACACCACATACCTAAGCCTAGTAAGGTTCATAATCGATAAGAGACGCATCTTTTACATACTAGGCATCAACTTCTAGCTAGGGTTTGGTCACAAACCCCTAGATCTTATCATCGAGACACAAATCCTTAGATATCGGCAATTCAATCAAATTGCAATCCAATCATAGTAGAATACATATAGGGCTTCAATATTACTTTCAGAATTATATGACACGCTCTACTAGGGTTTGTTGCAAACCCTATATTTTATCATCGAAAATAATATCATTATCTCCTAGAATATCAATTTCAACGAGGGTTTTGTTACAAACCCTAGATTTTACAAATCAAAACATGAGTATCAACAATTAAGTTAGCATACTCGCATATATCTAGGATTTCATAACTGAGCTGATTTAGAATTTTAGTTTGCAGTGATAAGATCTTCCTCAGATTATAAACAAAATGCTTTCATTGTATTTAAGAATTCATCAATTTTTGCAAGTGAAATGAAGAGTTTTTATGTTAATTTAATGAGCAATTTAACATAAACCAGAAACTGAACAGCAATGTAAACATGTACAAAACATCATCGAAAACACATTACAACAAGCACATGATAAATGAGTTCATCCCTTCTGGGCTAGATGTCTCCTTAGTCCAGATTCTAATGGCTTGGGCGTCTCTACTATGCTCAAAAGTGTAAAAATTGTGTTTACAATGCTCAAATGCTTCTAAAACCTACTCCAATCAGTTCAGAATACTCAAAAATGGTTATCTAGCCTCTTTTTGCAACTAATTTGGTGGAAAATTGAAGAAGTTATGACTTCCCCTTGTTTTCCCATTATTTACTCCACAAATTGCCCCATTTCCAGCATGATCCTACAAATTAGCCCCAAAAGCATGCTAATTGGGCGAAAATTTCGCCATGCGACGAGCCGTAATTTGCCTGCAGCGATTGTCTTATCACAAATCGCAATCGGCATAAAAACACAACAGTCTTATGGTCTATGATCGCAGCAGGGTGATGTATGATTGCGATCTGGGGGACATGACGGAACAATTAACTGGAACCTATAGTCGCATCGCATCAGAGAACCTATCACATTTCGCGATCAATGGAGAACTGGCGGGTAATATAATGCGGAACTCTACTTTCTGCAAAGTGTGATTGCGATCTACGATCCATCACATCACAACTTCAGTTGATCCATCGCATCGCAACCCTGGTTGTTCTAAGGCCGATTTTTAACACGATCCGCCTGCGACATGAGATTTGCGATATGAGGGGGCCAATGTTGTCCTGCCACTTAGCGCCTTCCCATTCGCTAAAGGGCCTTGTCACATCATCTTTTCCTGCCATATGTCCAAGTCAAACCTAAACTTTGACTTGTTGTAACTTCTTCATACGAGCTCGGATTTGAGTATCGTTCACACTGTTGGAATCAACAAGCTCTTCGATCTGAAGCTAAGTTTATCAAGATTCTGACACTTCGATTTTTGAGCCTAATTTTGAGCACCTCATCAATCCTCCCCACTGGAAGTCTTTTGGACCCCAAAATATCACTTTCAATTGATCAGCAGGTGAGCATATAGTTCCCACACCTTTCCAATCTCGACCCATTGATCATTGAATTAGAACTTGTGATTTCCATGATTCTTGTCGTGTCTTTCTATGTACTTTCCTTTAACCTTTTCAAATTGTTCTTGCATTGTTTGATGTACCATTTGGAGTCGTTCAATGAACTCTTTGGCCTTGTCCATGTTACTATCAATAGCAACGTCCTTCTTACCAAGATGATACAATACATTATGATGCAAATGGTAAACAAATTCCTCCACTTGATTCCTTTGACTCAAGCTTGAATATATATCTTGAAAATATTTATTTTTCTGAACATAACTTTCATGTAAAACAAAATGATGCTTGAGGAAAGTAGTTATACAAACTATAGGCCTAGAAAGTACATCAACAAACTTGTCGATTATACCTTTCTTATACCTTTTGACCGAGTGGAATAGTAGAAGAAAACCCATCCAATGGAAGTGCCTTTGTTACTGCAACTTAAACACTTTATCATTGAAAATTTCTGAATGAAAAGAAATGGGCTTACCACATTGCAAAAAGATTGCGCCCATGGCATAGTCACATACAACAACCTGAAACTTAAATCACTGTCTCAAGTCTGGAAAAGCAAGCACTGAGGATGTACTAATCTTTTGTTTTAAAACATCAAATGCTTCTTGTTGTTTGCCTCCCCACTGGAAGACCTTTTGCACAACTGCCAACGAATGCAAATGAACTACAATAGAAGAAAAATTAACAAAATTTCTCCTCCAACATTGGGTTGCTCCCAAAAAACCTCTTATCCAAATGACTATCTTGAGCCTCCCTACGTAAATTATGAGTAGATAAAAGGTGTTTGTGACTTCACGGGGATGTATGATTCCTTCACTGGTGTCTGCGGGAATGGAGTGAATACCACTAGAGACTGTTACCGGTTCAATCTTGGAGAGGTCTAACTTCATCTCACCTTCTCCACCTCCCACGCAGACTGCCAAAAAGCCTTTGGGAACATGAGCACGCTTGGAAGAACCAATTTCATGGCTCAAGTACATCAAAGAAGTTTTATACAACATATACTTTGACATCTTCATAAACAAATGTTCTTGACATATGACATCAAGTATATTTTCCTCATACATGACATGTTCATAATGAAATTTTATGAAAATGAAAATGTCACCCAAATAGACTATCCTGTCTAGAAATGGCTTCAGCACATCTTTCTTCATATGTGTAAAAGTAATAGAAGCATGGAAAAGACTGAAAAGCATATCAAGCCATTCAAACAAACCTTGTCTAGTTTTGAATGTCGTCTTCCCTATATCTCCTTCAAAAACTCTACTTTGATGAAAACCACTTCTTGAATCTCATTCAAGGAAATGCCTACCATTCTTCTCAGGCGCCAAAACAAGAGGCACACCACACGGTAAAGGAGTAGGCTGAATGATCCTTTCATTCAACAATCCCTGGGTTTGTGTCTTAAGTTCTGCGCTTTCCATCGCTGACATCTTGTACATGCCAATGTTAGGAAGAAGACACTTTTGTTGCAACTGTAACTAAAGTTGGATTCCCCTCCTAGGAAGTAATCCCTTTGATACCTGAAACATTTCATCAAATTGGTTAACAGCGCCAACCAAATCAGTTTTCAAATTCGAATTAAAACCATTAAAAACTTCATTATCAACATCATTCCTGGGTTTGATCATGAGAAGCACAAAATTCTTGCTCGAATTCACTAGTCTTTTCATCTGCCCTGTATTAACAATCGAAAGATTTTTTTTTGCTATGATCTCTCACAATATATTCTACTCCATTTTTGAATATGTGATATTTGTTTTCATGTCGATGGAAAATAACTTTTTTGTCATAAAGGTACAGGCTGCCCAAAACGATGCCACAGATATCTAACAGAACAACGTCATGCTCCACTTCATCCATGTATTTTGCAATGATTGCGAATTTCAATTTACACTTTCTCGTAACCTGCAATTGCACATTGTCACACAACCATCCAAGTGGATACGGTTTATGATGTGGAACGGTTTCCAAATTTAAACTTTTGACAATGTTTTCTGAGATAAGATTGGCTTGAGAGCCGCTATCAAATAGTGTATCAATCTTGTTATGTTTTGAGATCACCCTTATGTGAAACAATTCTATTCTCCTCTTTTCATTTGGAGTTTCATTATGTGAGTTTGAAGAACTAGTGCTAGCAATGGATTCCTTTCCTTGAAACCCCATGGCTGTGATTTTTGTTTCATCACCCGATTCGAATCCCAAATCCTCTTCTTGAGTGATTGCAGTTGTCTTTTCTTTTCCTTTGTTGTTGAATTTCTTTGGTTTCATTTTGGGATGAAGCTTCCAATAGTGAGCTTCATCGTGACCCTCTCTGGAACAATGTTTACAGATTGTTTTCTCTCCTTCCTTTTTAATGGATGCATTTTTCTTTCCCTTGAAACCCTTTTCTTTCTCTTTACCCTTAAACGGCTTTTTACTACCTTCTTCTGGGGTTTTTTCCCCTCTTGCCTCAATATGAGTGGCTTGCACACACACATCATCTAGAATAATGGGATTAAACATTAAGATAGTATGCCTACGGTAACTGTGTAAACGCCCTATGTATTTCAACAAAGTGTCATATGATTGCAAATCTACACCTAACATCAGAGACCTTTGTCTGAATTCTTGGATGTAATCTTGCACATTTTGACATTTTCATTGTATAAAGCTCTGCCAATTCATGATGGCTTTTTGCATATAAGCTAGAGGGTAGAATTGTCTTTTGACTACAACAATGAAATCATTCCAAGAAATAGAGATCTTATCATGTTTTTCAATCTCCTCTTGGGTCTTTGATCCCCACCATACTAGTGTTGCACCCTCCATTCTCAAGGAAACTAACTGAATCTTTATTTCATCCTCTTGGAGGTTTTGAATCCTGCAATAAACCTCCAACTGATGTATCCAATTATCAAGCTTCTTTGCATTCACTTCACCATTATACATGGGCAACTCGAATTTAACATCAAGTTTTAAAAAAGGTGATTTACCAGTTCCTTTTGAAGAATGATGACGACTATGAGTAAGGGTTGTATTAGTGGAAGAGTGTGAAGATGCTTGTGAAGAAGAAGATGAAGAAGATGGTGGAGCGTGGAGGTTTGTCTCCATCCCCATTACCTCATTTTCCATTACCTCCTCCTAAAGAGCCTTCTTCGTTGGGAGGTTCGGAACTTTCTCCTTGCAACCTACTATTCCTCTCTTCATATAGGACCTTCACCATCTTTGTCATTGTTGAGTCTTGAAAATGTCATTTATTTGCATTACACTTTCGCTATTATGTCCATTATATCACCTCCATTTCACCTCCATTTCACTACTATGTCACCACACTCATCCCACTTTCATTATCATTGGGCTACCCTTATGTTTTTCCAATATTTATTATTTCTAAGCCTTTTAAGTGAATTTGTGGTTAAACATTAGAAAATAATGTGCATATGCTTATACCTAACAAATGGGTTGAGTTTGTTGACATGTGTAGGTTGAAAGGAGGCTTCTAGAAGACCCTTATGTGGCACTCTAAGGCCAAATTCGAATTTGGTTGGAAAGAATCATGGGATCATGAGGATATGTGTCACATCTCCTAATTGTATTGTAACTCTAAAAGACATGTGTCTTATCAGTTCCTATTTTGATTAGGACTCTAGAGGTAGAGGGAGATATTCATGGATTATCATTAATGAGATGGCTCTCATCTTTTTGTATAAATAGGAGATCTCTCTCCTTCATTAGTTAGTCTCTCTTTAGTCTTTCCTTTAGTCTTTTCTTAGTCCTTTTAGCTTGTTAGTCTCATGGCTTTTGAAAGCTTTTGTACTTTGCACTTTTGAAGAAATTGAATAAAGCTTTGATGTTCTCAACATGGAAGGAGATGTGAAGTAGATGTCATGGAGCATATTAGGATGTAAGTAGATTAGATTTCATTTTGTAAATATTGCTTTGTAGAATGTAAGGTAGATTAGATTTTCATTCATGCAATTTTAAGTTTGCTTTGATTTCATGGGTAGAAGGGGGCCCCTGCCTTGTACAGTTTGAATTATTGCATTTTATTTTCTCCCGGAATTTGTTTTTATGTTTATGTATTTGCTTTACAAACTAATGGTATTTGAAGTTGACAGGTTCAAGTTGCTGCCTTTGTTTTTATAGCTGATTTTTAGTCTTATTTCTCAAAGTTCTGCTAACACATGAATGATCTTTTATCATAAACTGTTATCTTTTAAGGATCAGAATACCACTAACTTGCAGTTGGCTTTGAGTGCTTTTTAGACTAATCTTTCACTACTTTCTAATCATACTTTGCATAGTACATATGGCTGAAGTAGAGAGTTAGAAAGAGCAAAACGTTATCACTAGTCTTTAAAGTAGATTTTTCTCATTTTTAATCACTTTTCTAATTCAACTTGAGCTACTTCCTAATCATACTTTGCATAGTACATATGGCTGAAGTAGAGAATTAGGGAGAGATAATCATTATCTTTGGTTTTAAAAGTGACTTTCTTTTCTTTTATTTGCAGCAGCATGAATGGTGTCTAGTGCCATTGGAAGTGGTCATTTACTTTCAAGTCATTTCAAGTTCTTTGCTTTCAGTTTCATTTCAAGTTATTTCTTTCAAGCTCTTTCTTTGCAAGTTTAAAGTTTGATTACTTTCTAGACTTATTTCTAACTACTTCCTAATCGTGCTTTACACAGCACATGTGTTTGAAGCAGAGTTTTAGGAAGAGTTGAACATTATAACTGGTCTTTAAAGTGGTTTTTCTTACTTGTCACCTTAGAGCTTGACTACTTTTTGGACTTATTTCTGACTACTTCTTAATCGTGCTTTACACAGCACATGTGTTTGAAGCAGAGTTTTAGGAAGAGTTGAACATAAACTATAAAACAACGAAGTAAGAGAAAGGTTAACTAAGCACATATAGTGCACCACACTTCATCAATTTACGATACCCGGATTGATAATTTATGTAGAGCAATTTAAGACGTTAAATTGACTAAACATTTTGGCGCCGTTGCCGGGGAAGTGTAATTAGGAGACCTTATTTCTTACATCTGGAAAAAAAAAAATTAATAATCATTGAGTATGCTCTCCTCTTGCACTTTGTGTGATCTGGAGGATCAGAAAAAAGATTGTTAAGTAAAAAAGACAAAATAATAATTCTTGAGTATGCTCTCCTCCTGCACTCTGTGTGATCTGGAGGATCAGAAAAAGAATTGTTAAAAAAAAAAAAATTGGAGACAAAATAAACTTCATCACTTCAATTGATTCAATAAAAAAAAAAAATGAAAAAATAAAACTCAAGTGCTTTGATAGGTTCAAATTGTCCAAAATTGTCTGGTTATGCTTTGTAGTGGTCTTCAAAACACTGTATCTTGTTCAAATAAGGTTTTGCAACTTAGTTGCAGAAACTGCCCTGATCCCGCAGCTATCTGACAATCCCGCAGCTGTTTCAAGGTTTAACAAGTTACAGGTATCTAATAAAAAAACCGACCACATGGGCATCTCCAGAATTGTCCCGACATGGATCCTATCCTAGTCACCCAGCTCAGATCGATGAAAAACCAACCTAGGACCTTAGTCAAAGTCTTGTTTTTAACATGTTTTTCTTGAAGTATTTGCTGCCTGAAATTGAAAATCATTAATCCTTTTTATAAAAATTTTACAATTTCAGAGAAGAAAAAGAAAGAGAAAAACAATCTAGGGCTATCTCCATTCTTAGTTTTCACTGTGGCTTCAATAAAAAAAATATGCCTCCCTGTTCAAGCTTTGACCTGTTGATTCCTGTAGGAGGCATTCATCATTTAGTGGCAGATTTCTGAGTTGATTTCACCTTTGGATAGCTACCTTATCAATTAGAAGCAGAGAATTAAACTTACTAATGATGGGCAAAAGCATATGGAAGAGATAGTTGAGCATCTGATTGTGAAACTTCCCATTGCTTTACTAAATCATCCTTTATTTTCTCAACTGAGACCCTCAACCAAATTGAAGTACTGCAATAATCCCTGTAATCCATTTGGAGAACCGTTTGATGTCAAAGCTTCTGAATGCACAGTGGTCATATCTATCCTTAGAGGGCTAAAGATGCGGACAGCTGCGAGACTGTTTGCATTCTTAAGAAAGTGGAATTTGTGAGAGTCCTTATCAAAGGGGGCGTACAGGAAAACGTCTGTATTATTATACATATTCAGTACATATTTCAGCAGAGAAGGCCCTGTAAGCTCAAACTTCCTCGCTCCACCTACTAAACATACGGCAAAACAATAGATCAGATAAGAAAAACGAATGCAAAAAGTGCAGAACAGAAAAAATTAACTCAGAGAAAAAACGCAAACAGCAGAAAAACGTCAAACTTTACATGCTCGATTTGCCCAAATGGTAGCGAATTTCAAAAAAATAAAACATGGGTTTTGTTGCCAGGTGGGTTAATTAGATAACCCAGAAACCGTTTGGGAAAATTCGTGGTGGTCTGGGAGAAATGTTCGGTTCTTTGGAGTCCCTTTTTGGCTGCCGCGCGTAAAAAAATCAGTGTTTTTTTTAACAATTGTGACTACATTTCGTTTTCCCTGAGAAATCTGCTCAGATCCGGTTTTCTTGGCAGCCAAGTCATACACGGTGCGCTTTGATTGTTTGAAATAGTATGTCTTCTGCCCTTGCAAATCATTAATACATGTGTTGAACAGTCTGAATCGAAGACGGCTCTGTTTGATTTGGTTGGATACGGCTCTTTCACCTTCACCACATTTCCGTTCTCCACCACGTCACTTGTACCACGTCACCTGTACCACGTCTCTTGCCCTCCAATTCAACTCATAGTCAAAGTGCGTACTCAGGGCTGAAGGAAGATATAGAGAATGTAGTAGTTGTTCATTGTAAAGCTGGCATGGATAGAACAGGGCTCATGATATCGAGTCTTCTTTACCTCTAATTCTACCCCACTGCTGAAGAATCCATTGCTTATTACAACCAGAAACGGTGTATAGATGGCAAGGGTCTTGTTCTTCCAAGCCAAATTCACTATGTAAAATATTTTGAACGAGTTCTCACATATTCCAATAGTGAAGTTCAACCTGGTAGGAGATGTACACTTCGGGGATTCCGTCTTCATAAATGCCTTACTGGGTTCGACCATCTATTACAGTATCTGATCATAATGGAGTTCTCTTTTCAACAAAAAAAGCATCCGAGGACAAAGGATATGATAGTTGCTTGCTTCCCCTTTGATGACCATAATGTTTTAAACCCCGCAGCTCTGTTTCAAACTCCACAGTTCCATTTTTCAGCCGAAGTTTGAGATGGAGAAATTGCTTAGTTTGTTCGCACACAGCCACTCCATTTCACAGTATTTTCTACACTCTGCAATCCCGCAACCATTTAGCGATCCCGCAGCCATTTAGTGATCCCGCAGCTGTTTTGTTAAACTCTAGGTTGTAGGTGTCATCAGGCAAAGCAGGTCACATGGGTAGCTAGAGAAATGTCAGTACATGGATGGTGTCCTATCCATTCGGTCAAATTTGCTGAAAAAGACCCCGGTCAAAGGGAAGTCAAATTGGGTGTTATCACAAAGTCGCCACACTGAGTCGCCACACTAAGTCGTTGCATGTCAAGAAAAAATAAAAATTTTGAATCAATGAAATGAACAAGTTATTTTCTCACTTTTCTGAAGGTATTGATTAATTTTGGACTGATAATGAAAATTGAATGGCTAACTTTTTATTCAAGGTTTTTAGCTACAGAGCTGTTCCTCAATTCCGCAGCCAGAAAAACCTCATTGTTCAAATCAGCCTATCTTTCTCATACAGAATCCGATTTTGATGATTTAAGTACCATTGGAAAGATCTCAACAAGATCTATACAATGAGAAATATATCATTAGAGTTTGAAATGGCAAATAATGAAATAAATTGCTGAAAAGAAGCAACATCAAATTGAGGCACTAATTCCAAAGCAGGTATAAATTCCTTTGATTTTTCCTTTGAGAACTTGTTTCATTAATACAAATTCTTATTTTTGTGTGTAAATATCATAACTAGAGAGATTGGCCACCTCTCTCCTTTGATAATCTTACATTCCATTGCAGAAGAAGTATTAGTTTTTTTGCAGGTTCCAGGAGGAAGGACAAATGACTATAAGGGAATGATGTCTCTCTAAGAGACCAATTTGTTTCATAAGAGGATGATCAGCAACAAAGTGCTGATGCAAAATCAGATCCAAACACTTGAAAAACTTTCAGATACTATTGTCTCCATCACATCCATCCATCACATCCATACTTCATAATAAACCATTCACCTCATTCCACTCCATATTTTCCATTTTCATTCACATACACTTTCCATTTCTTTTTGTCCATTCATAACCCACCAATAAAAGCAAAAGGCTCATTCACATGCTTATTGCCATTGTCATTTCTGTTCTCCATTGCCATTTTCCATGTTCACTTTCCATTCCTTGTCATTTTCATTCCGCAAATAAGCCCTGCTTCAATGCAAATTATAGAGTCCATAGTCCTTTGAGTCTAAGTTCTTTGTAAAAACACCTTGAGACTTGCATGCCTTAATGGCAAGTCCTCATGCTGACAAACAATGGGAATACATTAATGTCCCTTGTTCGTTAGATCTTCTAGGTGACTCGACATCGGCAAATTCATTCGTACCTAGCAAGATGTGTTTGGGCATCTTGACTCTCATTGTCATCAATGGTGAGAGTTCTCGTGTTGACTAGTGGCATCCATTAATGGCCACTAAGCCAACAATTTCCTACTATGTTCGACATCAGAACATCTTTTCACATAGTAGGAATTGTGCCAATGAGTTTTGAAGACATGAAGACTATTATTTTCAGCATTTTGGAGCAGATTCAGCAAGTTTTAGTAGAAGCAATAAAAAGCCATCTTATCTCTCTATCCATGACTCCTCTTGTTCAACCACTTGAAGAAGAATGTGATCAGAAGTTTTCAGCCACCACACACATACAACTCATCCATTCCAAAGGGTAAGTGAAGGTACGACATTTTCTAACTTTTAACCATAGAATTCCATAAAAAGCTAGAATGATACTTGTTGGAAAAACATTTCTCTTCCTCATTTCATAAAATAGCCAATACTATCAGTTGGGGGGGGAATACATTCATATTCATATCTTTCCATGTCCATAACATATTCAAGAGCTCACATACTTCCAACATATATTAATTATTACATTGCTATTATGAGCATACAATGGCTTTTGAAAAAAGTGCTTAAAGGATAAATTGGATACAAACAAAATCATGGTTGTCACACAAGAACCAACCATCATGCAATCCAATAAAGATATACTTTGCAACAATAATCAAAATATCATTATGCAAAGTTCAAAGATCAAAATAGAAGGCAAAAAAAAAAAAATTGATTGTAACACAAGAACCAACCATGTTGCAATTCAAGTAAAACACTTTGCAGAAATATGAAGTTATCAAATGATATCATGCAAAGTTAAGCCAAAGCTCAAGGATCAAAAGAGTCAATGTAATATATGTTGCATGAGGACATGCAATAGCTTCAGTTGGGGGGTATGTTGAGTCTTGAAAATGTCATTCATTTGCATTACACTTTCGCTATTATGTCCATTATATCACCTCCATTTCACCTCCATTTCACTACTATGTCACCACACTCATCCCACTTTCATTATCATTGGGCTACCTTTATGTTTTTCCAATATTTATTATTTCTAAGCCTTTTAAGTGAATTTGTGGTTAAACATTAGAAAATAATGTGCATATGCTTATACCTAACAAATGGGTTGAGTTTGTTGACATGTGTAGGTTGAAATGAGGCTTCTAGAAGACCCTTATGTGGCACTCTAAGGCCAAATTCGAATTTGGTTGGAAAGAATCATGGGATCATGAGGATATGTGTCACATCTCCTAATTGTATTGTAACTCTAAAAGACATGTGTCTTATCAGTTCCTATTTTGATTAGGACTCTAGAGGTAGAGGGAGATATTCATGGATTATCATTAATGAGATGGCTCTCATCTTTTTGTATAAATAGGAGATCTCTCTCCTTCATTAGTTAGTCTCTCTTTAGTCTTTCCTTTAGTCTTTTCTTAGTCCTTTTAGCTTGTTAGTCTCATGGCTTTTGAAAGCTTTTGTACTTTGCACTTTTGAAGAAATTGAATAAAGCTTTGATGTTCTCAACATGGAAGGAGATGTGAAGTAGATGTCATGGAGCATATTAGGATGTAAGTAGATTAGATTTCATTTTGTAAATATTGCTTTGTAGAATGTAAGGTAGATTAGATTTTCATTCATGCAATTTTAAGTTTGCTTTGATTTCATAGGTAGAAGGGGGCCCCTGCCTTGTACAGTTTGAATTATTGCATTTTATTTTCTCCCGGGATTTGTTTTTATGTTTATGTATTTGCTTTACAAACTAATGGTATTTGAAGTTGACAGGTTCAAGTTGCTGCCTTTGTTTTTATAGCTGATTTTTAGTCTTATTTCTCAAAGTTCTGCTAACACATGAATGATCTTTTATCATAAACTGTTATCTTTTAAGGATCAGAATACCACTAACTTGCAGTTGGCTTTGAGTGCTTTTTAGACTAATCTTTCACTACTTTCTAATCATACTTTGCATAGTACATATGGCTGAAGTAGAGAGTTAGAAAGAGCAAAACGTTATCACTAGTCTTTAAAGTAGATTTTTCTCATTTTTAATCACTTTTCTAATTCAACTTGAGCTACTTCCTAATCATACTTTGCATAGTACATATGGCTGAAGTAGAGAATTAGGGAGAGATAATCATTATCTTTGGTTTTAAAAGTGACTTTCTTTTCTTTTATTTGCAGCAGCATGAATGGTGTCTAGTGCCATTGGAAGTGGTCATTTACTTTCAAGTCATTTCAAGTTCTTTGCTTTCAGTTTCATTTCAAGTTATTTCTTTCAAGCTCTTTCTTTGCAAGTTTAAAGTTTGATTACTTTCTAGACTTATTTCTAACTACTTCCTAATCGTGCTTTACACAGCACATGTGTTTGAAGCAGAGTTTTAGGAAGAGTTGAACATTATAACTGGTCTTTAAAGTGGTTTTTCTTACTTGTCACCTTAGAGCTTGACTACTTTTTGGACTTATTTCTGACTACTTCTTAATCGTGCTTTACACAGCACATGTGTTTGAAGCAGAGTTTTAGGAAGAGTTGAACATAAACTATAAAACAACGAAGTAAGAGAAAGGTTAACTAAGCACATATAGTGCACCACACTTCATCAGTTTACGATACCCGGATTGATAATTTATGTAGAGCAATTTAAGACGTTAAATTGACTAAACAATCATATCAAAGAAAGCCTTTATGAAGGTCTTCTCATCTTTTATCATGTTTGTAGGTTCTCCTTCATGAGACATGATCTCTAGAGTCTCAACTGCAACTTGAGGCTGAACTAGTGTTGGAGATTGTGGCAACCTTGCTCTCCTTCCCCTTGAACTTCAAGGCTTCCAACCAGCTTTCCTTCACCTCTTTTGATTTTTAACCTAGTTGTAAACATGACACAAACTTGCAAACAACTAAATCCTTCTTTCACAAAGCAAACGTAGTGCTCTGATACCAAATTGATCTGATTTAGAATATTAGTTTGCAGTGCTAAGATCTTCCTCAGATTATAAACAAAATGCTTTCATTGTGTTTAAGGATTCATCAATTTTTTCAAGTGAAATGAAGAGTTTTTATGTTAATTTTATGAGCAATTTAACATAAACCAGAAACTGAACAGCAGCGTAAACATGTACAAAACATCATCAAAAACACATGATAAAGGAGTTCACCCCTCCTGGGCTAAGTCTCCTTGGTCCAGCTTCCAATGGCTTGGACCTCTCCATTATGCTCAAAAGTGTAAAAATTTGTGTTTACAATGCTCAAATGCTTCTGAAACCTGCTCCAATCAGTTTAGAGTACTCAAAAATGGCTATCTAACCTCTTTTTGCAACCAATTTGGAGGAAATTTGAAGAATTTATTGTTTTGCCATTTTCACTCCACAAATTGCCCCATTTCTCGCATGATCCTACAAATTAGCCCCAAAAACACGCTAACTGGGCGAAAATTTCGCCGCGCAATGGGCCCTAATCTGTCGGCATCAACTGTCTTATCGCAAATCGCAATCGGCATTAAAACACAGTGGTCTTATGGTCTGTGATCGCAGTTGGGCAATGTGTGATTGTGATCTAGCGGACCCAAGGGAACAGTTAACCAGAACCTATAGTTGCATTGCATCCAGGAACCTATCGCATTTCGCAATCGGCGGAGAACCAGCGAGTAATATAATGCGGGACTCTACTTTCTGCGAAGTGCGATTGTGATCTATGATCCATCGCATCACAACTCCAGCCGATCCATCACATTGCAACTCCGGGGTCGATCCTTTAACACCTTTCTGCCTGTCTTTTGCGAAGTGTGATTGTGATTTATCGCATCGCAACCCTGGCTGTTTTGGGGCCGATTTTTAACATGATCCACCTGCGACATGCGATTTGCAATATACGGGGGCCAATGGCGGTCTACCACTTGGCGCTTGCCCATTAATTGAAGGGCCTTGTCACCTCATCTTTTTCTGCCATCTGTCCAAGTCAAACCTAAACTTTGACTTGCTTTAACTTCTTCATACGAGCTCGGATTGAGTGTCAATCACACCGTTGGAATCAGAATGATAAGCTCTTCGATCTGAAACTAATGTCATCAAGATTATGACACTTTGATTTTTTAGCCTAATTTTGAGCACCTGATCAATAACCATGCACTAGAATCTCACAACAATATCTACTAGGTAAACCCAATACACAAACATTAATACATCAAATTTAGATATACAACAATATTGACCAGAATAGGATTTCGATCAGACAGATGAATATGAACATAGGCTTTCATTCCTAGGATCTTTCTATAATTATTATAAGGGTTTTGCTTATAAACCCTAAATATCTAGGGTTTCATCTAAACATTAACAACAAACCCTAAAGGACTAGGGTTTCTATCATAACAATACCAAAACCCTAAACATCAAAAGAATAGGATTCCTAGACTTTATCAACAACCCTAAGATGACTAGGGTTTTAACAATATAGACATACCATTAACATTAAGAGGTTAGGGCTTATAGTGAACCCTAAAGGTTAGGGTTTCACAAGAATGATTAAAATGAAAGTATGATAAGGGTAGATTCAATCTAATGATTAATCACCCTATCAAGAATCTTTAATATTCAAAACCCAAGACATAACAATGTCAGTAATGTAAAGAAAATTTCAAAAGAAAATGAACATACATTTTCTATGAAGAGAACCTTGTAGCAAAACTTATAATCTAAGACATACCTTGAGTTGTTATTTAACAAACCTTATAGGAATTCAATTCTTGAAGGGCTTCCTTTGCAACAGAACTTCTTCCATGCTTCAAGTCTATCCTTTGAAGTCTCCACCATAACATTTGTGCATTCTACAAGCTTTCCTACCCAACGAAATATATATAGAGTAAAGATTATTAGCATACAATACAAACAAATATTAATATGAGGAAACCAAACATGAAAAGATGAAACAATGAAAAAAATACTTATCTTTGGTAAAATGGTGAAGGCTCCCTCTTAATCCAATCTTTCTAAGGGATACCTACAGCTTATCAAATAATTCAAAAATGTTCTAACAAGACATGTTAGACCTACAAACCCTAGAAATCAAAACATAAAGGAAAACAATTCAAAACTTAAAATAGAAAACTAAGAGGGATATGTGAGAGAAAGAGGACTTAGCAGTATAAGTCCTTGACTTCTGATTCTTCAGTCTTGTTCTTCTTAGGAGGAGCTTCATTGGTAACATTTGCTTGATCCCTATCTCTCT
The DNA here is from genome assembly GCA_031772625.1 of Pinus tabuliformis. Lineage (NCBI taxonomy): Eukaryota > Viridiplantae > Streptophyta > Pinopsida > Pinales > Pinaceae > Pinus > Pinus tabuliformis. The sequence goes on along the minus strand of CM062806.1, from coordinate 311,976,065 downwards.
TCTTATTCCTTGATTCTCTGGACATTTATTTTTGTAATGACCTGTCTTGTGATAGTTGTAGTATTCAATCTTGGATAGGTCTACTTTCTTCTTTGGTACTTTGAATTTCTTGAAAGTTCCTTTCTAGTGATGAGCAGAATAAGCATTAGAGGTGTTTTCTTCCTCGTCCTGCTTCTTGTTGATTACTAATGATATTTGAGCTTCTTTTTGACTTCATGCATTCCACATTTGTTTAAATGTTGGAGTATCCTTTCAACTGTTTAAGTCTCGATGCAAAAGTAATCCAAGATTTTGGTAGTCCTAGAAGAGCACTAATTACGAGCTCTTTTCTGGGACAAATTCATATATTGCTTTGAGTTCATCTCTGATTTTAGATATCCTTATAAAGTAGGATGATACATTATCGTCTTTTGCCATCTTAATAGTTCTTAATTCATTCTTGAGTCTTGTTATTTGACTAATGTTCATGATGGTGAATAATTTTGAAAGAGCCTCATACATTTCTTAAGCAGATTCTATTTTGGATATATATGGTATTGGGTTGTCTTTTACTCCATCAACTATTAAGTTCATGGCCAAGACTTCGGTTTCTCTGAGCTTTACTTTCTTTGCTTCATTTGTAGGCTTTTTGACTTTTCCTTGAACAAGACCCAGAACTTTGTTGTTTTCGAGGATGAGATTTATCCTCTTTTGCCATGCCCTGTAGTTGGAGGCTCCTTCTAGCTTGTTTTCTCCCTTCATTGAGTTTTTCATATTGTTATCTTTTATTCCTTGTGACCTTCCTTGAAACCCCTTTTTCTTATATCTTTCTTTTTAATAGATCTTCAGTCTGTCGTTTTCCTTATTTTTCACCTTAGCTCTGATTCCATGTTAGAAAATCGTAAAGGAGGAAATATTTTCTTATATTGATAATTACTTGTAATATTATTATGTTCTTCTTTTATCTTTTCATCAAGCAATCATCAAAGTAAAACATGAAGATCAGGGACACCAAAAGTAGGCACTCAGCCAGGGCTAAAACCCCTTATAAGGGAAAACCCAGTCAGAACTCTTCCTTCAGTAGATTCAAAATCAAGATGAGATAGACCAAGACCCTAGACCAACAGACCTTCCTCCTCCACCAAGTCAACCTTTCAATATAATTAAGCAACCTTCCATAGTCTCTTCTTTTCCAATAGCTATGACCCAACAACTACCCAAAATTTAGGCATCCCAGCGACAGAACTTTGACCCCAGCTACAGAATTTCAGCCCAACAACAAAACTGCAGTTTTAGCCCTCCAACGGCTTCAGTTCCTTCACATGTGCAAGATAAGAGAGAGAATTTCGACTTCCTTAGGTACATAATGTCCTCCTCCTTCACTAAACCTTTCCTCTTCTTCCCTTGAAATTCGCACTTTTTCTTGCCCCAAAAGATGCAGATCGAACTTTATGAGTGGATGCTCCAAATGAGGTCGAGTTGTTGCCTTTATATAGGAGTTTATGCCTTTCAATTAGGTCGACTTGTCCAGTTTTAGGCTGACTTGGTGGAGGGGGGCTAATTGACCTATTTTATATTAAAATATTTTTTTTTGACAAATAAATCTCAAGAAGTATCTTTTACAATATGACATGGACAATGACACTTGACATAAACCCTAGAAGCCTTCAATGGAGGCTCTAACTTAAAAACAAATGACCCAAGCATGAAACCCATGCTTTAATAAGTCAATTTTATTTATAATAAAATTTATTTTTCTTTCTTTTGACATATACAATATATCATGACTCAAATACAATTATGAAGACTGACACTAGTTACATTCTTCCAATTTCCTCTCCTCTAAAAGAGTCTTCAATTCTATTTGAAGGGATTTTTACAATCTAATCCATCTCCATCTTATTTCCATGTACAATCTAAATCCTTTCTAGAAAATATGATATTTTCTTAGGGTCTTGCACCAGAAGGGCAATGATTGTTTTCTATTTGACTTGCTTTACCATTTTGTGACCCAACAAGTTGTTGCAATAATAACCCAGAAAGGTGTTGCAACAGTGACCCAACGAGTTGCCACAATTGTGACCCAATGAGTTGCCACCACTATGAACCAACAAGTTGTTGCAAAGTTGATGCAGCGAGTTGCCACAATCGTCAACCAGTGATTGCAGCGACGGTAAACTAGCGATCTACCGCAAAGGTCAATTAGTGAGTTGCCACAACGGTCAGACAGTGAGTTGCTGCAACGGTTAACCAGTGAGTTGTCGCATCAGTCAACCAGCGAGTTGTCGCAACAGAAAACCAATGAGTTGCCACAGCGGTGAAATTATTTGTTGCTGCAACAGTGAACCAATGGATTTTTCGCAATCAAGTTTGTTTCTCTCCTAACCCTTGACAAGCAACAACCAGTTGTGTGCTCTCCCATTTCTACTAGGGAACTGGTAAAACAGTACAATATTGTCTACATAAATTTATAAAAAAAACCTAGAACGACATTTCCATTATATAATAGTCTGCATAAATTATATAATAGTCTGTTAATTATATATTAGTTATACTTGCATACATCATACTCTATGTATAAGCACATAGATATATACTAAGATTTATTTGCGGAATCTAAATTAGTAATGTGGAGGATGAAGGTAAATAGTTGATATTAATAATAAGGTGAATCCCCCGTTGTTGTATTGTTGCTCAAAAATGTAAGGAAATTTGATTTGATGAGAACCACTATGAGTTCCTGTGGAAGGGTTTTACAAATTTGGTTTTGACAATGAATAGTGGGAATTGACATGCAAGAAAACAATAGTATGCTTATAACCAGAGCTGGAATATATGTAGGTAGGATACGGAAGGATGATAACTATAGGTTTATGAGCTTGCTTCCATTTTAAGTCTGCTAAAGAAATTTAAATATAAACAAAAATTTCCTATTTGTAATTTCTTACATGAACAAACAACGCACACGGTCTGCTTGATTTTGAACTTACAATCAGAGCGATGTCGAACTTCGTTGCTCTGGTTATAGGCACGTGCAAATGGAAGACATCAAACCCAGCTGGGGAAATTGGAGCGATTTTTGCAATCCGATCAATGAAAACACTGCTTTGAAGATGAGGATGCAGGAGTTTCAAAATGATCAGGGAGCGAATGAAATTCAGAAAATAGAAGGCGGGAAAGGGAGGCTCGCAAGACGATTAAAGAATCCCTCATCAATTCATTTCTGGATTTGGCTACATGAGTTCAGTGGGTCGTCGTGTCATAGTCGACGAGCGTGCAAACGGCTCTCCGCAGATGGAGACATTGACGAAGAGTTGAGACGGAGAAAAGTTTGTTTTGGAGATGGGGCCCACTTTTATTGACAGGGTGGATGAGCTTGCCAGCGGCGAGCGAGCGCGAAACACGAAGGGTGTTTCATCGACCCATCAGCCTACTCCCTCTTAAGATGCTTGGTGGATATGGTAGTGTTTTGGATGCATGCAAACTAGAAGGATGTTCATGTTGACTGCTTATCATTACTGCAATCTAGAACAAGGTGTACTAGGATGTAATTACTAGCACTAGTGACAGGTGAGGTGTAGTATAGCATGTACTAACTTGGATTGACCTACTTGTTGATAAATCTAACTATGAATGATCAAGGAATCAAGGGTTTGGGTCATTCATAGAACCGGTTGTAGGAAGCCAAGCGCTATACAAACCCATTAGGACTTCATCTGTAATGCTCAAAGTGTTACTATGTCTGTTGGTTGCCTTCCTTTTTAAAAGCAACTTAGAAGGCCAGTTATTTTGAAATTGCAATTCAGGTATGGAAACCTTATCGTCTCATTTACTAGTGAGACCAATTTAATATGCGCTATTGACCTTAATTATGAGTAAATGTGACACGCTATTGACCTTAATTCTCAAAGGAAAATTTATGGACAATTCTAATTGTTGGCATGTAACTAACTAGTCTTGTGTTTTGAACTTCCGTATGTCAACTATTGGACTTGGAATGGTTCATTTTAGTGGTTGAATGATCAGTCTATGACACTATTGTTATTCTGGGATTAAATCTTTTGTATTTTCTCTGGTTAGTTAAAACCAATCTTCAGTATGTGACGGATGCAATTTGTCAGTCACAATAACAATATATACTGATGGCATGTACTTTATGAAATATATGAGGGATATCAAGGGAGTTCTTCACGATTTTGAAGTTGCTGTAGAAATGAAGCTAAGAAATTTGTTAAGGGAGAAAAACTTGAATAGAGTGGAACCAGGTGACAAAGCCTGCACTGTAGTGCCTTACTGTCCACGATTCTAAACTTTATATACTCATCTTCCAGAATAAATCTTCCAATGGTAACACTTCAGATGAAGGAAACACTACCCTGCTATTATGTTTCCAGAATATGATAATAGATAGTAGATCATAAATGAGGTAAACTTCTATATTAACCAGAAACCTTTGTGTTAGTTATGGCATGATGATGTCTTCAGGTGCATTCGTCTATATCAGCTATGCTTGCCTACTAAGTTTTAACCTTACAAGTCAAATGTTCAATTTAAAAGTCTAATTTTTCTCAAAGACTGAAAAAGCAAGAATTGGTCAAATAATGTCTAGGTAAAATTACTATTCTGATACACACCTAAATCACCTTTATCTCAATCTTCTTTTCATAGCCTATAGTTTTTCAAATCTAACTTCTAGAATATGTCCGGTCTAGAAAAGATGAAGGCAGACAAATGAATAAATATTGGCATTGGATGAGATCTTTTTTCCATAAATGCTGTATATTATTCTTCACAGAACAAACAGATACATCATGAAAGAAAAAAAATTACAACACATGAACAGGGGTACCAGGAAAATACACCCCTAAAAAGGCCAAAATAGCAAGCATATGAGCCTGCACATCAAGAGGGACTCAACATCTCGATGGAGGGCGCTGACTTTGACTTTCACAAGCGCAGGTGACTCTGCTTAAAGCAATCCTCATTAAAAGTAACCTTACACCAGTGTTCCCACAGAAAACCAATTGCAGTCAACCGAACTGTGTGCCACAAAGATTTACAGCTGTAGAAAAATCCCATCAGGAGAAATTCACAACTTCAAATTATTACTCTAAATAAAATCTGTAGAAAAAGCATTTTAACTCACCATATCCGAAAGCAGTGTGAAAATATATGATTAAGGCCTGGTGCCAGGTGGAGCATACAGATTGGCTAAAATGAAATGATCTTTAGTACAGTTCCCTGCATTGGTACCCAACAGAAAAACGCTCTAAATGCTGATAATATAATTAATCATACTGAGGCAAGAGTTGATTATCATTAATATCGATGTACCATTGTGGTAACATTCTAGTCTATCATGACCATAAGTTAGCAAGGCTAAAATAGCCTACATTTGCAAGTTGCAATATTTCCATTGCATACGCCACCAATTTCAAGCAACAATGGAAGATACCTTACCAATGACACAAAGATGGCAAAATAAGCACTAGGAGAAGACTGACCTTATTATATATGCCACTTTTCCCATACAGCAAGAATATGGTTGGAGGGAAGAGATCTGAGACACTACAATGCACCTAGTGTTTTGAGGAACCCGGTACAAACACGTATAAGAAATCTATAATCTGGAGCGAAATTAAATCATCAATTGCATCTATACCAAAATCACCAACAATGAGCAAGATGCAGCCAACAGTTCTACACCTCCCTATTGCTTTCTTAGTCCACCACTAGCACAGATAAATGTTCACAATAACTCCAAATTTCTTTCAGGGGTGATAGCCTGCCTCCTGATCAAGACTTGGTATCAAACTGTTTTAAATAAAAAATGGGAAAATGGCCTGAAAACATGCAATTCCTACAAGAACAAAACCAGTTCAGATACATGGAGCATATATTTCCAAATGTATGATATATGCCACAAACTTGACTTTAAAGTCAAGCTGTAGGATCCAACACAGTTACAGCTAATCAATAATAAATTAAAATTATGTATTGCTTCAGGCCAAAGATGCTGCAGAGGTCCCTGATGATTCCGCCACATCATCACTCCTCACTGAAGCAGCACTATAGTCAATCATCTTTCCATGACCATTGCCAGGCAGTGCTCTGCTTAACCTTTTTAACCAAATTTCATGATCTACGGGATATGGAGTACTGCATAGGCTGTCAACATAGTCGGCAAAAGCTTTCAAAAGAGCAGAGACTTCTCCAAGCTGCTGTTGTATGCGCCGTTTTGCCCAAGATCTCTCTCTCCAACGCAAGGCAGCTTCTATTGATTCTAGTTGCTGATGAGTTCCACCACATAAATGATAGAGGAGGTAAACAAGGCTCTCTGCATCAGATGCTGGACAGAGTTTTCCTTCTTGCAATGCATAAGTTGAAGAAAACTGAAGATTAATAGAAGGACTATCCCTATCTTCCAGTACAGCATGACCCCAATCAACAAGGACGTAATATGTATGCCTCTGTGAATCTGAAACACGCATTACATGTTCAGGACAGATATCCCCATGCTGGATAGAAGCAGATGCTGCACTTTGCAAAGCAGACAAGATATCATGACAGCACTGTAGAGCTTCCTCTGAAGTAAAGACACCGTCTCTTGTAATAATGGTAGAAAGGGGCTCTCCAACAGGAGAAGTTACTAATACTGGTGTTCCACACCATGGATGGTTACAGCGGCCACCAGGACTCTGTTTGTAGCAAGGACCAGGGTGCACGACCCTTCCATAATCAACAAGCTGTGGCAGATACTTGCTAGATATGCCCCTTTGTTTCATGACATTTAAAACCTTAGTTTGCCTTTGTACCTGGTACCACATACTCATATCCTCCCATGAAGGCTGAAGTTGGGAGGGATGAGCACCCACATAAACAGCCAAAAGTGTACCTGCCTCTTCCAAAGAAGTTGCACTGTACAAGAAATGCTGTCCATCTCTGAAAACCTCATGTATCTGAAAACCCCTTTGACATTGTGAATCTTCCAACCATATCACAGAACCTACCTCAAGCTTCATTCGCTCCATTTCTTTACTAATAACAGGCTCTAATTCATCCTCAATTTCAACAATCTCCCCATGAGTTCGGCTACCTTGATGGTAATGAAATGAGTCACTGCCATTTTCATACACTTCAGTGAGGCGGCATTCAATCCTCCTTTTTTGAAGTCGAATACTGTGATTAGCAGCTAGCTCAGCAATAGAAAATTTAGGAGGGCCTTTATATTGAACTATAGAGTAAAATGTGGCCAGAAGAAGTTGCAATGTCCCCAAATCTCCCCAGTTAGCATTTCCCAGCTTGTTCCAAATTCGATCCACATGTGAGACTTTGACTTCTGCATGTTGAATCCAATTCACTGCACAATCATAAACCCTGCTCATATTTATATCCAATTTCATCAAGTCTCCACTAAGCTTTACTACTCCCCCATACTCCGAATCTAGTACCAGAACATACACACAGTTGTTGTTCATTTGCACATTTGACTTACTTAAGCTTCTCGACAACAACATATGAAATCCATAAAATAAAGCTTCAGCAATAGCAGCTACTGAAAAAACAGGTTCCCTTTCTTCAGAAAGATGTCCTATAGAATCCTTAAATAATGCAAGCTCAGCAACATGATCCCACTTACCATGCATATTTCTACCATTCTTTTTTACCAAAGCTGCTCCACATAACTCTCCTACTTTTCCCCTTGCAATTGCCTTTTCTGCAGTATGGAACTTGGATTTAACACCATATGGGCAACTTATAAAAAATGGCATTGGTCCATCCTTATGCCAAAAAGTCCTCCATAAACTCTCTGCACTGGTATGAAGAAAGTCTTCAACTGCAAGATATGCATCTGCTTCACAGCCATCTGAAGATGATACATAGGATGCACAAGGCATTCGAAGTAGTTGTTGGAAAACAACCCCTTCTAAAGCATAATCAAACTTACGAAGTTCTTCAACCTGAAAAGGAGAGTTAAAAAGAAGTTTTCCATCAACAGACTCATCTGTTTTTACTGATAGCCAATCTTGTAGCTTGATTGTGAATGCTTCTTTGTCAACAAACTTCTTTGCGAACTCTTTCAGTCCTTTATGTGGCAACTGTCTAGTCCCACTTTGAGGGGAACTGCTTAATTTGCTGCCTACTGACTCAAGTGATCTTCTGTCCGTAGAGATACCTGCATAAATGGACCTCAAAATAAATGAAGACAATATATGTAAAAGTTAAACCACTATTTTATAATTCGGTATAAACATGGGAAAATACTTCATTTGAAAAAATGTATCTTTCACTTTTTTCCGGAGTTCAAAAGCATTAAAGATACTAGAATGATACATAACTAAACAAAGGAAATACCAAGAAGCATTATCATGAACTGGCAAGTAAACATTAAGGATCTACTGTAAATTCTAAACATGCATCTTCACACTAAAAAGAATTGTGCTTTTCCTCGAATAGATATCTATAATATGCCATACTCAAGTGCAAATATTAATCATGACATTTTGGCATTGTTCAAAAGCTTATAAACAAACTCTGAAAACATGTATCACCCACACAAATATGACCCCAGCTGAAGTGTCATGAGAAGATTAGCATCAAAAAAAATTAAATCCTCAGATAGATTAAAACAAGAAGAGTTGTGCTCACGAGTCACAAGTCTAGTTTTCAATTAACCACCAAAATGCTTTTGAATACTCGAAAAGATAAAACAAGAAGACTCGTGTTCACAACAATAGGTTTCACTGTAGCACTGAAAAAAATTTGAATGCTCAAATAAAATCAAAACAAAGAAGACTTGTGCTCAGAACAACAGGTTAGTCTACGCTATTTTAAAAAGTGATCCATATTTCATAACACAAGCCTCCCTTCGGTATTCTCACAGAACTTCCCATATTATCATCTAGAGATGAGGAGGAGAATCTCTCCAGGAAACACTCTTCACAGATCCTGGAGACTGTATATTAGTCTATGTTGCATGAAACTTCTAGGAACTCGGCGTTTCGGGCCATACCCATACCCGAAACTCTAAAACTCAGATGAAACTCGACCACCATGTAATCATCTATGAGAGTTAATATATACTTGGTTTTCCTTCTAAATTGGCATCTATGGGTCTTGTTACCCACCACCAGTGGGTGACCCCATTGGAGGAATTTTTCTCCTAGATTTGTCTTTAGCCTACAGTCAACAGCCCCGACAGCCACCAATGTATCCAATGTTGTGCCAGTTGATCTCCGCTACCTGAGTTATTCATATGTCCCTTTGCCCATCTGTCGAGAGCATATGTTTGAAGGTAGCAGAAATGGTGTTACATCAAGCTATCTGGTGGCTGCAAGGGGCTGTTGGCTGCTGGCTGAGGACCATCTAGGAGAAAATATTTCTCCTATGGATATCACCCATAGGTGGTGGGTAACACCTAGCTCCAACTAGGACAAGATCTCGCAAAAGAGTGCACGAATGTACTCGAACAGGGAGGTCATGAGAACTCCAACAATCTCTTGGGACCGCGGGCCTGTTACCTACACATCAAAGATTCAAGAACACAGGGTAGCATGTTTTTGCAGCATCTCATGATCACCCATGCTTATATTAGGCCATAAAAATCGACAGGAAATAAAATTTATTGTTAAATGCAATTCGAATCTTATGCATCTTATTTAGCATGATAATATCATATGATATTAGCTCTAATGATATTACACAAGTACTAAGTGTAATCATAGACCCAATGCAACCAACATATCATCCAGTCAATATCAGAACACCTGCTCCTTTGCTTACCATTGCACTGGATCCAAAGGTAAAGTCAGGAATGGCCATATGGAAGGTCGCAAGGGCAGGAAGTGGGAAATGAAATGACCACACACGGGGAATCATGGATGAAATGGGAATGACGGGATGCAACCTACTCCATATGATCCTCTTCTTTAACCAAAAGATAGAGATATCAACAATCAACTTATAAATCTTCGATGAATGGCAACCTCAAGCATATCATCTTCGCTATGGTCCCTATCATTTATATCAGGCTTTGTGGCCACCACAACAGCATGATCAGAAGGAAATGGACATTGATGACATGGAGAGATACAACAAGCAGGTTGCTCATAATGATCACACTTAGGAAAGAGAGAGAATTACTCCTTATTAGTGATAGCGCATGGAGGGTTGAGGAAAGGGTCCACATAAGACTCAACTATAACCCCAAGATTGTGAAGAAAGACAAGGATCTTATTGATATCGTCATCATTGGTGGCATATATAAGGTCATTGTCAAAATGATGCTCATGAACTTCCCATTTCCCCTCTTCGATATGTAAGTACTCAATTATGTCAACACCCGAGGGATTAGCGAGGCCATTTCGGTAAAGGGAATCCCCTTCTTCATAATTCTTCTCATGCTTATTGAAGGCTTCCTCTTGAAATCAATTACTTGGCAAACTTGGAAATTCTCAAGGAAGCTATCAAAGAATTCCTCAATAGATGAGATGCTCTGAGGTTTGCAATTATGTAACCATGAATTATGACCATGGAGGGATCTCATTAACAACATCATGAGGACATCGTAATGAACCAACTTAACTTGTGAGGCATATGCGGCAAATCTTGCCACATGATCAACTGAAGATAGTGGATCACCATCAAAAGTGGGTACCCCACGTATGATAGTCCAAGTAAGACACTTAAGGCGTCAAAAAATGTGAAAGATGTCCAAGGCATCAAAGAAAGACATCCTATTACGATATACAAGTAAATTATGTGGGAGTTGTTGAAAAGTGTAACCAGGTTCGGCCTTCATAATGACATGTAAATATGATTTTATGTAATGAGATGTAAATTAGAAAAATAAAATTATTGACTTGCTTCATGGGTTTCATGAGCAAGGGTTTTTGTTTTTGAGTTAAGACTCCCATTGAGAGGCTTTAGGATTTATTTGTCATCTAGTCATAAAATGGTAGTCATTGTCATGTGAAGTCATGTTACACTTTCTAAAGGGTCATCTTGTCTATGTAAAGTATCCTCCAAGAACTTGTCACCTATCCTCCACAAGTCAGCCTACAAACAATGAAGAAACTCTCTAGAACAAGTCAGCCTTACTCCAATTGTCAAGTTGACCTAAAGATCATTCGAAGAGATGTATAAATAAAAGAACTCGGCCTCCATTCTAAGCAAGGAATTCAATCTTAATTCGGTATAAGAGAAGTGCGATGAAGCATAAAACTATGGCTAAAGCAATAAAACTGATAACTTGGAGACTTGAATGTAAAAATACACGAGGTATTTAAATAATAATTTATTAATATATATAAAATGTATAAGTGATGAATGTTACAATGAGGACCCGCATTTATATACCTAAGCAGGTGTCTTTTCGTGAATGGGCATGTCTTTTAGACATGCCTTTTCGCTTAACTTAATGACTATTTAACCTAATTAATATTTGATCATTTAATATTTATATTTATTTTATTTATTTACTTGTTATGAATTATATTCATAACATAGCCCCTTCCTTCAGAAGCTTTGTCCTCAAAGCTATATTGTTGGCAATTGTCTTTGTTGTTGTGGTCTCGACATATGGAAGGCGGAAGGTCTCTGTCACGGGTGGCTCGTTAGTAACTCTATTTTGAGTCCAAGATTGTCTCCTTTTTTCTTTTTCTTTTAAATAAGTTCTTTTTTTTAAATCAGTTTTTTTTAGATAATAATTTAATTAATTAAATTATAATTATAATATATTAGTTATAAATATAACACTATATATATATATAATATATAAATTTAATTAATTAATTAAATTATAATTTACATATATATTTGTTATATAATTATATATTATATATAACTATAATTACATAGTATATAGTATTCGATTAAATTAATTTAACTCCACTCTACCGAACGATTGCGTCAACGGTCATGACAGTTGACCTTGACCGTGACTCCTCATTCTTCCACGTGTTAATACCGTGGCCTCTGCTACGTTGCAGACGTGGTGGCCGGTTGCTCCACGGTGGCCCTGCAAACATTACAGGGACAAGTGCAGCGTCGACAGTTGAAGCGGAGCTCCACAGCAGCCCTACAAACGTCGCCTTCGCTGCAAACGTTACAGGCACAGGTGCAGCGTCAACGGTTGAAGCAGAGAGGGCACGGGACAGGGATTTTGGCGCAACCAAGATCGACCCCAGAGTCTCTGCTTCTCTTTTGGCTTTCTTTTCGGCCTCAAGCGCATCCACTCGCTCTTTATTAAATGGGTAAGCTCGGCCACCATATTGTCGTATAACGTCCATTGGACTCATCTCAAGTGTTTTCCCGTCCGGACCTAAAATAATCAAACCCGCGGTACCCACAATTCCGAAGTAGGCATACAATTTATTTATCCTTTTGTCTCCAAATGGTATAACCGACCATGGCATGCACGCATAAAATCTTCGAAATCGATTCTCATCTAAGTCTGTCGAGACCCACACAATCTCAAAGGGCTCCCCTTTCTCCTGAAGCTCATTATACGTCTCCACAAGGTGGTCATTGTAATCTCGCCATGGTTCATTCAATGCACAGTCGGAGCGAACAAAATGCAGAGCAACCATCTTCACCACAAGTTCCGCTACCGAAACCTATCTTCTTCCTTCAGGGCCAAGGACATAATCTCGTTCATCAGAGACTAGAAGAGTCTCTACACTCTGTGCAGCATTCAGCTCCGCAATCCTCTCTGCAATAAATGGATATCCCTCTATGCCAAATTTTTTAATGATCCCCGCACCTCCAGTGGTTATAACTCTGCCTTCTTTGTCCAAAACAGCAAGGGACTGCTCAAAATAGGACGAAGGGCCCGAACAAGCTTATCTCTTGTATTTTCGTCTGAGTATGGCACGGCAGGCCATGGCATCGTTTGGTAGAATTTCTTGAATGACTTCTCATCATGATCTGAAAAAATGAATACGATCTCAAACTCCCCCTTCTCCAATAACTTTTTATAGATTTCGCACAAAATGGAGGTGGAGAACCAATCCGATGGTGGATTATCGCACCAAGCAGCACAAAAGTAAAGGCCCACATATTTATATTTCTCTTCTAGTTCTTCAACTTTCACCTTATCTCCATTGTTTCTGATCAAGAAAACACGTTTGTCAGTGCAAAGCAATGATCTCAGACTTTTGTGGGTCACTGCTTTCTCCTCCTCAGCCATGATATGGTAACACAATAAGTTTCTCCTTTCCGAATACAGTATTGCATGTTCTTGCACTGCAATTTCTCCATCATGATTATTATACATCTCTTGAAATCTTACCACCTTTCTGTTTTTATCTGCTACTTCTCCATCATGATTATTATTCTGCTCCTGAAATTTTCCCAGCCTTTCGAATATGTTTTTTCTAGCATTCTCAACTCCTCCATAAATGTTGTTAGGATTTTGATGTATGTATTTAAAGGAGCCAAACAACGATCCTCCTAACGATTTAGCGTCAAGACTGCTCTGGGTTTGATAATTTTTTCTCCTCGCCTGGAAGGAGATATTCCTTTGCTCAGCAGATTGGATCTTGGGTTGTGGAGATGTGTAATGGTGCATGTTGGAGACAAGTTTAGAATCAGAATTTTGTTGTTGTTGTTTGGCAGCCAACGTTTTTCCATTGGGGGTCCATGCGATTTCGGGGGACTCTGTAAGTTCATTCTGATTCGAATGAGAAACAAGATAAGCTACTTCTTTTTTTTCATATTCCCAATTGGATTCGGATTTTGAGTGGTCTTCTTCTCTAGTTTTCATATACCCACTTTGACTATCCTTCTCATCACGATCATTGTTGAGTTCATTTTCATCTTCATGTAGATCTTCTTCATCATCTTATTATTGATTTCCTTTCGACATTCTTTAACTTCCGCAATTGATTTTTCTAATAGCTGAAATGCTTCTTGAAATTCACTAAACTGTTCAACACATTCAGGGTGTGAATGTAATGGAACATTGTGCGACGAACAACGTTCAAGGACTCACATGATTATATCGTGTGCCATGGCTCTAATACCACTGAAGCATAAAAACTATGATCGTGTGCCATGGCTCTGATACCACTAAAGCATAAAAACTATGGCTGAAGCAAGAAAACTGATAACTTGGAGACTTGAATGTAAAAATACAAGAGGTATTTAAAATAATAATTTATTATAAGTGATGAATGTTACAACGAGGACCCGCATTTATATACCTAAGCAGGTGTCCTTTCGTGAATGGGCATGTCTTTTAGACATGCCTTTTCACTTAACTTAATGACTATTTAACCTAATTAATATTTGATCATTTAATATTTATATTTATTTTATTTATTTACTTGTTATGAATTATGACCATGGAGGGATCTCATTAACAACATCATGAGGACATCGTGATGAACCAACTTAACTTGTGAGGCATATGCGGCAAATCTTGCCACATGATCAACTGCAGATAGTGGATCACCATCAAAAGTGGGTACCCCATGTATGATAGTCCAAGTAAGACACTTAAGGCATCAAAAAATGTGAAAGATGTCCAAGGCATCTGTCAAACCAGGCAGTAACTCCTCAAAAACAATTCGTTGATTTCATTTAGGTTGGCGTTTATTATATACATGAGGGAGAGACTGTTCATTTCATCTCCCGGTGACTATTCATATTCTCTATTATTTATTTACATCAATTTCAGTTATTCACCCAATCCTGATGATTAGGTGTCAACATTCCCCCCCTTAATCTGAAGGGATGTTCGTGAGTCCAAGCATCGTTCTGAATCTTTCAAGCTTTTCTCTTCCAAGCACTTTGGTGAAGATGTCTGCAATTTGCTCGTTCGTTGAAGAATGGCGGAGATGGATTGTTTAGGCCTCAACATGATGTCGAATTAGATGATATTTAGTATTGATGTGCTTCGTTCGATCATGGAACTTTGGGTTCTTGGCCAACTTTATTGCAGAGGTATTGTCAATCATGAGTGGAGTTGATTGTACTTGTTTTACCTGCAAATCTTCAAGAATTTTCCTGAGCCACACAATTTCTTTTGTTGCCTCAGCTATTGCCACGTATTTTGCTTTTGTTGTGGAATCTGCTGGAACTGATCGTTTGCGTGATCTCCAGGAGACAGCTCCTGATCCAAGACTCATAGCATATCCTGAAGTAGATACCCCAGTTTCTTTGTCTCCATCGAAGTCTAAATCAGAGTATCCAATCAAGCTGAAGTCGTCCACCTGTGTATACTTGATTCCAAAGTCTTGAGTTCCCTTCAAGTACCTTAGAACTCTTTTTGCAGCAGACCAATGTACCTCACAAGGCTTTTGCATAAACCTGGAGAGGATTTCAACAGCAAACGAAATGTCTGGTCTAGTAGTAGTTAGGTAGTTGAGACTTCCTACAAGTTGTCTATACTTTGTTGCATCCTCAAATTCTTTTCCTTCAATAGATGTGAGCTTTAAGTTTTGTTCATTGGAATAGTAAGAGGATTGCATTCTGTCATGCCAAACCTGTTCAACAGATCTCCAATGTCCCTTTTGAGAAAGAAATATGGACTTCGGATGTTGAGTTACTTCAATACCAAGATAGTAATGAACATAGCCCAAATCAGTGATTTCAAAACTTTTCCCCAATTCCTTCTTTATGGATGCAATATAGCTTTCATTGTTCCCTGTCATCAAAAAATCATCTACATATACCACAAGATATACCACTGTTTTGCCAACTTTCTTGACAAATAAAGTTGAATCATCAAGATCATAATGTTTGAAATTGAGTTTCAGAAGATGCTCAGTTAGTTTTTCATACCAGGCTCGCGGTGCTTGTTTGAGGCCATACAAGGATTTCACAAGTTTGCATATTTTATGTTCATGTCCTTTCATAGCAAATCCTTCAAGCTGGGACATAAAAACATTCTCTTTTAGATCTCCATTCAAGAAAGCAGTTTTTACATCCATTTAATGGACTTTCCAACCGTTCTAAGCTGCTAGGGCAAAGAGTGTCCGGATGGTAGCCCATTTTGCTGTGGGGGCAAAAGTCTCCTCATAATCGACCCCTTCCTTTTGTGCAAAACCTTTTGCCACAAGCCTGGCTTTGTGCTTGTCAAGTGAGCCATCAGCTTTATACTTGTTCTTGTAAACCCACTTGCAGCCAATTGGTTTGGTTCCTAATGGAGGATCATCCAGCTTCCAAGTGCTATTCTTTATGAGGGCATCATACTCCTTTTGCATTGCTTCTTTCCATTCATCATGAGAAGCAGCTTCTTTGAAGGAAGTTGGTTCAAAATCTGTAGACAAATTCAATTCACAATCATAAGAAACATCCATATCAACAGGTGAATTAAAGTCATCTACATCACCTCCATTTCGCCAGTTTGAATTTCTAGTTCCTGTCTTTCCAACCTCATCAGAATGAACACTTTCAAGTGTCTTTATCAGCCACTTTGGAGGACCTTTCTCAGATGGTCTAGGCTGCTCTGTTGATTGAGTTGGGACTGAATCAAGATTGAGTCTCCCAATTCTATCAATCACATCACTTAAAGCATCATCCGTTGTTGGAGTTTCATGCGCGGGAGAGAGTTCTTCAGAAGAAGATTCCACATGTTGATCTAGTATAGGAATCCCCCCTTCAAGATGTAGAATCTGATTATCAAATTCTTGAAATGATTTTGCATTTGCGAATCTATCCAAGCGATCAAGTTGTCGCTCAACAACATTGTCAGTTTTGGATGATTCAAGAAAAATTACATCTCTAGATACAACAAACTTTTTATTGACTTCATCATAGAGACGGTATGCTTTGGAGGTGTTTGAATACCCCAGGAAGATACACTTACGACTTCTCGCACCAAGTTTGTTTCTATGTACCTTTGGTATCAAGGCATAACAGGTGGAACCAAAGACCCTGAGATGCTTTACCGAAGGAACGTGCCCATACCACATTTCATATGGAGTCTTGTTTCTAATAGCATTAGATGGACATCTATTCTTTATATATGCAACACATAGAACAGCATCAGCCCAAAACATTATTTTTACATTTTTAAAGAAGAGCATGGAGCGTACCATATTTAAGATTGTCCTATTCATTCTTTCAGCTACACCATTCTGTTGGGGATTATAAGGCACAGTTGTTTGATGTTTGATCCCATGTTGGCGGAGATAGTTTTCGAATTCATTTGATGTGTATTATTTTCCATTATCAATGCGAATAGACCCAATATGAGATTGTGCATCATTTTCAATCCATTTATGAAAGTTCTTGAATGTTTGAAAAGCATCAGATTTGTTCTTCAATAAATAAACCCAACACATTCTGGTGTAGTCATCAATAAATGTCATCATATATTTATTTCCATTTGCAGAAGGAACAGGCATTGGACCACATCAATCTGAATGAATGAGTTCAAGTTTTCTATGTGCTCTTGAATGTGAATCATGAAAAGACTGTTTGCTATGCTTTCCTAGAATGCAAGCATCACATTGCTTAAATTTCCTAGGAATTGTAGGCAAACCAGCAACACCATTTTTCTTCAACAAGCGGACGCTGTCATAGTTCAAATTTCCAAATCTAGCATGCCATAATAGACTTGATGGAAGTGTACCTTCTTCATAATGAGAGTTGTATGAGAAATGTTGTGCACGAGCAGAGGTAACTTGCAGCTTGAGAAGCCTTTCTTCTTCTATTCCCCTCATGACAAGTGAGTGGTCAGATGCTTTTCTCACCTCAAGCTTGCCATCAAACATATGAATGGAGTGACCTCGCTGGCGGATGTGGACCAAGGACAGCAAGTTTCTCTTCAGTTGTGGGAGATATAGAACGTGATGCAGAAGGAAGTCTGGAAGACCAGGCAATTTAAGCCTGATTGTGCCAAGCCCTAATGGCTTGATTTTTGATTGGTCTGCAAAGTATCAACACATTAATCGATTTTTACAAGAATGGGTTCAATAATAACGCTACACATGAATGGGTTCAATAGCGTTTTCAGAATAACGCTGCACATAAATGGCTTTAATAACGTTTTCAGAATAATGCCGCACATAAATGGGAAGCAATAATAACACTGTCAATATATATGCGCCAACATTCCACATATAATGCCGCAATATATAACTCCAATGTATGATATAATAGACAATACAAAGATTTGTATTCGCTTATGTATTAACGCATGAAGAATAATCCCACATATCATTTTGGGCTGCGTTAAGTAAGTCATTCACGTATGACCACATGAGAGGTAGTCGTAACTGGCACTGCGAATAATCCCACATTTTGACATCTCCGTAAATAATCTCCCTACCTCTTTGTTATTCTTTTGTAGAGTCTGTTATAAATATTAGTAAATGATCTTCCACCACGCCTTCCATTCCTGCGCTGTTGACGAGGAGTCTTCAGAGACCTTGTGTGTCTACGCAGTAACTCCTGCCATACGCTGGCCCATTACGTTATGGGAGCACAGTTGGGAGGGGGGTCAGAGAGGTACGCAGTGAGACTTATGATGGGTATACCACAGTGGGCAGGCAATGTTCAAAGTTATGGTATGCAGGAGCGTAATGTAATAAAGCCAAACAACGGAGTATAATATAACAAAACCAAACAACACAACACTATGGACTGGAGCAATTAGAGCAGAGCATACAGCGTTTGCAATGGAGTATAGGATACCAATGGTGGTATGACAATGGCCCGAATGCAGGTGAGAAGCGTTCACACCAAGTCTCTTGACAGAGGGCACAGACTTTAAAAACGCACATAATATCAAAAAAACGTATATGACACTGCCTGGAGCAGGCTTCAAGCAACCAAACAGAATATAGGCAGGAAACTGACACTAGGAGTTACACAAAAAACTAATTTTGGGAGCTGGCTCTAATACCATGTCAGACCAGGCAGTAACTCCTCAAAAACATTTCGTTGATTTCATTTAGGTTGGTGTTTATTATATACATGAGGGAGAGACTGTTCATTTCATCTCCCGATGACTATTCATATTCTCTATTATTTATTTACATCAATTTCAGTTATTCACCCAGTCCTAATGATTAGGTGTCAACAGCATCAAAGAAAGACATCCTATTACGATATACAAGTAAATTATGTGGGAGTTGTTGAAAAGTGTAACTAGGTTCGGTCTTTATAATGACATGTAAATATGATTTTATGTAATGAGATGTAAATTAGAAAAATTAAATTATTGACTTGCTGCATGGGTTTCATAAGCAAGGGTTTTTGTTTTTAAGTCAAGACTCCCATTGAGAGTCTTTAGGATTTATTTGTCATGTAGTCATAAAATGGTAGTCATTGTCATGTGAAGTCATGTTACACTTTCTAAAGGGTCATCTTGTCTATGTAAAGTATCCTCCAAGAACTTGTCACCTAACCTCCTCAAGTCGGCCTACAAACAATGAAGGAACTCTCTAGAACAAGTCGGCCTTACTCCAGCTGTCAAGTCGACCTAAAGATCATTCGAAGAGATGTATAAATAGAAGAACTCAGCCTCCATTCTAAGCAAGGAATTTGATCTTAATTCGGTATAAGAGAAGTGCGAAGAAATGGTTCAGAAGAGAAGTGCGAAGTAAGGGCAGTGAAAGGGTTTCTTCTAGTGTTGCGAAAGTCATTCTTCTGGGGCAGCGAAGAAGGGATCATCTAGATCAGTGAAGGAGGCATTCTTCTAGGGCAATAGATAGGATTCTTCTAGGCATACAAAGAAGGATTCTTCTGGGATCTGCGAAGTAGGGTTTCTTCTAGAATAGCGAATAAATGTATCTTTTGGGGCAGCAAAGGAAGACTCTTCTAGGTGATCAAAGTAGAGACCGAGTTTCTCTAGAGAAGACCTAGAGACAAAGATTCTCTAGGGAAGTTGTGAAGGAGCAGCGAAAAAGGATAGAGACCGAGTTTCTCTAGAAGGAGCAGAGGAGAGCAGTTCAAGATCAAGAAGAAAAGCGAGGGAAGGAAGAAGCAGAGCATCAAGGTTAGTGACAAGGTTCTTGGAAGGATACTAGAGTCAAGCATCTGTGTCATGGTATTGGTACTTATCAATTGAAGATCTAGAAGAAGAATTTTGATCGAGTTTTCCTCTCAAGAGGTGAGAGGTTTTGACCCTGGCTGGAGAAGCCTACATATTGTGTCACTTTTCTTTTATTATGCATATTGGTAATTGTCTTGATGAAAGAACACATTAATAAGCCAACAAAGAAAAGACTATAAGATAAGTAAAAGTGCATCACAAGCAATTATCAAGCAAAGAAATTGTTAACTTTAAATGCCCTAGATTTCTCAACATGGTATCGGAGCTTAAGTGTTGAAGACAAGAAGGGGTAGTCAAAGCAAGTTGACACTCAAGAGTCAAACTTCAAGGAGGGATCAAAGCAAGCAAGAGATCTAGATCTTCATCAAATCCACAACCCTAGATCAAAGAAATACATTCCAGCAAGAGTCTTAAAATCATCTTGAAGAAGTGTTAATTTTAGGTATGTTCTATGCTAGAGCAATTTATTTCAATTTTCCCAGTTAGCACAATATCTTTTCCAGATTAGCAATCACATCAGCATTAAAGTAAATTGCAGATAGAACATAAACATAAATCGCAAAAGACAAGCCAAGAAAAGAGGACACAAGATGTGGCGCTAGCTAGGGACAAACCCCAATGTGGGGAAACCCTTGATCAATTCTTCTTTTATGTTCTTCAATAGTTCAGCAGAGAAAGAGAGAGAGATAGTACATTTACAACAGAAGTCAACACTTTGACTTTCTATATCTTTATGAGATCAGTTGAAGACATGTTGCTTCAACTGATTCTTCAAGGTGACTCCTTCACCTATCATAGTGTTGCATCTTGTTCACTTGTTGCACCTCTATGTACTGCACCATGCTGCACTTATCATGACTATGCTATACACTTTATGTTGCTGCTCTTGTCACTGAACTACTTCAGTCATTAGGCTGCTCTTTATCATAGATTTGCACCCAGTGTTGTAACCATCACCATGTTGCATCCTAGTTATGTGACTTACCCTCAACATAGTCATACTAACCCATGATAATAGCTTTGTCCATCTCACATTACAGCAGTATCATATAGCCATCTAATAGCTTGAGAACTCAACAATATATACACGACAGCTTCATGTATTTTCCAATGCTTGACTGTGGTGTTATGGTATGTGGCCTAACACACAGTTTTCCTGTAGCAGCATAAATGTTATACCTATTCTTCCAATGATACCCTAACAGGTTAGTTCCACTGCTTCTTTTAACTCGTCCTTCTAACAAGAAGAAACCACTCTCACACAATTACACAATGGATGCTCAAACAATCCCTTGACATATACCAATTTCATGCTGCATTATGATTCCTTCTACTGCGGCTAGGGCTCAACGGAATCCTTACTTCAACTGTGGTTAGAACTTACGGTTGGACTGCGGCTTGAACAGCAAATCTAGTCTCCTTTTCACCAGCGTATCAGGGCCTCCTCATTATTGCGTATAGGGCTGCTGATCAGTCCTCCAATTGATGTGGAGGAGGCCTCTTCATAACAACGGATAAGGCCTCTTCCTTTACTGTGTATACGTGACTCCTTTACTGCATAAAACCCTTGTTGACTGTGGCCAGACCTCTGTTGCTAGGGCTCTCCTTAATTGCGGCAAAGTCTCCTCTTTACTGCAAATGTGTGACCTTTAGATGACTGCGTCTTACTCTCTTTTAGGACTGCTCATGGGAGCCTTCTAGGACAACGGATTTATTGTGGCTAGTTTTCCTTCAATCTGTTGAAATTTGGTACCGGAGGACAGGTGGTTCCCTAAGGCTTTGATCTTTGGCCTAGGGAAAAGTGTCCAAAAGAATTTAATTTTTCTCCTAAAGTGACTTTATAATTTTTATAAAGTCAAATCTAATTTAAAAGTGAGTTTAAGTGATAAAGTTACTAAAGTCTAATTTTAAAGTGACTTTAATAAAGTCAATGTAAAATTAGAAAGGAAAAGTGACTTTGGAAATAAATGACTAAGTGGGTCTTTATTAAAGTGGGGTGAATTAAAAAATAAAAAGTGAGATTTAAATGAGCATTTAATCTCAGCCCTAGATCTCAATCTATTTCAGCCATTGGATTTAGATATTCCCCAAAAGTCACTTAGGGTTAGATTAAAGGAGGAAAAGGAGGAAAAGGTCATTCATTCTTTCATGAGCAGATTGAGAGAAGGAGAGCAAGAGAGCAAGGGAGATTTTTGGACAGGGAGGAGAAGGACGCAGCAGCTTGGCACACATTCCAAGGCAATATTTCAGCAAGTCCGTACAGCTGAGTTAGAACATAGTGAAAGGCAGACATTGGGCACGATTTTCTAGAAATCCGTACAGCAAGTGCAAAGAAATCGAGGAGCAGAAATCCATACAGCAAGTGGCTGTACCTTGGCACGCATTTCAAGGCAAATCCGTACAACCGTACTGCTGTGTTTTTTCTGCACAGAAATCGAGGAAACCGTACAGCGCATTTATGGCAGCCTGCACGCTTTTCTAGGCAGGTCGTACAGCAGCATTTAAGGCTGAAATTTGGCACAAAAATCAAGGAGGCCGTACAGCGTTTATTGATGTTCAGTTTTGTTGTTTGCTAGTTTTTCCAGTTGGCTAAGGCACGGAAAACGAGATAAGTTGTAAAAGTTTGCTTGCTGATTTTTGCTGAATATTTTCTTTCACTGTAAAAAGCATTTTCCAGAAATAAGGAGGAGCTTTCGAACTGGTTTTCCCCAAGAGTTGTAGGGGGTTTTTCCAGGGTCACCTTGACCAAAAATCACTGTGTTTAAATGTGTTAAATCGCTGTTTGTATGTGCTGATATTTATTTCTGCATTTTCCAGCATTCTGTTATATTTCCAGAATTTTTCAGCAAAATTTATTTTTTCAGTTGTTGAATGTATGGATGTGGGAAAGGGCATTTAACTATTATGGGAGAAATAAGGTGAAACTGAAAACCGAGGTGGGAAATGAGAAATTTTTACATGGTATCAGAGCTTGAGTGCTGAAGTGCAGTTTGGGACAGCAAGGAGGAAAAATACAGCTTGTTGATTTTTTACTCAGAAAATTCCAGCAAGCTGATTTTCACAAACAGCAGTTTTATCTTTACTACAGCAATGCTATTTTTCAGTTTTAGGACAGCAGGATGTCATTGGGATTGAGGGTGGAGGATAGGTTGGATGGGCATACAAATTATAGCGTTTGGAAGGAGAGAATGCAGAGTATCTTTGAAGAGGCAGAAGTTTGGGACATCATGGTGCATACTGCACAGAACCCTGTTGTTGTACCTACAGATGCTACTCAGTTGGATGAATATAATAAAAAGAACAACAAGGGTAAGAGACTGATTCTAGATGGAATCAAAGACCATTGCATTCCTCATGTGAGAAGAAAGAGCAATGCCCATGAGATGTGAACAGCATTGTCCAATCTCTACCAGAGTACCAATGAGAACCGGAAAATGGTCCTGAAGGAGAAGTTGAAGACCATTAAGATGGGTAATGATAGTGCAACTGGATATCTCACAAAGATTCGTAATGTGAGAGATGAGTTGGCAGCAGTTGGAGAGGTCATTCCACCCACTGAGTTGGTGCGGATTGCAGTGAATGGCCTCCCCCGTTCATGGATGAACTTTGCTGATGGGGTTTGTGCACGTGAGACCCTTCCCACATGGGAGAGGTTTTGGGATGATTACATTCAGACAGAGATCAGGAAAGGTCAGCTTGGGGCAGCCAAACCAGTTGAGCAGGATGAGGATGTAGCACTGTTGGCAGGAGGCAAGAAAGGCAAAGGGAAGAAGCAGGCTTCCACAAGCAATGGTGGGGGCAAAGGCAAAGGTAAAGGTAAACAGGGTAACACACAGAAGGACTATTCCAAGGTGAAGTGTTGGAATTGTCAAAAGATGGGACACTATGTAGTTGTGTGTCCGGAGAAGAAGAAGAAGAAGGGGAAAGACCAGAGCTTGGCAGCTTCAGCAGAGGTTGAGAACTTTGCAGATCATTTTGACCGGGAGTTTGGGTTCACTGCGTGTAAGTCCTCTAGTGCAGGATCACCTGCCACACAAGTTCAGAGGGAGCATGCTTTTCCCTCGATTAGTGGAGCATCTTCGAGTATCTGGTATGTGGACAGTGGAGCTTCACGTCACATGGCAGGAGTCCATGAGTACTTCTCAGAGCTTTCAGAGAGTGGCACTGATATAGAGGTAGTACTCGGTGATGACAGAGTTGTTAAAGCAGTCGGTGTGGGGACACTGACATTTCAGAGGGAGTCCAAACCTCCCTTGAAGGTGTCAGATGTTCTTTATGTGCCAGGGATGAGGAAGAACCTCATATCCGTCTCAGCTTTGGAGGACAGAGGATATGAGGTACTGTTCAGGGGAGGACAGGTGTTGATGTATCCCAGGGGCACTCCAGCTGATTCAGCTAGAGTGATAGGTGTACGCCATGCAAAGGTGTACAAGTTTGCATTCCAACCCCTTTTGGCATTGAGCAGTAGTACCGACAGCAGAGCTAGCAGTTCTGAGCTGTGTGAGATTTGGCACCGCAGGATGGGGCATATGTATCATGGAGCCTTGAGGACCTTGCGGGAGATCACTACAGGTGTGCCATATTTCAGTACTGATCACTTTGATACTTGCAGAGGATGTGCGATGGGCAAGTTTGCCAAATCCCCTTTTCCTAGCAGTGACAACAGAGCGACTGGGATACTTGATTTGATTCATTCCGATGTGAGCGGTCGGATGTCTCATGTTTCCTTGAGTGGATATGAGTACTATGTTTTATTCATTGATGATCACTCCAGGAGGACCTGGATTTATTTCTTGAAGACCAAGAGTGAGGTCTTCAAGCGGTTTCAGGAGTTTAGAGCTCTTGTGGAGACACAGACAGGTCGAAAGATCAAGTCCCTGAGGTCGGACAATGGGGGAGAGTACACCCTTGGAGAGTTTGTTGACTATTGTGCGGAGGCAGGCATTAGGAAGGAGTTCACTGTTCCTTACAACCCCCAGCAGAACGGGGTTGTGGAGAGGAAGAACAGATCCATCGGAGGGGCTGCCAAAGCCATGTTACATGATCAGGGGTTGCCATTGTTCTTGTGGGCAGAGGCCTGCAACACAGCGGTTTCTTTGCAGAACAGGAGTCCGCATCGTGCCTTGGGGCACATGACTCCGGAGGAGGCTTTTTCTGGGAAGAAGCCTGATATTGGTCATCTTCGTATCTTTGGGTGCATTACATACTCCTACATACCCAAGGAGAAGAGGACCAAACTAGAGCCCACCGCAGAGAAGGGTATCTTTGTGGGCTACAGTGAGACCTCAAAAGCCTTTCGGATTTACATTCCTGCACAGAGGAAAGTTGTTGTTAGGCGGGATGTGAAGTTCGAGGAGGACAGGGCCTTTAGGAGGTCACGGGAGTTAGAGTATCTGGATCAGCCAGACCCTCAGCAACAGTTGAGTCAGTCGCAGGGATCAAGTGGGCAGGGATTAGGAGGATCCGGAGGTACATCTATGAGGATGTCAAGTCCGTCAGTGAGCAATGGCTCGCCGAGCCAGAGGGGTGGTGCTCCGGGCAGCATGCAGAGCAGTTCACTAGGGAGTCCACTGATGGACAGTTCACACGGTACCTCAGCTTCTACAGGTTCAGGTGCAGGCAGGAGGACAGCAGACAGACAGTCAGGAGTTCAAGCTCCTGATGATGATGAGGAGGAGTTTCATTCTCCATTGGGAGAAGTATGCTCAGGGAAGAGGAAGCCCAAGTGGCTTCAGGACACCTTAAGAGATGCCACATCTGTTGCTGAGCCTAAGAGGCCGGTCAAAGAGAGTAGACCACCTGAGAGGTTTTGTAGCTATATGGCAATGGCTACCAGCATCCTTGACTCTGAGCCTTCTAGCTATGAGGAGGCAGCTAGCCAACAGGTCTGGAGAGATGCCATGCAGGAGGAGTATTCTTCTATCATGAAGAATGATGTTTGGGAGGTGGTGCCGAGGCCTGAGGGCAAATCCGTGGTTACTTCCAGATGGCTTTACAAGGTAAAGCATGCTGCAGATGGCAGCATTGAGAAATTCAAAGCGAGGTTTGTGGCTAGAGGGTTCTCCCAGGTAGAGGGAGTTGATTATGAGGAGACCTTCGCTCCTGTGGCTCGATATACTTCGATCCGCTCCATTATATCGATAGCAGCAGAGATGGGTTGGAAGATCCACCAGATGGATGTGAAGACTGCATTTCTCAATGGCTTCATACAGGAGGAGGTGTACATTGAGCAGCCACAGGGCTTTGAGTTGCATGGGAAGGAGTCCCATGTGTGCAAACTGAAGAAGGCCCTTTATGGCCTGAAGCAAGCTCCCAGAGCTTGGTACTCCAGGATAGATACATACTTGCAGGGGATGGGTTTCACAAAGAGTGAGGCAGATCTGAACCTTTACTATATTGTGATACGTGAAGAGCCTCTCATTCTGGTGCTGTATGTGGTTGACTTGATCATCACAGGTGCAGAGAGACTCATAGAGCACTGCAAGAGAGATCTTGCGGCGGAGTTTGAGATGAAGGACATCGGCTTGATGCATTACTTTTTGGGTTTGGAGGTGTGGCAGGAGGAGGGGCATTTCTTCCTAGGGCAGGGGAAGTATATTGTGGACATCCTTGGAAGATTCCACATGGAGGATTGTAGAC
This sequence comes from Pinus tabuliformis, assembly GCA_031772625.1. Taxonomy (NCBI): domain Eukaryota; kingdom Viridiplantae; phylum Streptophyta; class Pinopsida; order Pinales; family Pinaceae; genus Pinus; species Pinus tabuliformis. The sequence continues at coordinate 311,949,439 of CM062806.1, read as the reverse complement.
CCATGTCGACACCGATGATCACCAACTGGAAGAATCTTCATGCTTCGGATTCCGAGTTGGTGGATCTCACATTGTACAGGCAGCTGATTGGTTCCTTGATGTATTTGGTCAACACTAGACCAGATATTTGTTTTGCGGTCAACACGATGAGTCAGTTTATGTGTGAGCCTAGGAAGGTTCACTGGGTGGCTGCAAAACACATTTTGCGGTACTTGCAGGGGACAGTGGATTATGGTCTGAACTACAGGCAGGGGGATGGAGTGAGATTGGTAGGTTATACTGATTCTGATTGGGCAGGTTGTGCTTCTGATAGGAAGAGCACTTCAGGGTGCTGTTTTGGGTTGGGTTCGACAGTAGTGTCATGGTTCAGCCGGAAGCAGCAGTTAGTAGCATTGAGTTCAGCGGAAGCAGAGTATATGGCAGCTAGTCTAGCTAGTTGCGATGCCATCTGGCTTCGCAAGATGTTGTTTGGCTTATTTGGTCAGTCGTTGAGACCTTCAGTGATTTATTGTGATAATCAGAGTTGCATTAAACTCACGGAGAATCCAGTATTTCATGACAGGTCAAAGCATATCGGGATCAAATATCATTTCATCAGAGACTATGTTCAGAAGGGAGCTGTGAAGCTTGAGTATATTCCCACTGATGAGCAGGTTGCAGATATTCTTACCAAAGCCTTAACACAGAGCAAGCATGTCTACTTTAGAGACAAGATGGGTGTGGTGAGGAACACCTTCCTTGGTAAGAGGGAGTGTTGAAATTTGGTATCGGAGGACACATGGTTCCCTAAGGCTTTGATCTTTGGCCTAGGGAAAAGTGTCCAAAAGAATTTAATTTTTCTCCTAAAGTGACACTATAATTTTTATAAAGTCAAATCTAATTTAAAAGTGACTTTAAGTGATAAAGTTACTAAAGTCTAATTTTAAAGTGACTTTAATAAAGTCAATGTAAAATTAGAAAGGAAAAGTGACTTTGGAAATAAATGACTAAGTGGGTCTTTATTAAAGTGGGGTGAATTAAAAAATAGAAAGTGAGATTTAAATGAGCATTTAATCTCAGCCCTAGATCTCAATATATTTCAGCCATTGGATTTAGGGATTCTCCAAAAGTCACTTAGGGTTAGATTAAAGGAGGAAAAGGTCATTCATTCTTTCATGAGCAGATTGAGAGAAGGAGAGCAAGAGAGCAAGGGAGATTTCTGGACAGTGAGGAGAAGGAGGCAGCAGCTTGGCACACATTCCAAGGCAATATTTCAGCAAGTCCGTACAGCTGAGTTAGCACACAGTGAAAGGCAGACATTGGGCACGATTTTCTAGAAATCTGTACAGCAAGTGCACAGAAATCGAGGAGCAGAAATCCGTACAAGTGGTTGTACCTTGGCACGCATTTCAAGGCAAATCCGTACAGCTGTACTGATGTGTTTTTTCTGCACAGAAATCGAGGAAACCGTACAGCGCATTTATGGCAGCCTGCACACTTTTCTAGGCAGGCCATACAGCAGCATTTAAGGCTGAAATTTGGCACAAAAATCGAGGAGGCCGTACAGCATTTATTGCTGTTCAGTTTTGCTGTTTGCTAGTTTTTCCAGTTGGCTGTGAGGCACGGAAAACGAGATAAGTTGTAAAAGTTTGCTTGCTGATTTTTGCTGAATATTTTCTTTCACTCTAAAAAGCATTTTCCAGAAATAAGGAGCTTTCGAACTGGTTTTCCCCAAGAGTTGTAGGGGGTTTTTCCAAGGTCACCTTGACCAAAAATCACTGTGTTTAAATGTGTTAAATGGCTGTTTGTATGTGCTGATATCTATTTCTGCATTTTCCAGCATTCTGTTATATTTCCAGAATTTGTGTTTTCAGCAAAATTTATTTTTTCAGTTGTTAAATGTATGGATATGGGAAAGGGCATTTAACTACTATGGGAGAAATAAGGTGAAACTGAAAACCGGCTGGGAAATGAGAAATTTTTACACAATCTGCATTTAGAATCTTTCCTTCACTGCGGCTAGGGTATGGTAAGATCTCCCTCAACTGCGGCTAGGATCCTCTCCCTTTAACTACGTCTTGTTCTACCATACCAGTGTAGCTTTCTTCTTGGACATGACAGTAATGAGATCTTTCTCCTTGATTGCATGTGCCTTCTTCTTGCTACGTATTAGTCTTCTCCATGACAATTTCTAGGGCTTCTTCCATAGCTGCCTTTTAGAACTAGGGCATCATAGGCCAGCGTATACTCTCAGTCTCTCTCCTTCACCAAAAACCCAAAGACGTGGAGAGGAGGAGATCACATGAGTGTGTCAAATGACTTTGAGTCTTCTTCTATTTATACTAAAACGTAGATGATGAATAGACATGACTATTGGGCTTCTAAGCCTACATAAGTTGTTGGCCGACTTGACAATTTGTCTTATAACACAAATAAATTCATAACTCCATGAATACTTGATGGAATCGGAGGATATTTAGATCAATCCTACAACTCTCGATGAGAGGGATCCAATAGAAATATCAACTGCCATAAATAAGATGACCCACATGGAATTTGGCCCTAGTTGCCAATTTTAACACTCCCTCTCAACTAGGGAGAACGCATCCGCTAATACATATGTCCAACTGTACTATCTCTGCCATCAGTGCCCTGCACTACTCTGCTCTATAGCTCTGCTCAGCTCTACTCAGCTCTGCTTAGCTCTATTCTGCTCAACTCTACTCAGCTCTGCTCAGCTCTGTTCAACTCTGCTTAGCTCTGTTTTGCTCAGCTTTGCTCAGCTCTGCTCAGCTCTGTTCAGCTCTGCTCTGCTCTGCTCGAACTATGAAGAAGAAGAAGTGATCGAGGATGTGTCATACCATCCTCCACTGACCCGAAGTCAATCTCAGAGTGTGTACCACTGGTCCCAGACCAGTCCTCTACCGACCCGAAGTCAGTGTCATAGTGGGTACCACTCTCACTGGTCCCAGACCAGTATCATTGATCCCAGATCAATGAAGATCATCCTAGCATAGGGAGTACGGTAGATACAACGATGCGTCCATCAATACTACTATGGTCCCTATCCTCATTTCCTTGCTCATTGATCAAATGAGAGGTACTTCCCATGAGTCCCAGACTACATGGGTAGGATACCTCAACAGGAGAACTAATCATCCTGTCCACAGGAGAGCGAATCATCCTGTCTAATGGATGCCACGGAGAACTAATCATCATGGCCCACAGGAGAACAAATCATCCTGTTCCACAATCGCCATGGAGAACACATCATCCAGGCCCACAGGAGAACTAATCATCCTGTTCCATAGTTGCCATGGGAGAACTAATCATCCCGACCCACAAGAGAACTGATCATCCTGTTCCATAGGCGCCACGGGGTATCACAGGGGAAGGTTGAACCTGTCATCCTGTACATAGTGCACCACCAGCAGAGGGTGAGTCGCCCTGTGGTCATATGTTGCTCCAGTAAGTACCCCAAGCCCCCCAGAGCTCCTAGAGCTCAATGCATGCAGGACTCTTATAAGAAGGTCTCACATCGACTCCAAGTCGTTCGGGAAAGTCACAAATTTGACTTTTCCCTGGGGCTTTGACAAAATGTCTGCGACCTGTAAATCAGTCTTTAATGCGATGGAGCCTCCTCACTCATCGACTTACCATATCCCAGATAAGGCAGTATTTGATGTCTATCTATTGGAGCAATCATCGAATACGGGATTCCTCAATAATCGAATCCCCCCTCCGGTTGTCAAAAGAGAATCACAGTGGTATTCATCATGTGTACAAACAGCGCACTTAGAAGCTTCTGCAACCATGCAGCTTCACACGAGATCATACTCATAGCTATGTATTCGGTCTCAGCGGTACTTATATCAACCGACTTCTGCTTCCTGCTCTATCAAAGCAAGATCCAAAGAGAACCAGCACTGGCAAGTGCTCTAGTGATCCTCCACACTGCCTGCTCAGTAGCATTAGAATAATCATGCAGTTTCATATTTCCGGCAATGTATCTCAATTCATGAGAGATTATGCCCCGAAGATATCTCAGAAGATTCTTGGCACCAATCTAGTGAGGCTCAACCAAATATGAGCTCACCATGCTAACTGCAAAACATATGTCCGGACGGAAGTTCACCAAGAACATCAACGCGAATGAGTTTATGAAACTCAGAGGCATTTCCCAAATCTGGTTCGACATCACTATCATATAACTTCTGAAAGTTAAGATCATCGAGGTAGTCACAGGCTTGCAGTTTATCATTCCACATCCAGAATCCAACTCCCTCTTACTTCTGAGAGGGTCTGCACCTGTCAGAAATAGGTCGTCCTCATAAGGTGTTGGTATGAGAGGTCTATCATCCACAACCTTCAAATGGTTTGGATCGGTTTCACTCCTAGTGAATCTCAGCTTCATCAGACAGCTATCGATCCTCTCATACTACGCCCGGGGTGTTTTGCTTCAAGCCATAGAGGGATTTCTTCCACCTACATACGCGAGATTCCTGATTATCAATCTCAAACCCCTCGGGTTGTTCCACACCTATGGACTTGCTACATGAGGGGAATGGTCCCCTTGTAAGATTTTCCTTCGGTACATCTCAGACATGTACTTTCATGCTCTTTTTGAATTCAGGCTTCCCTGTCACCATCTGACTTACAGACCATCGGTGCTATGTGTCAATCGACTTCCTGTAACTTGATACAACCCTGAACTCAAAAACATCTTTGAAAATTCTATTTTCAAACACGTACCTTTCCATCGACGAGTGCCACCTTGAAGCCTTCGATTTCCATTGCTGAAATGGACACCAGGTTCTTCTTGCAATCAGGTACTAAAAAGAGATTCTGTAAATGAATCGAGTTACCCTCATTCAATTGAGAGGTAACATTCGCTACACCCTTTTCAGGATAGGTGGCATCACCTCCAAGTATAATCCCACGATTGTTTCCATCTCTACCAAATTAGAGAGTGCACCCTTATATCCGATGAAGTGCCTTGAAGCACTACAATCAATAATAAGCCAGATTCCAAAAGAATCTGAAGGAGAGGGCCAATACAAGATAACGCTTCTTTATCTTATCAGAAACAACATTTGATCTTTCATACCTGGAGTTCCTTGCTTTCTATGAAGAGTCGGTGATTTCCTTGATGACCTACGTTACCTGTCATTCCTTTGATCATTGAAGATGTCCCTGGAATGATTGTTATCATCATCAGGTGATGTGTCCCTGCCATTCGGACACTCCTTCGCATAATGGCTGAACTAGTTATTTGTCTTTCCTTCCACCCTGAGATCCGGTCTTCCAATGAAGTGATCTTAAGGTAGGCCATCAGAAACTTCCACTACGCCAGTCTGATAATATTCTCTGCTTCGACTTCACTCTCGGTGAATTTGAAGAGGGATGAGGAATCCACTGATCCTTTTGTCCTTTCCCAACTGTCTTCGGTGATTGCCCTTTCACTTTTGCTTGGGCATTGTCTTCACCTCTGCTCTGATACCATGTTAATTTTAGGTATGTTCTATGCTAGAGCAATTTATTTCAATTTTCCCAGTTAGCACAATATCTTTTCCAGATTAGCAATCACATCAGCATTAAAGTAAACTGCAGATAGAACATAAACATAAATCGCAAAAGACAAGCCAAGAAAAGAGGACACAAGATGTGGCGCCAGCGAGGGACAAACCCAAATGTGGGGAAACCCTTGATCAATTCTTCTTTTATGTTCTTCAAGAGTTCAGCAGAGAAAGAGAGAGAGATAGTACATTTACAACAGAAGTCAACACTTTGACTTTCTATATCTTTATGAGATCAGTTGAATACATGTTGCTTCAACTGATTCTTCAAGGTGACTCCTTCACCTATCATAGTGTTGCATCTTGTTCACTTGCTGCACCTCTACGTACTGCACCATGTTGCACTTATCATGACTATGATATACACTTCATGTTGCTGCTCCTGTCACTGAACTGCTTTAGTCATTGAGCTGCTCTTTATCATAGACTTGCACCCAGTGTTGTAACTTGTAACCATCACCATTCTGCATCCTAGTTATCTGACTTACCCTCAACATAGTCATACTAACCCATGATAATAGCTTTGTCCATCTCACATTACAATAGTATCATATAGCCATCTAATAGCTTGAGAACTCAACAGTATATACATGACAGCTTCATGTATTTTGCATTGCTTGACTGTGGTGTTATGGCCTGCGACCTAACACTTAGTTTTCTTGTAGCAGCATAAATGTTATACCTGTTCTTCCAATGATACCCTAACAGGTTAGTTCCACTGCTCCTTTTAATTCGTCCTTCTAACAAGAAGAAACCACTCTCACACAGTTGCACAAGGGATGCACAAACAGTCCCTTGACACATACCAGTTTCATGCTGCATTATGGTTCCTTCTACTGCGTCTAGGGCTCAACGGAATCCTTACTTCAACTGTGGTTAGAACTTACGGTTGGACTGCGGCTTGAACAACAGATCTGGTCTCCTTTTCACCAGCGTATCAGTGCCTCCTTATTATTGCGTATAGGGCTACTGATCAGTCCTACAATTGATGCGGATAAGGCCTCTTCATAAGAGCGGATAAGACCTCTCCCTTTACTGTGTATACGTGCCTCTTTTACTGCATAAAACCCTTGTTCACTGTGGCCAGACCTCTGTTGATAGGGCTCTCCTTAATTGTGGCAAAGTCTCCTCTTTACTGCAGATGTGTGACCTTTAGATGATTGTGTCTTACTCTCTTTTAGGACTGCTCATGGGAGCCTTCTAGGACAGCGGATTTACTGTGGCTATTTTTCCTTCAATCTGCGTTTAGAATCTTTCCTTCACTGCAGCTAGGGTATGGTAAGATCTCCCTCAATTGCGGCTAGGATCCTCTCCCTTTAACTGCGTCTTGTTCTACCATACCAACGTAGGTTTCTTCTAGGACATGAATGTAATGAGATCTTTCTCCTTGATTGCGTGTGCCTTCTTCTTGCTGCGTATTAGTCTTCTCCATGACAGTTTCTAGGGCTTCTTTCATAGCTGCCTTTTAGAACTAGGGCATCATAGGCCAACGTATACTCTCAGTCTCTCTCCTTCACCAAAAAACCAAAGACGTGGAGAGGAGGAGATCACATGAGTGTGTCAAATGACTACGAGTCTTCTTCTATTTATACTAAAACGTAGATGATGAATAGACATGACTATTGGGCTTTTGAGCCTACATAAGTTGCTGGCTGACTTGACAATTTGTCTTATAACACAAATAAATTCATAACTCCATGAATACTTGACGGAATCGGATGATCTTTAGACTGATCCTACACCTCTCAATGAGAGGGATCCAAAAAAAATATCAGCTGCCATAAATAATATGACCCACATGGAGTTTGGCCCTAGTTGCCAATTTTAACAAGAAGGAAGCAGGAAGAAAGACCGAAACCCTAGTAGCACTTTAGAGATCATCACATCATCAAAGGAGTGAAAGCTCTTCAAGAAAGAAGGAAGACTAAAACATTCAAGAAGGCTCGTGAATCAAGTTATCTTTCATCAAACACTCAAGAAGAAGATCCTCCGTCAACATCGAGATTAAAGAGGGAGCAAGCAACAATCACTCAAGTAAGTCTATGCCTATATCAGATAATATCAAAATGTCTTTTTGCAAGGAAAGCAATAAATTGATTGGGGTTGTAAATTACCTTGCATGGAAGAAAAGAACAGACCTGAATCTTATTGAGAATGAGGTCATGGATGACATCAAGGGATTGGTAACCCAACCTCCAAAAGAAGATACTCAAGCACATGCTAGATATATGAATGGAGAAGTGAGAGCCCAAACGATTCTTATATAGAATCTTTAAAAGACTCTCTTATCCCATATGTATCAAAGTTGGAGACTGCAAAAGCTATATATGACAAATTGGTAGAGATGTTTTCCGTAAGTACTACAGGAGAAGTAATCTCATTAAGGCAAGAACTCTACAAACTGAAGATATCCAAGGAAGATGGAATAGCCTCATACTTCATGAGGATATCAGAAATTCAAGATCAACTACAAGAACTAGGAGAAGTTATGCTTGATAGAGATATGACCACAGTGGTACTACATGCACTACCGGAAAAATGGGGTAACTTCACTTCAAGTTTATATGGGAAGAAAGAAATTACTCCATTTCAAGATCTATGGCCACTCTGTAAGATCGAAGAAACCAGACTAAAGGCAAAGATTGATGTTGGACCAAGTGAGCAGAATCAAGCATATGTTGCTATGGCAAGAAGAAAAGGGAAATTTGGAATGTTCGGTCCTCAAAAGAAAAGGAAAAACATGGATAAGATAAGATGCTATGGATGTCATAAACTTGGGCACTATAAAAGAGATTGCCCTAATCATAGTAAGGACAAGAGGAATAGGGAAGAAGCCCACATTACTGAAGAAGTGAAAGAATCTGAGTCAAAGAAGCTTAAGAATGAAGAAGTAAAAGATCTCTACTATGACTGAGATGATCTTCTTCTAGAAGGTACTTTCCACTTGGAAATTATAGATAGGGTACAGTGTAAAGAAATAGGATGCATCAGATTAGAAAATAACATCATAGAAGCATTAAAAGTTGTAAAATTTTCCTGTTTTCCCACCCCGGTTTTCAGTTTCACCTTATTTCTCCCATGTAGTTAAATGCCCATTCCCATAGCCATACATTTAACAGACTAAAAAAATAAATATTGCTGAAAACACAAATTCTGGACATTTTTCAGAGTGCTGGAAATTGCAGAAATAAAAATCAGCAATTAAAGACAGCCATTAAAACACATTTAAACTCAGTGATTTTTGGTCAACTTGACCCTGGAAAAACCCCCTACAACTCTTGGGGAAAACCAGTTTGAGAGCTCTTCTTTATTTCTGGAAAATGCCTTTTTTTACAGAGAAAATTTTCAGCAAATAAATTTCAGCAAAAACAGAAATTTCCAGCAAGCAAAACTTATCTGTTTTCAGCCCAAACGACAATCTGAAAAATGCTGTAAGAGCTGTACGGATGTACGGACTGTACGGATGTACGGACTGTACGGACAGTACGGACAGTACGGACTTGTACGAACAGCCCTCGGAAAAAGTGCAGAAAATCGCCTCCTCGATATTCGTGCTGAAAATTAATTTTTCCACTATTTTGCTCACAAAAACTGTCTTTTTCTGCTTGTTCTTTATGCTGTTCGGATTTGCTGAAGTGCTGCCTTGGTGTGTGTGCCAAACTGCTGCCTCTTTTTCCTCCTTGTCCAGAAATCTCCCTTGCTCTCTTGCTCTCCTTCTCCCAATCTGCTCATGAAAGAATGAATGATCTTTTCCTCCTTTTCCTCCCTTAACCCAACCCTAAATGACTTTTGGGTGATCCCTAAATCCAATGGCTGAAATAGATTTAGATCAATGGCTGAGATTAAATGCTCATTTAAATCTCACTTTCTATTTTTTAATTCACCCCACTTTAATAAAGACCCACTTAGTCATTTATTTCCAAAGTCACTTTTCCTTTCTAATTTTTCATTGACTTTATAAAAGTCACTTTAAAATTAGACTTAGTAACTTTATCACTTAAAGTCACTTTCAAATTAGATTTAACTTTATAAAAAATTATAAAGTTACTTTAGGAGAAAAATTAAATTCTTTTGGACACTTTTCCCTAGGCCAAAGATCAAAGCCTTAGGGAACCACCTGTCCTCCGGTACCAAATTTCAACACTCCCTCTTACCGAGGAAGGTGTTCCTCACCACACCCATCTTGTCTCTGAAGTAGACATGCTTGCCCCATGGTAAGGCTTTGGTAAGAATATTTGCAACCTGCTCATCAGTGGAAATATACTCAAGCTTCACAGCTCCCTTCTGAACATAGTCTCTGATGAAATGATATCTGATCCCGATATGCTTTGACCTGTCATGAAATACTGGATTCTCCGTGAGTTTAATGCAACTCTGATTATCACAGTAAATCACTGAAGGTCTCAACGGCTGACCAAATAAGCCAAACAACATCTTGCGAAGCCAGATGGCCTCACAACTAGCTAGATTGGCTGCCATATACTCTGCTTCCGCTGAACTCAGTGCTACTGACTGCTGCTTCCGGCTGAACCATGACACTACTGCTGAACCCAACCCAAAACAACACCCTGAAGTGCTCTTCCTATCAGAAGCACAACCTGCCCAATCAGAATCAGTGTATCCTGCCAATCTCACTCCATCTCCCTGCCTGTAGTCCAGACCATAATCCACTGTCCCCTGCAAGTACCGCAAAATGTGTTTTGCAGCCACCCAGTGAACCTTCCTAGGCTCACACATAAACTGACTCATCGTGTTGACTGCAAAACAGATATCTAGTCTGGTGTTGACCAAATACATCAAGGAACCAATCAGCTGCCTGTACAATGTGGGATCCACCAACTCGGAATCCGAAGCATGAAGCTTCTTCCAGTTGGTGATCATCGGTGTCGACATGGGTCTACAATCCTCCATGTGGAATCTGCTAAGGATGTCCACAATATACTTCCCCTGCCCCAGGAAGAAATGCCCCTCCTCCTGCCACACCTCCAAACCCAAAAAGTAATGCATCAAGCCGATGTCCTTCATCTCAAACTCCGCCGCAAGATCTCTCTTGCAGTGCTCTATGAGTCTCTCTGCACCTGTAATGATCAAGTCATCCACATACAGCACCAGAATGAGGGGCTCCTCACCAATCACAATAAAGTAAAGGTTCGGATCTGCCTCACTCTTTGTGAAACCCATCCCCTGCAAGTATGCATCTATCCTGGAGTACCAAGCTCTGGGAGCTTGCTTCAGGCCATAAAGGGCCTTCTTCAATCTGCACACATGGGACTCCTTCCCATGCACCTCAAAGCCCTGTGGCTGCTCAATGTACACCTCCTCCTGTATGAAGCCATTGAGAAATGCGGTCTTCACATACATCTGGTGGATCTTCCAACCCATCTCTGCTGCTATCGATATAATGGAGCGGATCGAAGTATATCGAGCCACGGGAGCGAAGGTCTCCTCATAATCAACTCCCTCTACCTGGGAGAACCCTCTAGCCACAAACCTTGCTTTGAATTTCTCAATGCTGCCATCTGCAGCATGCTTTACCTTGTAAAGCCATCTGGAAGTAACCACGGATTTGCCCTCAGGCCTCGGCACCACCTCCCAAACATCATTCTTCATGATAGAAGAATACTCCTCCTGCATGGCCTCTCTCCAGACCTGCTGGCTAGCTGCCTCCTCATAGCTAGAAGGCTCAGAGTCAAGGATGCTGGTAACCATCGCCATATAGCTACAAAATCTCTCAGGTGGTCTACTGACCGGCCTCTTCGGCTCAGCAACAGATGTGGCATCTCTCAAGGTGTCCTGAAGCCACTTGGGCTTCCTCTTCCCTGAGCATGCTTCTCCCATAGGAGAATGAAACTCCTCCTCCTCATCCCCATCAGTAGCCTGAACTCCTGACTGTCTATCTGCTGTCCTCCTGCCTGCACCTGAACCTGTAGAAGCTGAGGTACCGTGTGAACTGTCCATCAGTGGACTCCCTAGTGAACTGCTCTGCATGCTGCCCGGAGCACCACCCCTCTGGCTCGGCGAGCCACTGCTCACTGATGGACCTGACATCCTCATAGATGTACCTCCGGATCCTCTTGATCCCTGCCCACTGGATCCCTGCGACTGACTCAACTGCTGCTGAGGGTCTGGCTGATCCAGATACTCTAACTCCCGTGACCTCCTAAAGGCCCTGTCCTCCTCGAACTTCACATCCCGTCTGACAACAACTTTCCTCTGTGCAGGAATGTAAATCCGAAAGGCCTTTGAGGTCTCACTGTAGCCCACAAAGATACCCTTCTCTGCGGTGGGCTCTAGTTTGGTCCTCTCCTCCTTGGGTATATAGGAGTATGTAATGCATCCAAAGATATGAAGATGACCAAGATCAGGCTTCTTCCCAGAGAAAGCCTCCTCCGGAGTCATGTGCCCCAAGGCACGATGCGGACTCCTGTTCTGCAAGTAAACAGCTGTGTTGCAGGCCTCTGCCCACAAGAACAATGGCAACCCCTGATCATGTAACATGGCTTTGGCAGCCCCTATGATGGATCTGTTCTTCCTCTCCGCAACCCCGTTCTGCTGGGGGTTGTAAGGAACAGTGAACTCCCTCCTAATGCCTGCCTCCGCACAATAGTCAACAAACTCTCCAAGGGTGTACTCTCCTCCATTGTCCGACCTCAGGGACTTGATCTTTCGACCTGTCTGAGTCTCCACAAGAGCTCTGAACTCCTGAAACCGCTTGAAGACCTCACTCTTGGTCTTCAAGAAATAAATCCAGGTCCTCCTGGAGTGATCATCAATAAATAAGACATAGTACTCATATCCACTCAAGGAAACATGAGACCAGTGTTGCGGGGGAGCGCCCCCCCCCCCCCCCTCGCTCCCGCTCCCGATCCGCCCTCCGGGCGGGAGCGGGTCGGGAGCGCGCTCCCAAAATCGCTCCCGATTTTGGGAGCGCGCTCCCTAAAAAAAAATTCGCTCCCTGCCTTTTCGGGAGCGTTTTCGGGAGCGTTTTGCCTTTTTTGCATTTTTGTTTTGTAGTAATGTTCGAAATGCAATTTTTTTTGAAAGAAACAAATAGTTTTTGAGTGGGGCAACTTAATGATCAAGTCTAGGCCCTAGTATTGATATGCTATTCATGGTAATGTTAAATTCTTAAAGTAAAAGTGACATTTTCTTTAATTTTCATTTTCATCCTTTTACTTAAATTTTTAACATTACCATGAAATGACTCAGGATGTTTGAGAGTGGTTTCGTCCTCATTGGATTTCATATGGAGAAAGTAGAATTTTAGATTTCATTCAAAATCCAGCAGACTTATCAGTTTTTCAGGATTTCAGGATTGGGGGATTGCAATGTTTCCATTGAATTTTGTCATGTATTAGGGTATGGAACTCATATTTAATCAAGAGTACCAATCCCTCTATGTACCTTGATGTTAGTGACATTGGTTGTCGAACTCCTCTATCATGACCCTTCTAAAAATGTACGCATCACTCAAACAAAATCTTGACTTGACATGCTATGCTTTTTCTATCTTATGTTAATGCTTAGAGGGTGATATTAATGACAAAGATCCCTATACAGATACAAAGGTAATGACAAAGATACCTCTGGATATTAATGCTTGGAGGGTGATATTAATGACAAAGATCCTGATTTTGCAACAAGACTAAAAAATTAGACATTTCTCGTGGTGGGAAGAGGCCCAAGCATAAGAAATAGATAATAGATTTACTTCTCTTCTCTAGTTTCTAATAGCTTTTATAACTATTGACTCTTTCATATTTATTATGATATTTTTTTAAACAATATATGACAATTTAAGTTTGAAGTTGGCAATTATAACTCATTAGTAATGAATTATGAATATGATGCTTCATGAAAGTTGAAAGTTGTTTCATTTCAATTTATTTTATAACATTTCATTTCATGTTAGATATTATTTGTTGTAATGGTTACACTTAGCTTACAAGTACAACTTTGGTGATCAATGATGATAAATGTTATATATTGAATTTTGAAAGCTTGAAACTTTAAGATTGATGAATCATGAGACTCAATATGTTGTATGTTACTATGTTACTAACTTGCGGACGTGGTTGATGAAGATTATAACTTCTAGATGATTGTTGTTATATGGTTCAATCTATGCTTTTTTATGTTTTTTATATCTAATTCATCATTCTACATGTTTTTGTTGACATATATGTATCAAAAATTAAAAAATATAAAAAATATATATATTTTTAAAAAATCGCTCCGGGATTCGCTCCCAAACCGGGAGCTTCTGAAAATGGTCGCTCCCGCTCCCGCTTCCGCTCCCGCTCCCGCTCCCAAGTAACATTGCATGAGACATCCGACTGCTCACATCGGAATGAATCAAATCAAGTATCCCCGTCGCTCTGCTGTCACTGCTGGGAAAAGGGGATTTGGCAAACTTGCCCATCGCACAACCTCTGCAAGTATCGAAGTGATCAGTACTGAAATCTGGCACACCTGTGGTGATCTCCCGCAATGTCCTCAAGGCTCCATGATACATGTGTCCCATCCTGCGGTGCCAAATCTCACACAGCTCAGAACTGCTAGCTCTGCTGTCGGTACTACAGCTCAATGCCAAAGGGGGCTGGAATGCAAACTTGTACACCTTTGCATGGCGTACACCTATCACTCTAGCTGAATCAGCTGGAGAGCCCCTGGGATACATCAACACCTGTCCTTCCCTGAACAGTACCTCATATCCTCTGTCCTCCAAAGCTGAGACGGATATGAGGTTCTTCCTCATCCCTGGCACATAAAGAACCTCTGACACCTTCAAGGGAGGTTTGGACTCCCTCTGAAATGTCACTGTCCCCACCCCGACTGCTCTAACAACTCTGTCATCACCGAGTACTACCTCAATATCAGTGCCACTCTCTGAAAGCTCTGAGAAGTACTCCCGGACTCCTGTCATGTGACGTGAAGCCCCACTGTCCACATACCAGATACCTGTAGATGCTCCGCTAATCGAGGGAAAAGCATGCTCCCTCTGAACCTGTGTGGCAGGTGATCCTGCACTAGAGGACTCACATGTAGTGAACGCAAACTCCCGGTCAAAACGACCTGCAAAGTCATCAATCTCAGCTGAAGCTGCCACATCCTGGTTCTTCCCCTTCTTCTTCTTCTTCTCCGGACACACAACTGCATAGTGTCCCATCTTCTGACAATTCCAACACTTCACTTTGGAATAGTCCTTTTGTGAGTTACCCTGTTTACCTTTACCTTTGCCTTTGCCTCCACCACCGCTTGTGGAAGCCTGCTTCTTCCCTTTGCCTTTCTTGCCTCCTGCCACCAGTGCTACGTCCTCATCCTGCTCAACTGGCTTGGCTGCCCCAAGCTGTCCTTTCCTGATCTCTGTCTGAATACAATCATCCCAAAACCTCTCCCATGTGGGAAGGGTCTCACGTGCACAAACCCCAGCAAAGTTCAACCATGAACGGGGGAGGCCATTCACTGCAATACGCACCAACTCAGTGGATGGAATGGCCTCTCCAATCGCTGCCAACTCATCTCTCACATTGGTAATCTTTGTGAGATATCCAGCTGCACTATCATTCCCCATCTTAATGTTCTTCAGCTTCTCCTTCAGGACCATCTTCCGGTTCTCATTGGTACTCTGGTAGAGATTGGACAATGCTGTCCACATCTCATGGGCATTGCTCTTTCCTCTCACATGAGGAATGCAATGGTCTTTGATTCCGTCTAGAATCAGCCTCTTACCCTTGTTGTTCTTTCTATTATAAGCTGCCAACTGAGTAGCATCAGTAGGCACAACAACAGGGTGTTGTGCTGTATGCACCATGATATCCCAGACTTCTGCCTCCTCAAAGATACTCTGCATTCTCTCCTTCCAAACGCTGTAATTTGTATGCCCATCCAACCTATCCTCCACCCTCAATCCCAATGACATCTTGCTGTCCTAAAACTGAAAAATAGCACTGCTGTGGTAAAGATAAATCTGCTGTTTATGAAAAATCAGCTTGCTGGAATTTTCTGAGTGAAAAAATCAGCAGCTGTATTTTTTCTCTTTTGCTGTCCCAAACTGCCCTTCAGCACTCAAGCTTTGATACCATGTAAAATTTTCCTGTTTTCCCACCCCGGTTTTCAGTTTCACCTTATTTCTCCCATGTAGTTAAATGCCCATTCCCATAGCCATACATTTAACAGACTAAAAAAATAAATATTGCTGAAAACACAAATTCTGAAAATTTTTCAGAGTGCTGGAAATTGCAGAAATAAAAATCAGCAATTAAAGACAGCCATTAAAACACATTTAAACTCAGTGATTTTTGGTCAACTTGACCCTGGAAAAACCCCCTACAACTCTTGGGGAAAACCAGTTTGAGAGCTCTTCTTTATTTCTGGAAAATGCCTTTTTTTACAGAGAAAATTTTCAGCAAATAAATTTCAGCAAAAACAGAAATTTCCAGCAAGCAAAACTTATCTGTTTTCAGCCCAAACGACAATCTGAAAAATGCTGTAAGAGCTGTACGGACCGTACGGATGTACGGACCGTACGGATGTACGGACCGTACGGACGGCCGTACGGACTTGTACGGACAGCCCTCGGAAAAAGTGCAGAAAATCGCCTCCTCGATATTCGTGCTGAAAATTAATTTTTCCACTATTTTGCTCACAAAAACTGCCTTTTTCTGCTTGTTCTTTATGCTGTTCGGATTTGCTGAAGTGCTGCCTTGGTGTGTGTGCCAAACTGCTGCCTCTTTCTCCTCCTTGTCCAGAAATCTCCCTTGCTCTCTTGCTCTCCTTCTCCCAATCTGCTCATGAAAGAATGAATGATCTTTTCCTCCTTTTCCTCCCTTAACCCAACCCTAAATGACTTTTGGGTGATCCCTAAATCCAATGGCTGAAATAGATTTAGATCAATGGCTGAGATTAAATGCTCATTTAAATCTCACTTTCTATTTTTTAATTCACCCCACTTTAATAAAGACCCACTTAGTCATTTATTTCCAAAGTCACTTTTCATTTCTAATTTTTCATTGACTTTATAAAAGTCACTTTAAAATTAGACTTAGTAACTTTATCACTTAAAGTCACTTTCAAATTAGATTTAACTTTATAAAAAATTATAAAGTTACTTTAGGAGAAAAATTAAATTCTTTTGGACACTTTTCCCTAGGCCAAAGATCAAAGCCTTAGGGAACCACCTGTCCTCCGGTACCAAATTTCAACAAAAGTAAGAGCTCATGAGATGGAAAGAAGAAAGAATGTCTGGAATAAATTCTATTGATTTCTAGAATAAGAGCTCTTGAAAAACCTCATTGAAATACTTACAGAAAGTAGTAGAGATCATCATTGACTAAGATCATCATACATTAATCATTAAGGAAACATCTGCTGCTTGGGGATATGAAACATCCTCAAGTTTGGAATCCTTATCAAAGAGGATTCACCAATCTAGAAAGAAAGCAAAATGTTTCATCAGGAATTCTATCTTGTGGAATTCAAGGATGATGGTATGATGACACAAGAAGTGGCGCAGGTCTAAGGGATAAAACTCTTTCGAAGGAAGCTACTATGGAAATCCTGGATGATCGAAAGAAAATGAGGTATGTATGCTTACATAGATTAGTATGGAATTCATGTCATATGGTTGCAGATAATATGGATCATTGTTTTCATCCTGGGAAGTATGTTCAAGAAAAGAAGGGATCTCCTCCTCAGAAAGATTGCAGAAAAGATTGCATAAGTCACTCTAGTGAAATCAACATAATATGTTCTCATATGAATCATAAGGAAGCTATCTACAATCAAGGAACTCTGATTGGAAGCTCTTGGGAATGAAGGATGTGAGAAAAGATAGGAAGAGATAGTGATAATATGCAACAAAGGTAGAAGGCATTCAACATCTGAAGTCCAAGAAGAAGTGACTAGAATATCTCCCAGAAAGATGTGAAGACTCTATGGGAGATGTGTCAATCTGCATTTAGGATGTTGCTACTTATGTGAAAAATTGGATGCCCAAATTTCTAGTGCAGCAACTGATTATGTTTCTTCTATTTGTTAATTACGGAACAAAATTATTTATTGTTTCCTACAGTAAACAGTGAAACTAATACACTGCAACCTTCATTATTTAAACAAGAAACTGAGCAAGAAAGAAGTACAACATATCTACACAGTTATTTTTGGACAAATGTCCCCGAAAAATCCCAATGTGGGAAAACTAGTGCAGCAGATGAGGGTTTGTATTATTAAGCAGTAGTAAATCTGATTACAATTTGTTGGATGCCCAACTGGCTATCCGATACAGAGAGAAACTGGACAAAACGAAATAGTGAGATGATCTCACCCTGTCACTGGAAGACCCGGCTCTGATCTGCTGGAAGTGAGCCTCTACGTCAGCCTCTGCGCAAACTTGTGTCAACCCCACGAAGTCTCTACGTCACCTCTGTTGGGGACTGCGCTTATCTTCCTTCTGACCTCTACTGGCTAGAAACTTCAGCTCTCAGCCTCCCGGCCTCAAACCCCAGCTCCCGACTTCTGAAACTTGATTTCCTCAACAGGAATTTGATCTCCCTTTAGGCTTTGCGTTGCCACTGCGTCAGCTCTGCGTGGCTTAGCGTCAACCTCTCTGGATGTCATTCTTCCCTTTCTGCCTTGTACTCTTCGACTAGGAAAATTTCCCTTCATATACTATCCCTGCCCCTCACTGCAAAAGATCACTTCGAATTTCTCTCTGGCAGCTGATCTGCTTCATAAATTCAATCTTCTGATCTTCACTCAATGTGTTCTCCAAGTGCCCATCAAGCCTCTTCTTATAATCCTCTCGCTGGTCAATGGACGGCCCAGATTAGATCATAATCAATGGCTAGGATCATATTGACTTGATATTTGTCTTTGTCTTCTTCTAGAAGTTTCACCCACAGTTTAGATTAATACCAATTAATTATTTTAATTTCCTAAGTTTAGACTTAGGGACCCATTAAAAATAATTAATTATTTTAATAAAACTATCTCTAGGTGGAATTTCCCAAAACAATTTCTGGGTATTGGAGAATGCATGTGTCCTACCCTCCTTGCAAATTTTGACGCTAAGGGCACATCCGATGCTACCAGAAATCAACACTCCCTCTTAGCGAGGAATGTGCTCTAGCAATGGAACCTGTTGTAGCATCACCCTGTTCTGTAACATCTTCCTCTGCATTGTTGATGTTTGACATCCTGCGCACCAACTACTACGCAAATGTTGCATTTGTACTGTTGCAGACACTGCCACTGTCAACACTGCATACATATTGCAACTCCCTCTGAAATTCTGTATCCGTGTTGCTGTTGGCCCTGCCACTGCCAACACTACATCTACACAGCAAGCTTCTCCCACTGTTGCTACTACTGCATCAGCAATGGAAAAGCATCCAAAATCACTGAACAAGTGTTCAATATGATGCATCTCGTTGTTGGAGTTTTGATTGCTGCTAGTCTCTATGCTGACCCTTTGAAGCCTATGCGTCGCTGCTGACCTCTGCTATGTGCCAACTCTGCTTTGCGCTACTAGCCACTGCAATTGTCACTTTGGCACTCCTCTGCACCAATTGACACTAGTCCATCCTACTACCACTGATTTGGGCTCCCGTAGCAAGGTATTGATCTAAGAGGTGGAGTCCTCGAGGATCCTGCCCAACTGCAGTCCTTCGAACTACAGTTCTAAATCAGCGCACCTCCCTCTTAGAGATATCTCAGCTGTCATGGTAAACTCCTCCTCGATCTTCGCAGATGCAGCCTTTGGATCATGTTTCTCATCCTTGTCCTTCTTCCTACATGACAGATGGAGGACTACATTTGATGATGTCATACTCTTGATGAATGACCACAATTGATGATGGCACTTGATGAGGTCTTGATAACATGGTTGGAGATCATTGGATGGTTGGAAGACTATTTTGGAGTTCTCCTAATGATGCTACACTATGACTGCAAGTGTATATGATGACAGTGTTGATGCATCATGCTACATGGATGTTGTACTCCTACATAATGACTATATGATCCTATGATGACATTGATAACAATGAAGAAGCCACGTTGTCCCAAACATTCCTCATGTCGTCCCAAACTTTTTATGCATAAAATCTAAGAAGTGCCAAGTATTTAGAAACCCTTGATGACAAATGGAGGACTACATTTGATGATGGCATACTCTTGATGAATGACCACAATTGACGACGGCACTTGAAGAGGTCTTGATAACATAGTTGGAGATCATTGGATGGTTGGGAGACTATTTTGGAGTTCTCCTAATGATGCTACACTATGACTGCACTAGTATATGATGACAATGTTGATGCGTCATGCTACATGGATGTTGTACTCCTACATAATGACTCTATGATCCTATGATGACATTGATAACAATGAAGAAGCCACGTTGTCCCAAACATTCCTCATGTCGTCCCAAACTTTTTATGCATAAAATCTAAGGACAGTCACAAAGAAAAATTATTTTGGACACCTTGGAGGCATCCTTTCAAAATGGATCGTAGACCATCTTAAAGAGGATTTTTTCCTCTTTCTAACGAACCTTTATTTGCCTCGAGACTCCCAATAGTTTGTGAGATAGTGAATTTTTAAGTTAAAGAAATTATTCCTAGCAATGAGTTGACTTACACTCAGTCATACAAGTCGACCTCACTTCAAATAGACGTGTCCCTTCAGTTATAAACGAAATCACTATAAATATAAACCTAAATTCGTCCATTCAAGCTCAGATTTGTTAGTGGAGACAAGACAAGAGGTAGAGAAGAAGCTGCAACCTAGAAAAGCAAGGAAGACAAGTTTGTGGAATTGTTCTTGGGTTAAATAGTCTCCCACAAGTTCCAAAATAGGAGCAGAGAAGTTTTCGTAGTTATCATGGTCGAAATTGTCGTAGTTGAAGCTGTCGTAGTCGTAGTGGTTGCAACTGCCGTAGTTGTCGTGGTCGCAGTTGTCGTAGTTGAAGTTGTCTTAGTTGTCATAGTTGAAGTTGTTGTAGTTGTCGTGGTTGAAGCTATCGTGATCGAAGTTGTCGTAGTTTCTATGGTCAAAGTTGCCATAGTTGTCGTGGTCAAAGTTGTCTTAGTTGCCGTGGTTGAAGTTGTTGTAGTTGCTTTGGTTGAAGCTGCCATGGTCGAAGTTGTCATAGTTGTCGTGGTCGAAGTGTTGATTTATTAGAATTGGACAAATAGAACTTGTTGAAGTCTTCTATTGAGAACAGAATAGGGCAGAGTTGGAGAACTTTATGAAGCATCATATTGAAGTTTCGTGGATTTAATTGAAGACCATGATGTATTGAAGCCATCATGAGGTGACCTTGAAGAAGTTTTGTTTGGGTAACATGAAGAGCAGTGGTGACACCTTCATGTGAAGAACAAGGTTGTGATTGATGATGTGACGTGGAGACTAAGTGAAGGCGTAGCTGAAGATTGACAGGGCTCGTTGAAGAAGACATTGGGAGCCGTGAAGTATAACCAAACACATCCTGATGAAGTAAAGCTAAGGGTTGGAGCCTCAAAGAGACAAAGTTGGTGCCTTAGAAGATAGGGTTGGAGCCCTAGAGGTTGGAGCCTCAAAGAGACAAGGTTGGTGCCTTGGAAGATAGGGTTGGAGCCCTAGAGGATAGGAGTCCTCAAGAGACCAGGTTGGTGCCTATACCAGAGATAGGGTTGGAGCCCTAGAGGTTGGTGCCTCAAAGTGACAAGGTTGGAGCCTTGGGAAGTCCAAGTCAGTGCTTGGCAAAATACAGGTTGGAGCCTGGGAGATTGAAGATTGGTGTCTTCATCTAGGGTTGGAGCCCTACACAAATATTGTACTTGATTTATTGAGATTAATAAAAGTATTTATTCTTATTGTTCATTTTGTGTTCTAATTATAAGTGATCTAACTGGTAAAAATAACAATTGAAAAGAAATATTGATTCACCCCCCCCCTCAGTATTTCCAACATTGTCGTTGAGTCATGCTAAGTGTGTGATCACAATGTCATGTATGCACAAGTTCACTTGCTCCCACACTTAGCCATTTTTCTTGAAAATCTATCGACCAGACAACACTCCTTCAACTGGACCCCAAGTGAGCTGCATTGCGCAGTCTTAGCTCTCAATGAACCTGCTCTGCAGCCTAGAACTAGGCAGAGCTTGAGGTTGTCCTCCGGGGCAGCCTGCACTGCGCAATCCTGGAAGTGAGCTAGTTGACTGTATCCCAAAACTACGCAGAAGTTGTCCCCAAGTCCGATCCAAACAACGGTTCCCACAAGATCACTCATCAAGCCTCCCTATGGTCTACAAGAACCATGAACTACATTGTGACTCCAGGCTAAGCTTCTCTACAAAACTACGCAGACATGCCCAGCTACCTGCCCGGGACTACCTCCGGAAACTACGCAGACATGTGAGTCATGCCTCTGCTGCCTGGAACTGCACTGTTCCAAGAAATTTTGCAGATCCGACTAGCAGGCCCCCCCTGTTGGCTTGCTCTACCCTGCCTCTGAAAATTGCGCAATTTTGGTCGGCACTCTCCCTGCTGCCCCGCTCTGTACTCATCCCGGAAATTGCGCAGTTGTGTCGGGAAGGCCCCTGCTGCCTGTCACGCACTGTCCCTCAAAACTGTGCAGTTGTGACCAACAGCTCCCCGCAGCCCGATCCTGCCCTGCTCTAGAAAACTGCGCAGAATTACCTGTCAGTGCTTCCTGCTACCCGATCTGTCCTCCTCAGAGAAACTGTGCAGATTCCAAGTTGGACCCTGCATGACCTACCCAGTGCTCATCCTGAAAATTGCGCAGAATTGTCTAGCAGTTCCCCCGAACACCCTGTCTTGTCTTCCTCCCAGGAACTACGTAGTCCTACCCAGCGAGGTTCCACCTTACGGTTGTCACTGTTGTCCCGGATTGTGCAAATTTGCCTCCCAGTGACCTCCACGCAATTTTTCCCGATAGTCCTCCGGAGCCTCTCATCCCGTTGTGCTCTGCACAGTTTCAGTGTCTTGTCCTCCCTCCTGGTCACCTCGACACGAAACATGAGAACAATGTATCATGCTAGACTAGGAGGTTTTGGATTTGATGTCGTCTCGTCATGAGTGAATTGCAGGAACAAGTACACTGATGGATCATGGCGCGATGACGAATAGGATGAAGAAGGAGCACATGCTAGAAGACTTGCTCGCAGTTGAACGTACACACGAAGCACATCAAACAGCAAGTAAAAGAAACACATGCATGGAACCATCTTGCGAAGAACAAGACCATTGAAGACCCTGCAACACCAAGCTATGTGGAGATGAAGACAAAGTACATTCAAGGACACATCCATCACTTAACAGCACATCAGCTTGACATGGACACCACAATCAGCCAGTACATGTCAATAGTGTCATGTCGAGTTGTGTTATGAGTTGTCTCAGCCACCTCACTATTGTGGGTCGTAACTGTTGTAATCCAATATAATGTATAGTGAAATTCCAAGTGTCATTAATCGAATGCAAACAGTGATATGTAATGTAAAGAGTTATATGTAATGAAGATCAAGAGTCGTGAGGGTAGTCCAAGAGTCATAGGGGAATGTTTAGGGTCACCCCACCCTTTGCTATATATAGAACCTCATAACTCATGGAATAGGCTTTTTGGAGCCAAGCTTTTGCTAGGCATTGCTTGGAGAGGGCCTGAAGAGTATTCTGACGAGCCTTGGCTTCTCCACAGTGCAAAGCGAGTACATCTCTTTGGAGGAGCAAGCGGTGTTGACTGTAACATTCCACTATTGGGGCTAGTGGTTGTCATGGTTGTATGTATGGATGGAACTTTCACTTTATATAATATAATAGAGCCAGCACATCTTCATGCATATGTTGTTATTGTAGTTCGACTATTCTGGTTACTTTAGCAATGTATGTTGTTTAACTTACGCATTTGTGTATGAACTATTTCATATACGATTGTATGAATCTTGTTGAAGTTGTGTTGTTGGTTTAACCCATCACTTTGGATTGTCCACTATTCTGCTTTCTAGCCTATGATGTCATTCAGTTCGTGTGTTCCTTTCAGGCTGTGTATTATTACAAGCTTCCAAGGGGCACACTTTCTTTTCCCCTCCATGTGTTAGAACCTCCCCATGCATCTCTCTTGACTCGCTGCAAGGTCACACACTTACTTCCAACAAGGATATCTTGCTTATCTCTGCACACTATCGCAGTCAAGGCACAACTTTACTACCCACTGCTAGAACTCCTACTCCAAACGGTCTGAGGTCTAGTCGGGACTTCATACCAGGGAAATCCCCTGACATGTTGGCGGGTCCAACACCGTCAACAAATATCAAGACCCTACGACAACCTATCCTCCATAGATCCAAAAAAGATTGAAGTACTCGGTGTGATCAAAGATTTATATGTTTGCTTAGCAGCATTCCCATAGAGGATGATTACTATGGACATTGCTATTATAAATGTCCCTAACGTATGGGGAATGCTTTTATCTCGAAAATTTGCCGCTAATCTTAGAGGTTGCATATAGTTGGACTTATCTTATGCTACTATCCGTTTAGTTGAAGCCGGTATGGTCAGGCTCTACAGGGAGGTTGAACAAAAGTATCATGTTGAGGATCCAAGGAATCCCAACAATGTATATGTTGGTGGATCACTCGAAGACTATATTGCAGTATTTACTAATTTTGTTGAGTTTGTGACAGAAAGTGTCTGAGATCTCACAACATCGATCACGAATAAGAAACGAAAGCGAAAGAGATTTGATTGGCCTATACAATACAACATTGGAATACTTCATCAACCTAAGAGGACCATGATGCAACAGGGAACATCAGAAAAACAAATGATGGATCCACTTGTGAGCAAACAGGTTCTCCAAATTGGACTTCAAAGATGACATCTGATGCCATAGGGCATCCTTTGTATTGTATCTCTAACCCTATTCTCCTAGACTAGGTTTCATTTCTGTCATTAGAATAGATTTTATTTCAGCATTCATATCTTTAACTTCCATTGTTAGAGTAGAAAGTTTTATTCCAGCACTTGATGATGTTCATGATGATTTTGATATGTATTAGAATGGATATCTACCTAATATTGTTTTGTTTTCTTGGATGCAAGATTTTGGATTCTAACATTCCTTCACTGAAGCAACATGTCCCCAAGTAGAGCCAAATGTTGACCGTGCATGTGCCAACAATTCTAGGAAGCAGAGTATTGAACAATGGATAAAAAAAAATTGAGTCATTGTCGTCATTGTAATCCCAAATTCTGCAAAATTATTGTAAAAAATATTATGGTATGATTATTAAGCCATGTAACAACACCTAGGTAAGCCTTTGATTCTTAACAAAGGGTTTCACTCTAGGGAATTTTTTAACCTCCTTAATTATTTGTGTTTCTAAACACGAATAACTAGCAAAGTTTTTCTCCCAAGCATCCCCCAAAGCTAGTGGAAGTCTCTGGGAAGGTCTTAGGGGAGTCCTAGTGTTATCGAGTATATGTATTTTTATCATACTACATCATGTGTCTTGTGGCGCAAAATTTGCTTGAGTCTAAGAGGTCATGTCTATTTGTAAATTTCTCCTTCTATTGGGTAATTATTGTAATATTTTGACGTAAAGGTGTTGTGTGGAAATATTTTTGGTTGATGGTTACTCATAAGTAGAACACCATGGCCAAAATATTTCTTAGACCCGCATAGAGGGTGGAAAAATAAGTGTAATCCCCTCTTGTGTCTTTGATTTAATTTTCTGGCAAAAATAAAAATAAATTAGCCAGAAATTGCCAAAAATAAAAGGAGGAAAAATTAATTTCTCTCCAAGTAGAAAAATTATCAAAAAATTAGAGGCTATTTTTCAAAGGGAAAAATTCAAGTCAATTAAAAGCCTCATTTCCAAGGCAAAATGTCCCAGTCAAGAAATTCGTTGGACCAAAAAGACTATTTTTCCAACAATTCGAATTTCTTGGACCTGATGGTTAATTATTTTGCACAAGTTACGACGATTCTTTGTTTTGAAGATTCTCCAAGGGACCAAATGCACTTAGAAATTCGATTTTGACCCACCCAACTCATCTCTCAAGGGGATCAAAATTTTTGTAGCAATTATCAAGGGATGAAAATTATTTGACGAGAATCAAGCCTTGGATCAAGTCAAACTAGTTCTTTTTCCACTTGGAGGAGTCTAGAACTCTCATTTTTTCTATTTAACGAAGCCTAAGGCTCCTCATTTGAAGCAATGAATTGTCTGGGTTTTGTAACGAAAAAATTGAAGCAAGTTGTGAGTCACGCTGCTAGATGTGATTTTATTTTGCAGTAATAAAATCAAAATCTTTGGGGGTTTATCTTGCGATAGTGTTCCTTTTCTACTTCTTGTGGTAATGTTTTTCTTAATCGTGCTTTAATGCTCTACTGAATAATATTGTCAAGTTATCATTTCATTTGGCAGCAGTTCGATTATCTATTTGCACATGTATCTTGCACTAGGTACTAGGTTTAGAAAAGCGTTTTAGCCCACTCGATCTAGCAACTATCTCTAGATCTTGAGGGTTTTAATGTGTATCTGGCCTCTTATGATCTAATAACTTTATTTCAAGTGTGTAGAGATAATTTGATATTCAGATCTTGAGTATGAGGGGAAGTCTTTGGTCGGACCAGCCAACTCCTAAGAAAAGAGGTTTAAAAGCCCATCGTGTTAAATTTTCCAAGTCTTATCTAACGATTTGTGTGCAGCAACTTGGCCATGGCATAAAATTAAAAATTATTTCTCCACTCATTTTCTTCTAATTCAATTGTGCAAATAAAGTTAGATCCGCTTATTAGAGCTTGTAATTCTTATTTGTAAATATTATAATTAATTTTGTAAAATTATTTTACTAACCCTTGTGTTTTATTTTTCTAGTGTAAATAATTAAAGGGGTTTTATTTTCAATTTGAATTTTATCTATAAATAATGGAGAATGTCTATCCTTTTGTGACTTTGCAGGTGTTTTATCACAAGAACAAAGACTAATTAGAAATTGTGGAAGAAGGAAGCCCTCACCTAGCCTAGACGGTTACGGTTTGGGCACCTATTCAGCTTCAAGGAAGTCGTCCAGCTGATTGGAAGAGATTGTCCAATTTTTAAGGCCACATCTAGCCTCTAGAGGCCTAGATCTACCATACCCAAGTCTCCATTTAGCAACGCTCAACCATTTTGTGGAGGCCGCAAGCCTTAGAGGGGCTAATTTCACTACAAAATCGACATTTTGGCCATGATTTATCAATTAAGGGTTTTGCAAGCTAGTATTGTGGATTAAATTATATTTTTGTGACTAAAATCTTACTTGGGTGCCTATTGAAGGTGGTTGCAGGGGTTTTGGAGCTTATTAGACTTTGTCGCAGGCCTAATAGGCCTTTTCTAGCCTAGCTGCAGCTCGTAGGCCTAAAGGCCCTTTTCACATTAGTCGCAGCCCCTAGAAGGCTTTCTAGCCCTAGCTACAAGCATCTGAAGTTCTAATTCATTGTCTGAGGTTAACACTTTGTGATTGCAAGAGTATTGTGAAGGATTGAAAGGGTTTTGGCACTTGTTTCTAGCCAAGATGTTGCAATTTGGGACTTAAAACTAGACCTATCAGTGATCTAGGCTTGGTCGCAGCCCTAGGTGGCTCCTCTAGCCCTAGCTGTGAGAGTTTGAGGACCTTATCATAAAATTTCAGAAGCTAACTATTGTGTTTGTAGGTACTTAGAAGAGCTACATTGCATTTTTCGAGCCTAAACATTATCCTTTGGTTGCTTGAATTGACATAGCAGTGATTGGAGGAAGGTTGCAAGGCCTTGTGGTTTTGTGTTGATCCTATCATCCATCTTTGTTGACCCTCATAACATAATCAAATCTGAAGCAAAATCTACAATGACCTAATCACTCTAAAATCTAACAATAATAAGCATAAAAACACCTAAAGACATCACACATTAACTAACAAAGGCCTAATCATTGTTCTGTTGATTTAGGGTAGCATCGGATGTGCTCTAGCCATGAAAATTGGTAGAAAGGCTAAAGCATGTGAGATCTCCAAGACCCAGAAATGGTTTCTGCAGATTCTACCTAGTTTGGGAGATATTAAAATATTTAATATTTTTAATGGAGTTCCCAAGTCTAAACTTAGGAAAAATAAAATATTAATGGGTATTAATATAAAATTGGGTTAGAAGGTTCCAAAAGACATGGATCAAGCCAAATCTAATCTTAGTCGTTGATTAGAGATGTAATCTCGGCTGTTGAAGGACCAACATGAAAAGTATAAGAGGAGGCTTGAGTGTCAGTTGGAGAATACACCAGAGTGATCAGCCATTCGATTTTCTAGAGCGGGGTTTGCTAAAAAAAGTCGAATCAGTGATCAGTTTGCAACGAGGGGCAGTGAGTACTAGACAGAGAGGCAGAGATAGTGCTGAGAGACTAACGCAAAAGCAGAGAGAGGCAGATGTTGAGCCAGAGGGAGCCACGCTGAGCCAGAAGGTACTGCGCAAAGGCCAAAAGGGCCTGCGTCATCCACGCAAAGGGCAGCAGGAGTGATGCATAAGGTCATAGAGGTTGTGTAGTGCCTCAGAGGGTTGACGCAGAGGGTTGTGGGCTGACACTGAGGCCAGGTGGGCTAATGCTGAGCTTCAGAGGTTGCTAGAGAGGGTTTTGTGGGGAAGATTTTCTGAATATCTGCTTCCGAATAGAGAGGTATTACTGTCAGATTATTTTCTCTGTCGGGTGAGCCGGTTTGGCACCCAGTTGTACTCAAGGATAGACTGCATAATAAAATAACCCTCAGAGTTGTTGCACCAATTTTCCCAAGTTGGGTTTTGTCGGGGACGAGTTGTCCAAAAATAATGGTGTCACTTGTGTGTTTCCTATTTCTTTCAATTGTGGATTTGTAGATGGTTGAGACTGTATTGTGTTTATTTCGATATTTATATGTTTAAATAACTTGTTCGTAATTAACAAATAGGATAAATAAACTAGAAGAATACAGATAAAATTTCTAACAGGTAATACTTAGAAATTTCAACATGTTCTAGCTCTTGTGCTCTTTCATTTGTCACTGATTTCGTGTTGACAATGGGTTGCTCTAATTGACAATGATATTCTCTTAAGGTTTGGTGCAATTTTTATTCCTAAATTGATCATCTTGTGCTAAGAGGTGTATTGGATGGCATTGATTTCTCCCTTACCCTGAGGATAGCCTTGTTGGGGTAGCTAAGTTTTTCTCACCTCTTTGTTGCATTCCTAGTCTCTAGATGCATTTCATAGTTGCATAATTGCTTTTCTCTTGTTAGAAATATCATTGCATGATTAGATCTAGTTGCATTGCATAAGTGTTTCTCATTTGCAAATTATATTGCATGATTAGCTCCTGTTGAACTACATTGTTTAATCATTGTTAGCAATCTCCTCATGCTTATCTTATTGTGCTTTAAGTTTCTCTTGTTCCTAATTGTTACATTATAAGTAAGAGGAATTCTAATAAGCACATAAATTTCACCATAATAGCATTGCTTCATTGGATAATCTTGAAGTATTTCACTAATCGCATTTGCCATTCTTGTAATCTTCTTTTGAAGTAACATTTAATGATCTTACAAGTGGTTTGAAGCATTGATGTATAATTGTGTCTCGTTTAAGTAAGCCAATATTGTCATCATTTGCATCTTCATTCTAGAATAGAAGTAAATATTTAAAATTGACCTCCAAGCATAAGCTTGGTTGATAGATATTTAGGGCCACCTTCTCTCCCAATTTGCGACGCTTGACCCTTGCACTGAGGTTAAAACAGGTGACCTTGCAGTTCTCTTGCGAGCAATCCCTTGTAGGAATGGAGGCATCTGGGTCGTTAGAACTCCAAGGTAGGTATCATTAATGAGGCCTTAGCCTCCTTCCCCTAGACTTCTTTCTACAACCCTGTGCGAGACTTGCTTCAAAACAATTGAGGTGGACTAGGCATATAACTAAAATAAACCAAGATCTTGCATTTCACTTTAGATTACATCCGGCATTTCATCTGGGAAAGATTTTGCATTTCATCCTTGCAGCACTTGTCTGTCCAGTAGCTTGACATATTAATCTTTGTTGTGCAAGTATTTACTAATTTTAAGGCACTGGTCTATCACTGCCAACTGGTATATCTCAATTATCTAATTATTTGTGCTTACCGATCCTACTTGCCTTGTAATTTAAATAAAGTTGTTAGGACATTCATTTGTATCTCCTAAACTTGTTGATTTTCGACAAGTTCCTCATCATTTTACCTTCAGGGACCACCCCCCTTAGCCTAACTTAGGAGATAACTTAAAGTGTGTGGGCAAGGATCAGAGTAACAACCCTTGCCCTGAGCGTTGTCGCATTGGGTGTACAATTCGGGTCACAACAGGGTCCAAAAACTTTGCCCTAGAGGTTGATGCAGTTAAGAGAATAAAAAAGCATAAGATGGCCACAATAAAAGGAAAAGAAAAGTCAAAATGAAAAGGTTGACCAAGACATAATTAGCATGTGGGAAAAAGCCTAGCATGAGCTCTACCCCCCTCATTAGCCATCACCTGGTTCTGAAGCACTTGATGCTCCATCTCATCATAAGGAACCCTTGCATGTCCCAACCTTGATAAGCGAGAAGCTTACTCATCGTAAGGGGTGAAATAAATGCTACATCATAAAGAGAAAGCTTTGATCCTTGAGCTATGCACCATATAAAAGCAATATCAAAAAGAAGTAAAAGGCATACCACAGGGATGGAAAAAGCAAGTTGAGGAAGCAGGTAACTCATGCCTGATGATTGCTCCCTCGATTACATCTATACACTGAGGATGTGGACCTCCATTAGCTAGTCCCCTAGCCATGGCACTTAGCCATGAAGAGTTTCACCTTCGTTGACACCTATTGTCACTAGCACCTATTGATTGAAGGGTTGATCATCGAAATGCCACCTCCCCCTCAGGCTTAGAAGCACTTAATAGAGTTGATTATCTAACCACCTCTACAAAGGTAGGGAACACTTTTACGGGACTAGGTCTAGTTAGATATATGAAGGTGATCTCGGTTTGAAGTATTATTATGCCCTTAACAGTTAAGTATGGTCCACTTTGATGCATGTATGGTTATTGTATCTAATAAGTGGTTGTTTTCACTTGAGTTTGAGATAGTTTTTCCAGGTGGCTATGCACATAGTAGCTGAGGCCTTGAGGACACACTATTGCACATGATGCCTAGGCCATAGTGCATTTCTGAAGAGCATGATGACCTTGCAAATGTAGCATTTCTCTTCTATAGCAAAGAGTTGGGCACTTTGATGATCTCGACAGTTGATGGATGTTAGTTTTTGTAGCATCAGAGGTGCTCTAGTCTCGAAACTTTGTGGAGAGGCTAAAACACGAGAGTTCTCCATAACCCAAAATTGCTTCTGGAAATTCCACCTAGAACTGTCTCAATTAGATTATTAGCCTATTTTTAAAGATCCTAAGTCTAAACTTAGAAAAAGGGGTTAATTAATCAGTATTAATTAAGAAAGGTGTAAATCATCTAGAAACTCACACAGATCGATCCAGAAATTATCTTAGCCATCAATTATGTTTTAATCTTGGTCGTTGGGGTCTCAACTGGAGATTATAAGAGGAGATCAATGGGTAGATGGAAAAAACATACTTGAGATCGATTTCCTTGGGCAATCCGATTTTTCAAAGAGCAGTAGCAGTTTCTGGAAGAGTTAGAGCCAGAGAAGGGAAGCAGAGATAGAGAGGAGTAGGGACAATGATCCAGAGGAAGATTTTCCAATTCTGGAGAGTATATTGCAGAGAGGCAGAGATAGCCACAGAGAGGGTTCACAAGGGCTGCGCAGAAGCCTCTAATAGGCAGTTTGATTTGCAGATTCGAGAATTCGTTTCAAAGTTTCGAAGGTAGGAAAATTTCGTAGAGGCCGGGAGAAACATTTCCAGAGTTAGTTGCAGGTTGAAGAGGCAGCTCAGTGTGAGATCCAAGCAGCACATATTTTGTTAGGATATTCCAACACATAGGAAATAGTTAAGTACAACTTGGTCTAGTATAGAGTTAGGTATAGAGTTAGGTAAAGTGTGTTTCTTTACTATGTACATTTTGTAACTTACAATCCGACGGTCACGATATGTAGTGATCCGACGGTTCATTCTCTCCTCGGTATTACCGACACTTGATCCGTGGCTTAACACCCGATTGGTCCATGATCCCTATTTAAAGAGCATGGAGGGTCATTTGTAGGGTAATACGTCTATGAGAGAAGCATATGTAAATTTTCATTCTTTTATTAACAAATTGCCTGAAGTGGCAGCGTTGGCTCAGGCCGTGGACTGTTTCCCTCTCTGAGGGTTTTAACCACGTCAAAATACTGGTGTATTGATCTGTGATCTGTTTGTGAGCGGTGTCCTTTGGTGTTCTGTCTGAGGAACTTACCCTGTAAATTCCTACATGGTATCAGAGCTATTTGAGGGCCGCGTCCGTTGGTGATCCAAATCTGAAGCCGGTAGAACTGCATCCGACAACCGTTTCCTAGATCTACTGTTTCTGACTGCTTTCGGGCCGAGAGGACTGCTCTATTGTGTTGGGAGCATCTGTTCCAGTGAGGAACCCCTTTCGTTTCACGCGAAAAGGTTTCCGGTAGCCCTAGCTGCGTCATTTTTAAGATCTGGAGGTATACAGTGTTTATTTGCAGTTTACAGTCATTTTCTCTCTGTTTATTTCGGTTTCGGTTTATTTAGCCTTTTTTATTACCGGATCTATACCTTTCATTTCTGCGTATGCTCTTTGCCCTGCGACTCTGTGCGATCTGGGCAAATCAGAAACAGAAAGGAAGGATTTTTCTCATGCGTATGCTCTTTTCCACTGCGCCTTAGTGTGATCTCGGAAAATCAGAAACATTGAGGAAAATATTTAGTTTCCGGCTAAAGCTAACTTTGAGCCGCAAGGTTCGTTTTTGAAAATATCTAGTTTCCGGCTAAAGCTAACTTCGAGCCGCAAGGTTTGTTTTTTTTGTATGTTCGTGTTGGGTTTTGTGTTTTTTGTTTTGTAGGGAAAAAGAGCTTTCTCAAAGCAAGCACGCAACCCAAAGCATCAACCCCCCCTCTCTCTCTCTCTCTCTTTTTGTATAGCTCACTTGGTGCAAAGCTAATTTATGAGAGTAGAGGTCTTGGGTTCAAGTCTCCATTTTGTGGGGGCAGATTTTTCATTTCCGCGCATTCTCGCACTTCGTTGGCGACTTCATCAAATTTTCTTCAAAAAGCCATAACTTCTTCATCCAGAAGCCGTTTTCAGAACCGTTTTTTTTTAAACAGCCTAATTTTTCGAGATCTTTCCATTGAAACACTTAATTTCAGCATCTATAGCTTCATTTTTTTTTTAAAATGGAAAGCCCATGCCAAGTTATTCTTGACAGCACCAACTACTTCCAATGGTGGTCCTACATTGTGGATTTACCTAGAAGTAAAGGTCTTTACAGAATAGCCACAGGCCAAGAGACCAAACCGAAAGATGAAGACAAGGCACCTAAATGGGAAAATAGGCAAGACCAAGCACGTGAGTTGATAGGGATGTCTATTTCTCCAGATCTTAGATTCCATATTGCAGAACTTGATACTCCTGATGAAGCAATGAAACAGATTACTAAAGTCTTTGGAATTAAAAATGAACTTAAAGCCCATCAACTTGAAAATGAATTGCTTACATTGGACCCCAATAATTTTTCTTGCATTGAAGATTTTTTGTCCAAGTTCAAGACCCTTAGACTTCTCTTGGAAGGTGTTAAGGTTAAGAAAGAAGATAGTAGCCTTATCTACTCCATTCTTACTAAGTTGGGACCAGCCTATTCTGTGTTTGTTTCCACCTTCCATTCTACAAGAGAAGCCTTCATTTCTCAAGGACAAGCCTACAAGTCCCCTTCCTTTGATTCCTTTTGTGATTCTCTAATAAGAGAACAAGAAAAACTCTTACACATTGGTCTTCTTCATCTTGGAAACTCTTCTAAGAAAGCGTTAGCCGCCCAGCAGCAACCAAATCCAAAGAATCCTAAGAAGTTGTATCCTAAAAAGAATGGTCCTAAACCAAACAAGGGTCCTAAGCAATTTCCGCCTCAAAATGAAAAATCATTTCAACAAAATGATAAGACAAATAAAAACAAAGGGAAGAAGACTGATAGACATTGCAACTTTTGTAATCGAGATGGCCACTTAGAATCCAAATGCTTTAAGAAGATGGAAGCCTTGGAAGCAGCAATGAAGAAGCATAACATCCATTTGGAGCAATCTTCAACTTCAACTTCATCTTCAGGAATGGCACTTTCTGCATGTGGTTGTCAAGCATCTCGGTCTGGCTATGCACTAAATGTATCTTCTTCTTCTCATTCTCATGAGTGGCTCATTGATTCTGGAGCTTCTTATCACATGGCCAAAAACAAAGCCATGTTTTCTTCTTTAAATGATTGTAACACCAAAAATATATATGTTGGTGATGATAGATCTCTTAGTGTTGTAGGGACTGGAACTGTTCATCTAGACAATGGTCAGTTTAATGATGTATTATGTGTTCCAACCTTATCCTGCAACCTTCTATCTGTATATCAGATAACCCATTCAGGTGAAGGTAAAATCGTTGAATTTTCACCTCACGATGTTGTAATTAAGGACCTAAGAGATCCTAGACAGATTTTAGCTACTGGCATTGCTGATGATTCTACAAGGTTGTATAAGTTTCACAACTTTGGGTCATCAAATCTTCCCTCAGTATTTGTTGCTCATAATGATGAAGTGAGCAAACTTTGGCATGAGCGATTTGGTCACTTAAACTATCGCTCTCTTCAGAATCTATGTAAAGAAAATATGGTGACAGGTCTTCCAATGGTATCTTGCAGAGATGGTGTTTGTTCCGGATGTGTACTCGGAAAACATCATCGGGACAGTTTTGAAAAACGTGCCTCTTGGCATGCCTCAGCCCCTTTACAGCTTGTGCATAGTGATTTATGTGGTCCACTTCCAGTTGCTTCATTCTCTGGCTACAAGTATTTCTTAACTTTCATTGATGATTTCTCCAGACGCACTTGGGTATACTTCTTAAAACTCAAGAGTGAAGTATTTAACATGTTCTTGGCCTTTAAGGCCTTTGTTGAAAAACAATCTGGACATCAAATTCTTAAGCTAAGATCTGATAATGGCGGAGAATATGTTAAAAACACATTCATCAACTTTTGCACTGAGAATGGAATTCAAATGCAACATACTGTTCCATATACTCCACAACAAAATGGTGTAGCTGAAAGGAAGAATCACACCTTAAAGGAAATGGCTAATTGTATGCTTCAATCTAAAGGACTTAGTCTTAATTATTGGGCAGAAGCAATTAACTGTGCAAATTACATAATAAATCGCACTCCTACTAGGATTTAAAGAATATCACTCCACAAGAAGCATGGAGCTCAATCAAACCAGATGTAAGTCACTTTCGTGTTTTTGGAAGTGAAGCATGGGCCCATATTCCAGATGAGAAACATAAAGCTTTAGAACCTAAGAGTGAAAAATGTATTTTTGTTGGATATTCTGAAGATGTCAAAGGATATAGACTTATTCCACTTAAGTCCAAAAATGTTATCATTAGAAGAGATGTAAAGTTTGCTGAAAATATATCGGCCTGCGAGCCTAGTTCGGCGGATGTGCCACCTCTCCCTATCTCTTCTACTTTTGAAAATATTTCTTCTTCAGATGATGAAAGCGAGGATGAAAATCCTCCCCCACCTTCTCAGGATCCTCCTTCAGCTCCTCAGCTTCCAAAATGGGTCCGTGCTACTCGGGATGCAGCAGGTGATCTTGTCGGTGATCCTACAGATCAGCGATGTACACGTTCTCAGTTCGAGAGAGCCTCTTCTTTACTGGCTCAAGCTTCAGTGAATTATGATCCTGACACCTTTGCAGAAGCTTCAGGCCATCCAGATTGGGAAGCAGCTATGAATGAAGAATATCATTCATTATTGGCAAATGATACATGGGATCTTGTTCCTCTACCAAAGGGACGAAAACTTGTTAGATGCAAATGGGTTTACAGAACCAAGTATGGACCAGATGGGAAAGTTGATAAACATAAAGCTCGTCTTGTTGCTAAGGGTTTTTCACAAGTTGAAGGCATTGACTATACTGAAACCTTCTCCCCTGTTGCCAAAATGAACTCTATCTGCCTTGTTCTTTCCCTTGCTGCCTCTTTCAAATGGGAAGTCCATCAGATGGATGTTAAATCCGCCTTCTTGCATGGGGACTTGCATGAAGAAATCTATATGGAACAACCTATTGGCTTTATACAAACAGACTCCAGCCTTGTATGTCGGCTTAAGAAATCCCTTTATGGTCTCAAGCAAGCTCCTCGAGCTTGGTATGCCAAAATGGATAACTTTCTTTTAGAAAATGGCTTTTCTAGGTGTCATTCTGACAATACTGTCTACACCAAGAAAGTGGGCAAGTCTCTTATCATTCTTGTTCTTTATGTTGATGATCTTATCCTGACTGGTAGTGATCCCAACCTTATAAACCATGTGAAGTCTAGCCTTAAAAGGAAGTTTGAAATGACAGACTTAGGACACTTACATTATTTTCTCGGTCTTCAAGTCTTGCAATCCAAGGAAGGTATTTTCCTTTCTCAGTCCAAGTATGCCTGTGATATTCTACGCCATTTTCACATGGAAGACTGTAAGCCAGCCCCTTCTCCCTTTCAGTCTGGAGTCAAACTTTCAATCACTTGTACTTCTCCTGAAGTTGATGCTACCTTATACCGTCAACTTGTAGGAAAACTTTTGTATCTAACCCATACTCGTCCTGACCTTTCCTTTGCTGTTGGCCTTGTTGCTCGGTTTATGCAAAACCCACGTGAAAGTCATTGGAAAGCAGCTAAAAGAATACTTCGTTATGTTCGAGGTACAATTCAGTTTGGGATTCATTACAGTGCCGAAGCATCTCCTCTATTGGTTGGTTTCACTGATTCCGATTGGGCTGGTGACCCTGATGATCGGAAGTCTACTGCAGGTTATGTGTTCACTCTTGGTTCAGGACCTATTACATGGGCTTGCAAGAAACAAGGTGCCATTTCTCTTTCTTCAGCAGAAGCAGAGTATCGTGGTGCCATAGAAGCTAGTAAGGAAGCCTTGTGGCTTCGTCAGATCCTGTCAGAGTTTGGCTTTCAGCAGCAACATCCAACTACACTTTGGTGTGATAATCAAAGTGCCATTCAGCTATGCAAAGATCCAGTCCAACATCAGCGCAACAAACACATTGAACTGCACATGCACTTCATCAGAAAGCTCATTCACGACCATGTTCTTGAAGTGCAATATTGTTCAACAGATGATCAAGTTGCAGACATCTTTACAAAGGCTCTCACAGAGGCGAAGTTCACTAAACTTCGATTTATGGTTGGAGTTCAGGAAGTTGTCACTAAGGGGGGATAGGCTCTAGTGCCTCCTTCCTTCTCCTATTGTGTCATATTTGTAAATCCTTCAATCCTATCCCAAGTTGTTCTTAAGGGGGGATGTTAGGATATTCCGACACATAGGAAATAGTTAAGTACAACTTGGTCTAGTATAGAGTTAGGTAAAGTGTGTTTCTTTACTATGTACATTTTGTAACTTACAATCCGACGGTCACGATATGTAGTGATCCGACGGTTCATTCTCTCCTCGGTATTACCGACACTTGATCCGTGGCTTAACACCCGATTGGTCCATGATCTCTATTTAAAGAGCATGGAGGGTCATTTGTAGGGTAATCTGTCTATGAGAGAAGCATATGTAAATTTTCATTCTTTTATTAATAAATTGCCTGAAGTGGCTGCGTTGGCTCAGGCCGTGGACTGTTTCCCTCTTTGAGGGTTTTAACCACGTCAAAACACTGGTGTATTGATCTGTGATCTGTTTGTGAGCGGTGTCCTTTGGTGTTCTGTCTGAGGAACTTACCCTGTAAATTCCTACATATTTGTGCTTGCGCAGACGGTGACGTAGGGCAATTCGTGGAGGTGTTTTAGAGGCCTGTCTGTAATGTCAGATTGCTTGTGGGGTGAGGGAAATTCCTCACTAGATTTTTGCGAGTATTTTCTCTGTAGGATTGCCAGTCTGCGGCATCTAGATTGTACTCATATTATTTCACAGTTGCTTAATAATAAAAACCCTCAGTTGTTGCACCGGTTTTCCCAAGTTGGGTTATTCCAAGGACTTTTGTCCAAAAATAATTGTGTAATATTTTGTGTGCCAGTATTTTCTCAGTTTCCAATTTATATTCTGCAGTATTTAATTGTGTGAATATTGTAGTGTGATTAATTCTTTGTTGTCGTAGCAATAAACTACTAATTTAATTTACAGTTAGAAGAATTAATTCCAATTACTGCAATAGAATTTCAGTAGTGAAATTTTTACAATGGACACCCCAGAGCACCCCCAGATGCTAGAACACTGAGCTCATTTTTCCTGGCATTCAGGATTCATGATGATGTATCCAATGGACCCATCATTTCCCTGTGCTAGCCTTGACACTACTTGATGGGCATGCCTTGACCCAGAGCCTAGATGATGTTGATCATCCCCAAGATGATTAGGGAAGACTTGTATTGCATTATAAAGCCCCAACAGTGGAGAAAGAGTACACTACGTTGTCTACTTGGCACCCAAGGAGATGACGCAGCGCACCCAAAGTTGGCTTTTGGACACACAGAGATGTTTTGAAGATTGATTTGAGGACCTTTCCTCAGTTGACCATGATGCTTAGAGACACATGCAGCCCTTGTATTGCACTTTTGGAGAATTTTTAACCCTAAATGGGCATGGCGCCATGCTTAGAGAGGGCATACCGCTCACACATGTGAGAAAATGTTGGAATATTTTATTTTATTGAGCTATTGGGTTGGCTTGTAACCCATTTACTTTGTGTCTACTCAAAATTAAAATTATTTAGGGGCCTTTAGTTGGATCAATGGAAGTGATAGGCCTCCTATAAGAGGAGGATCACTCCATTCATTTTTTCATCATCATCTTTGGGGATTCCGGCCTCCTTAGAAAGAGCTCGACTTAGCCTCTTGTATTTCGCTACTTGTGGAGATGTGACCTTTGAGGAGTTTTTGCTATTGGAGACTAGTTTACATATTAGAGACATCATTTTGGGGTTGAAAGAATCCATTTCCTTGGAAAATTTGTGAGTATTTATTGCATATCTTTTATGCTTTTACATGTAATGGAATATTTCTAAGGCTTTTCTATTGTTCCTTGACTAAATGCAATTTTTTATTGGAAAGATAAGGTGAATTGTTGCATGTTTAATATATTTTCCTTGGAATCCCTAGAAG
This sequence comes from Pinus tabuliformis, assembly GCA_031772625.1. NCBI lineage: Eukaryota > Viridiplantae > Streptophyta > Pinopsida > Pinales > Pinaceae > Pinus > Pinus tabuliformis. The sequence goes on along the minus strand of CM062806.1, from coordinate 311,910,553 downwards.
ACCTCTTACACGGCATTTCTTCTAGTTCATTTCTCCCTTCATAAAAAGATAGTTCAGGGTTGGAAGTGAAAACTAGAGTTCTCCCCCTTACTCCATCCATGAATTTGATATCTCTATAGCTTAAACCCCTAAGACTCCATTACCAAAGTATGGAAAGGCATTGGAACCCCATTGGTGATAAAAAACTTTTGAAAACCCTTACCTTTTTCTTCTCTTTACTTTTTCAGCCCTTCAAGGCAAGCTGCTAAGGCGAGGACAACGGCCAAATTCAATTAGGGCTTGAGCCATTGAAATGTTGGAGTTGATTTGGCATTCTTTCACCTTGCTTGACCTCACAAACCTAAAATCCAACTTTGTTCATGGTGAAAATTTCCTCATTAGAATTGACATCATCAACCCTAGGGTATTTAGTGCCCTAGCAAACCCTAGTTCTATACAAGGCTTCAACTTAGGGCTTGTTGAAGGTTTACCATCTCCTAGTGTTGATCACACCTTTAAGTAAACATTCATTATGCTTGTGGTCTTAGATATACTTTTACTGAACTACATATTGAAACCCTAGGCCTCAAATACTCTTCTCAAGGCTTAGTTCATGGTATGTTGCTCCTTGACATAAAGATTTGTGCCCTAATCCAACTAAGAAGTACCTTGCTTAAGCAATTCACATGCATCACTTGAACCTATGGACTTAGAAGACCATTAAGTAATTAATATTGCTATGTTGCAATGGTTGTGGGGACGGGGGGGATGGGGGGACAAGTTTACGGGACGGCTAGAGTGCACCCCCAAATTTTCAAGGGACGGCGGGTTGGGGACGGCAAGTGCGGCAACTAATTTTTATATTTATTAAAAAAATTAAATTAAATAAAGTTTAGTAATACAACATAAACATGAATCAAAATGATAAATTAAAATATAAAAATTAGAACTATTCCTATTTTGAAATTCAAATTACAAAATAAAATACTAAAATGATAAATCTAAAGACTAAAGACTAATACTAATAGTATATAATCATCATTGAGAATTGTGCATCACAAAAACAAATTTCATCATCATTGCATAACTTAAGAAGTACTATTAGTGTGTTACAACTTACAGCCTACAATCTACTATTGTCTAGTATCTACATAATCATTCTATGATGCATGATGAATCATTTCAAAATTTAAATAGCAGCTAAAGCGTAAAAGTAAATACTAAAATTTAATAAACTATAAACATGAACAAGTCATTAAAGTTTAAATATAAATCCCAAATTAAGAGTCTAGAAAACCATGAATTATAAATTATAAACTATAGTCCAAGAACCCAAATGGAAAAATAAAAGTCACTAGTGTAGTTTCCAAATGGAAAAATCAAAATGTCTCAAGACAACAAAAGAGAAAGTATGAGTCAATATCCATAGTAGCATGAAGGCTGAAGCTACTCAAAGATTCATATCTTCTGCATCAAGTCTATCTGAAAATGCTTGAGCCTCATTATCTTCTCTCCCATCATCATCAATGCTTTGCAACTACAGCTCAATGTCATCTAATTGTACATTAACCAATCATGTATGGATTGATGACCCATCATCATCATCGTCAATCTATGAAGCATCCTCAGGATCTACATCCCACTGTACTGCAAGTCCCAGTAAATACTATGGAGTCTTCCTTATAAGAAGGCAAACACTATTGTGCATGTAGATTAGTTTCTCCGCTCTTTTAGAGGTAAGCCTATTCCTCTTAATAGAGTGGATAAAACTAAATGTAGACCAATTCCTTTCTGTAGCTAAAGAACTAGCAACCTGAGATAGTAAACGCATAGCAAGAGTGTGTATTTCTGGTGCTTTGTCCCCATACATCCTCCACCATCCACTGGGACTTTTTTGTGCCATACCCAACAAATCTTTCTTTGCGGCTCTAGAGAAAGTGGGGCTACTGAGCAAAGCAAAAATCAAGAAATTGTTCTCGAAATATGGTTGCTTGTTTTGATGTATACATCTTTTCTATGGCATCAATAAAGCCTTGTTTCACTTCAAGGTCATCTATCGGTGGAACTCTGCCTTCCCTCTCCACATACCACTTTGTATTAAGTGCATAAACGACCATATGAACAGGTGTGTTTAACTTGTTCCATCTCTTTTCAATCAACCTTTGGATTTCATTAAATAACCCCAAAGAGGACTCCCTTTGACGAATGATGGACTTCATTTTTCCAATCATGTCATCAATTGACTCATATATTTCCCCAAGGCAAAAGGAATCTGAATCTGCATACTTGATTTGCTCCACTATTGGAGCAGTGAATGGGACAATGTATTTTACATCAACCCACCAATCATCATTCAACACCAACTGCCTTACCTTTTTTCCGTGATCTGTTTTGGATTCCCCCCATGCAAACCACTTAGAACTTATAACAGTGCCCTTTAGGGCATGTTGCACCTCTAGCATACGGTCAAGAAGGATATAGTAGGTGGCATACCTTGTATCTGTTGGTTTCAAGAACTTCTTTTTTGCATAAATTCTATAAATAGCTAGAGAGGCATGGTGGTTGCAAATGAGCATTTGCACCTCCCTTGCATCCAAAATAATGTCTTTGAGTGCATTATTTAAAGCATGCACACAACAAGGAGTCCAAAATAGATGCTTGTACCTGCTTTGAATCATCAACCCTGCAAATCTATAGACTGGTGCAGCATCTGTGATAACTTGAAGTACGTTTGTAGGACCAATCTCCTCAATTGCATCCTTTAATACCTCATACTGAAAGGTTGCATCCTTCTTCTTTCCAGTACAATCAATTGCCCTTAAGAAATATGGTCCAGTTGGAGAGGTGACAATGATGTTCAACAAAGGCCTTTGTTGAATATTTGTCCAACCATCCATGACGATTGAATGCCCATATTCAACCCATGATTTTTTAAGGCCTTCCATCACCGCCTGCATCTTTGTGACCCCTCTATCTAACAATGTTGTCTACAATTTATTGTAATTAGGGAGCTGAAATGATGGACCAGCAGCAATGACTTTCTTTATCATCTCTTTGTACTAAGGGGAACAGGTGGCATTAAATGATATTCCATTGGCAAAGAAGAATTCAGCCACTGCACCGTCTGCCTCATTATTGTGTTGCACATTGAACCACTCAGCCACAACAGCTTTCCTTTCTTACTTGAACTAGATTTATTGGAACCTAAATCAGTTGAATCTTTTTCATTGATTTCTCTTTGAGAGTACTCTTCTTATGTGCTTAAAATTTTTGGTTTTTTGAAGATAGTAGAGTTGTTCTCCTCCATCTCTACAATGCCACCTGTGGCGGCCATGTGAAGTTTAGTAAGTAAAATTCTCTTTTTCCAAGGGACAAGTGCATGCCTTTACTCCAACTCCAGGAAAAGACAAAAGATGATGGTAAACCCTAGTGTAGCTTCCCTTGAAATTATGACCACAAAGGTTGCATGCCCACTCCTCTGAACCACCACTATTTTTCTTTTTATTCTTGGTGATTTTTTTGACAAACTGAAGCAAGGGTTTCTTTGTGTTGATTAAAACAGAATTTTTTGTTGCCCCTGCTAATGTTTCACCCTTAGGTTGAGCAATTGTTGAAGTATTGTTGTCCATTTGATTTGTTTTTAGAGGTGAGATCTGAAATTTAAAAATGCAATAGATTTGTTTTAAAATTTTAAGGAAAAAAAATATTAGACCATACTACTGCTTAAAAAACTAAAAATAAAAATAAAATTTTAAACTTACTTGGAAACCAAAAATGCATCGTTGCTCCAAGTTTCTTGCATAGTTGCTCCAAGTGTTTTGATAGCTCCAAGCAAGAAACTAAAAACTCTGATTAAAAATAAAAAATTATCATTTATGGGTTCTAGTGATGACAGATAAATCATAAAATAAAGTTAAAATTTTTGCAGCCCTTCTAACCTGCGTTTTTTTGGCTCGACTTCTGACTTTTGGCTAGCCTTCCTCGCTGCTTGGTAACCAAAAACTCAAAATTGTGTTTCACTGCTCACTGTTGGGCGTTTAAACTAACTTGGGCATGAAGGTTGCTCGCTGTTGGGCATGAAGGTTGCTCGCTGCTAGGCATGAAGGGTGCTCAATGCTCATTGTTGAGCTTGAACCCTACGTCCAAGTGGGCGTGAACTTGAAGCAACCCCTGCCATGAAGCAAACCTACGTGAAGTCTTCCTGCCTTTCGTGAAGCAAACCTGCATGCCTGTGTGAAGCTTGCATGAAGCAAAGTCGGCTCTCTCTCTGTCAGCCTGTAACCTTGTCGCTCGTTGGAACCCACCCATCGTCGCTGAATGGTAAATGAAATGAGTTATGTGGGTCATGTTTTACTTTTGTTACTATGTTGTTTTAGAACGTAGGTATGCGCTAGGGTTTAGGTAAAACATAATTTTTATTTTTTAATTACAATTAAATTTTGACTTTTTGTAAAAAAATGAGAAAAAATAATATTTTTTTAACTTGTAACTTGAAATTATATTGGGGACGTCCAAAAGTCCCCGATATATCAAGGGACGTTTTGGAAGTCCCCAAAAAGTCCTTGATTTTTCGAGGGACGGCTAGGGGACAGCCTTGAAGTCCTGGATGGAGTCCCCGACAAATTTGGAACGTTTCTGACGAGTTCCAAAGTCCTCGGATCATCGGAAAGAAGGAAACGTCATGAATTATGGTGGGGATAGGTCCCCGTGCAACATAGTAATATTTGGAAGCCTCCCATGTGGCGAAATTCCACTAAAGAGTTGGAGGTGCAGTGTTAAAGTGACAATGCCAACCACCTCAGTGTTGTATCTTAGTCTAGTTCTTGATTTGTGAGTCCTCTCACAAATCCTACTAGATTTTGAGGCACCTTTTTTGGCGTGTTGCAGCGGATGAGTCGAGTCAACCTACTAGAAATCTGAAATCTAAGCTTCATTTTCTTGATAGAGCTTATCCCATAGACAAGGATAGATCTGCTCATCTGGCAACTCCATTGGAAGAACAAAGACCTAGTTCTTCATTGAGCTTTAAATGATTCCATGCTTCTAGGGTGAAGCAAGCATCTTTCAAGGCATTTTGAGTTCACCTTGGCGAATCCATATCTGTATATTATGAAAATCTTGTGGGACAAGAAATGGCTCACTGGGAGTTGCATAAGATGTAACATTGCCTAGATATTCAGGATGTCCAAGGATATCCAAAGCACCTATGCCTGGATTGTTATAAAAATTGCCCCAGATTTAATGGGAGTGCATCTTCAGCTATCAATCACATTGTAAGTGTCATGAAATATGTTGCAATAAATAATGTGATTTATGAAGATGCATTGATAGGATTATTTATGGAATCTTTTGAAAAAAATCAAAGTGGCTTAAATATTTTTTCTTCCCAAAAATGATATATTATGTAAGGAGCTTTATTGAACAACTTCTCAATTTTCGAGGATCCAGATCTCAAAACTATGAAGATAACCACGAGACGTAAAAAAGATCCTTGCACAAGAAGATCTCATAAAGCTTTTTGAAAGTGCTTAAAAGGGGTCAGACAATGATAATTACCATAAACAGAAGGAAGAGACCTTTCCTGGTCATCAAGAAGAACAAACTAAAGAAAATTTTGAGGAAGGCAATGCTCAGGGAAAGAACTCTGATGCATTGCTATGTGAAATTGTGACAGGCTCCTGTTGCTAGGGAGGAGTATTAGAATATCCTTACAAGTAATTTAGGGAAGCCTCCCTTTTGGTTTAAATCCCACTAAACAGCAGGAGAAAGGTTGCTGATGTGACAGTGGCAATCATTACTTTTTGTTGCCATAAGGTCTGGCCCCTAGCCCAATGTGGCTTTGCTCTGGGCCTGCTAGATTTGTGGCAACAGTCACCACAAGCTAAAATTCAAAGAGATTACAATAATGGAAATTACATTTCTCATGTATATTGCAATTGAATATTGTGAAACATGACTTCAACAACTAAAATCATACAAGAACTAAGAACATAAATATTCAAAGTATACTATGCAGCTAAGGATTGAGGCAAACCAGATTCACTCCTCCTAAAGCTCTCATACCCATTGTGTGCACGAGGTGATTCCAAAACTTTTTGTTGGTGCCCTGCAGTTAAATCCAATAATCAATAAGACAAAAAGAAACCTGAGCATACAATAAATTAACATGTATATCAGGTATTGAATTTATATCAGTATTTCACTTTTGAGAATTTAGATAATATTGCATAACCTTGCTTAATAAAGAAACTTTGAGAAGTATATGATTAAATATCTATTTCCTCAACCCATCTTTTGGTAAAGAAATTTGTTCTCTCATCAGACATTTAAGTGTAACTTTTGTACCGTAATAGTGTGAAAGAGGCATGGGATGCCAATTAGAATCAATTCCTATTATAGTTTTGTTTCACACCAACTTTGAATCTGTTTTTCCGGCTCATTAAGATGCTGATGGAATTAGGATGTCCAAATGTGTCCTCATAGATTGATTGTGACCAAAGGCTACGAAGTGTCGAGTTCAAAAGGAACATGTGTCAAATATCAGGTCAATTGAGAAAAGTCATGGAATAGATTTAAAGGAGGTTTGGGTTTGAGTGTCGTGGTTCTTGTTGGTTCGGGTATGGTTATGTCTTTGAATGGGTATGGATATTCCTCTAAGAGTTGTGGGGATGTGCAAAAGATTATGAAAGAGGAGACTATTGATGGTTATGGTATTAGCAGGGGAGAAAATGATTAGGGGAAGCCTGTGCATGTTGTCAAGGGGATCCTCCAATGGATTGTTCTCCCTTGGCATATCTGAATCAAGTGCTTTTGGATATAAGGATCAACCATACTTAAAACCTAGATCAGTCCAGCAAAATGCAATCTCTATTAGTTCAGTTATGAAGGCTAAGAGAAGGAATTCTGTCAAGGAAATTATGGATTTGAACATAGCACATTCTTAGGGATTGGGAAGGTACCTATTATTGGGTAGATATGGCTCTATCTTCAAGATATCTGAGGATGGACAAGTTAGGGAAGAGGGTGTGTTTTAGATTTATAGTTGATGGAGGGTAAGGAGAGGCGCTAATATCGAAGAGTGTTGAAGTGAACATTCTAATGGAAGTTAGTTATCCATTGATAGACTAGAATAATATCCACCTAGATGAGGCACGAGAGTCGCAAATCATGGAGCCAACCTCAATTTTTTCCTTTGCACATAGTAGTAAATGATTAACTAGATTAGCTAACTTTGTGCCAACTGGAAATTCTCTTTTAATTTTTCTCTAAATGATTGAAATTCTTATGATGTATGATCCTTGAAATTTCAGTTGTTCCAATTTATCCCAAATTGCAACAAAGGTGTCTTTGGAAGGTGACCCTTTCAAATATCATCTTGGATCTAGGAAGCAGTCCAAAAGGAAATTGGATGGAGACTAGAGTGCTGGGAATAAGTAAGGGTGTTGGGAGGGAATTTCAAGGCATGGGTAGAAAATCTCACAAATCTCTTTTCAAGATCATGCTATTAGGGATGTTATTGAGGGAAAACAAAAAAATTTGCGAGAGGCTAGTTATCCCTACTGTAGCATGAGGATTTTGATCTAGATCTAAGACCTTGCCCATGCAAGATACGTTGAAGTATATGGTTTTGAGCTAAATATTGTCATTTGATGCACAGATATCAGTAAGTATCATTCAATTGCCATTATCTTTACACATGATAGACAAAGGCGGATTATATGATGCAATTTTATGGCTCACTGAGAGGCATTGTTAATTGTGCGCGCACTTTGTTCAACACATCCCTTGTGACAATTTGGCTTGTTTCCCACCAAAAGTGGGTAACCTAAAGGATGAAAATTTTGTCCTCTCATGAGGCATGACAGCCAACTAACCATCAACCCAATGGTCTACAAATACATTTGTGTCAAAACTCTCCACCTGTTGCTCCAATCAATGCTCTTTCCCATCCAAAATGTTTCTTGAAGGAAGGTGGTCACCTATCAACAGGTACTTTGACCATTTTAGTAATTATGTGCTTTCATTTAATGTTAAGAGTGTTGGAAATATTGAGAGGGGGGTGAATCAGTATTTCTTTTACAATTGTTACTTTTATGCCAGTGAACATCACTTAATAAATCAGAATACAAAAATGTACAACAAAAGAATAATTTCATTAACAAGAATGGTGCATACTCCAATCCTCTTTTTACAACAATTCAAGTACAATAACACTTCAGGGCTCCAACCCTAGATGAAGACTCTAATCTTCAATCAAACCAGGCTCCAACTTGTACTATACCACCAAGCTCCAACTTGGTCTACTTGAGGACTCCAATCCTCTAGGGCTCCAACCCTCTTATCTGGCTTAGGCTCCAACCTAGTCTTCTTGAGGACTCAAATCCTCTAGGGCTCCAACCCTCTACTTCTATTCTTCAAGGTAGGTTTAATAGTTCTTCAAGGCTTCCAATATCTTCTGCAACAAGCCTTGATAATATCTTCAAGATCGCCTTCAACAATGCCCTCAATTAATCTCAAAGACACTTCGTTCATCAATGACAACTTTAACAATCACAAAAGGTGTCTCCAAAACTCTTCATGATACCCAAACAATTTACTCTAGGAGGGCTTCAATCATGCATCAAGGTCTCCAAGAATGACTCCAAGATCAGCCTCTACTAGTCTTCAATAGGTCTTCAAGATGTCTTTAATAAGCTGCTCCAAGAGGGTCCAGTCAATACTCCTCAAAGTATGCTCCAAATCTGATCTTCAAGATGATCTCCAAGTCTTCAAGTATTCATATGTCAACAAGTCTTCACAGGTCAACAAGTCTTCAAGAAGATTGCCTTAAACAATACTCAATATACTACTCTCAATGCTCTCAAATGATGCCCAAACCACGTGTCTTCAACAATGCTTTGTCTACTCCAAGAGGCATGATCTTTTCCTAGGTTTCTTCAATGATGCCTTCAAAATATGCTCAAGATATACCCAACAATCTGACCAAGTTTTGTCCAAACAATGCCTTCAAGAATGCTCTAACAATCAATTCTTTTCAAAGCTCCTTCAATTAGTTTTAGTAAGCCTTTAAGAAAGATGTCAAGAACCAAATTTTGCTCTCAATCAAACACACTATAAAAGAGACAAGGTCTGTGATGGTCTACAACTTTTTAACAAATTCAAGATGGTTTGCAACTTTAATAGGTTTGAGATCACTCCTAGATCTGAGATCTAGTTCGTTACTTCAATTCTTTCAAGAGGTCTGTGACTACAACTTCTAGTCTAAGGTTTGTTCCTTAGTTTTGAGTTCATTTTGAAGTATAAGCATCAACTCTGAGCATGAAAGAAGGTGTGTTCCTCTCTATTGAGCTTGGTCCGAGACTGCAATTCCTTTCTGAGAAAGGCCGAGTTGCAGAGGACTATAAAACGTCGAAGTTCAATTTTGTAAAAGGTCGACTTCCAGGCCTAAAAATAGACAAAAATCACAGGGCCAAGGTTTGCAATGAATCAAAGCTCTGTAACTCCAAGTCTAGGTTGGGTCTGAGATATAAACTCCATGTTTTAAGCCTGGTATGAGATCTTTCCTTACTTTTCGGGCTTGATCAATTTAGGGTTGAGTTTTGTACAAGGCTAGGGCATTGAAATCAAGAATAATATATGTTTACAGACCGAAAAATATAACAAACAAAGATGACTTGTCTTCAAATTTGTTTCCTGTTGAGACTGTTGATTTTTGGTACCATCGAATGTGCTCTTAGCATCAAAATTTGCAAGGAGGCTAGGACACATGCATTTTCCAATACCCAAAATCGTTTTGGGAAATTCCACTCGGAGACAGTTTTATTAAAATAGTTAATTATTTTTAATGGATCCCTAAGTCTAAACTTAGGAAATTAAAATAATTAATGGGTATTAATGTAAACTATGGGTGAAACTTCTAGAAGAACGTGGAGATCAAGTCGATATGATCCTAGCCATTGATTAGAATCTAATCTAGGTCATTGATTGATCAGCAAGAGGATTATAAGAGAAGGCTTGATGGGCACTTGGAGAAGATACAGAGGGAAGATTTTCTGAAGCGGAGCAACTGTAGGAGAGATTTTCGATAGTGATCTTTTGCAGTGAGGGGCAAGGATAGTATCCGAAGGGAAATCTTTCCTGGTTGGAGAATACTCAGCAGAGAAGGCAGAGAGAGATCCAACAGAAGCAGTACAGAGCTAGAGAGGCTGATGCAGAGCCACACAGAAGCCAAGAGGGAATCCGAAAATTTGTTGAAGGAATCGATTGCAGAAGTCGGGAGACAGGGTGTGAGACCCAGAGGTGAAAATCGAAGTTCCTGGGTAGCAAGTCGATCAATTGAAGGGGTGACGTTGTCCCCTAAGGGTGTGACATTGGGCTAACACAGTGACTGCGTAGAGGCAGTGCAGAGGCAGCCAGGGGCAGTGCATTCAGTGGCTAGATCAGCAAGGATTTCCAGTGATAATGTGAGGTAACCTCACTTATCTCTCTGTCAGTGATATTCTTTGTAACTGGATTGCCGGGAAGGCATCCAAAGTTTGTATTCATAAATTACTACTGCTTAATAATAAAACCCTCAGCTGCTGCATCGGTTTTCCCACACTGGATTTTTCCGAGGACATTTGTCCAAAAATATTTGTGTAGATGTGTTGTATTTCTTTCTTGCTCAGTTTCTTGTTTCCGCATTTTATTTAAATAAGTGAAGGGTGTAGTTGTATTTGCTTCAATATTTACTGTAGAACACAGTGAATAACTTGCATGGATTAACAAGTAAGAGAAGTAACATCAGTTTGTTGCAGTGGGGATTCTGAGTTTAGGAATTTTCACAGAGACCTTCTATCTTCGTACTTCTGCACTTATTATGTTCTGATTTCAGACCGAACTTGATGCCTAACTGAAATGCTCATTGCTTATATATATACTCATTTGCTTGGATTACAAATAGACACATCTTTTGGGGTTCAAGTAGGCCGACTTACGTAGGCTTCAAGTAGGCTTGCCAAAACTGCAATTTTTGACATAAGATCTCCAAGTCTTAAAATTTGCTAGGGCTTCTGTGCATTTAGGGTTTGCAATTAGGGTCTGTCATCATATTGGCATCAATGACAACATTACCAAAAAAGGGCATATTAATGTGAATTAGGGGGGCAAGTTGAATGACTGACCGTTTTGGATTGCATCCTTATTCCAACACTTCACTTGGGAGGTTAGCCTTTGACCCTAGTCCAACGATATCTCCTCTAAGGCCTTATGGTTTACGAGGGGTACCAATAGGGGGCACTAATTGATATAGCCTGTTAGAGATAATCCATACTTAGTATTTCCCATCCATCCCTTATGTTCATCTTCATTCTTTGGGTTGATTGTCATTGGTCATTGGGATTGGTGTTGATTTGGGGTAGCATTGGATGTGCTCTAGCCAAGAAAATTGGTGGAGAGGCTAAAGCACATGAGATCTCCAATATCTAGACATGGTTTGGGCAGATTCTAAACAGTTTGGGAGATATTAAAATAGTTAATATTTTTAATGGAGTCACTAAGTCTAAACTTAGGGAAAATAAAATATTAATTCAATATTAATGTGAATTAATATAAAATTGTGTTAGAAGGGTCCAAAAGTCATGGATCAAGCCAAAGTTAATCTTAGCCATTGATTAGGTACTTAATCTCGGTCATCGAATTGTCAACGAGAAAAGTATAAGAGGAGGCTTGAGGGTCACTTGGAGAACACACCGAGTTGATCAAGAATTTGATTTTTTTGGGGCAGGGCTTGCTGAGGAAATCGAAGGAGTGATCAGAGTTGCAGCTGAGGGGCAGTGAATACAAAACAGGGAGGCAGAGAGGGTAACGATAGCATCAGCGCAGAAGCCGAGAGAGAGGGACGCAGAGCCACCTAGAGGCCACGTAGAGCCAGTCAGGGCCCAAGCAGAGGCAGCCAGGAGCTACGCAATGCCAGAGAGAGCTAGCGTGGGTGACGCAAAGGCTCTAGAGGCTGACGCGGGGCCTCTAGAGGCTGACGCATGGTGAGTTGAGGCAAAATTGGGCTGACACTGGGCCAAAGAGGCTGACGTAGTCCCTAGAGGCAGACGCTAGAGATTTCGTGGCGCAGATTGGAGCTGAGAGTTGTGGGATTGCTCATCCGAGGTTTTAGCCAGAATATTTGTCTCCGACTGAGAGGTACTACTGCCAAGATCATTCTCTATTGGGTGAGCCGGTTTAGCACCCAGATTGTATTATGAAACTGCTTAATAATAAAACCCTCAGAGAGCTGCACCGATTTTCCCGCATTGGGTTTTTTCGGGGACATTAGTCCAAAAACAACGGTGTCACTTGTGTGCTTGTTTTTTCTTCAGTTGATGATCTGTAATGTGTTGAGCATGTACTTGTATTTATTTTCAGTATTTACATGGTAAATAACTTGTTAATTAAACAGAACAAGTAGGCAGAAATAAATCAGAAAAGTAAATGAAGGATTTCTAAATGTTAGACTTAAAAATTCCAACATGGTATCAGAGCATGGTTGCAGATCACAGGAGAACTGAGGGCATCAGCCGAGCAGAGCAGTAGCAGCAGAAATAGTTGTCCCGAGTGACAAAAGTTGTTCCTAGCGGAAAAGCAACAAGGAAGGGGTGACGCAATGCCTATATCATCAAGTTTGAGTCGGAAGAAGGATCAGCGCAGTGGCAGAAAGGAGCAGACTTGACCTATGCAGTGCCCAGTCATCTTTCTCAGTCAGGAAGGATTGACACCCGGGGCCAGGAGGTTCAGATTTTGCTGTCGCTGGGATTGCGCAGAGCCTAGAAGCTCTAACCTTTAGTTTGTTGAAGCATAGAAGGTTGTGGGTAAGTTGCGGAGTGAAGTTGGTGGGGTACTGTGGTCAGAACAGTACCTAACAGGGCAAGACCAAGGAGGAGGGAGTTGCTGTCGAGGATTTCTAGCCAAGAAATCCGGATCAGTGGTGCAACTGCACTAACGATCGGAGTGGGGGCATCTCGACATTGGCAGAGGGGTTTCCAAGAGGGAAATCGAGGCTCAGAGAGAGTCACACTGAGAACTTCCAGAAGGGAAGTAGAGGAGCAGCAAAATGGCAGTGAACAGGGTAAGAGACTAGGACAGACTGGACGGAGCCTCAAACTTCGTAGTCTGGAAGGCCAGAATCTTGTCCGTTCTAGACAGGAATCGTCTCAAGCACTTCACCTTGAAGACAATAGCGATCCCAGTTGACCCGGTTGAGAATGACAAGTACGAGGAGGCAATGGCAAGGGCCAAGAGCATCATCCTTGATGGGGTCAAGGACCATGTAGTACCACATATTGCCGAAAAGGAAACGGCAAATGTGATGTGGGAGGCCCTAACGAAATTGTATCAGCATACTTCCGTGCAGAGGAAGATGCTACTAGAAAATCAGTTGCGGTCATACCAGATGTAGAAGGGAGAACAGATCGACACCTTCCTCGGTCGATTGAAGGAGATTCGAGATCAGCTGACTTCCATAGGGCCACGTCGGAGCAAGAATTGATGGTGAGTACAGGCCCTGAATGCAGTCTCGGAAGACTGGGAGGTGTTTGTCTAGAGCATACTGGGCAGGTCGACCCTTCCAGATTGGGAGGAACTATGGGATCAGAAGGCTAACCAAGGCGAGAAGCAGCGGCAAGATTTCAGAATCAAGGAGGAAGAGGAGGATGCTGCCCTAGCATCTGAGGGAAAGCAGGAGAAACAGAAGAGGAAGGACCTCTCCAAGGTCAAATGCTTCCACTATGGGGAACTGGGTCACTATGCAAGCTAGTGTCCAAGGAAGAAGAGCAAGGGAGAGGCTTCCGAGACCAAGATTGCGCGAGCAAGGGCGGAGAAGGAAGTGGAGACAGATGATGACTGTGCCATGAGTACTCACACGCCGCTTGAGAGGAAGTGGGAAGACATCAAGTTGTAAGCAGATGGACTACAGGCGATGAGAGGCAGGATCCTCAAGGTACCCATCCTCTTGGATTATGCCTTGTTACGAGAGCCCCGAAGAGGAGTAGAAATACTGGAAGATGTCAGCAGAGACGGATGCGGATGGAGCAACAGAGGGAGCTACAGTGCAGGAGTCCCAGGACAGCGTGAGGCAACAGTGTTAGATGGATGGAGTTGTTGCAGCAGCGTAGAGGTCAGAGAGGGAGCACTTGTCAGCGACAGAAGGAGTTTCAGCATCATGGGTGTCTCTAGCCTAACAGAGGTGTCAGAGTTGGGATATCAGTTACTTACTTCTCAGTAACTAAGTTGCAGTGCAGCAGTTAGCAGTGCCAGTGCTATGGGCAACACTGCAGCATGATGAGAGGGGTGGTCGTACGGATGCAGCAGTGGCAGTGGCAGGGCCATGGGTAGCAGTACAGAGGATGTTGGGCAACAGGCCTAGCATCAGCACTAGGACCAATGTCGTATGATCAGAGTAATGCTCAGTGTGGAGTATTACTAGAGCATAGTCCTCGCTAAGAGGGAGTGTTGATTTGGGGTAGCATCAGATGTGCTTTAGCCACGAAAATTGGTGGAGAGGCTAAAGCACATGAGATCCCCAATACCCAGAAATGGATTGGGCAGAGTCTAAACAGTTTGGGAGATATTAAAATAATTAATATTTTTAATGGAGTCCCTAAGTCTAAACTTAGGGAAATGAAAATATTAATGTGAATTAGTATAAAACTGTGTTAGAAGGGTCCAAAAGTCATGGATAAAGCCAGAGTTAATCTTAACCATTGATTAGGGACTTAATCTCGGCCATTGAATTGTCAAAGCGAAAAGTATAAGAGGAGGCTTGAGGGTAACTTGGAGAACACACTGAGTTGATCGAGAATTCGATTTTCTGAGGCAGGGCTTGCTGAGGAAATTGAAGGAGTGATCAGAGTTGCAACTGAGGGGCAGTGAATACAAAATCAGAGAGGCAGAGAGGGTACCGAGAGCATCAGCGCAGAAATCGGGAGAGGGGACGCAGAGCTAGCTAGAGGCCACGCAAAGCTACTCAAGGCCCACGCAGAGGCAGCCAGGAGCTGCGCAGTGCCAGAGAGCCAACGTGGGTGACGCAGAGGCTCTAGAGGCTGACGCAGGGCAAGTTGGGGTGACACTGGGCTGACGCTGGGCCAAAGGCAGATGCAGTTCCTAGAGGCAGACGCTAGAGATTTCGTTGGGCAAATTGGAGCTGAGAGTTGTCGAATTGTTCATCCGGGGTTTTAGCCGAAATCTCTGTCTCCGACTGAGAGGTACTACTACCGAGATCATTCTCTGTTGGGTGAGCCGGTTTGGCACCCAGATTGTATTCTGAAACTACTTAATAATAAAACTCTCAGATAGTTGCACCGGTTTTCCCGCATTGGGTTTTTCCGGGGATATTAGTCCAAAAACAATGGTGTCACTTGTGTGCTTGTTTTTCCTTCAGTTGATGATCTGTAATGTGTTGAGCATGTACTTGTATTTATTTTCAGTATTTACATGGTAAATAAATTCTTAATTAAACAAAACAAGTAAGCAGTAATAAATCAGAAAAGTACATGAAGGATTTCTAACAGTTAGACATAAAAATTCCAACAATTGGCACCCTATATCCACATCCTTGGGTCAAGGCCCGAAAACTTGGCTCCAAAAGTTGATACAGCTAAAATAGCAATAAAAGCTTATAGAGCCACAATGGAAAGAAAATGAAAAATGCAAAATATGGTTGAGACTTATTTAGAATGTGGGCTAAAGCCTAACATGAGCTCTACCCCCTTCATTAGCCATCAACCAATTCCTCGAGCATTTAACGTTTCATCTAACATAAAGGAATTTATGAATGTCCCAAACAAGATGAGTGAATAAACTTCTACATCCTTAAGGGGTATTGAAAAATCAGAAAGGAAAATTGGTCACACAGACTTTGCACAAAATAAATGAAAATCATTAAAGTAAAAGGCACACCAAAGGGAAGGCAAAAGAAAGTTGAGGAAAGGGGTAACTAATGCCTCCACGACTGTGCCCTCCTTTCATCATTATACTTAGGATGTTGGACCTCCTTTAGCTAGTCTCATGGTTGTGGCATCATCATGGAAGTCTTTCCCACTCCTTGACCACGTTATTACATGCAGCTATGGATTAATGGATCTACCTGGGACATGTTGTTGGCCCTCGTTTTTGGTCCAATTTTGCTTAAGAAAACATACTTAATTTCTATATTTTCCACCATTTGTCATCACATACACCTCATTTTGATGTATTTATGCATGTTCATGTATATAAATTTAATTTTGTAATTTTTAGATATTTTTATGAATATTGAATTTCAAGTGCATTTTATGACAAAATCAGAAATTCCCGTAATGGCTACATGGATGTCATATTTGCAGGACACTTGGGCACGAGCTGAATACATTTCTGAAAAACTTGGAAACTAGGATTGAACTAACTCCTATTGGTTCGGTCAAACCAAGCTTTAAAAAATCCGGTCAAAGCTGGTCAAACAGGACTAGTCATTCAGGAAATCCCTAGGAAATAGGGCAGTTTTATGATTTCATGGGATTTTCCATATTTTTAGTGATAGGATGGATGAGTTCGACTTGGATAGGTGAGATATGGATAGATATAGTTGCTAGAGATATTTTAGATCAGTTTGTTTCATATTCTTCTATTTAAGCCAAAACATTGAAGGCTTATGATATGTAGAATTTGTATAATTTTATATTGAGACATCTGAATACTTTGAGTTAATTTGAGGAACCTGTTCTACCTTCATTTTGTTGTTCAATGGTGTGGATGATTGACTGAGTTTGCAGTAGCTGATAATCTTTTCAAGTGTGCAAAGCAAGGGTGGAGGGCCCCCACTCCAAGCTAAGTACACTTCATGGTTAATCTAGCTTGATTTTCATAAACTAGTTTTGCTTCAGATTTGCTTACTTGATTTGAAGTACAACCCAATGTAAGTTGAACCCTCTTTCTATTGGATTAATGAATAAAAACTAAAATTCACCTTTCTTACTTTCAAGTAATTTTATGAATTTCTAGTTTTCTAACAATGGTATTATGATGAGTTAATTTGTGATGAGGAACAGCAAGGACCTCCTAAGTTAGGAGCCTCTTTCATTATTTATTTATGCATCTTAAAGCTATTGTCAATTAGTGGGTTTTTTATTTCTATTTCATGAAGTAATATTTTAGAAGGACACAACTGGTTCTCCTAAGTTAGGAGCCACTTCATCTCACATATATTGCATAAGTGAATTAGAAATTACTTAATTAGATTTATATTTATAATATGTATTTCCTCAATTCTTCATATTTTATCTTCTAACCTTGACTACATCTGATATCCATACATTTTGGACATGCCTCCAAGTTCTACAAACCTGGATTGATAATGAAATACTTGTGTTAATTTACTCCATAAATTAGCCAACATTTTGGCGTCATTGTCGGGGAGGCATTCATCAACATAGTCAATTAGAAGATAAAAACAAAATATAAAAAAACAACAAAACAAAACAATAAAAATTTAGTTATGTTATGTTTCTTTTAGTTATGTTTCTTTATGTCTAGAAATAGAGATCAGAAAGGTAGATTTATTAAACAAAACCCCCCATCCATAAAGATAGGACCATCAAGACTAACTACACCATTTGCTGGTAAACTAACTCTAGAAGAATTAGAGGAGAAACCAAGAACAGGACAAAGATTAACTTTAATTGAAAGACAAACATTGTTAGCCTTGGAAGTAAAAAGAAAACAAACTCCAAAAGCAACACCAACTTTAGAAAAACAAAAGAAAACAAGGAAAATTGTCAAACAAATAGATCAGCCCATTTTTGAACCCATAGATCAACCTATTTTCGAAAACAAACAACAACTTGAATCTCAAGTTGCTATAATAGTTGAAACTATGACGGAAGAATGGCAACTATCCACTATCCTCACTCCTGAACAAAGACTTCAATATGAAAAACAACAGAGAGAATGGAGAAGACAAAGAGAGGAAGAGGCAAAAAGAGAAGTTATTAGAAAGATAGAAGAAGAAAGAAAAACAGAGTATGATAACAAAAGACTAAATGATAATGAACAAGAAAATACTGATGATCAAGAAACTACTTTTGGCTTTCCAATATTAGATACAAGTGTAATATTAGGAGAAGAAGTGAAAATGAAAAGCATTCCACCTTCTGTATTGCATAACTTTTATGGAATGTCAACAGAAGATCCTGACTCATTTATATTTGAATTCGATATCTTGTGTAGAACTTATGGATACACAGATGACACACACAAGCTTCGCCTCTTTCCTGCTACTTTAAAAGCAGCAGCATTAAAATGGTTCATGGGTTTAGGAAAACGTACAATCACTTCTTGGGATGACATGAAGAAAATATTTCTTAAAAGTATCAAGCCTATTGTAGGCCTAGGGACTCAAAATAGGATGTTTTTAGAATGACACAACAAGAAGATGAAAGTTTAGAAGAATATTTGGAAAGATTTTCTTACAATCTTCAAAAATCTAAACAACACTCTCTGAACTCAAATACCATCCGCACAATCTTTCTAAAAGGTATAAGAGATGAATATCTTGACATTTTGAATGTAATGGGCAAGGGTGATATTTCAAACTTGCCATTTCATGAAATTGCAGATCTATGTCAAAAATATTCAAGAGGAAGATCAAAAACTGGAAGGAGAGATATTAGTTCAAAAGCTTCAAAATCAGCAGCAAGAGGGGTAACAAGAGCAGAGATAGGGAGCTTGCTGGAAAACTTCAAAACTGATCTTCTAAGCACATTAGGGACACAAGTAGATGTTTTAAAAGCTAACAAAAAGAAAGAAGAACAAGAGAAAATCTTAGCAATCTTTTGTCCCAAATGTAGGAAGAAACACCCATTAAGAGAATGTCCTTTGGATAGTATTCAGGTATGTGGCCTTTGCACAGAAAACCATTCAACAGAAAATTGTCTAAAGTTGAAAGAATTGCAAATGAATCCAATGGAAGAAGTACAAGGAGCAGAAGGCTTTTACTATGTGGCACCAAGAAGGCCTTGGCAGCCAAGGATTCCTCAGCAATTCCCTCAACAAAACTATCAATATCCTCCTCAAAATTCTTGGAATACCCCAATGTCATGGCAAGCTTGGCCTCCACAACAATATCAAAACCAACCTGCACAAGGTTGGAGAGGATATAGTTATGGAAACCAGCCACCTCAACAAATGTATCCTCAACAATACCAACAGCAATACCAGCAACAATATCAACAGCCATTTCCATACCAACAATTTCAACAATATCCACAATCCATGCCATTTCCACAACAAAATCCCGCACCATTACTAACTCAACCACAGCAACTACAGCTGCCTTCGAACCAGCCTAGACCAACTCAACTACCAGCTCAGCCAGTAGCAAATCCGAGTAACAAAATGGATAAACCTGCATACAATGTGGAAGAAGCAACATATTTTCCAACATACTCCATTCTTCCCATAAATGATGTCCATTTAAAGTCATGGAAAATACTGCGTAAGAATTCTCCTCCGATCATAGAAGAACCAGCTAAACAAGGAGAAAAACCTGAAACATCAAATTCATAAAATCAAAGTCAGAAAGGAAAAATTGTAATAACTCAAACACCACCCTATCCAGAGAGGTTAGTAGAGCAGAAAATTCAAATGTCTCTTCCTAAATTTGATATTTTGGATGAATTAAAAAATGCTTATGTCAAAATTCCTTTATTACAGGCAATAAAAGAAATTCCAATTTATGCTAAAACAATAAAGGAGTTATGCATCAAGAAAACTGGTAAAAAGAAAAAGGATCCTACTACAATCCAAGTCATTGGAAAACTAGCTAGCCTCATGTCTACAAAGACAATAGTCGAAAAATATATTGACCCTGGTATCCCTATGGTTACTATTTCAATTAATAATTTTTCAGTTCCAAACACTTTAATAGATTTGGGAGCAGCTATAAACGTTATGACTATAGAGACCATGAAACATTTAAACTTAAACAATATTAGATCTACTACTACCATTTTAGAGTTAGCAGACAGATCTAAGGTTGTACCAGAAGGAATATTAGAAGATATCATAGTCTCTCTGGATTCATGGGAGTATCCTGTAGACTTCCTCATTTTGCAGCCAAAAACAAACTTAGGAGGACATCCTCTAATCTTAGGCAGACCGTGGTTAGCCACTGTTGATGCCTTTATAGGATGTAGATCGGGAAGTATGATTATTGCACATGGGGATGAAAGAAAGCACATCACACTTTATTCTCCAGCACAAGCACCTTCTTTATTATCATGGCTTGAAGGACAAGAACAACAGAAAACTAAATCAGTTCTCAGTATTAACCAAGTCTTTGACCTTAGAGAAGAAGAGGAGAATGAAGATCTATTAGATCTTTTCATCTCAGAACCGGATATTTCAAAGCAGCTTAGAGTAACCCAGTATGAAGCTGCAAGTAATCTTTTGAACCACTATTTTCAGGAAACCTGCACAATTCAATCATTGCAAGATTCATTCACAAATATTTTTCCTGTTAACACAATTACCAATTCAAAAACTAAAACTATTGAGATTTATCCTGGAAAACATTTGAATATTGGTAATAACTTACAAGCGTCACAAGAACAAGAGGTAATAGCATTGTTAAAGAAATATTCAAAATATTTTGCCTGGGATTACATAGATATGCAGGGGATTCATCCCAACACATGTATCCACCACATCTATACTGATGATCATATCAAACCAGTAAGGCAGCCTCAAAGGAGGATGAACCCCATGATGAAGGAAATAGTGAAAGAAGAATTACAGAAACTGTTACAAGTTGGATTCATCTATCCTATTTCTGACAGTCAATGGGTTTCTCCATTAGTAATAGTGCCAAAGAAAAATGGGAAGTGGAGGATATGTGTAGATTACAGGGAATTGAACAAAGCCACATTAAAAGATCATTTCTCGCTACCATTTATTGATCAGGTACTAGATTCATTAGCTGGGAAGAAATACTTTTCTTTTCTAGATGGATTTAGTGGGTATAACCAGATTAGGATAGCATTGGAAGACCAAAACAATGTTTACTTGCCCATGGGGAACATATGCATACAATGTTTTGCCTTTTGGGTTATGTAATGCACCTGCTACTTTCCAAAGAGCAGTCCTTGCAATATTTGCTGACCTGATCCATGAATGTGTAGAAGTCTATATGGACGATTTCACTATATATGGAAACACATTTGACGATTGTTTGAAAAATCTTGAGAAAGTTTTGAAAAGATGCATAGAGACAAATCTATCCCTAAGTAATGATAGTGTTGGGGCACCATGTTTCTTCATCAGGAATTAAGGTGGACCTAGCAAAAATACAAGTCATTGTGAATTTAATGCCACCTACAACTCAAAAGGAAGTAAGAAGTTTCTTGGGTTATGCAGGCTACTATAGGAGATTTATTGAAAATTTCAGTAAAATAGCTCTGCCTCTATTCAAGTTACTTGCAAAAGATGTTGAATTCCAATGGACAAATCATTGTCAAAATGCATTCCAAATATTGAAAGAAAAACTATCAGTTGCCCCCATTCTTCGAGGACCAAATTGGTCTTTGCCATTTCATATCTCCACTGATGCATCTGATACAGCCATAGGTGCATCACTTGGATAGAAAGAAAACCAATTCAATTATGCTATATATTTCATAAGTAAAAACTTAACACCAGCAAAATTGAACTACACAGTCACAGAAAAAGAGATGTTAGCTGTAGTACATGCAGTAAACAAATTCAGGCATTACATAACAGGCTATGAAGTATTCATTCACACAGACCATTCAGCCATCAAATACTTAATGAATAAAGCAATCACAAATGGCAGAATTACAAGATGGCTCTTGTTAATGCAGGAATTTAACATTACAATTCAAGATTGACCAGGTAAAGACAATAAAGTAGTTGATTTCCTTTTAAGGCTTCATACACCTGGAGATCTGAATCTTGTTTCAAATAAGTTCCCAGATGAACATCTATTTGCAATCACTGCCAAAACACCATGGTTTGCAGATATAGCAAATTATTTATCTTCAGGAAAATTACCATCCCACAAGCGAACAGCTTACAAGGTGTTGAAACTTGGCTACTACTGGCCAGCAATCTTCAAGGATTCCAAAGAGTATGTCAAAAGGTGTGACAATTGCCAAAGAGTAGGAAGGCCAATAACATCAGACGAAATGCCACTTAAGCCACAAGTACTCATAGAGCCATTTGAGCAATGGCTTCTAGACTTTCTAGGACCAATAAATCCACTTTCAAATGGGAAGAGGTACACCTTGGTATGTACTGACTATGTTACTAAGTGGGTTGAGGCAAAGGCAGTAGCAAGAGCAACAGAAGACACAGTAGTCACATTCCTCTTCGAGGAAATCTTTGTCAGATTTGGAGTATCGAGCCACATTGTAACTGACCAAGGCACACAGTTCACTTCCAAACTTGTTCAGGGGACGTACAAGATCAAACATAGAAAATCAACTCCGTATCATCCTCAAGCAAACGGACAAGTAAAGTCAACAAACAAAGTCCTCGAGAATATTATGATGAAAACTGTACAAATGAATAGAAAGGACTGGTCAGAGAAACTGAGAGATGCACTATGGGCATACAGGATAACATGGAAAACACAACTGGGTTCAGTCCATATCAATTAGTATATGGAAAACAAGTCATGTTACCCATAGAATTTCAAATACACACATTCAAGTTAGCAGCAAAGTTGGGAATGGAATTATCTGAAGCACAACAACAGTGAGTAATGGAATTAAATCAACTGGATGAAATAAGACAGCAAGCAGTGGAGCACACATCTCTTGTGCTGCAACAAAGGATAAAATGGGCATTATTGTTTGACTCCAAATTTAAAGATTTCAAGGCAAAGTTTACAACTCATTGGCTGGGGCCATATGAGATAGAAGAGATCTTTGATAATGGAGTTGTCAAAATAAAAACAATTGATCAAGAATCTATTTCATTTGTAGTTAACGGACATAGGCTTAAAGTCTACAATAAGCCTATCAATAAAGAAGAATTTATGAAAAAAATTCAATAGACACTGATTTGGAAATAATGGAACAGCATAGCAATATGCCTTCCATTATTCTAGAAGAATAAAAAATAAAAATAAAAAAACAAAAAAAACAAAAAAAAGTTTGCTTGTGAAAACCCAGGGAAATGGGACAAAGCAAACTTGAATTCATAGAGGAAAACCAACTAGTTTGGCCTGTATGAATTCTCTATCTTGTTTTACTCTTATATCAGTTTGATTTTGCAGAATTAACCCTCCAAAACAATACAAGACTTGAGGACAAGTCTTCACATAAGCAAGGGGGAAGTTGCAAAAGGAACTCAGTTTGAGCAGCGGAAAATTTGAGTAGCTGAATTGAAGAAGGAACTTGAATTGAATGTCAGAAGGGACCTGAAACATCATTGGAAACATTGTGCAGAAGGGACATGAAATGTCAGAAGAAACATGTATTATATGACAAATACTGCATAAAAAATACATGTCAGAAGGGACCTGAATCATCAAGTACAAATTGCAGAAGGGACCTAAACAACATCAACATTCGATGATCCTGAATCAATGATGGATGCAAAAACATGAAGCAGGAATAAGTCTACATTGCAATCTATCCTAAGATGATCCATCAAAGACATTTTCACCTATCATTTGACCAGAAGAAATCATCAAATACTCTATGGGAGTAAAGTACAGTGAGTAAAAAATTTTGTTCTTGAAATTTCAAATTTTTAAAAATTTTCTAGAGATTGTTAAGATTAATTTAATACCTGACATGCATATTTTACCTACACTTCACTACCTTCATTATTCTACTCATTATATTCCTATTATCCTATTCATTTCCATATCCATTATCCTACCCATTTAATTCCATATACCATATTTCATTTCATACTCCAAATACCACATATTCATTTCATATTCCATATACACATCATATTAACCCTAGGTATTTTCTTAAAAGCAAATGGATTAGAAATAGAGGGTCCAATAGTCAAACCCTAGACCTACAAAACCATACCAAAAGTTAGTATCATAAATTTAATTTTAAATATGACCTTAACATGGTCATTTTAAAATTAAATTACAAATATTGAAAAGCGCATATTATGAAATGATATAAGTCAAAAGAAATCGAAATAATGCATTTTGATAAGACATAATCAAAGCGCATTAAACAAACATGATACAGTGGAGGGTTATTGACCTAATCATCTCTAACATAAGTGAGGTAACATGCTTACTAAATCTAACCTAGAAAGACATTTGAAGGTAAGTCTCATGTGAAGTATTTCTCTGACCCTAGCTTTAGATATGGTCCACTATGATGCTTTAAAGGTTTTTGTCCCTAATGTTAATCTCACTTGATCTTTAGAGGTTTGTTTCAAGTGGTTTCCACACATGCAGTAGAGATGCCTTAAGGGATGGCTTGACTCCTCTCTAGCAGACTTTAGAGGACATTTTGCCTAGTTCTAAGAGCACTTACGACATTGCAACCAAAATTATGCCCCTCTATAGTTGAGCATTGGGCTTTGAGGATCCTCCATAGGGTTATACCCTCCTTGTTATACCTTCAGATACTGAAACGTTAAACTAGGAAGCCAAGGCACTGGCATATTTAATAATGTGCCCAAATGGACCCAAGACACCCCTAAGCTAGCCTTGACCCTACTTGATGGACATTGCTTTGTTCAAAAGCCCAGATAAGGATGGAGATCACTGAGATGACTTGGGAGGGCTAGCACCTCATGCCTAAATGTTAATGCCTACATTGGAGCTTACCATGTCATCCCCACATGTCCTAAAAGGGTGAAATGAGCCATTTTGGAGATGATGTCATGGTGGAGGCGATGTGACTTGGAGATGTACCCATGCACTTGGATGATATTTTGCACTGAAGGGCACTCATGGACCATTTTATCACTTGCTTTATATAGATTGTCCATTTTTGGAGGATGATGTCTTGTTGGAGAGCATTTATTCCCACACGTGTAGGAAATTTTGACATTTTTATTATGTTTTAAAACTATCTCAAGGTCAACGTTTGACCTTTGACCTAGTTGAACACTTCAAGCAAACATTTTAGGCATTTTGTGTTAGCTTTCTAATACCTATTGAGAAATCACTAGGGCAGCAAATCAAGATTGATTTCTCTTACTTGATAATTGTTTGTGAATATGTGTTGGCTACTTATTACTTTTATTATGTTCTCTTCATCAAACAATTACCAAAACCTAAACATGAATATCACAAAAGACAATGAACACAAGATATAGGCTCCAAGCCAAGGCAAAAAACTGTGAAAATTTGGAGACCCAAATTTCTTACTACAGCAACTGATTAAGTTTCTTCTATTTGTTAAATTACTGAACAAATTGTTTAATGCTTCCTACGGTAAATACCAAAACTAACACACTGCAGCCTTCAACAATTAAATTTAAATGCGAAAACAAGAAACTAAGCAAGAAAGAAATATACAACACATGACACTGTTTTGGACAAATATCCCCGGAAAAACCCAATGCGGGAAATCGGTGCAGCAGCTGAGGGTTTGTATTATTAAACAGTAGTTTTTGAATACAACCTTTGGATGCCTTGTTGGCTATCCAATACAGAGAATCTGACTGGCAGAAGATTAGTGAGAAATACCTCACACTATCATTGACGATCTGATACTGATCCAGGCCCTAGATGGTTGGCCCCACGCTGGCTCTACACAGTCACTACGTCAACCTACGTAGTTCTACATCAAACTCTCTAGGGATCTACGTCACCTCTTCCTGGATCTCCTGTTGTCTGGAGCTTTGTTACTCTGGCTCTCTGGTCTCACACCCCGGCTATTGGCTCTAGAACTCAACTTCCCAACAGAATTTTGGACTCCCTCTGAAACTCTACACTGCCTCTGCGTGGGCTTATGCTACCCAACGTGGCCTCTACGCTACCTCTTCTGGACCTCTCTGCCTCCTCTGTGATGTATTCCCAAATTAGGAAATCTTCGTCTGGAACTATCCCTGCCCCTCAATGCAAGAAATCACCTCAACCGATTCTCTAGCAACTGTTGCATTGCCCTCTCTGAGAAATTCCATCTTTTGATCTCTCTCTGATCTATTTTCCAAATGCCCATCAAAGTCCTTATAATCCTCCATTTGAGTAATCAACAACCCAGATTAGATTCTAATCAATGGATCAGATCATTTGGACTCGATCTCTGCCTTCTTCTAGAAGTCTCACCCACAGTTACATTAATACCCTTGAATTAATTTAATTTCCTAAGTTTAGACTTAGGCATTCATTAAAAATAATTAATTGTTTTAATAAAACTGTCTCCGAGTGGAATTTCCCAAAACGATTTCTGGGTATTGTGGAATGCATGTGTCCAAGCCTCCCTCCAAATTTTGAGGCTTAGAATGCATCTGATGCTACCAGAAAACAACAAATTCTCCAAGGGGGGAAACCCAACCAACTTCTCTTATAGAATCAGATCAAATTGAGAAATACAAGATCCTAAAAGCAATATCAAGACCTTCCACAATACCCAAGTCAGCAGCCCTCCTTCAAACCTTCCTCAACCAAGCCAACGATAGTCAAGGTCTTCAAATCTGGTCAAACTATGATTTTTAGCCCCTGCAACTCTATGAAATTTTGCACATGTGACAAAAATTAGGGCAAAAACTTCACACTTGTGGAAAAATTCTCTCTCCCTTGACCTTCATTCTCTCTCCTTGACTTTTGCTCGTCTTCTCTTGTCTTTCGTTGGTTTTTCTCTGTCTTATTGGCACAAAAATCGAAGTTGTTGATGATGATCCAAATGAGGTCGAGTTCCATTGTATTTATACACATCCAAGAAGTCGAATTGTCCCTTCCAAGACCGACTTCCAAGCAAGGCTGACTTGGTCTTGTGGGGACAAATTTAACTATTTTGACTGAAATAAAAATATTTTTCTTCTTTCTTTCAAAAATCCAAATGGAACTTGACTCAAGTACAATCGATTGACTCATGACAACTATTCTTTTGACTTAATAAACACTAGAAGCATGAAGAACATGCTTTACTAATAAAACAATAATAATATTTTTTCTTTCTTCTTGTTGGAAAATGTAACCAGGTTTGGTCTTCATTAATGTATTTGAGTCATCATGTAATGTACTTGTCAAAAGAATAAAGAAAAGAATTATTATTATTATTATTATTATTATGACTTATTAAAGCATGAGTTTCATGCTTGGGTCATCATGTTTTAGGTCAAAGTCCCCATTAAGGACTTCTAGGATTTATTCTGAGTTAATATAGTCATTGTACTTTTAAAGAGACCCTTCTTGGGCTTTTGAATCATGTAAAAAGGTTAAGTATTGAGTCAAATATGAATTATGTTACCTCCACACCAAGTCGGCATTAAGATGATCAAATCGGCCTCAAAAAAGGATATTCGACCTCACCCAAAGGCTATATATGAAGTAGTCCAAATTCCATTTGGAGGACAAATCAACTTAAGCAAGTTCGATATCTCTTGAAGCTAGGAAAAAGTGCGAAGTAGAGGAAAGAAGGAAAAAGGAGTGCGAGTTTAGTCTAGGAGAAGGAAGGAAGGAAAATCGAAGTTTTTGGTGCATCTATCTCTCTCTCTCTGATACCCTGGATTGGAAGATCGAAGTTCTCCTGTTGATGTCATAGCCAGTTGTTTCATGTTGTTGCTGCTATATATCGAAGTTGCTATTCTTGGATGTTGCTACTTCAGGAAGTTGTATTGGGCCATGATAGAAGTCTCTAAGTGAAGATCGGAATATAAAAGTAAAGATCGAAGTCTCCAAAGCATGGTCGAATTTGTTGGGTCAAAGAAGGCGTTGCTACTGATGTTGTTGCTACCAGGTCAAGTAGATGCATCTGCAAAAGAAGAAGAAGGTTGACTTGGTGTGGAGGAAAGTTTGTGTCAAGGTCTAAAGTCTTGGAATATCTTAGAAAAAACTATTGAAAGAAGAATTACTGACTGGGTTTTCCCCTCGAGAGGGGTTTTTCCCTGGCTGTGTGCCTATATCTGGTGTCCATTGATTTATGTGCTATTACTTTGGTAATTGCTTGATGAACTAAAGGAAAGAAGATACAAAGAAAACTAATAAGAAAAAAAGAACATCATAAGTAATTATCAAGTATAAAAAAATATTTCTGCTTTTCTGATTTTCTAACATGGTATCAGAGCTTTGGTGAAGAAAGAAGCAAAAGGCAGTGTCAAACACTTGATCAAGGAATCATTCAAAAGAATTATTTCAGGGAAGAAGTCTACTATATTCAATGAAGATGTCTAACACAATCAAGGGAGGAAACAAACATGAAGGAGCCTCAAACTACAGGTCTTGGAAGAAGAGGATTGACCTCATTCTTGAAAAGAACAAGGTACTAGAATTGGTAAACGGAAAAGTAAAGAAGCTTACAGAAGACTCCAGTGATGCTGATAAAATGAAGTTTAGAGAATTGGAATTAGTGGCCATGAATCTAATGGTAAAATGAATCAAGGACAACCTTGTCCCATTCATAGCCAACATTGACCATGCTCAAGAAATGTATAAAGCTTTGTCAAAGTTATTCACTATTAAGAACATTGGTCAAGTAGCAACCCTGAAAAATGAACTGAGTGTGAAAATTCAGCTAACCTCGAATCCTATTGCAGCCACTGATGTTATTTCCTCTATTTGTTAATTTAAATAAACAAATTATTTGTTGTGTGCTATGGCAAATATCGAAACAAATACATTGCAACTTTCAAAAAACAAATACTGTGGAAGAAATAAAAACGTTGGAAGAAATAGACGCACACACAATATGACACCGTTATTTTTGGACTAAGTTCTTGGAAAAACCCAAATTGGGAAAACTGGTGCAGCAGCTGAGGGTTTTAATCTTATGCAATAGTAAAAATTTGAGTACAATCTATGGATGCTTGGACTAGCAATCCAAATAGAGAAATACCTGGCAATAATAACTAGTGAGAAAAATTTCTCACTCCACAGGCGATCCAACACTGACCTCAGCTTGAATTGAGTTGCTCCTTGCTCCCTTTGCACAGTCACTGCGTCAGTGCACGTAGTCACTGTGTCAGCCTACACGATTACTGCGTCTCCTCTCACTGTCTCGTCATTTATTGTCTAGGAAACTGATACTCTTTGCCTCCAGACCTTCTGCCCAGCTTCTGGGTCATAATTTCTACTTCTCCCCAGCAAAACGGAAATCTCCCCAAGAGGGCTCTACACCGCCTCTGCGCGCCCTCTCTATGGCAATCACTACTTCTCGGCAATGTACTCGCTGTAACTGGAAAAGCTTCCTCCGACCTCACTATCTTTGCCTCTCTCTCACTACTTCGATCTCACTGAATCACCTCCGGCAACTGAATGCCGCTACTCTGGAGATCGATTTCCCAGCAAAATCAAATGCTCAACTGATTTGTTGTGTCTTCTCCAAGCCCCATCGAATTCTTCTTATAATCCTCCGTTGAGACTTCAACGGCCCAGATTAAATCTTAATCGATGGCTAGGATTAACTAGAAATCGATCCATGTACTTTTCTAGAACATTCTCACCATGACTTAATTAATGGAGTTGTCTTTAATGCGACTTTTTGGACTTTCCGGTGTTGGAATCCGATGGAAAAAATTGAGGTGAAATCTTGATTTGTGTTATTTAAACTAGTTTTTTTACTGTATATATGGATTCAGCACCCTCGAAAACCCCTAGGGCACTTCGATTGCACAGGATTACCCATCAAACTTGTGATTTCAATAAATTCCTGCTGGATTTTAGAGAAATTTGACAAGGAAAACCCATCGTAAAAGCTTCCAAAAAGTCGCACTAAAGACAACTCCTTAATTAATTATGATTAATTAGTCATATTCCCTAAGTTTAGACTTAGGGAATATTTAAAAAACGACTAATAATCTAATTAAGTCATTCCTAGGCGGAATTTCCAAAAACGATTTTTGGGTTTGGAGATCTCATGTATTCTAGCCTCTCCACAAAATTTTGTGGCTAGAACACATCCGATGCTACAAAAACTAACACTCCCTCTTAGAAAGGAATGCGTTCTAGTGTTGCAACCCACTGAAACAACACCCTGTCTCTACATCATCTCCTGTCACGCTGCTAATGTTTGGCTGTCACTGCCCACCAACCACTGCATAACTCTGATATGTGTTGCATCTGTGTTGTTGCTGACTGAACTGCCAACACTGCAACTCCCTCTCCATCTGTTGTTGTTGCAACTGCGACATCTGCAACTGAAAAGCATCCAAAATATTGAATCAATTGTGATTAGTATGATACATCTATCACCTGAGTCTTTGACTACTGCTAGTATCTACGCTGTCACTTAGGCATCTGCGCTGCTACTAACTCTACACTGTGCCAACTGCATTGTGCTCCCTAGCGTCTGACATGCAACTAGACTCTGCACCTGTCACTCTAGTATCTGACTGCATCTACTGCCACTGATCCATCCTACTACTGAAATATCGTGGGCCCCGTAGCAAGGTATTGATTCAAGAGGTGGACCTCCTCAAGAATCTTGCCCATCTATAGCACTTTGAGGCTACAATACCAAGTCACCCCACTTTACTCCTAGGGGTATGTCAACAAACATAGCGAAGT
This sequence comes from Pinus tabuliformis, assembly GCA_031772625.1. Lineage (NCBI taxonomy): Eukaryota > Viridiplantae > Streptophyta > Pinopsida > Pinales > Pinaceae > Pinus > Pinus tabuliformis. The sequence goes on along the minus strand of CM062806.1, from coordinate 311,879,898 downwards.
CTTCCTCCACCCTGGAGGAAAGCCTATTAATCTCTATTGATGTTGCCCGTTAGTCTTGCTTCTCCTCCTTGTCCTTCTTCCTGAGAGGACACTAAGTACTGTAGTGACCAAGCTCACCACATTTGAAGCACTTGACCTTCGACAAGTCCTCCTTTCGTTGCTCCCCCTGTCCCTGACTGGGACCCTTCGATGTGAGGGCCACATTCTCCTCCTCCACCTGCTTCAACCCACTGTTGTTTCCACTGATGGAGCTCTTCACTAAGTCTCGCCTCAACTCCTCTTGCTACAAATCGGCCCACATCCTGTCCCATTTTGGCAAGGTTTCTCTGCCCAAAATGCTTTGGACAAATACCTGCCACTCCTCAGAGACACTGTTGAGTGCCAATCGTAAAAGATTTGTGGCTTGAGGTGTTGCTGCAACAATTGACAGCTCATCCCAGATCTCCTGAAACCTGGTGAGGTAGGGGTCTATGCATTCCCCCTTCTGCATCCTTGTGCATCTCATCTTTTCCTCCAAGTACATCTTCCGCTGCTCAGAAATGCCTTGGAATAGCATAGAAAGTGTATCCCACATCTCCTTTGTCGTTCCCTGGCTTGCTATGTGTGATACAATGTGATCTCAAACACTGTCAAGAATCAACCTCTTTGCCCTCGCCATCTCCTTTCGGTACTCTTTCAGCTGATCTACATCTGTGTGATAGCTACCACTGCATCTATGAATGGCTTCGGGCCATATTCATCCAGAAGGAAGGACATCCTTGCCTTCCAGTGGACATAGTTGGAAGCATTGTCCAACCTGTCCTGATCTCGTAGTCGAGCAGTGGCCATCTCAGCAAAATAAGTTGAAATCCTCCTCTTCTCTTTTGCTCAATTGTTGCTAGGCTCTAAACACTCCCTGCTGGAGTGAGTAAATTTGCTCACAACGATTGTTGATTTGCAAAAGAAAAATGAACTTCTGAAGCTAGAAGTCCCCTGAGGAAAATTTCCCTCAGTGTGTGCTCTTTCTTCCTCCTGGCGCTATTTTAAACTAGCAACCGTTGCAAAATGTTGCAAGAGATATGTACTCTGGAAGGAAAATATTGGTTGCTCCCTCTGCCTCTGGTAATCCTCGAACTGGAGAAATCCAACTTCTCTGTCTCTCTCTCAGAGAAATCAATTTTTCCTCCAGAAATTGACCCTCCTGGCCAAGAAAGTGTGCTGCTTCTAAGGGTTTCGAACTGCTGCTTACGCAGAGCTACGAAATTCCTCTTCCCTTCTGCTACTGAGCTCTCCAGCGTACAATCTATGCTCTAATACCATGTGAAAATTTGGCTAACCTCGAATCATATTGCAGCAATTGATGTTATTTTTTCTATTTGTTAATTTACTTAAACAAATTATTTGTTGTGTGCTACAGCAAATATCGAAACAAATACACTGCAACCTCCAAAAAAACAAATACTGTGGAAGATATGAAAACATTGGAAGAAATAGATGTACACACACAATACGACACCATTATTTTTGGACTAAGTCCCAAGAAAAACCCAACTCGGGAAAATCAGTGCAGCATCTAAGGGTTTTAATATTATGCAGTAGTGAAAATCTGAGTACAATCTATGGATGCTTAGACTAGCAATCCAAACAGAGAAATAACTAGCATAATAATAACTAGTGAGAAAAAATTATCTCCACAAGCGGTCCAACATTGACCTCTCCCTCTACGCAAACGTTGTGTCAACCTACGTAGCTACTGCGTCCCACAAGTTCGGAATTGTGTCTCCTCTCACTCTCTTCAGCTGTTGTCTGGGAAACTGATACTCTTTGCCTACGGACCCTCTACCTAGCTTCTGGCTCATAATTTCTCCTTCTCCCCAACAAAACGGAAATCTTCCCAAGAGGGCTCTATGTTGCCTCTTCACTGCCTCTCTGTGTCAATCACTGCCTCTCTCCAATGTACTCATCAGAACTGGAAAAGCTTCCTTTGGCCTCACTATCTACGCCCGTCTCTCACTACTTCAATCTCACTAAATCACCTTCGGCAATTGAATGTTGCTACTCTGGAGATTGATTTCCCAGCAAAATCGAATGCTCAACTGATTTGGTGTGTCTTCTCCAAGCCCCATTGCCGCCTTCTTATAATCCTCCGTTGAGACTTCAACGGCCACAATTAAATCTTAATCGATGGCTAGGATTAACTAGAAATCGATCCATGTACTTTTCTAGAACATTCTCACCATGACTTAATTAATTTTGATTAATTAGTCATATTCCCTAAGTTTAGACTTAGGAAATATTTAAAAAACGACTAATAATCTAATTAAGTCATTTCTAGGTGAAATTTCTAGAAACAATTTATGGGTTTTGGAGATCTCATGTATTCCAGCGTCTCCACAAAATTTCAAGGCTAGAACACATCCGATGCTACAAAAACTAATACTGAGGACCACAAAGATGGCTAAAGAAGACACAGTGGCCTTCTTCTTTGTGAAGATAGCAAGAATCAGAGATGATCTTTTGGCCATTGATGAAATTGTTCCAGAAAAAAGAACTTGTGATTACTGCTATATTAGGATTGTCACCTACTTGGGGTGCATTTGTTGCAAGGCTCAATAGTTGGAAGGAAGCTCCCATTTTTGAAGAACGATGGACGGCTTGCAGCCAAGAAAAATTAAGGATCTCATTAGTTTCCAATCCTGAAGGAGTTTCAAATGCCTACATTGCTCATCACAAAAGGAACTTCAAGAAATTGAAAGGACCAAAGAGGAAGGTAGACGTGTCCAAAGTAGAACGCTATCAATGTCATAAGAAGGGTCACTAAAGGAATGATTGTCCCAACAATCCAAGAAATAAGAAGACAGAAAGAGATCAAGCCAATGTTGTTGAAAAAGAAGATATAAAGAGAGCCAAACTCGAAGAATCTAATATAAGGGACTTACACTACTAAGTCCTTTGCTTCTAGTCTTAGATATTCTATTTTTGTATTTTTTATGTTTAGAATTTATAGGTTTTAACATGTTTTTGGAAAAAGACATTTTTCTTTTGTTTTTATAAGTTTATAGGTATCCCTCAAGCTTTGGAGAGAACCCCCAACATCTCCCAAAGATAAGTATCTCATTTCTTTTCAATTTCTGCTTTCATGTATTTATTTAAGTTTTGATTATATTAAATATTAATCACCATTCTCCCTTTATTGTCTTGATTAGGAAAACATTTGCTATATCCTCAAGGAGTATAGAAGAGGGCCTCCCAAGACAAGGTTTGTCAAGAAACAAAGGTATGCCTTAAACCACAAAACCTTGATTTCTTTATAATAAATGTTTATTCATCTATTACTAACATCGTTATGTCTAGCCGAAAACCTAGAGCTCTGATGCTGAAGCGACTGTGGAGGAAAAACCTAGAAGCCGCCGCCGCCGTTGAACGAACTTACGCTGTCTGCAGCAGGCACTGCTACTGACAGTCCTATGGAAGCTGTGGCAGGAGGGGAGAGCTCTGCCTCCCCTCCAAAAGGAACAATCCATACTGACAACCAGCCAAATGCAGAAATACGGCACCCTGCAACCAAAAACGTAGAGAAGGAACACGACAAGCAAAAGACGCCAGAAGGGACGACGTCCTTAGACAGACCTGTAGAAGAGGAAGAAAGCAATGGTCGGCAAAACGCAACCGGCTCCTTTCAGACAAAAGTGACTTCAGCGACTTGTATCCCAAAGGCAGCGGATCCGATCAAGATTGAGTTACCAAGCCACCATATCAATGGGGAAATCCAATTTATGCAAGACTACGCACTCATTGGAAAGTTCTTGGGCTTTTGGCCCACAGAAAAAGCCTTACAAGGTTGGATAGCCTCCAAATGGAAGCCCAAAGGACAAGTTACATTACAGCTTGGCCCAAAGGGCTTCTTTACAGCTATCTTCAACTGCTTAGAAGACAAAACCAGGATATTCGAAGGAGGCCCGTACTTCTTCAACTCTTCAGGCCTATATCTAACGGACTGGAAGCCTCGCTTCAATCCTGACAAAGAAGACTTTAGCTGGGCACCTGTTTGGATCAGAATGTACTCCCTTCCGGTGGAATACTGGAGAGAAGAAACGCTGGCAGACATAGGCAACAAACTGGGATCCTTCATCAAAGTGGCCACTGAAACCAAGACGCGAAAATACACCTCTTACGCTAGGATATGCGTCAAGATGCACCTCACCAAGACCTTAGCGGACACGGTAAGTCTTTTTCACGATGACTATGAATGGAAACAGACTCTTGATTATGAGCACATCCCTTTTCGTTGTAGAAAATGTCATGAGCATGGTCACCTCTTCCGTGATTGTCCCTTAAATGTGCAGCCCAAATTCCCATCCAGTGAAGGTAACCTAGACTCTGAAGGCTTCACAAAAATCCCAATCCGTCGCCGTCATGGAAAAAAAAACCAAGCTAATCCTGCTCCAGCCTTCAAAGCGCCCCCTCAAAATCGCTTCTCTGTTTTAGCCTCACAAGATATTCCAAACAGCCCCAAAGCGGATATTCCTGATCTGCTGCAACATACCCAGCCATCCCTCAACAGTTCTGAGCCAACCCCATCTAATTCTGCACTTCCTCCCCATGCCGAAAAACCCACCTCTGTCTCAGGGCCAGGGGCTCTAATCACCTCCAAGGGGAAAACCATGCTAAACGAGCCCCCTCAAGAGTCGGATATGGATCTAGATGCAGCACTAGCTCTAAGTCTTCATGACCAAACAGTGGAGGACGCCCTCAATGCCGCTAATGATATGGAGGAAGATCGAGAAGATGTTGATCTAGAGGAATTTGATATATCTAAGCTTGACATATCCAAACTGGAAGCTGCATGCAAGCAAAAGGAGTATAACTCAATCCCCCCCTGGCAATTAGACAAAATTGAAGGAGTACTCACAAGAGTACAACACCACAAAAGTTTGGGCATACAAGGAGGCAGTCACTGGGATGGAAGGAAAATCATTAAAGAACCAAAGAAAAGGGGCAGAAAAACAGATTTACAGCGTACAATAGCAGTAGGTGAAATACTCATGGATTCGGGGCAATTCCCCAAGTTGACCAAGTTCTTCAAGCCCAAATCCCCGTCTACATGAAGCTACTCTCATGGAATATAAGAGGACTAAACAGTCCCGCGAAACACAGAGTAATTAAAAACATCATAATGCAAGAAAAACCAGCAATAGTCTTTATTCAGGAAACAAAATGTAGCAGCTCAACAATAGATAGTCTCAGCAGCAAAGTCTGGGCAGGTAGCAGTTCGATAGCAGTGGACTCCTCCGGGGCCTCCGGGGGCCTAGCCATTCTATGGAATCCACAGACAGTGTCACTTGATAATTTTCATGCCACTCTGCATCTCATTCAAGCAACATTCCACCTCATCGGTACCAGCATCCATGGGCTTCTTACCAATGTTTACTTCCCGCAGACAATACAGCAGAAATCTGATCTCTTGGACACGATTTCCATCCTAAATGCAAACAGAAACTTTCCTTTATGGATAGGCGGAGGCGACTTCAACATCATCAAATCCATGGAAGAGAAAAGAGGGGGTCGGACAAGGCTAGACAGTGATAGCAGTAGCTTCAAGCAATTCATACAAGATAACCGACTCATGGACATCTCCACCTCAAATGGCATCTTCACCTGGTCAAACAAAAGAAAAGGGGCTCACCAAATTGCTTCACGATTAGACCGATTTTTAGTTTCAGACAATGCCATCCACCTCGGAGGAGAGTTCAATGCCGAGATCATCCCACAAGGAGGCTCAGATCACTGGCCTATTCTTCTCCAATGGTCCAGACCTGGCAACAGCAGCAATAGACCATTCAAATTCGAAGCCTTCTGGCTCACTGACAGTAACTTTAAGGAGGTGGTCAAACAAGCATGGACTTCCTTCATCCCGCCGGCAGGAGCTAGAATGTATCAGTTCCAGCAAAAGCTGAAACATTTGAAGCACTCACTTAAAATTTGGAACCGAGATCATTTTGGCAATATACAGCAGAACAAACAGAAATTAGAACAGCAGATGAAAGAATTACAACAAAGATTCATTCTGGAAGGACGCACCGAGGAACAAACTCAACGGGAGAAAATCCTTTGGAGTCAAATAGAGGAGAGGCAAAAACAGGAAGAAATTCTATGGAGGCAAAAGTCGCGAGTAAGTTGGCTCAAAGAAGGTGAGAGAAATACTAAATTTTTCCACAAAACAACCATCCAAAGGCGTATGCACAACAAAATCACCTTTATCAATAATCAACAGGGAGAAAGAGTGGAAGCTCATGAAGATATGGAGAAAGAATTCACCGGATATTTCAAGGACATACTAAAGGAGCCTAATGAAAACAGAGATGCGGCAATCCAAGCCATCACACAGCACATTCCAAAAATAATCAATGAGGATCACAACACTCAACTGCTCCAGCCAGTAACGCTAAGGGAGGTAGAAGATGCCATATCTCAGCTCAAAGATGGAAAGGCACCAGGGCCTGACGGATTCACGGCCAACTTCTTCCATGAATTTTGGGATCTCATAAAAATGGAAGTGTGGGATCTGGTGGAAGAATCCCGAAGCATGCACTGGGTACTCCCATCCCTCAACTCAACCTTTATTGCTCTGGTCCCCAAGGAAGCAGCCTCAAACAAACCGGAGAAGTATCGACCAATAGCGCTTTGTAATGTAATTTACAAACTAATCTCAAAGGTTATTGCAAACCGTCTCAAACCGCTACTACCCCTGCTTATCTCCCCAGAACAGACAGGGTACGTTGAGGGTCGGCAAATCATGGATGGAATTATACTATCAAACGAAGTCATCCACTCTTTAAAGCTTCTCAAGAAACCAGGTATGCTTCTCAAATTGGATCTTTCTAAAGCCTTTGATAAACTCAGCTGGAATTATATACACAAAATGCTCTTAGCTTTTGGCTTTAGTGCAACCTGGTCCAGATGGATCATGAATCTCATCACTTCGCCAAGCTTCTCTGTAATTTTGAATGGATCCCCCTCCCCTCCCTTTCGCCCCTCTCGAGGCATCAGGCAGGGGGACCCTCTATCTCCCTTTCTCTTTGTTTTAATGGCTGAAGGCCTGAGCAGGCTCCTTAAATCAGCAGTATCCTCTCAAACCATTAAAGGAATTTCTCTTCATGGTCGTCCTCCTCAAACGCATCAGCAATTTGTTGACGATACAATGCTCTTTGGGCATCCCTCTGCAAAAGAAGCCTCTGCTTTCAAATCCCTTCTTTCCCTCTTCTCAGAAGCATCGGGCACCTCCATTAATGCTTCCAAATCTCAGCTTTTTTTCTTTAATACCCCCCCCTTCCTGCAAAGGATTATAGCCAGGATTCTGGGATTCACAATTTCCCACTTGCCATCAAAATACCTCGGTGCCCCTCTTACTGATTCAGTAATCAAGCAGATTTCTTGGAAATCGTTATTGGACAAATTAGACGCCAAGCTTTCATCTTGGACTTTCCGAGCATTAAATCTAGCAGGCAGACTTGTTCTCATCAAAGCAGTTTTACAAGCTATGCCGCTCTATTTATTTTCCATCTTAGCAGCTCCGAAAGGGATTTTAAAAGAAATTCGAAATCTTCAGAGGAACTTTCTATGGGGATCCACAAGCTTGAACAGGAAATGGGCTCTTGTCAAATGGACAGAGGTTTGCAAAACCAAATCAGAAGGTGGGCTAGGTCTTAGAGATCCGCTCCAAAGCAATAATACCATGAGTGCTAAAATATGGTGGAATTGGGTCTCCAAGCCAAACACCCCCTGGGCCCAATTATGGCAAGCCAAATATGCCCGCGGCAGTCAATGGAATGAACTCATCAGAATCAATCCAACATCGCAGGGATCTCTTATTTGGAACAACGCAAAAACCCAAAGTAGCTTCCTTCAGGAGCATAGCTTCTGGGAAATCAATTCGGGCAAGACAGCTAGATTCTGGGAAGATTCATGGCAACAACTTCCCAAATTGGCTAATCTATTCCACAAACCTCACTGGCAGGCTCAAATGAACCAAGCAAACATTCCTTTGGTACATCAGTTCTGGCAGCCGTCTACAAATCACGACTTCCAATCATGGAAACCGGCGCGTCTCTGGCAAGCAGACTGGCAGGGAGAAGAGTACGCAGACATAGATCAGGAACTTAGCAACAGAAAGATTCGCCTCTCGAATCAGCAAGACAAACTCAGATGGGGATACACAACCAAGGGTACTTTTACAACCAAGGAAGCTCATCAACTACGCTACTCCAATCTCAGGACGGCAAAAGATCAACTATGGGAGCAAGTATGGCAAGCTGGGCATTGGCCCAAAATCTCAACCTTCCTATGGCTTCTCAGCAGAAAACGCATTCTCACCTGGGATAATCTGATCAAAAGAGGCATTGTAGGGCCATCCAGATGCCCAAACTGCAATACAAATTGTGAAACTATCAATCATTTAATGGAAGAATGCCCACTAGCAAAACAAATCTGGGGAAGAGTCGAGAAATGCAATATGAGAGCACACCCCAGGCAGGAGGACATAACAGACACCATAAGGACCTGGGAAAAATATCCATACAAGTGCCGGATCCTTAACTCCTTATGGCGCATTATACCAGGATTTCTATACTGGACACTGTGGAAAGAACGCAACCACAGAATATTCAACAGTACCTCAAGATCCATAGATGATCTATGGCTCAAGCTTAAAGAGAACTTACAGGAAACTCTGGCCATCAAAGTTTGGAGTGATGATGATATGCCGGAAAATCAACAGGAGCGTTGCATTATGAAGGAATGGAATCTAGATCTCAAATCCTTAGTCAAAGTGACCATTAAACCTTCCACCAGATCGGCTTCGCCCTCCTTTTGGTCCCCGCCTGTACACAATTCTTACAAGCTCAACTTTGACGGAGCGGCCAAAGGCAATCCAGGCCCTGCAGGCTTTGGAGGAGTAATCCGCCGTCATAGCGGAGAAGCAATGCTATTATTCTATGGCTCAATTGGGAAAGATACTAATAACGCCGCAGAGCTAGAGGGTCTTTGGAAAGGTATATGCATAGCTGAACAGCATCATCTCTCTCCTCTTGAAGTAGAAGGCGACTCTCTCATTCTTATAGAGGCAGCCAAAAGAATGCAAGCAGGAGCTAAGGCAGTCAAAATAGCCAAAAGCTGGAGATTGTTAAATCGTCTGGAATCCCTGGAAGAAAAGCTTCAAGTTCTCCACAATCTATCCTTCCATCATGTAAGAAGGACAGCTAATCAGGTAGCTGATCGGCTAGCTAATCAGGGAGCGTCTCAGTCAACACATTTCTTCTCTGGCCCTCTGGATATGGTTGAAGATGATAAGCTCAAACAGGATTGCATTTCTTTGGTGCACAAAGACATCCTTCCCCCGGATGCGGGTGTCTAGCAAGGGTAAGTGGCAGGTGGCCATTAAGGCACCACCGCAACTTGCTACCTGTCTCAATGCCAAGGCAGAGAGCAGGTACAAGTATGCGATGGCATGCAGCAAACAATTAAAGCACCAGGCAGTAGATGTTAAGGGAGATAAGTTCCAGGCGATTGAGGTTACGGGAGATCAGAGCGTGGTTCAGGCAGCATTGATGGTAAGCGAGACTGCTCCGGTCTCCAGGAGATCTGAATTGATGGAGTTGGATACGCAGCAGTTGGCAAGAGCGCAGGCCTGGCTATATACTGCGTCCGCAGAGAATGCTGCTAAGAGAATGTTGTATGCTGTGGGCAGAGGGCAAACCACCGCTCTGCATCACTACCTCCAGCATATTGCGCAGTGTATTCAGGAGCTTAGCTGGGGATCGAAGATGCGTCGTCGGGGGGTGCCATGTCGAGGTGGGCGTTCGGGGGTTCGTTACGATACAGAGAGGGAGGAACCACCTCCGATAGCTCCGATGGCCACCATTTCCCCTTCATCTTCCAGTTCAGAGGATGAATTTCTGCTCATGAGGGACTCCTATCAGTCCTTCCGCCTTCGCATTCCCAGAGGGCTCCTTCAGACGGATATCATGGTCAATTTTACAGTGTATCTTTCCGAGGCTCCTCCAATCAACCCCACCGGGTCCTCCCCTGCTTTTGACAGTCTACACAGTAATGAAATTCTGCTGGGGGATATGCAGGGAAGATTGCACAGGATGCCCCGTCCGCAAGCGCCCATGGCTCATGTCGTCCAGCCTCCGCATGCTCAGCATCAAGAGAATTCCATCTGCGATGAATCAATGCAAGAGATTCAGCCAGCTATGAATCAATGTGTCCAAACTGGGATTGCAGAACCGGTTCACGCTCTTCAGGGTTTGGAGGGGCACATCCAGGTGGATGAAGAGTCCGTCATAGGGCTAAATCCGCCCAGCCCACCGCAACAGCAACTGCCGGCGACGCCCAGTGACCCTTCCTAATTCTGTTCAACAGCGCTGTTCCTTCCAGGTCTTGCTTTGTCTTTGCATATGTCTTTGTTGGTCACTCTTTCAAATCTCGCTCTGTCCATGCTCTCGGCCCTATAGTGGCTTTGTGTTTCTGAGTCGGTTTTGTGAACTGTAATGGTGTCCACGCGGCACTTCTGGTTTTTTGTGAGGCACATCTGGACATTTTGTGAGGCACATCTGGCCTCTTTTTGTAATGCTGTCTCAAAGGTCTGAGTCTGAGTTTTTTGTCCCAGCTGTCATAGTCTGAGGGTGGCCCAGTCCCCTCTGTTGATGTATTTTATGTAAATATTTTCCTGCTTAATAGAAGTTACTTTTACCCAGAAAAAAAAAACATCGTTATGTCTAGCTGTATTGAATCACAATGATTATTGTTTTGGGTGATTCATCACTTGATAAATCTACCCTCCTCATATTCTTAATTGATTTTATAGAACCCTAGACAGGTTCTCTGGAAAACCCTAACCTAAGGGTATGATAATGTTAATGTTTGAAACCCTAAAACTACTTAGGGTTATTAGGAAATGTTATTTGAAGTTTTTGTTGATAATGTCATGCTTGGGGTTTTGGTATGATCATGAAAACCCAAACTTGTTAGGGTTGAAATGATATTGTCTGAAATCCTGAACCTTTTAAGTTTTAATATAGTTGGGTTTGCTTTGCTAGGTTATGTACCCCTAGATCTTTAGGGTTTGGTTGGGTCTATAAGCAAAACCCTCGTTATGTAAGCTCCTAGGAATGAAACCATAGGTATGTGTCTATTGGTTGAATCCTTAGCCTAGTCTAGATCGGTATATGCCTTACGTATTAATATTGTCTAGCATATGCTTATAATTGATGATGAATTCCTAGATATGTGTGTTGACCTACTTATCGTTGGTCATAAGTCGTAGGGTTTAATCCAATGTTCCACGGGGACACGTCCCCCACGGTCAGGTGCACGCACCCCTCGCACCCCCGCACCTAGGAAGGGGGGACATCTGTGGGTACGTTTCCCCACGCACCCCTTTTGGGGAGTCTTGGGGAGACACAAGGGGGGTGTTTCCCTAGAGTGGGGAATGCGACTCCCTAAAAGGGGTGCTTCCAGGCGTCCCCTTTGGGGGATGCAACTTCCCAAAAGGGGTGCTTCTAGGCGCCCCCACCCCCAAAATGGGTGCTTCTGGACATCCCCTTTTGAGGGGGCATGCACCCCCTCTCGAATTTGTCTAATAACACTTAATGTAGAGGACCAATCATTGAAATTGACTCCTTGATGTTGATTTTATTTTCAGTCCTCATTGTCCATTTTTAGTTTTCAATTTTAACTTTGTGTGACATTAGATATTGATGACCTCAAACCAATTATTAATTCCTCACTCTTAATTATTTTTGAGTTTGAGATTTTGGGTTATATCAATTTTGAATTTAGTAATTTACTATTTTAGTGTTCAAACTTCAGTGTCTAGTATACATTATATTAGTAATATACTAGTATGTTTGACTTTTAAATTTTAATTTAGATTCTAGAATGATGAATTTATTTTTAAATCAATGTAGATTATAGAATGATGAATGACATTGATCAACATATGTCAATATTTAACTCAATTATGAATATAAATTTTATGTGTGGATCAATGTATTTACTATTACTATTAGTCTATTTATGCTTTCATTATTGAATATGAACTTGAATTATATATATATACCCCAATGTCTCCCTGCAGCCCCAAAATTTCCCTAAACTTTGAGTGTACTCCCACACATCCCCCCTGTGCATCTCCCCGCACCCGCGTCTTCCTGCACCAGAGTCTTGGTGGAACATTGGTTTAATCTAAAAGCCCTTGTCTGAGTTTGATGTTCTAGGATGATGTTGTTTTGTAAATATAGGGTTTTGTAGCTAAACCCTAGTAGTAAAATTCTCTAGTATGTGTGATATGACAATCTAGAATCTATGAATCTATATAGGGATTGTTGAGAATTTGTAGATGGAAATCTAGGGTTTACATCAAACCCTAGTAGATGTTAGTCATGTTGTTGATTAAGTTGTGATTGCTTTTGAATATTGGAGCTCGTGTATAAAATCTAGGGTTACATGAAATCCTAGTAGGAAGTCTAACATATGAAATTTGAAAATTGTTAGATGCATTAATCTGATTTGTTTCTAGGGTTTGCTATATGAAAGATTGCGTCTTCATTTAAAGAATATTGAAACCCTAGATATAATAAGTTTGGTATCTTGATGAGTTGTGGAGGTGATTTAACAAAATGTGGGCTAGTAGTTGAAGTATTAAAGTATGGTCTCTTGCTGATTATGTTTGTAAAATGCTTCCGTTATTATAAGATTTGGTTGTACTTAAGACTTCATGTTTCTATAGTTTTGGTTGTACTTAATATCTAAGTTGTGCAGGTACACAATCTTCAAGATGGTGAAGATGATCGAAAGAAAGATTGATGTGATAAGTATGATGTGAAGAGTAATGATAACTTTGTTGAGAAGAATGGAAGCCACGAAAGATTCTCCAATGTCGGAAAGAAGAAGTTGATCTCCCTGGGTTAAGAGGGAGCCCAGATAGAAGAGATCTCCCTAAGATTTAGAGGGAGCCTGGATAAAGGAAAGCTTCCTGGTTGAGAGGAAGGGCATAGCATAGTTTTAATTGGAGAATGCATTTTGAAGGATATGTTGTTGTATGTGAAGTAGGGAAAGAAAGTGTATGATTAAGGAATCGTTTGTCAAATATTCGGTTGATAGTCCTACCATGTTGAAAAGCAACAAAACGAAAACCCCCAAGGTTTGTGTTTATTTATAATTATGTTAAAGTATATTATTGATTGGGGTCGTGTTTGTACAAATGAATCTCTCGAAGGTTTTGATAGCATGCTTGTTATCAATCATTTTGATTGGGAGAGATTTGTTGCCCTTGATCTGCTGGATCAAGAAGTGTTGAGGCTTTGTGAGTGAAGCATTGCCTAGGAGGACATTTGGTCGGCACTTTGTGTTGATGTCTAGGTCTCGAAGTTGGAAAGATGGTGTTAGTCATAGGGCTATGTTTTCGGATACACACCTAGATCCTTCGGTTGATGGTTAGCAAGTAAGCATGATGGTACCTAGAGAGGTTGAAAGCTTGAGTCCATCTTAGTCCCACTTGGATAGATTTCCCTGGTCAGGAATCTAGTCCATGGCATTGTAGTGCCTAAATTGTTGAGAGACCAATGGATAGATTGCCCTAGTTAGGAATCTAGTCCATGGCATTGCGATGCCTAAAATTCTTCATGGTTCATATAGTTGAGATCTTCCTTGTACTTGTTTATGATGAATACCTCCCTAGTTAAGAGGGAGTGTTGGAAAATGTAACTAGGTTCAGTCTTCATTAATGTATTTGAGTCATCATGTAATGTACTTGTCAAAAGAATAAAGAAAATAATTTTTATTATTATTATTATTATGACTTATTAAAGCATGGGTTTCATGCTTGGGTCATCATGTTTTAGGTCAAAGTCCCCATTGAGGACTTCTAGGATTTATTCTGAGTTAATAGAGTCATTGTACTTTTAAAGAGACCCTTCTTGGGCTTTTGAATCATGTAAAAAGGTTAAGTATTGAGTCAAATATGAATTATGTTACCTCCACACCAAGTCGGCCTTAAGATGATCAAGTCGGCCTCAAGGAAGGCTATTCGACCTCACCCAAAGGCTATATATGAAGCAGTTCGAATTCCATTTGGAGGACAAATCAACTCAAGCAAGTTCGATATCTCTTGAAGCTGGGAAAAAGTGCGAAGTAAAGGAAAGAAGGCAAAAGGAGTGTGAGTTTGGTCTAGAAGGAAGGAAAGAAAATCGAAGTTTTTGGTGCATCTATCTCTCTCTCTCATGCCCTGGTTTGGAAGATCGAAGTTCTCTTGTTGATGTCGTAGCCAGTTGTTGCATGTTGTTGTTGTTATAGATCGAAGTTGTTGTTGTTGGATGTTGCTACTTCAAGAAGTTGTATTGGGCCAAGATCGAAGTCTTTAAGTGAAGATCGAAGTCTTTAAGTAAAGATCGAAGTCTCCAAAGCAAGGTCGAAGTTGTTGGGTAAAAGAAGGTGTTGCTATTGTTGTTGTTGCTGTCAAGTCAAGTAGGTTCATCTGCAAAAGAAGAAGAAGGCTAACTTGCTGTGGAGGAAAGTTTGAGTCAAGATCTAAAGTCTTGGAATATCTCAAAAAAAACTATTGAAGAAAGAATTATTGACTGGGTTTTCCCCTCGAGAGGGGTTTTTGGTTGTGTGCCTATATTTGGTGTCCAATGATTTACGTGTAATTGCTTTGGTAATTGCTTAATGAACTAAAAGAAAGAAGATATAAAGAAAACTCAAGAAAACAAGAACATCACAAGTAATTATCAAGTATAAGAAAAACTTTCTGCCTTTCTGATTTTTTAACACTTCTTTTGCTTTTACATTAAATATACAATGACACAAGTACAACGATAATTATGAAGACTGAACCTAGTTACATTTTCAACACTCCCTCTTAACTAGGGAGGTATTCATAATTACACACCAAGATACAAGGTTACTCTCAAATTGAAATATTCTCAAAAGAAGAGCTCTGATGGATAAGCCATCATCAAACATCAACAACATAACCAGCGTTGTCAATTTGCAAAATAGCAGGGCCTTAACTAACAAGCTCTAACTCTCCACTAGATTAGAGCACAATGTTGGGAAGCATAGATTTGGACACCACCACCCCTACCTCTCTAGGCACATACCCCATCTGGATGTTCACCAAGTACGTCCTTATAGGACTATTCTTAGATTAAATTCCCAATCCTCAAAGAATATTGGTCCTCTTTGACTACTCTTATCTTGGACACCCTGTCCTATCCTCAAAGAGTATCGGTCCTCGGGATTACTTCCTATCTTGGATTCCCAATCCTCAAGGAGTATCAGTCCCAGATGCTTATCCAATCCTCCATTCTCCCTACCAGTGCCTTCACTAGACTTACGGCTATTAGTCCTAGCCTAGTGCATGCCACATGGAGAATACGATGTCCACCATCACTCCCTCTCGACTAGGGAGGAGATCCTTACTCCCTCTCAACCAAGGAGACATAACCGCAAGCCTTAGCTTGTCTCTGTGAAAATTTATGAATCTTTACAAACAGAAATCCTACTGCAGTCACTAGTTTAACATATCCTACTTGTTATTTCATTCAACAAGTTATTTAATTATATAAACAGTGAAGTAAACATTACTGCATACTACACTGACATACAGATCATAAACTGAAACAATAGATCAGATAAATATACAAGGGGCACCGTTATTTTTGGACAACACGTCCCCGGAAAAACCAAATGTGAAAAAACCGGTGTAGCAGATAGAGGGTTTGTATTACTAAGCAAGCAGAGTCTGAGTACAACAGGTTGCCTCTCACATAGGCTAACCTTTCAGAGAAATCTCGGTAACAAGAAATACATAAGAGGGTTTACCTCGTTCAAGTCACAGCTGATCCAATGAGTGATTTGACTCCTGGCAAACACTGTGAAATCCTAGTGCAATCACTGCATGGGCCAGCGTCTTGACTCTTACCTCTGGAAGACTACGTCACCCCTTCTGTTGGATCGATTTGCTGGAGGAAGACTGTTGTTTAGCCCTCCTGGCTCAAAACCTTGCTTATCCGGCAAAATCTCGAACTTTGGAAGTATACTCTGCACTGCCACTGGTGAGCCCGTTCTTGGGCTGCGTAGGCCTCTGCGCTGCCTCTCTGATGCTATTGTTGCCTCTCTTCCACATACTCTTTGGCTTGGAACTCGTTTCTAATCCAAATCTCTGCTTTTGCCCCTCTCATTGCAACTCAGATCACTTGTTCGATTTTCTTAGCAAACCTCGCCCCAGAAAAATCGTACTAACTAATCAACTTGGTGTATCTCCAACTGACCCTCGAGCCTCCTCTTATACTTTTTTTATTGATGAATCAATAGTCGAGATTAAGTCCCTAATCAATGGCTAAGATTAAAACAGACTTGATCCCCATGTCTTAGAAGCTTCTCACCCATATTTTTATTAATACCCATTAATATTTTTATTTTCCTAAGTTTAGACTTACAAACCCCATTAAAATATTAATTATTTTAATAACTCACAATCCAGGTGGAATTTCTCCAAACTATTTATGGGTCTTGGAGGTCTCATGTATTCTAGCCCTTCCACGAAATTTCGGAGCTAGAGCACATCCAATGCTACCCAAAATCAACTCCCTCTTAGCGAGGAATGTGGTCTAGTAATACTTCCCAACATAAGTGTCACATTGACCCACAGCATCGGTCCTTCGTGCTGCTGATGCTTGGCCTGATACCCTTCATCCACTGCATTGTTGCATTTTGTACTGTTGCCATGACACTGCCACTGCTAACTGTTGCACTGCAACTCAATTGTTGAGAAGTAAGCAACTGAAAACTCACCCAAAAACTGACATGCTGGTCAGTCTAGATACCTTGTGATGTTGAAGCTACCTTTGATGCTACTACGTTGCTGCAATCTGCTCTGTGCCTCCCGCACTGCTGCAACCTCCACTACGTTGCTTCAGACTTTGGCACTCTAGCTCTACCACTGTTGCTCCACCATCCATCGCACCAACTGACTCCCGTCGTTCTGCTACTATCATTAAGGGCTCCCGTAGTCATATGTGATCCAAGAGTTTGGGCACCTCAAGGATCTTGTCCCTATCCATGTAGTCCTCCTGACTACAACTTAATGTCGCCCCACCTCTTCTCTAGAGGTGCATGAGCACTCATGACGCAATCGTCATCCTCACCTTCTCCGTCAGCTTTCGCTAAAGCAGCCTTCGAGTCAGACTTCTCTTCCTTGTCCTTCTTCTAAGGGCACTGAGTGGCAAAATGTCCCAGTTCCCCACACCTGAAGCATCTGACTTTGGAAATATCCTTTTTCTTCCTCTTATGTTGCCTTTGTTGTCCTGATGATGCGAGAGTTGCATCTTCCTCCTCCTCCTTCTTGACTCTGGCTCCTTTGCCGCTACTTCCCGCCGTGGTTATCTGCATGATCTCTTCCTGTCGAAGAGCTGCCCACATCTCCTCCCAACTCGGGAGAGAAGCCCTACCCAAGATGCTCTAAACAAAGGTCTCCCAGTCTTCAATGACTGCATTCAAGGCAATGCTAACCATGACCTCAGGATCTGGTGCAGACCCCACGGACGTCAACTGGTCTCGAATCCCTTGCAATCTTAGAAGGAAGGGATCGATTTCTTCTCCCTTCTACATCTGATATTGTCTCAGTTGATTCTCCAGCAGCATCTTATGTTGAACGGAGGTTCCCTTGTACAAGGTGGTCAAGGCCTCCCACATCTCCCTTGTTGTGTCCTTTTCAGCAATATGTGGGACCACATGATCTTTGACCCCATCCAAAATCATGTGCTTAGCCTTCGCTTGGGCCTCCTCGTACTTCTTCAGAGGATCAACATCGACCGAAACAACAATTGTCTTCAAGGCATAATCCTTGATGCGATTCTTATCCAAGACTGCCAGGATCCTAGCCTTCCAGATGACAAAGTTGGATACTCCATCCAATCTGTCCTGATCCCTCAGTCCATTGACTACCATCTCTGCTCAAACAAGTATAGAAAAGGTTATCTTCTCCCTCTCTCGTTGTTGCCCCAGCAAGACGTGGATCTGGATTTCTTTGGCGCTAGAAATCCTTTGAGGAACAAGTTCCTTCTAGACTCCCTCTGAGTCCTGATTTCCTTCATGGAAATCCTCCCTCGAATCACCCTTTCTCCAATTCGCCTTTGTTGTTGCTCAGCAACTCGGACCTAGATTTCTTTGGCAAGAAATTCATTAAGGCAGTGACTCCCTCTACCTCAGTTGTGTCTCCATAGACACTGTTTTGCAACAACAGCAACAGCCTCCCACCAGCACCACAAATCAAATCTGCACTGCTCCTATTGCCCCGGCAACTGACTAATCTAAACCCCTCAGGCTTTGTGCTGGCCCAGAGAGCTGACGCAGTCACTGCGTGAGCTCCTCTCGTGTACTATGTCTCCTCCTCCTGGCTCCGAAAGATGACATAGACACTGTGTGAGCTTTTGCGTCACTCCTCTGGCACTGTGTCACTCCTTCAGTTGCACCTCTAGCTCTGAAACAACGCTATCACTCGAGACAATTGCATCTCTGCAGCATATTCGCTAGATCTCTCGGATGATGGCTTAAGTGTCCTATGATCTGCAATCGCTCTGATACCATGTGAAAATTTCTGAATCTTTACAAATAGAAATCCTACTGCAGTCACTGGTTTAACATCCCCTACTTGTTATTTCATTCAACGGGTTATTTAATTATATAAACAGTGATGTAAACACTACTGCAGACTACACTGACATACAAATCATAAATTGAAACAATAGATCAGACAAATACACAAGGGACACCGTTATTTTTGGAAGAAACCCAATGCGGGAAAATCAGTGCAACAGATGAAGGGTTTGTATTATTAAGCAAGCATAATCTGAGTACAAGAAGTTGCCTCTCACACCGGCTAACCTTTCAGAGAAATCTCGGCAACAAGAAATACATACAAGGGTTTACCTCGTTCAAGTCAAAACTGATCCAATGAGTGATCTGACTCCCAGCAAACACTACGAAATCCCAATGCAATCACTGCATGGGCCGACGTCTTGCCTCTGGAAGACTATGTCACTCCTTCTACTAGATCGATTTGTTGGAGGAAGGCTGATGTTCAGCTCTCCCGGCTCAGAGCCTCGCTTCTCCAGCAAAATTTCGAACTTTCGACGAATACTCTACACTGCCACTGCAAGAGATCCTACTGGCCTGCGTCAGCACTGCCTGAGCCCCTTCCTACGCTGCCTCTCTGATGCTACTGCTGCATCTCTGCCACATACTCTTTGGCTCGGAACTCCTTTCCGATCCAAATCGCTGCTTCTGCCACTCTCACTACAACTCAAGTCACTTGTTCGATTTTCTCAACAAACCTCACCCCAAAAAATCGAACTGACTGATCAACTTGGTGTATCTCCGACTGACCCTCAAGCCTCTTCTTATACTTTTCCTGTTGATGAATCAACGATCGAGATTAAGTCCCTAATCAATGGCTAAGATTAAAACAGACTTGATCCTCGTCTCTTAGGAGATTCTCACCCATATTTTTATTAATATCCACTAATATTTTTATTTTCCTAAGTTTAGACTTAAGAACCCCATTAAAAATATTAATTATTTTAATAACTTGAAATCCGGGTGGAATTTCTCCAAGCGATTTCTGGGTCTTGGAGATCTCATGTATTCTAGCCCCTCCACAAAATTTCGGAGCTAGAGCACATCCAATGCTACCCAAAATCAATAGTCTCAATCATCATCTACATGGTCTTCTATGGAGATCTAGTTGTAGCTGCAGGGCTCCTATCTCGCATCACATCATACCTGAGCTTTAACCCTCCTAGATGTCAAACATTTTACAAAGCCAATCTCTTTCACAATCCATCTTCGTGACAGGGTTTATGCCATCATCCTTTTATATCACTTTCCATTAATCACCATTTGTAGTATCGCTATTTTCAAAAGTATCTTGTCAAACCAGTCAATGTAGAGCCAATTATAGCTCCCTCTATCTATTTGGGGAAAGTGAACTTCTTCTAGATCAGTGTTGAATCTATCATATCATCAAGTGATCAACAAACTATCTCACGACTTCCTATATTCAGTTGTTGCCTTTCCTGCCATTATAATGTACTTCTCCCATGTATTCTTTTTGGAAGTCATATCATGTCCCAAACATCTTTTTTCATCATCAAAATTGCCAAAATAAGTGAATCTACTTCAAATTTCAAACTGCAAGTTCCTTCAAGCCACTTCTTGCTTCTAGCTCCCACTGAAGTTGTAATTACTATCTTCCTTGAATTCTTCAAGAAACCATATCGGATGTTGATCGATACTACCATCTGTTCTGCTCATCTGTCATGCTATTATATATCGAACAACCATATGGAAGAGTCATGACTTTCTATTTGATCAAGGCATGTTTATGATCTCAAGTATATTACAAATCCATATTCATCCTACTCTTCCTTTTAACTTCCTTTGGAGATATAAGTCTTCTTTTTAAGGAAAATCCTTTTTCTAAAGATATGCATACCTCTTCCTTTCACATAGCCATTTTATTTTGAACAAAATGCTTCTTTAACTTTCTTTGAAGATGATGTTTATGATGAGATTCCTTCCTTAAGACAAGAATTGCTTCAATTATGCCTTCATGCTAAAACTCGACTATCTTCACATCTTCAAACTCCTTAGATTGTTTTGATGCTTATGTTACTGTAGAGGATCCTTGTGATCCTTTTTTGCTAAATAACTATCTTCTAGTGGAATATACTCCAACCATTTTACTATGATTCTTTCATATGTTGAAGAACCTTTTTTGTAATGATGGTTATGTTACTGTAGAGGATACTTGTAATCCTTTTTTGCTAAATAACTACTTCTAAATCAACATGATACCACATAGTTGCTACATGAACTGTGAAGTGTTAGATGGTCCAAATCCTTCAATCCTTACCTTGCTAGATGTTTAGATGACTGCGTCCAATAAAAAGTAACCGACTATGTAGACTCTAATTCTTCCAATGCTACATGCTTCTTCCAATGATGCCATAATTTGCAAAATCCAAAGCTCTTCTATGAATGCAACTGTATATGACATTCTAACTGCCATCTTCTAAGAGAAAAACAAACTGCTAGTAGACTTGGTAGAGTTTTTCAATAATAGAGATCCTTATGATCTCCAACCTTCAATTTCATTTTAGGTTCTTCATTTTCTTCAACAATGTGAGCTCCACTTCTTTCCTTCCTCTTATTGTTCTTTCTATTTTGAGGATCCTTGGGAGAATCCCTTTTAAAGTGTCCATATTCATTGCACCCAAAGCATTGTACTTTGGACATGTCTCTGCCTCCTCGTGGCTAATTGTTGTTGTTGTTGTATTTTCGATGAGGTTCAAATCTTTCAAATGTTCCAAACTTCTTCTTTGACGTAGCAGCAAAAGCTTGAGACTTTTCATTGTTGGGTTAAGTGTCATCCTTAGCTTTCAATCTCATTTCTTCTAGAATACACAAGGTCCATAGCTAATCGAAGTTTGGAGTACCTTTTCTTGAATAGATGCAAGTCACAAAACTACTCCAATTTGATGGTAAAGCATTGAGTACACAAGTAGTTAATTCTGAATCAGATATGACTTCTCCAAGCCCTTGTAGTTGATCTTTCAATTGTGAGATTTTCACAAGGAATGAGGCCAAGTCTCTATCTTTTGACAACCTTGTTTCGTAATGTTGATTCCTCAAAGTTATTTTCTGACCTATAGCACTGATTGCATATTGTTTTACCAATTTGTCATAGATTCCTTTGGATGTGCTCAAATCTTGAACAAAGGGAATGAGATGATCTTTGATGGACTCAATGAGAATTCTTTGAGCCCTAACTTCTCCTTTATTGTACTTGGCCAATTCTTGAGTCTTGTCTTTATCTGGTACTTTTCCTAGAACGTGATCCATGACTTCATTTTCTATGAGAACCAAATCAATTCTCTTCTTCCATGCTTGGAAGTTTGATGACCCATCGAGTTTGTTGCCTTCCTTACAAAATGAAGTCATTTGATTTGAAGATTGAGACATGGAGTGTAATAAAGTACTTGTCAAAAGAGTGAGATGCTTGAATGAAAATGATGCTTTCAAATATCTTAACGCTCCCAAGATTCCAAGAGTCTTTAAAGATGTCCTTGAATGATGACTTCTAGGATGGTTGGTACAATAGTAACTTCAAACTGCTTCAATGATGAATGATGATTCCAAGAATATAGATGATGTTCCCAAGAATCTTGATGTTTCTTGAGTGATGACTTCTATAGAGATGTCTTTCAATATGAGTGATGATCAAAGAGCTTTCAAAAGGGAGAGATTGGAAAGATAATGATCTTCTTCAAAATGATGATGAGTAACCAAGAGCCTTCAATGATAGAGAGAGAGAGATGAATAGCTCATGTAGTAGTCTTCCTTCAAGATGAATGGTCTTTGAGTCTTCTTCCATATGCCCTTTCTTATGTCCTTTGCAAATGATGTCCTCCAAACTAAGTGATGTAAAAGTATTCAAATGAGCCAACGAAAGTGATCTTCAAGTTGTCTTCTCCTCACCTTAGCTTTGATACCATGTTGAGAAATCATTAGGGCAACAAATCAAGATTGATTTCTCTTACTTGATAATTGCTTGTGAATATGTGTTGGTTTCTTATTACTTTTATTATGTTCTCTTCATCGAACAATTACCAAAACATAAACATGAAGATCACAAAAAACAATGAACACACGATATAGGCTCCAAACCAGGGCAAAACAACACAAGG
This sequence comes from Pinus tabuliformis, assembly GCA_031772625.1. Classification (NCBI taxonomy): domain Eukaryota; kingdom Viridiplantae; phylum Streptophyta; class Pinopsida; order Pinales; family Pinaceae; genus Pinus; species Pinus tabuliformis. The sequence goes on along the minus strand of CM062806.1, from coordinate 311,857,108 downwards.
GGGAAAACCCAACCAACTTCTCTGCCTATAGAATCAGATCAAACTGAGAAATCCAAGACCCTAAAACGAAGACCAAGACCTTCCACAAGACCCAAGTCAACCCTCCTTCAAACCTTCCTCAACCAAGTCAACGATAGTCAAAACTCTTCAAATCTGGTCAAACTATGATTTTTGGCCCCTACAACGAGTATGCAATTCTCAGCCCCTGTAACCCTCTGAAATTTCACACATGACAAAAATTAAGGCAGAAACTTCGCACGTGTCGCAAAATTCTCTCTCCTTTGACCTTTGCTCTCTCCTTTGACTTTTGCTCATCTTCTCTTGTCTTTTGCTGGTTTTCTCTCTTCTTGGCACAAAAATCGAAGTTCTTGATGATGATCCAAATGAGGTCGAGTTGCATTGTATTTATACACATCCAGGGGGTCGAATTGTCCCTTCCAAGGCCAACTTGTCCAAGCAGGGCTAACTTGGTCTTGTGGGGACAAATATGACTATTTTGAAACAAATAAAACTCTTTTTCTTCTTTCTTTCAAAAGTTTGAATGGGACTTGACTTAAGTACAATGGATTGACTCATGACAAATATTATTTTGACTTAATAAACCCTAGAAGCATGAAGAACATGTTTGACTATAAAATAATTATAATAATAGTAATTATTATTTTTCCTTCTTTTGCTTTACATGAAATATACAATTACATAGATACAATGACAATTATGAAGACCGAACCTAGTTACATCTTCAAAAGTACCCAGCTGCTAATTTAATAAAAATTCTGAGATGAGGAAACTAAAAATTGAACTCCAAACTCTTTTACTAAATATGTTGAGTATTCTAACAAATAATAGCAGCGGAAAATAAAATCACGAAGACACAAGCACACAATAAACAATACACCAGAATTTACCCAGGAAACCCCAACTGGGGAAAACCTACCAACTTGTGTGTTTTATTATTATTCTGCTCAACAAAAATCTCAGAAAATTGATTATGAACACTGGGAAAAATTTCCCTTCTATCCGTTGTCCCTCAATACATTGTTTTGTGTCTTTCTAACCAACTTGGCCTCTATATACGCAGTTGTACGGACTTGTACAGGTTATTCAGTGATCCTTCATAGGTTGACTCAACCTTGGTAAGTGAGCATGCTACTAAAGAAATCGTTGAGGCTATTTAGCATTTGTTTTTCTGCCCTAGCACGTTGAACTAGAATATTTTCTTGTTGAGCTAAAACACACAAATCTCTAGTGCATAATGATAAAAATGGCCAAGTTTGCGCCCTTTCCTTTTCATAAAATCCAATGGCCCATCAACTCAAGTCATTAACTGAACTCGAATTGGCTCATTAACTCAAGTCGAACTGTTGAGATCGATTTACTTTTTAATTATAGGAAAATTAGAATTTTCCTAAGTCAAAATTAAGTGAAAGTATAATTGCGCCTTAGCTTCACTTGTGGGTTCCACTTGTTGATTTTCGGGTAGCATCGAATGTGCTCTAGCTTCGAAAATTTGTGGAGGGGCTAGAACACATGAGATCTCCAAGACTCAGAAATCATTTGGAGAAATTCCACCCAAAGTGCATGTTATTCAAATAATTAATTATTTTTAATGGTACCTAAGTTAAAACTTAGGAAATTAAAATAATTAAAGTGAATTAATGTAAATATGGGTGAGAAGCTTCTAAGTGACGAAAATCAAGTCTAATTTAATCTTAGTCGTTGATTAGAGATTAGATCACGGTCGTTGATTTCTCAACAGGAAAAGTATAAAGGAAGGCTTGGGCTCAGTTAGCGAATACACACAGAGAGTGCTGCACTTGAGCTATATCGAAATTTTGGGGCGTGGTTTGCTGAGAATTTCGAAGTAAGCTTCTAGTGCAGAGGGGAAATTTGGCAGCGAGACTTTCGTCCAAGGCCGAGAATACATAGCAAAGAGGCAGAACAACACCAGGAAGAGATAGCCCAGCTCCAGGAGGGTGACGCAAAGGCTGGAGGGCTGACACAGTCACATAGAGGCAGCGTTGGGGTTTCTGTGAGGCAGATCGGGCATCAGTTTAGCGGATCGATTTCTGAGCTGGGAAGGTTCACCGGGAGGGTGACGCAGTCTCAACATAGAGTTGGGAGCAGCCATCACTGCACAACACTGGGGACAGCGCAATCACCTATGGGGTTTGTTCATCCAGTGGCTGGATCCGCCAAAATATCTGTCTCTGGATAGAGGTACTTCTGCCAGGTTTATTCTCTGTTGGGTGAGACAAATTTGGCACCCTAGTTGTATTCAAAAATCTGCATAATAATAAAACCCTCATATCTATTGCACCAGTTTTCCCACACTGGGTTTTTCCGGAAACATTTAGTCAAAAAATAAGTGTGTCCTTTGTGTGGTTGTCTCATTTATTTTTCAGTACTTGATATGTATATTGGTGTAGGCTGCAGTGTATTTGCATTAATATTTTCTTAATATTTCTGAAAATAACTTGAAGAACACAAGTAGGTAATGCAAATCAGTTTACTGCAGTAGGATTTCTGATTAGTTAGATTCAGAAACTTTCACACCACTGTCCAATTTAGCGCACTTCTAAATTTACCAGAACCCTTCCATCTCTAACTTCAATTAACATTTGTTGTAAAATTATGGAAAAGTGACTTGGTTGCCCTCATATAAATAGAGAGAAGTCACTTTTCATTTCCATCATCATCATTCACTCACTTCTTCTCTAAAGGAGTGTGCACTAGCTCTTATCTTTTCTTCTTGGATGCAATGTGATCCTTTTGTGAATCAAATTTATTGGAAGGGAGATTTTTGCATGGGGAGAATTTTCTGGGATTAATGAAGTGATTCTTGTTCGAATAGAGTAATTTTATGGCTATTTTCTTCCATTTTGCATGTTATGTCTATGAAATTAGGCTTTTTATGTGTGCCATATTAAGTGCAATGTTTTTTCTTGAAATCTTGATTTTTCATGGTATGAAAATTTTGCCTTGCAAGAATCCATGAAGAGAACATTGTTTATGCCTCATGATCGGATAAAAGAGAAACTGAAAGAAATCAGGTTAATGCATTTAAGGTTAAACCAACACCCCTAACACAGCAGATGCAGAATCAAGAAAGGCATGTCACGAATATCTTGGATACTTCATCTGAAAACTTTCAAGATCAAGCAGAATGTTCTACATCATTGGCATCACAGCCCACCACAAAAAAAGGTATGAAACAGAAGAGAAAAAGAAAGAAGCCTAACAAATCTGATGTCCATATACAACACAACATTGGGATAAGTCAAAGTCCTAAAATGATTAGGATTGTGCATGGCACATCAGAGAAACAACCTATGGATCTGCCAAAGAGCAGGCAGATGCTTAAGAAGGATTTCATTGAACACATATGATGCCATAAGGCATTCTCTGTATTATATTTCTAACCCTACTCGTTATTTATTTCTGTTGTTAAAGTAGTTTTTATTTCAACATTTTATTTCATAGATTAAATTTTGTTTTCAGCAGAGCTTCTATTTCATGTGCTTAATGTTATATGATGATTTTTGGATTATATTTGGATGGACGCTACTTATACGATTTTGTGTGTTGCTTGGGTGCAGATTCTAGATTCTCACATTCCTTCGATGAAGCAACGTGTCCCCAAGTAGAGCCAGATGTTGACCACTCCATGTCAACTACCCTATAGCAGTACACCCATTTTCTCGCAAAAGGGATTTCATCATGTTCCAGTGTTCAAATCATCTAGGATTCATCATCAGTCAACAGGTTGTCAAATTTGTAAAACCCATTCTGCAAGTTTGTAATGTACATGATCCTAGTAAGACCACCTATGTATGTAACAACCTAGGTAAGCCTACCGTTTTGATGACAATTTCTTCTTAGGAGATTTTTCGTCTCCACGATTCATGTGTGTTTCTAAACATGGATGATCGGCAAAGTTTTTCCCTCCAGCCTCACCCCAAAGCTAGGGTGGATTTTGTCATCAAGATCTTAGGTATGTCCTAGTGTTCTAGTCAAGTCTTCTGTAAAGTAATTTGGAAATAATTTTAGCTAGCTGGCTAAATTACTTTATTACAAGTCACTTGGTCTACTAGATCATATTTGAGTCGCAAAATGGGGAATTATAAATGAGGGCCTATAACGAATGGGTTTTGCCCCTTTGAGGGTTTAATTGTAATATCTTGATATAAAAAATATTTTAGTGGATGGTCCCTCATATTTAGACATTACCGCTAAAATATTAGAGGGCTGGAAAAATTATTAATCCCCTCATAAGTTAATTAATTAAATTTTTTTGCCAAAATAAATTTAAATTCTAAGCCATAAATTTAATTAATTAAAATTAATTTTGAGTCAATTAATTAAAATTCTAAGCTAGAAATTTAATTCATTTTGTGTCCTAGGAAAATTTAATTCTCCAAAGATAAAATTCGTGGGTCCCAGAGAAATTAACTTTTGGAGGTCCCCGGCCAGGGAATATTGAAAATTTTAAGAGATTTTGGACCCTTGGGCCTTGGTAATTAAATCAAAGTCAAAGTTAATTAAAAATTAACTAAATTAAAAATTCAAATTTTCCTTGAAAATAAAATAATTTCGACGAAGAGGATTAAAAGATAATTAAATTTTGATCAACGGTCGAAATTACTTTGACGGGATCAAGCCAATTAGTCGTTGGCGAATTCATTTATAAATTAAAGGTCACTTGTCATTCAATTGATCTAGTATTTTAGATTGTGTACTAGCTCTTGAAGCTTTCTTGTAATATTTCTAGAATAATATAACACAAAAATCTTTGGGGTTTTCATTGATGGTGATGTTCCTCTTCTGCATCCTATGGTAATATTGTTTTTAATGTTCTGCTCAGTATTATTTTTATAAATTGTCGATCACTAGCTTTCGTGGAATAATCTATTGCACAGGAATCTTGCTTAGTTTATTGGATCTAAGATATCATTTTTAATTTGATTGAATTAACAGGTATCTCTAATTCTTGAGGATTATCTCTATCGATCTAACAATTTGATCTAGTGTTTGCAAAAATCATTCGTATTTAAAAAAAATTGGGTGTTTGGGGAGATCCTCGGTTGGACTAGCTGACTCCCAAGGCATAAGATCTAAAGAGTTTTTTTTATCGAAACCCCAAGATTTATTTAAAAAAGCTTCTCTTGCAGGGTTTCCGGGTTAGTACCTCATTTAAAATTTTATCTATCTTTCATAATTTGTGCTAAATAAATAGATTTGGCTAGGAAGAGTCTAAAATCTATAGATCTGGGAGCGAAGTCAGACTCATACTTCTCAAATCTAATAGATCTGTAAATTATTTGTATAGATCTGTAGTTTATTTGAATAAATCTGACTAGTTAAAGCTTAAAATCTACAAATCTGGGAGCAGAGTCGAATTCATACTCCTCAGATCTGATAAATCTGTATTTTATTTTTATAGATCTGAGATTTTTGTAACATAATTTTCAATTCTAACATTTGGGTTTTGGGATTTTCTCAATTTTTTGTATATAATGGATTTTGAGTATTCTTATTTTCATTTGTGCAGGTGAGATCAAGTGGAAAGAGCTAGATCAGAGCTAGATCCAAGCCCTTGACGATAAGATCTAGTCTCCAAAGATTTTGCAGGGCCAGCCATTGAAGATTTTGCAACAAATTTGAAGATCTGAAGCAAAATAGTTTTTTCAAAACAAGGGTTTCAAGTTTTGAAGATCCTAAGCCTAGATCTGCCTTCTCCTAGCCCAACGCTAGCCCTATTGGGCCTAAGTGTTAGCCCTTATTGGCCCTAGATTCCCTTTGCTCCATTTTTTATCTGAATATTTAATTTTCTAAAGCTGATCATTGGTGGCTTTTGCAAAAAAAAAGGTAAAAAATTGTCTTATTGGAAAAATTTTGCCAACTTGGGCAAGTGATCTTCAAGGAAGGGTTTGATCTCTAAACCCTTTTTTTCCTCATTGTTCGCTACAACAGTTATATACCTTTCTAATAGTGGTGAAAAACACATCTAAGTGGTTTGAAATTAACTGAAAAAAAATTGCTAAATACATTAATAAGTCACTTATGTTTGATGGGTATCAAAAATTTGGCTTAGATCTACATTTTTGGGTGATTGTTATCTCCGAATAATTCTATTTCTAAAGTTTGAAATATAACAGTGGCAAAATTTCATGTGGGTTAGCCTAAAATCAGTTCCTAAGTTGTCTAATACATTAAGGAATTAATTTCTTTAGTTGGGCATCCATCATTAAGCCTATTTCATGTTTTATTTGCTTATTGTAATAAGTATATCAGATCCAATATATATTCTAGAAATCACATCATAACAGGCTGAAATTTTTCTGAAAATTCATGTGGGCAAGTTTGGAAAATTTTCGATAAATTTTTGGCATAAATATAGCATTGATAGCTCACTGTTTTCATTGTCATATTGTTGTTGTCATAACATTTGTTTGTTGTTGTCCTAAAGTTTTTCTTATTTCTGTCCTAAAAACCAATTTCTGAAAATTAAGTGCTCTAACATCATTGTGAAGGTGATTGTCACAAGTTTTCAGAGGACTGATATATGTGTTTGCAGCAAGCATTTCTTTGTTGTCTTAATTTTTTTTTGCTGCTCTTATTGTCTTTGAAAACATAATTGTTGTCATAGATATCATCTCTGGAAATAAGGGTTTTTGTTTCATTTGCAAGGACAGTTGTTTGCATAGATTACATCAGCAAATTTTAGTGGTGAGAAGAGGAGATGAAATGGCAATAAATGGATTGAGGGATCAGGACAGGTTGGACAAGGCTTGCAACTTTGTCATCCGAAAGGCCAGGGTCTTGGCAATCCTGGACAGACATCGCATCAAGGATTTCGCCTTGAAAACAGAAGTTGTCCCAGTTGATCCAAATGTGAATGAGAAGTATGAGGAGGCCGAAGCGAAGGCAAAATGTTTGATCCTAGACGGGGTCAAAGATCATGTCATACCACATATTGCTGAGAAGAACACAACAAGGGAGATGTGTGAGGCGCTAACCACCTTATACCAGGGCTCTTCCGTGCAGAGGAAGATGCTATTAGAGAATCAGCTGCGGTCATATCAGTTGCAGAAGGGAGAGCAGATAGATCCATTCCTTCTTAGGTTGTAGGAGATTTGCGACCAGCTTACTTCTATGGGGTCTACACAGGAACCAGAGTTTCTGGTCAACACTGCCCTGAATGCAATCTCCGAGGAGTGGGAGACATTTGTCCAAAGTATTTTGGGCAGGGCTACTCTTCCCAATTGGGAGGAAATGTGGGCAGCTCTTCGCCAAGAAGAGATCAGGAGGATGACCAAGGCGGGGAGTAGTGGCAAGAGAGGTCAAATCAAGAAAGAGGAGGAGGATGTGGCTCTAGCATCTGCGGGACAACAAGCGAAGAGGAAGAAGAAGGACATATCCAAGGTTAAGTGCTTCCATTGTGGGGAGCTAGGACATTATGCATCCCAGTGTCCTAGGAAGAAAAACAAAGGAGAGGCTTCCGATTCAAAGGTAGCTCCAGCTAAAGCGGAGAAAGAGGTCAAGACTGATGACGATTGTGCCATGAGTGCTCATGCACCTCTAGAAAAGAAGTGGGGTGACATCGAGCTATAGTCAGGAGAACTACATACTAGGGGCAGGATCCTTGAGGTGCCCAAACTCTTGGATCACATCCGGTTAAGGGAGCCCTTAATGACAGTAGCATCATAACAGGTGTCGGGTGGAGCAAAGTGTGGAGGAAGCAACAGTGCTAGGGTGCAGAAATCTGAGGCAGCGTTGTGGAGGTTGCACTAGTGCGAGAGGCACAGAGGTGTATGCAGCAGCCAAGCGGCAGCAGAGGGAGCACGGGATAGCGGCAAAGGCAACTCCAACATTATGAGGCTTTTAGACTAACTGGGATGTCAATATTTGGGAGAAGTCAGTTACCTACTTCTCCATCACTGAGTTGCAGTGCAGCAGTGGCAATGCTAGGGGCAGCATGGACAGCATGTTGAGAGGGAGCTGTAGTACAGATGTAGCAGTGGCAGTGGCAATGTCATGGGCAGCAATACAGAGAGCAACAGTGCAAAGGATGTGAGTCAGTCGGCCAAAGCATCAGCACAAGTACCGGTGCGGAGAACCAGGGTGATGTTTCAGTGGTAGAGCATTACTAGAGCACATTCCTCACTAAGAGGAAGTGTTGATTTGTGGTAGCATCGGATGTGCTCTAGCCATGAAAATTGGTGGAGAGGCTAAGGCACATGAGATCTCCAAGACCCAGAAATCGTTTGGGGAAATTACACCCGAATGGAGAGATATTTAAATAATTAATATTTTTAATGGGGTTCCTAAATATAAACTTAGGAAAATTAAAATATTAATGTGTATTAATATAATGATCCAGGTGGATATTGGTGTCCACCCGCCAAGTCCACTTGGACCCCCACCATTGTTTCTTTCAGCTTTTCAGTTTCTTTAATTGTAGCACAGTTTACTGTTTTTAGCAGTTTTTCGAGTCCTGAACTTCCGAAGCCGTTTTGAGGCCCTAAATGACGTTTTTTGGGGAAAAATGGGAGCAACATGGGTCCATGGACCGATGTTGCATGGACTGATGTTGCTCTTCCCAAAGTTGTAGTTCTCGGATAGATCTTTCTAACAAGATATTGTGCGCCTCAAACGGAGATCGTATGCCAAAGCTACGACCCCGGGAAGTTGATGTACCAACTTACCCAAAACGGGGCCCACAATTTGGCGTTTCATCTTCTAGGGTTAGGTTTTGGAATGTTAAGGGTTTTCCATTGTTTTTCAACAATAATAGGCCTTCGAGCCTCATTGTAACATAGTTCAGAGGCATGTAGCTGCCACATCTCTTCTCAGAGATAAGCTACCATCGCTCTAGCTGGTTTATTTCCATTTCTGTTTGTAAGCATTTTTCAGTATTTTACATTAATGAAATGAAGTATTATTTCTGCTGCATATCTATATTTATGGTTATCTCTGTATTTTATTGCATTCCTATTTAAATCTGGATCAGTGGTATCAGAGCGGTCTGTTTTTTCTCTGTTTTTCTTTGCATGTCCCCAACAAGGTCGAGATATAAAGAGTTAGGGCTTGAACTGGTCGAACCTTTGCAAGACCAACCTCGCAAATCCCGACGGCCTCCCATGGCGGATGAAAAGAAAGACAAGGGGCAGGGGATCCTATCAAAATCTTGCTCGAAGAAGCCCTCGAGCGACAAAGGAACGCGATGATGAACAGCTTTGCCTAGATCCTTCAGCGGCTACCCAGAGGCGACGCATTGGCTTCCAACAGCTACTCTGGAAATGCCACGTCGTTTTAAGGTACAAGTTACTTTTGAAATCCCCATATTCGAGGGTCAGATAGACGCAGATGCCATAGATAAATGGTTAAATCTGCTAGAAGGGTATTTTTTGGTTCATGAATTTTCGAGTCGGGAAAAGATTGTTTTCGCTCTTCTCAAAGCAGCCCCCCACGTCAAGGACTGGTGGGAAACCTACTACGACCAAAAGGATGAAAGCACAGGCTCACTATTTTCAGCCACACCCACTTGGAATTCATTCCGGGATGCAATCAAGGAGCAGTACTACCCTGTCAAAGCTATGAGGACAAATACATAAAGTGGACCACGCTGCGACAAGGAAGAGACCAAGATGTGCCGGAGTTCACAAACATTTTTCGTCCCCTTCGCGCACAATTGGGTGTCAAGGACTCTGAGCTACATTTGGTACTCAAATATCACGGCTGCCTACATAGATACATCCAAGAAGAGATGGAGTTCCTGAACATCTCCTCGCTCGGCATGGCGTACCGATACGCTGTCAAAATCGAGCAAAAGTTCAAACAGAAGAAGCGAGACTTTGGATTTGTGAATCCAAAGAACAAAGGACAAAGCCAAGGCGGGGTGAACCAAGACAACCCGTCAAAGCCGCAAGAAAAGAACAACACCACGAAGTCAAAGAAGGACACAGGAAAGTGGTGTGAGTTCCACAAGAGCCCCACTCACAACAGAAGTGAGTGTCGAACCAAGAAATCGCTAGTGGCCAAGTTGAAGGCTTTAGAATCAGATGCATGTTCCAATCCTGAGTCAAAACCCGACAAGGGGAATGGCAAAGGGAAGCAGATCATTGATGCGGAGCCCAGTGTCACTGTTGCCATCACCAAGATCCAGAAGAATGAGCCCGAAGACCTAGAGGAGGGGGAGCGCCATTTCCACTCACAAATGTGGGTGAAGGGTTCACCGCTGCAATTCATTGTTGACAATGGGAGCCAGAAGAACCTCATTTCAGCAGAGGTCGTGAAGCGGTTGGGCCTACCGACTACACCACACCCGCAGTTGTACAGTATCGGGTGGCTTCACCAAGGACGAGATCTTCGAGTTCGCCAACAGTGCCGCATTCCCTACAGCATAAAGCCCTTCACAGATGAGGTATTGTGTGATATTACACCTCTGGATGTTTGTGATGTATTATTAGGCCAGCCATAATTGCGAAGGCGGCATGTTGTGTATGAGTCAAGGCCTCGCGCTGTTATTATTTCTTTGGGTAATTCATTATACAAGATAGCAGAGGTAGCCCCACATACCGCCACCTCTTTGATCGCTGCTAAGAAAGGCTGCAAGCTCATCTCCCAGACTAGGAAATTCATTTTTTGTCTAGTTCGCTCCTAAAGTAAGGGGAAGATCATCACCACATCCATGACCCTCGTTAAGTGTTCCTCCACGCAGCAACAGCAGAAAAGGGATACGGTCATGACAGAACACAGGAACAACTTCTCCTCACCCACAGGGGTACCACAAAAGCTTCAGTTGGGCAACAAAGTCTGGTTGCATCTGCAGAAAGAACGCCTTACAAGAGCCCATCAGAAGCTCAGACCACTCTGACATGGTCCTTACAGCATTACCAAGGGTGTGGGAAACAATGCTTTGGAGCACAGCATTCCTCCATTCCTTCGCTTGCACAGAGTGTTCAACGTGGACCACCCTCTACCATGCTTCCCACCAGTACTGGACACATCAAAGATTGTAGAACAGCTCACCAAGGACCAAGTTCAACAGATGGAGGAACTCAACGCAATGGGGACCATTGCTTCCTAAGGGGGGAGGAATGATCCAGGGGGATATTGCTATACACCTGCCAAGTCCACTTGGACCCCCACCATTGTTTCTTTTAGCTTTTCAGTTTCCTTAATTGTAGCACAGTTTATTATTTTTAGCAATTTTTTGGGTCCTGAACTTCCGGAGCCGTTTTGAGGCCCTAAACGACGTTTTTTTGGGAAAAATGGGAGCAACATGGGTCCATGGACCGATGTTGCTCTTCCCAAAGTTGTAGTTCTCGGATAGATCTTTCTAACAAGATATTGTGCGCGTTAAACGGAGATCGTATGCCAAAGCTACGACCCCGGGAAGTTGATGTACCAACTTACCCAAAACGGGGCCCACAATTTGGCGTTTCATCTTCTAGGGTTAGGTTTTGGAATGTTAAGGGTTTTCCATTGTTTCTCAACAATAAATAGGCCTTCGAGCCTCATTGTAACATAGTTCAGAGGCATGTAGCTGCCACATCTCTTCTCAGAGATAAGCTACCATCGCCCTAGCTGGTTTATTTCCATTTCTGTTTGTAAGCATTTTTCAGTATTTTACATTAATGAAATGAAGTATTATTTCCGCTGCATATCTATATTTATGGTTATCTCTGTATTTTATTGCATTCCTGTTTAAATCTGGATCATATAATATGGGTGAGAAAGTTATAAATGACGAGGATCAAGCCAAATCTAATCTTAGTAGTTGATTAGGGACTTAATCTCGGCCGTTGAATCGTCAACTGGAAAAGTATAAGAGGAGATTTGACGGTCAGTTGGAGATACACCAAATTGATAAGGAATTCGATTTTCTGGGGCAAAGTTTGTTGAGAAATCGAGTTAGTGATTTGTTGCAACGAGGGGTAGGTCGGCAGAAGGCCGAGAATACATATCAGAAAGGTAGCGAAAGTGTGGGAGAGAACGCAGAGTCTTGGAACGCTGACACAGAGGCAGCCAAGACTGATGCAGAAGCTGAGGAGGCCAACGCAGGTGACACAGAGGGCCAAGAGGCTGACGCAGAAGGTCAAGAGGCTGAAGCAGAGGCCAGCAGAGCTGAGGAATTTCCGTGGGGCAGACTGGAAGCTGAGAGGAAGACACGGAGCAAAAGAGGGTGACAGAGTTCCAGAGGGAAGCTTGGAGCAGCGTTCGCTGTCCAGCTAAGGAACTGTCGAAGTTGTTGTGGGATCAATCATCCGGTTGCTGATCAGCCAGAATATCTATCTCCAAGGAGAGGTACTTTTGCCAAGGAAAATCTCTGAAGGGTGAGCCATTTCTAGCACCCTAGTTGTATTCAGAAAACTGCATAATAATAAAACCCTCAATCTACTGCACTGTTTTTTCCGCATTGGGTTTTTCCAGGAACGTTTGCCCAAAAATAACGGTGTCCCTTGTGTGATTGTCTCAATTATTTCAGTTGTTGATCTGTATATGTGTGAAGGCTGCATTTTTGTTTATTTCGATATTTATATTGATAAATAACTTGTTAATGAAATGAACAAGTAGGAGATAATAAACCAGATAATGCAGTAGGGATTTCTGATGTGTCAGACTTAGAAATTTCCACATAAAACTTATGCAAAAAACAAGCCAAGATAGGAGGACACCAGATATGGCAGATGCAAGGAAAAAAACCCCAATGTGGGGAAAACCCTTTGATCAAATCTTCTTATTAATATTCAATAGTTCAGCAGAGAGAGAGTATAAAAGTCAAATAGACTAGCCCAATACAAAGTCAAATCAACCCTGTTAAATTCTACAATCCACTGCAATCACACTCTAGCCCTTACCAGAAAGTCAACGTTAGTCAAATGAAAAGCAAAAACTCCTCCTTTGAAGCTCGGTCAAAGGTAGATCAATTCAACCTCCATCAAGGGTCAAAGTCAACCCAAAATAGTCCCTCAAACACTAGTCAAACTCAGTCAAACAGCAGTCAGCCCTATGGCCAACGCAGGTCAAATAGCCCCAAACTCCTTGATTATTGAGCCAGAGAATGCGGCCTAGAGAAAACGAAATTCTGCCTACAAAACTGCAATCAAATTCGGTCAAAACATCCTCGGTCAACGTTGGTCAACGCTGGTCAAACAATCTGAAATTCGGCTCTGTTTTAGCCCAAAAATTTTGTCCTCCTAGTCACACGTGTGCGAGAGGGAGAGAAGATGCCCAAGCTGTATGAACCAATCTGATGAAGAGAGAGAAGAATGTGTGTGTGAATGATGTCCAAATGAGAGAGGTCACTCCTATTTATACAATTCGTTGAGGGTGAAAGGACATATCTATTGGGCTTCTTGAGCCTACGTTAAGTTGAGGTCGACCTTAACAATTTGTGCATGAGAGGATAAATTCAAAATTTCACTTCTGCTTTTCCAAATGAGATGATCTTTATATCAAATTTGGAGCTCTCGGAAAGAGGAATTCAATGCAATAATTGTCTCCATCATATGAGTTGTCCCAAGGTGGAATTTGGCCCTAGTTGCCAATTTTAACACGGGTCAACTCACGCTAACTTGCCTTGCAACCCCATCCAAACTCCTCTTGGCCTAAGCTATCAATCAACTCCCTGCACACATCCCTACCAACAAAGAATTCAATCCTCACCATTGCTCTGACCTTGCATTGTCTGTTGGCCCGTCAACCCTCATGGCCACCACTAGTGAATTCCTTTCCGCAACTTTTCCTCAGCTTGTTACTTCCTTGAACCTCGCCCAGTCCCAACAACTCCACCTGAGACCTATCCCTTACCAGTTGGTTTTGTCAACCACCCATAGTTGGGCCCTACATCACCTAACCCCTTTTTTGTTTCTTAATTTTACTCAATTGTGACTTTTCTTCAACCCGTTCCATATGTACAGCCTAATGTAATGTGGCCATATGCCTTAGCCAAAGATTTAATTATCTTCGGCTCTGTAAAAATAATTTTGTGCCTTGTACAATTGTGGCCAAAATTGGCCTTCCTGCAATGCCTATACGAACATGGCCAGCCTAGTGTTCTAGAGAACGGTTCTCAGAGTTTACGCTCGGTTACCATTTTAATTTATTGAGCCCAACACCTAGAAATTAATTCCTAGCATATTATCACAGATCTACTAAATAAAAGCAAAACTAGGTCCTTAACAAAATATTCAACGAAAGCAAAATATTAACCAATATCAATCACACATTTGACACACAAATTCTGCCCAGTGAACAGTTCTTCATTAAATTAATAATTTGAACATACTTAGGCTCTCGTCCTGGGATAATGGCCCAACTGAGGAAAATACATATACAACACACCTTGGATCTGATCCAACTAATCAAGCCCTCGATTATCCTTGATCTCCTTAGCTATATGGATCTACTATGCTACACCTCTACACCTTCCTCGGACTCAGCACACTTGAGTATCTCACTCCTCACTTGAGAAAATCTCTTTCTCAATGTCTTTTTCCATTTTATGGTGTATCTTCTTTTCTCCTTAGCCTTGCTTTTATAACTTCTCATTGAGCTAAATCCCTAATCCTAATCCCCAAAGTGATTGATGGCTAAAATTAGATCTTGCCTCACATGAGATCAACAGTTGAGATTAAAACATAATCACTAAAATAACTACTTTACTTTCCCTAAATTTCTTTAGCTCAAAAGCCAACATAATTAGTTATCTGTTTTTTTTAAGTTAGGTTAAATTACAAAAGCAACTTAATACTTAAATAAGTATCCTAAAGAGACTTTAGGCGACTTATGCATGCGTAGACACTTAGAACTATGCAAAAGAACCTTCTCAAGCTACCAACATCAACATAACCAAGTATTTTCTAATGACTTCTAGCGTTAAGAGAGTCTTGGTGGATGTTCACAACACCCTTACATGGTTTCACAGTCAAGCCCTCTCAGCCTTGGACTCTCCTTGGGAATTATTTAACAATTTATTGGCTCTTTCTTTGTGGATGAAGGTACAACATGCACATCTTCATCCTCATCCTCCTTTACTTCCACCACTATTATCGATGTGGATATAAGGACTTCCTCTTCCCCCTTTTATTTGCACCTAATTTTGATTATGTGTAGCCTTTTTATCATGTTGTACCTAGGGTTATGTTTTGGTTACTTTTTCATACAGTGGTTTGGCTTCTTTATTTTATGCTTTACTTTTAGCTTGTAGTTCTTTTGGCACTACCATATTGTGTCACTACTTGATTGTACCTTTGAATCAAATTGACCAATCATTTTGGTCATTCTTGGACACTGATAAAAGCATCTTATCTCATCTCATCTAACCTACAAAAGACACAATTGAGGGAATAACACTCTTGTTGTCAACCAAGGGCCAAACCACCATAGACCTAGGATGATACAAAGAAGGATTTTTTGGTTCCTCTTAGCGTTTCAATGTTACTCTATTTTTAAAAAATCAAGTAGATATTTTAGAGTTGTGCATCCAACTTGATGTTAGTGTATAGGCATCGATTTAACCATTGATAGCATTAGTTGTTTTGTCCCCAGAAAAAGTCTTACCCCAACTCCAACTCCAATTTTCCCTTCACTTGATCATCCCCAACTTAAAAGATAAGGAATTTGGAATAAGGCCTTTATCTCATCCATGACAAATTTATCCAACTTGCTCAATTTCAAAGTGTCCATTAATTGTTGCCAACAGATTCAGTAGCTTTGTTCCACAAAAAATAAATCTTGAACCATCTCAATGCCTCTCTTAAGCTAGTGGGATCCTCCGTGCAGATGTGGTAGGGCATGTTACCACTCAAACCAGCAAGGGACCTAAAAGGGGTTCCTAAGAGGGAAACTGCTAGGTTAAGGGCAACAGTGGAGGCTTAACCCACTGTCACCACATCTAAGTCTCCCTGCTCTTTATGGACTTTCACTAATGGGAGGAGTCCCGATAGTGTAGGGATCACTTGTAAAGTATATGTCAATAGATAGGTGGAAAGTGACCCTGGAAACCCCTTCCCAAGGATGGACTAGAGAATGGAACTTGCTTGCTCTTTAAGCAAGGGAATTGGTCCTCTAGGGTAAGAGGTGAGGATTGGAAGGTTGAGGGTGAAGGAATAGGCTTATGGACGAGGTTCTCAATCCCTATAATCCTTGGGAAAATTGGATTCCCAAATTGTCCTTGACAAATAATCTTTATTGATAAGTGGGACCACACAGGGCCAAGTGGACCAAGCCCAGGTTCGGGGATATAATGAAGGGAAAGGACTAAACAAGAATATTTACTTCAAAAGGTTGAATTGATCCTGTTGAGGTCTAGCCTTGGGGATGCCTAGGAAAAATCTAATCCTAGAGCCAGGGCTTAAGGTTCCCAGAGATTCCATTGTTAGAATTGCCTCAAATTTGGAGGAGAAAGGAGGGACCTCCCAGCGCAGTAGCCTGTAGAAGATCAAAGTTTTTTCCTTGGGTCAATTCCCGGGAAATTGATGCCCTAGGTGACCCTTGAGGGCTAGACCTAAGAAAAAGTGGTAAAAGGTGAAAAATGTGAAGGGGATGACCACCCTTTTTAGGGATTAGTGACCAATTCACTTTGGGATATGGAGTCAAGGATGATGATGAATAAGAACTTGGTTTCTTTATCAAGGAGGCCAGAAAAGTCGGCTTCATCCAATGTTGAGTGAAAGAAAAGAAAAGTGACCTTCAAGCATTTATACTTCAAAGCAATTGATGCAAACTTATCGAGACAAATAATCTCTAGGACATTTCATTCATATAACATTGGCCCATACATTAAATTAGCTAAAACATGCACAATTCCACATTTCAATTATGCAACAACTAGCCCTAATTTTGGCAGTATGCAGCAACAAAAATAACAGCGTTAAAATTTACTTACAACGTTATAGAGTATATCCAACCAACATGTTGTTTGCAAAACAAAGCTCCAAGACAAGAGAAATAGCCCAAATCCATTCATCAAAATTCATCCATCTCCAAAAAATATCCTTCAAGGAAAAAATGTGAAATTCTCTATGATTAGAGAGATCCCAAGTCAAGTGATGATCCAAATGAATGTATCTAACATCAATATATAGCCTCCTAAGGAGTTTGAATTAGCCTATGGGCCTACATTAGCCCCTAATGATAAAATAATGTGCAAATAAAACCCCTATTGGTGATAAGCCCACCAAACTAGCTCACAAGTGTAAAAATAAGCCTCACAAGGGGCCAAATAATAATATGTACATGCCGTGGGGCCCTACAAAGGCCTGATAATGTCCTGAAGTGCCATACTGAAGAATAAATTCCTCAGAATATGATGGACAAGGGGGTGGCCCTGTGTTCTCCAAGTAGTAGACCTGTGGTGCTCCCAGTGGGTCTGAGGGCACATAAATGACCCCATGGGTCTCCATATGAATCAGAGATGCCTGTAGATCCTCTGCAAGGGTCCAAGTGGTGGAATGAATGCTGCCATGACATCGTACAAGTCCTGGGACACCTGCCAAGAGTGTGGGGTTCCTGTGGGGGCTTGTTGGGCATAATGTACCAAGCATATCACCATCATCTCAAAAGTGGATCGCTAGTAGTCTCTGAGAATTGATGAAGATCTGTGGAGTGTTGTCTACTGTTGTGGAGGCCAATGGCTCTCTATGCACACCCTATATGTGCCAATGTAGACCTCTGGGGGTTAGGATCTTGTATAGGGAGACCAAACCCAAATGGAAACCACCTGTAATCTTGCATAAGATCCAATGCGTCCCCTAGGCTTCCAGTACAATCAGTCATTAAAAGAATCGGGTAAAGGGTTTACAAACCAAGGATAACAAAGTGGGCACTTCACAATGGCATGCCCTTCCATAGTGGGCTTTGGCATGTACTAGTGTCTCCAAGCTCCAAAGGGGGTTGACCAAGTACCTTATTAGGCGGTTTCAGCACTTAAAGGGGATAGTATGTCCAAGGTACATCCCTCTAATGGGGGTGGCAAGTGATAAATAGGTGGAATGGAGTAGGGAATGAGAGGGGCAACCTTGGGCCACATATTGGGGCATAGGGGTAGCTAGATAAGGGGAAGCCCACACCTGGGTATGTAATGTGTAGGAGGGAGCAATTGTGGTACATGAGGTGCCCCGACCTTGATTTTTACACCCTTCTTTATATTCCTTTTGCCTTTTATGAATTTTCTTTAATTAACTACTCGGGGCTCAAAGGACAAGAGCATGATGTGTAAGATATAGTAGTGATTACCCCCTTTTAGGTAGGGCGGTTCATTGCCCTCCAGGGGTTGGGACAATCATGGGTTCCTGAATGATAAAGGAGGCTCATCTAGAGCCTATGGAACCAGGGTGATGACCATGGATTAGGGTAGAGATCATGCATTGGCTTTTGCCCACGTGCTAATTATTTTTGTCCCGACCATCTTTTGCATTTTGTGGTACAATTTCGTGTTAAATGTGGCCAATTATGTTTTTTTCTTTTTCTTTTAGCTGCTTCGACCTCGGGGGCATCATTCCAGGCCTGACCCAAAGTGGGGGAAAGAGGATATGGAGGTTGGCCCTATGTGGACCCAGGTGGGAGAAATGATGAATAGAAAGGGAGTAATATATGCGGATAAAGAGCGGGACCACGCACCCAAAGTCGGGGTTTCCCAAGTAGTACCACCTTAGAACCAAATGCTCAATAAAGGAAATCACACAGGACTAAGATCCAAAAGTAACATCCAAAATGGATCAAGGGGACAAGAGCACAAACTAAGCCCACCCTTTCTGCCAAATCCCCCCATCAATCCATACCCAGAAGTATCCATGATAAGTAAACCCAATACTCAATTACCAAATGACAAGACATACATTTAGATTCGGGAGGCCCACCTTCAAACATAGGATTAATACAGGTGGGTGAAGGACCACATGGCTGGCTAAAGTGGTAGAGAAATGGCACAACGAGCTAGTAGGAGGCTACAAGGGGTTGTTGGTTGCCGACTGAGGTTCATCATGCAAAAAAAATTCTCCTAGAGATAT
The DNA here is from genome assembly GCA_031772625.1 of Pinus tabuliformis. Lineage (NCBI taxonomy): Eukaryota > Viridiplantae > Streptophyta > Pinopsida > Pinales > Pinaceae > Pinus > Pinus tabuliformis. The sequence continues at coordinate 311,838,089 of CM062806.1, read as the reverse complement.
CACCAACGAAGTGGTGGGTAACAAGTCCCTATGGGACCATTAGAGTTAAGAATAGGATAGGCCATTTAATGTAATATGGACTAGGACCAAAATGTTAATTATTATTAAATAAGACCCATTATGTATAAGTTTTAACATTGAATAGGTGTAAAGTGGTCTCATTAAATCAGGCCCACTAGGTAATTAACATTTGGATGTCGTTAGGGTTTGCTAGGGTTGGGTATGAGCCATAAATAAGGATGGAATCCTGACTCCTTGTGAATCGTGTATTGGAAAATTATTGTATTGGAGCCTAGCTCATTGAAAGATTGCGCCCGAGGCTCATTCTGCAACGCAGTATGGTGTGTAACGTTGTTCATCCATCATCAAAGTTGAAATTTTGCTCGTGTGGGCCAAAAAATAAAAAAATTAAAAATAAAATAAAATCTAAAAATTAAAAATTAAATAATTATACAAAATATTTAAATAATATGGGCTCATAAAAATATTTGCACGTGAAGAATTGGATCTGTCTCGACTCATGTTAGATCCTGTCTCTAGTTCTTGAAGTTCCCTAGCTCATTGGAAGATTGCGCCCTTTGGAAAATCTAACATAACCAGTGCCTTCGACGGTATAGACAACTGTGGCTCTGACGACTGCAAGGTCATTGTTTTAAGTACTAAGAGAAACAGACTTCTCAAGCAAAGATGGATGGGTACATATCTTTCTATCGACCAAGCTTATGCTTGGAAGTAAATTTTAATTATGCAAGACTAACTTAATATGCAAGTGCACGAAATGATTAAAAGATGGAGCGAGATGAAGCTAGATCAAGGATTGAAAGCGCTTATATCACGATTTATTTCTAAGCTATATGCCAAAGCCTTAATTGCCAAAATAAATATTCACTTCACAAGACAGTGACTAAAAGATAAACTTCTTAAAACATTCAACTCAGCAATGTGCTTAAAATATCACAGTATAATGCCCAATATGAAATTAAATCACAAGCTTATCACTTTAATTTATCTAGATTCTTTCCAATGCAATTATAGCTCAAAGAGAACAAAAACTTTTTCACAATTCTTCAAGATCACCCTCTCCTTAGGAATTTTCCAAGATAATGCCAATTATGTAGATGCTTAAAATACTCAAGAACTGAAAGATATACAATTTTCTACAAGTCCACGATAAGGTATTTAACAATTACTTGAAAAAATCTCAAAATTAAATATGCAAGAAATATCCAATAATTCAAATAAATAAATCCATGCTTAGAATTAATTTTCCTTTTAAACAATGAGCGATCTCAATAGATATCAAGCAACAAAAATTAAAACTCAATGTCAATGATCATGAAACCTAGATGAAGGGCGTAAATAAATGAAAGCCTAAACACTTAAATTTCAAAAATTAATTACCAGGAAAAACATGTGAAATTTAGATGCCAATCAAATAAATACTTCTTCAAGCAATTCTGGAATTAAATGATTTTCTTAGATAACTCCAATCCAGAGAGTATTTCCTTTCCTATAGTCAAACGTATAGAAATTAGAAAAATTATTATATTTGCCTTGACTAAAAACAAAACAAAAATTAACACAAAAAAATTTTAAAGCCCCAAAAACCCTTATCACAAAATATCCAAAAGGGAAACTTTAGTCACTCCTTTATTAAATTTAATGTGATAAATGATTTTTTTTGTGGTAAATCAAAAATTTAATTTTCTTTTTAGAGGGCCAAAAGTCACTTTAACAAAAAAAAAACAAAACAAATGAATTATTTTGGGAAATCTCAACACTGTGAAGAAAAGCAAAGTCGAGGAAGGCGTGAGGATAGGTTTAGAAAGCATCCAATGGGAGAGGTAGCAACTGGTAGCAAGGGAGATGAGGGAAAAGTTGTATGCAGGTTGAGCAACGAGGAGCAAGCAGCAAGGGACAAGGATTTCACGCACGAGCTGAGGAAGCAACGAGGGAAAGGAAGCAAGGGTCGCGGGAGAGAGGGAGTCGAGCTCACGTGAGGGGAAGGAGGGGACGTGCAGGCAAAGAAGCAAGGTTGTGTGCAGCGGGATGAGGGAAGAGCTAGGGCCGCAAGAGGATCAAGAAATGGAGAAGGTTGTGGGCTACAAGAAAGAAGGGACGTTGGCAAAGGGAGAAAAGAGGAGCAATGACTACGTGCAAAGAAGCTAAGGGGGAAGGTAGCAGGCAACAAAGAGAGGAAGGACGCAGGCTAGCACTCAAGAGATAGGGATGCAAAGAGAAGAAGGGCTGAGAAAAGGGAGAAAAGCTCGGATTTCGTAGAGGAAAGGGAGCTGTGAGGAGGCAAAGGAAAAACGCAGAGATTGGAAGACGTTTTGCCAATAAGGGGAGGAAAAATTCGAAAATGAAAAGGAGGATATCGCTGGAGCTTCAAGGCAACAAATGGGAGGAAAAATGGAGCTGCAAAGAAAGAAAATGCAAAGAAGGCTAAGGATCCCACAAATATAAAATATAAAATAAATAAAAATATTTTGCCCATAAATTTCTGTTTCGAACTGATATATTTCTGCTTTGAATTGTTCCTAAGAATTACTATGAAAACCTCAGATCTGAACCTTTAAACAAATGATTTAGTCACTTGATCCTGCACACAAAAGTTTGAGGCTAGATCTTGCCCTCCAGGGCCTAGATCTGCCTCAAAACCCCAAATTTTCCTTGAATAACTTCAAATTTGAACCTGCACATTCAGAAAACGAAACACCCAAAACCCAATATGTACAGATATTTTAAAAAAAATATGATCTACAAAATTTAATTACAGATCTATACAAATAATTCACAGATCTATCATATCTGAGGAGTATGAATCCAACTCCGCTCCCAGACCTGAAGATTTATGCTCTTCCTAGCTAGATTTAACAATTTAGAACAATATTTTGAAGATAAATAATTTTTTAAGCTTTAAGTACTTGCCCAGGATACCTCTACAAGATATAATTCGTTAGATAATCTAGGAATTTTAATCCAGAAGGCTCTCTAGATCTTAAGTTTCGGGAGTTGACTGGTTCAACCGAGAACTTCCCCAAACACCCAAAATTTCTGAATCAAATGATTTCTGCACACTTATAAAATAAGTCGTTAAACCAATAGAGGTATAAAATAACTATTAAATCTTTAAAGATTAGAGATACCTGCTAATCAATTAAAAATCTTAATGTTATCTTAAAACCCAACAACCTAAGCAAGATACTTGTGCAATAGATTGATCTACAAGAGCTATTAACCAACAGCTTATAAATAAGATCAGCAAAACTTTAAATACAAGTTACCATAAAATACCGGAGAGGAACATTGCCATCAAGTAAAACCCCAAAGACTTTGCGTTGTATTATTCCAGAAAAGTTTACAAGAGCTTCAAGAGCTAGTACATGATTCAATGATCGGATCTTTTGAATGACAAATGACCTCTAATTTATAGATTAATTCTCCAATGGCTAGTTGGCCTTATTCCTATCAAAGTAATCTCGACCATCGAAAAATATTTAATTATCTTTTAATCTCCTCATCGAAATTATTTTATTTTTGAGGAAATTCAAATTTTTCATTTAGTTGAATTTCAACTCAAAATTAATTATTTTGAGTTGATTTCCTCAAAAAATTGACTTTGACTTAACTACCAAGGCCCAAGGGTCCAAAATCTCTTGAAATTTTCAATATTCTCTTGGTCGGGGACCTCCAAAAATTAATTCTTCTAGAACCCACGACTTTTTTAATTTGGAGAATTAATTTTTCCTAGGGCTTAAATTAATTAAATATCTGTCTTATAATTTTAATTTATTTTTGCCAGAAAATTTAATTAATTGACTCATGAAGGGATTAATAATTTTTCCAACCCTCAAATAATTTAGCCATGGTGTCTAAATATGAGGGACCATGCACTAAAATATTTTTTACATCAAGATATTACAATTTAATACATGAAGGGGGAACACCCATTCATTATAGACCCTCAATCATTTATCCAATTCTGTGATTCAAATATGATCTAGTAGACCAAGTAATTTGTAATAAAGCAAAAACTCGACTAGAACACTAGGACTTATCTAAAATCTTGACGACAAAATCCACCATAGCTTTGGGGTGAGGTTGGAGGGAAAAATTCTTACGATCACACATGAATCAGTGAGACAAAAAACCTCCTAAAATAGAAATCGTCACCAAAAAAGTAGAATTACCTATGTTGTTACATACATAGATGGTCTTACTAGGATCATTTACATTATAAACTTACATAATGGGTTGACAACTTTTACAAAAAGTCACTGAGGATAATGATGAAATCTGGATAATCTTCATTGCCCGAGCATGATGCCGTCTACTTGCAAAAATGTACACTGCTATAGGGTAGTTGACATGGAGTGGTCAACAATACCCTTGGTCTCCCTGATATTGCCCCTAAAAAAGTCTGGCTAGGCTCCTACTCCACTCTCTTCCTTCATTTCAGGTCGACGGGAGATCAGCTTCGAGCCCGTTGGCTAAGTGAAAGCTTTTCTCTCTCCTTGACAAGATATTTCTTAATGAGAAGCTCACAAGATCCCAATTTGTAAAGTTTAAACATTTCAAATAGCAAGTAGCCACAACACGACAGTCAGAAAAATGGACTGTTATCAAAGATCTCGGAGCCATCCTTTGAGATTCCCCTCCTCCGAGATGGCCTTGCCCAGGGTTCTCCAAATAACAGACCCATTAGGAGACGCAGCAGGGAGCAGGTATTTCAATCAATGGTTGGAATGGCAATGGGGCCTTGTGGTCTTCGCTAGGAATGATTTATGATGCTCTTGGGTCATCAAACATCCTCTTTATCACTTAGCCCCATGCGAGCATTGTTCGTCCTTTTCCTAACATACCAAGATATCATTGGATTTCAATTTGCAGGCAGGAGACTAGAGTTCCAAGAGGTGTCAAAGGCTTAGGCAGGCTTGCATGTTTGACCAGGGACTCACTTCAGGAGAGGGTTTCTATGGTGTCTTCAAACGTGTTTGCCTGGTTAATATGGATTTGAATTCATGAGTTATCTAAATTTCCCAAAGACATCTTCATCGCAATATGCTACTTCCCTCTAGCATCATTTCAATATGCAATTCATAGTAATTCAAATAGAGACCCCTACCTAGATTTCACACTAACATTAGTCAATATTCAGCAGTTAGAGAGGTCATCCTAATAAGGGATTTAATGCCCTCACCAAAAATCTCCAGATCCCTCTTCATGACTAAACTAAGGATGCCTTCTATACCTATGAGAATGATCTAGTTTCATTGGGACTTGACCAGATTTTCGATGACTTGGGAGGGCCCACTACCACATATGGTAAACACCTATTAAGGCTTGCGAATCTAATGAGCTCTTGATCCTCAACAACCTTTCTTGTTTCCCTGCCTCCCGCCACTTTATATGTCTCCCTCAAGGTGGTGGGACCAACAATGTGTATTATGTCATGTCTAGTCGAGAGTTGCTTCCCCACATTCACCACTTTTCAATAACTCCTTTGCCTTCCCACGCCGCCCCCCACACCCCCGACCCCTCGCCCTCGCCCACCATGAGCCACTGTCCTTTTTAACAAAGAGGGCCCTAATACCTTTTCATATTATCTCCACTAGATGCTCTCATCTGAATCCCAATTATGATCCCTTAACTCTACTTCTGCCAAATACACTTGTCTTTCATCCACTATCAGGGATGCTACCCTGAAATCTTATCCCTCCATCACTCGACTCATTTCCCAAAAACCCGAGTCTTGTCCCATAAATCATTGGTATGATTCAAGTTGTAAAGACTTCATCACCAGCTCAAACATGCTTTCTCTCATAGTCTTCCATCTTGCACCGACTTTAAAGCTTCCCACCATCACCTCCTCCACCATAAGAAGCGTTACTTTATCTCCAAGAGAAGATGTAAATTGTGTACTTCCCTCAAACTCTCTCAAAAGCACTTATGGTGCATTGTCTTCCCACATCATACGTCCCTCTATTCTACCCTTAACCCCGCCTCCATGTTTGCTCATACCACCCCCCTTTACAATGTCCTCGAGCAATACCTAACTCAAGTTAACTCTCCACCCTCTTCATGTTACTTATTCTCATACTATGATATTTAATAGGCTCTTTAGGCATTGAATACCAATAAAGCAGTAGATAAGGAAGGATTTCAAGCAGAATTCGTCAAGCACGATCTCCACAATCTGGATGGCTACTTAGTTGATCTTTTCAACCATGTGTGGATTTTGGGTAGCATCGGATGTGCTCTAGCTCCGAAATTTTGTGGAGGGGCTGGAATATATGAGATCTCCAAGACCCAGAAATCGTTTGGTGAAATTCCACTCGATTTGTGTTTTATTAAAATATTTAATAGTTTTAATGGGGTTCCTAAGTCTAAACTTAAGAAAATAAAAATATTAATGGGTATTAATAAAAATATGGGTGAGAAGCTTCTAAGAGATGAGGATCAAGTTTGTTTTAATCTTAGTCGTTGATTAGGGACTTAATCTCGGCCGTTGATTCATCAACAGGAAAAGTATAAGAGGAGGCTTGAGGGTCAGTTGGAGATATACCAAGTTGATCAGTCAGTTCGATTTTTTTGGGGCGAGGTTCGCTGAGAAAATCGAACAAGTGATCTGAGTTGCATTGAGAGGGGCAAAATCAAAGATTTGGATCGGAAAGGAGTTCTGAGCCAAAGAGTACGTGGCAAGGAGTCAGCAGTAGCATCAGAGAGGCAGCACAGAGGCCTACGCAGCCCAAGAAGGGGCTCACATAGTGTTGACGCAGGCCAGGAGGGTCTCTTGCAGTGGCAGTGCAGAGTATTCATCGAAAGTTCAAGATTTTGCCAGAGAAGCGAGGTTCTGAGCCGAGAGGGCTGAACAACAGTCTTCCTCCAGCAAATCGATCCAGCAAAAGGGGTGACGCAGTCTTCCAGAAGCAAGAAGTTGGCCCAAGTAGTGATTGCACTGGGATTTCGCAATGTTTGTCGAGAGTCAGCTCACTCATTGGATCAGTTGTGACTTGAACGAGGTAAACCCTCGTATGTATTTCTTGCTGCCGAGATTTCTCTGAAAGGTTAGTCGGTGTGAGAGGCAACCTGTTGTACTCGGATTTTGCTTGCTTAATAATACATCCCTCTATCTGTTGCACCGATTTTCCCGCATTGGGTTTCTTCCGGGGACATGTTGTCCAAAAATAATGGTGTCCCTTGTGTATTTGTCTCATCTATTGTTTCAATTTATGATCTATATGTCAGTGTAGTCTACAGTAGTGTTTACATCACTGTTTATATAATTAAATAACTTGTTGAATGAAATAACAAGTAGGAGATGTTAAACTAGTGACTGCAGTAGGATTTCTGTTTGTAAAGATTCAGAAATTTTCACACCATGTAGCCCACTCTAGTTTCCCATTGACATGGTCAAGCACACTATTCCCCTGATACACAAATCGAGTCCCAGTATAGACCCCAAAAACTATACAATGATCATGGGAGGCCTCACGTTTGTTAAGCTCTATGTGGCAGTTCTCCATATGCAGCTCTCTAGAGAAACTGGGGAGAGAGGCCTCGGAACCAGAGGAGTTAGGCCCACTCATCAAACCATTGATCACATTTTCACCCTCAAATCTATCATTGACGAGGCATAGCACTATTCTTCAAAACTCTATTGTTATTTTGTCGAGTTTTGGAAGGATTTGATTTTGTTCCCTGAGAACTCCTATTTCAGAGGTTGGAGCCTGAGAGACATTCGCATATTAGAGACCCTACTGACAACCATCTTGCACCTATATGAGTTAGTCATTAGTTTTCTCTGCACTGCTCATGGGGCATCAAATTTTATCCTAACCACTGGGGTTAAACAAGGTTGCCCCCTCTCCCCCATTCTATTCAAGATCTATATTGATGAGTTGGAGAAATTTCTCCATGACCATATCCAGGATAGTGATGGGTGTCTCCTACACCATGTTTCAATCTTTATTCTACTCTTTGCAATTGATGTGATCCCATTATCCTCATCTTCAAATGGATTGCAAAGAGAGTTAGATGCCTTTTCTCTCTTTTGCGATCTTCAACAGTTTACGTTTAAATTGAGTAAAACCAAGGTTATGGTCTTCAATGGGACAAAGAAAAGCATATCAAACCTCCATTTCTTCTTCAAAGGGGGGGGAGATTGAGATTGCTAGCACCTACACATATCTAAAGTACAGTTTTACAGACCTTGTTCAACCTGCGATAGGCCTTCCATCCTTGGACTAGCAAGGGCTACAATTCCACGACCCTTCTTAAAAGATGATGCTTTTGTCACCATTTCCTGTACATCTCATCCAAGTTGTATCTCATGGACCCTCTTATCCAGCTTGTTGTGCTTTATGGCTCAGAGATGTGGGGGGGCTTCCTAATTGGAGGCTAACTAGACCTTAATCGAGCAGGTCCAAACCCTTCTTTGCCATCACACCATCATGCAAACAAATAGTCCCTCAGCATATCATCTTGGAAGAGTTTGGAGCAGAACCTTTTTAGCTTGAGATAATGTTTAGTTTGGTATCTTTTCTACATCAAATTCGAAGTTTTGCTAATTCGACAAAGGGGTGATACAAATACCCATACTTGGCCTATTGTTCCTCAAAAGCAATTGCCTCTTCCCGTCCATCAAGATAGGCTTGTTGTTGGTTCACATGGGTCTCCACTCCCTTGGCATCAATAGGCATCCAAATGGATCGACTCCCTCCATTTTGGTACTCCCTAAATGCCCCTAGCCACCTTCTCCCTCACAAATAGGAGTAGAACCAACTTATCAGGGATGACATACATCAATGTTATATTCAAACCACTTGGGTTAATCCCCCCAATGGAGTACGCCCAAATATGGCCTTCTATGCTAAGCACTTTTTGGAGTTGAAAGATGGATTGATTGTTCAACCACAGTACACCCTTTACCATCGAATGCATGCACTAAACATCCTTTTAGGTCAATTTATAGTGGGATCTCATAGGTTTCTAATAGAAATTGACCACCATATTTCCAGATCGAATAGGATATGCCAGCTTTGCCACCTTAAGGAGGTTGAAAATGAGAAGCACTTTATCTTCCATTGCCCCATTTACTACAAATACAAAGGGCGGTTCCTATTGTCGCCTGATGTGTACACCTAAGTGTGGGAAAAGGTTCCCAACCACACAAGATATATCTTTGAGGCACAAGGCTCAGAGTAGGGGTTGTCACTCTAATCCCCACTCTCTATGTTTAAGATCTCTCCTAGGCAAGCTAAGGGGGATGGTCCCTAAAGGATAGAAAACTATGGGGAAACTTGTTGAAATCAACAAGTCTAGGAGATCAAGAGGCAAGGCAATTACTTCTCTTAGTAACTTGAATGAGATTAGATGGAAAGTTTGGATTATTAAGTTGAGCAATGTGAAATAGATATATTCAATTATGAGAGACCAGTGCCTTAATAACAATGCCCAAGTAAATTAAAGAAATTGCAAAAAAAATGAAAGATATTTCAAGCCATAAGATAAGCAATGCTGCAGAGAAATGCCATTAAGATAATCAGAGATATGAGTGACAAAGAGAACAATTGCAAGGAAACTTTGAAACAACAATAATGAAAGCATGCAATTATAAATTTTTGCTCATAATTCTAATACAGATGATGGATGAAATGCAAGATCTTAGTTGATTTTAATGAAGATTCCTAGTCTAGGTGAGAGCCTTCTCCTCAATTGTTTTGAAGCAAGTCTCGCACAAGGTTGTAGAAAGAAGTCTAGGGGAAGGAGGCTACGGCCTCATTAATGAGACCTGCCCTAGAGTTCTAACAACCCAAATGCTTTTGTTCCTACAAGGGATTTCCCACAAGAGAACTGCAAGGTCCCCTGTTTTCACCGTTGAGCAAGGGTCAAGCTTCGCAAATTGGATGAAGAAGGTTGCCCTAACTTTCTATCAACCAAGCTTATGCTTGGAGGTAAGTTTTAACAAATGCAAAGCTAGACTAGAATGAGGATGCAAATGATGACAAAATTAGATTGCTTCAATGAGATTCAATTATGTTAAGATGCTTCAATGTGAACGATATCAAACCACTTGTAATCAAGATTACCAAATATCACTTTTTAACACAAGATCACAAGACATTAATAGCAATTAGTGAAGCACTTTAAGATCACTCAATGAAACAATGGAGACAATGATATCAAATGAATTAGTTAGAGTGCTAATTAGGATGTCTTCCACTTATATGATATGTCAATTAGAGCAAGTGAAATTTCAAAATGATACAAGCACAACTAACTAATGGATGTGATTGCTAACAGTGATTTTGATGAAACAAGAACTATATCTAACTATGAAATGCAAACAAGAAAGCAACAAAATGAGATGGTTAATATCTAACTAGGAAAAGAGGCTATCCTTAACAGTTCGATGAGATCACAAGAGAACAACCAATCCAATTACCAATCCACTATGCTTCTAGCTATCCAAATGCCACAATAATGCACAAGATAACCAACAAATGAGCTTCATTGATAGAAGAAAAGCACTAGACCTTAAGAGGCATGATTGTCAAGAGATGTCAGTCCATTGTCACTCAAGATCAGTCCCAAGATCAGTCTAATTGCAATGCTTCAGATCTGATTGATTTGTAAAGTATGAAATAGGCTCATGGTAGTGGAAGCCAAGGCTTCTAGGCCTTGTTGCCTCACTCCAATGACTGATATATCAATGTAAGTGCCCAAATAGCAATGTTTTGGCCTCGAACAAGCAGTATAACCCCTCCAAAGAGCAACGCAAACCCTTGCAACCACATAATGTTAGCCCTAGATCAAATAGGGTATAGAGAAGGCCTCGATTTACCTTGCGGCTAAGGGAAACAAGGCCTCTAGGCCTAGAGAGGATCTTCAATGGATCAGAGATGTAATGGCAAGCTTTCAAGTCAAAACCAATGATAAAACCCTTGCCAATGAGGATGATAATCCTGCAAACAATTGGGATTAGTCTTGAAACAAATACGACGAAATTTATTGGGCCCTTTAGGGTTGCGACTATGGAGATTAGGCCTAGCAAAGTTTTGCCAATAACCCTAGCAACCACCAAGATAAGCCTTATGGTCAGACTTTAACCCTTAAAAATTTGTCAATAATCCTACAATAACCATCCAAAATCAGATTTGATGAGAAATCAATGAAATAGTTTTTTGAGGTTATTTGCAAATTTTATATGGATCAAGACCCTGATTTGCAATGTGACTAGCTTTTTAGGGCTTGCTGCCTCCACAAAAGGTAATGCGTTGAGGAAAAGAAGCTTGAAAACAGCAGATCTACGCCTTGAGAGACTAGATCAGGGGTCAAACCCCTTGTAGCCTTCTCAAAAATGCTAGATGGCTCCAAGAGAATGTAAATGTTGCCCAAACCCTAGTCGTCTAGGCTGGTGAGGGCTAGTTGCTTCAGAAATTCGATTTTCTTTTGATCTTTGAAGTGAAAGCACCTACAAAACAAGAAACCCTAGCCATCCCTCTAGATCCACAAGAAAATCAAATATAAAAGCTCCAATTGACTATATGTACAAGGAGAAAAAAATACAAGGGCTAGAAAAATAATATACAAATTATCTACAATATTCACAAATGATTTATAGCTCTAATTAGCAGATCTATTCATTATTGCACAAATATATTGAAGAGAGGTGAGTAAAATAAGATTTTTATATTTGAGCCATGGCCAAGATCTCTGCAAAGCAATCGTTAGATAAGTCCTGCAAGTCTAACACAATAGGCTCTTGAGCTTCTTGTCTTGGGAGTTGGTTGGTCCAACTGAAGACTTCCCCTCATGCCCAAGATTTGAATATTGATGAGATCTCTACATGCTTAAGATCAAGTTATTAGATCAATAAAGGCAAGATCACACAATAAACCCTTAAGATCTAGAGCCTACTAGATCAATCAAATTTAAAGTGTTATTCTTAACCCGGTAACTAATGCAAGATACTTATGGAAATAGTTAATCCAACCCCTGGCTACTGAAATAATAAATTATAAAATTTGATCTCAGTAGAGCATTAAGAACATGATTCAGAAAAATATTACCAAAAAGCAGAGGAGGAACACCATCACGAATAAACCCCCAAAGACTTTTGCTTTATTACTCAAAAAAATTACAACCAACAGAGCTTGACTCAGAGCTCGATCAAGATTTTCTGATGAGTACATGATACAATGAGGAGCAAAATAGCTTCCTTATATAGAAAATGAGAGCATCAAACCCCTCCAAGTGGAAATAATGGCTAGTTTCCTTGATCCATGGCTTGATCCTTGTCAAATTAATTTGATCCCTTGATAACTGGTGCACAAATCTCCAAAAGAAATCGACTTCCTTGATTTTTGATGGATGGACCAAATTTTGACTTCTAGGTGGTTTTGGACCACTGGAGAATCTTCAAAAAATAGAATTCTCGTAATTCTCGCATTCAAATAACCACCTTGACCCAAAAATTTGATTTTGCTGACAAAATACTCCTGTTGGCCCAACAAATTTTTGGACTAGGACCTTCTACCTTGGAAATGAGTCCTTTCTAATTTTTGACTTTGAAAAACGACCTCAATAATTTTTTTGATAATTTTCCCACTTGGAGAGAATTTAATTTTCTCTCATTTTAATTTTTCGACAATTTCCAGTTTAATTATTTTGACATTTTCTACTGGACAATAAAATAACTGACTCGAGAGTGGGTTAAACATATTTTCCACCCTCAAATTGGGCCTAAAAAATATTTAGTGATGATGTCTAATTATGAGTAATCATCAACCAAAACTATTCCTAAACAACATTTTTTACATCAAGATACTACATACACATCCAATTAGAAGGGGAATTTTACATTTGACACATGACCTCTTAGACTCAACCAAATTTTGCGACACAAGACAGATGATCTCGTAAGATAAAAATACAGACTCGATCACACTAGGACTCACCTGAGACCTTACCATCGAGCCTCACTCTAGCTGTGGGGGATGTGTGGGAGAAAAACTTGGCCAATTATTTGGGTTCGGAAATGCAAATAATTGGCGAAGGGTAAAAAACTCCCTAGAGTGAAACTCTTTGCTAGGAATCAAAGGCTTCCCTAGATATTTTTACATGACTTCACAGTCATACTAGAATCATTTTTACAACGAAGGCCCACAGGGCTGCAGAATTTGGGATTATAATGACAAATTTGAAAGTTGTATGATGATGTTGACTTTGAAAAAAAATATTTGTTGATATGTACTCTATTTCTTGGGGAAGTTAACACACATGTGGTCAACAATTCCATTGCTTATTCAAAGAGCCCCATACTCTCCAATTTGTTCAAATTTCCAAATCAAAGATGTTTGGCCCTTTACATGCTGGAGACCTCCCATCTTCATTCTCACTCTCTCTCGATGCCTCCTTGGCCAGCTTCCACTCTGCATATCACTTCCTTCTTTATGAGGCTCCTTTTCCACTCAAGGCACCAAAACACGGGCAAATAGTGCTCCAGACCCCAACTGTGTTGAAGAATCAAGGGCAATTAGATGTAGTGTGATTCTTCTTGACTTGATAACAATTTGTGGAGTATTTTTACTTTTTCTTGTTAGCTTATTCTTCTTCTTATTATTATTAATGCATGTGTGTGTACTTCATCAAACTGCTACCAAAAACATAAGAACAAGAACACAAGATGTTGGCTCTCTACCAGAGCCAAAATCTCTCTTCTCTTGAGAGGAAAACCCTTCGATAAATTTCTCTTATTGAAGCTTCTTATTGATCAATGCCAAACCCTAGACCCTTGTGCTTGGAGGACTAGAATGTCCTCCAAGCATAAGTCAAGTCCTTTCTCCTTTTAGCACTTTGTTCCCAGCACTTCCTTCTTTCGGCACTTTGTTCCCGGGCACTTCATCCTCCTCCTTCCAACACATCGCTCTTCTTTCAACTATTGGTAAACCTTGTTATACTTGGTCTAGAAGAGACACTTATTCTTGGTCTATGATGAGACTCCTTCCTTGTGATGATCCCTTCCTTCCTCTTGACCAAATGAGCTTCTTCCTTGAGGTGTAGGTACAGACTTGGTATGACTGTCCTGCACCCCTAATTTCTCGCACATGTGGGAGGTTAATTAATGTTGTAGGCCCTTCTCTCATTCGCTTGAGTACCCTTCTTCTATGCTTGAATAGGAGACCTTGTAGGCCTAGTTTTAACCCCAAACAATGAGAGATAGTTGACTGTGAGTTGTTGTTGTCATAACTGCAAGGACAATCCTCCTTTTCTCGCACGTGTGGATATAACTAGTCCTAGAACAGACTTCCAAGGCTCGGTATTTCTTACTCCTTCTTCGTTTCACTAGAGGCTTCTTTCCTTCGCTCTTTTCCACCCTTTTCTTGTCCCTTCACTTTGCAGATTTCAGAGGTACTTGCTTGACGTTATGAGGGAGTGGACAACCTCTATATATAGAGGATTGTCCCTCCTTTAGGCCGACTCGACATATATAGCTCGGATTGCTTCTTTGGTGGTGTCACATGCTTGGAGGTGACTTCTTTGACTCTAATACATAAGTATACCTATAGTAACATGCCCTTAAGGTCTTCAACATAATTCTTTTTACTATTTGACTCACCTATAGCACTTTAACATGTGCTATACCTATTTCAATGAGCAAGAAACTCATTGACATATATTATAAAAATAATATTTCTTTTCTTGAAATACAAATATCAAAGGTACATTTATGAAGACCAAACCTAGTTACATTTCCTTCAAAACTCCCTCTTAACTAGGGAGGTATTCATACAACATTACAAGGTGTTTGGCTATGTTTCAATCTTGAAGAATTCACATAAGAGAAACCAGATTGGCAATCCATCCGTTATAGCATCATAGTAACCAACATTGTTTCCACAGCAAAGCCTTGACTGATCCAGGTGGATCTTGGTGGCCACCTGCCAAGTCCACCTGGACCCCCACCATTGTTTCTCTCAGCATTTTCAGTTTCCTTAATTGTAGCACAACTTACTATTTTTAGCAGTTTTTCGGGTCCTGAACTTCCGGAGCCGTTTTGAGGCCCTAAACGACGTTTTTTGGGAAATCTACTGCCAGCGATTTTTTTGATAAAAATCGTCTTTTCCGTCGTAGTCCTCGGAGAGATCTTTCCAACGGGCTATCATGCACGTCAAACGGAGATAATACGACCAATTCGCGACCCCGGGAAGTTGGCTGTCCAACTCACCCCAAAACGGGGCCCACAATTTGGCGTTTCATCTTCTAGGGTTAGGTTTTGGAATGTGAAGGGTTTTCCATTGTTTCTCAATAATAAATAGGCCTTCGAGCCTCATTGTAAAGATAGTTCGGAACAGTTCAGAGGCATGTAGCCGACACATCTCTTCTCAGAGATAAGCTACCATCGCCCTAGCTGGGTTATTTCTATCTCTATTTGTAAGCATATTTCAGTATTTTCCATTAATGAAATGAAGTATTATTTCCGCTGCATATCTGTCTGTATGGTGATCTCTATATTTTATTGCGTTCCTATTTAAATCCGAATCATTGACTCACAGCTCTATCTCTCAATAGATCAGAGCACAATGTTGGCGAGACCAATGACTTATAGACACCTTAGTCATTTTCTCTCAAGGTAGATACCCACCTGGGTGTTCACTGAGTATGACCTTCTAGGACTATTCTTATCTTGGGTTCTCAGCCCTCAAAGAATATCAGTCCCCTTGCCTACTCT
Organism: Pinus tabuliformis; assembly: GCA_031772625.1. Classification (NCBI taxonomy): domain Eukaryota; kingdom Viridiplantae; phylum Streptophyta; class Pinopsida; order Pinales; family Pinaceae; genus Pinus; species Pinus tabuliformis. The sequence goes on along the minus strand of CM062806.1, from coordinate 311,822,350 downwards.
TGTCTTGGATGCCCTACACATCCTCAAAGAGTATCGAATGCCAGATGATCACCCAATCCTCCCATCCTTTCTTCCCAAGTGAAGACAAGAATGTTGTGTCTATCACTCCCTCTCAATTGAGGAAGACATGCCCAAGTATCATCTAACAAGGTACTTGTCCAAGTTCCTTTGTAATTGGGAACTTGTTATAACTCCCACTTAGCTAGAGACTTGTCCATTCATCAGCAACTTCTTCTTCATGGGTCCTCCAGCTGCTTGATCTCCTTCCTTCCTTTGATGTCATGAAGTCTCTGTTCGAACTTCTTCTTGGTAGGGCACCATCCATCGATCACTTTCCTTCCCGGTTTGTCATGTCATTACTTCCTTCATGGAAAGTAGTCTTCTTGTCATTTATCAAGTTCTCTTGTCATCTTGCTACTCCTTTGTCATTTGTGCATGCTTCGGAATACTCTTCTCATGGATGCTTTGTTGTATTTGCTTATTTACATGCTTCGATCTAGTAGCCCTTCATGACTTCATCCTGATATTGCTTCAACATTAAATGGTGCTTTTGTTGGATGGCTTCTTCATTATGACATCTTCGTAGAGTAGAATCAGTTATTTGCACCTCTCATATCTTCAAGGCCTTCATAAGTGTCAAGGGTCCTTTGATCTTTTTCTTCCTTTGTGAAAGTTGTCATGCCTTCTTTCGGGAGATGTCTTCAAAGTATTTTGTCAGATAGTGAGTCTTGGTGATCATGGTGTTCTTCGCATGCTTGATCTCTTTCTTCATTTGCTTCTTCTTGGATAGATTGGTCAACCACCTTATGCTCTTTGTGGGAGCACTTCTTCATTGCTTGCTTCTAGTGCTAGTCAACATTTCTTCTTCACTAGCTTCTTAGTTAGCAATCTTATACTCCTTATGTGAGTATTTCCTTTTGTTAACCTTCATTGCATTGTAGTACATGCCTTCAAACATGTCCTTGGTGAAAGAGATTCTTTCATACTTGATCATGTCATAGAACTATTCCCATGACTCAATAATATACATATGATAACATGACTAAACTTTGATGCATACATACCTCATCTTGATTCTCCTTTGATCATCTTAGCTTCATTTGGTTGTCCTTGGTGTGGCCCTTCTTGCTTCATCTTAGCTTGCCTGCATATCATCCTTTTCTTGAATCCCATGAATGGGATTCCCAATGAGACATCTACTTTTTTTTATGAATCTTCTTTTGAAGATTCCATCATAGGATCTTGAAGACCCTTACCCTGCAAATGTTTCTTTCCTTTTGATGATGGAGGTCTTCTAAGATTCTTAATCATGATCAATTTTCTTTCATTGTGGATGAGGTCCTATACTAGGTATGCTCCTTCTACATGAATATCTTGAGCTATATCTACCATGCTCCTATATTCTAGAAGATATTTCTAACCATGCATTTTGTTCTCATTTATAAATGCTCCTTCTACATGAGTATTTTGAACTCTATGTACATCATGCTTCTATATTCTAGAAGATGTTTCTAGCCATGCAATTTTATTCTATTCATGCATGCTCCTATACTACTCAAAACTTTGAAAGAAGACTTTAAGTAAAGAAGTAGACTTAGTCATAGTAGAGATCTAGAGGATCTTCCTTCTTTTGCTTCCTGTCTTCATCTTTCATTTTTTGAGTCACATGAGCTTCTTCCCTTTTTCTTTTGTTGTTGTTGTCCTTCTTTAGTTTAGGACAATTCCTTTTGTAGTGTCCATATTCTTGGAATCCAAAGCATTGGACTTTGGACATATCTTTGTTGTTTGTTCTTCGTGAACCAAATTTGCCAAATTTTCCCTTTCTCTTGGCCATGGTAGCAAATGCTTGTTCCTTTGATCCCACATCTTCCTTTGCTTTGAGTCTTGTTTCATCTATCTTGCATAGAGACTACATTTCACTTAGTGGGGTGGCTTCCTTCTTTGGATATATGCTTGATGTGAAGTTGCCCCAATCCTCAGGTAGAGCATTGAGTAATACAGTTGTCATTTCTCTGTCAGACATGACTTCCCCTAGCTCTTGAAGTTGATCCCTCATCTCAGAGATCTTCATGAAGTAGGGAGCTATTCCTTTCTTTGATATTTTCATCTTGTACAATTCATTTCGTAGAGATATCACTTCTCCAGTTGTGGTTACCGAGAATAGCTCTACTAGTTTATCATAGATTTCTTTTGATGTTTCAAGTTTGGAGACATAAGGAATGAGAGAGTCTTTGATGGATTCTATTAGAATCCTTTGAGCTCTTGTCTCATCCTTATTATACTTGGCTAAGGTTTGAGTTTGTTCCTTAGCAGGAATAGTGACATTCCCTTTGATGTGTTCTAGGAGTTCATTCTCCTTGAGAAGTAAATCAGTCCTCTTCTTCCATGCAAGAAAGTTATTGGTACCTACCAGTTTGTTGCTTTCCTTGCAAAAAGACATTGATGTATATTCAAAGGGGGCATATACTTACTTGATAGATTTTGAGATGTAGTGGACTTGCTTTCTCCTTGAAGACTTGATGGCTTGCCTTCCTTAGATCTTGATGTTCTTCAAGTTTCTTTCTTCAAAGTGGGCTTGCTTGATGAAGAGATTTGCTTGATGACTTGTAGCTTGATGTAGGTCCTTCTTTGATTTGCTCTTCTTGTAGGTACCTTTATGTAAGGTTCTTCTTCTTGCTTTGTAGTCTTCTTTGATGATAGATGGTAGACCTTCTTATCCTTTGATGTGATTGAGACTTCTTGGCTAGATGCTTCAACTTTTGTAGATGTCCTTCCTTGATGAGTGTTCTTGAGATGCCCTTTCCTTAATGTGTCACCTTAGCTCTGATACCATGTTGAAGAATCAAGGGCAATTAGGTGTAGTGTGATTCTTCTTCACTTGATAACAATTTGTGGAGTCTTTTTACTTTTTCTTGTTAGCTTATTCTTCTTCTTATTATTAATGCATGTGTTTGTACTTCATCAAACTGGTACCAAAAACATAAGAACAAGAACACAAGACGTTGGCTCTTTTCCAGGGCCAAAACCTCTCTTCCCTTGAGAGGAAAATCGTTCAATAAATTTCTCTTATTGAAGCTTCTTATTGATCAATGCCAAACCCTAAACCCTTGACTAGAATGTCCTCCAAGCACAAGTCAAGTCCTTTCTCCTTTCTGCACTTGGTTCCCCGACACTTCCTTCTTTCGGCACTTTGTTCCCCAGCACTTCGTCCTCCTTCCGGCACTTCGTTCTTGTTTCAACTGTTGGTAAACCTTGTTATACTTGGTCTAGAAGAAAAACTTATTCTTGTTCTATGATGAGACTCCTTCCTTGTGATGATCCCTTCCTTCCTCTTGACCAAATGAGCTTCTTCCTTGAGGTGTAGGTACAAACTTGGTATGACTGTCCTGCAGCCCTAATTTCTCGCACGTGTGGGAGGTTTACTTAATGTTGTAGGCCTTTCTCTCCTTCACTTGAGTACCCTTCTTCTATGCTTGAGTAGGAGGCCTTGTAGGCCTAGTTTTAACCCCAAACAATGAGAGATAATTGACTGTGAGTTGCTGTTGTCATAACTGCAAGGACAACCCTCCTTTTCTCGCACGTGTGGTTGTAACTAGCCCTAGAACAGACTTCCAAGGCTCGGTATTTCTTCCTCCTTCGCTGCACTAGAGGCTCCTTTCCTTCGCTCTTTTCCACCCTTTTCTTGTCCCTTCACTTCGCAGATTTCAGAGATACTTGCTTGACATTATGAGCGAGTGGACAGCCTCTATATATAGAGGACTGTCCCTCCTTTAGGCCGACTTGTAGGCCGACTAGAAGACTACAGGCCAACTTGACATATATAGCTCGGATTGCTTCTTTGGTGGTGTCACATGCTTGGAGGAGACTTGACTTTGCTTGGAGGTGACTTCTTTGACTCTAATACATAAGTATACCTATAGTAACATGCCCTTAAGGTCTTCAACATAATTATTTTGACTATTTGACTCACCTATAGCACTTTAACATGTGAGAGACCTATTTCAATGAGCAAGAAACTCATTGACATATATTATAAAAGTAATATTTCTTTTCTTGAATAAATATAAATATCAAAAGTACATTCATGAAGACCAAACCTTGTTACATTTCTTCAACAAACCATAGATCAGTGCGTTCTCAGAGGACCACCTACCCTTCATGGAGACCTCAGCAGCTTAGTGAGTCCAGACTTCCTACTTGCAGTCAGCAAAGATCATCCGGCCTCCAACAAGGCACCTCTTCCTCCAAACCAGTGTTGAAAATATCGGTATCGACAAAATATCGGTGAGGGTCCAGAAAACATCTTATCGGCAATATCGGCGAAAATATTGGCAAAATATCGGCAAATATCGGCAAGCATAAAAAATGCATAATATATTCATTTTTTTCAGATTTCTAAACATATAAAGCAATAACAACATGAACTAAACACATTGGCACATAAATATGAAGAAAGCACTGATACATATGATGTCAAATAGAAATGATACATCAAACTTCAAAGGCGATACCAAATCCTACTGATCCCTGATAATTGTCCAATCAAAGACTCAAACAAAATAACATCACATATCCTGCTGATCCCTGATAATTGTCCAATCAAGAACTCAAACAAAATAACATCACATATATAAAACTTTAAAAGTATTTCATCATCATGAGTTATAAACTTACATGTAGCAAAAGTTGCAAAACAAATAAAACTAGCAGCTATCTATCTGAGACCATTGGCCTCTCCCTAGCAGCTTTCTTTCTGTCTTGTTCAACAATTGCTTCAAGAGCTTTTTGTATAACCTCCGCACTAGAAACCATACAAGGCATTACATCTGCATCATGTGCAGGGAGTCTAGCCAGATGGTATTTCAATCGTGTAACCCCTCCTAACATCTTGGTCCCACACAATTTGCATGATATATATGCCCGATTTGCCCCACCAACAGCCTCCCCATACTCCCAAAATGGGTCCAAGGCTTTTGGCATATTTGACATTTGTAGTGAACTAATTCAAACCTAGGGCACAAAAAAACCAAAAAATTGGCATTAAACCCCCCAACACAAAAAATAATAAGTAATAACCACCTCATTTAAAAAAAAAATACTACATTATTTGCATTTTGCAATGTGAATGAAAAATGGCAATAAGAGGGTGCATAAGAAAGTTGAAAAAAAAAATGAAGCTTGTTGTCCAAATATGGAGAAAACCCTTGCATTGGCTCATGGGCATGAAAATCATAGCAAATGGAAAAAAAACAAAGAAACAAAATGTTGGTAGGCAAAGAGGCAAGCAAGCATAACCCTAAATCTATGAAAAAATCATTAACATAGGGGTTTTTAAGAACATACCTATTAATGGAAGAAATGAAGTTTGCCTCACTGTTCTTCAATCTTTGATCCACAAAAAAATCTTAGTTGGTGGTGATAATCGTTGTTTGATCCTCAAACACTCCTTGACAACCACCACAAAACTCTTCCCCTTTCTTCTCCAACACTCAGAAACAAAAATGAAGAAGAAAAAAAAAAAGATTTTCCCTTTTTCTAGCCACGGCATAACACACCCGGCGATATTTTCTGTCGTCTCGCGATATTTTGTCGAGATATCGACGATATCTCGGAAATATTGTGATATTTTCAAGAGCCAAAATATCGTGATATTTTCTCGGCGATATTTCGTTTCGGTGAAAATATCACGATATTTCCGATATTCGGCGATATATCGCCGATATTATCATCACGGCTCCAAACAACAACACAACACATCATCCCACTCTTCTTCCAATGCTCCTTTGAGGCAATTTTCTATCTTGAGCTTCTTTCCTTAGGCCTAATATGCTAGGAGAAAGTTGAAACAGATCCGGATCCAGCAGATTGCGAAACACATGGCTCACAAGCTATTTTCCATACCCTGGATCTGCCTATATTGCACTTCACTTCCTCTCCGAGTATCTCCAGCTGTGGAGTCTGGTGGTTGTCTTTCACATATTTTCGATTTGATCCACATCTTTACCTTTTGCATTCAGTTTTTATAGGAACCACCTTAGAGCTTCCACTTTGCATTGACATCATTGTATCCCAGCAGTTCCATTGACCTACTTTTGTGGTCAGCAATTGGATATTAATAATATTATCTTACCTTATCTACAATCAATAATATTAGCCCGATTAGTGAGATGCATTCCAATTCCACAGGAAGGATCTTCAAGTTCTGATACTGCTATAATGCATCACTTGCAAGTTTATCCAGCATACAATTGACTTCACAACCTAGACATTCACTAAGCGCACAGGAATAAGGACACTAGATAACCAAAATAGAAACTTTTTCCTGCAAGCTGCCAAAGGAGAAATCTAAGAACATACTCATGGTATTAATCTCTACAATGTTAAGCAACTGCATAAATAAAACTGACCAATATATACTGCCAAAAGAAAACTAAATAACATGATCAGTAGAATCTAGACCTCTTCCAAAGACCTGAGGATTAGCACAATCAGTTGGTGCCACTTTTGCCGGGACATTGCCAATTTACACCATCCACTTTACACTGGGTGCCATCCTCAGATCAGCGAAAGTGACCAGGAGCTTACTGGGGAGTTATTTCCAAGGAAAAAAGAGTCTAGACCTCTGCCTCAAACAGAAGTCAAATCTTCAGAATCGAACCTTCAACCCACACACAATAATTCGATAACAACCACTCATTCCCCTAACTTGTATTTATAGTCAATGAAGACCAAAGCCTTCCACACTAATGAAAGAAAGGCCTACTGTCTACTTCACCAATCCTTATCTAGCGGGTGAATTGTGGAGATGCATGAGTCCAGACTCCATGTGCAGATACCCAAAGTAATAGGTTGCTGAATGTAATTATTGTTCTTAATTACATGCAACTGTCATGATTCAAGAATGGGAAAGTGGTATTAAGAAAACCAAAAGAGACTTCTTTCCCTTCTTTGGAATCCTCATTTTAGCTCAGATAGTTGAGAAAAAAGATACCTTGGTCACATTAATAGTGAAAGTAAGTTTAGATTGTTGCCTTTAGTTTCAGAAAACATTTCAGTAAGTATAAGAAGTATCACTTAGTCACATCTATGGTGACAGTAGTAACCTTGGTCACATTCATAGTGCAGGTAAGTTTAGATTGTTGCCCTTAATTTCAGAAAACATTTCAGGAAGTATGAGAAATATCACTTGGTCACAATTATGGTGAGAATAGAGTCAATAGACAAGCTTAGATCTCGACAACATCATGACATATGAAATCACAGTTTAGAAAGTTCCCCTTCTTTAAATTTTCCTGAAGGAATAAATTTTCCTGAAGGAATATAAAACATGAGTTCAACCAAAAACTAGAGCTTACCCAATTTCATGACAGGAATATGATGTCACTGTTTCTCATTTGGGTACAGCTGCCAGCTTTAGCTTGACAAACAGAACAGGATGTTGAAGAATGCAGAAAATAGAACCAAAAATCTCAAATCCATCTAACTTCCCTAATCTTTGCCAGCTGCAGGCTATTCCAAACTCAAGACACACACTCTGATCATCAGTGATTACATAGATGATCAGACATAAACACCCAGCTACAACTCAGCTTAGATGATGATGACATAAGCATCCATAGAAAGGATGTTGAAATAATAGACAAATGGTGAAAGGTCAGTGACACACAGGTTGTGTTAGTTTCTATAGCATAGGATGTGTTCCAGCTACAACTCAGCTTAGATGATGATGACATAAGCACCCATAGAAAGGATGTTGAAATAATAGACAAATGGTGAAAGGTCAGTGACAAACAGGTTATGTGTTAGTTTCTACATCATTGGATGTGTTCTAGCCACGAAATTTGGTGGAGAGGCTAGAATACATGAGATCTCCAAAACCCATAAATCGTTTCTGGAAATTCCACCTATAAATGGCTCAATTAAATTAATTGACCAATAACTAAATATTCCTAAGTCTAACTTAGGAAATCTGGTCAATTAATAGTAATTAATTGAGTTTGGTGAGAATTCTCAGGAAACTCATACGGATCGATCCAGAAATGATCTGAGCCATCGATTAAGATTTAATCTTGGCCGTTGGAAACCCACTCCCAACGGGAAGATATAAGAAGGGATCGATTTGGTGATAGAGAACACACTTCAACAATTCGATTTCCTTGGTAGATTGATTTCCAGAGAGCAGCAGCAATTGCCGGGGAGCTAGAGATCGAAGCAAAGATGGTGAGAGCAAGGGACAGTGATCCGGAGGAAGTTTTTCCAGATCCAGAGAGGCAACAGCAAGTGACAGAAGTGATCCACGCAAAGGCAGCACAAGGACTGTGCAGTAGCTGAAGAAAGAAAGTCAATTCAGTTTCCAAAGGTCGGGAAAGTCAAGGACGGAGAGTCACTTCCAGCAGCAGAGACAGGGTAGATGGCTTTCTCAAAGGCAGATTCGAGCCACACGTGTGAGAGGCAACGTAGAGGGCCTACGCTAGGGTTTGGACAGCCAGTTTTTCTGAAGAAGCCATTGTCGGGATTGCTTGTGGGGTGAGAGAATTTTCACTCTAATTATTTATGTCAGATACTTGCTGATTGGATTGCTAATTGGGCATCCATAGATTGTACTCAAATTTCACTGCTGCATAATAATAAAACCCTCATCTATTGCACCGGTATTCCCGTATTGGGTTTTTTCAAGGACAATAGTCCACAAATAATGGTGTCACAATTCTTGTGTGTGTGCTAGAATTTCTCAGTTTTCCAGTATTTTATTTTCCGCAATATTTTAAGGTGAAAATTGCAGTTGTGATTTTATTCATTGTTTCTCGTAGCAAATAAACTACATAATTAAATTTACAGTTAGGAGAATGATTTCCAGTTACTACAATAGATGAAATTTTCACATGGTATCAAAGCGTGAGTGATCAATCGGGAAGCTCAGAAGCGGATGAGAGAATTTTGCTACTCAAAGGGAGCAGCGGGCCGAAATTCCTAGAGGTTGCACAATTCATTAACAAGCAGGCCAAATTGTTGAGGCAGCAATTCGATTTTCAGTTGCAGAAAAGTCAAGTTGCCTGGGATTGTGATTCCACTAGTCAGAGGGAGCATCAGTAGCTCAGATTTTCGCTGAGTAGATTTTTGGTTGGACGCAAAGGGTTTTGCAGCAACTTGCAGAAGCAAAATCTGTGTCGGGTGGAAGAGAAAAGCACACACAGCAGAGGGAAAATTTCTCTAAAAAGGTTTCTACCCAAGAAATCCGATTTTCCAACTACAAATTGGCAGTAGCAGCTAGCAGATCTATGCATTCTTGGAAAGAGTGTGAGTAGTAGAGCAGCAGTCGCGCAAAGGGAAAGAAGGAGTTTTCAATAGATTCAAAGATGGCCACAGTTGGGCTCAGAGATCAGGATAGGTGGGAACTTCCAACTATGTCATCTGGAAGGCTAGGATGTGCTTCCTTCTAGATGAATATGGCCTGAAAGCCCACATGGACAATGTGATAGTAGTTCCCCAGGATGCAGATCAGCTAAAGCAGTACAGGAAGGAAATGGCGAAGGCGATGAAGATGATTTTGGATGGAGTCCAAGATCATATAGTCTTGCATATTTTTAGCAAGAATACTGCCAAGGAAATGTGGGTAGCTCTCTCTACGCTATATCAGAGTTCTTCCAAGCAGTGGAAGATGTTTCTTCAAGAGAAGTTGAGAACCATCAGGATGCAGAAGGGTATGTTGAAGGAAATGTAACTAGGTTCGGTCTTCATAAATGTACTTTTGATATTTGTATTTATTCAAGAAAAGAAATATTATTTTTATAATATATGTCAATGAGTTTCTTGCTCATTGAAGTAGGTCTAGCACATGTTAAAGTGCTATAGGTGAGTCAAAGAGTCAAAAGAATTATGTTGAAGACCTTAAGGGAATGTTACACCATGTATATTTATGTATGAGAGTCAAAGAATACACCTCCAAGCAAAGTCAAGCCTCCTCCTAGTAATGGCACCATTAAATGAAGCAAAGAAGACAAGTCGGCCTAAAGGAGGGACAATCCTCTATATATAGAGGTTGTCCACTCCTCCAACGTCCCATTCATCTACCTCTGAAATCAGCGAAGTAAAGGAGCCGAGAAAAGGTGAGCGAAGGACGAAGAAGGAGCCTCCAAGTGCAGCGAAGAAGATAGAAGGGACAGCGAAGGTTTTGGGACTGTTCTAGGGCCAATACCAGTCACACATGCGAAGCAACTTACAGTCAAGCATATCTCATTGTTTGGGCTTGAATCTAGGCCTACAAGGCCTCCTATCCAAGCAAGAAGGAGGGTCCTCAAGCGAAGGAGAGAGGAACCATATTACATCAAGCAAACCTCCCACACGTGCAAGAATTAGGGTTGCAAAACAGTCCTACCAAGTCTGCATCTACACCTCAAGGAAGAGCTCATTTGGTCAAGGAGGAGGTAGGGATCATCACAAGGGAAGGGACTCATCACAAGTGTCTCTTCTAGAGCAAGTGCAACAAGGTACATCAACAGTTGAAGGAAGAACAAAGTGTCGGAAGAAGGAGGACGAAGTGTCGGGGAACGAAGTGCCGGAAGGAGGAAGACAAAGTGCCAGGGAAACCAAGTGCAGAGAGGAGGAAGGACTTGACTTGTGCTTGGAGGATATTCTAGTCAAGGGTCTAGGGTTTGGCATTGATCAATAAGAAGCTTCAATAAGAGAAAACTTACCGAAGGGTTTTCCTCTCAAGAGAAGAGAGGTTTTGGCCCTGGCAGAGAGCCAACATCTTGTGTTCTTGTTCTTATGTTTTGGTAGCAGTTTGATGAAGCACACACACATGCATTAATAAGAAGAACAAGAAGATTAAGCTAACAAGACAAATTGTAAAAATACTTCACAAATTGTTATCAAGTCAAGAAGAATCATACTAAACCTAATTGCCCTAGATTCTTCAATAGGGTGAAGGCATAGATCCCTTCCTCACTCGGATTCAGGAGGTCAAAGATTAGCTAGCAACCGTTGGGGAGGCACCCTAACCTACAGAGCTTGTACGATTGGCACTAAATAGTGTCTCAGATGACTGGCAAGTGTTTGTTCAAAGCATTTTGGGCAGAGACACTTTGCCTAGTTGGGACAGAATGTGGGTCGATCTGCAACAGGAGGAGTTAAGGCGAGCTCTAGTAAAGAGTGCCATCAACGGTAACAGCAGCAAGACCGCGAAAAGTGAGAAGGAAGAGGAGAATGTGGCCCTTGCATCGAAGGGTCCCAATCAGGAGCACGGGGAGCAGAAGAAAAAGAAGGACCTGTCAAAGGTCAAGTGCTTCAGGTGTGGCGAGTTTGGCCACTACAGTACCCAGTGTCCTCTCAGGAAGAAGGACAAGCAAGACCAGCAGGCAGCCTTAGCGGAAATAGACAAGCTTTCCTCTAGGCTAGAGGAAGAGTTTGCTATGTTCGCAGATATACCTCCAGGAGTGAGGTGGGGTGATTTGGTGTTGTAGCCCCAAAGAGCTACAGAGTTTGGGCAGGGTCCTTGAGGAGTCCACCTCATGGATCATTACTTGGCTACAGCGGCCCACAGTATTCAGTAGTAAGATGGATCAATGACAGTTGATGCAGCTAGTACCAGAGTGACAATTGCATACTAGTAGCAGTCAGATGCTGAGGAGTGCAATGCAATGTTGACAGCAGCACAGGTGGCTCAGTGCAGAGTTGGCAGCAGCGCAGATTCTTCAGTGACAGTGCAGTGGCTAGTAGCAGTTAGAGGCTCGGGTGTCAGATGCATCATATTGATCACAGATGATTCAATATTTCACATGTTTCTCAGTTGCAGTTGATGCAGTTGCAGCAACAACATATGAGAGGGAGTTGCAATGCAAATGTAGTGTTGGCAGCGGTATAGCAGGGAATGCAGCATCATAATTGCACAGTAGTTGGTGGGCAGTAGCAACCAGACATCAGCAGTGTGACAGGAGGTGATACAGAGATAGGGTGTTGTGGCAGGATGTGCAGCACTTGAGATAACACATTCCTCACTATAGTATCGGATGTTTTCTAGCCACGAAATTTGGTGGAGAGGCTAGAATACATGAGATCTTCAAAACCCAAAAATCATTTCTGAAAATTCCATCTAGAGATGGCTCAATTAAATTAATTGACCAATAATTAAATATTTCCTAAGTCTAACTTAGGAAATTTGGTTAATTAATAGTAATTAATTGAGTTTGGTGAGAATTCTCTAGAAACTCACATGGATCGATCCAGAAACTATATGAATCATCGATTAAGATTTAATCTTGGTCGTTGGAGCCAAACAGGAAGATATAAGAGGGGATCAATGTGGTGATGGAGAACACACTTCAGCAATTCGATTTCTTTATTAGATTGATTTCCAAAAAGCAGCAGCAGTTGTCAAAGAGACTGAGATCGAAGCAAAGACAATGAGGCGCACGGACATTGATCCGGAGGAAGTTTTTCCAGATATGGAGAGGCAGCAGCAAGTGACAGAAGTGATCAACGTGGAGGCAGCGGAAGGACTGCACAGTACCTGAAGCAGAGTAGTTTGATTTAGCTAGGAAGGAAGTCGATTCAGTTTCAAAAGGTCAAGAAAGTCTTTCGGATGGCCGGAGTCACTTCCAGTAGCAAGTCAAGCTAGATGACTTGCTCAAAGGTAGATTCGAGCCACAAATGTGAGAGACAGCGTAGGGACTACGCAAAGGACCTACATTGGGGTTTGGACGGCCAATTTTTCTGAAGAAGCCAATGCCGAGATTGCGTGTGGGGTGAGGGAATTTTCTCTCTAATTATTTATGTCAGATACTTGTTGATTAGATTGCCAGTTGGGCATCCATAGATTGTACTCAGATTTCATTGTTGCGTAATAACAAAACCCTCATCCGCTGCACCGGTTTTCCCACATTGGGTTTTTCCAGGAGCGATTGTCCTCAAATAACAATGTCACGATTCTTGTGTGTGTGCTAGAATTTCTCATTTTTCTTGTATTTTATTTTCCACAATATTTTATGGTGAAAATTGCAGTTGTGATTTTATTCATTGTTTGCTATAGCAAATAAACTGCATAATTAAATTTACAGTTAGAAGAATGATTTCTAGTTACTGCAATAGATGAAATTTTCACATTATGAAATTGGAGGACGAGGGCATAAACATTCAAAGAGTAGTTTAATTTAAGTTAAATTACAATAAATATCCACTGGTGGCCAATATTGCCCAATGGGACTGTAAATCATATGAAGATAGATGACAGTATTGGTAGTGCAAAAGCATCTCCAAAAGAAGACAAAAAAAGCATATAAATGCTAGAAGGAAAAAGCAGGAAAGCTAGAAAAGAAGAGGAGGAAGCAAGGTTGCACCAAACTGCATACAAGCAAAAGTGTACTCTGCTAAAGTTTCAACAGAGGTATAGACAAGCAAATAGCTTTAAAGCTTGCTCTTGAAATACAAAAGTGATGATATATGGCCCACTCTACAATCATCAATATTAGCCAGATTAACAAGATGCATTCCAATTCCACGGGAAGGAACTTCAAGCTCTGATACCACTATAATGGATCATTGCACAGATCATCCAGCATAAAATTGACTCCACAATTTAAACATTCACTAAGCACACAATCATAAAGACACTAGGTAACTAAAATAGAGACTCATTCCAGCAAGTTACCGATAGAGAAATCTAGGAAGACCATATTATTAATCTCTATAATGTTGAGCAACTGCATAAATAAACCTGACCAATATATAATACCAACAACAAACTAAATAACATGCTTTGAAGAGCCTAGACCACTGCCTAAGTGCAAAGGGTCAGCCCAATCCGTTGGTGCCACTGTTGCCAGGACATCGCTGATAATCCAGCCTGCTGCGCAGGTCCTGGGTTTGATTCCCTTGACATCAGGTGCACCAACCTAAGCCAACCTCATTACACTTGGTACCATCCTCAGACCAAAGGAAGTGCCCAGGAGTTTCTCAGAAGTTATTTCCAAGGAAAAAAAGGAGTCTTGAACTCTGCCTCAAACGGAAGTCAAATCAGAATGGAATCCACACACAACAATCCAATAACAACCACTTATTTCCCTCACTTCTATTTATAGTCAATGAAGACCAACGCTTTCCAAAGTAATGAAGGAAAATCCTACTGTCTACTTCACCAATCGTCATCTAGCAGGTGCATTAGGGAGATACATGCAGTCCATGTGCACATAAACCTAAGTAACTTGTTGCAGTAATTATTGTTCTTAATTACATGCAACCATCATGATTCAAGAATGGGAAAGTGGTAGTGAGAAAACCAAAAGAGACTTCTTTCCTACTTTGTAATCCTCATTTTAGCTTAGATGTTAGACTGTGAAAAAGAGATACCTAGTTCACATTCATACTGAATCTAAGTTTAGATTGTGGCCTTTAATTTCAGAAAACATTTCAGTAAGTATAAGAAATATCTCTTAGTCATATTTATGGCAAGAGTAGACAAGCTTAGATCTCGTTAATATCATAACATGTGAAATCACAGTTTAAAAAGTCCCCTTTCTTCCTCGTTTAAATTTTCTTAAAGGAAAATAAAACATGGAATTCAACCAAGAAATAGAGCTTACCCAATTTCATGATGGGAATATGATGTCACTCTTTCTGATTTTAGTACGGCTGCTACCTTTAGCTTCACAAAACAGCACAAGATGTTGAAGAGAGCAGCAAATAGCACCAAAAATTTCAGATTCGTCTAGCTTCCCTAATCTTTGCCAACTGCAGGCTATTCCAACCTCAGGTCACAACCTCTACTCATCACTTCAGTCATTGTTCTTCTTCTATGAACAGTCCAGCATTTTTCATATATCTGCACCTTCCCTTTGCTACAATGGTCCAGACTTGACCTCAACAAGTGCCTTCTCCCATCATATCATGAAATGACTTCCAGCTAAATCCATTTTTCCTGTATTGGAGCCTTTCAGATTCCTTGTATTATTCCTCCAAAATTGTCTGCCCACAAATAGTACAACTTTCAGCAGCAGACTTCACAGCAGGGTACTGCATTTTGACTGCTAAGACCAACCTGAAACATTGCTAAAGATCTCATACTTCTCATCTTTTGATACTTATTGACATCTATGCATGTTTTGGAACCACTGGACTTTAGGATGCCCCTTCTGGCGGCCTGCTTGAAAGGGATAATCCTGAAAACTATCGACGCAAAAATCAAAAATCGCTGCAAAAATGCAATGAGTTTGGACACTACCACTTTCAGGGTTTGCAATGAAAAGCTTCACCAAACCCAAGCCCTCGCTGCAGTAGCCTAATCAGTCTTTAAAAATTCCAATTATACAACATTTGCCTTGCCTGAATTCAGACCATAATTTATTAAGTCTGAGAATAAGGCTTGTTTTGTTTTTTCTTATCTCCGGCTATTTGTTCAATTGCTGCTTCAGATCAAAACCTCCCAGACGAATCAAAACTCTGGCTTAACTCTAAACTGGACTTTTTTACGTCACCTGATGCAGAAATTTTTTTTCTTGACTCTGCGTACATAAATTTATCTCCCTGCCCTTTTGAAGATGCATAAACATTGCTGATAAGCATGTTTCAACTGTCTCTCTCAGCTCCTGCTATTCCTTTACTTTCATTACCTGAAAGTGATCCCTGACTGAGACACTGCTGTAGTTACCGTGAAACTTTCAAAAAAGCTTCTGCAGGACTATAAGAAACCCTAGGAGATTCGAATCCTCACTTAGCACCTCCGTCCTTTCTACAAACATTATTTTTGCTTAAGGATACTTCAAAGCACACGCAGAAGAATTTACCATGTCCTTATTCGAAGCTGGATTTAGCAAAAAACCATCAGCTTCTCCTGACCTCAAAACGGTTTCCTCCTTAGAATCCAAAACTACCTTGCGAAAATCCGATTGCTATAAGATTCTACAGACTCTCTGAATTTAACAGAAAATTGTAGCATTATCTGTTTGTAGCTGATTTCATGAAAAAACCTGCGAACTGCCTCATCTGTACCCGACTTCCGTAATCAACCTATGGCATGACTCATTACGCTTGACTTCGTCTAAAAAGGCAAAAGGAAACCGGCTAAGAATAACCAGAACATAAGCTGATTCTTTTCAAAGTCATTTTATGGTTTTCTTGCTAGGAGCTAATTGCTATGTCGAAATATAGAACCCGATTTTTCCTAAAGATTTCCCTTGAACGGATTTCTACTGAAGTTGTAGAAGTTCGTAGTTGCCGGAAGTTGTTTTCTTCCCAGAATTTGCACATTCCATGGAACGAAGCCGCTTCCATTTAAAATAATTTAAAAACTATTTCCCGTGAGACTAAAATCTGCACAAATCTTTGAAAACTTCACGAGCCTGAAGCCAGTTTCTGATGATAATGCTAAAGGTGATCTTTATTTAAACCAATTTCCATCCAAATTTAAAGAATTTGCCTTTCTGGAGGCCGATTTAACAGGTTTAAAGGACTCCATCGAGCATATATTACGCTGAGAAATAAACAGATTAAATATTTTCTCGCCTAAGACCTGATTTCAGCGAATTATCCTGGGAAACATCATTTCTTCCCATTCTGACAGAGATATTCAAAACTTCCTCTCCATTTTCACAATTTAATAAGGAGATTTCCTCGCCGAAGACAAAAGTATTGTTGACCTCCCGGACTTGACGTACCTCGTTTCAAAGTCTGAAAAAAAAATTGTCCCTAGAGGACTCCGTAATACGTTCAATATCAGTAAAGCACGTCGTTCGGGCTCGGATCAAACTGTGCCAAGCCAATTCATATGCTGCGAGCTCGAAACTTTACTCACATCGACCGAAGACCCACTCAGAAATGGTTCATCTGTAGCTTCACGACAGTAACTGCCGCAAGGTAAAGGTTCCCTCCAGCGAGGCAAAAGTTGTGAACAAACAAAAGACTTCCTGGCGGAAGGCGTGAAGGTTCTCAGCATAAAAATCGGGTTCTCCATTCAACAAGATTTCGTATTGTTACGAATACATTAATTGCTGTCCAGGAATTAATTCTGACAATAGCAGTATTTTTTTTATTATTTATTGTTGCAGAATATAAATTTGTTTTAGTGCTGGAGACATAAAAGGTTTTAGAAGAAATGAAATAAACAACGAACGATCAAAGCTTAAAATATATATATATATATATATTTAAAGAGGATGTGTTGAAATAATAAGGATTGGGTTCTGAGTGTTGTGGATGTAATTTAGTTGGTTAATAAAATGGAGGGGTAGAATTAGGAGGACGTTAGATATTTTTGAATGAAAGTAATTGTTCTCAGATTTAAAGAGGTTATCTTTTCTTATAAATAAAAGATTTTATTTATTAATTTAATATTTAATTTAAATATAATGTTATTATTATTAGTAGTTATTATAAATATTTTTATAGTTTTAAATTAAATTATTTTTATTTTTATTTATTATAAATATTTTATGGTTTTAAATTAATTATTATTATTATTTATTATAGATATTTTTATAGTTTTAAATTAGATTATTATTATTATTATTATTTATTATAAATATGCCGTGGTTTTAAATTATTTTGATTATAATGGAATGGTTTATATATATAATTTTGATTGTAATTGAATGGTATATTGTTTTGATATTTAATATTTTATGATTTAATTATTTTTTTAATTTTTAAATAAAATATTAATTTTATTTATTTATTTTGAGTGGTAAAAAAATTAATTTATTGGTTAATATTGTAATTAATGTTGAATAAATGTAAATTAAAGGATAACTTAAGTGATAACCAGTAGGTTTAATTTTTAAATTTTTATTTAGGTTTTATTTTCCAAAGACATGTTAGTCTATGTGGCAAAAACCCGAACATGTTGAAAATCTTGACTAGAAGGAATGGAAAAGTGGAAACAGAAAAACATTTCATTTTAGAATGTGAGGCCTTCAAAGACAACACTAAAAGTTATGCAGATATGCAAAAATCCGAACATGTTGAAAATCTTGACCCGAAGGAATGGAAAAGTGGAAACAGAAAAACATTTCATTTTAGAATGCGAGGCCTTCAAAGACAACACTAAAAGTTATGCAGATATGCTCCCAGCTAGCTCTTGGGATAATCTATTTAGCGAGGGTTTGTCAATTTTGAAGCTTCACAGAAAAAGGGGGCCGAATACATCAACCAGATGAAGAAGCAATCTTCCCATATGCTATCTTTAGCCTCATCGATGTTAAAAATAATTTCTTTCTTTCTTTCTTTCTTGATATTGAGGTGAAAGTCGTGTTAGTAATATTTATTTAAATATCTTGATATTAAGGTTGAATAGTGGCATCCATTGTGATTTGTTTAAGTCTTGCGATTCTTAGAAATTACTAATTCACCAATTACCATTTTAAAAAAAATGTTAAACAAATTTAAATCTTCTTAATAATATGTTTATTCAACATAGAAGTTATTTAATTTGGTTCAAATTAAGTGCAAGTTTTCACCTTCCCACCATAGATACCTTTAGTCCTCACAAGAGGACTAAAATGTAGATGTGAAATAACAATATAATTTGTATGCAAGGCATAGAAAAAATAATCAAAATGGATAGTGTGAGTACTATATATCAGTTTAAAGACCTCAAAATCCACTAATAAATCAATTTTACCATTTTAATAATGAAATTGAAATCAACTACTTAATTGGTGATGGTCATAATGTGAAGTCTTATGTAATGTATATGGTTCAAGGTTCAAATTTTCTAGATTTATCATGTGAGCTAACCAAAATTTCTTAAATTTTGCTTAAAATTAAGCAAAAAAGATACCATAAAAAATGATTAAACTCATTCACTATTTATACTACTTTTTGCTTGCAAATATGCTACCTCCAAATACAAAATTCAAACTATAGTTTTATTTTGCTATTACAACGAAAGTGGAGTTGGTTGCACTCGCTACCAAAGTGAATTAATTTGAAGTAAGAGCTTAAAAATTGACTACTTCTTCAATTTAAAAATGGATTCATATAAAAGGTGAGAGATTAAAAAGTCACTACTTCCTCAATGACAAAATCTAAACTATGTTGGTTAGATTATTGTTATAATTTATTATCACTAATTTAAGTTTTAATATTAATATATTTGGTAACAATTATATTAAAGAATTTCCAAAGTAACACATATTAAGAGTTTCAATGTGATTATAGTTAAAAAATGTAATTCCTACTTGTCTTAGGTGTGATGCTTTCTTAGTAAAGGAGTTTGTTCTTGTTCTTTAGGAGTTGTTTAGATCTAGATGCTTCCTAGATTGGTGTGTGGTTGAGATATTCTCCCAACCAAGTGATTATGTGTCGAAAATAGTTTGTCTACCTTGAGATAACACTTCATGTATATATATGTAATATTATTTCGTTAATGAAAAGTGTTCTTATATAATTGGTTCAGGATCGATGAAAGAATTAGTTTCAGTAACCCTAGGCTTTGCGGCCCTACAGCATTTGTTGGCCTCAAAAGCAGCTTGACAGAGAGAAGTGATCATGATTGGGTTAAATCTAAACAAAGATGGGTCGATCGCAACACTCGTAGGTGTCATTGTCATGGCTTGATTGCGAAATCTACCAACTGGATTCTCATCGGCGGATTAATTTTTCCTGCGGAGGTAAGTTCTTTGATTATCTGGTTTTTTCTTTTGGATAGGGCGGCCCATCATGGTCGGTCTACCCTGGGGATCTCAATTATATTAGGAGGGCGCAACATTAAATAACCTAGTTGCAAATGGCCCTAAATTTCAAAAAGCTCCTTTGTAACACCCTTTGCCCACATCTACCCAAGCAACCAGCCAAGCAAGGTAAACATGTGACGAGAGGCCACTATGATATGATTCGACCTCCTAAGTCATGTTAAAGAAGTAGAATCGACATAAACACACCATACAAACCTTCAACATCAGCCTTAGGACCCTCAGAAACCAATCCAACACTTCAGGCAGCTTGCCCTTGGGTCCTATTATCACTCCTCCGGATCTCCAAGGCTAAGGAAGAGTCCAACTAAGGTAACCATAGACCAATCTTTTGACTTGGTAGCTAGCCCTACCAAGCCGAAGAGGGCTCTCTCCAAAGAATCACAGCCAAGAGGGCTGGATGGATTAGGGTTTTAGGCTAGGTATAAAGTTCAGAGGTTGTTTTGATTTGATTTGATGGGGTTATTGATAGATGAGGATATTAGGTCAAAGAGGGTAGGTCAAGGCAAATAAGATATGATTGCAGACATTCAAAGGGGTAAGGTAGGCAGAAGGCTTAACACTTAAAAGGTGATTTGGTGAGATGTTTTAAGACTGATGAGGAGTTAGGAAGAGCATAGGAGATGTATTCTTCCTAAACTGAAGAAAAAATGGACAAATTATGATAACTTTCCCAAAACAGAGCATGAGCAAACATATATTCAGCCTATCAACTTAAAAGTACCATATAACAAACATGAAATGGTTTATGAACTTAAAAAACTTTCATACAAATGATAACAGAGAAGAAACAATGCTAAACATTCATACCACATGTATCCCAAAGAAATAGTTGCAACTCATCTATTAAAATTGGCCAAATTCTGATACAATAGTGTCTCTGATCAATACTACAACATCCAACTGAGTCCAACCTCTGAAAAGAGTGAAGAAAGGGAAGATATAGACATCAAAACAACCTTCTCTCATCCTCAGGGGTTGAATCCCTGAGTTGAGGAAGAGATCCACAAAAATATGAACTGATACTTAGAGTGTAGGGAGGTCCAAGTGACTCGTCCCTAATTACATTGAAACATATTCATTTGTCTTGATGATAAATTTTACCTGATGAATCTACCCCTAGGTAACTTATCCACATCATTACTACATTTACCATCCTTAATTACATAGGTGAAAACATCATTTTCTGAAATAAAAGTCAAAATTACAGTGAAAATTCAAAAAAAATAGCAAATGATCAAGTGCGCCCTCACAGTGTCAAGTGTGCCCTCCCTGTTGCAGGCTGATTTTGACTTAGTTGTATGTATCCAAATCAGGCTCAAGATGGCTTGTTGGAAAGCCCTTCAAGTCTACTTTTTGAGTATGCCTCTAGTTTGCAAAATGAAGGTGATTTGACCCCTCAAAAATTCATTCTCCCAATACTGCTATGTGTGTAGCGCCTAGGCCAAAATTGAGGTAGAAACATGTTTTTTTGCTTCTTCTTTTTTCCCTTTTTACCTGCTAGTTTTACAAACTAAGGCTTGAAAAGTGGTTTTCTTAGATATATTGGTCATTTGGAATCCACTGGTGATCTTCATTTGCTCAAAAAGTGCCCCAAAAAAGCGTTTGACCATGTTGCTAATATAACTCTGTCCAAAAACGCACAGAAAAAGACAGAAATTACAAAAATGAGCCAAAATGCTTCAAAATTAGTGAAGTGGCTGATGATGGTGTGGCTAGGATTGGAGTGAAGCCTCTGCAAGTATATCAAGTTTCTTTTTCTTTTCTCGATGAGTTAGGGCTTCAATCTTTGCATTTGCTACCTTGAGCTTTTCCCTTGCATTTCTTTCTCTTTTGGCATAATGTTTTGCCATTTTTCTCTGAATGCCATTTTCTTGATTGCCCTTGTCTAGGAGCTTCTCTAAATGTTGGTTTACCTTGTCAAGACAATGCTCTCGATTCTCATTAATCATGATGGAAAATTGTTCATTCCATGTGAGTTGATTTGCAAGCTCAGCCTCCTTTTGTCTCTCTATTTCTAGAGCTCTTTTCAACCCTCTAGTCCTAGGTTTGCTTTTTGGTTCTTGCTCTTATTCAAGTTCACCATATATTCCATAGGTCTCATCAAGCAATGCCTTGACTTTCATTTCTTCTATTTTTGTCTTGACGAGTTGAATCTCCATGACATCATGTTTGGCTTGAAGCTGCTGGTTTTCTTTCTCATAATACGAAATAATATATTTGGACCTCTCTAAGTTGGTCTAGAGCTCCGTGATAAGTGCATCTTTTTCCTTAATGACAATGCTAGTCTCCTCATTGTCATCATGCTCACCTGGGTTGACCAAGTCAAAATCTTGCTATGTCTCATGGAGGTCCTCCTCCTCATGTTGAATCTTTGTCTCTGTCATCTTTTCTTTGCCTTTGTGTACCTATTTTTTTGGTGAAGAAGGAAGGGCCCCTCCCACAATCTGTGGGGCAAACACCTGCCTATGACCTCTCTGATAAGTATGTGCCAACGTTCCCAAATCTTTCCTTTTAGGTTTGATGACCTCAACCTGTTTAGTCTGCTTCGGCTCACCAATCTCATCTCTGCTAGGTGACTCAATGTGCTCATGAAATGGTGATGGTGGAGGTGATGGTGAAGGAGACTAATCTGATGATGATGCATGATCTGTGGGCTGAGATGGAGGAATGGATGTGGAAGGATAAGATGATGAAGGCACATTTTGAACATTCTGAATAGATGGATCAGTGAATATGGGATTGGCTATGAAGGTACTCCATGCAATGTTTAGTTCATTGAGATGATAGAGGACTATGATTTTGATGAGGGAATGATGGAAAAGACTTCTCATTTGATGTTCATAGTCTCTTTTCTAGACAAAAAATTCCATATTCTCAAAGCTTCGAAAAAGGTAGTAGGGTATGTTGAGCATCTTTACGCTAGTAAAATGCATTAAGAGCCTCATGTGCTAGGAATAAAGTCTATAAAATCTATCTTCGCATGAAAATTATTTCATGATAATCTTCATCATTGAGGCATATATGTCCGGGAGGTAAGAAAAAGGAAAAAAAAACTTATTTTCCTCATTCTTGTACCTTGGTTTTATGAAAGGCTCATAGTAATGTTTCTCCAATTCACTTTGCTTGAAACATTTATCCCCAACATTTGGGATCCCGATGGTAGGTGATATAATGGCAGTGGATATGGTAAAAGTGACACCATCTAGAGTAACTTGGTTGTCATGGAGGTTAGATATGAAAAGTCTAGACAACATGGCATGGTGTTGGACTTTTTGAATTTGCTCACAGAATTCATAACAACCAACATTTTTGAAACATGTCATAGCCATAGGAGATGCCAAGAGTTCCCTGATATCTGTTGGCTCAAATCTGAGTACTCTCCCCCCTTTGTGTGGTCTCTTCACCTCTGTTTCTTCTCCCTCACTGTACGGTTTGTTTTCTTCTTCTTCCATGGTGTTTTAATGTCAAAAAACTAGGGAGGTATGATGTTGGTTGAATGTGGTTTTTAGGAATAAGGAATGGGAAAGGGAAATTGAGGGAGATGGTGTTAGGGATTTATGAAATAGGGGAGCGGAAAGGGAATAGTAACATGATGGAATTTAGGATGGGAAAATTATTTACAGGTTGGGGGTTGGGATCCTAGGTAGTTATAGCACCTAGGGCTTAGCGTATTGGGATAAAGGGTTTAGGGAAAGGGAATTGTAATGAGGGAAGGGTATGAAAGTGTATGGGAATGCAATTCGGGATTTGAGAGTGCAATGGTGATTTGAGGGAGATACTAGGGTTTTAAATGAGTAAAACACCAAATCTTTAATGAAACTTCAAAATACCATAAGGAATGATTGTAGGAGGAAGAAGAAATATATTTTAAACTGACACTCACTTGCTGGAGGTTCAAGACAACGTTGTCGAATCTTTGGAGGCAATTTGGCGAAGTCCAGAAGCGTTTTTGGCTTTTCTGGGCAAGGAAGTGCGCCCTCTCTTTGGTAGGTGCGTAGCGCCAGAAGGAAGTGCACCCTGTCTTTGGCAGGTGCGTAGTGCCAAAAGGAAGTGCGCCCTCTCTTTAGCAAGTGCATAGTGCCAAAAGGAAGTGCGCAGCTCCAGAAGGAAGTGCACCCTCTCTTTGCAAAATGTGCAGCGCCTGCTCTGTTTTTTGGAATTTTTGCCCAGGAACTTGAAAAATGCACTCTTGGAGTTTGCTCAACGATGGTAGGAGACAAATGAAGTTGAATTTGATGCTATGAAGGCTCTTATACTTGAGTGAATTTGTTTTTTTTTTTTTTTTTAAACCCACTTTTTAATGTTTCAATTCACCTTTGAAAACTTTACTAATTACCCTTTACACGTTGATTTTCTTCTTTACAGATTGATAATGCTGGAGTTTAGCACTCTTTATATTTGACTTTGATTTTATGAAGTTGGAATATAGATTTTGAGTTGGAAACTTAGGAACAATACTTATTACATATAGTGAACATAAAATTACATAAAAAATAAAAATAAATTACATCTCTTTTTGAATGAAATTACACTCTAGTATGAAAATCATATTTTGAAACTAAAATTAGAACTTTAGCAACCATGCTAACATGTTTGGAAATCCTCTTTAAATGAAAAATGGATATCATTGGTGTTCACTCTCATAATTTTTCTGGCCTTATGAGATGAAATGGAGTATTATTGGACCTTGGAAAAATGAAACCTAGAGACTTAATGAAAACCTTGAGTGAGCAGAGTTCATGGTGACTTGACTGACATAAAGACATGATGAAATGAGCTTTCTTGATTAAAGTAATGCTCAATAAGACATGAAGGTGGGCCAGCAACTATAGATTTTTGAGGGAGAGTGAGGTTTTTTACTAGGGCTACCATCAGTGAGTAAATTTTTGAATGAGGACTCAGGTGGAATGACAAAAATTTCTGAGCGAGACCCTAATATGAATATGAAAATAGGATTTTTTTATCACTGATGGCAGTATGCAAATACTAACACTAATAGGTCCCACTGAACTTTTGGATAACTAGACCTCTGGGCGCTCTCATGCTATGGGCATGCCAGCTTCCAAGGACCTTTGGACGCTCTCACAGGCCTGCCTACCAACATCAGGGAGTCTTCTTTTCAGTTTTGTGCCAAAATCCCCAAGAATTAAGCCACATTTTCAGGCCCAAAGCCCAGGTCACTGCCCAGAATTGCATGATACCTTCAGAACAGTAAAATAACATGAAAACAACAGTGATAATGTAATTACTTGAATAATACATTGATTGGACCACTATTATCCATGACAGGCATTTTCGTCAAACATGTCATGAATATGTAATCTACAGGTGTAAATAACAAATCTGAGCATAGGGGTCTCATACTTAGTTGAGAATCGCTATGAAGCATTGATGTCTCAACACATCAACTACCATTTCATCCATTAGGTCATAGATACATTAATCATTCATTCACAAGTAAAAACATGATGAGAGCCATACATGGCCACTGTCATAAAACACATAAATAACCAGCATAATAGCAACATAAATAGCATGAAATCACAACCATATAAGCCACATATAATCCAGTATAATAATCGTTGAATTACAAGGAGAAATAACCTCATATTGATGATCCCAAATCCAAACTCGGGATGGGACTTCCACGTTTTACCCGACCGTAGAATGGTTGAGCCCAATCTCTCTTCATCCATTCACCCCCATGCCATATTCCAGGCATGAATGTGGGATCTCATAGAACACATCAATCAAATCTCATCCATGGCTTCTAGAGGCCATCCACCTCAACTCATCAAACAGTGATTCCACCTCACAGTCGTACATCAGAAAACCATCATCAGATTGGTCTCCATCCAAGCCTTTTAGGGCTTCTAGAGCGTTTGTCCAACCAAGGCTTCCAGGACTAGTAACTCAACCCACAGCTTTTACCGGGCTTCCAGATCATTTGTCCAACCAGGGATTCCAGGACTAGTAACCCAACCCACCAAGGGATTCCAGAGTGTTTGTCCAACTAAGGCTTCCAAGACTAGTAACTCAACCCAAGCTGTTACAGGGCTTCCAGAGCGTTTGTCCAATCAGGGATTCTAGGACTAATAACTCAACCCAAGATAAGGAAACATGAGAACCAACCAAAACAAAACAAGGAAAACAATCCACAATCATCGGCTTACCAGGAAATGGCAAGGTTAAGCAATCCACTATCAATCTAGGCAATCCTCCATGCTAGTGACAGATCATCACCAAAAATCCACATGCATATGCCATGCATGCCAAGACTAGTGAGGAAAACATACATACAACTCGGTTCCTGCAAGAAAATCTCATTGTAGCTGTTGATCTTGATGTCCTCTTGTGCTTTTCTCCTCTTCCTTTGCCTCCTTCGTCCAAATATCCAAATATTCCACACCCTCCAAGAGTGCTCCAAGAAAACTCTAAGTATCCAAGAGTATGAGAGAGAGAGAGAGAGAGAGAGAGAGAGAGAGAGAGAGAATAATGAGAGAGCTGCAACATTGAACTGACAAAAGGTTACCAATTGATACTCATAAGCCTTTTTATTAATGAGGCCTCTATTTTCTCCATTTTCCATTATTTTCCTTCATTTTCCTCCTCATATGCAACCTGTGACCTTTCACCTCCCTTTTCTCCTAATTTCCATTATTTTAATAAATAAATGTGCCAAAAACGCCATTTTTCCTTTCCAATTCCTTAGCCATTGCCTTTTCCAATTTCCTTAGCCATTTATAACCAAATGAAAACCCACATTAGGATGTCTTGCCCAACATTGAGCTTGGAATAAGTGTCCCATCAACCATGGTTGTTATTTTGCCTTTTTTTTACTTTTATTACATGAAATTTTCACCAAGGTTGTTACAGAACCCTCCCCCTTGGGGGAACACCATCCTTGGTGTTCAAAAACACCTAAATATATTATTGATGGAGCTTTATAACTTAGCTCGATGCAGTATTTACAATGATCAACCTGCTGAGAAGTAACCAACATGAAAACATAACAAACATAAAATCATAATGACATGACACCCATACGCTTATTGGAGCTTTATAACATATCTCATGGCAGTATTTACATCCATATATATATTTACATATACCAAATGACCAAACATATACCAAAACATATACCAAGAATGTACCAAAACACCATACCAAAACACCATGCCAAAACTGCTTTGCCTCAACTGGAAAACAAGGAAGGATACATATCCCACATCTGATCCGCCATCTCCCATGTAGCTTCATCAAGCCCAAAGTGCTTCCAATTCACCTTAACTTGCTCGATCACTCGGTTTCGGAGCATGAGCACCTTTTTATGCAATATACACCAGGCTCGGGCTAGAATTCTTCGTTTGGTTCCACCTACAATACAGACCAATCAATCACATGATCAACATCCTTAACATACTTCTTAAGCAATGGTACATGGAAAACATCATTGGACTTTCACTGTCGGAGGTAGTGCAATTCGATAAGCTACTAGCCCAATCCTCTCAACAATACTAAAGGGTCCACAAAATTGTGGTGTCAGCTTGACACATGATCCAATCTGTAAGGAGCTCTTCTTTGGTTTTATGCACAAGTACACATGTTCCCCAAACTAGAGCTCGTTGAACAAAATGTTCTGATATGCATAACTATTCTTCCTATCATGTGTTGCCTTTAGATTCTTCTTGATCACTTGCATTTCCTGTTCCATGTCTGCCAACATGTATGGTCCAATCAACACCATGTTCAGTGGATCACTCCAATTGATGGGAGTGTTACAACTCCGTCCATACAATGCCTCGAAAGGACTCATCCTCAATGACTCTTGATAACCATTGTTGTATGCGAACTCAACCAAGGGAAGATACTCCTTCCACTTTTGTTGTTGATGCATCACATACATCCTCAACATGTCCTCCAATATCCTGTTGACCCTCTTTGCCTGTCAATCTGTCTGCGGATGATAAGTTGTACTGAAGGCCAAATTTGTGCCCAAACCTACAAATAAATCCTTCCAAAACTTGGAAGTGAACTTCACATCCCTATCTGACATATTTTTCTTTAGAATACCATGCAATCTGACCACATCCCTAATGAATCCATGTGCTACATCGCTAGCTGAGAATGTAGACTTCACTAAAATGAAGTGCGCAACCTTTGTCAACCTGTCCACAACGACCATGATGGAATCATGTTGTTTCACTGCCCTCAATAATACTATGATGAATTCCATGGAAATGACCTCTCATTTCCATTTGGGAATCGCAATCGGCTATAGCAGTCCACCTGGATGTTTACACTCTACCTTCACACGCTGACAATCAAAACACCCAGCCACAAAATTTGCTACATCCCTCTTCAGGTTTGGCCAATAATAAAATATCTTCACTGCGATTAGTGTCTTTTGATAACTTGGGTGACCCGGATATGGTTTCGCATGAAACTCTCTTAATATCACCTTCTTGATCTCACTACTATCTGGAACATATATCTTATCTTTGAATCTGACCAATCCGTCTGTTGTAAGGCAATAGTCCTCATCCTGTGCGCCTTCACGTGTACTTGTACTTGTACTACCACTTGTACCTATACCTATACTCTAATGCAACCTGTGCATAATCTCCAAATATCTGACATTTTTCTTACCTGCCTGCAAGATCCTATCATGTAAGTATGTCCCATAGGAGCTCATAGTTGCTAAGTGATTTACCTGTATCTGCCTGCTAAGAGAATCTACCACTCTATTCTCTTTTCCTTTGATATACCTGACCTCGAAATCAAACTCACTAATCGTAGCCAACCACATAGCTTGCCTACCATTCAAATTTGGTTGGTCAAATAGGTACCGCAAACCAATGTGATCACTCATCAATGTAAACCTCCTACCCAGAAGATAGTGTTTCCACATCTTCAATGCATGTAAAATCGCTACCAACTCAAGATCATGTGCAAGATAGTTCTTCTCGTGCTCATTTATTTTTCGCAACTCATAACATACCACATGTCCATCCTGCATAAGAACTCCACGAAGTCCTTTATTTCAAACATATGTGCATACTACAAACTCTTTGTCCGGATCTGCAATCTTTAACATTGGTGCATGTGTCAACAACTACTTAAGCTGCTCAAAACTAGCCTCATACTCCTTTTTCCATTCGAACTTCTTACCTTTCCTCTGCAATGATGTGATAGGATAAGCAATATGTGAGAATTTCCTGATGAACCTCCTATATTAGACATCCAACCCCATAAAAGATCTCACCTCATCCATATTCTTAGGAGCTACCCACTCCATGATGGCTCTTATCTTTTATGGATCTACTGAAATTCCCTCCTTTGAGACAACATGTCCCAAGTAGTGTACCTCAGTCTGAAAGAAACTACACTTGCTGAGCTTAGCATACAACTGATGCTCTCTCAACAACCTCAACATTGCTGCTAAATGCTCAGCATGCTCTTCCTCATTTTTAGAATATACCAATATGTCATCAATGAACACAATGACAAATTTATCCAAGTACGAACGCAACACACTATTCATCAAGCACATAAATCTAGCTAGAGCATTGGTTAAGCCAAATGGAACTACAACAAACTCATAATGCCCATACATGTTCCAGAAAGTTTTCTTGTAAATGTCCTCCTCTTTGATGCGTACCTGATGATATCCCAATCTCAAGTCAATCTTAGAGAACATTGTTGCTCCCTTCATCTTATCGAACAAGTCATCAATCCTCAACAACGGATACTTGTTCTTGATGGTTACTTTTTTCAACTTCCTATGGTCAATGCATAATTTGAGAGTATCATCTTTCTTCTTCAAAAATAATATGGTGTGCCCCATGGTGATACACTTGGCCTAATGTAACCCGTGTCCAACATTTCCTTCAACTATAACTTCAACTCAACCAGCTCAGATGTTCTCATCCTGTAAGGTGCTTTTAATGTTGGAGCTGCACCTGGCATCAACTCAATAGAAAATTCTACCTCCCTGTGAGGTGGAAACTTTGAAATTTCCTCGGGAAATACATCCTTGAACTGTTATACAACTGGGTACCTGCTCAACACATTTGCATCCTCAACTTCCTTACCCTTATCACTAGAAATGTGCACTGCAAATAACATACACCATTTCTTGCGACTATGCTTTGCTTGCATAATTGTCACCATCCTAACTGATGTGGCTTTCTTATTTCCCTGCAAGACTCTTGGTTCCCTATTGTCATCAACGCACTCAATGGATTTTTCATAAAAATCCATCGTGGTTCTATGAAGATACAACCAATCCATGCCCAACAACATTATGTATGATCCCAATGGTAATACATTCAAATGTGTTTCGGTAGGCATACCATTCAAATCAAATGCACAAGATCTTACCAAATGATGAACTCGCTTCTTCATACCTGTAGCCAACTGCACTAACCAAGACTATGCATGCAATTCCTTAATCAAACCACACTTATCCACCAAGTCAGGACTAACATAGCTATAATTAGATCCAGGGTCAATCAAAATAGAAATAACTTGATCACAAATATTATTGTCCATCTCACTGATAGATGCATGATAGTCTGCATGTTTGTTATCCAATGCTACATAAATACGAGGAACACTCTGACCAACATCCCCAACAGTCCATGCATCTTGTGCACTGTATATCTGAGGCCTACCACCCTAATTCCGCGGACAATATCTCCTGTGATGATCCTTGCCACAAGTCCAACACTCTATAGGCTTCTAACCATCACCCTTATTATGCTCCTCAGATCTATGTCCTTGTCCTCTATTTGATGCATTGAATCTCTTAGGTGGTGCAACATTCTCATTATTACCTTAATCTTGTGGTCTTACTCACTTCTTATCCCATTTTCCTTTGTTCTTGGCATTTCTTTTCCATTCTGGATTTGTCTCAGATCTGCACTTCAATTGTTCATATAAATGATTTAGCTTCCGGATGGCCTCTTCCAATGATCTCGGCTCATCAAACTCAATCCTATCTTTGAAAGCTATCTGTAACCCACTAGTGAATCTCTGAATCTTGACCTTCTCCTCCTTGAGGTAAGGCACATACCTCAGTAGCTCTAAGGACTTGCTAGTGTACTCATAATCTATCATGGACCCCATCTTTAGCTCATAAAATTCCTTCACCCTGTCATTAAAGTATCTCTTTGACAAATACTTCTTCTTGAATAGCCACTCAAACTCACCCCAAGTCAAATCTTCCTCATGTATAAATTTAACATTCTTCACATCTTCCCACCAAATGTTTGCTTTACCTTTAAGGCTAAATGTATCTACTCTGGCTTTCATGTTCTCAGAATAATCATGCAACCTGAAGAACTTCTTCATACCAAGCAACCATGCCTCTACATCCTGTGATTTCTTCATCTCTCCATCAAATGTTGGTGGCTTTTCTTTCTTAAACTCATCTGGAAAGTATCCCCTATCACTCCTCCTGTACGGATGATAACGATATCGATCATCATGCCTGTCAGAACCAGAACTAGAATGGTACCTATGTCTATCCCTTCTCCTATTCGGAGTGTCCAACAATCTACCATCTCTGACCGTGTCATCTCCATCTAACATGTGACCACCATGTGACCTACTACCATATGCCCCATTAGTTTTATCCTCTTTCTCATGGTTGATCTAACGTGGCCCCTATCGTTGCAAATCTGACAAGCTTTGAAGTGTCACTCCATTTACCTATGCTAGCTTCTCTTGTGCCTACATGATTCTATCATTATGTACCTTACAACTCCTTACTTCTTCCTTTAATCTTCTCAATGTAACTGCCAAATCAGAAGAGTTCCCAACACCATAATGCTCTTCTGATTCATAGGGAGAGTCTTTGTAGTCAACCATCTTGCTAGCCATTTGATATTTCTTCCTGCAAGGTATATCATGTCAGCTAAACCAAATCACAATAAATCAGCGTACCTTAGTATAGCTCGAGAAGGATACCCTTTCTGCAAGATCAAAAATTTAGTGCGATACATGTATAACATAATCATGACAACACATGGAAACATAACACATAAGCATATAACCATGAAACCATCATTCTAGCTAGGGTCCAGTCATCAATGCATGACCTTAACAACAACACACACCACGACCTCATGCATGAAAACAACCATTACATCACTGTACACTTGACCACATGCAAACATTAACATGTATAAGAGACACATAACCGACCACACACATGCATGAACGAATGATACTTGAAACCAAACCTACAAGAATGATACATGCAACCAAGCATACAAGAATGCAACCAAACATACAAGAATGTAACCAAGCATACAATAATGATACATGTAAGTGACATATAACAATATGTAACCAGTCATACACTCACGATGATGCATCCCACAATAACAACATCAACTTCCACATGGAGACATTACTACAACCATGATCAACATTATGCAAATGCAACAAGCACATGGAATGCAAGTGTAAGAGACACACATGCAACTGACATGCATGCATGACCAACACACAACCCATCCAGTCCGAGGGGTGAACCATGCTCTGATACCACTCTGTAACACCCTCCTCCCACATCTACCCAAGAAACTAGCCAGTCGGGGTAAACATGCAACGAAAGGCCACTATAATATGATTCAACCTCCTATTACTTTAAGGAAGTGGAATAGATGGAAACACACCATACAGACATTCAACATCAGCCTTAGGACCCTCAAGAACCAATCCAACACTTCAGTCAACTTGCCCTTGGGTCCCATTGAACTTTTTAACAACTAGACCTTTGGACGCTCTCATGCCATGGGCATGCCAGTGTCCAAGGACCTCTGGACACTCTCACAGGCCTGCTTTCCAGCGTCTAGGGACTCTACTTGACAGTTTTGTGCTAGCATCCCCGAGAATTAAGCCATATTTTCAGGCCCAGATCACAGGTCATTGCCTAGAATTTCATGACACCTTCAGAACAGTAAAATAACATGAAAACAACAGTGATATTGCAATTACTTGAATAAGACATTAACCTGACCCCTACTATCCATGACAAACATGTCGTCAAACATATCACGAATATATAATCTACAGGTGTAAATAATATATCTGAGCATAGGGGTCTCATACTTAGCTGAGAATCACTAAGAAGCATTGATGCCTCAACACATCAACTGCCATTTCATCCATTAGGTCACAGATACATTGATCATTCATTTACAAGTAAAAATGTGGTGAGAGCCATACATGGCCACTGTCATAAAACACACAAATAACCAGCATAATAGCAACAAAAATACTCATGAAATCAAATCCATATAAACCACATATAATCCAGTATAATACTCATAGAAATACAAGGAGAAATAACCTCATATTGATGATGCAAA
This sequence comes from Pinus tabuliformis, assembly GCA_031772625.1. Classification (NCBI taxonomy): domain Eukaryota; kingdom Viridiplantae; phylum Streptophyta; class Pinopsida; order Pinales; family Pinaceae; genus Pinus; species Pinus tabuliformis. The sequence continues at coordinate 311,789,286 of CM062806.1, read as the reverse complement.
ATCCAAACTTGGGATGGGATTTCCACGTTCGAATTGATCATAGAATGGCTAAGCCAAATCTCTCTTCGGTTGTTCACCTCTGTGCCATATTCCAAGCATGAATGTGGGATCTCATACAACACAACAATCAAATATCATCTAGGACTTCCAGAGGCCATCCACCTCAACCCATCAAACTTTGATTCCAGCTCATGGTTGGACATCACAAAATCATCATCAGATTGGTCTCCATCCAAGCCTTCCAGGGCTTCCATAGCATTTTCCCAACCAAGACTTCCAGGGCTTCCACAGCGTTTACCCAACCAAGACTTCCAAGACTAGTAACTCAACCCACAACTTTTACTAGGCTTCCAGAGCATTTGTCCAACCAGGGCTTCCAAGACTAGTAACCCCAACCACCAAGGGCTTCTAGAGAGTTTGTCCAACCAAGTCTTCCAAGACTAGTAACTCAACCCAAATTGTTATAGGGCTTCCAGAGCATTTGTCTAACCAGGGCTTCCAAGACTAATAACTCAACCCAAGCTAAGGAGACATAAGAAACAACCAAAACAAAACAAGGAAAACAATCCACAATCACCATACTATCAAGGAAATGGCAAGGTTAGGCAATCCACTATCAATCCAGGCAATCCTCCATGACAGTGATAGATCATGACCAAAAATCCACATGCATATGCCATGCGCCAAAACTAGTGAGGAAAACATACATGCAACTCGGTACTTGCAAGAAAATCGATTTGTAGTTGTTGATCTCGATGTCATCTTGCACTTTGCTCCTCTTCCTTTGCCTTCATGCTCCAAAAATCCAAGTATGCTTCACCCTCCAAGAGTGCTCCAAGAAAACTCTAAGTATCCAAGAGTATGAGAGAGAGAGAGAGAGATAGAGAGAATAATGAGAGAGCTCCAACACTGAATTGACAAAAGGTTACCAATTACCAACTGATCCTTAGAAGCATTTTTATTAATGAGGCCTCTATTTTCTCCATTTTCCATTATTTTCCTTCATTTTCCTCCTCACATGCAACCTGTGACCTTTCACCTCCCTTTTCTCCTAATTTCCATTATTTTAATAAATAAATGTGCCAAAAATGCCATTTTTCCTTTCCAAAGCCTTAGCCATTGCCTTTGCCATTTCCTTAGCCATTAATAACCAAATGAACACCCACACTAGGATGTCTTGCCCAACATTCATCTTAGAATAAGTGTCTCATCAACCATGGTTATTATTATTGTTATTATTATTTTTCAACTTTTAATACATGAAATTTTCACCAGGGTTGTTACATCCTCCAAAATTCATCAAGTAGCTTAATGATATCGCGAAAATAGTGATTTTGGCACCACGAGTTCAATCGAGGGCCCTTCATTTCACAAACCAAGGCTTGGTTGGGCAGTTTACGATCATATGGCCTTCTCCTCGATTTATCAGATCCTGGATTGAGACTAATTGGAAACCTAAAATGAAGGGGAAGTGGTCTCTTCCTTTGTTGGGAAGGGTTTCTTCACCTTTTAGTTTAAGCTAAAGGAGGATAATGATCTATTATTCAAAAGTGGGCCATATTTCATGGAGTCACAATGGTTTTATTTGGATCGTTGGAACCCTAACTTTAATTCAGGTTGTATCATCCCTATTGTTGTTCCAATCTATGTTAAGTTACCATACATACCTCTCCATTGTTGGAATGATGCCACCTTTAGGCTTATTGGCAACTCCTTAGGAAAATACATCGATTATGATGAGCCCCAGGAAGGTCTGTCTGCATGTGCTCGAATTTGTGTTGAAATTGATCTAGAGAAGGGGCTTTCAGCGTCAATAAACCTATGCATGGATGATTGGACTCATATCCAGGAAGTAGAATATGATCAACTTCCCTTCGAATGTTGGATCTTCCATGAATATGGACATTTTTCCAGAAAATGCACCAAAGCACCAGTTAACCAAGAGAGTCATGAAGATTTAAGTGGATCAATGACAACAATCCAAAATAAGAAAAGGCCCTAATAGACAACATCTCCCTCAACAATGGAATTCTGCTAAACAACCTAAAGCTACGACGAATACCAAAAATACCAGTGCCAATAAAGAAGGCACTAGTCAATATGGAAATCACAAAGGTGAAAAAAATAAGTACAAAGTGCTGGAAAATATTAATGAAGAAGAGGGAACTTCTAAAAAAAAAATCATATCTAGGCCATCAAAACAACCTTCTCATAGCCTTGAGAAAATTCCAGAGGAGGAGAATAAAACCCCTGAAAAGTCCCAAAATATCTCATATGACACATCAGAGGAAGAGGAAGATGCTTACCTCTCATAAAAGGAAGCTATAGGTCCTACACTAATGACAAGTTCAGCCGATGAAAAATCAAAGGCTGAAAATTTTAGAGAAATGGAAAGGAAAAATCGACGCACATGAAGGAAAACTAATAGGGAAATTCATATAGAACAAACAAAGAAAGATAAAGAGATGGGGTATTATAGTACCATTCCTCGCTAATTATTTGATCATGGTAACAAAGAAGGGAAAAAGGGTGCAACAGTAGGCCTCTCGAAAGGGGCAACCCATTCCAAAATTAAGTAATGAATATTGTCTCACAGAATTGCAGAGGCCTCAGATATAATAAAAGAATCGTAGAAGAAAAATCATTGGCAGTGAAAGAAAATCCAACCATAGCCCTCTTCCATGAGACTAAACTTGATGAGAATGATCTCTCATCCAAGCATAATAAAATGTGGAATAGGAGCCTCCTCCTTTCGGTCAGTTCTTGGGGTGAATTAGGAGGTTTAAGTACATTTTGGGATCCAGATCAACTAAAGTTATTGAACAACAAGAAGACGCAACACTGGATTGCCACTTCTTTCAAAATATTGGTCCTAAATTGGGTATGCAATGTGATTAATCTCTATATGCATGTACATTTTCGTGAAAAGCAAGAATGTTGGAAATCTCTAATGGAACTAAAATATTCATCTTTTCGGCACAAATTGTATAATCAATGGAAGCTTTAATACGACCCTCCATCAAAAGGAAAATAGAGGAGGGACATTGGTTTGGGACCCTTTCCAAGAATCCATGGAGGTCCTAATTAGCTCCTTCCATCTGATAGACATTAAGCCTCATAGCCTGCGATTCACTTGGAACAACAAGCATTCTAAGCCAGGGCATATTGCTACACGATTGGATATAATTTTTGTTATTGACAAATTTCTTTCTCTAAATCTCAGGCTAGAATCATTTATTCTTCCTTGGAATGGATCATATCATCGGCCTGTCATGTTGAAAAATAGTACCCCTTAGAATTATGGTCTAATTCCCTTTATATTTTCGGCAATATGGCTCCAATCTCCAGGCTTTTCATAAGTGGTTATTGCTTCTTGGGCTTAGTAGGAACTAGTAGCCCAATTGGTATTTGAAAAACCAAAATCAAGAGGCTCAAACGAGACATCAAAAATTGACTAAAGAAAGGAAAATCAGACAATCAAACTACTTTCTTAGTCTTGGAGAATCAACTTGAACATATCTAGTGTCAGATAGAAGCAGAATATGTCTCAGAAGATCTCTTGCATCAAGAAGTAAAAACCTTCCAGTCTTACCATGCACTCCTAAAACAAGAAGAGAGCATTGGAGGTAAAATTCAAGTTAAAATTCTGGGATAGGAACACTAAATTCTTCCATAATCAAGCCATAAACAAAGAGCGAAAAAACAACATATCGAAAATCCAATACTAGGGGAAAAAATTGATGATTTCCAGTTAATTCAAGAAGTTGCCATCGCTCACTTCAACAATTTGTATCATGCTCTTGATCAATTCTGTAAGGAGGATCTCTTCATATTGGACCATGTATTTGAGTTATTTACTTAGGAAATGAATGCCCTACTCAAGTTCCTCCCTCCATATAAGAAATTAATTGGCTGTCTTTTCCTTCCATTCGGACAAAGCCCTGAGTCCTGATGGTTTTCCTGCCCTTTTTTATCAACATTTTTGGGATACAATTCACAAGGACTTGATCAGAATGATAGGTTATTCACTCAAATAGCTTTGTATGGGGGGAGAATTAATTCTTCCTTTTTATCCCTCATCCCCAAAGAGAACAATCCTTCTTCCTTCACCGGGTTTTAACCAATTTAGCTATGTAATATCTCTTACAAGATCATCTCTACGTTATTGGCAATGCAACTCAAGAAAATTATCCCATCCATCATAACTAAGAATCAAGGAGGCTTTGTCTCGAGGAGACAAATCTTTAACAATGTAATTATGATTCAGGAAACAATTGATTATAGTTGGAGAAGAGGTGACCAGGGCACGGTCATACCGCTAGATATTGCGAATGCATTTGGTAGAGTCCGACACATTTTTCTTTTCAAAGTTATAAAAAATATGGGCTTTCATGTCCGATTTATTCAATGGGTGGCTCTGTGTATCGGTTCTCCTTGGATCACCCCCTTTATTAATGGTAGAGGAACTCATTTCTTCAAGGCCTCCAAGGAGCTAAGACAGGGTTTTCCCCTCTCACCATTCATGTATATTATATAATAGATGACTCTATAAGTAGGATACTGGAGTATGAAATAAGCATTGATCAATTACCATGGATTTGTTTATCTACTGGTACCAAAAGCATCAATCATGGGCAATTTGTTGATAACATGACTCTCTTGGATGGAGCTTCAACAATGATTTCTCAATGTTACAAAAAGGTTTTGGACAAATTTCTTGTAGCTTCTGGAAGATTGGTAAATGCGGCCAATCACAAATCTACTTTTGGAACATCAGTACAGTTTTACAAAAGAAAATTGTAGAGGCACTTGGTTGCAAAGTGTTGGCATTATGATCTAGGTGTTGTCCTTGATGGAAACTCACACAGATGATAGTTCATAGTGCAACATGTTAACTTACAGATCAGACTCCAAAGATTGAAGAAAGAAAGTGGTTTACGAATTATACACTGGTTCAAATTGTCCAAGCAGCGTATACACGCGGGTTAACAGAACAAAAGGAGCGTATACATATACACCCACTTTCACATAAGGAAAAGTGCGTATGGGATGGAAAATCAAGGTCTTGGTCCAAGGTATTGGTACAAGGTGTTTGGTCCAAAGTATTTGGTCTGAGGTATTGGTCCGAGGTATTTGGTCCAAGGTATTGGTCCTAAGTGGTTTTTGGTCCGAGGTATTGGTCCTAAGTGGTTTTTGGTCCGAGGTATTGAGAAAGGCCTAAAACTATATAAGGAGGAAAAGATCATTAGGTTAGGGTGTTCAAGTAATGAATATCTTATGAAGAGTGAGATCAAAAGCAAATATGCATGGGTTTCTGGTTCTTTGCTTGATCTGAACTAAGGATGAACCTTAGCAGTTGTTGGGGGATGAGATCTAATGATGGATCAGAATCATGAGACCTAAAATGAATTATTATTATATGGTTTGATCATGGATAGTCTATATTTGAATGCTAACGCGTGATTTACACTGTAAATGTTCTGATCTGGGTATGATTGAAGTTTGGAATAGTTGTGAAGTTTTAAGTTAATATTTTCAAATCTGTACACTGGTTCGCTTTGATAAAAGCGCATATACACGCTGGTTCGACACATCGAAGTAGCATATACATTATGAAATATGATATTTGAAGTTGCAGTTGGTTTTGATTGTTGATGCAGAGTTTTGGGTTCTGCTCTGTGTTCTGGTGACTGTCTTCTGGTGATAGTGTTATGAATGTTCAGATTGATTGATTGTGAGTTGCTTCAGTGATGACAGGTTTTGAGTGATTGGTTGTGGTGATTGATTTTAAGCTTCAATGTTGCTGATGGGTCCAGTATGAAAATTTGATGAAACGGGGCCTTTAGATTGTGGTGTTGTATTCCAGGAGTATCCAGTCTGAAAATTTATGAAACGTGGTCCCTAAAGGAAGAAAGAAGGTTGTAGCCTTCTGTCAGCTGGCACATACGTATTGGTAAACATATCAGCCAATACAAGAGCCAAGGGGTTGGAGCTCCCTTCTAGTAGCAGCTGGAAAATGAGTGAAGGTTGGAGCCTTCTGTAGGCTGGCGCCTACGTACTAGTAAACGGATTGGCTAGTACAAGAGCTAGGGGGTTGTAGCTCCCTTACAGTAGAAGCTAGAGAACTAGAGATGGTTGTAGCCTTCTGCTGGTGGGTGCTTGCGTACTGGTATGAGTCTGCACCAGTACAAGATTGTAAACATGTTTTTCTTATATTAAAAGAAGACAACAACAAGTGGTTTTTGTCCCGCATTGGTTTTCTACCTTAAATCTTGGTGTTCCTATGTGTTGCTTTTGAGTGATGGTTTATTATGTTATTACTACACATGGTTACTATTTATATGGTTAATGAAGTACTGGTGCACTGATTAAAGATCAACATATGATGAATTAATTGAACCATAAGTTTGATGGATATACGGTTGCTTTAAAGACAGTTGCGTGTACAAGCGTGTTACATTCATTGAAGTAGCGTATATAAATATGAGTATGAAATGAAAAGGTTATTGATTTGATAATACTGATTCACCCCCCTCTCAGTATTATTTCCAACACAAAGTGGTTGCGGATTGGATGGAGTTCAAATATATGGGTATTACAATATGCTTAAAGAATCACTCATTAAGATCATGGCATAATATTATAGACAAGATCAAAAATAAAATGGAGAATTAGGGAGCTCATTGCTTAATATGTCTAGTGGAACAATCCTAACTTGTTTGTCATTCCCTTGTTCCAATTTTATACTCTATTGGTGCCCAATAATATCTCGCACCGATTGGGGGTTCATTTGTGAAAATTTATATGGAAAGGGGATAAGTATTCCACCAAAAATTTTCACCTTGTAAAATGGGCCACAATTCGAGCCCCGAAGCTTCATGGGGGTCTAGGCACCAAAAATCTCGAATTGATGAATATTGCATTTGGGGTGAAATTAGATTGGAAAACTTGGTGGGTACAAATCCTGAAGGAAAAATATCCTCAATCTCCTGATGAAGATAATCAGTCCAAGAAATGTTCTCCTATCTGGAAGCTCCTCTTATATACTTCCTTTCTAATCAATTCTCATCTCAATTGGATCCCTAGGAATGAAGAAACTATCACATTGTGGGAAGATTCTATCCTCCAACATACCCCACTAGAGAACGTGGAAGAATTACGACCCCTAATGTTCCATTTGCGTCTTCAAGGAATAAATACTTTGGATCACATCTTTCAATGGAATAATGATGGTCTTTGGATGGATTGGAATTTCGTGGATCTCCCTAATCATTTCAGGCCCCTCGGTGAAGATAGAAAAAGGAGGTAAGGGCTCCCATTAATCAACATCTGTAGCAAAAATTGGGCTACAAAGCTTCATTCTATTTAGTCAAGGAGGGATACGTGGATCTTCTCTTCCAATCCTAGATTCCTCCCAAATCCTCCCTTTGGTACAAACTTTGGACTCCAAATTCCATTCCTAAAGTTAATATCGTATGTTGGTTACTTCTCCATAAGAGGATTTTGACTTCAAAGAATCTTAGGAAGAAGGCATTCAGGGCCCCTCTGTTGAAGGAACGGTAACTAGGTTCGATCTTCATAAATGTAATTTTGATATTTGTACTTATTCAAGAAAAGAAATATTATTTTTATAATATATGTCAATGAGTTTCTTTCTCATTTAAATAGGTCTAGCACTAGTTAAAGTGCTATAGGTGATTCGAATAGTCAAAACAAAAGGTTGAAGACCTTAAGGGCATGTTATACCTTGTATGTATATGCATTATGGTCAGGAGAACACCTCCAAGCCAAGTCAAATCCTCTCCTAGCCTCAACGAAGTCTCCAAGTAGCCAAATAATGAATAAAAGATGAAATATGATGAGATTTTCAAGTCGACCTAAAGGACAATCAAGTCGGCCTAAAGAGGAGGGACAAACCTCTATTTATAGAGATTGTCCACTCCTCATTCAATGCATCATTGAGCTCTGAAATTAGCGAAGAAGAGACAACCGAAAAAGGAAGTGAAAGAGAAGTTTATAGGGTCTCCAAGGACAGTGAGAAAGAAGGGTACCAAAGTTAAGAAGGTCATTTCTAGATTAGATACAGCCGCACGTGCGAGGTTAAGGAAGGTCTGCCTGTGACCATAACAACAGAAAATTACAACTCATCATATCTCATTGTTTTGGGTGAAAACAAGGTCTACAAGGCCTCCCTCTAAGAGCGAAGGGGAAGCCCTCACAAACGAAGAAAGAAGGAACAAGACCGAAGTTGAAGGGACTGCTTTCTAGGGTAGAAAATAGTCACACGTGAAAGAATCAGATCTCTTCTTGCAATGTTAATAGTCCTACATTACATTCATCTAAATTAGTTGATTAGTGAAGAGAAGAAAGGAACCATCATAATAAGAAGGGTCTCATAAAAAGTATCTTCTCTAGAGAAAGTGCAATAAGGTTAATAACAAGTTTCAAGAAGAATGAAGTGCCGGAAGTAGGAGGATGAAGTGTCGAAAACAAATTGCGGAAGAAGTGTCAAGGTATATGGTGCAAAAAAGAGTGAAGACTTGACTTGTGCTTGGAGGATCTCTTTGTCAGGGGTTTAGGGTTTGGAATTGATCAATAGAAGCTTCAATAAGAGAAATTCAACAAAGGGTTTTCCTCTCAAGAGTAGGGAGGTTTTGGTCATGGCAGAGAGCCAACATCTTGTGTTCTTGTTCTTATGTTTTGGTAGTAGTTTGATGAAGCACATGCACATGCATTAATAATAATAAGAAGAAGATTATGCTAATAAGAAAAGTAAAAAGACTCCACAAATTGTTATCAAGTAACTAAGAATCACACTACACTACTTTCCCCTATCTTCTTCAACACCCTCGAGATGTCCCTAGTGTTAAAATCGTGAGGAATCTATCCCCATATCTTTTTGGAGTGCTCTTATGTTAAGACAGTTCGATCTATTTCCCTTGATCCTTTATATCATATACTCCATTGGACTTCTGGTATTTAGGATTTCATTTCAACCTGGCAAATACATTATTTGGGTTCCCTTAAGACCAAATCTGCCTTTAAATTTTTTTGGCTTACCCTTCCCAAATTCATATGTTGGCAAATTTGGCTCTCCTGTAATTCTATAATCTTTAAATCTACTCCTTTTTCTGCTAAACTTGCAGTTTTAAAGGCCCTCTCTCTTTCTCTTGAACTCAACCCTCTCTTGCTTGAATATCAATGGGTAGACTTCCTTTCTTCTCATCCTCCACGTACCTTATCTTCTAAAATGGCCCCTCCCAGTTGGAAGCTTCAATTATCCCCTAAAGAATTGGTTGATTGGAAGAGAAAACATCAAAAATGGGTTCTTTAATTTGACAGGGTTTCCAAGAAAAATACAGGGGTGGTAGGATGGGGAGGCATATTACTCATTCCCGATGTAATAATAGAGATTTGCTTGGGGCTCATGAAGGAAAACCAACAATCAAGCTGAAATGTATGATCTCTTAAAAGGTTTATGCATTGCTAATGCTCAAGGCATCAAAGATATTATTATACTCAGAGATTGGTTGATTACAAACCATTATCTTATTAAGGAGGGTAGTACAAAGGATAATTCCCTTGCCCTGGTGCTCCAAAGAATTAGAGGACTGGTTACATCCTTTCATTCTAGAGAGTTCTACCATATTATCAGAATCAACAACATGGATGCCAATTTGCAAGAAAATAAGGCCAACTCTCTGGAAGAGACCAAGTTAGAAATCAATGACTTCAGTTATTTCTACCCAATTCCCTAAGGCTATATGACCACTAGTACATGGTTTTCCCATTGGCCCCTCCTTTATTCAAATATTTGTTCCCTTAATTTTATCTTAGGTCTCCCCCCCCACTCATTATTTCCTCCCTATTCCCCTTCCCCTTCTATGTGACACCCCTTATATACTCCATAGACTCCTTGAAGGATTAATGTATTGGTTACATTTTCAGAAATGGATATCCCTTGACTTTGCATCACATGAGAATTGTTGTCATGCATATGTAGCACCCTTCATCTCGCATGCTTGCTATTACTGTATTCATCTACCCTGACCTTGGAATCCCCGTTCGCTCATAATCATGATGATAGACTAAAGAGGATCATGTGGATGGATAGGGAAATTGGTGATAAATTTGATTCTCTTTTGGCTCATTCATGACTAAGTTTGTTTCTAAAATTGATCCACCACCTTTGCGACCCATTAATTTAGTAGTTTCTATGTCTTTGGAATCCACTGTGGCATCTAGGCGTCCATATTTTAGGCAGCTCTGCAAAGAATCTCTACTTCAGGTTTCTGTTACTTCTCCTTTATGTAGCGCAATTGTGGGCTTGACACTCCAGCTCATGGGAAATTTGGTGAAAGGGGCTCTTTGGTTCTCAAACCTCTACGATAGCGCCTGGGCTCCCTTCCTCGGCTGTTCTCAGACTGACCCAGGCTCTTATGCATGAAGGTAACCCTTCATTTCATGTTTTTAATTTGGTATGTTGTAATCAACAGGGCCTAGATGGAAACTCCAATGAATTAGGCTCCAATCTCGATGCTCTAGGTTCCAATTTAGGTTTATCAAAGTTGTTTAAGGCTTTGCTGGACATCATTCCAACAACATTAAGGTCTTCCTTCTTAAGGGTTTTGTGGAAGTCTTCGGTTCAAAGGAAGTGTGTCGTCTTTGGGTTTTTTGGCTATCAACCGACTTTTTTATGCTTTCGCGACTTGACAGGAAGATTATTTGGCCAACATTGTGCAATCCATACTTGGAGTATCATCAATTTGAGACCTAATAGGTTTGAATCTACATTCCCTTATTCTCTTTCAATTCGGGTGGATCGTCTCTTATCTAAAGCCACCTTAGGAAGGTCTGGCTCACATTCTCATGATATTTGCAGCATTCGTAGGCTTACTCCGTGTATATTCATGAATTATGACTCTAATTCTAAGACTTCTTCAGTAGAAAGCCCCTTCTTTCATTGTTTGTTTGCTCACAAAGCCCTGCAAAGGGTTGAATATGACTTGCAAGTTAAATTTTATCAATTGTATCACTCACAAGTGAAACACATTAATAAGATTATGGCTTTCCAACATCATATCTCACTCCTGGTGGATGAAGTGGATGTACTCTGGGATAAAATAATGGACCTCAAAGTCCGCAGAGATGCCCCTACAGGTCAAGACAGGCTCCAGGCAAGTGGGACATTGATCTCAACAGGCCATTGATGGAAAATGACTAATTTACATGTAGAATATTGATCACTATATGTGTGTTCTGGTATTTTTGTTGTTTTGTAAGTCTTTTGTACTAGTGTCTCTCCATGTAATTGGTTTATGGTCAATCTGATTATGGGACAATATTGAAAATCGACAATGTAATCCCCCATGTATTTATTGTGACAAGGAAAAAACCTAATACCAGAGCTACTCATTTGTGTGATTAAAAAAGTGTTCTTGTGTAATTTTAAGTTGGTATTAGAGCATACTTACTTGGCTAACTCCCTAAAGGGAGTACCCAGGGACATAGGGAGAGTAGAGTAGTAATTGTGAGTGTTGTTTCAGTTTGCTTGTAGCATGATTTATGTGCATTTTGTTTATCCACCAAACCGAGTAAAGAAGGTTTTATTAAGAGTGGTTTAGGGAGTGGCCCACAGGAAGTGGCTTAGTGAGGAGCCATATATTGCAATTGTGGAGCAATGGGAGGTGGTTTTGTATTGCATTATGAACATTGAGTAGGCTACATGGTTATTCATTTCTACTAGTGTCAACATTTGTTCCGTCTATTAAAAAGTGAGTTTTGTACTTTGTAATGATAAAAGTGATTTTTATAATTAATGACTTCAAAAGTGAATTTAGTGAGAATATTAAATAAAGTGTGTTTAATAAGTCATTAAATGAGAGCCCTAGATGTAATCTAATTTGGGCCATTAAAACAAAAGAGATTGGGTAGGTTAGGGTTGAAGTCATTGGGAAAAAGTACAAAAATATTTCTTGGAGAGAAAAAGACATTGTGTGAGAGAAAGAAAGTACATTCATGAAAATTTGAATGAGGTGAGATTGAGTAGAGAGAAAGAGGGTTTGTATGGCACTCATTCCAAGGAAGAGAACACAACCTTTCAAATATAGAAGTATGTACAATATGGATTAAAGTGGATCGTAGCATTTTACAGCCTGGTTGTACAAAGAAGGGAAGGGCACACAAATCAAGTGGTTAATTTCTTACACATTTTCCAACGCATTCTCTAATGTAGCAATGTGTATTAGGATGTAAAATCTCAGTGAATATCTGGCACAATTCCCACGCAAATGGGCAACATTTAATGTTATTGTCAGAACTGTACTTGCAGATTTGTGGATAATTTGTTGGCACAATTTCCAAGGAGTCTTGGCAGGTCAAGGAGAGATAAGTTTGACTATTATACTGTTGTAATTTCTTTTTTTTAAAACATAAATAAATCATAATTTCTGTGGGATTTCCCCTGTAGGGGTTTTGCCTTGGGCTTGGCCCTAAATCAATATGTATTTAATGTTGTCTATTGTTGTTCTTTCTGCTGCAAAGTTACTTAGTACAATATTTCAACTTATAAAACCAAAGTTAAATGTGAAGTTGCTTTGGAATTTTATTGAAGTTAGAAATCAATGGTTACTAAGTGTTTGACAAAATATTTAAATGAGATGTTAGTGATTTTGTAAGATTTTTCTACATGGTAATAGATTTGGGGCTCTGAAAGGACAGTGGACACATTTTTTATTGCTGAGATAAAAAGGGTGTAGAGGGGATTTTTTTTTTTTGAAAAGTTTGGAGAAGATGGCTTCCATCATCATATATGGGGACTGATTGGATGGGGTGCAATGGATGGTCAAAATTAGTGATGCTCTGAGGGAAAACAAATTATGGAGGTTTGTCAACATTATTGTTCTTGTTCCCTCATTTGATCCTATTTCATTAGTAATTCATGAAGTGAATGAGGCTAAAGCACAAAGGATCATTCTAGATGGAGTTAAATATGACCTTATCCCTCATTTGGATGAGAAGAAAACATCGAGAGAGATGCGGGATACTCTAAAGAATTTATATGAAGCAAAGAATAAAAATATAAAGATGGCTCTCAAAGACAAGTTGCACTATGTGAAGATGGCCATAGGAGAGAGTGTGGCCTCTTACCTTACCAGAATAGGTGGATCTCAAAGACATGTTACATAATGTGAAGATGGCTAAAGGAGAGAGTGTGGCCTCTTACCTTACTAGAATGACTCAGGAAAGGATGAGTTAGTAGTTGTAGGGGAAGTCATCTCAGACTTATAGTTGGTGCAGATAGTCTTAAAAGGATTCACCAAGGAGTGGTATACTTTCATCGATGGAATAGTGGCTCAAGAGAATCTTCCCAACTAGACAAGGTTGTGGAATGATTTCACTTAAGAAGAAACAATAATAAATGCAAAGAGTGGTAGCCATTAGAATGGGGGAGATGAAGAGAATGTAGACCTTACAACAAAGGGAAAAGGTAAAGGATATATGAAGGGGAGTGGGGGAACCACTTCTAAGGAGAATGTCATGAGTAAGGTCTGATGGTTTACTTGTAATTAATATGGTCACTATGTTGGTAAGTGCCCTAATAAGAAGAAAGGGAAGAAGGGAGAGGCAAGTTTGGTGGCAGCTTCAACTGTAGTGAATGACTGTATAAAGAAGTTTGAGGAGGGACATGACAGGGACTAGAGCTATGTTCCTAAGTATGACAGGTATTGACTCAAACATGTGTGTTGACAGTGGGGTGCACACCACACATGTAGTAAGGGGGATTGGATACGTGAGGTTCCAGTTAGAGTCAGGAGGATACCTAGAGGGTGACCACTTGTTGTGGGTACCAGAGCTACGAGCAAATCTTTTCTTTGTGGCAACTTTGGAGGATGATGGATATATTGTCCTATTTTGTAATGGACAAATGGTGATTTATTTGATGGTAGAGAGTAAGGATGCATCACGAGTTATTTTCATATGTGTGGGCAAGATGTATAATCTAGCAAGTCATCCTATGGATGGTGAGTCCGAATGGACCTCATGTTCAGTGGTAGTGCGAGAGATAGCTGGAGGAGAGGATACTTCTAGCTCAGTAATGAAACTGTCATGGTTTGAGATGACGAAGGAGGATGCTCGAAGTGGGAGAGAGGAGTCTTCTAAGAGCATAGGATATTGGCACAGGTCGCTAGTTCGACGAGCAATACATGTAGTAGGACCAACTCTAGAGTCAAAGGGAGCTTCTACAACAAATAGTGTGATGGGTTTGCAGAAAGATCCTGGTGGTGGAAGGACCAAGGAAGTGTTGAAAAGTCGTAGCTGAGTTGGTTCTGCTTCCATGTTTTGATGTCTATCATTGAAGGGACAAAGTTATGTCTCTAGGAAAGTAACTTTGTAATATAAAGTGTTTTGATATTATTAAAGTGAGTTTTGTAATTTGTAATTATAAAAGTGACTTTTATAATTAATGACTTAAAAAGTGCATTTAGTGGGAATATTAACTAAAGTTTGTTAATAAGTCATTAAATGAGATCCGGGCTATTAAACTAAAAGTGTTTAGGGAATTTAGGGTTGAAGTCATTGGGAAAAAGTACAAAAATATTTTTTCAAGAGAAAAAGACATTGTGTGAGAGAAATAAAGGTTGTAGTTTAACGAGACTGCTTTTTGCCTTGAAAGCCATGGAAATTTCGGCAATACCTTGTTAAAATTCTGCAAGGATTTTGTAAATCCAAGTTACAGTTGTCAAACTTCAAGATTTTAGGTGCCCCAGAGGTTTTTGATGGTGTTGAATCCATTTACACCATAAAAAACATGATTCAAACACTGACTCTACAATATTTTTTGATTTTTTTTTTCCCGAATTCTGGCTACTTTTGGTCGTTTGGGCAATTCCTCTGCCTCCATAGATGACTCCGAAAGAAAGTATATTCATGAGAATTTAAATGAGATGAGATTGAGCATATAGAAAAAGGGTTTGTAGGGCACTCATTTCAAGGAAGGGAATGCAACCTTAGTAGTAGTACACTATAGATTAAAGTGGGTCGTACCATTTTACAACCTAGCTATACAAAGAGGGGTAGGGAATAGAAATCAAGGGACAAATTTATGACATGTTTTCCAAGGAATTTCTCTATTGTAGAAGTTTGTACTAGGATGTATAGTCTTAGTTGATATATGACACGATTTCCAAGGAAAAATGAGAATCATTTAATGTTATTATCAAAACCATACAATTTGCAAATTTATGGATAGTTTGGTTGCACAGTTTCCAGGGAGTCTTGGCAGGTTAAGGAGAGATAAGTTTGACTGTCATATTGCTATAATTTATTTTGTTCAAAACAAAAATAAATTATTTCTCTAGGTTTTCCATGGGCTTGGCCCTAAAATCACTGTGTATTTAATGTTGTCTATTACTGTTCTTTCCACTGCAAAGTTACTTAGTATTATTTCTACTTATAAAATCAAAGTTAAATGTGAAGTTGCTTTGGAATTTTATTGAAGTTAGAAATAAATAATTACTATGTTTTTGACAAAATCATTGAATGAGAAGTTAGTGATTTTGTAATATTTTTCTACACCTTCTACTCATTTTGTTTATCCAAAAATATTATTTCCATACAAGTATTAATCAAAACCATGTGTCGTATGCCATCAAAGGTGACAACAAACCTACCGACCTTCCTTCATTCCTATGGTCAATGCTAGGAATATTTAATTTATTTATGTGCACATAAGTTGCATATTAGAGCGTATGTCCTCCAACCATCGACTAAAATGTTGCAATAATGATAGTAGTGGAGAGGCCCCGTAAAATAAAGGCAATGTCAACACATGTGTCGTAGAATGGACATGTCGAGAGGGCAACGACCGATCAAATGGTAGATTTTTAGATGCATGATTGAACGTGTATTGGGGTTCTTACCTCTTACACCCTCTCTGGAGACATTTATAAAGGAGAATAGTGATCGGAGAAGAATCCAACGTTGCAGTGTGGAATGAGAAAAGCAAATAGGGAATTTATGCAAAGTAGAAAATCCTTTGAAAATGAGATCAATTTGCTAGATTAACCTGTTGATGATCTATCAGAAAATGAATAATCATTGATTTTGATCACTTATTGTTATTAGTGCACAAATCCACTTAAAGTGGTCGAATTGATAAAGTTGTTTTGAATAATCATGCTCTATAGATTCAAACCAGTGTCCTCATTGCTCACTTTGATGGACATAGATCAATAATTCTCTGTTAATCTAAAGGTTTTGGAAGATGTCTATGTTGGAAAAATCTAACTTTGCCTTTCCATTTATTATATTAAGTTCATTTCCTCTTCTTTCTTTTGCAGGGAGCAGCTCCCATCAATTCAAAATCAAGGGACAATGGAGCTTATGGCCCACTTGGGAAAAATATTCAGTTAAGAAAATATATTGTCTTTAGTAAAAAATTACACCAATTGCCTCAATCTGATTAGCCTGTGTTCTCTAATCATGTTTCTTGAAGATAAAATCAAATATGTACAAGAAAGAGAATGGTGATAATGGAAATCCCTGGTTAAGGTGAAAGGAATTGTGTTTTAAATTTATTTGGAGTTTGTATAATAAACATATTGAGTCTGGCCAATGTAATATGTGAGTGAGATTTTGTCAGAATTTCCCGCTACAACAATTGCCTATTGAAAAAGAGAAACTCTAAGATGAATATTGAATCAGGATGAAAATGAAGTTTCCCATTGTGTGAATAATTAAGGAGGAGGATGAGGACAAGGACAATAAAATGAAAGCATCGACATCTATTAGTTGGAGTAGAAGTTGAGATTGGATGGTGGATAAATGTAGATAAAGGTGAGTGGAATAAAGAAGACTCGTGACCATGTTGTTATGTGAGTCACACATGTATTAATAAGCAAGTCTATGATGTTTTGTATTGGTCCTTGAAAGGTTTGTAATAGTATGCATATAAGTCACTTCAACCTAATATGTCATGTGTACCCCTGTGAAGTTTGTGGTCATTTTGTAATTGTAGGTTTGTGGTAAGCCATAAACCACTTTGTCGTGCAGGCTTGTGGTAAGCTAGAAACCACTTGTGAGAGGGAAGTGGATAGTGATTCCTGTAGCATGGTTGAAGGTCAACCGAGAAAACCCTAAACAAGGTGGAGGGTTAGCTGACAAAACCATAAGCATGGTTTAGGGTGACCCGATAAAACCTAGAGCATTGTTATAGGTAATTCGAGAAAACCCAACATGATAATGATGGAGGGGGGCGCACAAGTAAAAGTACGAAGATAATGGGAGTTGAATGAACCATGTACATGAAGGGACATCCTAGTAGAACAATGGTTGCAATGACTAGCGACCCATGCATTCTAGTGGATTATTGTTCCTTTATATGGACGTCACCAAATCTTTTGATAATCTTTGTAAACATTAGGACCACAATAGGTTGGACCACAACTAAACTTTACGAATTGAGATAAAGACAAGTAGTCATTAAGGGGGAGAGTTAGAAATTATAATTCCTACTTGTCTTAGGTGTGATGCTTTCTAAGTAAAGGAGTCACTTCCTATTATTTAGGAGTTGTTTAGATCTAGATGTTTCCTAGATTGGTGTGTGGTTGGGATATTCTCTCAACCAAGTGATTGTGTGTCCAAGATAGTTTGTCTATCTTGAGACAACACTTTATGTAATTATATGTAACATTATTTCATCAATGAGAAATGTGCTTATGTAATTTTAAGTATCACTATTAAAAATCAAATGATTTACGTAAATATGAAAAAGAGAAGATCCAAATTATAATGGACCTTATTACCAAATATCATAAACCTAGACACAAAGTCCAAATGATAGCTTGCATAGATATTGACTATTAAAACACTTATCCAACGAAGATGATTTTTGGCTTTTACAAAAATCATGTGAACCAAGGCACAAAACCCAAATGAAAGCTAGCAAGAAAATTGACCACCATCCCATTAGCACAAAACATACAAGAAACCAAACAAAATGCATTAGTTGTGCTAGTTATTAAGTACAACACAAGTGGAGCAAAACCAAGAATTAGATATAATTGACAATCCTTGAAATTAATTATTGTCCACATGCTAGAGATCAAAGCTTAATTGTCACAAAAATGAAATGATCTTAAATAAAATTTTGATACATGAAAAGCAAACTAATGTGATTCAATCTCATGTCATATTAATTATGAGAAAATTATTACAATAAAATCTAAAAAAATATTTATGGACAAGCCTTTTCAATGAAATACTAGATGGTAGGTAAAGCAAGGGTGGCGTTATTCTTACTATTATGACGAAAATATATTTAGATACATCTTTTCTCCTTGAGGAAAATGTAGCTATGTAATTGACTCATCCATGGTGATGTAATATAGGTGATTTTGGTATAATAGATGCCCCTACTCATATTGCAAAAAATAGCTTTTGCACAATAATATATATATATATATATATATATATATATATATATATATATTTCATTGTCATATCTCATGTTCGATAATATTGCTTACTTGTGTTGATTAGGAATATCACATGCGTACATGCACGCACACACAAATTCTTAAGTCTCTCTAACATTAATTTATGAATTGATGTTATATCCATGAAAGATAAACTATTGCAGGGAAACTATTCTTACTTGAAAGGACAAAATCATCATCAATTTAAAGACATAAAAAGTAGTAACAAAGAAAAGTTATTGTTAATTTCAAGCTTTAAGAAATATTTGGCTTCTTATGATTGTAGTAATTTGCAAAAAAATCTAAATACAATGCAATGCAATTCTTTTGGAAAAATATATTTTGTATTGTCATGAGTAAAAAATTAACAAAATTGAACAAGGAATTCTAAGATTTGCAGTGTGATGTAAATTTGGCTTCAAAATTGATTAAATCAAATTAGCAGATAAGTAATCATAAACTATAAATAATCTAATTTTAATGTAATTAAATTCATTGAAAATAGGCATACCAAATTGTTATTAATTGAAATTTTAGGAAATTTAGTTCGCAATATAAAAACTATAAAGATGAAATACACCACAATTAATATCTAATTTGGAAATTGAACATTATTTTCCAATACAAAATCCAAAACTACATTAAGCTTATTCATTAACCACAACAACCAAAAAAAATGATTTTAAACTTAACAAGAAAAAAATAATAACTAATATAGAAATTGACCATCATTTCTATTTAACAAACTTAAACACAAAATTCAAATGATACTCATCTTTATCATTAATTATTTTGAAAAATTATAATAAAATTCAAATGTCAACTCAAAATCCAAGCTACAAAGTTTTTATTTATTATTTATTATAAAAATAAGATATAAACTTTCATTATCTAGAAATTTATCAGCACCCTTATTTTATAAAAATTAAAAAAAAAAAAAAAAAAATCTTAATAGTAAATATAACCATTATCAATAAATTTACAAAATGGTATAAACTCAAATAAAATGCAAAGTAATTTAGAAATTTAAAATCAATTTCCAACTCAAGATCCAAACTATAAAGAAGATATACTTGAACCCAAATAAGAAATCCAAATGATAAGTAATTTAGAAATTTAAAATCAATTGCCCCGAGAGTATCCAAACTATAATTGGCTTTATTCTCAACAATTAGAAAAGTGAAGTCCCAACGCACATTTTGAGCCCGATAGACTTTAATTAAGTATTATTATTGAATGTATAATTTTTTATTTTTTTTTGAATAAAATATATATTTTGTAGAAAAAAACTTTGCACGTGGATGGTATTTTGAAGTAAATTAGTTGATTATAGTTTTGACAACTTAATTTATAATAAGGATATCAAGTGAAGCTCAATAATCCACAAAGGAAAACAATTTAAGGACTTAAACTCATGAGCACCTGCTTCTAATTCATAATATTTAATCATTTGATCTAACTTAGAGGTCTAAGAAAATTTGGGCATTGGAGTCTCCACGAGAAATACAATCCATCCCATTCTCTAGATTGTAGGCAAGAACAAACATATCAACAATCCATCCCATTCTCTAGATTGTAGGCAAGAACAAACATATCAACAATCCATCCCATTCTCTAGATTGTAGGCAAGAACAAACATATCATTGCCTTGCCAATGCTATATTATTGAGATTATTGGTACCTTGTCAATGCCACATTAATAATTGTAAACAACAACTTACTCACGTGTGCATACCTGATCTTCCTTCGGAGTTAAACATGCAACCTCTTAAGAGAAAGCCCACTCAAAATTTGCATACAATTTCAAATTATAATAATTTTTTTAACAATGATTGGTGAATTATATTAAGAAAAGTTGTGTAAAGATATAAAGAGAGTACATAATAGTGCCTACATGACCAAAAATTTCATATACTTCCCTACTATTGTTATTTTTCCTCAACCAATTCGCAAAATAAAAAATCCATGGAGGTTTATATGTATATATCCTATAAACTACTTCTCCATATTTACAAAATTTCACCATCATATCAAAATTAACTTACATTACTATTGGATAGAGCATACTTTCTATCGGGAATTACAAAGGGGGCTTGAATGTTAGAGTCCAGCCGAGTCACAAGTGGTGGGCAAGCCAAGTTAGCTAATGACCTAAAGGAGCTACTGACATGAAAGGTTGGGTTTCTTTTAGTTGCACTCTTCAAACTACCTTCACAAGATGTCCATTTCAACTCTCTGCCTTTGAATTAATGTATTGTGTTAAGCCATAATCTCCATGGTGGTTGAAATATCTATTACCAGCTGGTTTGTACATAGGCTAAGTGTCATACATTGTTAGTAGAGTTCTGAAAACTCAACCTTTTGTGTTGCTATTTGTTCTTTCTTACTTCCCTTATGAGCCACCATTTTTTCCACAAGGAATAAGAGTGTGTTCCTCCATTCATTGTCCTTTTCCAGCGTTGGCTTGAAAATTGGAGTCTCGACATATTATTTCTACTAATAACTCGAGTAACATCACTAGACAACAATATCTGAGGATAAATTGAGAGGTGGGGGGGAGGCAAAGATTCTCAAACCATGCCAAATTACTTCCTTTATAGAACCATGTGAACCAGAGAGTGGAGGATCTAAGCCTACATGAATGAATCATATCATCCCAACACCCTCCATGATTACAAATTGTAAATTCATGATCTCATAGAGCATATGACTCCACAATTCCACAAACAAGGTAATTCCCCCACCATGTCGATGCTCCAATTGTATTGTCTCATATTTCATGCAAAGATGAAGGGTGGCGACTTATTTGAAAACTTATTGCATTCAAAAGGGTGTGCGGTCACTCCATGTTACAAGAACCTCTAACAATATGCCTTTGATTCTAGCTTCATGTATGATTTCCAATCACCAAATGTCCTCCAATCATTTTTCATAGAGGATGGGGGAT
Organism: Pinus tabuliformis; assembly: GCA_031772625.1. NCBI lineage: Eukaryota > Viridiplantae > Streptophyta > Pinopsida > Pinales > Pinaceae > Pinus > Pinus tabuliformis. The sequence continues at coordinate 311,767,860 of CM062806.1, read as the reverse complement.
AGTGGTTTTGTTTATTCATGGAGTTTTAACAAGCCTCCGTGTTGCTTGGTTAACTATCACATTTGTTGAGGTGTTTAGCTCCTCAAGGACATGGAGAGTCTTGAACTATGAGAAAAATATTAAACATAGACTTATCCGTTGATGAATAAGGTGTAGCCTCAGATCTATGGGATTGGTATTAAGATTTAAATGTTGAATGACATTGTTTGAGTCCCCGATGACGATTGACTTGTGGACTGAAATACTTTTAGAAATATTTATTCTTTGCCATAGAGCGTGCCATTTTGCTTGATTATTTCAGGCGATGTCCAAGATCCATGATTAAAATTTCTCAACTTGTTCTTAGATGCATAAGATCACCCCCTAGTGCTTGCCACTCGTAGGTTTTGTTTGGAAGCACCATCAAAACAAAGAATATAAGTGTCTTATTCAACAAATAATATTGGAACCTTCTCTTTGATAATGATGGTTTCCAATAACTGTTTCATGGGGCCTGGGAGGGAGAGTGGATTTCAATGTTAAATTAACCTACCAATATGGTTTCAAAAGTTTCCATCACTTGAGGTTTGAGGGATTTGAGTCCATTGCTATGAATATTTTTTGCAAGAATGGACTTAGCTATTTCTACTACCACTTCCAATTTCTTGAAATATTTATTTGTTGCGAGCTAACCAAATCTTCCAAAACAAAAATTCTAGATCCATCAACAATATTTTAAGCAATGTCTTCTCCTTGAATGAACCCCTGTAATGATTGTGTCAGTTTTCAAATAAATGAGAGGGTGATTTTGACCATTGAACATTAAATATTAGTTCTTGCATTACTTGCTCCCATACTTCCCTTGTGTAATCACATTCTATAAAGAGATGTTGGATATGTTTATTGATCCTTTGGAAAGGAACACATCTGGAGGGTCCCTAGATACTCATTTTTTTAGCGATTCTCAACAGTGAGGATTTTCTTATGCGCTATAGTCTAACAAAAAAAAATATTTTTTGGAGACTATATGGATGCAACATTTAAGACCAGACCTTTGGGCTTAAAGGAGGACCAACAAGGAAAATCTAGTATTTGTAGCCCAACTTAACTAAGTATTGAGTAGTCCCCCATCCCCTTGTGTCATTGGCCTACAATGAATTGGGAGCAAATCCTATTAGCAAAGAGAGAAATGAGGGAATGAGACAGATAATATGAGGAGGGATGAGAGAGAGCTTCTAGCTTTCCCGTGAACCATCCAATCACCATATGGACATGTCAAAGAGTGCATGTTTTTGAATCCTTGAAAGCTAGGAACTAATTGGATGTATATTTATGTTATTCTTGAGGGGAGTGTTTCCCAAGATGCTATCATGCCAAATGTTCAAGTATTTTCCATTACTAGGGATCCATGAGAGGGGGATTGCAATATAAGTGTGGTTGCTAATAATTATTTCCATATTTTTGAACCGCATTTTATGGAAGGGGGATAATTTAAACTTTGATTCCTGATGCTTGAAAGGTATGTCTTTATCAAGGCCTACTTCCACCAGTCATGATTGTCTGTGATTAAGCGCCATAATAGTTTTTCTCTGAATGCAAGATTCATCATTGTCAGATCTTTCACACCTAGGCCACCACGAGTTATAAGCGAATTTACAATAACCCAATTTACTAGATGATATTTTTTTGGTCTTTGATTCACCCACTTTCCAAAGGAACTTTGTAAGTTGTTGTGTTATTGCTCGTCAAATTCCTATCATAACTAGAACTACTAAAAACTGATATAAAGGAAAGGATGGTAATAAATTTTTGAGGAGGACCAAGCACCTTGTTGGGTTCAACCATTCAACTCCCCATTTAACCATTCTTTCTTTGAAATTCTACAGGATTGGTTGCCAAGAGGGGAGAGGAAATGTGTTTAAGACTTTAGGGAATACCCAAGTATCTGAAGAAGGATCATTCTTCTTGCGCAGGGATCTAAAGGATGCGTTGAATTGTTGATTTCCATATAACACTTAAATTCCACGTGATTAAAAAATGTTTTCACTTATTTGTTAATCCCCCTAAGGCTTAGGTGAATCCTAAGATCTCATTAAATCTAGAGGCTATTATTGTGGGTGCCCACCCATGAGGAGCATGTAATTTTCAAAATGTGCATGACTAAATTTTTTTGAGCCCGTTGACAATAAGTAGTCCTAATGGAGCTCCCATCCTTCTTTCATATTCCAATATCTTATCTGGAAAATATGCTATCTGAATATATGGGAATGGGGAAAGAGGGCACCCTTGCATAGGTCATTGTGTCGCCTTAAAAAACCCACTGACCTACCATTGGAAAATGGCGAAATCCAAGGTGAGCTAATGTAGGTTGGGATCTAATCTATAACTCTAGGACTAAAACCAAATCTTGAGAGGAAAACAAAGAGGAAAATATGTCAAACCCAACTGGAGGCGTTTGCCATGTCCAACTTGATTATCATTCATTTCTCTCCTTTGGCTCTACTTGAGTGAATTACTTCTTGTAGAAGAACAATATTGTTTAAAAATTGTCTTTTCTACACAACCCCCCTTGATTTTCTATGAGGTTTTGGGAGGAGGGGTTTAATCTTGTTTGCAATGATTTTGGAGATAACCCTGTAAGAGATGTTGCAAAGCAAAATGGGTTGGAATCTGTTGAAAGTGGTGGCATTTGATTCCTTTGGTATAGTGCCAAAAAGGAAAAGTTTATTGTTCCCCCCATTCTTGACGAGTTATGAATGTAAGAAATCATCCTTGTTAGATGTGATTTGATGATTTTCCAACATAACTTAAAAAAATGAGCCATGAAAACATCAGGGCTTCATTCCTTATCTAAATCAAAGGTCACTAACACCTCCTAGACTTCTTGAGATTTGATTGGTCACATTATCCTTTCATTTTTCTCATGACAAACTATATGGGGAATGTGTTCTAACATTTTTTCCTTGACATTCTTATCTTCATTTGGTTTCCCTTCATAGAGCATTGCAAAGTGACTGAAATTTGCGCCTTTGATTTAATCATATGTATTTCTTATCTCTCCCTCAATTACAATTATAGACTTGACATTGTTCATCCAAATGCATTGACTAGCTTGTTTGTGAAAAAGTGGGTGTTTCTATCACCTTCCTTTAGCCACAAACTTCTAGATTGTAGCTTCCATGTTTCCTCTTCCGATTTTAGAGCCTTCTAGAGGTTTAGGAGGATTTGTTTTTCTTCCATGAAAGTGATTTGCATGGCTAATTATTGCTCCATCTTCCCTCATAGTTACTATAATTACTATTTAGGAGAGTAGACAAGGGAAGTTTTCCGTTCTATTTCATTTTGGCCCATTCCTTTAATGCTTTCTTAACTTTTTTAACCTTCTACTCCCAAATAAAATGGGAGATCCTTTGATTTATTGATTCCATTCCTTGCAGGGTATCTCTAGAAAATTAGGTTCTTAGGACCATAAAGGATTATATATGTTGAAAATTGGCAACAAGAAATTGCTAAAAATAGAAGTGCTAAAAATAGCACTGCTAAAAATAGCAGTTTGGGTACCAGTGCTGGATTGGGTAACAGGGAATGAAAAATGGAAGTGCTAAAAATATAAGTTCTATTTTTAGCAGTGTAGTGTGGTTTGGTATTTTAGTCAGTCCCTGGACTAGAAATAGGAAGTAAAATTCGAATTTGATATTAACAAAAGTTTGTAAATTAATTAATTAATTCAGTTTGAGATAATTAGTTAAGAAATTATGAACTTGAAGTCTATGTGAGGACATGCAACAGTTTCTCCTTTGATTGAGGGATTTAACCATCAGTTAAAGGATGAGGATGAGTTGTTAGTTGGCTCAGTTAACTGAGTCAAGTCCAGTTAGATTAATTTAACAAGTTATTAAGTTAATGAGATTCAGTTTGTTAATGCTTGCATGCATGTAACAACTAGTATTTTCAGATAACTGAATATTATAGCTTAAATAACTCATGCATGTCAGTTCAGACAGAGACCCAGTTGAGATCAGAGAAGGGATAATGTACTATTAGTTGGATGAATATTTTTCCTATAAAGGAAGCTCATCCATGATGAGGATTTATCTCCTTCAAGTTTGTGCAGTTAGATTAGAGGTTAGTGAGTGTGTGAAGAGGCCAATTCACACAGGTGGCAGCACTGGACCCCAAGGAAACTGCACAAGGAAATAGGAGGCTTGGACGACAGAGGATAAGGTTTGTGAGAAGCCTTTGACTGTCTATGAGCAGCAGAGGGATTGTACTGAGAGCTGGATACCTTCCAAGCTAAGGCTTTGTGTAATCTGGACTATATTTCCACTTGTATGATAATACAGAGATGGGGTTTTAGGCAGGTGCATTCCCTGGGTAAATTCTTCCGTGTTATGTGTGATTGATTCCTTCTTATTAGTTATATGTGTTCTTATTTATGTTGCTCATGTTCAATTAAGCTTCCGCTAAGTTTATGGTAGATGTAGATTTAGTATTATGCTTTAGTACATTGCATATATTAGTTGGATTTGCAAGTGAAATTTCTACATGATATTAGTGAGCTAGCTGATTTGTAGAGAAAATTCTACATGGTATCGGAGCTAGCTAATTTGTAGAAAAAGTTCTACATGGTATCAGAGCTAGCTGATTTGTAGAAAAATTCTACAAAAGTTCTACATGCTATTAGAGCAAAGGTGATTAAGGAGAGAACAATATACTGAGAGGATATTTCAAAGTTTTGAGTTTTGGGCCGAGAGTTTGCAGAGAAGATCTGACAATTTATGTACAAAATTTTCAGAAATAAATAGCAGATTTGGATTCTTTGCGGAAAAATACCCAAAAAAAAAAAAAAATCGGCTGAATCGGAGTTCGCATGAGGGAGATATTGCTGATTTAAAATCAACTCTTTCTCTAGAAAATTTCGTGATGGCGGGAAAGTGGAAATAGATTGGTGTGCTAGCCAAGAACCTATATGCACTTGAGGTACAAGATGCATGCAAAGCCTTGAGGAGCAAGTCAAAGGTTAGATACTTGGTGGTTGAGAGGGAGAGTAAATTACCTCTCAACATGTAGCGCCAAAAGAAGTCTCAAACAATTGTGGAGGAGCCACGATTGGTGCAGCAACTTCAGGAGGTTGTGGAGCAGCCACAACTAGAGAAGCTGAGAGGAGATTGAGTAGAGACATATACTCATGCAGAGACCTCCAATAGGGGGAAACTTCGAGCCAGGTGGGCAGAGGGATCACATGCAGCCATACCTCCGGGTAGGAGGTGGGGTGATGTGGAGTGATTGTCCCAAGGAGGAGGGGGCAAGATCCTTGAGGTACCCAACCTCTTTGATTCAACTTTGCTACGAGAGCCCCAATGAGGAGTAGTAGAACTGACTGATTGGGTAGAGACAGATGCAGATGGAGCGGCAGAGAGAGCTACAATGCAGGGAATCCCAGGACAACGCAAAGCATGCAGGCTGCAACAATGGGAGAGGCACAAGTGTGTTGCACAGTGTAGGGTAGCACAGAGAAGGGTGCAACGATGCGAGATGAATGGAGATGTTGCAATAGCGCAGAGGTCAAAGAGGGAGCACTTGTCAACAACAGGTAGAGCTTCAACATTAGAGTATGTTTCTAGCCCATTAGAGAGGTCATTTGGGAGTTTTTTTGTTCCGAGAGTTGCTGGAGCAACCACACTTGGTAGAAGTGTTGCATGCAGAACATTCTGAAGGTACAAGATCGGGTTTGAGAGGAAGCCTTTCTTGTTGAGAGGGAGTGTTGAAAATTGGCAACAAGAAATTTCTAAAAATAGAAGTGCTAAAAATAGCACTGCTAAAAATAGTAGTTTGGGTACCAGTGCTGGATTGGGCAACAGGGAATGAAAAATGGAAGTGCTAAAAATAGAAGTTCTATTTTTAGCAGTTCAGTGTGGATTCCTATTTTAGTCAGTCCCTAGACTAGAAATAGGAAGTAAAATTCGAATTTGATATTAACACAGTTTGTAAATTAATTAATTAATTCAGTTTGAGTTAATTAGTTAAGGAATTATGAACTTGAAGTCTATGTGAGGACATGCAACAATTTCTCCTTTGATTGAGGGATTTAACCATCAGTTAAAGGATGAGGATGAGTTGTAATTAGTTGGCTCAGTTAACTGAGTCAAATCCAGTTAGATTAATTTAACGAGTTGTTAAATTAATGAGATTCAGTTTGTCAATGCTTGCATGCATGTAACAACTGGTATTTTCAGATAACTGAATATTATAGCTTAAATAACTCATGCATGTCAGTTCAGACAAAGACCGAGTTGAGATTAGAGAAGGGACAATGTACTATCAGTTGGATGAATATTTTTCCTATAAAGAAAGCTCATCCATGATGAGGATTTATCTCCTTCAAGTTTGTGCACTTAGATCAGAGGTTAGTGAGCGTGTGAAGAGGCCAATTCACACAGGTGGCAGCACTGGACCCCAAGGAAACTGCACAAGGAAATAGGAGGCTTGGAGGGCAGAGGAGAAGGTTTGTAAGAAGCCTTTGACTGTCTATGAGCAACAGAGGGATTGTACTGAGAGCTGGATAGCTTCCAAGCTAAGGCTTTGTGTAATCCGGACTATATTTCCACTTGTATGATAATATAGAGATGGGGTTTTAGGCATGTGCTTTCCCTGGGTAAATTCTTCTGTGTTATGTGTGATTGATTCCTTCTTATTAGTTATATGTGTTCTTATTTATGTTTCTCATGTTCAATTAAGCTTCCACTAAGTTTATGGTAGATGTAGATCTAGTATTATGCTTTAGTACATTGCATATACCAGTTGGATCTGCAGGTGAAATTTCTACATGATATCAGTGAGCTAGCTGATTTGTAGAGAAAATTCTACAATATATAGAGGGAATAGGGCCATAATTTTCTAGGGGGGGATGGATAATGCTATTGGGCAGTGGTTTCAGCTTCCCCATTCAAGGATTTGGGATAGGGGTGACATTATCATCTAAATTTGAGCCTTAAATTAGAAAATGATCTAATCATGCAATGATGTGCCCTGGTCCAAGGCGCCTATTGGACTAGGTGAAGTTTCCTTTATTTGTTTCAAACAAGTTAAAGGTTAAGATAATGTCATCCATATTTTCTCTAAACATATCTTTGAGCTTGATGCCTCCTTTCTTCTCTCTAGATTGGACCGTAGAATTGAAGTCCCCCTAAAAAATATAGTCGGCTTTAAATTTTATATATTTTAAATTCAATAACGAGTTTCATCATGCTTCTTCTTATGGGTATGAATTAGGTACATAGATAATTATAAATCTAAATATTTTACTAGTGGACTACGAATTGGTGACCATATTTGAGTTTATGGACTAGCTAGAAATGACTCGCAGGCCAAATTGTGTATATGCCTCTAGAGGCCCCTCTTGAGTTCATTGCTCTTGTTGAGCTTCCTCTCCATACTGTTTTCATTTATTGAGGAAAACATATTCCTCCATATTTATCTCATAGAGCAAAATAATTTGCGTTTTTTCCAATGGAATCAAATGTATGATTGATGCCCATTTTTCCTCCCTACACAAACCTCTGCGATTTGAGGAGACGACCTTCATCATTTGTTGTTTGCATTAGAGGCTCCCCTTAATGGAGGAACATAATTGCCCTAGTTTTTGGTACTTCTAATGCTCCTATTATATATTGCCTCTATAGTGTGTTGCATTCTCAATCCTTTGTCTTTGTCTACTCATACTTCTCTCTTTTTCAAATTATAATTTATATACAATATCTAAATTATAATTAACATAATAATTTATTATGTAAAAGTAAAATTAACAAAATCCCCAGATGAGGTGACTTGTGCTAGACACATGGGCAAAGGCATTCCCATCATCCCACCATGGTAGACATGGAAACACCTCCCTCCTGAGCATATTATAGCACATCTTGTCAACTTCAAAAATTTTGCTATTTAAATCGATGCACACAATACAAAGGATGCACACACAAAGTCATTTAGTGCCTGAATTCTCTCAACGCATTTAGGGACTAGGGTGTTTTAACTTCTTTCATCCTCATCGGTCACTTGTCACACTTGACATTGATATCATGATGCAAATGAGTCATTCACGGAGCAGAAACATCACAATGATGCACATAGCGAACTCTAGGTACACAATTTGCTTTGATCCTTGTCACTTTGCAAGCTCATTTTGATGGGTTTGGTTGATTATGGAAGAATTAGGCTTTATTTGGTTGCTCGAGTTTTAGGTATTTATTTGATGTAAGGTTTTTTTGCTCACTTTTTATCATTCTCGCTCTTCACCTTTCCTATATGTCTTGAAGACATTTGGGGGTTCCATAGTTGTGTCCTCTTGCATCTATAGTTCTCTCTTCTCTATCAGGTTTGTCCCCCTTCCTCTGGTTATTGTCTCGTACTTGGTTGGTTCTTCTCATGTTCCTCGTTGGTCTTTGGCTCTGCAAATAAATCATATTCTCCATTGCCAAGATTTTCCTCTAACTCAGTTAGTCTTATGTCCAAGATAACCAATTCAGCCTTGCACTTCAACTTCATTTTTTCAAACAAACTCTATAACATAACATATTTGATTTCTAATAATTCCAATTTCGTTCTGTTCCTCTCTTCTTCCAGGTCATTCCTCCTTGTCATTGCACTCAACAATCCTTCTACCGTCGTCAATAATTGATCCAGGAGCGTATTCAACTTCTCATACACATGATTGGGGGACATAACGTCTATCTTGGCCATTATTGCTCCAAGGTGCACCACGAATCTTCGAATTACTTTGTTATTTGTAACTCTAACCAACTCCCTGTTTAGCTCTTGCCACAAAATTATTTTCGTTCCTTTGAAGAGCGACTCCAAATATTATAAAGCTACCTCCTCCTTTGAAGCGCCATCCCATTGCAATCGAGTGCAATTTTACCATATCCATTTGATTAACACTGCAGATTTCCTGAATTAAATGCCGAGGATGGAAGATAATGGAGGGGTTGAGGGAAATTAAGGCCATTCTTTGTTGAAATGACCTGTTAATCACCAACATCCGCCATACTCTGACTATTGAGAAGAGAGCTTGCTTCCACTTGTTTTCTCTTGGTATGACATGGGTACACCATTTGTTATTGTCGATACAACTGTAGTACTCCGCCTCCATGCCATACATTCGATGATCATAAATGTGCCATCGATCTATTCTCAAGGGCACGAAAGATATTACTCTCCTTGAATTTCCTGTTGTCAAATCAGAATGGGAAATCCTCATTTTGTTCCTTGAACGTTTTCTCTGACGGTGATGGTCAATTTTTTTTTTTTTTTGTAGAATGGGCATTGTTCCATTTTATTCATGGAAATGGGAGGTAAATTGTTAATCCTTAATCCTTTTCCATAATCCTCTAAGCCAATGTTGTTCCTTTGTTGGCCATTATATCAGCCTCAGTGTTGAGGTTCTTGTACACATGGTAAAATTCTATATGTTCAAATTGATAAGTTTGCAAAATAATACTTTGTAGAGTAGGAGGAAGAGAAAAAATAGAATTTCTCCTCATTTTTTGAACCTGACGAATCACAAGCATTGAGTCTCCAAACACTAGAATCTTAGAGATTCTACTTATTATTGTCAGTTCCAATCTTTATCATAGCGCTAAATACTCAACTTGATTATTGACCGAGATATCCAATCCCCAAACAAATTGAATCTCTTTTTGTTCGTGAAAATGAAAAATAACCCCTCTCACTCCTACCACCTCTATATATAATGAAATTATTAACTCTTAACTTGAGTGGTTGGGATTGTGGCTTCACATCCCATCCACCCAAATTCAAGTCTCTAAAAACATGCTTAGATTTCTACCATAAAATTTTCACTATGTACATGACCCCATAAAATTTCCACTCTGGATAAATCTTTCTTGTTATTTCTCTCTTTGCTAACCATCATTTCAAATGGAAACTTCCAAAACCATTCAAAATAGTAATTTGATTTATTCTAAGATAATGATATGTAGGAGGATGTACACATGTTCGTTACATAAATAACATTTATGTATTTTGAGTAAAGGCACTGCGAGTGCAAAAGTTGAATATAAAAATATTCCATGCACGTTCTCAGAATTAGAATTAAGCCTTTTATTACCTGGTTCTAAAATATATGAGGTTTTCGAGGATTTATTAAAAGCGTTTGTACTTTATACCATAATGTCAAACTTACGCTAAATAAAATATGATGTATTATTGGGGGAACAGTAGTAAAAGTGACCAATTGAAATTTTAATGTTTAGGCACTGCATTAAAATAAAGTTTTCGAGAATTTATTAAAAGTATTTGCACTTTTACTGTTAATGTCAAACTTACGCTAAATAAAATATGAAGTAGTAAAAGAGACCAACTGAAATTTTAATGTATTAGTTAATGGGCTTTGGTATGATAAGTACGTGGAAATAGTAATAGCGGTTAAATTGTTTTGAGAAATACGTTTTATTGGTTAGTTATTTATTTATTTTTAATTTAAAATATTAATGGTATATTTTTATTTTATTGAAAAATGTTTTATGGATTATTTATTTGTTTATTTTTAATTTAAAATATTAATATTTTATTTTACAATATGAATAATGTTATAAAATAAATGAAGTAATAAGGTAAGTCTCGAGTATCTCTTAAAATTGTTTTTGTTTGGTTAAGAGTTCGTCTAATGACTCAAGATCTAGAGGCATCTGGTACGAGCAAAAGCATGCCCCCTTATAGACCACCAATGGGTAATTACACGTGGCATGGTTTTCCTTGAATAACAACAATGAGTCAACTTGCATTCACCGATAACAATTGGTGATGGTTATCCCTAGTGTCGGTTTGACAACCTAGTTATGATAGGTTTTCTCACTGTTTAAAAAATAAAAAATAAAAAATAAAAATAAAAAGAAAAGAGAAGAGAAGTGATAAGGAGGACTTGTCATTTAGTTGGGAAATCAATTTTTCATTTATATCTAGAATCAAAATTAAAATTATTATTAGCAAAATGTTTAGGGGATATATAATTTATAAGTAGAAAATTAATAGTATGAGCGTTTATAGTACATATGCTAGGTATAGTGCATGAACAAAACATAACCACATTAAAAATAAAAATAAAAATAACAGCTAATAGAATGACTAAAGACTACCGAAGGAGGGGCTTTATTTTAGAGTGATCTCTAGAGTTACCTCCTCCATGTTCATGTTGTTCTTCCTTGGGCTTAGCGTTCATATAGGGTTGGACATAGTTGGGCATGAACTTTTCAAGAGGAAGTGAGGTTGCCCAGAGATCCCTTTGAGACCCACATGCCCTCTCATCTTCTGCATGGTCTACACCTTCCAACACTACCTTCATCGATATGTTTATGCCAAATACTCCCTTAATGAAGGCCTCAAATTTGCCTTTGAAAATGGCGAGTTGGTGCCTTAATTCCGTTATCTCCACACTCTCAAACACTATGTTATGAGCCACCATGGCTTTACTCATCTAGTACATCCGCGTGAGCCAACAATATTTGGTCTCTCTAGTCTTGGAAATGCCACAGTCATGAATCCATCCCTAAGCCTTGAATATCACTACCTTTGGATCCACAACTTCATAGATATGTTGAACCTTTGTGTCAAAATTATCAATGGTTGCCTTGCTAGTTGTAGGGAAATTGCACAAAAAATTGCTCCTTGCCTGCGTTATATCCTACTTTGGTTGAGTGACATGGCACGAGCTTGACCCCTCAGATTTAACCTTTGTTTTTGCCGGTGCAATATGCTTCTCCCCCACCTTATTTCAACGCTTGATATGAGGCATGGCAACCAAACAAAAAATGATAAATATTCTCATAGCCCACACGTTTACTATCTTGTGTGAATCCCATACCAAACCACCTTTAACCACTCAAAACAACTTGATTATCCCCTAGTAACATAGTTGTAAATTACAAACAAATAACATCAAGCTTAAGATGCACCCACCCCATATACTAGGATTTTGAACAAGATCACCAACCCTAAATCAAATCACCTTCCTTGAAGATAATTATACATTCATGGTGTCTATCCTTGAATGATGTGGTTCTTATGGAAACATTCATTGAGAAGTCTCATACCTACACCAATCAGAGTCAACTCTCTAGCTTCTCCACCAATTAGAGTCAACTCTCTAGCTTCTAGCTTGCTTGCTTCTCATGTAGGTCGTTAATACTAGTTGACCACATGATTTGGAGAAATGGAATAATTAATACTATTTCCGAACAAAGTTTAATGGTCAAGGTTCTTCGATTGTTGGAGCCGCTAACCTATCCCACTACTCCATACCTCATTGTGCTCGTCTTCCAAATCTTTGTTACCATAACACGTGGCTCACAATCAATCACATATCCTAATTTATTTATTTAATTTATGTAAGTCAATAATGATGTGGAAATATTTTTAAGATCAAATATAGTTGGTTTATGTAAATTATATTTTATATCAATCTCATTCAATTTATTTTTTTAAATATATAATTTAGATTATATATATATATATATTTATTTTTGCAACCCATTTTATAATAGAAAAAATTAAAACGTTAGTTAAAAAATACTATGAATGAAGCACTATCTGAAAGCAACTCGACCTATTTATTACCATAGAAGGTCAATGGTATGCAAAACAAAGAAATGATTCAATATGGAGAAGGTGAAGAAGAAAGTATTAAACAGTAAAGTGGGCTCCACCCATGCATCATTCACACTCACTTTTGGGTTGTTTCCCATTGAAAAATTGTATGATTGCCTCCACTTATTATACTTGTGCTTTATTTATTTTCTTAGCTATATGTAATGATAAAACTAGTAGCTTGTTGGGCCATATATGCTCGTACATCGATGTTCATGTTTGTTTTATTTTCATTTTTTAAGGGTTAATTAAGTGTAGTTTATTCCAAACATAATTAAATAGTTGAAAATAAGTGTAATTTTGAGTGTTTTTATAATTTGTTACTTTGTGATGGAGTCAAATTGTATAAGATTATTATGATTGAGTAAAAATATAATATTATTAATTCGAGTGCTTAAAATGTGGAATTAAGAATATATATATATATAACTTAAGAAATATATTTATATAATATAAAGTTTTTGGTTAAAATTTTTATAATTTTTAGTTGTTAATTAAAAGAAAAGGTTTATTGTCTAGAGGAACTATTTCATAAAAAATAGTAAAACATCTAACCAATCTTGTAAAATAATTATTTTGTCTTGACGATAAACTATATTGGAAGGTTCGAAATATATTGGCAAAAATTTCTATTATGTGATTTATATTGAAAAATTTTGTTCATGAACCAATATGGATCACAAACGTCTAATTCAGAAAAAAAACAAATATCTACCTTTCTCATGTTTACCTTAGAATAAAGTGACTCTGAAGGGCCACTCAGGGCAAGGAGACTTCCTCTTTCGCTCAAGCATCCATTGCCTTCAATTTAGTTCAGCGATATTATTATTTTATTTCCTTGCATTGCATTTCCTAAAGAAATTCACCAATGATTCCCCTTATTCAATTTAGTTCAACGTTATTATTATTTTATTTCCATGCATTGCATTTCCCAAAGAAATTCAACAAGGATTTCCCCTTATTCTAGGAATGACATAGGGTAAACCTAATTTTATAAAAGCTTGAAGCTTTGTCGTGTCAATTACAAGATTATAACTTGGTTGGTGAGGATAACACTCTATTACAAAACCACTTGGTCTAACCCAATTAGTAAGTTGAACAATATTACTCATGTTAATGTTTCATCCTTGAAAAATTATTTTGCTCACAAATAAGTTGGTTTTCCTCCAAAGCAAGAAAAAAGTATACAATATTTAGAGTTATTGGCCTATCCTTTATTGATATAATCTCAAGACATCGACGTGCATCTACATTGTGCACGTCAAACCTGTAAATATCAACTCAGGGAACTTGACAAACAAACAAAAAAGATATTTGGTAAGAATAGAAGTTTCATTTTTTATGGATTGTATTCTTACCAAATATCTTTTTTGTTTGTTTGTCAAGTTCCCTGAGTTGATATCTACAGGTTTGACCTTTGGTTTGAGAAACAACGACCTAAGCACCTAAGTCATCAAAATCACCTGATTATTGCACCCGGCCTAGACCACACCAGCCTTTAACAAGATTAGATTTTTACCCATAAAATTTAGAATCGATAACCTTCACATCAAAAACTTAGCAATACACCCCATCGTTGTCTATTCTATGCCCCATAAACCTTACACATCTTTATATCTTAAATTATTAATTAAAAAAAAATCCTTAACTAATTAAAAACAATTTTAAATCATATAAATAAATAAATTATAATATTAATCATTTTTCAAAATTTATTAATTTAAAACAATTAAATTGCATTTTTAAAAAGTATGTGCCTAACCACTTTTAATATTATTCAACATTATGTCTCCCACAACGAATCGTTTTCTTTGTACTTAGCATCGAGAAAGATGTAATCGCAAACACGGTTTACCTACTAACAAGGAACATTGAGATTTTTAAATATTAAAATTGAAATTAAAAGCGTGTGAAGTAGAGGATAATTGAGAGGGACTACGTCAATGTACGAATTGGTATTTTGTGATAAACCATGGTTAAGTGTGGACTAATTAGTGTTTTAGATTAACCATGGATAGTTTAGGTTGGAATGAAACACGTTAAATTATAAAAGGAGGTTGTATTTTAAATTATTACATTTAAAATAGTGAAGTGTTTTATAACATACTATTATATTAAAAAAACACACAAGTTTATCCTTTTTTTAATTAAATTTTATTAAATAAAAAAGCAAATTAGAAATTTCAAAAAACATTTTTAGAATTAGTGGTGTTATACACGAGAGTTTTTTATGGTTTTGTTTTGTTTTCTTTTTCTCCTATGTACATCAATTCAACTTATATAGTTTTTATTTACATCTAGGGATAAGGCCATATCTTCATTTTTTTTAGAAAGCTCCATCACTACAGGTTCAACAGAGCTCAATATTTCTTTGTCAATGTTTGAGTGGTTAGACTCGTGAGTGCACTTCTGCTTACTTACCAATTGTAGGCACAATTATAACTGATGCTTTTACATTATCCTTTGCTAGAAGATGCTCCATTGCTAGGGCATGAGGCAAATCCTCAAGGGTATGCACTAGATCTTGAGAAGTCGTGGTGTTAGGGGTTGACTTCTACTGCCAAGAGCAAGCCTTCTTTTGGCTTGCCATGTTCTTGAAACTTGTTGCCTTCTACAGATCTTGCCATCCAAGATTGGTTTTTCTCGACTCCTAGGAGTCAAATAATCCAATTGAAGAAGGGCATTCCTTCTGAAGATGTCCAGGTTCCTGACAAATTCTACACCTAAAAGAAATGTTGTTGTAATCCAATGGTTGAAGATATTCCTTACCAACCCACTTAAGGATGATTTTATATGGTAATCTTGCACTTAAATCCAGTTCAATGCATATACGGACTATTGAGATGAAATCATTGGCCAATCTTTCACTGTCTAATTTGATGAAGTGTCCAATTGAGCCTCCAACATCTTCGAGGATGTTTGGCTAAATCTATTGGAGGGGTAAGTTTGGTAGCCTTACCCATACCGAAGTAGCCAAAGACTTCATGAAAAGAGGGTTAAACTTTGGAAACCATGGTTGAATCGAAAGACCTGTGCGGCCTCAAAACTAGGGCTCCTGGTCAAAAAATCTTTGTCGGTCTTCAAGATCCTTGAATTCTACCACAAAATATCCTTTCGAACAAAATATCAAATCTGAAATTTGGGTCTAATTCTAATGAATTTAATTGCAGAGGGCAGAATCCAAGGGAAATAAAGCATTGAACCATGGGGGCTTCACTTGATGAACCTCTGACATATCACGTGCATTCGTGGCATATTAAACAATACCCTTAATTTGACTACATATTGGAAAACACCTCTATAAATCACATTATTTAACCCCCTACCAATATGAACCCAATATACCTTCCCAATTTAAAATCCCCTACTTTCACTAAATATTGTAGGTATCCATTTTTTCATTAATATTTTTTATACCCCTTTATATTTTTTCATTAACTTTAAACTCCATTTTTTATACCTACCAATATAAAAACCCTCCACCCCCTATATATCCCCCAATATATTGTGTCATTTTTTCCTCAATAAATATCCCCCAATATGAATCCACGTGGTATGGTATTGCTCCCCCAGCGAAGCCCCTATGCATTGAACCAACATATAATCACCTACCATCTATAAGCCACTATCATTATCGTGGTATAAATCTCATTCATCTTAAGTGATGGGGTGTTCAATGAATGTTTCACCACAAAAGCTTGGCCTGAGAGATCCCTAGGAGTTTTAGAGCTAGAACTCGACTTAAGGGCATATTTGAATGACAAGGGTTTTGATGTTGAGGATGCCCCCATGCCTCTGACACCGCCTTTCAAGCATGCAACTAGAAAGATAGGGGCATCACTCTTAATTCCATAATCTCTGAGACATTTTTCCATATTTAGTTGCCTCCCTTCGTAGAGGAGATTCATCTCTCCCATATGGATTCCCATTTGCTATTGAATGATGCCTTCTAACACTACCATAACATCTGATCCTATAAGCATAAAAGAATGGGACTCTCTAGACATGGACCTAACAAAAATTGGAAATTTTAATAGATCTAGGTCACCCACACCTTCCATGATCGAATCCAAGATTTTGATAGGAATTAATGGTTCTTGATCATAATATAGACTCACATTAAACACTTTGCGTTCTTTACCATACCCCTTGTGATGATCAATTTCTAGAATTTCAACAAACACGTTCCTAACATCCTTACCACTCTCGCTATTACTATATTTGAGTACCTTCGTGAGTTCAAGGATCCCACGAAGGTCGACCATGACAAGACCATAAGAATTTGCTTTAGTAGCACCATTGTCTGCATTGAGAAAATCTTCTCCACTTAGTTTGTGCTTCTCTGCGTAATTCCTCTTCTCCAACCTGTAGACAAGGGACAAAGGAGGGGCGTAAGCCATCCCTACCTCTCAGCTGGAGGATCGAGCTACATATCCCCATTTTGACGACCATTTCTCTAGCCAAGAGGAAATGAATCCACAGGATCTTGCATTGCAGACCATTCTCTTGCTCAAGGTGTTCGCCATTGCTCCTTTTTTTCAAAATTTTAAGTCTACTCCATCTTAAATAATATAAAATTAAAATAAATAAATACATAAATAAAATTATATACATATATATGTTTGTGACAACTTTCATCAAGTCACTTGTTCAAATTTCATGGGTAGGAGTTGAAGGTGGAGGCCACATGTGGACATGGGTTAAATTTGACGGGTATTTACTCATATTTTCTTTGTTTAATCATCAAATCCCGACCATTTTAAATTATGCACATCAATGATGATGGTAAGTTAATTTTTAAAATTGTCAATATGATGGGTAGATTAAAAAATTACCTAGATACACACACACACACACACAATTCCAAATAAAATTGTAGAAAATAAAAGAGAAAAGAAGCAAGTGGTATTGTTGGCTGAGACTCTAAGATAAGCATCACACTATACTACACCCACAATGCTAAAATTTCAACATGAGACTCCATGATAAGCGTAGAACACCCCAATAGTTCTGAGACTTAAATATAGGCATAGATTCATTCATAGTGGGTCTTTGGACTTGTTGAAAAAATACCATCAACATCTTCGTTTGCATCATGCAATCTTGCACTATATGCACTTAAGCCTAAAGCCTAAACAATGAACCCTGAAGCTTGAAGGTTGAGATTCACATGGAATGTCCACAACCATGGGCCATAAAGTAAATTACTTTATGTCCAATTTGATTATCATTCTTTTCTCTCCTTTGGCTCTATTTGATAGAATTACTTATTGGACGAGAATAAAGTAACAATAACTTATGGGGATAAAGTAATCAAATTGAAGAGTTTTTTAGTTGTCCAATAGAAATAATGGAACTTAATTTTCTTGTTTTTTTTCCGAAGAAAGAGAATTCATAATTTCTATTAAAAGAAATTACATGCTGTTGATGCCATTGGCATATGCTGTAGTGTGGTATTTACCACTGTTCAGAAAACAAAATTACATCAAAGTACCCACAGAGATACGGTGGTTTTGTATCCCTCATAGAAAGTGCATTGTCTCAAAACAAAAACAAAACAATTCTGTAAAAGTATATCCGCTATACAGGTGCAAAAAACTTAATTTTCTTGTTGTCTAGGTGAAATAACAATTTTCCAATTGATTTTGAAAGTTTTTTATGTAGTTTAGTTAGTGTTGGTACCCTAGTGACAATCTCAATTTTTATAAAATGGGTATATTAATTTAATTAGAAAACAAATCTATTTTAGGGTTGGATATGGAAATCTCAACAGTGTCATTACTAAGGTTATGATGCATTCGATACATACTTGAATTTGAAAACAAATGGGTTTAGACCTTTTAGGTGTTTAGGATGTTGGCAGGAGAGCTCTATTCTTCTTACTTGTGAGAAGATTATGACTTTCTTCGAAATGCATGCCCTATATATTGTTATAGATTGAAATGTCAGAATCCTTCCAAATTCTTATTTCAAAGTGGGTTCAAACTTGTTTTATTATTTATAAAGTCCTTCTACAGTCCAACTCATCACATTGAAAGTTGAGATCAATAATTCCTCTTTAGAACACATTATAGTTAACAGGTTTGATCAAGCTACTTGAAAATTTTTCAAGAATGACTTAGCATAATATGTAAAATATTTGAAATTGCAAAGATAGTCGTTATACATAATTGCACCAAATCATTAACTAGTTTGGCAATAGGAATGAACACAATTGCATATGTTTAATCTTTCTAAAGTAATATCAAACATATACATCTATGATATTACTTGGTTGATGCATATTTTACGGTCAAGCCAAAGTTACAAAATTTACTGAGAAGACAATACAAAACTTATGTTAACAAAAAATGTTTTTAAATTTAACAAAAACACATAATACATGATATTTAAATGTTAGGCAAAAATAAAAATCAAATGTCACGGGAAGAGAAACTTTAAAAGGAAACCCATCATAAAAATTAACTTGGACAGGTAGGAGTACCTGTCAAATTTATATCCTTCCCGTGGGGGACAAAAACTTTCTCACAAAGCATCTAGGCTCAACCGAGCCTTGCATAATCTTGGTGATAGTATCCTGCATGTGGACAAATAATTCTTCTATCCAACATTAGGGTTGGCCCTTGCCTAGGCTTAACCTTGCCGAATAATAATAATCATTGGAGGAAATTTCAGCTTAAAAGTGGTCTCCTAAGAAAAAATAATAAGATAATAGATAAAATAATAAAATAATAGTTATGGCCCCGAGGCTTAGCTCAATTGGTCGAAGTCCCATTGCTAAAGCACCTTGCTAGTAGGAGGTCACGGGTTCAATTCTCCTTGACGCTCTTAGGGTTAGGCTTGGATTAATTTGGCTGAGTGGTGTGGTCCCTTCGAGAGGGCCTCCCCTAATTTTTCGCGGAAAAATAAAAAAAAATTAAAATAACAGTTATGAATTTTTGAGGGAAAGAGAAAAACTATATATATATATATATATATATATTTATTTGTTATTTTTTTAAATTGTATTTTTGGCTTACCTCTTTATAGGTTTACTCAAATTTCAAGTGTGGACACTCATTGGATGCAGAATTAAATTCCACATCCAATGAGTACCCATTATGCATACTTTTGAGAAGACCCTCTTTGATAAAAAATGAAGACACATTTAAAAAATGTGTTCAACGCACTTTTTTAATGTATCTTCAATTTTTATCAATGTGGGTGTTCTCAAAAGTATGCATAATGGGCACTAGTTGGATGTGGAATTTAATTCCGCATCCAATGAGTGTCCACACTTCAAATTTGAATCTATAAGGATGTAAGCAAAAAATACAATTAAAAAAATAGTTTTTCTTCTTTTCCCTCCAAAATATTTATATGTACATCTTTTTAAATGTAAATAATTTTGATTGGTTTACATATTATGACATGGAAATTACATGAAAATATTATGGCCACTTTTACGTTGAAAATTTCCTCTAATAAATAATAATAATAGTCTCCTCATGGGACGATAGGGTGTTTGTCTCACAGGGATGTTATCCCCTCCACCTAGTTTCAAATCCCACGGGGAGACACCATGGCCCGTCATAGTAAGGATTGAAGGATAGACATCCTGTTGGATTCTGGGATCCCAACTCCGGTTTTAGGTGATCTTCTTACATCTTGGTCATACGTTGAACTATCAGTTTCCGATATATGTGACTTCCGAGTTGATTCATATATCTCGATAGGTTGTTAGTTTCCCATCAACTATCCTTCAATAATAATAATAAAACCAGCCTAGATCCATCTTATATATGGATATATCAAGCACTAAGAGATCAAATTTGTTAATGCATTTTTTTTTTAAATTTAAAGGAATTAATATTTATCATGAAATTAAATGATTAACACATTTACACATTAATCAATTTGATCCCTCTTGATGCTTGATAAATTTGGGATTAAGGTTAATCCACACTTGTTTACACTAAACATGTGTGAGGTTTCTACATTACAAGATCGTAAAATATTTTTCAATTATATATTTTAATATTATTTACATTAAATTAATTAGTTTTATAATTAATTATGTAGAATACTTAATGTTGAAAATGCATTTTTTTCGAAGAAAAAATCGTAATTTTATTCAAAGAACAAAATTACATTATGCATATGCTAAAGAGCATTCAATTATACCAGCGAAATTAGTTGATGCCGAAAAACTATAAAAGAAAAACAACTATAAAAATTAGATTTTGGGGCTAAGTGTAAAGACACTTCACTGCCCTTTTGTACCTTTCTTATTCTCTACTTTTCACTAAACTCTTTGATTAGGAGTGGCAGTTATAATTTCAAATTGATTCTCTTCCACCTTCAATGAGATCTCTTTGATTGAATCTGGACTATCAGATGCATGGGATCTTTTAATCCCTCTTGTCTCTTTTTCAATGGGAGTTTTTCCATTCTGCTGCACTAGAACTATAGTTTCTGTTGCTTTCATTGCTTTTGGGTTTTCAATCATTGTTCCTATATGCTCAACCTCTCCCTCCACTAATATTACTTGTGGATTATGAGCATCCATATTTACATAATTCTCAAATTTTGTTGCCCTCTTCTTTTGACAAATGTTGCTCTTGGAACTGCCATCCCTTTGGCTTTTGGGTCTATTTCCTTTTTCTTTTTGGATCTTTCTTTTCCCATGGACACATATTTTGTAAGTGTCCAGTTTGGAGACAAATACTACATCATAATGTAGTGTTTTAAAATATAAAGGCCGGGTCCACCCAAAATTGTGATGAATTAGGTGAATGTGATAAGATAAACCTTTGCTAAGGCCTACCTCTACACAGATCTTGGAAAAGGTAAAAATTCCCTTTGTAGGTCTTTCCATGTTCGTCTTTACAAACTTCCCCAATGTATTTCCAATTCCTTCTAATACTTGGTGATGCCAAAAAGGAAGGGGAAGGTTATGTAATCTAATCCAAACTGACATTTTGGAAACCACCATTGTATTGACATCAAAACTATGAAACCATGGGGTTATAAAAAGGTTTATGTTGCCCCAAAACCATGGGCGCTCATTTAAGGAAAACTTCAAATCCTTCAAGGTATCAAATTGTACAACAAACAAACCCTTGGAGCATAAATGAATTTCATAGTTTGAGGTCCAATTGGAACATACCCATTGATGTAGATCCTCCAGTTTAGGTTAGAATCGATTAAATCTGCATATAACTGCTTAGGATTGGAGGTTGGAGAAAAATTCGATAACTTCTGGAAGGTTAACTACCATAGTCGGAATCTCATTCATTTGTTCCATGATGTAATGTCTAGGGATATTGAGGTTTGGATCATATTTGTTTTGTGTCTCGACCTTTCTTTTCACAACATCCTTAAATGAAGTTGGTCCCTTGGGATTATTGGTTCCAGGAAAGTCTCCCCATAGCCACAAATTAATGATGATGTAGGAATTTCATTCGATGCCATCATCTTGCAACTGAATGAGATCTTGCAGGGATCTACCCACATAAATAAGATTTTTTAGATTCATCGAAATACCCAACTTGTTTTGGACCTGTTGCTTTAGATCTTGCACCATATCCACAAACAAAAATATTATGAGTTGATTTCCCATCTAGGGTTTTCATATAAATTTAAAAAGAACCCTCCATTTCAAGATCTGGTTGACGACCCTTGCAACCAATCAATTTTTGCATCAAATCCCTCACCTTTGGTGCTTCCCACCCTAGATCGAACCCCATATAAAAAAACACAAGGTAATATGGTTTCTTGGAGTTGCATAAATGGTTGTTGCAGACTATTGGCACAAGACTTCCCTACAGAGACAACCACCAGGAATAGACAACATCATCATTCCATGGATCTACCGTTGTTAAGCAAATCCAAGCAAATATAAAAATCTTTATTTCTGAAGTTTTGTAGTTTTGTTGCATCCTCCATCAGAGATACCTTCGTGTAATTTTTAACTCAAATATATCCACGAATCTCCAAACAAAATCCATGGTGGCCCAATTCCTTGTGCCATTAGGCTTACGATTGCACAGGACCAGGTCTAGATGCCCACACCACCTTCTATAGATCTCTCTAGGGTCCCTATTGTCGACGATGATGAATTTGGCAACGACAAAGTTCAAAACCCTAACACTGCTCCAAATCGCCATCGCTCCCCTTTTTAATTTTATATCTAGACAATTATTTTTTATAGATTTGAATAGTGTATTTAATAAGTTTAAATAATTCATATTTATTAATTATTTTTAATGATAAAATTACATAATATTAATAGACATTTTGAAATTTGTACTTAGTAATTAAAACTTCTCTCACATTCAGTAATTAAGATAAGACTTTTTGTTTATCTGTATAGAGTATTTACGATTCAAGTTATCCATTATGATCCCTCTCTCATGAATATTATGTATCAATAACCAATTTTTCATGAGCTTGAATAATCCATTTAGTTAACTCATTTCATCGTAACCAATTTTTCATGAACTTGAATATTACATTTAATAAGCTTCAATTAACATAAATAGATCATTGATCACATTCAATTACCATGACTTCTCAGTAAATTCACCCATATTAATACAATTCTCATTCAAGTATACTTAACCAGAAAAATTATAAAAATTAACTATGCATTATATGGATGTTTCCTCTCTTCAAAAGGCGGTTTCTAATTTTCCATTTTATGTAATTAGGTGAAAACATTTGTTGGGATCATAGAAGTGTATAAAATATATTTAAGATATTAACTTGTCAATTTCTAAAAAAAGAAGAATATATATATATATATATATATATAATTTCACCAAAATAAAAATGCACTATTACATCATGTTTTGTAATTTTCTTTCAAAATTTATATATTGAATATTTATTAACTGTCTTTTACATAAATTTGAAAGGACAGTCATTTAATTAAGTCTAAATTTGACACATTAAATATCATTAATATTTTTTGAAAAAAGATGTTATTAGAAAAACAACACAATTACATAGGAACATTTCTACAAGGAGCAGAAATGTGAGATAACAGAGCTTTGATGGCAACATCCATGGCGGTTCTGGGGCTCATCATCCCAGGTCCTAACAGTCAGGGATAACCCTTGTGGCTCGCCTGACCCCTAACCTGTCTACCCATCTCATCTCCAATGGTTTTCAACCTCTCACCCTGCGGTTAACTGGTTCCCTCCATCTTCACGACCTCTCCGTTTCTTCTTGAAAATAGTTACTTCCACCAACCATTTACTGTCGGTTACTATGGAGCTGGACGAGGTGGACTATGAGGAGGACCCTCATCCCCAGGAGGTCATTTGGTCACACCATCGCTTCGTGTTAGGCTCTGGTCCTTTCACTACAACCCTCCCACCTTTGTCAGCTGCACACTCCGTCCAGGTTCACCCAGGTTCATCTGCGCCACATCCCTCACCCTCGGTTAACATTGATGATGCCTTTGGTCTGGACCGTCCTCCTCTTTCCCTGACTACCCTAAACCTTCTTGGAACTTGTCTCCAACCCTCGCCCCCTTTTGATG
Organism: Pinus tabuliformis; assembly: GCA_031772625.1. NCBI lineage: Eukaryota > Viridiplantae > Streptophyta > Pinopsida > Pinales > Pinaceae > Pinus > Pinus tabuliformis. The sequence goes on along the minus strand of CM062806.1, from coordinate 311,743,694 downwards.
CGCCGCTACCCCAGCTTCCCCACATATCCGCTCCGCATTGCACCACGTCTGGGCCTTCCTCCCTCAATAACCTTGCTCTCTCCAGTGCTACTTTAAACCCTGGTGGCCCAAACCCTAACTCCCCCATTCGCTTCGGCTGCTTTAGCTCCCCGATTCCTAACCCTAAATCCACCCCATCCACCCCTCAGACCGTAAATCAGGGCATCCATGGACTTCTCAGGGATTATCCAACAACTCACCGCACTGATAAGCTCAAGAAAGGCAGGTGCCTCAAAACAATGAATAAGGAAATTAACCTAGCTCTGGGCAAAGATATCTTGATGGGTGAAGTTGCAGAGACAACAAAGAAGGTCCTGGTAGGCTGTGTTCATGGCAGGAATTACTTAGTTGAGCGGCTTCGTCTATGGACCACCGAGATTTGGGGTTCCTTGCTTAAAGAACTGCCCATCATTTGGGTGCTGGCTCGAGGGTGGTTTGCCCTGTGCTTCCACAGGGAGGAGTATACAGACTGGATATTATCCCGTTTCTGGCACATAGAATTCGCACTGATTCTGCTAAAGAGATGGGATCCACTCTTTGACCCTGAGAGGGAACAATTAGGAGCTGAGCCGATTTAGGTTCGCTTATCGGGCCTTCCGATGCAATTCTGGACCCCCGTGGTATTCAAGTGCATTGGAGACGCATTAGGAACATACCTGGAACACAATCAATCCTTTGAGAAGACAAGAATCATGACAATGGTTCGTATCATGGTACATTTGGACATGAGGGAGGGGCTGGAGGAAAAGATAACCCTTCATTGGCGACATTTTCACGTCGCCAAAACCTCGACTATGAAGGTGTTCCATTTAGATGCAGACAACACCATAAGGTTGGCCACCTCTACAAGGACTGTCCACTTCTCACACCTACTACCTCGGCAGCTATAAGGGGAATGAAGCATCGTCAATCGGAAGACCTGATTGTGGACGAGCAACCCTTAGGTCTGGATCATTCAAAGGTTGCAGATGGAGTCACTGCTCTGCCATCCAGTGCTCCCCAGATACCACCTATATCCCCTCCACTGACTCGATCCTGGTTCGCTGCGGAGACTGCTCCTACATCGGGTACTACTTCTACTCCCTTACCCTCTGCTCTATTTTTCAATAATTTTAATGTCTCTCTAGCTCAATCTGCATCTATTACTTTTTTGGTTACTTCCCCCATCAATTGTGCTCTTGATCCTCCCTCCCCTATTTTCTCCACCACCCCGCCGACTGTCCTTGGACAGGATCACCATCACCCCCCTCACTCCCCTTCTGCCTTGGGCTCACACTCCTACAACCTCCATTCCTGTCAACTGACGAACCCTAACCCACTGGGTCTGGGCATCCCTCCCCCCCTCCATTGAGCAGAAACCCTCTCGGGGCAGACCTTCAAAGTTGTCCAAAGCTAGTAAAATTACAGGGGCAAATGTGGCCCAGGGGCGCTAGAACACCATTGAAAGGGCACTTAGAGCACCTGACACCCTTGACTCTGTTCCTTGATGAAGTGGCTATCTTTCAACTGTAGGGGTTTGGCCAGCCCCTCAAAAAAATTGGCCCTTAAGCGACTTTTGAACAGTGTACCCTGTGACATGATACTCCTTCAGGAAACCCTAGGTCCATCCGAGCAGATTGTTAGGACCCTTCAAGCCATCCTACTCGGCTGGCATCTCCAAGCTCTGGATGCGGCAGGGCGATCTGGGGGACTTGCTATTGGGATTAACCCTCTATCCATCAAGGTGATTTCATCATGGGGAGGTCAGGGGTTCCTGGGTATGGACATATTCTCGGCTGAATTGGGAAAAAAACTTCGTATTATAAATATCTATGCCCCTAATCAAAACAGACTAGCCTTCTGGCAACAATTTCTGGAAAATCCTATGATCAGTCATACAACTATTCTAGGGGGTGACCTAAATTTCTCCATTGGACATGAGGAATCCTGGGGACACCACTCGCAGCTGGATCCCCTCTCAAATCAGCTGAGAACCCTCTTGGCACTATGACCTCATTGATGTCCCTATGAACAAGAAGATGCCAACTTGGCATAATAGACGGACTGGAGACGCAGCACTAGGGCGAAGATTAGACAAATAACTCATTCATGAAGACCTCCTACGTTCCCTCACCATCTATAGACAATGGGTGGGTTTTGGGGGAATATCGGATCATTCCCCCATATATCTAGAAGTGGCGGGCTCTTTCAGAAAACCAAGGGCACCTTACAAATTTAACTCTACCTGGCTAAAGGACCTTGACTATATCCAGATGGTCTCGGATTTCTGGCAAGCTCAGCCCCCACTTATTGAGCAGAGGAAGGCTGAAGGATTCTGTAGTAACCTGAATCAGCTTAAACGATTATCCATTGGGTGGGAAAAAAGGAAAAAAGCTAGGGATGAGCACACTTTGGCTGACATTGAATCTCAGTTGGCCTCCTTAACGGATGAATTTGGAAGAGGTTTCTTATCCATAGAAGCAAAGCTACATCTTGTAGAACTGGAAGCACAGAGAACAAAGATACTGCTTGACCGGGAAGAAACATGGAGACTCAGAAGCAGGGCAATCTGGCTACAAGCGGGGGATGGTAATACAAAATTCTTTCATAAATATGCAAATGGAAGGAAAGCCAGCAATACCATCTTGTAGATGCCCTCGGATCAGGATCAGATTGCTAATACACACCCACAACTTGCTCGATTGGGTATCACACATTTCAAGCAGCTATTCAAAGCCCCCCTTGGCACATCACTTGCTGAAATCATCTGCATTGTTGGTCATTTCCCTAGATTTGTGGAACCTGACAGGATGGAGGACCTCATCAAACCAATTTCCACGAGGGAATTAGAGAGCACTCTCAAGTGGTTCAAGAAGGACAAAAGTCCAGGACTGGATGGTTGTTCTGTGGAATTCTTCCTTGACTTTTTCGACATCATTGGACATGACCTACTTGGGGTGGTTGAAGAAAGTCGGATCCTTGGCCTTATTTATGATCATATCAACTCCACCTATATCGCCCTCATACCCAAGACAGACTCCCCGCTCTCCTTCAATGACTTCTGGCCTATATCCCTTGGCAACTTCCTCTATAAAATTATTGCGAATATTATTGCAAATCACATCAAGCCAATCCTATCTAAACACATCTCACATGAGCAGTTTTCCTTTCTACAAAACAGGCAAATCCATGAGGCCATAGGCTTGGCACAAGAGGCCCTCCACTCCATCAAGTTGAAGAATCTAAAAGGGGTGTTGCTTAAAATTGATCTCTCAAAGGAATTTGATAAGGTCAGTTGGTTATATTTAAGGATGATACTCACCCATCTGGGGTTCCCATTGGTATTTATCAGATGGATTATGGGGTGCATTACTTTAGTATACTTTGCAATCTTAATCAATGGATCTACTTCCCAATCCTTTCTGGAGGAGCAGGGAATCAAACATGGATTCCCTTTATCCCCTTTGTTATTCCTCCCAGTTATGGAAGGACTGAGCAGACTGATTGCGATGGAGAAGAGAGCAGGGAGGTTCAGGGGCCTCAAGATTACGCAACAATGCCTAATATCACATTTGCTCTTTGTCAATGACGTCCTCATATTCCTAGATGGGGGAATACATGACATCATTACACTATCTGATGTACTGAAGCTATTCAGTGCAGCTACAGGGATGGAAATTAATGGGGACAAATCTCCTATATCATTCTTTGACTGCACACCACAAGAAACCCATCTAGCACTACAAAATTTCCCTTATCAAATTTTGACACTGAAGGATGGATTGAAGTACTTGGGCTTCAAGATTAAAGCAGATGGATATAAAATTTTAGATTGGACTTGGTTGATTGCAAAGGTGGAAAATAGATTAAACATTTGGAGCCATCGACTACTCTCGAGAGTAGGAAGACTGGTGCTCATTAAAGCAGTGCTGGAAGAAACCCCGGTTTTTTGGATGTCTCTAGCCTAGATCCCCCAAGGTATACTACATAGGATTCAGCGATTCTGCTGTCACTTTCTATGGAAGGGTCACAAGGAAGGAAAACCCTATGCATGGGTCAAATGGAGTAGGATTACAACTCCTAAAACATGGGGAGGTTGGGGCTTAAAACATCTCCATGCTTTTGCTCAGGCATTAGCAGCAAAACTTGGTTGGCTACTCCTGAAGCACAAGAGCCTTTGGTCGGAGGTGGTCACCTACAAATACATATGGCCGAGCCCTACCCTGGATTTGTTAAGACTACCCACATGGAACAGGGAAGGTATATCAGTGATCTGGAGGGCTGTAATAAACACCCTTCCCATCATAAGGAGGGGTCTCATATGGAGGATTGGAAATGGTGGGTCTGTCCGCATTGGGATTGATCCATGGATTGGCAGTGGGAACTCCTACCAGCTTCCACCGGATTTGATTACTCTGCTCAACCATAATGGAGTGCACTACATTGCACAACTCGGGGACCCTCACAACACAACTATTTATCAACAAGCATGGCAAATAGGGGAGGCATGGGACATTCCAGACCAATGGCAAAGGCAGTGGAGGAAATACTTGCAGGCACTAATCGAATCCCATGTGCGACTAAGGGACGATGAGGATGACCTGATCTGGGGTTTTGCAAAGAAAGGGAACTACACCCCTAAGGTTGGTTATGATATCATACACGCTGACAACAAGTCGGATAACCTGGAGATTTGGTGGAGTAATATATGGAAGTTAAAAGCCCCACCGCGCACACAACTACTGATGTGGAACATCATCATGGACAAAACACCATCTGGATCCAATCTCAGGAAACAGGCATTTCAAGGACCGACTTGGTGTGTTTTATGCCGCGCAGAGGAGGAATCGAACCAACACCTATTCCTCTCATGTACCACAACACAACAGATCTGGGCACAAGTCCTTCATACACTAAAATTCTCATCTACCTAGATCAGTGATGATATTCTTATTGCCTGGAATAGGTGGTGGGAATCAACAACAATCTTGAGAGCTCAGAAACTGCCGTTATTGGTTTGCTAGTACATATGGATTGGAAATCCCGGCTGAGGAACAATTACTCAGGACCCAGAACATCATTCTGGAAGTCATAAACAAAGAACATCCCTAGGCCTATTTCGATGGAGCAGCACAAGAACAGGGTTGTGGTGGAGGCATAATCCTTCATCTAACTGAATCACATTTTTTTCACATCTGCATGGGGTTGGGAGATGGCACAAATAATTTTGTGGAGCTGCTCACACTCCAACACCTCTTATACTTTGCTTTACACAAACAATGCATACAATTACAAATATATGGATATTCCAAGATAGTCATAAACTGGTTCAACTGCTTAACAACATGCCATGCAAATACACTCAAAACTATTTTGGATGATATTTTATTTCTCAAAACACATTTTGATCATGTCTCATGTACTCATATCTACAGGGAGCGTAATGAAGATGTGGACAAGCTGTTGAAAGAAGCAACACATCGTCCTCGAGGAGAATGGCTTACTATGGAGCACTCACCTGAGCGGATCTATCGCTTCTTCCACAGACCATATATGGAACAAGAACTACAGAGGGCAGACAGGCCCTAACTTATCAGTTTTTGTTTATATATTTTTGTCATACAAAACAACAATCACCAAGGGTGAAATTTTGAAATATGTAATTAATTTGTATATGATCAGATGCTATTAGTATACCCATCACATGGTCATTTTGTAGTACTTTACAGTTTTACAAACACTTCATAGCTGACCACAGTCACGATTCTTGCATATACCTATGGCATTTACAACATGTAATTTTCACAAATTAATAAAAATTACGATATTTTCTCCCTGAGAAAAAAAAATACAATCACCTATAATTATTTTATTGTCCATTTACAATAAATATATAAGTTTCAAGGGCTTCAATAATAATAAAAAAAGGGGTAAAATCTCAATTTTTCAAACCCATGTCACTAAAACGTGGGATCTATATTCATGGATTCACGCAACACATGGTGTCTCTAAAAGAGGTTGTACGATTTGTTATCATTTAGTCCTATGATGCTATCATATTATTATTGGTGTTAGCATGAAATATCATCCTACATGCAACAAATTATGGGGAAGAGGGAGGGAATTTTAAGGTGACATATGTGAGATAGGTATTAGTTTCTTCACTATAAAAAAAAATAGTCATAGTTAAATGGGACATGTTAATATATATATATATATATATATATATATATTTTGTGAAATTCAAGGTCATGAATGGGGTTTGGTTGGTTGGTAAAGTGGGGATAATCTCACTTACAAGTTTAAATATTTTCACGGGCGGACATGTTTCCTTGTTGTGGATTGTTACAATTATCAATTATTTAATGCGACTAAGGTCAAGTGTTTTTGTTTTTTTCATAATAGATACCCCTAGTTACTAGACCTTAGAAAAATGTGGTAAAATGTATAACCCCCAATTGTTATTGCTTAGATGATTTTGGCATAATAAATACCTCCTAGTTGCCTATAGCTTTTGTAAAAAGTCATATGTATTTGATAAATTGTAATATCCTATACTGAATTGTGTCATTTGTTGATATTAACAAAAAACTATATATATATATATATATATATATATATATATATATATATATATATATATATATATATATATATATATATATATATATATATAATTTCACACATGGATGCACTACCAACCTCACTTAAAGCTTTACTAAGGTGGGGACTATTTTCTTGATTTGGGTGTGATCTCATGGTAGCCTACGTGGAACTTTACAATAACCAGTCAAGTTCAATTTTCAACAATTATTTGAGATTCCTTAAAACATCATGCAACATTGATCACACTTTAAAAATGGGGAGCTCTAAAACAAAATATTATCATCGTGTCAACCCTTACTTAGGACAGATGACCTCATGGATTGTTTGAGTGTAGCTGAGTACTTTTCAAATATTGATTTGAAGAGTGGATATCATCATATTTAGATAATGGAAGACGACAAATGGAATAAATAGTTTAAGACAAAATATGGATTATTTGAATGGTTGGTCATGCCATTTGGGTTAACAATGCTTCTTGTGCATTCATGAGACTTATGAATGAAGTATTGAAACTATTTTTGGGAAATTTTATTGTTGTATACCTAAATGAAAATCCAATCTACAATAAGACTATGAAGATCAATAACAACATGTGACAAAGGTGTTATAATATTTGAAGAAACAAATTTTCCAATGGACAATAACATAATTCATCAAATAATTTGAAAACTTGAAGAAGGTACTTGCACAACCATTTTTTGTTCTTTTAGATTTTAATTAGGTGTTTTAAGTCCCATTTAATAATTGATAGGTCATGATCTACAATGTTAAAATAGAGTCATAACATTGTAACAACAACAATGTGTAGCATTGTAAAAGAAAGGCGTTGCCATACTAACAATGGAGTTGTGGCACTATACTAGCAATGGTGTCGCGACATTGTAACAATATGGAGGTGTCAAATCAATGACGGAGTTGTGCCTTCGTAACAACAACGATGTCATAACACTGTAATAATAGGGCAGGGTCATAACAATAGTGGAGTCACACATAGTAACGACGGGGTGGTGTCACAACAACGTCGAAGTCATGAAACTGCAATAGAAACGGTGTCACAACACCATAACAACAAAGTTGTGTCACTACAATGGTGAAGTTGTGCCATTGTAAAAACATGACAATGTTACAACAACGATGGGGGCACATCACTCTTATTTCATTCTCTAAGATACTAACTCAAATCTATCCATGTAAATTGTATTTTTTCCATAGATGCTCTTGCATCATAGTCATCTTTGGTAAGAAAAACATGGGGTTCTAGCTCACGTGGGTGTGATTCTAACCCTAAATATAGATAGTGCATTCCAACTCCTTAGAATGAGTAATACTCCATCTAAACCTTGGGTGAATTCCTATAAATGAAATCAAAGGTAGAGTGAGTCACTGTGGCGCTTAATGTTAGGAACAATTAATAAACCACCCTAGTTCTTGTTGTAGGTACAACTAAGAAACCACCTTGGTGCTCGTTTTTAGAGGGCAATTGATAAACATCTTGGAGGATGGGCTCTATAATCAGAGTGTTAAACCAAGCCTTTGTTGTGAATTCCCTAAGCAATAATCTCCTTGGACATTGGATCCAACTTTGGGGTGGTTGACGACAAGAAAGCTACTATGTAGTTGGTCTATGGTTGGGTAGAGAGTGGAATTCCCTCCTCAATTTCCATCCAATTCAAGTCACAAAAATAAGTATATTACATGTGTTCAATTGAGTCATGAACTATGATGTTCAATACTATGTTTCTAACTAGTATGAGATCTTGTTTGCCTATAATGAATGTTTGGACTTTGTTGTTCAATATTTAGTTCATGATTGATATGAAAAACTATGTGTTTATGCTCTCTTATTTGACAACAATGGCTTATGTATATACTAGCTCAACTTGTTTAGAGGATTAGAAATGTTTGGTAAATGGATTGTATCCCTTCTTGTATAGTTCTGGGAATACATGTGTTTATGCTTAGGTTATTGACATGTGTAACTCTCTAAACAAGTTTAACTAAATCAAAAGTTATGCAAGAAATTGATGGCGGTTTATTTAATGTTTCATTGAATTGATGAAATGAACAACGTCTTTGAAATAATGTGTTTTCTTCATAAGATATGATGGATGGTATGTGTAGGATTAATTAATAATCCTTTTAATTAAGGTGCTTAATCAATGTTTTAAGACTACTGGCCCAAGGAGTGTAGTATCAGGGGAGGTAAATAATACTAGCCCAAGGAACATGATCCTCGGGAAAACAACAACTATGAGCATGGGGAATGTAATATCCAAGGAAATGCAGTACCAGAGAGATGATCCCAACGAAAACGATCCAAGGGGAATTTTCACCCAGGGAAGGTAAATATGCTGGTATAGGGAAATGATCCCAGGGAAGTATGGTACAGGAGAAGTTATATTGGGGAAACTATGCTATTGGGGACTGAAATGATAAAAATAATAATTGATTCTAGTTTGGTGTCAAATTGGGAAAAAGTCTTAAAACTAAAAATAAAGGTTTTTCTCAAAAACCCACTTTATTAATCCCACACACTAATGATAAATAATTAAATTAATAACCATAATTGGTGTAGATCTCAAGTGATTAGCATGATACGGATACCAAGATATTTATTAATAGAGCATTTCATAACATGTGTTGATTCGATGGTGGAACCCCAATCTACTAGACTATGCCACTGCGCTGTCGGCCCTGCTTCGAAAAAGTTAAGTGGATAGTCATGTGGGGAGGCTTAATATCGATGGGCTTATATCAATTATTAGCCATCAACCATCGAAGCCCAACCAAATCACTTAACACGTGATAATAAAAGTAATTGATGTTGATAGACTGATCTGATATCATGTGTGTGCCATGTGGACCCCCATGTGGTGCTAGAATGGCACCACGTGGGCTAGGCATGGCCATTTGGGTACGACATAGATTTCCCTTGATGATATGGGCTCCTTAATGGGATAAATTTCTAAGGGGAATAACTTTATACATAGGACTTAGATTGAGGTAAAATTTATATTGCCAAAAAGCTCTCGACGAGCTAAATGAGATAGGGGCATTGATTTTAGAATTTGAAGACATTAAGGAAAAGAGGTTGTTGTAAACACATCTACATAGCAAACCTTGAATATTAGGTCAAAAGTGTAACATTCCCACACGCTAAGATGATATAAGGGCACGGGAGGTGTTTCAAAGTAATAACACTTCCACAACATGAGATGGCATAAAGGGGTGGGAGGTGTTACAAAGTGGTAATACTCCCACATCTTGAGATGGTTCAAGGGGTGGGAGGTGTTCCAGAGTGGTATTAGAGCACAGGTTCAACACTGGACTTGAAGGGTTCACACACACAAAGTAGAGTTTAATTTTATATGGATGAGTAAATTAATTTGTTAAAAGAATGTTAATTTATACCAATAGTTGATGTGAATGCTAACAAAGATGTAATTTTTATTTGTAGTTTTGTTTTTGTTAGAAATTATATATTACAGAGCAATGGAACACATAAAATATTTCAGAAATATAAACATAGAAAATGCATAAAACAAGAGAAACACAGATATACGTGGTTTACCCAATCCACGGAGAAACAACCAATCCTTCCTTTTATATTATCCAACAAAATGAAGAGATACAACCTACAACAGATCTGTTGTAATTCCCTCTTTGCTCTGACACAATATTCTCTCTTTTTCTCGTTCAAAATACACATCTACATAGTCGTGCTTACAATTCCCTCATATATAGCGAGGGATTGCCTTCTAGGGAAAAAAAAACCCTAAATTAAACATAACTTCTACCGTCTCACCACCTAATGAACAACCCATTGACTACGAAATTACAACATTTTACAAGGCAGTTTTACATCTATTTTTAGCTGCGGGGCGCTGCCCCCGAACCCCCGCCAGGGGGGGGGGGGGGGGGCGCGCTCCTAAAGAGCACTGCACCCCTCGCCCCCGCCCACACACCCCCCCCCCCCCCAATGCACCCCCCTCCCCCCATGCACCCCCCTTGCAGTGCAAATAGTGGGCGGTGTTTCCGCCACATTACAAAATGGGGTCCAATGTGGTGATACCTCTAAATAAAGAAGATAATCAGGCTCCACACTAAGCAATCTCCCACTTGGAGACTGATTATAGTAACTTTAACATTGCTTCATTTGTTGGATAATGAATCCACTTTGGACCTGGTTGTTTCTCATCTTCATCATCATACTTGAAGACCAACTGAAATCGAGCAGAATCTTAGTTTCTCCCTGGTTACAACTTTTGTTAACATATCTGCAGGATTCTGGCTAGTGTGTATCTTTTCCAACTTCAACTGTCCATCTTCCAACACTAACCGTATGAAATGGTACTTGAGATGTATATGTTTAGTCTTAGAATGAAATGCAGAGTTCTTTGCAAGATGTATGCCACTTTGGCTGTCACTGCATAACTTTCCCAACTGCTGCTTCTTACCCAATTCATCTAGAAACCCTTGTAACCAAATCATTTCTTTACTAGCCTCTGTAGCAGCAACATACTCCGCTTCTGTCGTTGAGAGTGCAACAACACTTTGTAGTTTTGAAACCCAACTGAAAGATGTTCCACCTACAGTAAACACATACCATGTGGTGCTCCTCTTGTTATCTCCATCACCCACCATATCTGCATCAAGATATCCCTGTAGAGCAATGTTCGAAACACCAAAGAATAATGCTTGATTTGTGGTACCTCTCAAATATCTGACAATCCACTTCACTGCCATCTAACGTTCTTTTCCTAGATTGTTCATGTACCTGCTTAAAACTCCCACTGCATGTGCAATATCAGGCCATGTGCAGACCATTGCATACATTAAGCTTCCAAACACTGATGCATATGGAACTTTAGACATATAAGCCATTTCTTCCTGAGTCTTATGACACACCTCCTTACTTAGTTTGAAATGGCTAGCCAAAGGTATACTAACTGGTTTTTCATTCTGCATATTAAATCCTTTCAACACCTTTTGTATGTACTCACATTGAGACAATGTTAATTTGTGATTCTTCATGTCTATAGTTATTCTCATACCAAGGATTTGTTTTTCAACACCCAAATCCTTCATTGCAAATGAGTTTGCCAATTTTCTTTTGAGCACATTATTTCCTAAATGTGAGAACCTACAAAAAGCATGTCATCTACATACAATAACAATATAAGATAGCTACCATCATTTTTCCTTTTGAGATAAACACAACGATCAGAGTGAAATCTAGTTAACCTTGTTCAGACATAAACGTGTCAAATTTTAGACACCACTGCCTTGGAGCCTGTTTTAAGCCATACAAGCTCTTCTTCAGCCTACACACTAGTTTCTCCTTCCCTTTCACCTCATATCCTTGTGGCTGCTGCATATATATCTCTTCCTCCAAATCCCCATGGAGAAAGGTTGTATCTACATCTAACTGCTCAAGATGAAAATATTCAGCTACTACTAAACTTAAAGTAGTTCTGAATGAAGTCATTTTAACAACAGGATAAAATATCTCATCAAAGTCTATACCTTTTTTCTGTGCAAACCCCTTCACCACAAGTGTAGCTTTATACCTTTTCTACCTCCATCTTCTTCCTTCAACCTGTAAACCCATTTATTCTGCAATGTTGTTTTACTTGCAGGAAACCTGACTAAGTCCCAAGTTTGGTTACATACTAAGGAGTCCATCTCTTCTTTCATGGCTTTCTCCCACTTCTTCCTGGTTTCTACCTGCACTGCTTCTTCATAATATTCTGGTTCACCAGAATCAGTCAACAATACATAATATAATGAAGGAGAGTATCGTTCATGGGGTCTACTTATCCTGATATATCTTCTAACAACACTCTCAGGTGTTTGATGTGCTTGTTGCTGTTGTGGTTGCTATTGTTGTTTTGGCTGTTGATCATTATGATTTTCAGGCACCTTCACTTTTTCATCAAGCACTGTGTATTTTATGTTTTCTTTTTCCTATTTCTTTTCCTGCATCTGATCCTTATACAAAACCTTTTCATTGAATATGACATCTCTGCTCCTAATGATTTTGTGTTTTTCATAATCATAAAAGAGATAACCAAAATCATTAACACCATATCCAATAAAGGTACATTTATTTGATTTTGCCTCAAGCTTTGTTCTATTTTCTTTATTAATGTGGACAAAGGCTTCACAACCAAAAGTCTTTAAAAATGAGTAGTTTACCTTTTTAAATGTCCATGCCTCCTCTGAAATACCACCATCCAAGGAACTTGAAGGCCCTATGTTTATTAGATAAACAACAATATCTACAACATCTGCCCAAAATTGTAAAGGCAATCCTGCATGTAATCTCATGCACCTTGCACGCTCCATGATTGTCCTGTTCATCCTTTCTAACACACCATTTCCTTGTGGTGTTCTTGGAACTGTCTTCTCTCTGTGAACTCCATTCTCTAAACAATACCTATCAAACTCTTTGCTGCAATATTCACCTCCATTATTTGATCTGAGACACTTCAACCTTTTTCCTATCTCATTTTCAGCCAAATCTTTCCATTTCTTGAAAGTATCAAATACATAAAAGTAACATAATAACGAGAGTCACCAAGAGATGATACCTGAGAAGGTCCCCATACATCTGTATGCACAAGCTCTAATTTTTCTCTCTTCTTTTCTTTCCCAACTCTAAGGAATCTGACTCTCTTCTGTTTTCCATAAACACAATTCTCACATAATTCCAAATCAACATGCTTCAAACCCGGCAACAAATTTCTTGAGTGAAGAATCTGCATCCCCTTCTCACTCATGTGCTTGAGCCTATGATGCCACAATGCCGTATTTGCTCATGTAGAGGTTAAAGCATTAACATAATTAGAAATATCATTAATCTCCACATCAAACCAAGGAAGATTTCATTGAAAGTGTGGTCATGTGCTATATTAACACCCAGATTTTGTGGACCATTTCATATTTTGGAAAGAGTGGAACTAGTAGCTTATAGTTTAGCTTATCACCCATAGTGAAAACGCATGTTTTATTTCATATTTTTTTGCTTAAAAAGTATGTACATGACACTAATCATGTGATTAATTGGTCTATGATACAGGTGGAATTCGAGGGAGAATTCCAACCTAAACTACTATGCATCTTGGACTAGGGGCAAACCACACTTCAAAATCGAGTAATAGAGCAGTTCAAGGTGCAATGAGAACACAATGGATTTGATGAAGCTACCCAGGAGTTTGAAGACCAAATGAGAGAGAGGTACCAATTTTTGTTTAATGTATAGACTGATGTAAGGGCTGTTAATTACAAAGCTCAATTTTTGTTTTCGATTTATAGAAAACTAAGGACGATGTTCCTTTAAGTGGGCGGGGTTTTCGACAACCCCTTCATTTACACTGACTTTTGTAATGTGACTATAATGATAGCATGGGTGTAGGATCCATGACTAGATGATACAATGTGTTTTTAAACATTTAAATATAATTATCGACTAAAGGAGAGGATGGCCTTTTTTATTATTATCAAAATGTCTGATGGAGTTTTCTTTCTTGGAAAGCCACGAAACCAACCCTAATTTTAAATGTTGAAGTTAATGAGCCATCAATTGCAAACCTAGGCAAGGTACTTACTAAGAGTCAATTTACAATATGTGACTGGAGGTAGTGGAAGAGAGGACGATTCCTTCTCCCTTAGGACATTGAGGAGACAAGCTGGTGATCTCTTAAAGGTAAGAAGGGATGTTGGGGGGAGATATACAAAAGCACAACTAAAAAGGGAGTGGGCTCTCACACGGGTTGGATTTTCTAGTCTTCAAACACTCTCTACAAATATTGGCTCTCATTAGTTATTTTGTGGTACCCCTAAGATTTCTCTTAGACAAATATTTATCCCTCTAAGTGTGTTGTTGATCACTGGAACATATGGGGGTTGCTGGGAATTGGTAGCAAAAGATAGAATAGTGTCTGAATCGGTGTTGAAATCCTTGTGTGAGTTAAATCCCTGTGAATTTTGGATGAATCCCCTATGAACTATGTTTGAGGCCACTAGAATGGGTTGTATAAGCCCGTGTGATCTGTGGGAGGCTCAATGGAAGATTAAATCACTATGGTGCTTAATGTATAGCTGATAAACCACCTAGACAGGGAATTTCGAGTCACTATGGTGATTTTTGTGTAGCTGATAATCCACATGGACAATGGACATTAGACCCATGTGGTGTTTGTTATGAAAAGATAACTAATGAACCACCTATATAGTGGATTCCAACTCCTGGAATGAGTAATACCTCATCTAAACCTTGAGTGAATTCTTATGAATGAACTTAGACGAAAGAGTGAGTCACTATGGTACTTATTGCTAGGAACAACTGATAAACCACCATGGTGCTTTTTGTAGGTATAACTGATAAACCACCTTGGTTCTTGATGTTAGAGGCCAGTTGATAAACCACCATGTTTCTTGTTATAGGTACAAATGATAAACCACCTTGGTGCTTGTTGTTAGAGGGTAGTTGATAAACCACCTTGGTGCTTGTTATTAGAGGGCAGTTGATAAACCACTTTGAGTGGTAAATCAATCCTTTGTTGTGAATTCCATTAAAAATCATCTCCTTGAACGTTGTTTCCAGCTTGGGGGTGGTTAGATGCAAGAAATATGTTATGTATTTGGCCTATGGTTGGGTGGAGAGTGGAAGCCCCTCCTTTAGTTTCCATCTAGTTTAAGACACACAAATATGTATATTATATGTATATATTTGAATCATGAACTATGATGTTTAATGTTATGCTTATGACTAGTATGATATCTTCTATATCTATAATGAATGTCTACACTATGTTGTCCAATATTTAGTTCATGATTGATATGGAAAATTATGTTTATTCTCTCTTATTTGACAACAATGGCTTCGATATATATTAGCTCCACTTGTTCAAAAGATTAGCAATGCCTGATAGATGGATTGCAACCCTTCTTATATAGTTATGAAAACTTGTGTGTTTTAAGTTTAACTAGATTGCTAGTTATGTAAGGAATTGACAATGGTTTATTTAATGTTTTGGTGGATTGATGAAATGAACAACATCTTTGAAATAATGTGTTTTCTTCATAAAATCTGATGGATGGTATGCAAAAGATTAATTAATAATTATTTTAATTAAGGCATTTAATTAATCTTTAATCGATATTTAATCAATGTGTTAAGCCTATCGGCCTCAGGAGTGTGGTATCATGGCAACTAAAGAACACTGACACGTGTAACATGATCCTAGGAAAACAACAACTACTAGCTCGGGGACATACCAACTTGGGTAAAGTGATTTTGGAAGAAATGCAGTACCGGGGAGATGATTCCAAGGGAAACGATCCTGGGGGAATTGACACCCGAGCAAGGTAACTATACGAGTCTGAGGAAATAGTCCCTGGGAAGTATGGTACCAGAGAAACTATGATATTGAGGACTTGAATGATAAAAGTATGTGCTAATATTGGTTTCATGTCAAATAGGGAAAAATTCTTAAAACTAGAAACAAAGCATTTTCTTGGAAAATCACTTTATTAATCCTAAGCACTAATTAGAATTAATTAAATTAATAATCATGATTAGTTATAATATCAAGTGATTAACATGATACTGAATACCGGGAGATTTATTAAAAAATCTTCTCATAGCATGTGCCAATCCAATGGTAGAACCCCGATATACCATAACTATGTCATTGGGTCGTTGGCCATCGGGCCACCAGTCCTCCATAAAATTTAAGTGGACAATTATGTGGGGAGACTCAATTTCGATGGGCCGATGCTCACCATCGACAACCAAATCACTTAATACATGCCAGTGAAATTACTTGATGTTGATAACACAATCTGATATGATGTGTGTGCCATGTGGACCCCCACATGGCAGTGGTGTGGCACTGTGTATGGCTGGCATGTCCACATGGGCGCCATTGAGATGTCCCTTGATGACATGACCTCCTTAATGGGCTAAATTTCGGAGGGGCATAACTTTATACTTGGGACTTAGATTGAGGTAAAATTTATATCGCCAGAAATTTCTTGACGAGATGAATGAGACAGTGACATTGGTTTTAGAATTTGAACACTTTGAGGAAAAAAGTTTGTTGTAACCCCATATTCATAACAGACCTTGGATATCAGGTCAAAATAGTGACACTCCCATAACCTGAGATGACATAATAGGATTACAGGTGTTACAATATCAGGGAAATGCCAAATTTATTTGATAACTCCAACTTATAGGAATTATAAAAAATCTTCTTCAAGACTTGACATGGTCCAACTTTCTTATACTTGAGTTTACTATATGTACCTTTGGGAAATATTTCTTTCTTTAAATGTGCCATCACCAAGTTTCCTTCTTCAAAATCCTTTTGTCTTCTTCATAGATATGCCCCTTGCTTATATGACATTGCTCTTTTCTAGATTTAGTTTAAATGGATTATTCAATTCCTACAAGTTCTTTGGAAACTCCCTTGCATCAGTGCTCCTTTCTTTTGCTACTTGAAAAAGCCTACAACCCTTATGAAATCTCTTCAAATCCTTGTTAATGTCGGGATAAAAATATCTCTCCTTCATTAATGATGGAGTATTTTCAACACCAAAATGTCCACCTAAACCTCCGATATGAAACTCTTTAACAAGATTAAGCCACAACAAGCTTCAAGGAATGCACAAACTTTGACTCTTAAATAATAAACTTTCTTGGATGTGGAAATCCAAATACAAAGTTCTATCAATACTCCAAGGTGCCTTCCATGCCTTTTAGCATTCTACAAATCATGTATCCTATTCATACAACTCCTTCATACATCCAAAGCTCATAACTTCAATTAACAAGGTATTCAACAACATTATCCTGTGACTCAATGCATTTGCAAGCTTATTTTCTTTTCCAGACTTGTATTTGAAAATAAATGTGTAACTTTCCGAAAATTCTATTCATTTGGAACGCTTCTAATTAAGTTTACCTTAATTATTGATGCATTGCAGTGCTTTATGGTTAGTAAATAAGACAAACTCCTTTTAGGAGCAAGTAATGATGCCTTTTATTCAAATCTTGTACAATAGCAAAGAACTCTTGATCATACATAGAGTACTTTGTCTTAGCATTATTCAACTTATTGCTAAAGAATGCATTTGATCTTCCTACTTAACTCAAAACTACTCCAATTGTTGAACCACTAGCATGCCAATTCACTTGAAACACCTTATTAAAATATAGAAGTGCCAAAACTAACTATTCAATTACCTTCTTCTTCAAGTTTTCAAATGATTTCATGGCTCTTGTTGTTGATTGGAAAATCCCTTTCTTCAACTATTGTAACACATTTCTCACATTCTCTAGGTGTTCTTCCTTGATCTTACTGAAGAAAGGTGTTACAATAGTTCAAGAAAGGGATTTCTCAATGGACAATAGGATCCATGAAATCATTTGAAAGCTTGAAGAAGAAGGTAATTAAACAACTAGTTTTGGTGCTTCTATATTTTAATAATGTGTTTTAAGTGGAATCCGATGCTAGTGGTTCAATAATTGAAATATTTTTGAGTCAAGAAATGAAGATCAATTACATTCTTTAGTAAGAAGGTGAATAATACAAAGAAGAAGTACTATGTTTATGATCAAGAGTTATTTCCTATTGTGCAAGCTTTGAAGAAATATTCACATTAGTTGCTCACGAAGGAGGTTATCTTATTTATTGACCTTAAGGCACTATAGTACATCAACAATCAAGGTAAGCTTAATTAGAAGCATTCCAAATGGTTATAATTTTTGTAAAGTTACATGTTTGTTTTAAAATACATGTATGGAAAAGCAAATAAGGTAGTAGATTGATTGAGTCATAGGATAATGGTGTTGAATACCTTGTCAATTGAAGTTGTGAGCTTAGAATGTATGAATGAGTTGTATGGAGATGATGTAGATTTTGTATAAGCCTGGAAGGCACCTTGGAGTATTGATAGGTTTTTGAATTTGGATTCCACATCCAAGAAGGATTCTTATTTAAGAATCAAAGTTTTTTCATTCCTCAAAGATATTTGTGACTGAATCTTTTTAAAGATATGCATGATGGAAGTTTGGGTGGACATTTTGGTGTTGATAAGACCATAGAATTAGTGAAGGAGAGATGCTTTGGCTCAACATCAACAACAACATTAAGCGATTTGTTAAGGGATGTAGGAATTTGTGGTAAGAAAAAGAAAGGAGTGTTGATGCAAGTGAATTCGCATAGGACATGTAGGAATTGCATGAGTAGGTTAAATAAAGATACAACAAAGTAATGCTAGATGTAAGAAAGGGGAAAATATGCAAAGAAGACAAAAATATTTTTAAGAGGGATACTTGGTGATGAGGCATTTAAAGAAATAAATATTTCCCAAAGGTACAAATAAAAACTCAAATACAAGAAAATCAGACCATTCCAAGTCCCAAAGAATATTTCTAATAATGCCTACAAGTTGGAATTACCAGATAACTTTGACATCTCCTTGATATTCAATGTTGTTGAATTGTATAAGCTTCATAAATGAGAAGGTAATGATGAATAAGGTACCCTAGATGAGTGGAAGAAATATTTTCTTGCCAAAATAGCCGAATAATTAGAGCAAGTCCTAGCGAAGAGGGTAAAAAAAACACTTGGAATAAGGAGTATTATGAGTATTTGGTTAAGTGGAGTAAGAAAGGTTCTAAGGATGCATCTTGGGATTTGGAAGAAGAATTGGCACACCTACAATGACCTTCCTCATATGTAACAGTTATAGTCTCATCCATATGAGTTAGAAGCTCATGTTTTTCTTACCAAGGATGTATGATGAAAGAGCATATTTTTCCAAAATCAATCTATATCGATCATTTCTATTAGTAGCTTAGAGGATGAAATAAGAGTGATGCAACTCCATTGTTGTGATGACACCACCTTGCTGTTACATGTAATGCCTACATCATTTCCATGACATCACCTTGTTGTTACATAGATGTGACGTCATTTTTGTTATAGTGTCATGACTTCACCATTGTTAGGACACCACCCTATTATTATAGTGCCACAACATCATTGTTGTAACAAAGTTGCAACTCCACCATTGTTGCGACACCATTATTGTTACAATGTCACGACTCCATAATTGTTGTGACACTGCTCGATTGTTAGAGTGTTGTAACACCACCACTGTTACAGCGTTGTGACTCCACCATTGTTATGCCATCACCCTACTATTATAGTGCTTCATAATGTTGTTGTTTACATAACTACGACTCTACTTTAACATTGTAGATCATGACTTGTCACTCATTAAATAAGATTTAAAACACCTTATTAAAATATAGAAGCACCAAAATTAGATGTACAAATACCTTCTTCTTCAAGTTTTCAAATTATTTCAAGGCTCTTGTTGTCCATTTAAAAATCCCTTTCTTCAACCACTATAACACCTTTCTCACATAATCCAAATGTTCTTCCTTTAACTTACTGAAGATTAGAATCTCATTGAGGTATACAACAACAAACTTTCCCAAAAATGGTTTGGAGACTTCATTTATAAATCTCAAAAGTACACAAGGAACCATTCAAACAATTCATCATTTGTCTTAGACAATGTCTTCCATTTGTCACCTTCCCTTATCTAAATTTGATGATATCCACTTTTCAAATCGATCTTTGAAAATTACTTTCCTCCACTCAAACAATCCATGTAGTAATCCATCCTCGATAAGGGAAATACATACTTGATAGTAATATTATTAAAAACTCACAAATATATACACATTCACCATTCACCCACTTTCTTTAGTACCAACATGTACAACACATGGAATTAAACTCTCTCTAATTAGTCCTCTGTTAAGCAACTTGTGTACTTGCCTATTCACTTCATCACTTTCTACTAGAGTCATTTGATAAAGATATGTGTTAGGAATACTTTACCCTAGTATCAAGTCAATATTATGTGATATACTTCTCATGGGAGATAAACCTGTTAGCAAATCATTCAGATTAATCTCCTTAAATTCCTTCAACAAAAGTTTAATCTCCAATGGTACAAAGTTCATATTTTCCCCACCTTATTAGACTTGTTTCAATGTTATGGCCAAGAAAAAATGAACTTCCCTTTGTTCCTTCAAAAAATATTTAGTTGAATACAACATAATTCAACTACTATTGCTCACATCTTAGTTGTTAATGCTTCCTTCTACTGTCATTGTACTTTCCAACATTTATTCCAACTTGTATAATTGTCCATCCTTTGTGAATTCATAAGTATTCTTCCTACGACCATGGAATACATTCTTATCAAATAATCATGGTTTTCTGAGCAATAGATGACATGTTATGCATCTCTACTACAACACATAAGGCTTGTTCACTGAAGCTTCCAATCTGAAAATTTAGTAAGGACTAATCCTCATAGTTGCTTGTTGTCCCATTTGTAACCATGAAACCCAATATGGATAGGGATGGGTAATAAATTTTAACTTTAAGTTCTCTATGACTTTTATGGATACCAAATTTATGTACTTCCACCATCAATGATTATAGAACAACATTTCCTCTGAACCTTACATTTAGTCTTAAAAAAATTCTTTCTATATTCAAGTTCTTTTGCTATCGTTTTTCTAGGTTTAAGCAACACCCTTTGAAACATTGAATTCTTACAATGTTCTTGTTGGAGGAACATCACATTTTCACCAACATTGGTTGTCTCATCTACCTATGTGACTTGTGTTCAGGCTTCACCTCTTCTTCTTGCTTTGTGTTTTTTTAGACATCCGGATGCCTTATGATCCTCTCACGATCCTCTACTCCACATCTATAACAAGTAATAACAAAATTACGTTTTCCTCTTCTGAATCCTTTGCCTCTTCCAATTCCATTTCTCCCTTTATTACTTTGGATACTAATAGATTCATTTTCCTTTTTATTGTTTTTAGTAGTAATTTCTTTGCCTTAGCCATTGGGTCCTTTTCCTTGAAATTTTGGTTGCACTTTTTTATCAAGCTTTTCTTCCACCTTTAGGGCAACTTCACAAGCTCCATCCACATTCTGAAATTTGTTCTCATCTCATCTTAAATCTAATACTTTAACTCATTCATGTATGTTACCACTCTTTGATATTCTGGTTCTTTAATCCCTGAGCTCAACGATAATTTAAAGAATTCCTCAATGTCCTCTTGGAAAATTAACTCTTTCTGCCTTAAGTTTTGTACTTTCTTACACAAATTATGTTGGTAATCATCAGTGAAATTTTTTCCTTACCATTTTTCTCTAAGTTTTAATCTTCTCCCATTGATTGTCTACTTTGTCTTTTTGTAGCATGACCCACCAAAGTGAAATATGTTCATTTAACTTGGTCATAGGATTTGGGCCTTGTACATTATCATGCTCAAAGTACTTTTTGAACTCTGCTATTTAATAAATGAGAGTCTCGACCTTCAAACTACCATCATAGCTTGAAAATTCCACTTTTGCGCTACCTTTGTCTTTTAGAAAGGATATCAAATGTACCGTAGGTCCACTTCCTCACATTCCCTTCTTCAATATCATCTTCTAACTCTGAGTCCACTTCAGTATTCCCAAGTATTATATTTTCCAAATATTTTATTCTTCTTCTAAACTCCTCCAATTCTTGATTTTGCCATCTCTTTATGTTGCTCCTTCATTACATGGTGGCATTTATATAAGTTCTCTAGTGACCCTCAATTTGAGTAACATTCATAGGTCTTGTTTGGATTTGGCTTCTCATGAATTTCCCTCCAACAATTTCGTTGAACGACCTCTCCCAAGTCATTCCATGCACACACTACAAAAACACCTACAAGAAATCCATTCTCAAGAGCTTAAATGAGCCCTAATACTACTGAACATAGGGGACCATACAATCATATACACAATCACTATAGGAACTCAGTCTCTACCCACAAAGCACACAACTAGTAGTATGCTAGCATTAACAAAATTTAGAAACTAACACATATAATGAGGAATTGAGAAATTTATAGGAGACAAGATAAGAGATACAAATTTGATTTCTTTTTACATACACATCAAATTATTCCACAATCTATGCACAACCCTACTTTATGGTATGCCTCTACATACACACAGTCTATTTTGTCACTAGATGAACTTAGTCATTCCACTTCTATTATGTTCCATCCTCCTTTTCTAGCCCCACGAGCTATTCTTCCCTTTCTAGTTGCTTTCTCTCCTCTTCCTTCACTCTTGTTTGCTCCTTGTCTTAAATGATGATTGGGAAAGTGAACAATTATAGTAGTTCGACTTTCTTAGCCATTTCCCAATCCACTCATCAATTATTTCACATGTTGATCATTCATGCTGGTTCAACTCCTCAACTTGTCATTATTTCCTCATTCAATTCCTCTTTGCAAATAATTATTTCCTCACACCAGTGGCCCACTGATTCACCACGAAGTCCCTTGAGATACATGGGGTCATTGCAAGTCATCATTCACAATGTTAAAGAAGAGTCATAACGTTGTAATAACAATAGTGTTGCAACACTGTAATAGCAGGACGATGTCGTAGCAATGATGGATTCACATCACTATAACAACAATGGTGTTAGAACATTGTAACAACATGACAATGTTGTAGCAAAGATGGAGTTGTGGCATTGTAACAACAACAATGTTGCATCATTTTAAAAACAAGGTGGTGTCGCAACAAGGATGGAGTCACGCCACTATAAGAATAGGGTGGTATCGTAGCAATGGTGGAGTCGTGGCATTGTAATAGTAATGGTGTTGCAACAACATAATAGAAAGAGTGTTGCAACAATGTAATAGTGATGGTGTCACAACATTGGAACAACAAGGTGGTTCTGAAGCAACGATGGAGTCATGATACTATAACAATAATAGGTCCACGACATTATAACAAGAAGCCGATGTTGCAACAATGGTGGAGTCGTGCCACTCTTGTTTCATCCTCTAAGTTACTAATTGAAATCGATTGATACAAATTGCTTTTCGCCAAATATACTTCTACATAAACATGTTAAAAAACTGCCTCAATGACCATATCAATGGAAGACTGTGTCAAACATTTTATGTTAAGCATTCATGGTCATAGTAGGAATCTAGAACATGTCATCACAAAATTCAATAGAGAATTGTAAAACTTACATATGAACGATCCCAACTCTAAGAGAAGTGAAAACCCCTGAGCAAATCACTTTTATTTTATTATTCAATGATTTTTATTTATTATTTATTAATATCATAACTAAAAATATCACTTAATTAATGATAAAATTATTGATTGTGTAACTTAATTATGACATAAAAGTATTGCTTTCCTGTTTTTAGTAAAATTACATAATTATGTTTATGTGTTACAAATTGTTTGCTTCCTCTCTTCCAAAACCACAATGGAAGCACACAATGTTTTCCAAGATTTATCGCAGGACACAAACTCAACATTATTCTATGACACACCATATTTATTTTAATGTTATTCTTGAATATTCCTATTTAAGAGCACTTGATTCAGTCATGGGGAATTTCTTGGGCTAATGCCGCCCTAAAATTTAGAGTGGAATTAATATATATGCGATAGTTTGCTTTCATTGAGTTAGGTATATTTATTTTATGAGAGATTTTTCGGCGTAAATCACATGAAATTTCATTTGTCGACGCTTTTCGAACCCACTAGTGTGGTTCATCGTCAGGACAAGTTGAAGAATCAGATCCAGCATAGCATGCATGTTAAATACTCAGAGCAGAACATCCAACAGCTATAATGTTGGATGTTCTGCTCTGAGTGTTTAACATGCATGCTGGATCTGATTCTTCAACTTGTCCTGACGATGAACCACACTAGTGGGTTTGAAACGCGTCGAACCCATGTTCTGCTCTGAGTATTTAACATGCATGTTGGATCTGATTCTTCAACTTGTCCCGATGATGAATCACACTAGTGGGTTCGAAACGCGTCGACAAATGAAATTTCATGTGATTTACGTCGAAAAATCTCTCATAAAATAGGTATATTTATTTTGAAATATTGTTTTAAACATCATTTTTTTTTAACTTAACAATAATTAAAATATAATTATCTATTTTAAATTAAAAAAAATAAACAATATAATTTATTAAATTATAATATTCTTCGAAACACTAGCAAATCACTTTTATTTTATTATTCAATGATTTTTTATTGTTTATTTATTAATAGTTAACTAATGATAAAATTATTGATTGATGATATAACTTAATTATGACATGAAAGTATTACTTTCATGTTTTTAATAAAATTACATAATTATGTTTTTTTTACACATTGTTTGCTTCCTCTCTTCCAAAACCACAACAGAAGCACACAATGTTTTCCAAGATTTACACCAGGACACAAAATCAACATTATTCTATGGCCCACCATATTTATTTTAATGTTATTCTTGAATATTCCTATTTAAGAGGGCTTGATTCAGTCATGCGGAATTTCTTGGCTATGGCCACCGTAAAATTTAGAGTGGAATTCGTATTTATGCTTTAGTGTGCTTTCATTTAAATATTTCTTTAAACATCTTCTAATTTTTTAACTTAACAATAATTAAAATATAATGATTTATTTTAAATTTTGAAAAAGAAAGTAAACAATATAATTTATTAAACTATAATATTTTTCAAAAATACACTATGGCATTTATCAATATTTCTTAAAACAATACCATATTTTAATTCAGTCAGTGATGATAATGATTATAGAACCCAAAGTCAAATAGAAGGATGTACAACCGTTTAGAATTAGATACATTGTGTTATGAGTAGAAGCATTATCAGTACAAAAGTTGAGTGGAAAATATTCCATAGAATGATACACTTTATTATCTATTCCAATAAATAAGGTTTTCCACCCTTGTTGGAGGCAATGAGTATTTTTTTACAAGTGTTTAAAAAGAGATGAAGGTTAAAATAAAAGGCATCATGTTTTATATTTTCAGTGAGGAACTGAGGACAATCAACTATAGCTGGACATGTAATTCTTTATCTAATGTTACCTTTTATTAAAAAATATTTTTATTAAAAAGTTGAACCAACTTTATTTCGCTGTAGTTATCTCGAAATAAAGATAATCATGATTGCCTAAAAGAAATCAATGCAATACAAAAATGACCTTTCAAGGAAAAGGAGGGAACGCTATATTTTTTTATTTATTTTTAATCACGAAATGACCTTTTTATTCCAGAAAGTGTCCATGTCCGTGAATTATGATACTCTTAAAATAGGGAAAGGATTAAAAATGGAAAAGATAAAAAATAAAATAAAATAAAATATTAAGGAAGCACGCTACTTTCTTCGTGGACATCCGGCATTCATAATTATTTTTTGCAAATGAAAATTTACTTCGGTAATAATTATTATTTTTAAATGTTTGTTTTTAAAATATTATTATTTATTTTTTAATTAATGTGAATGGTGTATTTAATATTTATTAATTATTATAATATATATTTTTAAAATTTGTATTAAGATAAATTTTTATTTTATTTTAAGTTTTGAGTATGTTTTAAAAGTGTTTTTTGGTTAAGAGTTTTTTTTTCAAAGTGTTTTTTTGGTTAAGGGTTTTTTTTTTTTAATGGCCTAAGACTAAGAGACATCCAGTAAGAGTGAAAGCTGGCTCCCCTAACAGATCACTAATGGCTAATTCCAAGTAGCATGATTTTCCTTGCAACATGCATTCATTGATAGTAGCCAATAATGACTATCCCTACTGTTAATTTGACATTTGAGTTATGATAAATTTTCCTACTGTTTAAAAAAAATTAAATTATTTTTATCACACTTTTTAAAAGATAAATCTTTTTAATTAATTTTATAATGTATTTAATATTCGCTTTATTTAATATAATCTATTTTCATGAATGTAAAAGTATTAATGTTAGTTTTCCATAACTTTCAGCATTTCATTTAATGAATTTAGAAGTTTGAATATTCCACTTAGCTAACTTGAAAAGATTACTTTTACTCATTGCATAAATGATGCTCACAACGCTATAATGATATTGAAGTTGGTAAAAAAAAACACATAACATCAATGGTCTCCTTTGAAACTTGCACCTAAGGTTTACCACTATAGTTATCCATCCAAATATAACTTTGCTTTTAGTGTGCACCTCAGGTTTACCACGATAGTTACCCATCCAAGTATAACTTTGCTTTAATGTGCTCAACATAGAGTTTTCACACGTACTCAAGCTTGTTTAGTCTCAAAACCCTAATTTATGCCTTCTGAATCATTTATTTAATGCTCTATTCTCTCTATTTAATCATGTGAGTGGTTTTTACTAATTTGCTTCCTTTATCTAGTATAGACAACATAGAAGGTCTCTATCATAATTTTACTACAACCCTCTCATATTCTATTAACAAGTTCTCAAATGAAGTTTCAAGTAATAAAAGAAATAGCAAAACCAACCTATGGTATGACAAAGATTGTAAAAGTGCGAGGAGAGCAATTAAGGAAGTTGTTGATGAATCTCTTAAAATTGGCAAGATAAAAATATACAAAGCCCTAACTAAAAGGAAAAAAAGGCAGTGTATTCGTAAAAGACAAGAGAATCTCTTACACCTCTCTAAAGTAGCTCCTAAGAAATTCTGGAGGCAGATTCTAACTAGGAAAACTAAAGATAATAATAAAATTGCTTTACACGACTGGAATTCCTATCTTAAAAAGCTTTATGAATCTCCAAATGTCATGGATAACTTTGAAACCCTGCTCACAACGAAAGAAGTTTTCTCAATAGAAGACATTGATTTTGGGGTTAATCGCTTGGCTAATGGGAAAGCTAAGGATATTGAAGGTTACTAGGTGGAAATCTTAAAAATTGGAGGTCTTGTCCTCATCCCCCACATTCACAAGCTTTTCAATCAAGCGGTCAAGCAAGGGTTCCCTAAACCATGGACTCAAAGCCTCATTATCCCTATTTTTAAAAGTGGGGATACAAATAACCCCTCTAATTATTGGACAATTATGATCAGCCCTCTCCTAGCCAAGTTATATGGTATTATTTTGGAAAGGAAGTTGAGCATATGGCTTGAAAGTGAAGGTAAGCGGGCTAAAGGCCAAGCGGGTTTTAGAAAGCAGCACTCAACAACAGACCACCTCGTTACGCTTAGGATCATTGTGGAGGAATGCCACAATGATAAATCCAATCTCTTTTGTTGCTTTGTGGACTTTAGAAAGGCTTTCGATACGGTTCCTAGAAACAACCTTTGGAACAGATTAGAAGAGCTAAAGGTTCCTTTTGAGTTGAGAGCTGCCGCTATAAGGTTATACGAGAATGTAATTACCAAGTTAAAAAGCAATGAGGGGTGGTCGAAAGATATTAAGTGTAATATCGGAGTTAAACAAGGTTGCCCCCTCTCCCCTACCCTATTTGGCATTTACATCGACAAGCTAGAAGGTTGTTTAGAGGAAGCAGGATGTGCTGGCATGATCTTAGCTGGGATAGTCATCATCCTTCTTCTCTACGCTGACGATATTGTTCTTCTCGCAAGGTGCCCATCTGATCTTGATAAGCAACTTATACTTCTTAAGGATTTCTGCTCTACCATGGGTATGATTGTTAACACTGACAAAACAAAAGTTATGATTATCAAATCCAAGAAGGACACTTATGCTAATTTTATGTATGACAATAGTAACTTGGAGGAAGTGTCTTCCTACAACTACCTAGGAACTGATATTCATCACAAGCTCAACTGGAACTATAACACCGAGAAAAGGATTAATGGGGGATGGAAAGCTTATTTTGGTCTTGAAAATAATTGTAAAACGGAAAACCTCGTAATGTGGGATAGAAAGAAGTTCCTCTTTGAAACTTTAGTCACTCCGGTTATCTTATATGGATGTGAGGTTTGGGGTTGTAGCATCTCTAGAGAATCCTGGAGAAAGATTGAGCAAATCCAGAAGCGTTTTATAACGTATAACCTCAAAATTAAAAGCAACACACCCTATCCTATTCTCCTTATAGAAGTGGGTCTTTCCCCTATCGAGAGCCTAGCTATGACTAGGCTTCTGTTGTACAAGCACAAACTCAATAACATAGGAAACCATAGACTTCCTAAGCTAGCATTAAATTCCAGCTAAAACCACCTAAGGCTCAAACGAGGTTGGTATAAAGACACTAGGGCCTGGTTAAACCATTGGGAGATCGACGAGAATGTTGCATTGCAAAACATTAATAACATTAAAAATATTGTTACTTATAAGTTCAAAGAAAAAATGTGGTGTGAGAAAGATTTAGCAGCTAAAAGAAAATTAAGGTATTATAAGTAGGTCATCAACCCCACCCTAGAAGATCAAAACTATCTCTCTGTTTTAACTAGCTCAAAGAAGAAAATTAATATAGCCAAGATTAGAACGAACTCTCATGAGCTCCATAGTGAAATGGGTCGTTGGGCAGTTCCTAAAACACCATGGATGGAAAGGTTCTGCCATCTCTGTGAGAATACAAACATCGAGGATGAAAATCACTTCCTCTTAGAGTGCCCCGCCTACAACCACATTAGATCTCAGTTTCAAAATCTTTGTTGCAATACTGACCTTCCTAGCCTTTTACGTTTTCAAAATTACAGTGAGCTCGGGAGGCTTCTCTCCAAGCTTTTTGAGCATAGGAATAAAATCTTAAATCAAACTAAATAATTCGTTTCTTTAGGTCCGATAGACCAAAGTTTGGTCTCAGTGAACGTTAATCACCATCATCATCATCATCATCATCATCACTAATTCCAATCTCACTCTCCATCCCTATAAGAACCCCTTAATCCACAAGTGATGAATGAATTACTAAAGGTCATGCAAAATTGATCACTAACAAATATGCTCATAAAAAAATAATTCTAACAAATAACTTGATTATTAAATACTCCTCTTAATTAAATCGCCCCAAAATATTTTCTAGCCCAGTTAATTAAGCACTAGGCTTAAGCTAAAGAGATCATTAGATATTTTTTCTTGAAATGGGTGCAATGAAATATCAAATAGTTAATCTAAATAATTAATGCTTTCTACATATGAGCAAACTATTACTAATAGGTATGAAAATTTGATAAAAACATAGTTATCTACTCTTATAACAAACTTCCTTTATATTGTTGGAACCTAGAAGTAAGGGAAGTCACATTTTCCATTAATTTAAAACCACACGGGAATTTTCAATTAAACAAGCTTCCATTCCCTTTTTTTTTTTCCAAAGAAAAAACGAACTTTTTTTATAAGGAGTAAAAAAAGTTACATGCAGATGAGTTAACATTCTGAAATGTCTGCCTAATAAAAGGCCAGCCTCCTCTAGAGAGGATCCTCAACACACCTACCTTGTGCTGCCCAGAAGTAAAAACACAAGCCCTCGGCCTAGACGGCCGAAACCAAAAGATGAAAACATAGTCCAGATGACCCAAATCCAGCTGGGCCTCCTTTCAAAAGGAAAACAACCCAGCTGATCCATACCCAAGTATCATAAACACAACAGCTCAACAAAACCGGAGCATCAATGTATCTGAAAGTAGTAAAAAAAAACACGAGTTTTTTAGACTAGTGCTACTAGATTTCCATGGAAAAACAACAGAAAGAACTCTAGAGCAACTAGGAAAAGGAAAAACTATGCATATGGAGGGAGATCCGACACACGGATCTGTTCCTGGATCTGCTCAGTTATTCTCCACGAGCCCAGATCTTGTTGTAGACCTGCCTTAGAAAGCCCATCTGCGACCTCATTGAATTCCCTGTATATATGTTCAATGGAGAAGACATTAAACTGCTGTTTTAAAAGTTGTATTTCTTCTAAAAGGGGCAACAACATATAATTCTGACATCTGAATTTCCCAATGACCCAGCTTATAACATTCAAAGAGTCTCCATAAATCTGAATGGTGAGGATGTTTTTTTGGATGAGCCAGCAGAGCAAAAGTTTTAAGGCAGAGAGTTCGGCGAAGTTATTTGATCCCGTTCCAGTTCCAACCGCAGCCTTGAGAGTGTGGTCGTTATTGATGTAGATGCATATCCCAGCACCCGTAATGTTGTTTTGTGCAGCACCGTCGAAAAAAGCCCACGGGATCCCTTCTCGAATGTTTGGTGCAGTACCCTTCTTTCGATTGTTATGCTCTTCATTCAAGGGAATGCTATCAAAAATGGCGATGCTTTGAATGGCCACTGCAGCCACGGGAGATAACTTTTCTCTAAAAATGCTACGATTTCTTGCAAGCCAAACACCCCAGCAGATGATGGGGGGCAAATTCCTCAAGTTCCTCTCCTGAAAATGATTCCACCAGTATTCCCAGGTTGCATTTAAATCGACCCCTTCCCATCTTAGTTTTACATTCAGGAGCCTTTCTGCCTCTATCCAAATCTGTTTTGTGAACGGACATTGCAAGAAAAGATGGTCAATGGTTTCTTCATCCGCGAAACACAGAGGGCATCTGCCTGGTCCCTGTTTAAACCGAGCTTGCAGAACATCCCAGGAAGGGATTTTATGGTTTAAAGCACACCAGAAAAAAATCCTAGATTTTTTTGGGCATTTTAGCTTAAACAAAGGTTTTGACCACCAAACAGGAGGAGTCCATCCTTTATTCTTCACCAAGAAGATATAGCCAGCCTTTGGGGAGTAGAGTCCTGATTCAGCATGTGCCCAGACCAGAGAATCTGGCCTATCCATAATTCTGACATTTGATCTTCTCAACTCCTGAATATAACGCTGCCAATCATCTCGCCAAAAGACATTTAGACCAATATCCTCTCCAGTCTTCCAGGCCTGGCCCCAAATAGAAGTCTGCTCCATACTAGCTATCTGATTTAAACTTTTTATACCCATGCCCTCCAGATGAGTAATCAGTTCCGGGGAAAGGGCAAAATCTTCACTGCAACCTACCCAAGGGTCTCTGCCAATCCTCAGACTTTCTCCATTCCCAACTCTCCATGCCAAACCTTGTTCAATTACCTTAAAAGCCTCCGAAGTGGCTTTCCAAATGACTGAGCAATTCCTCCCTTTCTTATTAGGCCTTCTTATCCAATCTTCAATCGGGATGGGATCAATGTATTTCCTTTTTACCACCTTCGTCCAAAGATTCTCCATTGTTATGATTCTCCATCCTGATTTAGCAGCTAGAGCCTGGCTAAAATCTACAAGATTTTTTAGCCCCCAACCTCCCCAATCTTTTGGCCTTGCGATTTTGTCCCATGCCACCCATGGGAGAACAGACTCTTCCTTGGACCCCGACCAAAGAAATCTACTGCAAAGCTGCTTTATTTTGTGGAGGATTCCTTTGGGTATCCATGTCAAGGCTGCCCAGAAAACTGGTATAGCCTGCAGTACTGAATTCACCAAAGTAAGTCTTCCAGCCCTCGACAAGCTTCCATTCCCTTATATTGCTGGAACCTAGAAATAAAGGAAGTCACATTTTCCATTAATTAAAAATAAGGGAAGTCACATTTTCCATTAATTTAAAACCACCAGGGAATTTTCACTTAAATTGGTTAATATAGAATTGGGTAATCCCTTAGAGGTATCATTTCACCATAACTCGAAAAGGTGGAACACTTATTATGCCTCTCCTTATTAGAATTGTGAATAAAAAACTCTTTTTGTCATTAGATTAATTTACTCAATAAAAAAAACCATTAAGAATATAATGTTTATCATGCAGGAGTACAACGATTGATGCCAAATTGTTGATGCATGAAGAGATAAATAACTTCTTCACACATGCATCAAAGTTCATAGCATAAACATTAGCTCCTCCCTTGAAATATTTCATATGGTTATAAACACATTAATTGTGGTTTAAGAATTACTTTTCACACTAATTGTTGTTTAAGAATTACTTTTCACACTATTGATATTTATTTATTTATTTTTAATAAATTATTTATTTATTATTTATTGTATACAATTATAAACCATACATGCTTTTAGAAGAAATAAATCAAATATTTCAAGGATAAAATTTAAATTATATTTACATTATGTATGTATGTATATACATATAACTTTATCTTCTTAACTCTCATACATTTACCTAAGATTAAAGGTTTTATGGTGGAAGTTGTAACACTTTTCTCCCACATCTACTTAAGTAACCGTCTAATTAGGGAAAACATGTGACGAAGAGTTACTATGATATGATTCAACTCCCTATATATTAGTTAAGGAAGTGAAACCGATGGAACACAACCAACCTAGCCTTCTACATATGCAACAAAAACCCAAGAGCCATCCAACCCATCCAAGTGACCAATCCCTGAGACAAACTGACATTCTTTTGCACTAAAGCCCCAGTCGCTCCCTCGACATGGGTATGCATGTAACTTGGACCCTCCAATCACTCCCACAACAAGGCATGCATGCGATTGGGGACTTTTCCAGGTAGTTTTGTGCTAGTGAATCCAAATTCTGTGCCACTTTTTAAGGACCGAGACTCAAGCCACTGCCCAGAACTCCATGAAACTTCCAAAAATGAAAAGTAACATCAAAACAATGATACAAATGCAAATAATTGAACAAGGACTTGACTAGACCCCTACTAGCCATGATAGGCATTTCATCAAACATGTCACAAATATGTATTCTACAAGTTTAAACAATAGATCTGAGCATAGGGGTCTCATACTTACCTGAGAATCACAAAGAAGCATTGATGCCCTATTGCAATAACTGCATTACCATCTACTAAGCCATATATTCATTGTACATTCAGTGATTAACCAAAACATGATGACAACCATACATTTTCACTACCATAAAACTTGTTCATCACCAACATATAACCAACAAAAATATCAAGGATATAACAACCATATAAGCCACATATAGACAAGTATATTTACCCATAAAATATCAGGGAGAAAGAGAGCTCTTATTGATGAATGCAAAGGCCAACCAAGTTCGAGACTTCCACATTCCACCTTACCGTAGATTGGCTGAACCAAATCTCTCTTCAGCCAATCACCCCCGTGCCATATTCTAAGCATGAATGTGGGATCTCATAGAACAAATCCATCCAAATCAAACTAGGGTTTCCAAAGGCCAAACCAACTCAATCATCAACCAACGATTCCACCTCATCGTCAGAAATCACTAACCATCACTAGATTGGTCTCTAACCAAGTTGTCTAGGGCTCCAAAGCATTTGTTCCAACTAAGGCTCCAAGACTAGTAACTCAACCCACCAAGGGCTCCAGAGCATTTGTCCAATCAAGACTCTAGGACTAATAACTCAACCCAAGATGTTATAGGGCTCTAGAGCATTTGTCCAACCAAGTCTCTAGGAACTAATAACTCAACCCACAACTAAAGGAACATGAGAACCAACCAGAAAACAAAAGGGAAAGACTCGCACAACACCATGGCTATCCAAGAAATGGAAAGGCTAGGCAAAACCACTGTCAATCTAGGAAATCCTCCATGCCAATGACATATCATGACCAAGAAACCACATGCATATGCCATGCATGCCAAAATTGGTGATGAAATCATACATGAAACTTGGTACCTAGAAGAAAAACCCACTGTAGTTGCTGATCCCTAAGTCCTCTTGCAATTTCTTGCTCTTCCTTTGCCTTCTTTCTCCAAATCCCAAGTATACGACACTCTTCCAAGAGTGTTCCAAGAAAAACTCTAAGTATCCAAGAGTATGAGAGAGAGAGAGAGAATAGAATGAGAGCTCCAAAACTGAACTAAAAAAAGCCATGAACTCATCCTCAGAAGCCTTTTTATTAATGAGATCTCTATTTTCTTCATTTTCCATTATTTTTCTTTCACTTTCCTCCTCACATGCAATTATGTGACCTTTCACCTTCATTTTCTCCTAATTTCCATTATTTTCATAAGTAAATGCCAATAAATGCCACTTTGCCTTTCCAAAGCCTTAGCGACTGTCTTTTCCAATTTCCATAGCCTTAATAAACCAAATGAACACCCACACTAGGATGTTTTTCCCAACATTCAACTTGGAATACATGTCCCGTGACCATGGTTATTATTTTGCCTTTATTAACTTTTATTACGTGGAATTTTTGAACAGGGCTATTACAGATCCCTCCCCCTTGGGGGAACACTGCCCATGGTGTTCAATGACACCTACAACCAACAAGAATGCTGAAAGAAAAAAATACTACCCATGGAGATTTATAACCTAGCTTGTTGCAATATTTACAATGATTAATTTGCTGAGAAACAAACTAACATGACAACATAACAACATGACAACCATAATGACATGACACCCATATCGCATATTGGATCTTTATAATACAACTCATGGCAGTATTTACATCCATATGTACATAAACCAAAACATCACACCAACACATTTACCAAAAGATATACCAAAACATTCACTCAACCAATGAATAAATAAGGATACATAGCCCACATCTGATCCACCATCTCCCATGTAGCTTCATTAGGCCCAAAGTGATTCCACTGCACTTTAACCTTCTTGATTGCTTGGTTTCGAAGCATGAGCATATTTCTCTGCAATATATTGAGGTTCCGGTTGGAATTCTCCTTCTGGCTCCACTTACAATACATACCAGTCAATCACATGATCAACATATTTAACATACTTTTTAAGCAATGATACATGGAAAACATCATGGACTTTAATTGTCGGAGGCAATGCAAGTCGATAGGCTATTGGTCCAATCCTTTCAAGAATCTTCAAAGGTCCACAAAACTGAGGTGCCAGCTTCGCACATGATCGAATCCGCAAGGAGCTCTTATTGGGCTTGATGCGCAAGTACACATGTTCCCCAAACTGAAACTCCTTAAACAACCTGTTCCAATTTGCATAGTTTTTTTGCATTTCATGTGATGCCTTTATATTCTTTTTTATTACCTGCATTTCCTATTCCATTTCCGCTAACATGTGTGGTCCAATCAATACCCTGTTCACTAGGTCACTCCAACCGATGGGAGTATTACAACTCCACTCATACAATGCCTCAAACAGACTCATCCTCATTGATTCCTGGTAACCATTATTGTAAGCAACTCAACCAATGGAAGGTACTCCTCCCATCTCCTCTGCTGATGCATCACATACATCCTCAACATGTGTTCCAATATCTTGTTGACCCTCTCTATCTGTCCATCTGTCTGCGGATGATAAGCTAAAATGAAGGCCAAATCTGTACCTAAAACTCCAAACAACTCCTTCCAAAACTTGGAAGTGATCTTTGCATCACTGTTTGACACAATATTCTTCTGAACACCATGTAACCTCACTACATCTCTGATGAATACCTGTACCACATCACTAGCTAAATAGGTAGATTTCACTGGAATAAAGTGTGATACCTTAGTCAACCTATTTGTTGTCCTTTGTATACAATTCCATGCTAAGGAATTGTGTCAAAGAATCTAAAATGTTGTTTAATTTTGGTTTGGATCACCAATGCTTTAAACTATTAAAGAGATGAAAATCCTAAGTATTTTTGATATAACAGAAGGGTTGATTCTTCACCTTTAACAAAATTAAGCTTTAAAATGTTTTTGAAAGGTAGAATTTTAAGAGAATATATGATTCCTTAAACATTCAAATATAATATTTAATTTGTCATATATAGGTGATGCGTGTAAAAGTCTTTTACAACCAAACAAAACATATTTAAAGATAACAGAAAGAAACAATTAAATTATGTAGAGGAATTAACTAAAACATATAGTTCCAATTAATTAATCTCTTTAATTGATTATAACTTTGCAAGATATTTCAGAAAGATTGATATTCAATCTTATCTTACCCAAATTTCTATTAACTTTAAATATGTGTAGAAATAAATAAATATGGAAACATAACAAGTAACTAGAAAAACTCACAGGAAAACACAAGCTGCTTCAAAATGAGTCCAGAATCCTTCTATTAATCTCAGAAATAATTCAGCAAATTACAATCACGTTCAATAACTTATCACAAGGGTTCAACCCTGTGTTCTTCGAATTACAAAGTACTTATAGAGTTTCATTCAAAATATTTGGACTTTGAATCAAAATTTATTACAAAATATCTCATCCAAACTGATTTGGATTTATTACAAAAATAGAACTAGAAAAAGAAGATTTGAACTGATTTGACATCTTACGCAAAATTCGAGGACTATTGCTGGTGATTGGAGCTATAAAGCTGTTGTTCTATTTCTTGTTCTTGGAAATCCGTTTTTTGTCCTTGAAAGCTTAGTATTTTGCTGTTGAAAATTGTCTATCTCTCATTCGATGAGCTCACACAAATTGTCCCATATTTTTTCATCAAGGATAGAAAATTCTAATATTTTTTTGTATGATTCATCCACTTGAGTGTATTTCTCAAAATTAGGCTTAGCTATGAACATATGCTTGATCTCACGCTGAATTAATAAATCATAAATAAAACCTTCAATGAAAGCCTCTCCAGTGATAGTTCCTTTGACTTTAGCAAATTTAGCGTTATCTACTGCTATATCATGCAATCTATTCTAATATTCTTCTAGTGGAATTAGTTTTTCACCTATACTCTGCAGACCTGGAAGTCCTTTTACATGTAATGAATTGAATTTTTTGTGAAACTTTTTAATCTGAACATCTAAATCATGATATTTATTCTTTAGCTGTAGCATTAAATTTATTTTAGTGAGCACCTTTCTCACCTCCAAGACAAATTTAGTTCTGTCTTCAATACCATATCCTTCAAGCTCTTCTTTTGTATTGGAATTCAAAACCCTGATTATTCTTTTTGCTTCTCCTAGTTTGTGGTTGAGGTATTTCTTTACTTCTACCACTACTTCTTTTGATCTCTGTAAAAATTCTTCTTGTTCAAAAATAATCTCAATTTAAGGCCACAATTCAGTCATTGATTCATTAATATTAAGCCAAATATTTTCTTTGGCCTAAGCAATGGTCTGAGCAATTGCAGATTCATTTTCATAAGTTGATATTAGCTGAGTTAAGTTATAGCCCTTTTGTATCTCGACCAAGTATGCGTTATCAATTTTAATCTATTGTTCTTGAAGCTTCTAAATTTTGATCTTTAATTTCTCAATCTCATGATCTTTCTATTTCAGATCTTCCATGGCCTTTGATAAGCCTGTTACTGCATCACTAGACTGTGTATCCATTGTAATAGTTGTTTTTGTAGACATTGTTGCTATGGGAATGGCAACTGAAACACCAAGCTGCTCTTCTTCTTCCTTTAACAATGTCTCCATTTCAGCTTCCATTTTCTATATCTGGAGATTTTGTTCAATTATCATTTTGAACATATTCTATTTTTCTATCTCCGATTGACCAACTGTTAGGTCCCTATAATACTAGTGTAACCCCTTATTGTTATTAGTAAAACCCTCTTATTATATTGGTGTGCCCATGTAGTCCCCATATTGTTATTATTGTGCCCCATAGAATCCCACTATTGTTTTTATTGTGCCCTTACATTATTATTGTTATGTCGGCTCTGATTATATTATGACCCCTTAGACTCCTATATATAGAAAGGAGGTCTTGTCATTTTTTATCATCTAAGAATTGTTCATTTGTGTAATGTAAAGGAGGTTTCCCCCTCAAAGAGGCTTATTTCTAAGGCGTTGATCTATATTTTCTATTTTTTTGTGAGCTGGTTTCATAACATTTGGTATCAGAGCTTTGGATTCTAGGGTTTCACTGCTCCAAATAGGTCATCGTGGCATTTTATCTATAACTTGTTTTCTGCGACGTTTCAGAAGCAAAAAAAACCCATTTGAGACGAACTCGTGCTAAACCTCGGGTCCAAATTTCAGAGCTTGTCTCGCTATATTTTCGGAGATATGATATGAGGAAGTTAGGGTTTTTGCAAGCTCCATAATTTCAACTAAAACAGGTCAACGTGGGATTTTCGCTATAACTGTTTCACTACGAAGTTTCAAAAGCTAAACCAAAAACCCATTCGAGAAGAAAGTGGTCTGAACCTCGGCTCCAAATTTTAGATCCTGTCTCACTATAGTTTCAGAGATATAGTCTAAGGAAGTTAGGGTTTTTGTAGACCTCTGAATTACATTCCAAACATGTCACTTTGGGAAAATCGTCATAACTTTCCTTCGGAGCATCAGATTGAAATTTCGTAAGAAGTTACAGAAAGAGGATGGATTGTATTTTGTTTAGGTATAATTTTCAGAACCCAAGGTTGAAACAGTGACACGTGGGACGTCGTACAAGTTCACTCTACTGAACTAGTATATAATTAGGTCATTGCGGGAGATTGGGAATAAATCTTTCATCGAGAATCCAATTGCGATCAGACTTGTGGAGTTAGAAAGAGGACTCAAAGGGCTATTACAGGATAAAATTTTAGAACTTAAAGATCTAAAATTACAGAGCTACAGTCGTTTCAAGATTGAGCTTCTAAAATCAAGAAAAAGCGAGATGAGGAAGTTTGATGGCAAGGATCCGATAAATTGGATATTACAGATGGAGAAATATTTTGATCTACATGGTGTACCACTGTTACAAAAGGTAATAATTGCATCTAATTATTTAGAACCGAATCAATTTTTATGGTATAAAGGGCTTTTTTATTGTAAACCACTGGTTACGTGGTCAATTTTCACGGAGGAAATGATAGCACATTATGAGGATACAAAGAGAAACACGTTCTTTAGCCAATTGATAAATCTCAAACAAAAGGGTTCAATGGCAGAGCACATTGAGGACTTTCAAAAATTGAATATAAGGGTAAATGATATTCCAGAGAAGCAAAGGGTTGATGTCTTCATAGGTACTTTAAAGGATAACATTCAACATGAGGTTATGAATTTGAAATCATCTACAAAAAAGGGAAGAAAAATGTTGTTGCATATGCACTCTCAAGAAAGGATGAGGATGTGGAAGCATTGTTTTGCGATATTTCTATTAACCAACCAAATTGGATAAACGAAGCAAGGGATGTGTTATCACTTAGAATTGCAGTCAATGTATGTAATGATGTCCAAAAAATTTCATATTCAAAAAAGAGTTGTCTAGTGGTTATGTTCCTATGTGTGTTACTTAGGGATCATGTTTTAAAAAGGTATTGATGTGAGTCATTTTCAAAAAACGTTTATCATCCTCCATCATAATTGTTTAAGGCATGTCTTGTCTTGTTTGCGTCATTGGTCCTTTGCGCAGTTTCGCAGCGCAGTCTGATTGGCCAATTTGGCAGCGCAATAATGTTTCCGCCTTTTCGTAGCGTGTCAATAATCAGCCATTTCGTAGCGCATTTCGTTAATTTTTAACTGTCTGCGCTACGAAATCGGGGATTCAGGGATTTTGCAGCGCGTTTTCTTGAAATGTCAAATCTGGGGGGATGAGTCATTAGGTCCGTCCATATATTGTCAGTTGATGTCCTCTCCAGGTCATTATGAGTCATCATTCCGCCATGAGGTTCAGAACCACGCACATAAACATCATTCAAAGTGATTTTATGATGTATGGTAGTGTCATGATATTTGTTATTAGTGCGTGAACTGACTTGCTTGTATGACAAGATTATTGAAGCGAAAAGGAGCCCGAGTTTTCATTTAAAAGGACCTGATTGCAAGCGAGCCTGCATTCCAAAGTTTGAAGTTGCCTTCTGAGTTGAAGCTGCTGTTAGTTCTCTGTCCGAAAGTTTTCAAAGTAAAATGGAGAAAAGGGAACATCGATCCGGTAGGTGCCAAAGAACAGAACCGGAGGGGCTTGATATTACGTTAAAAGATGAAGGTGTGGCAAGAGCTTTTAAAAGTGCTGGTTGCTAGAGGTTTTGTGAGAAGTTGCAAGGAGGGCACGCAGAGAGCAAGACAGGCCTTACTCCATTGCCTGTTAGGGAAAGAGAAAAAGCAATTGAAGAACCTACTCTTGCTGAGCTCAGAAAGGAGGTGAAAGATCAGAAGAAGTCCAAAACCAAGTTGAAGAAACCAGTGAAGCCTTTGGTGATCAAGGAGACACCTCAATCATCATCAAAAGAGAAGGTCAAACAGAAGAAGGATGCACCTGCACCAAGTGAAGTTGAAAAGATATCAAGAGTAAAAACCAGAGGTCAGTTAAGTAAGGAAAAGGGCAAGTCAATTGCTGTTGAAGAAAGTCCTATGTCAAAAGCTAGTTTAACTGATTTACTTGAGGCAATTGAACTTGAACAAGATCAGTCAGTGCAGATTGAGCCAATAGAGTTTGAGCAGGACCAGCCAGTGCAACCAATGCACATTGACTTAACCCAATCCTCACCAGAGAGCATGAAGAAATCAAAGGCTTCGAAAAGGTTACGGTTTGAGGAGCCTAGTGAAGAATATGTGTTCAAGCCACGGAGGCCAATTACAAGAAGACAAATGAAAGAGGCCGAGAAAGTGCATAAAGAGGAGGCAGTTGTAAAAATGCCTAGTACAGAGTTTCTTGAAGTTTTGACTAAAACAGTGCATGCAGCCAAGAGTAGAGATAAGAGTAAAAAGGTTATTATTAGCCAAGGAGGAAATGTCATAGCTATCAAGAACCAGGCAGGAACAACTCAGGAAAAAGTGGCTCAGATAAAGAGTTTTTCTAGAGAACGTGCAGTGAGATATGCTAGTTATAGAAGGGCTGTATTGAAAGGTAGCACAAGTCTACTGGGGAAAGCTGACTCAAGGTCTGATGTATTTTCATGGATGGTACCAGCACTTAAGCAAGCAAAACTCATAAGAAAGATGAACATGAGCCTGAGATCAGAAAATAAGGCTTTGAAGAAAGAGGTTAGCAGTTTGAAGGAGAAGCTAGGTAAACTAGCTCACTGATTTAAAAGGAAAGGTGTTTTTCAAGTTTTGATAAATTTTGGTTTAAGCTCCATCATTTTGAAACTATTTAGGTCCCTAACACCTGTACAAAATGTCTGAAGAAATCATGAGTTTAAGCAGAAAGCGCTTCAAGATAAATATGTTTTGTTTTGACAAAAACAGTAGTTTCGTAGCGCGCTACGAAACTACTGTAGATGCTGTTTTATAAGAAAACAATGAATTTGAGGATGAGGTCAGCGAATTTTGAAAGGAATGCCTCGAGGACAGGAGGGAGATCATACAAGGCTATCATAGCAATTCAAACAATGACAGGTGTAAGTTTTGAAGAAAAAGTGAAATATTTTGTTTTTTGCTAAAGTTTTCTTAAAGGCACTTTATGACCGAATTACTAGGGTTCTGGTAGGGTTACCGGGATTTTTGGTTTGTACACCTGTTCAGTCCACAGGGCATCCAGATCATGAGGCATATGGTGTTATGCGTTGTTATTGAAGGATTAAAGAGCTTGGAGCGTGGTCTTTAAATAGTAAAGAAGAATGGAAGACAGGGACCGTGAAAATAGGGTACTCATCTTTACTAATTAATGAGCCATCTACACAGCTAGTACCCGAGGCCAGCTTGTTCAGTGAATGTTCCTCTAACATATCTCAGCCACAACAGAAAATGTACAGGTGTCAAAGCTCAAGAAAGGCATCATGCATACGAGGAGATAGAGTTGGACTTTCAATGTAATTAGGACTCTATGTATTTACAGCACAATACCTTATGTATTTAATAAGTTTGTTTAAAAATAGATAAGGTTAGTTAATGATAGACCATCGAGCTCTCCCCTCATGCTTGAGGAGGAGACTCAAGGTAGTTTTAGTTTTGGTTTTCCTATATATAGTGAAAACTCTGATGTAAGTAGGGTTGGAGATTTATGAAAAAAACAGAGTTTTTATATCAGCTTATGTAAAAGACTTTTGACAGTAATAGAAAGATTACTTTTTCTTCCCAAGATTCATCTCGTGTTCAATGCTTAGAATATATGTGGCTTTGTCTTTATCCTTTTATGTTTTACAGCTCACTAAATATGCAATCACTCTGAATTCACCTAGTGCTCAGACTTCCTGTGTATATTTATGAGTTGAGGTTCCTTTTGAGAAATGTTCTGAGTGTTTAAACATTATATGCCTTGGCTTCCATGATTAAGTAGTTAATAGTTTACTGCAGAGGTGTTTGACTCCATGAGCCCAATGGAAGAAATGTTATTTTGTTGTTCCAACCAGTTTACTTTTATGTACTGTTTGAAGAGTTAGCCATCTTTCTTGTTATTAATCCATATCAAAAATCTGTGAGAGAGCCCTCTCTGACTAAGGAGGCTAAGTCTTAGTCTAAAGCCTAGTTTGAAATAGTTGCATGAGATCTTGCTAAGTAGCAGCCCTTAGTACACGATTTTGTGATAACAAGATGAATGGAAGAAGGACGAAGAAGTGTGGCCACTCATTCAAAAGTTGCAGAAGGTCCCAGTTCAAGCAATATTTCCAAAACTTGATGAGGAAGGAAAAATCATATTGGAACATGGAGCAGTCACAGAAACAAGAACCCGACAACTACATAATCAATCAATTTCAGAGTATCTCATCAAAAGGAAGAA
Source organism: Pinus tabuliformis (assembly GCA_031772625.1). Taxonomy (NCBI): domain Eukaryota; kingdom Viridiplantae; phylum Streptophyta; class Pinopsida; order Pinales; family Pinaceae; genus Pinus; species Pinus tabuliformis. The sequence goes on along the minus strand of CM062806.1, from coordinate 311,700,692 downwards.
CTTACCTACTGAAGATTCCACATGGGAGGATAAGAATTTTATATAGAAGCATCAAGAACTACTCAAGCGTTGAGGGCAACACTTTTTGAAGGAGAGGGGCATGTTAGGTCCCTATACTACTAGTGTAACCCCTTATTGTTATTAGTAAACCCCCCTTATTATATTGTTGTGCCCATGTAGTCCCCATATTGTTATTATTGTGCCCCATAGAAGCCCACTATTGTTATTATTGTGCCCTTACATTATTATTGTTATGTCAGCTCTAATTATATTATGACCCCTTAGACTCCTATATATAGAAAGGAGGTCTTGTCATTTGTATCATCTAAGAATTTTTCATTTGTGTAATGTAAAGGAGGTTGCCCCCTCGAAGAGGCTTATTTCTAAGGCGTTGATCTATCTTTTCTATCTTTTTGTGAGCTGGTTTCATAACACCAACTTCTTTGGCCTGTGAATGTTTTGTAGTAGGAATTTTCAGCTGTTTCCTTAGTGCTTTAATGTCAACATTCTTGTTTTTGATAATTTCTTCAGCTTCTTTAACATCATTAGGATCATATCCTAATTTTATTACCAGATCTTCCAATGATTTAATTTTGGTATCTTTGGCCATAGATGAGATTTTTTCCATTTTCAATTGTGTATGGATGTTATTCAATGAATCTTGTAGTTTGGATGATGCCATAGCTAAAATGGTCAAAGTAGAATATATCATTTCTCCATCCTTCTTATGCAAGTCAATCTGATTAATGGCATGAATCTGTTTGGCGTCAAAAGAAAAAACTGATGTTTTATAGTCTCCTGCACTTTTATGGATTGGAACTTTGGGTTCCAAGAAAGGTAACTAAAATTGTCCCATTTCAGTATCAAGTGCAGACAAAAGTCTATGCTGGGTAGTAGAAGTCTATTATCCAGAATTCAAAATATGTGGTGGTTTTCAGTGCTTCATTCTTTCTTTTAATCTCTTTGTACCTAGCAAAGATGTTCTGTTGTTCTATACCCTGAGAAACAGATGATATAGGAGAATCTATGGTGATCTCCTCAATCCTTGGAAAGGTAGAAGTATGAGAACATGTTAACACCATTGTTTCCTACTCCTGTGAACTTTCTCCTTGAAATGGCTCTTCATGAGTATTTGTCTTCTTTCTTCTCTTAAAAACTGTGAAGTCTGTCTCTTGAATTTATGAAACTGTAGGAGACAAACTTTCTCTTGGCCTCTTAGTCTCTTTCTCTTGAGGAACTGGAGTTTGTGAAGCTGTTTGAATAACAATTTGTTCCTCTGCCTCTTGTAATGTGTTCTCCTGCCACTCCTCTTGATTTGTATACTGTTCTATTTATGGCCTAGGTGTATGTGCATAAGGTGTAGTCTTCTGTTCAACTCTTAGGTTTGAAATAATCCCCAAGGGATCATAGGAACAGGTGTAGCTCAATTTGAACTTCATTTTTTTTAATAGAAGATCTTCCTTCGATCCATTGCATGTCGCTGGGTAAAGGAGTTGCTAGTGGATAGTTGAATTACTATTTTTCATTCAAAAATTAAGTTTGAAATTTATGCCTCCAGGTGTAGTAGTTGCGAAAAGGGACAGTAAATCATAGTGTAGGAGAAATATTTTGTGTGTTTCCATATTGGATATTGCCATGATGAAGTGATGTGTGATGCATTGCCCATAGATGCTTGCAATGTTTTCTTGGAAGACCATGGCAATATGATTGAAATGTTGTCCATGCTGGGAAAATAAATGAATGTTAGGTTTAGAAAGAAGGAATAAGTCTTGGCTCTAAGTTGGATGAATCATAGAAATATAGTATGTATTTGAAACATGATACCTCCAAATTTTGGAATCGTTTTTATAAAAAAAATTTAAAAAGGGGTAAAAGATACCAACATTTCAAAATATATAACACACTATCTTGTAAATTTGATAAATTGGTCAGAAAATTTGGTATGTTTTAAAAATTATTTTGGTATGTTTGTGGTTGTTTGGAAATGTGTTTTCAAAGAGGAAATGTCAGGTGGGGGATTTTTCCTATAACTTAGTTTGGATGTTTCCAATACAAGATGAAGAGAGTGGTGATATCAACGTGGTGATGCTTTGTTTAGAAAACAAGTGCTTGAAGGAAGATGGGAAAATGAAGTTTGTTTATTTTCCTTTCCAAAAGATAATAAATATGAATTGAAGAATGTTGTACCAACAAAAGTTGAAGAGTTTCTCATAGAATTTGGACAGGTAATTTTGGATGCAGTTCCAATGGGATTGCCATCAATGAGAATCTTTTCTCACCAAATTGGTTTGATACTAGGATTCAATCTAATAAACAACACAACACCTTATAAGATGACTCCACTTGAAAGTGAAGAGGTGTATAAGAAAGTCCAAGAGTTGTTAGAGAAATAAAGCACTAATCTGAGAAAGTTTGAGTCCATGTGTAGTCCATGTTGTACTTACACCAAGGAAAGGTTGAAAGTGGAGAATGTACATTGACTTGAGGTCAATTCGTAATCAAAATCCAATATATATTTCCTTGCCAAGGAAGGATGATTTGATGAATTATTTGTGCAGATCAATGCACTTTTGGAAGATTGACTTGAAGATTTGGTATCATCAAAGAACATAGACGGTAAAAGGTAGGCCTTTACAACCTTCGTATGGATTGCATGGATTTGACCTGGCTATAAAACTATTGTCTAGTGGTGTAATTTCTTATGTTGATTATGCATCTGTTTATGAATATGTTACCTAAGAATATTAAGGTATTGCCAATAGTTTTAGAATAATCATGGTTATGATTATGATGTAAGCATTAGTGGTTTTTAATAGTTATAATGTCAATCATTCTTGCAAATTTTGTAAAAGGGCATCTAGTGAATGGTTCAAGGGCATGAAGGGTACCAGGAGGCCCTAGAAAACTAACAATTGGGAGACTATTGTGGCTTGGTACCCTGGTCAATGAAGAATACTAAATATGTATTCAGTGATGAGCGAGTATATGCCCGTGAATCTAACAACATAACAACTTTTATAGATAAGTGTTGGTTGTTATCTTTTGTGTTTGAATATATGTGCTTTAACTAGGAAATCAAACTCTTATGGATATAATATTTCCTATATAAACATGAGTATAAGATGTTGGTTTATTTGTTGAATACTTTGGGTATATGCTAAAGAAATAATACCTCAGGGTATCCCAAGGCAGTGCACGTTCAATGATTGATTAGTCAGTGAGTTCTAAGGCTGAACTCTGAGTCTGACAGAAGTGGGATTATTTAGCTAATCATTTGATGCACCCTGGTTGAGAGCCTAGGTGGCTCTAGTTAATGGCTTGATTAGTCGTGGAGTCAACATTCCATCGACTCTTGCAAGATAAGTATCGAATCTGTACATACTTCATTCTTGCACATCGAGATATATGGTTTGTGATTTCAAATTTGTAAGAATAGAATATTTGTCGATCAATTATTGATTTTATAGATAGTAAATTATTGTTACTATCATAGAAATCAGGATTAGTTTTGGTAAATATGTCGGTCAAAATGTTGTTGGGTGGTCTATGATGCAATAATATAAATGTGCATGGACACATGTTAAGTGTTGGAAAAGTAGCATGATGGCTGAAAAACAGGTACATAACACTGATAATATTTGATAGGTTTTCTATGAAAGTGGTGACAGGCCTTCTGACAAGTCTTTGTAGGTCACAAGACCATGCTAGATGTTAAAAAAAATAAAAATAAAAAATGAATGACAAGTTGTGGCAGGGTTATGCCACAAGGCATAACAAGTTTTGGAATAGCTTTGGCAGCATATTTGATTAGAAATTCAAGATTTGATTAATCATTGCCATGAAGAAAATAGCCATCTTAGTAGAGATTTAGAGGGGCAAACGCTTGAACTTAAGAAGAAACGCAAAGCAATAGAGCAAAGAGAAGCTTGAAATGATTTTAACATATTCCAGATATTTTGGCAATCAGGTGACAAGAAAAGCTCTACAACAATTATGTCAGTTGAGAAGGTTCACTGTTAATTGCATGCAGGAACAATTCTTTTTGGTTGAGGCATAACAATGGGCATGGAATGAATTTTTATCATTGACACCTTACTAAAAATAGTAAACTATGTTGTGTATCTAACTAAATGTTTACTTGCATATGAGTGATGTTGCTCTTTTGAAATTCAAAACATGTGTATATAAATCAAGGTTAATTGTTTCTGATATTAATTTTATTTTTGATGTCCTCTAGGTGTAATGTTGGTGGTATTGGAAGTGCACACTCTACAACATGGGGCATGGACCTCCAGGTCTTGCTGGTGTGCGGTTGGCACCGGATGTGTGAAGGATGCTCGAGGATGAAACCAAGTATGAGGACATGGACTTGTAGCTACGAAATGGGAGCTCAAGTCGTTTTTCATTTAGAAAAAAATAAAAAATAAAAATATGTAATTTATTATTATTTATTTAGGCTGGTGAGTCGAATTGATATTATGAGGCCAAATTGCCCATGTAGCGAAGTTAAATATAGTGTGGGGATAGCGTTCCCAAATACTTATAAGTTAGTAAAGGTTGTGAGGCCTTAAAGGCTGAAATATCCTGAAATATAATTAATGTAATAAAATATTATAACAATAATAAAATAAGGCTAACTGTGGAGCGCACTCCATGAAACGAGTATGGGGGCCACAACTCCAAGGAAAAGGGCAACAGTTGGATATTTTTTGGGAAAAGTGCACTTGGGACCCATGAGGGTTCTAGAGGGTGCCACGTGGAAAGTTAAGCCATGCATATATAAAGAAGTGTAGGTTGGATATTTGGGGGGGGGGGGTTGGTCAGTAAGTCCGGGAGAAATGACTCTAAGACCAACTTATGGCTAGGGGGTCCTGGGATTAGACTCTAGACTGGTCAGGGTGTAGTTATTAAGTTAAATGTGCCTTATGGATGCATCTAATTTTATAACATGAACCCCCAATGTTGATGATTTATGGGTTGGAGAATGCTTGGAGCCCTATATCAGCACGGTTGTTGGGTTGGCACCTTGGAAATTAGCCTGGAGGGTATCTAGAGCCCTGGAGCACCATGACTGTTGGGTTGGCACCTTGGTCTTGGAGATATGGATATTTTATGGTTATCATTGCCTTTGGAGTTATCATCCCAACTCAATGGTGACCCAATGGTTGAGCTTATGAACCACCAGGTCTATAGCTAGGTGGAACATGGAGAGCCTACAACCAATCATATTTTTAATACAGATAAGTACCCTATCCCATGATGTCTTTCTGTGTAATTTTTATGTGCGTTATGCATTTTAGTTATAAACCCTAATTTGAGGAAATTGTCGTATTTGAATGCCATGGATTTATTTATGTGATATATATATATATATATATATATATATATATATATATATATATATATATATATATATATATATAGTTGTAATATGTAGCCAAGGCTTGAGCTTATGAGTATTCTGTTGTGCATTTTATTCATATGTCATTATTATTGTTAATTACATGTGTATTGATGGCTCTGTGTTTAAATGCTTGTAGCTAATTGGTAATATGCTTAGTCATGTATTTTGTACCACTCATTATTTGTATGTCTTGTTAAATTTATGATTTTATATTAAAATTGTAGTGTAGGGATTTTGGCTATTATGTTAGTTAATTAGTTAAATTATATTGTGTATGGTGCTTTGGATTAGGAATTGCACACATTTCTTGTGTATGTATTATTATTTTTTCTATGGCATATTTGACTATTTATGCTTCCGCAATTAATTTAATTAATTTTTGAGTAGTATTGTTTTAAGTAGGGTTTCCTGACTGGGTGTTGGGGACATTACAATGGGACTTGAGTCAAACTTAGTGATCATCTAGTTAACTAATCAAACAACCCAAAATAGCTAGTGCATGTAGAGAATTTGAGTTTCCCAGGGTTGGTGGAGATTACATGGCAATGTAACATCAATTATAGACTATTCTTGAGTGTACATGTGTTGCATGCAGTCAGATGATCAACCTAAGGAATTGCACAATCCATTTTGGAGAAATTCCTAAATAATAGGGTCCTAATTTCTCAAGGAACAACACAAGGAAATATGAGCTCAAGTAGAGGAAAAATTTGATTAAGTCTGGGCCAGATCCTTTTAGTGAGTTGAGAGATAGGTTATGCACTTGTAGGTTATGCCCAATTGAGAAAATAAATTGTAATATATCTTTATTCATCAGATTAATGCAAGTCGACATTGGGGTTTTTAGCAAATTGCTTTTCGCAAAGGAAAATATTATTTTTATACTTGTGATTTCTTATTGCATGTCTCATATTTTTGTTCTAAATTGTGAATTAATGTTTGTAGAGAAGTAGAGTAGGCTTGTGTCTTGTGATTTTTATTAAAAATTCATGAGCAGTTGTAAATCTACATCTTAATTTCTACATGGTATCATAGCAAGATTCACATTAGAGCAGGAAATTCAAAGTTGTTTCTCAGGAGGTTCGAATTTGAAGATCAGTATAGCAGGATATCTTCATAAATGAGAAGATGTCATTCAATAGACTAAGGCTAGAGTATGCCTTGGAAGGAACCTCTAATTTTGTTGCATGGAAGGATCACATGCAAGAAGTATTTGATGACAATGGATTGCTAGAATACATTGAGCAAGATAGTGCAAAACCAATAGAATTTGATGCCCATAACCTTACTCAGTGGAAGAAAGATGTAGCCAAGGCGAGGAGAATAATATTGGAGGGAGTACGGGATCACATTGCCTCAAATATGCTCGGAAAATAAACTCCATTCATAATGTGGAAAGCACTGACAAAATTGTTCGATAATAATAGTGCCCATAGTAATCTGACGATTAAGGATAAACTTTGAAGTATATAGATACAAAAGAATGACACATTTCCACAGTATCCGAGAAATTTCACACAATGTCATGATGAACTTGGCGGGGTCAGTTTTAATGTCCCTGAAGAAGACTTGGTAAGCCTAGCCCTTTTTGTTGGAAATAATACTGAGAGGGGGGTGAATTAGTATTATCAGATCAATAATTTTATTTCCTACACAGATCTATATACGCTACTTCAGAGTAGTGAACTAGCGTGTACACACGACTGTGCTTAAAGAAACTAGCGTATATGTAGAGAACTTGTGATTTAGACAATTTATCATGTATTGAGCTTATATCAGAGATTTATGAGATAGTGCAGTAAAAGCAGAATAAAGCATCACACATAAGAAACACACATGAACACCAATATTTAAGGTGGAAACCCAATGTGGGTAAAAATCACTTGCTGCTGTCGTCTCTGTCTTCTTTTAATAATAAGAAAATCTGTTTACAATCTTGTACTGGTGCAGAGTCATACCAGTACGCAGGCACACACCTACAGAAGGCTACAACCTTCTCTCATTTTCCAGCTGCTACTAGAAGGGAGCTACAACCCCCTAGCTCTTGTACTAGCCAATATGTTTACTAGTACGTAGGTGCCAGCCTACAGAAAACTCCACTCTTCCACTAGGGACCACGTGTCATGAATTTTTCAGACTGGATACTCCTGGAATGCAACACCACAATATGAAGGCCACGTTTCATCAAATTTCACACTAGGCCCATCAAAGCTTTTAAACTTAAACTGCATCAACCAATATTTAGTTAATCTGAACAATCAAGTCATTGACACTAGAACACTGTGCTAAACTCAGAACCTTGCATCATCATTCAGAACGAGCTATAACCTCCAAAAAAACTCATGCATTAGAGTGTATACGCTACTTTGCTGAGCCCAACCTGTGTGTCTACGCTACTTCGTTTAACCCAACCTGCGTATATCTCTAAAGATACTAAATCATAAAATTCTGAACCACAAACTGTACCAATCAATGACATTTTGAAGATCTACTGTCATATTACAAAGTTCAAAACAGATAGAAACACGAATCACCCTTCCTTATCAATCAATCAATCAATCAGACTCAATTTTCTTATACATTCAGTTCTACGTTGAGATCTAAGAAGACTTCATTGACAGACAACAATAAAACAACAAAATTTGATTAGATAGATCAATCGGATCTGAAAAGAAGTTTTTCTTTTGTATACGCTACTTGAAAAAACCGAACCTGCGTGTACACGCTCTTTGGCCGAGACAAACCTACATACATATCTGCAAATTTTGCCTCAAAACTTTGCTACAATTCCATACTTCAGACAAATCCAGATCATGATAAATAACAAATAGAACAGGCACAAAACTTCAGATCTGGTCTCAACCAATATCAAATCATTCAAGAATAAGTCATTTCAAGTCTCATGATTCTTGATCCAATATTGAACTCAAGGTGCACATGAATATTTCAGATCCAGTCCCAAACATAACCCTGCAACATAAAATATACTTCAGATAGAAGTATTCCTTAGAATCTTATTGCTTACACACTTGGCCTAATGATCTTCTCCCCCTTATATACTCTTATGCCTTTCTCAATACCTTGGACCAAAACCACTTAGGATCAATACCTTGGACCAAATACCTAGGTCCAATCCCTTGGACCAAATACCTAGGTCCAATACCTTGGACCAAATACCTTGGATCAAAATACCTTGGACCAAAAAACTTAGTTTTCCAACATGTACGTGCTTTTCCTCTTGTGAAAGTGTGTGTATACGTTATACGCTTCTTTTGTTCTATTAACCTGTGTGTATATGCTCCTTGGACAAAGTGAACCAACATATACCTCTCTTTCTTCATTCTTTGGAGTCTGATCTGTAATCCTTTGTTGTTGACCTGCTGCACTGTGAACTATCATTTGAGTGAGTTGCCATCAAGGACAACACCTGTATCATAATGCCAACAATCTCCCCCTTTGGACTTGATGGCAACAACAACACCAAGACACTCTCCCCCTTTGACATCAAGGGCAAAGGGCAGACCAAGATATTCTCTCCCTTTGACATACATTATGCTGTTCATGCTCCCCCTAAGTACATGCTGAATTCTCTGATTGAGCTCCCCTTTGTACATGCTGAGATGCACTGAAACTGTCCATGCTCCCTCTATAACTGAACTATGTGAGTATGACCTTGCTATCACCAATGACTCATACATACATCCATATCCCAACCAAGTGGGGATATAACAAATATTTATACATGACAAAAATAATAAATATTACATCATCCATCCCATGCAAAGTGGGGATACCAATTACATCATTTGTCCAAGAGTACTCATTCAAATGTATGAGAAGACATATCACACCCTAGAATTTTACAAGACTTAAGCAACAAATGGTATAAATATCTGAAGCCATAGCTGGACTCAACAACCATAATGCCAACAATGCTGAATGTATGTGAAGGGTAATGCTCCCCCTGTACCTGTGCTACCTTGACCCACAGAAACCCATGTGTGTACGTGACTATACTTCATGAAACACGCGTATAATAACCTTTCTCTGAAAAATTTGGATTTAACAGTAGGATGATGCAGCAACTACTCCCAACTTTTGTCTGAGATATTCAAATGTTTCTCTGGGCAGTGGTTTAGTAAATATATCAGCAACCTGTTCTTTGGAGGGAACATACTCCAATTTGACCTTTTGTTCAAGCACTTGTTCACGTAGAAAATGGTACTTGATGGGTATGTGCTTGGTCTTGGAGTGCATGACTGGATTCTTTGAAATACTGATGGCACTTGTATTATCACATAGAATGGAGATAGGTGGAGTACATGTGATCTGAATGTCTTGCAAAGTTTGCATCATCCAAAGTAGTTGTGTGCAGCAAGATGCAACAACCACATATTCTGCTTCAGTTGTAGATAAAGCAATTGAACTTTGTTTCTTGTTGAACCAAGACACTAACTTGGAACCCATATAAAATGCACCACCACTAGTGCTTTTTCTATCTTCAACACTTCCTGCCCAATCTGCATCTATATATGCATGAAGATTAAGATTTACATTTCTAGGATACCATAAACCAAAGTCCTGAGTTCCTTGAAGATATTTGAAAATTCTTTTGACTGCCTGAAGGTGTGATTCCTTTGGATTTGCTTGGAATCTTCCAACTATTCCTACTGCATGCATGATGTCAGGTCGGGTACCTGTTAGATAAATCATACTGCCAATCATGGATTTGTAAGTTGGTTGATGTTGTTGTGGGGAAAAATGCCTATTTAGGACGATCCTATCCACCTAAGGTGTGACAGCGCCTTAGCAACAAACGAATGCAGCTATCATGATTTCTTCCTTTATGAAATATGAAAGAGAGGAGATCGGCAGACTTACCGTTATCTTCCGGTTGTCCCTCGAACTAGATCCTCTTCTCTTTGTGTGTCCACAGCTACTTGCCTCCTCACGAGGTCACAAGAGAACAACTACCTGTGACAAGAGAACAGCTACTTGCAACAAGAGAAGGACACAATACAAAGGCAAATATACATATTCATAAATGATTCAGGATTAGAAGTAAATGAAATATACTAATGCAATTACACAAAATACACCAGCATATAGGAAAGAATCAAGATAGCTTTATTGAGAATAACAGTGTTTAGGAAGAGATACAACCCATAGGGCTCCAACCCAGCATCTCCTTCCCAGCAGAATGGACTTCCTTCTTCAGCTCCTTTCAAAGCATAACACACCCAATGTTTCTAGCCACAAACCAACAACAATTCTTTGCAAATACTAAATTCCAGCCTCCTTAGACCTCATGAGAGAGATCTATATATAGGAGTTTTGGAGAAAGGATGAGTCGGCTTGAGGCTGGCATGAAGCTGACTAGTGTCCTCTCCCACTTCAGTTCTTGAGTCCACTTGGAGGTTCTTGCTTCCACTTGGAGATTTGGAACCTCTTACTCATCACCAGTCGAATTCCCTGATCCAAGTGTCATTTTGGAAGCTTCCTGGGCATTGACACCTTGAGGAATGACTCTGCAACATGTCCAAACTCGCCCAGCGCAGGTAGCCTTCTTTGCAGTTGACATTCAACGCAGGTAGACAGTGGAGCAGTTGACATTCAACGCAGATGCTCAGTGGAGCGGTTGACATGATCTAGAATTGCCTTGTTTTTGAGTGTTTTCAGGTGGAGAACTTTTGTTAAGTGCTGTGGTTTGCTGGCCTTGTTCCTCTAGGGGTGGGAACAACATGTTTAGGGACTTTGGATCCCTTGATTATTGACATTTCATGCTCAGTGATGCAAGGCACAAAAATGTCTATAACAGTTGCCCCCTAAAGTATGAGGCCGTTTATCGGGTGAAATGCTTTATCCAGGAGGGTCCGAAGTTCATCCATCTGCTGGGAGGAGACCTGTAATAAAATACAATACAATACATTATGATTCATACTGCTTTCATGATCTAGCTGAGGCAGGAATTCCCATGCTCAGCTTTATAAATTCATTTTTGTACATAGAACAGACGATCGTCTGATGGTAGACTGATAATTTTGGTGAAAATTATCATCCTTTGAGTAGGATGATCATCTGCTGCAATGATGTACATGTCAAATGTCTTTATTTTTCCTGAATATATATCGCAGCCCGGATGGATGAAACTAGATCCGGGGTCTTCAAACTCGTTCGATCTTCACTCTAAGTACAAGTCGATCCATGTGAGAATTGCGCTGAAGTCGAACATGGAAAGACATCGCTTGATTACCGGTCAATGATGTAAACCGTTAACAAGCGCGAGAGGAATCACCGATAATGATAATGACCCTCAAGGTACTGCAGTGCAATTCACGTGGTGTGAATAAAGGACTTGGCGTCGAACACCACGCAAAATCTTCTGGTCGAAGGTCATTGATGTATACCTGTCGTCGGAAGTGAGAAACTTGCCATTGAGGCATGCAAGCTTCAAAGTACTGAAGGGGTTGTTCCTAGATAAACTCCTTGGATAATGAGCTGATGTCGACAAGGAGCGATCCGTCAAAGGAGGGCCTTAGTGAATCCCACATCAGTGACACGGAACGGAGCTAATGATTTTAATGGAGGTGAAAACAATCTGTGACATATGATTCAGGGTGGCGGTCATGAATGGATGAAGGATAATGTATGGCAGTGGGTGGGACCCGGTTGACTCTTTCTGAACGACTTCTCTTGAACATATGGCGACATTGATGCGATGGATCGGTAGCATTACCCCAAATATGGATGGTATGGCAAGACCATGGTGACGTGACCGGCGAATGAAACAATCCAACCCAAATTGTGGTACGGAGGAAAAGTGTCATGTTCAAGAGCGACCTGCTACCATCAAAGTTTTCTTGATCTTTCCCAATTTTTCCCCAGTCATTGCTGACCAGTACCTCTTTATTTTTGTCAAGCTTGAGGAGGATAACATATGCTTGTTCTATAACCTGCCCTTCAGGCAAGCCCATCGCTATGTTTTAACGAGCTTAGCGATAGGGAAACTCGTTCTCGTCTAAAGACAAGTTTGTCGATATTTAATCATTTTAACGAGTCTAACGACAAGGATAACTCGATCCTTTTCATTTTTAGAGAGTCTGAAAAGGTACATAAAGTCAACTCCAAAATTCCTTTTTCGTCATCTAATCCCTTAAGTCCGAAAAAGTATAAAACAATACAGAAGGGATGAGTTTTCGATAACTTTAACGAGCCGAATAAAACAAGCGCTCGACCTTTTTGTGTAATTATCCCTCAGGTCCAAAAAGATTAAAATGTAGAGGAGGGATAGCTCTTCCGGCCCCTTTAACGAGCTGGAAGGCCAAAACTCGGCAATCTTTTCATATTTTACGAGTCAGTTGAAAAGAGCTTAAAGAAGACTCGTCTTTTGAGGAACGAGTGATAAACAGGGATAGCAACTGATTCCAGGTACAGGTTGGAAATTTCCAATCACGGCAGTGTCACAAGGATGGCTAGGTGAAATCACTCTTCGCAGCTGTTCCTCAAAAAGGGTAAACAATCATATGGAGGTGAACGATCGGCCAAATGAAAATGGAGGTGGCAGGTGCAAACACGACCAAGGCTTTTATGGCTGATAAATTTACGATCACAACGGTTATTTACCGGGATAGGTTCATTTTTTAGTTAAAAATGAGCTTAAACTCTGGAGGAAACATTGCTCACTGCTTATATTTATTTTTTAACGAGCATGAAGACCGCGTTAAAACTGCTCGGATCTTGCGTTTATTTTTTAACGAGCATGAACTTTATGCTAAAACTGCTCGATTACCCAGTCATAAGATAAGAGTGTCTCATGAAAGATTCCATTTTTTATAGAGCTTGCGCCTTACCAAAGCTATGCTCCCTCTCATCCTTTCTTTATGCAAGTTCGGAAACAGCTAACCTAAAAAACAGATAAATAACCGCTCTTTCCTTGCACTCCAAAAGGTTTGCATGCCCCCAGGTATAAAATACAATTTCAAGGTTGCCCCTCCTCCTTCTCCTCTCTGCTTTTCTTTGGGTGTTCACAACTACTTTTCGTCTTGCTAGTCCAATTTTAATGATACTTGTCTTCTCGTTAATTTTAACGGGTCTATACGATACTTGTCTTCTCGTCAGCCCAACTTTCAACAGATTTTTCGCAAGATCGCAAGAGAACAGCTACTTGCGAAAAGAGAGCAGCTACTTGTGACAAGAGAAGAACACTACTCAAAGACAAAACATTTGTGTTACTGAGGTAGGCTTACCTCTTTCTGGTTACCCAAAGGCTGTCTCATTAGATAAAACACTTCCTTGGCCTACCTTTTTCAGGTTACCTAAAGATTGTTTCGTTAAACAAAACATTTCCTCGGCGATGTCTACCGAAATAGACAAAGGTGAGTGACGACCCCCGCCCTCTCATATAACTTTGACAAAAGAATCTTATTCCAGAACAACCCCTCTTCCAACCACGGACGGGGTACGGACTAGTCATATTCTCTCGCGGAAATTCTACCTTATACCCAAAGTTCCCCTGCCGAAGCAGGCCAGGATGCATGCCCCCTGGGTTCCAGCCATATCCTCCCAGATTACTCGCGCTCATCAGGAGGACGGACCGTGGGTTGAGACACTTCTTGCATGAATAGACCATTTAGGGATTGCATATGACTATTTGCGATGTGTGATCCGGGAAACGAAAGTTGGTCCAAGAGCTTGACCATTCTTCCTTCATGCGGAAAACACATTACTCTAAAGAGTGAGAAGACTACAGCTCCCATGCAATATATATAGTCTCGTCCAAGGAGTAGGTTATAATCCAAGGGTCCTTGAACGACCATCACGTTCATTTGAACGGTCTTCCCTTTCAATGTTATAGGCACATTGGGGAGGATCCCTAAAGGTCGACTGGTTCCTTTATCAAAACCTGATAGATTTCTCATCTCAGGTAAAAGCGCCGGCGAACCAAGCGCTTTCCAAGCAATAGAGGAAAGGATACTCACAGATGCCCCCTCATCAATGATAGTGCCAGCCATTACCATTCAGTGTGTTTGACAAATAATTCTGAATGGCACACTGGCTGGCAACCGGGGTCTGCCTAGTTGATTCCAATCAAAGGATACAACCAGGTTGCTTGGTGGTGGGATCGAATATACGGCCAGATAGCGCTCTGATGAACTTCCTTCCTGCGACAAAGGAATGGTGGCATTGCCCCCTTGATCATCAGAGTCAGTGCTGATGAAGAGAACCTGGACGGTGTCGTCTGTATTCTCCTCTGTGATGGTGTCATTCGAAGCTGGAGCCTCTGAAGGCAAAACCGGGTCAACTGCCGTATCAACCTTTTGACTTTCGTCAGGCATGGATCCAGACGGTTCTTCTTCAATGACAGGTTCTTCGGCTGACCATCTAAGTGGCTCAGCCGGATTCTCAACTAGTGAGGGATTTGGCAGGAGTCTTTGATATCCAGGAGGAAGATTCACTCGTAAAATCGGGCGATCTTCCAGAACTCTTTTTGCCTCGTCTAAGAAGGGACAACGGTGGATGGCGTGATCGCCTTCACACAGTCTACAGGGAAATTTAACTTTCCCATTCTGTCCTGGAGCTTCACTCCCACTAGTTGACGGTGAGCAGTCGACATGGCTATCAGAGGTCAATGCTCTCGAATTGTGCAAACGGGGGGACCAGTCTCTTAGTATCCGTGGGATACAGGGACAATCTCTATGGAAGTGGTCTCCCCTGCATATGATGCATGGCGATTTAGGCCTTACAAGTGCGGTGTGTGGATTTTTGTTAGATGACATTTGTTTGCCCCCAGTCGCCTTAGTCTCCTTCTTCTTCTTTTCTTTCTTCTTCTTCTCCTTCTTCTCCTTAGGAACCCGATTTTTTGATCGACCAGTTCCGTCAAGCGAAGAGGAAGGAGGGGAGGAAGATGAAGTGGAAGGCTGGGAAGCAATTCTTGTCTGATCTAACTGTTGACTCGACTGTTCAGGAGTGGTGGTATTCTGAACAACATTGGTCGAAAAGAGCCAAACTGGTAGGCCAATTGTCAGTCCTGGAAGCGACAATGTGGCCATGTGGGGCGCACCAACATCTCCCCAAGAGGAGAAGGGACTAGGATTTCCACCCAAGGGAACCCCTTGGTTGGTGTGCTCCATCTTTTCAACCTAAATATCAACGCAGGATTAAAGGGTGATTGTTCCGTTTAAAATAAATTGTTAACGATGCTTTTAGACACAACTTGCTTTTTCAGTTTTAAAGAGTCGAGAAAAAGCTAAAGATGACTCTAGTCTCCTTCGATGTTTTAACGAGCCTGAAGTGACAAATGCTCGGATGGAATTTTTCTGTTATAGAGTCTGAAAAAGGCCAAAAGAAACTGCTCTGGAGATCTAGGCAGAGGGTGTGCCAAACCTTTTGCAAAACCACATAATACGTTTTACGGTACGGGTGGTCGATCTTCGTGAATGCTGTGTTCACTGCATTGCGATCAGTAGGGCGGCCGACACAGCTTCCTAAGGATAAAAGATATATGCCTATAGGGGTCTCCCAATATATACGCGACGATACGTGGGAGCACAATCCGTATTAGTGCCACCGACTCTCAGGAGGAATCACCCACCTTCTTCGAGATCGACAGTCACTATGTTTAACGACGCCGGAACACGTCTCTAGCCTAGACCTCTATGTTGTGCGTTATGTTACAAAGCGTTGTTAGGTTCATTTAGTTTATTTTAGGTTGATCTTTTTAAAGTTTGCCTTTCAAGGTTCACCACGAGATGTATGATACAAATTCCTAAATGCAGTCTAAGATGATAAGCAAGCTTTATAATCTTTCAACTTTGAAAATCCTAGCTACTAAGGAAAAGAGAGCGACTATCTTTTCTCAAAGAGCAATCAGCACACTCTAATGCACTTTCCCTAACTCCAACATGCAAACTTATCAAATGCAAAATGCACAATGCAGGTGTTTGTTTTCACTTTCTTAGTATAAATGCCTACAAAGAAAGCTTTTTGCACAACTTTGAATTTGCTTTTACAATGATCAAAATAAACAAGTTCTCTTTTCTTCGAAATCAACAAGGGTAGAAGAGATTACAATCACTTTGCGATTTTCGAAATAAAGACTCGTTTTTGATACTTTGAAAAGAACAAACTCAAACCAATAAGCAAAAGTAAAACTATAGTCAATCTGAACAAACAACCAATGAACTCTCTTCTAAGATCAATCTCAATCAGATCTGAAACAAAGGCTACAAAAAGACTACTTTACTCATGCGAAGGAAGACTGTAAATGACGCCACAAACACATAAAAACATTCACAATCTTTTTGTACAAAAATTGGGGCGGAATTCAGGCAAAGAAAAGGGTTATCAGGCCAACACCTATACTTGGTTAAAGGCTGCAAAAACAGAGATCAAAACAGGGCAAAAAGGACAAAGAACCCCAGCTGCACAAGGCCACACTGGTTCAGCGCAGGTAGAACACTGTCAGTTTGACATTCAGCGCAGGTAGCCCCTTCGGGACGTTGAAATACAGACTGCCTTCACAGTGCCTGCAATGAAGAGAGAAACTCTCGTTTCTCTTGGTTTCCGGGTCACAAAATGCTCAAAAATACACTGTTTCAGGCCAAATAAAAAACACAAGCAAAGTATAAACAGAGGGATGCTTTGATAGGGTACTAAAGACTATCACAAGGATCAATCAAATCGTTTTTGGATCTAGTTTAGATCATAGACAAGTCCAACATACTGGATCAAAGCAGCAACTTTTACTTTGCATCCGGGAAAGATGCAGTTCAAGAGTAGCTGTCAAGTCTATGAAGTAAACAAATGACGGAAACACAAACGAAATGAATAAACAAGTTCTTCCCCAGTGGAGTCACCAATTTGTTGTGGGGAAAAATGCCTATTTAGGACGATCCTATCCACCTAAGGTGTGACAGCGCCTTAGCAACAAACGAATGCAGCTATCATGATTTCTTCCTTTATGAAATATGAAAGAGAGGAGATCGGCAGACTTACCGTTATCTTCCGGTTGTCCCTCGAACTAGATCCTCTTCTCTTTGTGTGTCCACAACTACTTGCCTCCTCACGAGGTCACAAGAGAACAACTACCTGTGACAAGAGAACAGCTACTTGCAACAAGAGAAGGACACAATACAAAGGCAAATATACATATTCATAAATGATTCAGGATTAGAAGTAAATGAAATATACTAATGCAATTACACAAAATACACCAGCATATAGGAAAGAATCAAGATAGCTTTATTGAAAGTAACAGTGTTCAGGAAGAGATACAACCCATAGGGCTCCAACCCAGCATCTCCTTCCCAGCAGAATGGACTTCCTTCTTCAGCTCCTTTCAAAGCATAACACACCCAATGTTTCTAGCCACAAACCAACAACAATTCTTTGCAAATACTAAATTCCAGCCTCCTTAGACCTCATGAGAGAGATCTATATATAGGAGTTTTGGAGAAAGGATGAATTAGCTTGAGGCTGGCATGAAGCTGACTAGTGTCCTCTCCCACTTCAGTTCTTGAGTCCACTTGGAGGTTCTTGCTTCCACTTGGAGATTTGGAACCTCTTACTCATCACCAGTCGAATTCCCTGATCCAAGTGTCATTTTGGAAGCTTCCTGGGCATTGACACCTTGAGGAATGACTCTGCCACATGTCCAAACTCGCCCAGCGCAGGTAGCCTTCTTTGCAGTTGACATTCAACGCAGGTAGACAGTGGAGCAGTTGACATTCAGCGCAGATGCTCAGTGGAGCGGTTGACATGATCCAGAATTGCCTTGTTTTTGAGTGTTTTCAGGTGGAGAACTTTTGTTAAGTGCTGTGGTTTGCTGGCCTTGTTCCTTTAGGGGTGGGAACAACATGTTTAGGGACTTTGGATCCCTTGATTATTGACATTTCATGCTCAGTGATGCAAGGCACAAAAATGTCTATAACAGATGTACTGCTGCTGATTCATCATTTGAGCTGGGACTACATCCCATTACCATTGGGGTACATACAGGTTTAGAATCTTCCATTCCTTACTTTTTCAAGATCTGTTTTAGATATTTGCTTTGTGATAGAAAGATACCATCTTTAGTTTGTTGAACTTGTAGACCAAGAAAATGGGTAAGTTCACCAAGCAAGGACATTTCAAATTCTTGCTGCATTACTGAAGCAAAATTCTGACTCATGGATTCTTCATTGCTACCAAAAATGTGATCATCAACATAAACAATAATAATTAGCAATTTATCAGTTTCAATCTTTGTATATAGATTTCTATCTGCAGAACCTTTTGTAAAACCTTGTTGGTGTAGATATTTGTCAAGGCGGTAATACCAAGCCCTTGGAGCTTGTTTAAGACCATAGAGAGCTTTTTTGAGTTTGCATACAAGTTTTTCATCAATTCCACGAATGCATCCTTCTGGCTGTTCAATATAAAATTCTTCTTCTAAATCCCCATTAAGGAAGGCTGATTTTACATCCAATTGGTATACTTTGAATTTCTGAAAGCTAGAAAGAGCAAGAAACATCCTTATGGCTTCAAGACTGGCAACATGTGCAAAAGTTTCTTCAAAATCTATACCTTCTTGTTGAGCATACCCTTTACAAACAGGTCTGGCCTTGTTTCTAATGACTTCTCCATTTTCATTCAACTTGTTTTTGAATATCCATTTAGTTCCTATAATATTTTTATCATGAGGTCTAGGAACTAATTCCCAAGTATCATTCTTTTCAATTTGCTCAAGTTCTTCATCCATGGCCTTGACCCAACATTCATATTTGCATGCCTCATTTACATTTTGAGGTTTGGTGGAGGATAGTAATGCTAGATAGCTTGAGGTCCTTGTAATAGTTCTTCTTGTTTGAACACCTGCCTCTTTCCCCCCTAAAATTTGAGTTTCTGGATGATTTTTCTGAACATACCTGGACAAAGTCTTTTCTTATACCATTATCTCTTCTTCTGGTGCTTCATTGGTTTCTTCTTCAATATCATTTTGATTTGATGTGGGAAAATAATCCCCATCTTCTTCATAGTCTTCTGTTGATTTTATCTATTTTGGATTTTTGCATGCTTCATCAACTACAACATCAATGCTTTCAAAAATTTCCCAAGTCTTTTATTATAACATTTATATCTTTTACTTCTAGAAGAATAACCAAGAAGAATACCTTCATCTGCTCTGGGTTCAATCTTACCAAGTTTTTCATCAGTCCTTTTGATAAAACATTTGCTTCCCAAAACTTTAAAGTATTTTACAGTAGGAGTCTTACCATACCAAAGTTCATGTGGAGTTTGAGTGCTGTTTACCTGAACATTTGTTTTGTTGAGAATAGTCACGACAACGAATGCAGCTTCACCCCAGAAGGTTGCAGGAGTTCCACATTCATCTAGCATAGCTCGAGCCATTTGTTGAACTGTTCTGTTCATTCTTTCTACCACACCATTTTTCTGAGGAGTCCTTGCGGTGGAGAATTGCCTTTTTATTCCATGTTGTTCACAAAAGTCAAAGAATTCATTTGATGTAAATTTTTCTCCCCGATCAGTTCTAAGGCATTTGATTTTTCGATCTGATTCATTTTCAACCAAAGCTTTGAAGGCTTGGAACTTTTCAAATGCTTCATCTTTATGCTTTAGAAGACCTATCCAACACATTTTGGAAAAATCGTCAATGAAAAAAATAAAGTATTCTTCTCCACGAGGTGATTTTTTTCTTGATGGTCCACATAAATCAGTATGGACAAGTTCAAGAGGCTTACTAGCTGACCCTTCTTTTTCAATGAAGTGTACTCTGGTTTGCTTACCGATTTGACATGGTTTTCATATTGTATTTTCTGGGATGTTGATATCTGGAAGATCACGAACAACCTTGAATCTGCATGCTTTTCTTATTTGAGAAAAGCTTAGATGTCCCAATCTTCTATGCCATAGCCAAATTTCATCATTTTTTCTTAGATAGCACTGTTGTTGTCCTCCCTTGAGTATGTATAAGTTGTTTGAAGTTCTTGTACCTTTGATCACGGGCTCTCCTGTATCAAGCTCACGAACAACACATCCGTTTGATAGAAACACAACTTCATTTCCTTGATCACACATTTGATTGAAACTCAAGATGTTATGCTTTAAACCGTCTACATACATAACATTTCCAGCTTTAACCTTTTCTTCCAAGAAAACAAAGCCTTTACCTTTTATGACAGCAAGAGTGTCATTTCAAAATGAGACATTCTTTTCATTTTCTAAGGAATTATATGAGTGAAGTTTTTCTTTGTCACCTATTATGTGTTTTGAGCATCCACTGTCTATGTACCACTGATTTTCTTGTCCTTCTGCATATAAGGCTATACCACATATTTCTGTTTGAGATTCTTTCCTTCTCCATATCTTGGGATTTAATGGCGTTTTCTCCTTTGAGATGTTTTCCAAAATTTGCTCCTACATTCAAATTCTTCATGACCAAAGTTGTTACAGATTGAGCATTCTATTTCATTTTCAATAGGAGAAAAGTTATTATAGGAACTTTTCTTGATCCCTATTACATTCCTTTGATTTCGTGCTTCTCTAGTCATGATGGTTTTGTAAGCAACGCATTGAATAGCTTTGTGCCCAAAATTATGACATGAAAAACATTGCCCATTAAAGAAGTTCCTGCAACTATCAAATCTATTAACCTGGTGATTGTAGTTTCTATTGATATTCATCTTTGGAGCAAATTGAGTATGATTTGCCTGAGGTTGGTTATGGCTTCTATTCATCCTTGGAGTAAATTGAGTATGATTTACTTGGTGATCTGCTTTATGCCTTTGCTGACGATTGTCATACTGTTCACTGGTCTTTGCTACATCAAGATAGCTTTTGGTGGAGGTTGACGACTTCTGTGATTGAGATGCTTCTTCAGTATATCCAAGACCTATCTTTATCAGAGGAGAGCGCCGAACTTTGATAATTTCATTTAAAGTTTATGTTACTTTAGAAAATATAAGATTGAGAGATTTCGTTTTCTCAAGATCCTTTCTTAGACCCACAATTTCACATTCTAGTTTTTCATTGTGTTTTTCCTTTTCAACAAGTTGGTATGTCATGGTATCTATAATCATACTCTTTTCTTATAAACATATTTTGAGTTTAGATATTTCTTCATGAAGGTCTTCCTCTTCTAAAGCATCCCAAAAATTATCATCATCATAAGCCATGAGAAGTCTATAATCATCACTATTAGATAAACCATCACTATCTTCTTCTAAACTATCCCAAAAATCATTGCTATCATAAGCCATGAGAAGTCTGTAATCTTGTCCAGTTTCATCTTCATCACTATTAGATAAACCATCACTATCTTCATGAGTATAGTAACTCCTTTTATTCACAACTTGTTTTCTATTCCCTTTTGCATATTCCTTTCCTTTTTCAAATTTATCTTTATGAGGACATCTGGTAGCATAATGACCGACTCTACCACAAGCAAAGCATTTGAAGGGTAACTTACCTCTAAACCTTCCAGAACCCCGTTGAAGCTTCTTGACAAAGTTTACCTCATCTTCTTCTTCTGAAATATGTCCTGATTCATTGTGTTCTTCCTTTCCTTTTGCTGAAGCTTTAAATGCGGCTTCTCTCATATATGATGGTCCTCCTTTTCTCATCTCGAAGGCAATTAAGATCCCGTGAAGCTGTGTCATAGTGATATTCTGCAGATCCTATTTTTCTTCTATGGAAGACACTTTGGATTCAAATTTAGCAGACAAGGATCTCAAAACTTTCTTAACTAAGGTAACTTCCTTAATTTCTTCACCCAGATTCTTCATACAATTGACAACCTCATCTATACGTAAGAAGTAACTAGCTATACTTTCATCACTATGCATCTTAAGAGTTTCATACTGAATTCTGAGAGTTTGAAGCTTAACACGTTTTACCTGAGAGTCTCCTTCGTAGCTCAGAACGATTTTGTCCCATATTTCTTTAGCTGATTTGAGCTGCATGACTTTGACAAACTCTGATTGTGACAGACTTCCCAATAAAGTATTGACATCTTTGGCATTGGTTTCATATTGCTTTTTACCTGCTGTATCTGTAGGAATTGCTGTTGGAAATGTATATCCTCCTTCCACAATTTCCCAGACATCCATTCTAAGTGATTGTAGATAGGCTGTGGTTCTTATTTTCCAATAAACAAAGTTGCTCCCATCGAAGATTGGTGGTCTGATGGATCCCATGCTTTCTTGATTATTCATGTTGATGGATCTCCCTTCAAGCGATCAAGCTTCTTCTAAAGGACCTGCTTTGATACCAATTGTTGAAAATAATACTGAGAGGGGGGTGAATCAATATTATCAGATCAATAATTTTATTTCCTAAACAGATCTATATACGCTACTTCAGAGTAGTGAACTAGCATGTACACATGACTGTGCTTAAAGAAACTAGCTTATATGCAGAGAACTTGTGATTTAGACAATTTATCATGCGTTGAGCTTATATCAGAGATTTATGAGATAGCACAATAAAAGAAAAATAAAGCATCACACATAGGCAACACACATGAACACCAAGATTTAAGGTGGAAACCCAATGTGGGTAAAAACCATCTGCTGCTATCATCTTTGTCTTCTTTTAATAATAAGAAAATATGTTTACAATCTTGTACTGGTGCAGACTCATACTAGTACGCAGGTACACACCTGCATAAGGCTACAACCTTCTCTCGTTTCCCAGCTGCTACTGGAAGGGAGCTACAACCCCCTAGCTCTTGTACTAGCCAATATGTTTACTAGTACGTAGGTGCCGGCTTAAAAAAAACTCCACTCTTCCACCAGGGACCACGTTTCATGAATTTTTCAGACTAGATACTCCTGGAATGCAACACCACAATCTAAAGGCCACGTTTCATCAAATTTTCACACTGAACCCATTAAAGCTTTTAAACTTAAACTACATCAACCAATATTCAGTTAATCTGAACAATCAAGTCATTGACACCAGAACACTGTGCTGAACCAAAACCTACATCATCATTCAGAACTAGCTATAACCTAAAAAAAAGTCATGCATTAGAGTGTATACGCTACTTTGATGAGCCCAACCTGCATGTATACGCTACTTCCTTTAACCCAACCTGCGTATATCTCTAAAGATACTGAATCATAAACTTTTGAACCACAAACTGTACTAATCAGTGACATTCTAAAGATCCACTGTCATATTATAGAGTTCAAAACGGATAGCAACACGGATCACGCTTCCTTATCAATCAATCAATCAATCAGACTCAATTTTCTTATACATTTAGTTATATGTTGAGATCTAAGAAGACTTCATTGACAGACAATAGTAAAACAACAGAATTTGATCAGATAGATCAGTCAGATCTGAAAAGAAGTTTTTCTTTTGTATACGCTACTTGAAAGAACCGAACCTGCGTGTACACGCTCTTTGGCCGAGATGAACCTGCATACAGATCTGCAAATTTTGCCTCAGAACTTTGCTGCAATTCCAGACTTCAGCCAAACCCAGATCATGATAGATAACAAATAGAACTAGCGCAAAACATCAGATCTGGTCTCAACCAATATCAGATCATTCAAGAATAAGCCATTTCAAGTCTCATGATTCCTGATCCAATATTGAACTCAAGGTGCACATGAATATTTCAGAGCTAGTCCCAAACATAACCCTGCAACATAAAATATACTTCAGATAGAAGTATTCCTTAGAATATTATTGCTTGCACACTTGGCATAATGATCTTCTCCTCCTTATATACTCTTAGGCCTTTCTCAATACCTTGGACCAAAACCACTTAGGATCAATACCTTGGACCAAATACCTAGGGTCAATACCTTGGACCAAATACCTTGGATCAAAATACCTTGGACCAAATACCTTGGATCAAAATACCTTGGACCAAAAAACTTAGTTTTCCAACATGTATGCACTTTTCCTCTTGTGAAAGTGCATGTATACGTTATACTCTTCTTTTGTTCTGTTAACCCACGTGTATATGCTCCTTGGGCAAAGTGAACCAACGTATACCTCTCTTTCTTCATTCTTTGGAGTCTGATTTGTAATCCTTTGCTGTTGACCTGCTGCACTGTGAACTGTCATCTGAGTGAGTTTCCATCAAGGACACCGCCTGTATCATAATGCCAACACTTTTGGGCCTTCCCAAAAGCTGGCATAACTATCAAGATTTAGTGAACGGGAGGGAGAAACTACCGAATTGGGAACACTTATGGTATAATTTGGTACAAGAGGAAATAAGGCGAAATACCAGAGATGGGACTTCATCCAAGGGTGAGGATGAAGAAAACTTTGCATTGGTTGGAAAGGAAAAGAAAGGAAAAGGGAAGAAATCTCAATCCAAACCAAAATCCAGTCAAGGAAGCAAGAAGAAAGATTTTTCCAAAATTAAATGCTTCCATTGTCATGAATTCATGCACTATGTGACGAAGTGTCCACATAAAAAGGCATGCAAGAAGACCTCAGGAGGAGTGGAAAGTGAATCCTTGGCTTCATAGTTTGAGCTTGACTTTACCCTTATCGCATGCATGGCTAGCACAGTGATGGGGAGCATGTGGTACTTGGAATCAGGTGCATCGTTCCACATGATAGGGTGTAGATATTTTTTCAGTGACCTGGAGGAGAAAGACTTATAGATTCACATTGAGATGGGAAATGACGGAAGGTATAGGGTGATTGGGATTGGTACAATCACCTTTCAAAGGGAGTTGGGATCCCCTCTCAAGATCAAGGATGTCATGTTCGTTCCGGGCCTAAAGAAAAATCTCATGTTTTTTTGCAGTTTTGGAAGACTGCAGTTATGATGTGATCTTAAAAAAAGGAAAGGTATTCCTGAGACACATATCCATGGGACAGGTGAAGCAGATCGGGGTTTGTGTGAAGAACCTATATAAGCTAGAAGTGGAGGATTGTGCTCCATTAAGCACTAAGGAGGATAAGGTGCAGAGCCGTGATGTCAGTGAACTTTGGCATATAATATTTGGCCATTTGTATTGGGGTTCCCTAAAGATCATGCCACAAATAACCACAGGCCCCCCCAAAGGAGAACTTGAGCTTTGGGATGTATGCAAAGGATTTACCTTGGGGAAGT
The DNA here is from genome assembly GCA_031772625.1 of Pinus tabuliformis. Classification (NCBI taxonomy): domain Eukaryota; kingdom Viridiplantae; phylum Streptophyta; class Pinopsida; order Pinales; family Pinaceae; genus Pinus; species Pinus tabuliformis. The sequence goes on along the minus strand of CM062806.1, from coordinate 311,675,202 downwards.
ACACAAAATCCACATTCCATGAGAAGGACAACAAATCACATGGAGTACTTGAAAGGATCCAATGTAATGTCTGTAGATCTTTCATGACAACCTCCATTACTAGACACAAATATTTAGTCATCTTTATTGATGATTTCTCACGGAAGTGTTGGATCTTCTTCATGCGGAAGAAAGACGATACATTCTCCAAGTTGATAGAATTTGAGGCATTTCTTGAGAAAGAAACCAACATGAAGTTAAAGGCTATCAAGAGTGATAATGGAGGTGATTACATGTCGAATGAATTTAAAAAAAAATATGAAAAAGAAGGAATTCGACAAGAGTTGAGAATACCCCACAATCCACAGTAGAATGGGTTGGATAAGAGAAAGAACTGTATCATTGTGGGAGAAGTGAGGGAGATGTTGCATGACCAAGGCCTCCCTCTGCACTTGTGGGCCACGCCATGCAACATAACAATGTATTTTCAAAACTAGAGTTCTCATCGGATTCTAGGCATGATTACACTAGAGGAGGCTTTCTCGGGGAGGATGTAGATTTTAACCCTATACAGAAATTACCTGCAAACGAATTCTTAAAACCAAAAAATATAAAATGGCAAGAACATAAGACAATATACACATATATTTTCCCATGGATCCCAAAACCAACACTACCATATTGATTTTTCATTATATTCCTTTCAATGTTACAATACATTATATATACATGTTGAAGCATTCATAAACCCCAATCCATTGACCCTGGATTAAAACATAAATATAGTTCCCTTGATTGGATCTACAAAATACCATGGGAAGAAAACCATCATGCTTAAAACCATGTGAAAAACCCATGCACAAAACCATGGGTAGGTTCGCCCACCATCTTTGGGTTTGCCCCCATCCTTGGGTCTGCCCAACTATTATTGGGTCCGCATTAAAAGAAGAAGAAGCCTGGAGCATTGCCCTGGACCCTGTGAAGGGGGGCTACCACCCCCTTCCAAACCCGCCTCTACTCCTGATGCAATGTAAAATGCGTGAGACTAGTTGTGGAAAGAATATAACACATACTCAACAGGGTAAGTCGAATGTGTCACAGTTCAGGATTTTTGGAGCTTCTATCTCCTACCATGTCTCTAAAGAATAACGGAAGAAGCTTGAGACGACAATAGAATTTGTGGTATTTGTGGGTTATAGATAAAATCCCCACAATTACCATGTGTACTTTCCATCCCTAAAATGATATTTGTGTGAAGGGATGTAAAATTTGATGAGGAGAAAGCGATGTGGTGCTCTCTTGAGAGGGAGCTTCAGATCCCACCAGAAGAGGATATTTTAGCTCCAAAGGAGGAACCTCAAGAAATTGTGGAGAAACCAAAAATTTAGAAGTAGAGGGTGGAGACAAGCACTCAAGTAGAACCATCCAGAGAAAGAAGAAAAAGGACCTAGGAAACTAAGGGACTTGTACAGGGTGCAAGGGAGAATGTGGGTGCTCCTTGAAATTTGTGTAGGCAGAGAAGGTCACAAGATCAGTACACTGGCTACATGGATCTAATGACTAATCTTGTAGAGACTGAGCCATCCTCTTTCGAGGAAGAAATAGAGTAATTTATATGGGTTGATGCAATGGTGGAGGAATACAAATCCATTGTCAAGAACAATGTTTGGGAAGTGGTCCCAAGACCAACAGACAAATTTGTTGTGGGTTCGAGATAGATATTCAAGGTAAAGTAGGCAACAAACAGAAGCATAGAGAAGCATAATACCATATTTGTGGCCAAGGGGTACTCTTAGGTTGAAGGGATTGACTATGAGGAGAACTTTGCTCCTATATCAAGTTACTCATACATTAGATCAATTCTTTCTCTAGCTGCACAAATGGGGTGGAAGATCCACCAGATGGATGTAAAAACAACATCCCTCAATGGAGTTATTAAGGAGGAGGTAGGAGGAGGTGTACATCAATCAAATAGAAGGATTTGAGACTTTTGATCGAGAGTCTCATGTGTGCATACTCAAGCAAGAATTTTACTGTCTCAAGCGAGCACCCCATCCTTGGTACACTAGGATCGATAACTATCTCACCGGGTTGGGTTTCACCAAAATTGAAGTGGATGCAAAACTTTATCATATCTTGGTAGAAGGTAAATTACTCATTATTTTCTTATATGTTGATAATTTAATTTAACTAGTGATGAACAACTGATCAGATCTTGCAAGGGAGTTTGAAATGAAGGACACAAGTCTCTCACACTAATTCCTTGGCTTGAAAGTATGCCAAGGTGATGGGGAACTATTTGTGTCTCAAGGAAAGTATGCAACTGAGATAATACAAAGATTCTGCATGGAGATTTGCAAACCCATGGAGACACCTCTAGCGACCAACTAGAGGAAGGAGGATGCCGATTTAGGTGAAGGAGTGGATGCTACTGTGTATCGACAGTTGGTGGGTTCACTGATGTATCTTGTGAACACACAACCAAATATGTGTTATGCATTCAACCAACTTAGCCAAGCTATGGTTAGGCCAACCAAATTGTTTTGGAAGGAATCTAAGCATGTTCTACGGTACCTCAAACAATTTGGACTATGGTACAGAGAAACAAAGGGAGTGAAGTTGTATGGCTTTAGAGATGCAGATTGGGCGGGGAGTCCATCATACCGAAAGAGTACATTAGGTGGAATTTTTAGTGTTGGGTCCACAACTATTTTCCTGTACAGCAGGAAGCAAATATATATGGCACTCAGCTCGAAAGAAGCAAAATAGATGGCTGCAAGTCAAGCAACATGTTAAGTGATATGGATAAGAAAGATACTTGTTGGATTGTTTGGTCAGATGATGGATCCAACAATGATATACTGTGATAATCATAGTTGAATCAAGCTCTCTAAGAATCTCATTTTTCACGATCAATCCAAGCATATATATATCTGATATCACCATTTACGGGATTGTGTGCATAGGCAGATAATGTTGTTGTAGTACATTTCCCACAGAGGAACAAGATGTTGACATTTTGAAAAAGGCCTTGTCAAGAGGGAAGTTCAAGTTCCATAGGTGTAGGATAGGGGTTGTTGATAATCCCTTTATTGTTGAGAGGGAGTGTTGAAAAATGCAGAAATAAATTCTCAATTTGATTTTGCCTTGATTAAATTGAGAAAATTCGAATTTCTACATCAACAGAAAACTTGGATGCAATTAACCTGCGTGACATGGCTTGTGTCACCCAGTTTACTCAATAAATTCGAGTTAGATTTTAGTTAAGCATGTGTGATTAATAATTTGTAGCAATTAAGGTTAGTTATCTAAGGTTATTTTTAGTTAAAATAGTTCTAACTATTGGAGGAACTAGTTGAAGGTCAGTTAAGCAGTGGGACTTCAATCAAACTCACTGATCATCGAATTAACTGATCAATTAGCCCAAAATAGCTAGTTTATGCAGAGAATTCAAGTTCCCCAGGATTGGTGGAGATTCCAAGACAATGTAACATCAGTTGTAGACTAGTTCCCTAGTGTATAGGTGTTGCATGCAGTCAAATTTCTCATGGAATGGCACAAGGAAATATGAGCTCAAGCAGAGGAAGACATTGACTAAGTCTGGGTTAGAGCCTTTCAGTGAGTAGAGAGATAGGTCATGCACTTGCAGGTTGTGCTCATTTGAGAAAAGCAATTGTAATACATCTCTATTCATCATATTAATGTAATAAAACATTGGGCTTTTTAGTATATTGTTTCCCCAAAGGAAAATAATATTTTCATGTGTGTGATTTCTTATTTCATGTCTGAGATTTTTGTTCCAAATTGTGAATTAATCTCTTCAAAGAAGTGGAGTAGGTTTGTGTCTTGTGATTTTGATTAAAACTTCATGAGCCATTGCAAATCTACAACATAATTTGTACATCTTGTTTGTTAAATAAGATACATATTGAATTGAGGACAATAAAAATTATGAAGATCAAAACTAGTTACATTTTTTACGCTTTCCAAGACTTGTTGTAGATTTGTATATCATCAAAAAATACTAACACAAATTTTATAATAAAGGGTTTGAAAGTGGAATTCATCAAACCTTAAAATGTGGAAGGTGAATTAGTAAGGCCAAAAGGCATGACCAAAAATTCATAATGACCTTTATGAGTTCTGAATGTTGTTTTTGGAATGTCTTCTATCTTCATTCTTATTGATGATATTCGAAACAAAGATCCAACTTGGAGAAGTAAATTGCTCCATGTAATTCATCCAACAATTCATCAATGACAGGAATGGGAAATTTATCTTTAATAGTGAGTTATTGATCTCTCTATAATCTTGAATCATACACCATGATCCATCCTTCTTGTGCACCAATGCTACTAGAGAAGATAAAGAACTTTGGCTAGGTTTAATTATACCCGCCTCTATCATTTCTACAACCATACGTTCAATTTCATTCTTTTGGAAACAGGGATATCTGTAAGGTTCAATGTTTGGCAGAACAGTTCCTGGAATCAAGTGAATAGCATTATCATGATCATGAATAGGTGGGAGACCTTTGGGAGTCTCAAATACCTTGGAATGATAGTCCATGACTCTTTGGAGATATGGAGAAATGGTTGATTTCAATTTTTGAACATCGAGTGACCATAATTGTGTAATTACGCCTTGTTGTCCTTTCTTCAAAAGCTTTGACAAGCCATTAGAGTTTATTATCTTCTTCAATTTACCTATTTTACCCCTTAATTCAATTTCCTTTCCTTCCCAAAAAAATTCAAGAAATGTTCTTGAAAATTTGAAGCTATCATCCATAAACATTGTAACCATTGGACTCATAATACAAAATCAACACCACCCATTGTAATGGAAAGCATTGGACCATTTAGTATAAATTCCCCCATGGTTAGTTTGATATTATGGAACTTCCCTAAACAATTTATAGTGCCTCCATTTTAAACCATCACTTGACACTCTCGTGTTGGATATAGAAAGCAATTCAATTCCTTGGCTATCCTACAATGAATAAAATTATGGATACTACCTGAATCAATCAACACCATTACCTTTTTCTTCTTGATATATCCTTCTATCTTGAGAGTTTGAGTGGTAATTCCCGCAATTGCATTACAAGATATTGTCATATTTATTTTTTCTTTCTCTGGGTTGGTTTGTAGTACATGTCCTCTTCTTTTGATGTTTCTTGTTCCTTTTCTTCCTTCTCTTCATAATCTATGTAAAATAACTTCTTCTCAGCACACTTATGACCTTTAGTGTATTTTCTATCACAATTGTAACAAAGCCCTTTTGCTATTTTTTCTTCTAGTTGTTGTAGTGTCAACCTTGTAGGTTGTTGGAGGCTAGGAGCAGAAACACTTCCATATTTATAGCTATGAGTGGTGGACCTCTTTGTTGCCATAATTTTGCTTTCAACTTTTCTTTCCACCATGAATGCATTTTCCAATTAATTAGGTTCCCAAATGTGATCCTCAAGTTGGATGTTATCCTTTAAAGTCCCTATGAATACATCAATCATATGCTCCTCCGGAATATCAGTTACCTTGATTTTCAATCTTTGGAAATCCTCATTATGCTTTGCCATTGGACCCTTTTGTTTGAGATTTATCAATTAGCTAAAGAATGTATTTCTCTTTGTATCCTCATAATGCACTACCAATTCCTCTGTAAAAATTATCCAAGTGACAATTGATTTATGAGAACAAATCCATTGATACTGTTAGTGTCGGTCATGATGCCCTCCATCGGTGATCAAAAGCTCTTTGCATTATGCATAGGTAGGTGTCTCATCAATGTCAGTTTTGCATTTCGTTAGGCATGCCATAAAACTGATGGAGGAGCTGGTCCTTGTTCCCTTCTTGGCTTTGCTGGATCAGGTCATATCAGTTAATGAGCTTGTGTCACATTTGTTTTGCTTTGTCTTGAAGTCCAAAGTCTTAGGTCTAGGGTTTCGGTCAAAAGTCTTTGCAATGTCATGAGTCAAAAGTCCATGAGTCCCCAGCAAGCCAGAAGGAGGTATGTAAATATGTTTCATTGATATTTTCATCAGGTACAGCTCATTTATACCTTGGATTTAAAAACCCTGTTTTTAAAGCCAAGGTCATGTCAATTTTGCAAAAAATAAGGAAATTTCAAAAATTCTTCAAAATGTCGGCAATAGCCCTGGTCTTCTTGCCAGAGTCCATCAGATGGTCTACCTGCAAAAAGAACGGAGTTAAAGCACTCAAAGAGCCAAATTCAGGACAAAGAAAACTCAAATCAGTGTTAAAAGTGAATGCCAAAACAAAACATTAGAAAGTGGGTTTGGTAAGTAAATTTTTCCACATTGGGTCTATAAAGAGTCAAATTCCCTCTAAAACACCCTCATTGTGCATCTAAGAGCTTGCAAGGCAAAGAGATAGGGCGAAGAGGCGAACGAAGGCGAAGTGCAGAGAAATTGGTCATTTTTCAGGTGCGCGACCTGTCAGGGACTGTGCGCGACCTGTTGGGCGGTGCGCGACCTGTCAGGCGCCTCTCCGCAGTGCAAAAACATAACGGGCGTGACCTGTCAGCCCGTGCGTGACCTGTCAAAGCCTGTGCGCGACCCGTCAACCTGTCACTCACAAAACCGCTTCAAAATTTGCTCAATCGCCCTCGTGCTTGCCATATCAATCGAGGTAGGGTCTTTTAACGTGTTGTTATATATCTTTGCTACCAAGAATGTAAAGAGAAATGGATTTTAGTTATTGCTTGTTCATGTAGGCATAGTGCTAGGGTTGGTGTTTTTTCAAGGTTTTTATTCCCATTTATATTCCCTCCATTTTTTCCCATTGATTTCGCAATTGTCATTATACATCTCTATCATATGTCATTTGCAAAGAAATTAAAATTTTCCCATCTCCAAATGTCAAACCCTATCCCTCCCTAAACATATTCCCAAAACCCTAATACCCTCCATTGTGATATAAAAACACACACAGCAAAAGAACAAATTTCTATGCAAGAAAAACAAAATGACGTGCAAAAAGAAAAAGGCAATATGATGGCAAAATGACAAAACTAAGAGAAAGGCAATATGGCTGTGCATAGTCATTACAAAACAGAGAACATATTGCTGTGTATATTCAAAGCAAAAACAAAGACAATGCAGCTGTGTATATTTATCAAAAGACATATTGCTTTGAGTATTCATTACAAAAATAATGTTGCTGTGTCTCCCAAAACCAAACCCTGTTTTCCCTTTTCCCTTCTATCCCCTAATATCCTTGTTTCAATACAACTCTTTTCCCTTTTGAAGTTGTCAATGAAATCCCTTTTCCCCTTTTGAAAAAAATGTAAATAAAGCCCTCCTTCCCCTATGACAAATGTAAAAGAATCCCTTGTTTCCCTTAGCATCAAATGTACATGAATCCCTTGAAAAACAGAGTATGCCTTATAATGTACAGTCAAAAGACAAAATCAAAGAGCAAGTTGTTGATGCTAGTGATCTATGCTGCCCCATACCCCTGTTATACATGCTGTCCCTTACCCCCTATTGAGCATGTATATCCTTTCCCTTGGTTATTATCATCCACGTTTCCCTAATAAAAACATTTCTTTGCAAATGATTTCCCGGTGATTAAGATGAGATTGTATGTTTGACAGTTTGTGAATTGTCCCTTAGAAATTCCCTATTCTTATATGTTTCCCTTTCCTTATGAAAAATCCCCTCCCCTAACATTTCCTTCATGATTTTGTTCCCCTTGAAAACAACATACAACTCAGCATTTTTGCAGGCAAGGGCAGCAGTCTGCTTTATCTATTTTCTCCACTTTGCTCAAAAGCACCATGTCAACCACTGAAACCTATGAGCAAGGTGATGACCGGTCTTCTTCCACAGAGGTTGAGGTACAGCGGAGGCCTCGTAGGGGTGGCAAAGGTGGTCATCATAAAAGAGAGGAGCCCACCTCTTTGGCAGAGTTGCAGGCCTGTCCTATGGCAGTGAATTGTTTCCGTTATATGTCATGTTTTCAGTTCTGTGAGAGGCTTGCCCAGATTCAGCACCACAGGGAGTTGGCCCGCTTATTTGTTTTGCACCTTCATGATGGGCAGGTCACTCTTGCAGGGGTGAATTTTGTGCTATCTCCAGAGGTGATTTCAGAGGCTACCGGGATACCAAATGTGGGTGAGGTGTGGCCCAAGCGCAAAATGCTGGATTATGTTTATTTTGAGCCATATGTCAGGCCAGCATTCATGAGCCACTTGTCGGGGGTCTTTCCTTTCAGATTCCTCCGGGGGGAGTATGCTCCGATCATGCGGCTTATCATGCATTACTTCACATGTGAGGGGAGATTTTCACAGGTCTTCTCTTATCACATTCGCCTGTTCATGCACTTTACCCGAGTGAGGATGATGAACATCCCGGTTTTCTTCTTCCAGGACATTCAGAGGATGGGGTCCGTGTTGCAGAGGTGGTCCCCAGCTCAGCAGTATAGGAGTTTGTGCCATCATGGTCTCATCCAACTCATTGTTTCCCATCAGTTGAGTCAGCAAGGCATTCCATGGGCAGACTTCATTTCTCATGAGTTCTTTACAGTGCCACCACAGCCAGAGCCAGAGCCAGAGGCCATTTATGAGGAGGGAGGTCCGTCACACCAGCCTGCGATCACTGTTCCGAGACATGTTGCTTCCTCACCTCAGCTCACTTATCAGAAAGGCCCGAGGGCCTTGTTTGCAGCAGCTCGGCGAGTACTATCTCCACAGCAGGTGGAAGGGGTCTCGCAATCATCATCTACAGGTCAGCGAGTGTTATCTCCACACCAGGTGGAAGGGGCCTCGCGTTCTCCATCAGCAGAACGGGAGGGCAAACAACCCATGACAGAGGAGGAGAGAGCCGGTGACACACAGGTTGACATCATTGATCTTGATGCTCGCTCCCCCACTTCAGATTTGCATGAGATCATCCGACAGAGAGAGGGGGAAAACCGCTTGTTACAGCAGAAGCTCGACATGGCCCATTGGACAATAAACTATCTTGAGCAGTGCAACAAGCAACTTGAGGATGAGAAAGAGTTGGATGAGCTGTGGAGGATTCAAAGTGATTGAGTCATCAACCGTAGGAGGCCCGGTGACTTGCTGCCCAAGGAGAGGGAATCCATGCTTATCCGTGTGAATGCACACTTGGAGAGGCTGTTGGAGAAGGCCAACCAGGACAAGAGACTGCTACGGAACATGAAGAATCATTACTGGGCGAGGATGCATGTTTGCAAAGCAAAGATGAAGATATTCCAGAGGAGGTTGTCTGAGGCCCGCAAGAGGAAGAAGAAGACCAACCCGCTCCGTATCTTGGCTGAGGCCTCTTTCACTCACCATGATACTCATTAGCATCCTCCTAGCAGCAAACCCAAGAAATTTTGAGAGTTTTGAAGCATTTTTGGCATTTTTGGGAATTTTACAAGTTTTGGCCATTTGACGGGTCTCACCCCGCGCGCGACCCTACATGGGGGCAATTCAGAACGGGGAAAACTTTGCATTTTTGGAATTTTCATGCAAAAATACACTTGCCTATGGATGGGTTTCAGATTTTATGGAGATTTGGGCTTCCAAAAGCTCAAAATACATGCAAATTTTGACTTTCTGCCCCTATTTTGAGTTGCAGAAAGCTGTCTTGGGAGAAATGACGTTTGAGGGGACAAATCAACTCCAAATTCAAAAATTCTGGTGGGAAATTAGACTCGCGGACCTTTCCAACGAGCTATCTTGCACCTGATTTGGACATAGGGAAGGCCCTCAAATAGAGCTGTGAATGTGCGCGACCTGTCAGAGTGATGTGCGCGACCTGTCAGGGAAATTTGCCTGTTTTGACCAGTTCGGCCAGCAAAACACTGTTTTCATCTTGGTTGACTTTTGAGGCATGTAAATGATGGATTTTTGTGTAATTTTCATGGCACTTAGATACTTTTACTCTCCTTCATCACTTCTAGAAGATTCTTTGATGTAAATGGTAAATATTTAATGCATGGATATGTTTCCTAAGTTTTAGAGGCAAGTTGTTTTGACTGCCTATTATCTAGTGCTCAGTTTAGAATTAGTTGAAACAGCTCCTAGGAAGCTGAGCTCGACCCCTAGAGGTGGGGAAAGGAGTTAGATCATCTATATTATGCCTTCTCTTGCTCATTTTCATGGTTGGACTCTTGAGGGAGAAGCTCCTATTGTATATTTTACTTGTATCTCTGCAATTTGAGGAAAAGGAAGACCAGGGTTTTTGCAGACATCATTGGGATTCTTGTGGACTCTTGTGTTGATGATGTGTTCTCTTATTGTAATTGTAAGTGTGTTTATGTGTTCCATCTCTTTCTTTACTGCAGCTTATTAAACAAATGAAGTGATAAAGTTTGAATTCATGCTTGCCATGCTTAGCTTTCAAATTTGTTTAATGTTTATGTTTTCCACTGTCTAGAGAGGATTCAAAGTCATTGTTTGCCCTCTTTAGCTTCTCTTTTTTCTTCCTTGATCATCCATCTTAGCTAAAGGCATCAGCACAAACTCCTACCTTGCCCCAAAGACCCACCTGCAAAACCTGAGCTCAATCCCCGCACCCTGAATTGCACTCCCTCCAATTGCCACCAAAAACCCCAAAAACTTTAAATCAACCCTCCTTATCAGTTTACTAGCCTAATATCAGTGTTCCTAATTGGGTCAGCTCATCCTATTGAAAGATCTACCGAGTTTGACCAGAGAGAGCCTTCTCCTGCCTCGTAGGGCTAGCTACGAGGCTGAATGGTTTGATGTAGCCTTGAGATTTGTCTATCTCAGCCTAGGTGAAATTTCAAGCGCTAACATATTGGCGACCATACTGGGGAGAACAAATTTGTAATTTGCTCATTGTAGTGTGATTTCTTAAGTCTTAGACGGAGTCTGAAGATACGCCAGGTAGCCTTCGAAAACGCTCTTGTTTTACATCAGCGTGAGTAGATAAACGCTGCTTCAGTCGATCTCCGTGAGCTTCTGAAACCCTCACTTCAGTGACATCTTTATCCTAGTATCATTATGGACTCTAAGCTTCGGATGATAGGCTAAGAGTTTCCATACGGCTGAGCGGTTTTTCCTTTCCTAGTCTATTCGCGAATACAAGCTGGCTTCTAATCCAAGACCAATTGTTAGATCTAATTCATCACCTGCTGTTATTAAATATTTTGAAGATCTTGATTTTGACGAAGGTTTTGAATTGTCTTTGTTTAAAACTAAGTCTGACAGTGCACTCGACTCTTTAGTCCTTGAACCTAATTTTGCAGCTTCCATTGACTACGAGAGACACAACAAGGTGATTGAAAATTTTATATTGAGACATCTCCAGACAGACATTCAAACCACTACCCTTGTTGATTTTCTTGGGAACAGCTCTGATAATATTGGATCTGCTCTTAATACCTCTGATAATATTGGATCTTCTCACACGGCTCACCAAGAATCCTTCCCTCCTTTTATTTCCATTTCCCCTATAGTAACTCATCCCGAAACCCCTGCTGGTTCCCCTTCATCTCATACACCTCAAACTCCTCCCACCCCTTCAACTCCACAAACTTCTCTCCCCATTGTTACAGCCCCTGTTATCATACTCCCACCTCCCCCTCCTCAAACACATCCTACTCCTCCACCTCCCCCGCCTAGAGCAATGGCTGCCCGGTTTGCTCCCCTTGTTCTTCCCCAAAATCTTCATGACATGCCAGCTGACTATCAAAGCAAAATACCCATGTTTGATGGCACTCCTCAAAGTGTTTCAGTGCAGCAGCATATAGACCAGATGACTACCTTTTTTGATCTATATGAGTTAGACGAGGAAGATGTTACAATGAGATTGTTCGTTCAGACATTTGGAGGAGAAGTTCGGAAATGGTTCAGAGGGGTGGCAGCTGGTAGTATCGTCTCTTTGGAAGCACTTGAAAGGAAATTCTTGGACTGATGGGAAATAAGAAAAGACCCGCTGCAAATCAATGCCGAGTACAACAACCTCAAGCGAAATCCGGGTGAGTCGGTTCAGGACTATATAATCAGATTTAATTCAGTGTATAACGCTATCCCCGATGATTTGAAACCATCAAGAAAGTCCGCATTGCTTAAGTTCCCAGATGGTTTCGATCCGGAGATGGCCTACTCACTGCGGGACCGAGATCCTCCTACCTTGGAGGAAATGCAGAAAATTGCAGTCAGTGTGGAGGCTAATTTGAATGACAAAAGGGCAAGAATGAAGGCAGAGAAGAAGGTCACAATCAAAGAAGAGGCAGCATCCACTTCTCAGGTTCTTCTTACAGTTGAGGAGGTGAAAAAGGCACTCCAAAATCTTAGTCTTGGCAAACCGGAACCATAAATTCGAAACTCAAATTTCAGAGGTCAACAACAGCAGCCCCAATATAGAATCAAACAGCGGGAAACACGAGCACAAGAAGCGGCTGTGCAGCAGCCAATCCAACCTCCACTTCAGCAAAATTATGTCACTCAAGAGTCAGAGGATGAAGGTGAAGGTGTTGGTGAAGAAAATCACTTCTTCACTCCCGATGATCTGCCCACATACATCACGGAGGAAGAAGAGCTGATAGGTAATGCTTATACACCTCAAGATGAGCATTACATTTTATCTAATGATGTTGTACTTCAAGATGAGTCTGAAGAGTATCAAAGAGGTTATTTACACGCTTTATCAGCTCAGCAAGGCCAACAAAGACAATTGATAAACCAGACGATTCCCATACATCCGATTCAAAAGAGGGCGGAAAACTTGGCAAAGAATGGTGCTGCTGTTCCACAGAGAAAAGGTAAAGAAGTCATGGATCCTTCATCAACTCAAACAGTTCCAGCAAACAAGATGGATCAGCCATCAAATGTACCCAAAGATAGAGCAGAAAAACGAGACAATCCGGCAAAGGAAGGTGAAAAGAGTCAAGCATTCAGCATTGAGAATGAAGTTGCAAAATTGAAATTGTCCATTCCATTGACAGAAGTCATGAAGAACAGTACATATCGAGCACAAATTTCCAAGATGTTCAACATTGACCCAATGTTAGATGCGGTGAACGTAGAGGATGACCAGCCAGAATTGATCTTTGGGCCAGCTCTAAATGGTGAGTCCCCCAAGAGTGATGTTCCTCCATTCTATATCAGCTTGAGAATACATGATTATGTGCTTCATAATGCTATGTTCGATTCGGGAGCGTCACATAATTTAATGCCCAAGGGAATTATGGAGAAGTTGGGGCTTGATATTACTCGAAAGTACCATGATCTATATTCATTTGATTCCAGCTGGGTTAGATGCATCGGTTTAATTAAAGATTTGGTTGTTAGTCTGGATCAAATTCCATCAAAGAATCTCTTGATGGATGTGGTAGTGGCAGACATTCCTCCACGGTTTGGCATTCTCCTCTCAAGGTCATGGGGATCAAAGCTTAAAGGTACACTTCAGCTGGATTTTTCATATGCTACTATTCCGGTGTTTGGACAAATGAGAAAAGTGTATCGAGAGCAAAAGATGAAGTATATGATTACTAGCAAGGAAAAACCAGTAAATCATCCTGTAAATTATGTACAAACAGATCTAGAATCTTATGTTTTATTTGCTGATAATTTTAATGAGGTAGATAGTCAGTTAGTTCAGGTAGAAGATATCCCAGGCATTGCAGAAAATTTCAGAGAAGTATTGAGAACGGAAAGTGAAGAAAGGACTGCTGTCATAAGGTCAATTGCTGAAACAAATGGGCAGCAAATCATAACTGCAACAACATCACAAGTGCAGCCCTTGGAAGATGATGAGGATGGTCTTTGGACCATGGATTTTGATGGTGCAGTGGACAGCGATGGAGCTGGCATAGGTGTGTGGATTCGTAGTCCATTTTCAGTCCCTAACCAAGTTCCAAGCAAGGTACGGGTGTGTTCTTATAAATTGGCTTTTGATTGTTCGAATAATGAAGCGGAATATGAGGCCCTTATTGCTGGTTTGAAAATCCTTCGAAAGTTGAAAGCAAGGAAGATAGCGGTTTATGGCGACTTCGAATTAGTTATCAAACAAGTGAAGGGGGAATTTCAAGCCAAACACCCTCGTATGCGGGCTTATCGCAATGCTGTTCTAGACATTTTGAAGCGGTTTTCAGAACATACCTTGACATGTGTGCCCCAGATTCAAAATGGTGTTGCAGATGCATTGGAAAAGGCAGCAAGTAATTTGAAAATACCAATGAATTCAAGCAACAAGTTCGAAATCTATGTGAAGCATCGTCCTACAATCCCGGATAATCAAAGGTGTTGGCAAGTCTTCCAAGATGACGAAGAGATCAAAGACTTCTTGCATGGAGAAGGTAAATTTGAAGAAATCTCAATAGATCTGGAGCCTGAAGGAGTGAATCAAATGGATGTTTTGCAGCTGAAAGACAATTATATTCCTAAAGGGTTGATTCCTTTAGAAGAACTTTTTGATCAAGATGATGTGGCCCGCAAGCCAACTTTGATGCCAACAGACGAAGGTGTGGAAGATGTGAACCTTGGGACAGCAGAGAATCCAAAGATGGTGAAGTTATCAAAGGCATTGCCACTCAAGGTAAAGAATCAATACATTAGATTATTGTCATCGTTTTCTAATGTGTTTGCTTGGGATTATTCAGATCTAAGGACCTATGATACAAGCATTATTCAACACACTATTCCCATAAAGCCAAATCAAAAGCCTTTTCGGCAAAAGTTGCGGAGGATCAATCCCAAGTTGCTGCCTTTGATTGAGAAGGAAGTCAATAGGCTCTACAAGTCCGGAATTATAGTTCCTATTCGCTTTTCCGATTGGATCTCCAATCTAGTGCCTGTGAGAAAGAAGACCGGTGAAATACGCTTATGCATAGACTTCAGAAATTTGAACAAAGTATCTCTCAAGGACAACTATCCGCTGCCCAAAATGGATCACATATTGCAGCGGGTAGTAGGCGCTTCAAGGATGTCATTGCTAGATGGATACTCCGGCTACAATCAGATTTTAGTGCATGAAGATGACCGTGACAAGACAGCCTTCACTACACCTTGGGGAACATTTCATTATGCCAAAATGCCATTTGGGTTGAAGAACGCGGGTGCCACATTTCAGCGAGCTATGGATATGGCCTTTGCCAATGAAAAGGATATATTCTTAGTTGTTTATCTTGATGATTTAACTGTGTTTTCCAAATCAGATGAAGAGCATTTGTTTCATTTGACGAAAGTGTTCCAAAAATGCAGAAAATATGGCATTTCCTTAAATTCGAAAAAGAGTCTTTTTGCCATGAGTGAAGGCAAGTTGCTGGGACATATCATTTCCAAAGATGGTATTCGAATTGATCCTGCACGGGTGGAAGCAATTCAGCAGCTAGAGCAGCCCCGAAATAAGAAGGAAATACAATCTTTTAATGGCAAATTAAATTTTCTGCGCCGCTTCATTCCTAACCTTGCAGAGCACCTTAGAGAGATCACCAATATGCTTCGGAAGGACAGCGAGATCAAATGGACTGAGGAGGCGGTCAAATCTTTCAATTTAATCAAGGTAATTTTGTCTTCAGCCCCAACCTTGATCAGCCCCGATTACACTCAAGATTTCATTCTGTTTTCTTTTGCTTCTGAGCATACATTGGCAGCCGTGTTAATGCAAAAGAGAGAAGGAGTTGAGAGGCCAATTGCATTTTTCAGCCGAATCATAAGAGATGGGGCGCTAAATTATAATATCATTGAGAAGCAAGCGTTGGCACTGATTAAGGCTCTGAAAGATTTCCGGGTATATATACTTAACTCTCATGTATTGGCATATGTCCCTAGTGCAGCCGTAAAAGATGTCTTGGTACAAACGGAGCCGGAAGGTAGGAGGGGTAAGTGGATTGCTGCTCTTTTAGAATATGATGTAGAAATCAAGCCTACCAAGCTGATTAAAGGACAAGGTCTCGCTAAGTTGATGGTTGAAACAAACCTCCATGCCCTTGACATCAACTTGATTGCTGCCTTGTCCGATGGTGATGAAGAAAATTCAGCGGTTCAGGTATCAGATATTTTTATTACTTCTCCTTGGTATGCTGATATAGTTTATGTACTTCAGAATGTATCCGCACCTCCTGGAATGTCAAGAAACAAAGCAAGGACATTGAAGTTAAAGGCTGCTAAGTTTTGCATTATGAAATCAGCACTATATTGGAAAGATCCCGGGGCATCTTGCTGAATTGTTTGGTCGAAGAGGAAGCAAAGGCAACAGTAGAGGATTTCCATAAAGGCGACTGTGGAGGTCATTTGTTTTGGAAAACTACAGCCAATAAGATCTTGCGAGCTGGTTTCTATTGGCCTTCTCTATTTTCTGATGTGTACAAAACGGTGAAGAGCTGCCATGAGTGCCAAATATTCCAAGGAAAACAAAGGATGCAGCCATTGCCTCTCAAACCGGTGGAAATCAGCGCACCATTTCAGCAGTGGGGTTTAGACTTCATTGGCGAAATCCACCCAGCATCATCCGGGCAGCATCGATGGATCTTAACTGCCACCGATTACTTCACAAAGTGGATAGAGGCAATTCCCACTCGGCAGGCCACGGATTCGGTAATCATCTCTTTTCTTGAAAATAATATCTTGTCACGTTTTGGCTGTCCATTCAAATTGATTACAGATAATGCAGCGGCATTTAAGTCCAATAAGATGGTTGATTTTTGCTATAAGTATAACATCAGCTTGGGGCACTCCACGGCTTATCATCCGCAAGGTAATGGGCTGGCCGAATCATCAAATAAGTCACTAGTGAACATTATCAAGAAAATGCTGGAAATTAACAAGAAAAGTTGGCACAAGAAGTTGGTAAATGCATTGTGGGCTGATCGGGTAAGTCAAAAGAAGTCAATTGGCATGTCACCATTTGAGATCGTTTATGGAATTGATGCAGTTTTTCCAACATCACTTAGTGTACCGGTCGCGAGATTGCTTCAAGAAGCGGGTGAAGATCCGGATCCAATGCAACGGCGAATCAATCAAATGATTCACTTACAGCAAACAAGGGAAGAGGTTCTCCAAAATTCTTTGAGATTGCAAGAGCGCATCAAGAAAATCTATGACAAGAAGGCAAAGTCGGAAAACTTTCAGCTGGAGGATGTTGTTTTGAGATGGGATGCCCGAAATGAGGACAAAGGTAAGCACGGTAAATTTGATAATTTGTGGAAAGGTCCTTATAAGATTGCTGCATATCGTGGTCCTAATGCTTTCCTTCTCAAAGAGTTGAATGGTGATGAATGTCCCGGTGGGTCGGTGAATGGCCGGCTTCTGAAAAGATATCATGCTTGAGCAATTGCTGCTCTAATCATCCTCATTGTAATTACCATTTTCTTTCATATTACAGCAAGTGTGAACTGATCTCTCATCCTTAGTTTGGGGCCCGCGGTGAAGGCTATAATTCTGAGGATGGGGATTGGTTGGTGTGAAGTTTTCAGATTGTTTATTTTCTGCAAAAGTTAGTTTGTTTGTGTCAAAGTCCTTTGAAAATTTCAGTTTTCAGTCAAAGTCCAATACAGTCATTTCAAGTTTGGTCATGTGTGTACAAGTTGACTCCATTTGCCCAATGGATAAGGCACTGGTCTGCTCTCCCAGAGGTCTAAGGTTCTTGGTACCTCCAAGGAGCTACCATCCCCATTGGAGCCAATGTTAGTGTCGGTCATGATGCCCTCCATCGGTGATCAAAAGCTCTTTGCATTATGCATAGGTAGGTGTCTCATCAATGTCAGTTTTGCATTTCGTTAGGCATGCCATAAAACTGATGGAGGAGCTGGTCCTTGTTCCCTTCTTGGCTTTGCTGGATCAGGTCATATCAGTTAATGAGCTTGTGTCACATTTTTTTTGCTTTGTCTTGAAGTCCAAAGTCTTAGGTCTAGGGTTTCGGTCAAAAGTCTTTGCAATGTCATGAGTCAAAAGTCCATGAGTCCCCAGCAAGCCAGAAGGAGGTATGTAAATATGTTTCATTGATATTTTCATCAGGTACAGCTCATTTATACCTTGGATTTAAAAACCCTGTTTTTAAAGCCAAGGTCATGTCAATTTTGCAAAAAATAAGGAAATTTCAAAAATTCTTCAAAATGTCGGCAATAGCCCTGGTCTTCTCGCCAGAGTCCATCAGATGGTCTACCTGCAAAAAGAACGGAGTTAAAGCACTCAAAGAGCCAAATTCAGGACAAAGAAAACTCAAATCAGTGTTAAAAGTGAATGCCAAAACAAAACATTAGAAAGTGGGTTTGGTAAGTAAATTTTTTCAAATTGGGCCTATAAAGAGTCAAATTCCCTCTAAAACACCCTCATTGTGCATCTAAGAGCTTGCAAGGCAAAGAGATAGGGCGAAGAGGCGAACGAAGGCGAAGTGCAGAGAAATTGGTCGTTTTTCAGGTGCGCGACCTGTCAGGGACTGTGCGCGACCTGTTGGGCGGTGCGCGACCTGTCAGGCGCCTCTCCGCAGTGCAAAAACATAACGGGCGCGACCTGTCAGCCTGTGCGCGACCTGTCAAAGCCTGTGCGCGACCCGTCAACCTGTCACTCACAAAACCGCTTCAAAATTTGCTCAATCGCCCTCGTGCTTGCCAAATCAATCGAGGTAGTGTCTTTTAACGTGTTGTTATATATTTTTGCTACCAAGAATGTAAAGAGAAATGGATTTTAGTTATTGCTTGTTCATGTAGGCATAGTGCTAGGGTTGGTGTTTTTTCAAGGTTTTTATTCCCATTTATATTCCCTCCATTTTTTCCCATTGATTTCGCAATTGTCATTATACATCTCTATCATATGTCATTTGCAAAGAAATTAAAATTTTCCCATCTCCAAATGTCAAACCCTATCCCTCCCTAAACATATTCCCAAAACCCTAATACCCTCCATTGTGATATAAAAACACACACAGCAAAAGAACAAATTTCTATGCAAGAAAAACAAAATGATGTGCAAAAAGAAAAAGGCAATATGATGGCAAAATGACAAAACTAAGAGAAAGGCAATATGGCTGTGCATAGTCATTACAAAACAGAGAACATATTGCTGTGTATATTCAAAGCAAAAACAAAGACAATGCAGCTGTGTATATTTATCAAAAGACATATTGCTTTGAGTATTCATTACAAAAATAATGTTGCTGTGTCTCCCAAAACCAAACCCTGTTTTCCCTTTTCCCTTCTATCCCCTAATATCCTTGTTTCAATACAACTCTTTTCCCTTTTGAAGTTGTCAATGAAATCCCTTTTCCCCTTTTGACAAAAATGTAAATAAAGCCCTCCTTCCCCTATGACAAATGTAAAAGAATCCCTTGTTTCCCTTAGCATCAAATGTACATGAATCCCTTGAAAAACAGAGTATGCCTTATAATGTACAGTCAAAAGACAAAATCAAAGAGCAAGTTGTTGATGCTAGTGATCTATGCTGCCCCATACCCCTGTTATACATGCTGTCCCTTACCCCCTGTTGAGCATGTATATCCTTTCCCTTGGTTATTATCATCCATGTTTCCCTAATAAAAACATTTCTTTGCAAATGATTTCCCGGTGATTAAGATGAGATTGTATGTTTGACAGTTTGTGAATTGTCCCTTAGAAATTCCCTATTTTTATATGTTTCCCTTTCCTTATGAAAAATCCCCTCCCCTAACATTTCCTTCATGATTTTGTTCCCCTTGAAAACAGCATACAACTCAGCATTTTTGCAGGCAAGGGCAGCAGTCTACTTTATCTATTTTCTCCACTTTGCTCAAAAGCACCATGTCAACCACTGAAACCTATGAGCAAGGTGATGACCGGTCTTCTTCCACAGAGGTTGAGGTACAGCGGAGGCCTCGTAGGGGTGGCAAAGGTGGTCATCATAAAAGAGAGGAGCCCACCTCTTTGGCAGAGTTGCAGGCCTGTCCTATGGCAGTGAATTGTTTCCGTTATATGTCATGTTTTCAGTTCTGTGAGAGGCTTGCCCAGATTCAGCACCACAGGGAGTTGGCCCGCTTATTTGTTTTGCACCTTCATGATGGGCAGGTCACTCTTGCAGGGGTGAATTTTGTGCTATCTCCGGAGGTGATTTCAGAGGCTACCGGGATACCAAATGTGGGTGAGGTGTGGCCCAAGCGCAAAATGCTGGATTATGTTTATTTTGAGCCATATGTCAGGCCAGCATTCATGAGCCACTTGTCGGGGGTCTTTCCTTTCAGATTCCTCCGGGGGAGTATGCTCCGATCATGCGGCTTATCATGCATTACTTCACATGTGAGGGGAGATTTTCACAGGTCTTCTCTTATCACATTCGCCTGTTGATGCACTTTACCCGAGTGAGGATGATGAACATCCCGGTTTTCTTCTTCCAGGACATTCAGAGGATGGTGTCCGTGTTTCAGAGGCGGTCCCCAGCTCAGCAGTATAGGAGTTTGTGCCATCATGGTCTCATCCAGCTCATTGTTTCCCATCAGTTGAGTCAGCAGGGCATTCCATGGGCAGACTTCATTTCTCATGAGTTCTTTACAGTGCCACCACAGCCAGAGCCAGAGCCAGAGGCCATTTATGAGGAGGGAGGTCCGTCACACCAGCCTGAGATCACTGTTCCGAGACATGTTGCTTCCTCACCTCAGCTCACTTATCAGAAAGGCCCGAGGGCCTTGTTTGCAGCAGCTCGGCGAGTACTATCTCCACAGCAGGTGGAAGGGGTCTCGCCATCATCATCTACAGGTCAGCGAGTGTTATCTCCACACCAGGTGGAAGGGGCCTCGCGTTCTCCATCAGCAGTACGGGAGGGCAAACAGCCCATGACAGAGGAGGAGAGAGCCGGTGACACACAAGTTGACATCATTGATCTTGATGCTCGCTCCCCCACTTCAGATTTGCATGAGATCATCCGACAGAGAGAGGCGGAAAACCGCTTGTTACAGCAGAAGCTCGACATGGCCCAATGGACAATAAACTATCTTGAGCAGCGCAACAAGCAACTTGAGGATGAGAAAGAGTTGGATGAGCTGTGGAGGATTCGAAGTGACCGAGTCATCAACCGTAGGAGGCCCGGTGACTTGCTGCCCAAGGAGAGGGAATCCATGCTTATCCGTGTGAATGCACACTTGGAGAGGCTGTTGGAGAAGGCCAACCAGGACAAGAGACTGCTACGGAACATGAAGAATCATTACTGGGCGAGGATGCATGTTTGCAAAGCAAAGATGAAGATATTCCAGAGGAGGTTGTCCGAGGCCCGCAAGAGGAAGAAGAAGACCAACCCGCTCCGTATCTTGGCTGAGGCCTCTCTCACTCACCATGATACTCATTAGCATCCTCCTAGCAGCAAACCCAAGAAATTTTGAGAGTTTTGAAGCATTTTTGGGAATTTTACAGGTTTTGGCCATTTGACGGGTCTCACCCCGCGCGCGACCCTACATGGGGGCAACTCAGAACGGGGAAAACTTTGCATTTTTGGAATTTTCATGCAAAAATACACTTGCCTATGGATGGGTTTCAGATTTTATGGAGATTTGGGCTTCCAAAAGCTCAAAATACATGCAAATTTTGACTTTCTGCCCCTATTTTGAGTTGCAGAAAGCTGTCTTGGGAGAAATGACTTTTGAGGGGTCAAATCAACTCCAAATTCAAAAATTCCGGTGGGGTTGGAAAGTAGACTCGCAGACCTTTCCAACGAGCTATCTTGCACCTGATTTGGACACCAGGAAGGCCCTCAAACAGAGCTGTGAATGTGCGCGACCTGTCAGAGTGATGTGCGCGACCTGTCAGGGAAATTTGCCTGTTTTGACCAGTTCGGCCAGCAAAACACTGTTTTCATCTTGGTTGACTTTTGAGGCATGTAAATGATGGATTTTTGTGTAATTTTCATGGCACTTAGATACTTTTACTCTCCTTCATCACTTCTAGAAGATTCTTTGATGTAAATGGTAAATATTTAATGCATGGATAGGTTTCCTAAGTTTTAGAGGCAAGTTGTTTTGACTGCCTATTATCTAGTGCTCAGTTTAGAATTAGTTGAAACAGCTCCTAGGAAGCTGAGCTCGACCCCTAGAGGTGGGGAAAGGAGTTAGATCATCTATATTATGCCTTCTCTTGCTCATTTTCATGGTTGGACTCTTGAGGGAGAAGCTCCTATTGTATATTTTACTTGTATCTCTGCAATTTGAGGAAAAGGAAGACCAGGGTTTTGCAGACATCATTGGGATTCTTGTGGACTCTTGTGTTGATGGTGTGTTCTCTTATTGTAATTGTAAGTGTGTTTATGTGTTCCATCTCTTTCTTTACTGTAGCTTATTAAACAAATGAAGTGATAAAGTTTGAATTCATGCTTGCCATGCTCAGCTTTCAAATTTGTTTAATGTTTATGTTTTCCACTGTCTAGAGAGGATTCAAAGTCATTGTTTGCCCTCTTTAGCTTCTCTTTTTTCTTCCTTGATCATCCATCTCAGCTAAAGGCATCAGCACAAACTCCTACCTTGCCCCAAAGACCCACCTGCAAAACCTGAGCTCAATCCCCGCACCCTGAATTGCACTCCCTCCAATTGCCACCAAAAACCCCAAAAACTTTAAATCAACCCTCCTTATCAGTTTACTAGCCTAATATCAGTGTTCCTAATTGGGTCAGCTCATCCTATTGAAAGATCTACCGAGTTTGACCGGAGAGAGCCTTCTCCTGCCTCGTAGGGCTAGCTACGAGGCTGAATGGTTTGATGTAGCCTTGAGATTTGTCTATCTCAGCCTAGGTGAAATTTCAAGCGCTAACATATTGGCGACCATACTGGGGAGAACAAATTTGTAATTTGCTCATTGTAGTGTGATTTCTTAAGTCTTAGACGGAGTCTGAAGATACGCCAGGTAGCCTTCGAAAACGCTCTTGTTTTACATCAGCGTGAGTAGATAAACGCTGCTTCAGTCGATCTCCGTGAGCTTCTGAAACCCTCACTTCAGTGACATCTTTATCCCAGTATCATTATGGACTCTAAGCTTCGGATGATAGGCTAAGAGTTTCCATACGGCTGAGCGGTTTTTCCTTTCCTAGTCTATTCGCGAATACAAGCTGGCTTCTGATCCAAGACCAATTGTTAGATCTAATTCATCGCCTGCTGTTATTAAATATTTTGAAGATCTTGATTTTGACGAAGGTTTTGAATTGTCTTTGTTTAAAACTAAGTCTGACAGTGCACTCGACTCTTTAGTCCTTGATCCTAATTTTGCAGCCTCCATTGACTACGAGAGACACAACAAGGTGATTGAAAATTTTATATTGAGACATCTCCAGACAGACATTCAAACCACTACCCTTGTTGATTTTCTTGAGAACATCTCTGATAATATTGGATCTGCTCTTAATACCTCTGATAATATTGGATCTTCTCACACGGCTCACCAAGAATCCTTCCCTCCTTTTATTTCCATTTCACCTATAGTAACTCATCCCGAAACCCCTGCTGGTTCCCCTTCATCTCATACACCTCAAACTCCTCCCACCCCTTCAACTCCACAAACTTCTCTCCCCATTGTTACAGCCCCTGTTATCATAATCCCACATCCCCCTCCTCAAACACATCCTACTCCTCCACCTCCCCCGCCTAGAGCAATGGCTGCCCGGTTTGCTCCCCTTGTTCTTCCCCAAAATCTTCATGACATGCCAGCTGACTATCAAAGCAAAATACCCATGTTTGATGGCACTCCTCAAAGTGTTTCAGCGCAGCAGCATATAGACCGGATGACTACCTTTTTTGATCTATATGAGTTAGACGAGGAAGATGTTACAATGAGATTGTTCGTTCAGACATTTGGAGGAGAAGTTCGGAAATGGTTCAGAGGGCTGGCAGCTGGTAGTATCGTCTCTTTGGAAGCACTTGAAAGGCAATTCTTGGACCGATGGGAAATAAGAAAAGACCCGCTGCAAATCAATGCCGAGTACAACAACCTCAAGCGAAATCCGGGTGAGTCGGTTCAGGACTATATAATCAGATTTAATTCAGTGTATAACGCTATCCCCGATGATTTGAAACCATCAAGAAAGTCCACATTGCTTAAGTTCCCGGATGGTTTCGATCCGGAGATGGCCTACTCACTGCGGGACCGAGATCCTCCTACCTTGGAGGAAATGCAGAAAATTGCAGTCAGTGTGGAGGCTAATTTGAATGACAAAAGGGCAAGAATGAAGGCAGAGAAGAAGGTCACAATCAAAGAAGAGGCAGCATCCACTTCTCAGGTTCTTCGTACAGTTGAGGAGGTGAAAAAGGCACTCCAAAATCTTAGTCTTGGCAAACCGGAACCACAAGTTCGAAACCCAAATTTCAGAGGTCAACAACAGCAGCCCCAATATAGAATCAAACAGCGGGAAACACGAGCACAAGAAGCGGCTGTGCAGCAGCCAATCCAACCTCCACTTCAGCAAAATTATGTCACTCAAGAATCAGAAGATGAAGGTGAAGGTGTTGGTGAAGAAAATCATTTCTTCACTCCCGATGATCTGCCCACATACATCACGGAGGAAGAAGAGCTGATAGGTAATGCTTATACACCTCAAGATGAGCATTACATTTTATCTAATGATGTTGTACTTCAAGATGAGTCTGAAGAGTATCAAAGAGGTTATTTACACGCTTTATCAGCTCAGCAAGGCCAGCAAAGACAATTGAGAAACCAGACGATTCCCATACATCCGATTCAAAAGAGGGCGGAAAACTTGGCAAAGAATGGTGCTGCTGTTCCACAGAGAAAAGGTAAAGAAGTCATGGATCCTTCATCAACTCAAACAGTTCCAGCAAACAAGATGGATCAGCCATCAAATGTACCCAAAGATAGAGCAGAAAAACGAGACAATCCGGCAAAGGAAGGTGAAAAGAGTCAAGCATTCAGCATTGAGAATGAAGTTGCAAAATTGAAATTGTCCATTCCATTGACAGAAGTCATGAAGAACAGTACATATCGAGCACAAATTTCCAAGATGTTCAACATTGACCCAATGTTAGATGCGGTGAACGTAGAGGATGACCAGCCGGAATTGATCTTTGGGCCAGCTCTAAATGGTGAGTCCCCCGAGAGTGATGTTCCTCCATTCTATATCAGCTTGAGAATACATGATTATGTGCTTCATAATGCTATGTTCGATTCGGGAGCGTCACATAATTTAATGCCCAAGGCAATTATGGAGAAGTTGGGGCTTGATATTACTCGAAAGTACCATGATCTATATTCATTTGATTCCAGCCGGGTTAGATGCATCGGTTTAATTAAAGATTTGGTTGTTAGTCTGGATCAAATTCCAGCAAAGAATCTCTTGATGGATGTGGTAGTGGCGGACATTCCTCCACGGTTTGGCATGCTCCTCTCAAGGTCATGGGGATCAAAGCTTAAAGGTACACTTCAGCTGGATTTTTCATATGCTACTATTCCGGTGTTTGGACAAATGAGGAAAGTGTATCGAGAGCAAAAGATGAAGTATATGATTACTAGCAAGGAAAAGCCAGTAAATCATCCTGTAAATTATGTACAAACAGATCTAGAATCTTATGTTTTATTTGCTGATAATTTTAATGAGGTAGATAGTCAGTTAGTTCAGGTAGAAGATATCCCAGGCATTGCAGAAAATTTCAGAGAAGTATTGAGAACGGAAAGTGAAGAAAGGACTGCTGTCATAAGGTCAATTGCTGAAACAAATGGGCAGCAAATCATAACTGCAACAACATCACAAGTGCAGCCCTTGGAAGATGATGAGGATGGTCTTTGGACCATGGATTTTGATGGTGCAGTGGGCAGCGATGGAGCTGGCATAGGTGTGTGGATTCGTAGTCCATTTTCAGTCCCTAACCAAGTTCCAAGCAAGGTACGGGTGTGTTCTTATAAATTGGCTTTTGATTGTTCGAATAATGAAGCGGAATATGAGGCCCTTATTGCTGGTTTGAAAATCCTTCGAAAGTTGAAAGCGAAGAAGATAGCGGTTTATGGCGACTCCGAATTAGTTATCAAACAAGTGAAGGGGGAATTCCAAGCCAAACACCCTCGTATGCGGGCTTATCGCAATGCTGTTCTAGACATTTTGAAGCGGTTTTCAGAACATACCTTGACATGTGTGCCCCGGATTCAAAATGGTGTTGCGGATGCATTGGCAAAGGCAGCAAGTAATTTGAAAATACCAATGAATTCAAGCAACAAGTTCGAAATCTATGTGAAGCATCGTCCTACAATCCCGGATAATCAAAGGTGTTGGCAAGTCTTCCAAGATGACGAAGAGATCAAAGACTTCTTGCATGGAGAAGGTAAATTTGAAGAAATCTCAATAGATCTGGAGCCTGAAGGAGTGAATCAAATGGATGTTTTGCAGCTGAAAGACAATTATATTCCTAAAGGGTTGATTCCTTTAGAAGAACTTTTTGATCAAGATGATGTGGCCCGCAAGCCAACTTTGATGCCAACAGACGAAGGTGTGGAAGATGTGAACCTTGGGACAGCAGAGAATCCAAAGATGGTGAAGTTATCAAAGGCATTGCCACTCAAGGTAAAGAATCAATACATTAGATTATTGTCATCGTTTTCTAATGTGTTTGCTTGGGATTATTCAGATCTAAGGACCTATGATACAAGCATTATTCAACACACTATTCCCATAAAGCCAAATCAAAAGCCTTTTCGGCAAAAGTTGCGAAGGATCAATCCCAAGTTGCTGCCGTTGATTGAGAAGGAAGTCAATAGGCTCTACAAGTCCGGAATTATAGTTCCTATTCGCTTTTCCGATTGGATCTCCAATCTAGTGCGTGTGAGAAAGAAGACCGGTGAAATACGCTTATGCATAGACTTCAGAAATTTGAACAAAGTATCTCTCAAGGACAACTATCCGCTGCCCAAAATGGATCACATATTGCAGCGGGTAGTAGGCGCTTCAAGGATGTCATTGCTAGATGGATACTCCGGCTACAATCAGATTTTAGTGCATGAAGATGACCGTGACAAGACAGCCTTCACTACACCTTGGGGAACATTTCATTATGCCAAAATGCCATTTGGGTTGAAGAACGCGGGTGCCACATTTCAGCGAGCTATGGATATGGCCTTTGCCAATGAAAAGGATATATTCTTAGTTGTTTATCTTGATGATTTAACTGTGTTTTCCAAATCAGATGAAGAGCATTTGTTTCATTTGACGAAAGTGTTCCAAAAATGCAGAAAATATGGCATTTCCTTAAATCCGAAAAAGAGTCTTTTTGCCATGAGTGAAGGCAAGTTGCTGGGACATATCATTTCCAAAGATGGTATTCGAATTGATCCTGCACGGGTGGAAGCAATTCAGCAGCTAGAGCAGCCCCGAAATAAGAAGGAAATACAATCTTTTAATGGCAAATTAAATTTTCTGCGCCGCTTCATTCCTAACCTTGCAGAGCACCTTAGAGAGATCACCAATATGCTTCGGAAGGACAGCGAGATCAAATGGACTGAGGAGGCGGTCAAATCTTTCAATTTAATCAAGGTAATTTTGTCTTCAGCCCCAACCTTGATCAGCCCCGATTACACTCAAGATTTCATTCTGTTTTCTTTTGCTTCTGAGCATACATTGGCAGCCGTGTTAATGCAAAAGAGAGAAGGAGTTGAGAGGCCAATTGCATTTTTCAGCCGAATCATAAGAGATGGGGCGCTAAATTATAATATCATTGAGAAGCAAGCGTTGGCACTGATTAAGGCTCTGAAAGATTTCCGGGTATATATACTTAACTCTCATGTATTGGCATATGTCCCTAGTGCAGCCGTAAAAGATGTCTTGGTACAAACGGAGACGGAAGGTAGGAGGGGTAAGTGGATTGCTGCTCTTTTAGAATATGATGTAGAAATCAAGCCTACCAAGCTGATTAAAGGACAAGGTCTCGCTAAGTTGATGGCTGAAACAAACCTCCATGCCCTTGACATCAACTTGATTGCTGCCTTGTCCGATGGTGATGAAGAAAATTCAGCGGTTCAGGTATCGGATATTTTTATTACTTCTCCTTGGTATGCTGATATAGTTTATGTACTTCAGAATGTATCCGCACCTCCTGGAATGTCAAGAAACAAAGCAAGGACATTGAAGTTAAAGGCTGCTAAGTTTTGCATTATGAAATCAGCACTATATTGGAAAGATCCCGGGGGCATCTTGCTGAATTGTTTGGTCGAAGAGGAAGCAAAGGCAACAGTAGAGGATTTCCATAAAGGCGACTGTGGAGGTCATTTGTTTTGGAAAACTACAGCCAATAAGATCTTGCGAGCTGGTTTCTATTGGCCTTCTCTATTTTCTGATGTGTACAAAACGGTGAAGAGCTGCCATAAGTGCCAAATATTCCAAGGAAAACAAAGGATGCAGCCATTGCCTCTCAAACCGGTGGAAATCAGCGCACCATTTCAGCAGTGGGGTTTAGACTTCATTGGCGAAATCCACCCAGCATCATCCGGGTAGCATCGATGGATCTTAACTGCCACCGATTACTTCACAAAGTGGATAGAGGCAATTCCCACTCGGCAGGCCATGGATTCGGTAATCATCTCTTTTCTTGAAAATAATATCTTGTCACGTTTTGGCTGTCCATTCAAATTGATTACAGATAATGCAGCGGCATTTAAGTCCAATAAGATGGTTGATTTTTTCTATAAGTATAACATCAGCTTGGGGCACTCCACGGCTTATCATCCGCAAGGTAATGGGCTGGCCGAATCATCAAATAAGTCACTAGTGAACATTATCAAGAAAATGCTGGAAATTAACAAGAAAAGTTGGCACAAGAAGTTGGTAAATGCATTGTGGGCTGATCGGGTAAGTCAAAAGAAGTCAATTGGCATGTCACCATTTGAGATCGTTTATGGAATTGATGCAGTTTTTCCAACATCACTTAGTGTACCGGTCGCGAGATTGCTTCAAGAAGCGGGTGAAGATCCGGATCCAATGCAACGACGAATCAATCAAATGATTCACTTACAGAAAACAAGGGAAGAGGTTCTCCAAAATTCTTTGAGATTGCAAGAGCGCATCAAGAAAATCTATGACAAGAAGGCAAAGTCGGAAAACTTTCAGCTGGAGGATGTTGTTTTGAGATGGGATGCCCGAAATGAGGACAAAGGTAAGCACGGTAAATTTGATAATTTGTGGAAAGGTCCTTATAAGATTGCTGCATATCGTGGTCCTAATGCTTTCCTTCTCAAAGAGTTGAATGGTGATGAATGTCCCGGTGGGTCGGTGAATGGCCGGCTTCTGAAAAGATATCATGCTTGAGCAATTGCTGCTCTAATCATCCTCATTGTAATTACCATTTTCTTTCATATTACAAAGAGTGTGAACTGATCTCTCATCCTTAGTTTGGGGCCCGCGGTGAAGGCTATAATTCTGAGGATGGGGATTGGTTGGTGTGAAGTTTTCAGATTGTTTATTTTCTGCAAAAGTTAGTTTGTTTGTGTCAAAGTCCTTTGAAAATTTTAGTTTTCAGTCAAAGTCCAATACAGTCATTTCAAGTTTGGTCATGTGTGTACAAGTTGACTCCATTTGCCCAATGGATAAGGCACTGGTCTGCTCTCCCAGAGGTCTAAGGTTCTTGGTACCTCCAAGGAGCTACCATCCCCATTGGAGCCAATGTTAGTGTCGGTCATGATGCCCTCCATCGGTGATCAAAAGCTCTTTGCATTATGCATAGGTAGGTGTCTCATCAATGTCAGTTTTTCATTTCGTTAGGCATGCCATAAAACTGATGGAGGAGCTGGTCCTTGTTCCCTTCTTGGCTTTGCTGGATCAGGTCATATCAGTTAATGAGCTTGTGTCACATTTGTTTTGCTTTGTCTTGAAGTCCAAAGTCTTAGGTCTAGGGTTTCGGTCAAAAGTCTTTGCAATGTCATGAGTCAAAAGTCCATGAGTCCCCAGCAAGCCAGAAGGAGGTATGTAAATATGTTTCATTGATATTTTCATCAGGTACAGCTCATTTATACCTTGGATTTAAAAACCCTGTTTTTAAAGCCAAGGTCATGTCAATTTTGCAAAAAATAAGGAAATTTCAAAAATTCTTCAAAATGTCGGAAATAGCCCTGGTCTTCTCGCCAGAGTCCATCAGATGGTCTACCTGCAAAAAGAACGGAGTTAAAGCACTCAAAGAGCCAAATTCAGGACAAAGAAAACTCAAATCAGTGTTAAAAGTGAATGCCAAAACAAAACATTAGAAAGTGGGTTTGGTAAGTAAATTTTTTCAAATTGGGCCTATAAAGAGTCAAATTCCCTCTAAAACACCCTCATTGTGCATCTAAGAGCTTGCAAGGCAAAGAGATAGGGCGAAGAGGCGAACGAAGGCGATGTGCAGAGAAATTGGTCGTTTTTCAGGTGCGCGACCTGTCAGGGACTGTGCGCGACCTGTTGGGCGGTGCGCGACCTGTCAGGCGCCTCTCTGCAGTGCAAAAACATAACAGGCGCGACCTGTCAGCCCGTGCGCGACCTGTCAGCCCGTGCGCGACCTGTCAGCCCGTGCGCGACCTGTCAAAGCCTGTGCGTGGCCCGTCAACCTGTCACTCACAAAACCACTTCAAAATTTGCTCAATCGCCCTCGTGCTTGCCAAATCAATCGAGGTAGGGTCTTTTAATGTGTTGTTATATATTTTTGCTACCAAGAATGTAAAGAGAAATGGATTTTAGTTATTGCTTGTTCATGTAGGCATAGTGCTAGGGTTGGTGTTTTTTCAAGGTTTTTATTCCCATTTATATTCCCTCCATTTTTTCCCATTGATTTTGCAATTGTCATTATACATCTCTATCATATGTCATTTGCAAAGAAATTAAAATTTTCCCATCTCCAAATGTCAAACCCTATCCCTCCCTAAACATATTCCCAAAACCCTAATACCCTCCATTGTGATATAAAAACACACACAGCAAAAGAACAAATTTCTATGCAAGAAAAACAAAATGATGTGCAAAAAGAAAAAGGCAATATGATGGCAAAATGACAAAACTAAGAGAAAGGCAATATGGCTGTGCATAGTCATTACAAAACAGAGAACATATTGCTGTGTATATTCAAAGCAAAAACAAAGACAATGCAGCTGTGTATATTTATCAAAAGACATATTTCTTTGAGTATTCATTACAAAAATAATGTTGCTGTGTCTCCCAAAACCAAACCCTGTTTTCCCTTTTCCCTTCTATCCCCTAATATCCTTGTTTCAATACAACTCTTTTCCCTTTTGAAGTTGTCAATGAAATCCCTTTTCCCATTTTGAAAAAAATGTAAATAAAGCCCTCCTTCCCCTATGACAAATGTAAAAGAATCCCTTGTTTCCCTTAGCATCAAATGTACATGAATCCCTTGAAAAACAGAGTATGCCTTATAATGTACAGTCAAAAGACAAAATCAAAGAGCAAGTTGTTGATGCTAGTGATCTATGTTGCCCCATACCCCTGTTATACATGCTGTCCCTTACCCCCTGTTGAGCATGTATATCCTTTCCCTTGGTTATTATCATCCATGTTTCCCTAATAAAAACATTTCTTTGCAAATGATTTCCCGGTGATTAAGATGAGATTGTATGTTTGACAGTTTGTGAATTGTCCATTAGAAATTCCCTATTCTTATATGTTTCCCTTTCCTTATGAAAAATCCCCTCCCCTAACATTTCCTTCATGATTTTGTTCCCCTTGAAAACAGCATACAACTCAGCATTTTTGCAGGCAAGGGCAACAGTCTACTTTATCTATTTTCTCCACTTTGCTCAAAAGCACCATGTCAACCACTGAAACCTATGAGCAAGGTGATGACCAGTCTTCTTCCACAGAGGTTGAGGTACAGCGGAGGCCTCGTAGGGGTGGCAAAGGTGGTCATCATAAAAGAGAGGAGCCCACCTCTTTGGCAGAGTTGCAGGCCTGTCCTATGGCAGTGAATTGTTTCCGTTATATGTCATGTTTTTAGTTCTGTGAGAGGCTTGCCCAGATTCAGCACCACAGGGAGTTGGCCCGCTTATTTGTTTTGCACCTTCATGATGGGCAGGTCACTCTTGCAGGGGTGAATTTTGTGCTATCTCCAGAGGTGATTTCAGAGGCTACCGGGATACCAAATGTGGGTGAGGTGTGGCCCAAGCGCAAAATGCTGGATTATGTTTATTTTGAGCCATATGTCAGGCCAGCATTCATGAACCACTTGTCGGGGGTCTTTCCTTTCAGATTCCTCTGGGGGGAGTATGCTCTGATCATGCGGCTTATCATGCATTACATCACATGTGAGGGGAGATTTTCACAGGTCTTCTCTTATCACATTCGCCTGTTCATGCACTTTACCCGAGTGAGGATGATGAACATCTCGGTTTTCTTCTTCCAGGACATTCAGAGGATGGGGTCCGTGTTGCAGAGGCGGTCCCCAGCTCAGCAGTATAGGAGTTTGTGCCATCATGGTCTCATCCAGCTCATTGTTTCCCGTCAGTTGAGTCAGCAGGGCATTCCATGGGCAGACTTCATTTCTCATGAGTTCTTTACAGTGCCACCACAGCCAGAGCCAGAGCGAGAGGCCATTTATGAGGAGGGAGGTCCGTCACACCAGCCTGAGATCACTGTTCCGAGACATGTTGCTTCCTCACCTCAGCTCACTTATCAGAAAGGCCCGAGGGCCTTGTTTGCAGCAGCTCGGCGAGTACTATCTCCACAGCAGGTGGAAGGGGTCTCGCCATCATCATCTACAGGTCAGCGAGTGGTATCTCCACACCAGGTGGAAGGGGCCTCGCGTTCTCCATCAGCAGTACGGGAGGGCAAACAGCCCATGACAGAGGAGGAGAGAGCCGGTGACACACAGGTTGACATCATTGATCTTGATGCTCGCTCCCCCACTTCAGATTTGCATGAGATCATCCGACAGAGAGAGGCGGAAAACCGCTTGTTACAGCAGAAGCTCGACATGGCCCAATGGACAATAAACTATCTTGAGCAGCGCAACAAGCAACTTGAGGATGAGAAAGAGTTGGATGAGCTGTGGAGGATTCGAAGTGATCGAGTCATCAACCGTAGGAGGCCCGGTGACTTGCTACCCAAGGAGAGGGAATCCATGCTTATCCGTGTGAATGCACACTTGGAGAGGCTGTTGGAGAAGGCCAACCAGGACAAGAGACTGCTACGGAACATGAAGAATCATTACTGGGCGAGGATGCATGTTTGCAAAGCAAAGATGAAGATATTCCAGAGGAGGTTGTCCGAGGCCCGCAAGGGGAAGAAGAAGACCAACCCGCTCCGTATCTTGGCTGAGGCCTCTCTCACTCACCATGATACTCATTAGCATCCTCCTAGCAGCAAGCCCAAGAAATTTTGAGAGTTTTGAAGCATTTTTGGCATTTTTGGGAATTTTACAGGTTTTGGCCATTTGACGGGTCTCACCCCGCGCGCGACCCTACATGGGGGCAATTCAGAACGGGGAAAACTTTGCATTTTTGGAATTTTCATGCAAAAATACACTTGCCTATTGATGGGTTTCAGATTTTATGGAGATTTGGGCTTCCAAAAGCTCAAAATACATGCAAATTTTGACTTTCTGCCCCTATTTTGAGTTGTAGAAAGATGTCTTGGGAGAAACGACTTTTGAGGGGTCAAATCAATTCCAAATTCAAAAATTCTAGTGGGGTTGGAAAGTAGACTCACAGACCTTTCCAACGAGC
The DNA here is from genome assembly GCA_031772625.1 of Pinus tabuliformis. Taxonomy (NCBI): domain Eukaryota; kingdom Viridiplantae; phylum Streptophyta; class Pinopsida; order Pinales; family Pinaceae; genus Pinus; species Pinus tabuliformis. The sequence continues at coordinate 311,641,651 of CM062806.1, read as the reverse complement.
TATCTTGCACCTGATTTGGACACCGGGAAGGCCCTCAAACTGAGCTGTGAATGCGCACTACCTGTCAGAGTGATGTGCGCGACCTGTCAGGGAAATTTGCCTGTTTTGACCAGTTCGGCCAGCAAAACACTGTTTTTATCTTGGTTGACTTTTGAGGCATGTAAATGATGGATTTTTGTGTAATTTTCATGGAACTTAGATACTTTTACTCTCCTTCATCACTTCTAGAAGATTCTTTGATGTAAATGGTAAATATTTAATGCATGGATAGGTTTCCTAAGTTTTAGAGGCAAGTTGTTTTGACTGCCTATTATCTAGTGCTCAGTTTAGAATTAGTTGAAACAGCTCCTAGGAAGCTGAGCTCGACCCCTAGAGGTGGGGAAAGGAGTTATATCATCTATATTATGCCTTCTCTTGCTCATTTTCATGGTTGGACTCTTGAGGGAGAAGCTCCTATTGTATATTTTACTTGTATCTATGCAATTTGAGGAAAAGGAAGACCAGGGTTTCTGCAGACATCATTGGGATTCTTGTGGACTCTTGTGTTGATGGTGTGTTCTCTTATTGTAATTGTAAGTGTGTTTATGTGTTCCATCTCTTTCTTTACTGTAGCTTATTAAACAAATTAAGTGATAAAGTTTGAATTCATGCTTGCCATGCTCAGCTTTCAAATTTGTTTAATGTTTATGTTTTCCACTGTCTAGAGAGGATTCAAAGTCATTGTTTGCCCTCTTTAGCTTCTCTTTTTTCTTCCTTGATCATCCATCTTAGCTAAAGGCATCAGCACAAACTCCTACCTTGCCCCAAAGACCCACCTGCAAAACCTGAGCTCAATCCCCGCACCCTGAATTGCACTCCCTCCAATTGCCACCAAAAACCCCAAAAACTTTAAATCAACCCTCCTTATCAGTTTACTAGCCTAATATTAGTGTTCCTAATTGGGTCAGCTCATCCTATTGAAAGATCTACCGAGTTTGACCGGAGAGAGCCTTCTCCTGCCTCGTAGGGCTAGCTACGAGGCTGAATGGTTTGATGTAGCCTTGAGATTTGTCTATCTCAGCCTAGGTGAAATTTCAAGCGCTAACAGATACCACACCAACTAATTGGATTCTAAATATAAATATGCAATGTGTACCTTTTGCGTGTGTGGCACGTCATTTAGAGAATAATTACTCCATTTGTAGTATCCATGTTACTGGATCCTTGCCATCAAACTTTCTCATATCGATCTTTGGAATATGGTTGATCTTCATCCCTGAGTTAGAGTCTCTAAAATCATGATTCACATTCCTTTTGTTCTCATCATGAGTTTCATGGACTACCTTTTTGTCATTAGGAAGCATTTCTTGTAGCAACTTTGTCAAACCTTCCTTCAAACCTTCCATTTGAAATTTTAAACCATCCTTCAAACCTTTCATGTCCCTTTTTATTTTTGCTTCTAGACCATCAATGTCCCCTTTTAGTTTTTCTTTTAAGCCTTCCATATTAACATTCGTCACTCCAAATTCATTTTTGGTTTCTCTCTGTGAGAGTGAAAAACTGTCTCGTAATTTTGATATATCATGTTGCATTTCTTCTTCTTCAAGTGTCATAGTAGAGCTTTCTAAAGGCTTAATGGATGTGGAATTTTTTGGTTTGGGAGGAAATTTGGAACCAATTAATGATATCTATGCTTCATTATGCCCTTTAAATCACTTCAAACTGGTTTTTCAAATAAAAATGATGCAAATTTACAAATACAGATTGTTTTAGAACTTGATTTTGAGCTTGTTGATAAGGTTTACGTTGCAACTATTGTATCTTTCTGATTTTGGCTCTCCAAAATCTGAAATTTGGTTTTGTGATATCCCTTTGTGTCTTATTTCCAACCCCACCAGTACGGGCTATTTTTGCTGATCTCGAGTGTGTTGATATTTACATGGATGATTTTTTAGTGTTTGGTGACTCATTCCAAGAAGCCCTCAAAAACTTAGAAAAAGTATTCTTTTGTTGCCAAGAAGCTCACCTTGATTTGAGTGATAAAAAATGTAGATTAATGTGAAAAGTAGGGATAGTTCTTGGTCATTTGATTTCTAACAAAGGTATCCAGGTAGACCCAGCTAAAATAGAAGTTATTTTGCGTATTCCTGCACCCAAAACACAAAGGGAAGTGAGAGGATTCCTAGGACATGCGGGCTATTACCGGAGATTCATTGAGAACTTTTCTAGGATAGCTACCCCCCTTTTCTGATTATTAGCTAAAGATAGTGAGTTCTCTTGGTCCACAACTTGCCAATAGTCTTTTGAGACATTAAAGGAAAAATTAGTACAAGCACCAGTTTTGCGGGGGCCTAACTGGTCCCTACCATTTCATATTTCCTCTGATGCCTCAGATACTGCCATTGGTGTAGCTCTAGGACAAGAAGAGAACAAACAATCCTATGTTATTTACTTCATCAGTAAAAACTTGTCACCTGCTGAATTAAACTACACAGTAACTGAGAAGGAGTTTTTAGCTGTGATTTTTGCTATAAATAAATTCAGACACTATATTACAGGATATGAAGTCTTTGTGCATACTGATCATTCTGCTATAAAATATTTAATGAATAAACCATTGACTAGCAGTAGAGTGACTAGGTGGTTACTTTTGTTATAGGAATTTAATGTTACTATTGTTGATAGACCAGGAAAATCTAATGTTGTAGCTGATTATCTTTCTAGATTAAATAATCCTGGTGAAGTAATTCCTGTTGATGATGATTTTCCTGACGAACATCTTTTTGCTGTGTCAACAAAATCCCCATGGTTTGCTGACATAACCAATTATTTAGTCACTGAAAAGACACCACCTCACTTATCTGCTCATGAAAAGCAGAATATCATACATAAAAGTGCTACATATTCCTGGATTCAAGGATACCTCTTTTACATTGGACCATATCTCATTATTCGTAGATGTGTAAGAGAGGAAGAAGTGTTTGACATTTTGAAATCTTCCCATGATGAACCTTGTGGTGGCCATTTCACTGATAAGAGAACTGCATATAAAATTTTACGAGCTGGCTATTTTTGGCCCTCCTTGTTTAAGGATGCCAAACAATATGTCAAGTGATGTGATAGCTGTCAGCGAATGGGTCAACCTGTCCAAGCCAATGAAATGCCTTTATGTCCTCAGGTTATGATTGAGCCCTTTGAAAAATGGGCTATTGATTTTGTAGGACCTATAAATCCAACATCTTTGAATAAAAATCATATCTTGGTTTGTACAAATTTTGTTACAAAATGGGTAGAGGCTAAAGCTGTTTCTTTTGCTACTGAAAAAGTCGTTGTTGAATTTTTGTTTAGTGAAATTTTTACTAGATTTGGTGTTCCTAGAGAGATTTTTTTTGACAATGGACTGCATTTTGTTTCTAATATGGTGCAGGAAGTTATGGATCAATACAAAATTTGGCATAGGAAGACCACACCATATCACCCGCAAGCAAATGGCTAGGTGGAATCTACCAACAAGGTGATCGAATCCATCCTTACCAAAACAGTGAACCTTCATAGAAAGGATTGGGCCAGTCGGTTACCTGAAGCCTTATGGGCTTATCGGACCACTTGGAGGAACAACACAGGGCATACACCATATGAGCTGGTATACAGGAAACAAGTCCTTTTTCCAATCGAGTTCTAGATAAAAACTTTCCGAACTACAGTTCAATTGGGATTAGATCTCTTAGAAGCACAACAACAACGTCTATTGCAATTAAATGAGTTAGATGAATTTCAAAGAGATGTTGTTCAACAGAATGTGTTAGTGCAACAACAATGTAGGAAGTGGCATGATAAGTTGATCAGAAATAAGCAGTTCCAACCAGGTGATTGGGTACTTCTTTATGACTCTAGATTTAAACATTTTAAAGGGAAATTTCATACACGTTGGATGGGACCTTATGAAGTGGTTAAAGTTTTTGAAAACGGGGCTGTAGAAATCAAAACTATTGATGGGTGAGAGTTAGTATTCCTTGTGAATGGGCATAGACTTAAAGTATATTTTCAGCCTCTCACAAAGGAATATTTCATGCAGCAAGTGCAACAATAGTCTGAACTAAAGATGGTAGGTGGTTGTGCCAACCTATTGCAAATATGATTCTTTCTTTTCCAAAAATAAAATAAAAAGGAAATAAAAAAAATAAAAATAAAATTAATTAAAAGAAAAAATATCTTTTGCCTGTGGTTGTGAAAATCAGTTTACTGACATGATCATAGAAGGATCAGCCTGAAAACTAGCATGCTGGCAGGAGGATCAAATTTTAATAAAATGGGAATGTTGCTTGACCTTTATATGTGCTAACTGTCACCGAGAAGAAGCAGGTTTTTAAGTGCAGGAACTGAGCCCTTATCTAAGTTCGGGACAGCCAGCATGGAAAATTTTATGCAAGAAACACTCAACTCCCACTGCAGTTATTTTTTGGTTCAACACTATTCAGGAAGATTTTGAGGTGAAACTCTTCCCTTCTTCTATTCCTTTTTCATAAATGTCCCTCTAATTCTTCTTCTTTTGTCCTATTGAGATTGACCATCCCTTTCTTCAAAAGAGATTGTCCCTATCCAATTTTGTTTTTTCCCTCTTTTCCCTAAATTTTTTTTCCTATCCCTTTTTCCATATATCCCTCTTGGATTGGTCTCACTCTTGAATTCCCTGATTGATCTCCTTCCCATTCTGAAATTTACCCCTTTCCCGCTTCTTTCTTTCCTTCATGGACTGTATTGCAGGATCTGATAAGAATTCATGGATCAGATCGGAAGGCACATGATAATACCAAGAACTGGCAAATAAAACCTCCTTTGAAAAACTCTGCAATTTTTTCAAGATTCAACTTGTATATTGTATTTTTATAGAAACCTCTTTCTTCAGATATGCTGCAACACTTTCGAGTGCAGGAACAACGATATTCCTCAGTACAAGAATGTGTGCTTCAGTGCAAGAATTTTGGAATTTCTAGTGCAGGAATACACGCTGTTGTGCGCTCCCGGGTGCAAGAACATGTGTTTCGGTACAGGAACGATGGTAGTCCTCGGTACAAGAATGTGTGTCTTAGTGCAGGAACCAAAGACTCCTGAGTGAAAGAACACACATTGCAGTACAAGAATGTCCAGTATAGGAATGCATGCTTGGAACAAGAGTTCGGTCTAGGAACAAGGGAAGTTTAACTTCATTCAGTACATGGATCTTGTTCAAGCATAAATGGATGCACTATTTTAAATTATAGCATGCATTAATTTTTCCTACATTTGATTAGACTTTGTTTTATCATTACTAATTAGGAAATATTTTTTTTTAAAGTACAAAGGCATTTAGTTATGAAATCTTATCTCTATATAAGTATCATATGTACCCTATGCAAAATCATGATTTGATTGGGGGTGTGTGTGAAATATTCTCATAATCTAACGTTCACCCTTGAGCCTTGTTGATAATTAATGATGACCTAATCCTATATGACACCTTGCGTTGTTTATATAACAAATCTTCTCCATGACCACCACCCTCTACCAATCATCATTTCTGCATGCACATTGTCGTATTGCATCTTTTTCAAGACTGAAATTCCCATGATGAGAGTGTGACCATTGAAAAATGTCGATACAGTAGCGTATAGCTAATTTGGTAACTGCAAATTCTTTCAGACATTGTGTTATGTCCTAAATCTCCTGCTGAGTACTTTTCAGAATTTTGAGAAATCAAGTAAAGCTTGAACAATTATGGCACCTGTTTGAATTGAACCATGGTTTGTAAGAGAATTAGAGAAGATGGTCAAATACAAGGATAGTTTGCCTCTGCTGCAGGAATCGAGATTTCTCCCCTTCCTTCTCAAGTTCGATGGTTTTGATTCGGCCGTTGCACTTGAATTTGCTTGGACCTTTGATGGAAGAAGAGCTAAGGTGGGATCCTTGGAGTTCGAAGTAACTAAGAAATCCATTTCGCAAGCTATAGGATTAGCGACCACGGGGGAGCAGTGGTTCAAAAAGGAAAAACTCAAGAAAGGATCTTGGCGCTGATTCATGGTCGATAAGAATCAAAAGGTGGACTGGAAGGTTGGGTTACAGTGAAATGAAATGATAGAGAAGTGGAAGCATTTGCTATATATCTTGCAAAAGTTTCTCACTTGTGAAGGCCGATATTCATTAACCTTCTTGTACCACATTCAGTTGCTACTGCATTTCAAATCGGGTAAGTTAATTAACTTCCCCTATTTCTTGTTGAAGAGTTTAGAAAAGATGTCTAAAAGCATCCAGAAAAGTTGGGAAAACCAAACTGGGTACAAATTATGTCATTATGGGTTGATTGCAATTCTGGTTAAAAAGGAGTTAGAGGGGAAGAATATGACTTGGGAAGAGTTCCTGAAAGAATTCCAAGAGGGGAGCACAGTGAAGTCATCAGGAAAGAAGGGCAAGGTCACTAAAGAGAAACCTGACCAAAAGGGTAAACCCTTAACCCCACAGACTAGTAAGACTAAGGAGAAGAAAACCCCATCCAAGAAACCAGTACTGGAGGAAAAGAAGGAACCCATAATTGAAACCCTGGGCCCTTCAAAAAGAATAACCAGGAGCTCTGTCAAAAAGAGGTTTGCTTCCTCAAAGGGAGGCCATACTATATCAACCTCTCCAATAAATATAGATGATTCACAACCCAGTTCGCCAAATGAAAATAATCTCTCTCTTCTTGCAGATGTTGCAGTTCATTCGGTGTTTAGTGCAGGTTATATGGAGGAGGAGGATAACACTCCTCTGTCAGTTTTGGTTGGGAAAATGAAGAAAAGGAAGACTTTGGAGACACCTGATGTGAGTGCAGGGAAGGAACCAACAATGGATCAAGGTGACATTGAAACGCAGGGTATTGAAACACAAGGTGACATTTCCCTTGATGACACCAACAATTTGTGGTGCAGGTAAATTCTCGATGCAGACAAAGACAATTCCTCTAGCCCGAGAGAGCAGGTCTAGCCACAAACAAACAATCTATGGAAAACTTCCTTAAGCTAGAATCAAATAAGAGGGCCTACCTCTTAGAACGCTATTTCGCTTGGTGATGATCCTACTTCCTTACTCCAGCTACTTTTCATTTCCTTCCTTCGAATACCTGAAACAAGAAAACAAACAACAACAACAAACATGATAGCATACAAATTGCATTCAACCTACTTAACAGGTCAAGGAACATTAAGCCATCAAATGTAAGATAACACTTTAATGTAGGAAATCAATCAATAGTTGTATTCATATAAGTTCAAAAAGAGATTACAACCAATGCCTTGACGTTGTTGGTCTCCTCCGACGTATTCGGGTTCCCACACTTTTGCTAGCATCTCATGGATAGCCCCAACAATGGAAGTTTTAAGGCTTCTTCCCTTTAGTCTCAAACCAAACCAAACACACTATTCTCCCTCAAACATAAACTAGAGAGCTACAAGCTATAGATGTCTTGCTAATTATTCAAGCTCCAAAAATACTAAGATTGAAACTACATCAAAAAACCCGTTCAACTTGGGAAAGGAGGGGCTTATATAGCTTTGACGGAGGGGAGATGGTTCCTCTTATCATGGGAAAGGCCTTGTCTCTTGTGTTTGTTCCATCCTAATAGGGGAAAGGAACCCAAATGTGACTTCCTCGGCTCCATCCAGCCTAACCATTTACCAGACTTCAGTTACGAAGCTTCTAGACCTGGAAGCTTCGACTCCATATTTAAAAAACTTTCCAAAAGAGGATCGTTGCGACTGAGGCAAGGCTCAATAGCGCTGATTGGCACTAGTCCCAATGTTAAACTCTGCAGATCAGTGCAGGGGATGAACTGGTCATTAATGTTAGTCTTGTAAACTGGGGTAAAAGGAAGATTCTTGGGAAATGAGGCAAAAGGGAAATGTTATGCTCATGAAGAGGGACATAATGGGAGTTTCTTCATGATGGGAAAACACATGAGGGCCACTGTAGAGGTCCTTCAAGATCGTGGAACAAGGAGTACAGGGACAATGAAAAAATGATGTGTAACACACTTGTTATGTGTCAACTACTGAAAGAATGTTGACACAAGAGGAGTCTAATAAGGAAGATCTTGCTCTCTACATGCATAGCCAGGTCGAGGAACTGAAACAATGTATTTATGGACTTGAGATATTGAACCAGTCTATGAAGGAACAAAGCAAAATGCTACAAAGAAGGAATGTTGAATTAATGGAGAAGGTGCAAGAGCGGAAGCGTCAAAAAAAGTGTGGAAATTTCGAGCATCTAAATGCCATAGACGCCTCAGGAAAGTGGTCAAACAACTTAAGAAGGATCATAGCAAGAAGTTGAAGACAAGGATTAATATTCAGAAACAGGATTAAAGGGAGTTATCCATGCCATTTTTTTCCAGAAGGTAAGGTTGTGTGAGGACACACAACAAGATGGGGATGGGAGGATGTTGGTTAGTAGAATTGTCATATCTTTAAATCTCTATCCTATCTTAAACACACTACCTAAGCCTTTGTTTTAACCTTGGAAGCCTATTTATTCCTGCACTTCTCTTAAACTTGTACTCATTCTTGCACTTCTTTCATGGTTTTCGTATTAAGGGTTATATATGAACTTAATTTCTAATTAAATAGCATTAATATATTATTTACCTTTGCAACTTATATATCCTATTTCCTAAGGTAATTTCGATAAGGCGAAAGTATTAATCAACGTGAAAGATAGGTTGGTGCAGGAATGATTCTTGTACCGTTCATCATTCTTGCACTTCCAAGGCAACTGTCAACTTCAACTTGGTTCACCACTTACGACTGAGACAACTTGACAAACTATGCAGATTCTTTGCCAAAAGATCAATCATCTTTGCTGGGCTCAGAGCATAGAGGAATACGCGGGATGTGAAGACCAGGGTTTCGACCAAAAGCCCTTGTTTAGTCTTTTGTTAACGACCGAGAGGCCCAAGTTAAACTCTTGTTTTACTTTCTGTTGCAGCCTTGAGTTGAGACTGTATATTTAATAGGGTTTCTAGTGGAAGCTAGGTAGCGATACGCTGAGGAATTTTTGACAGACATTGTAATATTTTTGTGTCGCCATATTTTTTGGGTTGGATCTGGAATCCACGATGTATATTTGCAACTCTTGAAGTTTAATACAAAGGACTGCGCCAATTATGCATTTTCCTATTCTAATGTATTTGTAATGTGTTATTTGAGTACCTGAAGTTCCAGATCTCATAGCAGGGAAACAAGCTGGTTGGCTAGGGCCCAACCAACCCAACTTGTTCTCCCTTTTTCGTAAGGTGTGTTAAATTTTTTTTTATGCAAGGTTTGATCAGATTGTATTTCGTCCTTTCATAGTTAACAGGCTTTGACTTCTATGTAAGCTGTGTGATTCAAATCTGGAGTGTGCAGGATTGGGTGTGTCTACTTCCCGCTTTGTGCGTTAACCCTGCTTTCCTTTGATGCATGATTAATTTCCTTTCTGCAAAACAAGTGCGTTTTGGTTGCTTGCATTGGTGTGTTTTCATTTATGCAAGTGAAGGTTGCTTAGTTTACTTCTGCAAGATCTTTTATTTCATGCAAGATTCATTTTCTTTCTTTTGAAAATTGTGTTTTATTTCTGAGTGAGTTTCCAAGCATTCTCAGCATGAAGGTTCAGTTTAGAATGAATTTATCTTTATGAGCTCTAATGAAACATTGTTTGCATTATATAGATATGTACTTGCACTTGTTTCCCTTGTGGAAGTAACTCAGTTCAACATTGAAATTATTAAAGGGACCTTTAAGCTAAAACTTTTAGTTATAATAAGTGCATATCTAATTTACATAATAACAGTCATCTCAGGAAGAAGCCTGCTGGTATTCGAATCAGATAATTATTTTTCACATGAAAGAAGTTCCCTGTTCTAGCAAGGATTTTTCTCGTTAACTTTCAAAGTACCTTTAATTTTTGAATGCATGATTAGTTAAAGGGTCTTTTTCTTACGAATGTTTACTTTCTTAGCTCTGTTCGCCTTGCAATTTATTCTTAGTTAACACCCTTTTCATTTTATGCAGGTGGTTTGTGATGCAGGAGCATGAGGCTTAAAGCCAAAAGACTTCGTGTTATTCCAAAAATCCAAAAAAAGTTACAAGCAAAGGAGTGGGGTCCTTTAGCTATCAGTTTTCAAAACTTTCTAGATAGGATTTAGACTAGAATCTAGGATATAGATTATCATGTAATAAATTGAAGTATTTAGATGTAGTGGAGATTCTCGAGGAGAATATCATGTAGATTAGATAGGATTAGTTAGTGTGGTCCTTTGAATCAGGACATTGTTGTTAATTGAAACAATACTTATGTAAGTTCCGATTCATGATAAGGGGATTTTCACTGATTTGACTTGTTTTGCCATATATAATATTTAGTTGCAGAAAATATCTCTCTGTGTCTTTCTGTGTAGATTTGGTCAATCCCAGAGGTGTTGCATCCCTCTGTAATATCACTGTGTTTTGTTGAATTTCCTGTTTAATTCTAAAAAGTTCGAGTATTGTGTAATCGAGTTTAATTCTCTTTTCGTGTGTATTATGAACTGTGGAGTTTGAAGGTATACGGGTTCCTCGATCGGGCTTGAAAGACTGCATTCATCCTAAGCCGTTGATCTTAATTTCAATGCCTTACGACCAGTCCACAGCGGGGTTAGCCTGGTGTTAACTCATGGTTTATTTGAAGTCTCCGCAAGTCGAAGGATCCAGTGGCCATCGTTATCCGACAGATATCAGCTAAAGAATTGGGCAGACGTTAACTCTTGAACTGGACCCGACATCGATTATATTATAGTCTATAAACCCCATTGGGTCTGTCCTAAGGAATTAAGCATGTGGAAAAAGCCAGACCCGAACTTCTATAGGCCAAGTGTTTATAAACCTCATCGGGTCCGTGTGGTCGGTTAAAGGCCGCACAGATTGTTGAGCGACGAGACGGTGACCGTTGGATCACTAAGGTTGCGACCGTTCGATCAACCTCGCATCGCTTTAGTCAAAAGTAAGTAAACCTTGCCTAATAGTCTTGCGTGCGATGTTTTAATGGATTTATAAGGCTCATCTTGTTGGGGAAATTTTAAGTGGTTCCGCTAGGTTAGTGGAATAGATAACTTTAGAGATAGATGAGCGATACTCCATTAGTAAATGAAGAAGGGGTCCAACATGAATTAGAAGAGATTGCATCTGGTTTTGAATGTTTGTCTATAACGCTTGCACCCCGGCCACCTTTTTGGTAACCTAATACAGGAACACTAATTTCTTGGTAGAAGAATCTCTGTTTCGGTACATGAATCAGTAGCCGGGTACAGAAACAGAGTGCTCTGGTACAGGAATCTAGAGCTCTTGTATAAAGGTCAAAATCTTCAGTGCAGGCATAATACATACTTCTAGTGCAGGAACATCGCTTTAGTACAGGAACATCGTTCTAGTGCAGGAATGTTGTTGTGGTGCAGGAATGATGGTCCAATGCAGGAAGGAAAATATTTAACGAAGACAAATGTTCTTAACAATTTAACTATTTCTTTGTCTTATGACTGCACTAAACCTAATCTCAGATATTTACCTTTCATTGATCAGGATTGATTTGAAGTTCCTTTTATTGAGTTTCTGCAAAGTACTTTCTTTTTCATTCCAGCACCAGAATTCTCTTGGTATTATTTTCCGTGTGATCTTTTTGATTCTGCAAATTGTAATTAAGGAAGATAGGAATAGATTTAGTGAAGGTTCATATCATTTCTTGGCATTTCCTGTGCTACGACTCTAAGCTCACGTAGCCCTGGGTTGACAAATTAAGTGTTGAAGGAGTTTGCTGAACCACAATTCCTGCACCCAACAATATATAGGAGTCGAAAGGGTCACAATATAATCAGGGCCTACATGACAATAATAATGTAAGGGTGCAACAATATAGATAATAGGCTATAGGGCACAACAATAAAAATATGGGGGCTACACTAGTATTATATGGACGTAACATAAAAGTTCATATTCCTTAGAATATATCTCAATGACAAGAAGGACCATTTGATCTTACTAATGGGGAGGTTGAAGCATTATGTAGGGAAATAGATTGCATCCTGATCCAGGAATGATGAACAAGAGGTTAACTACAAAATCAATATATACTATTATGGGAAGTCAAAATCTCGTTTTGATCATGTTTACTGACTCCATTTTATTAATTAATGTAAATATTTGACCTTTTGAATGTTTGAGGATTCTAGGAAATGGGGCATGTTGTATTAGTTAGAATGAAGGGAGAACTAAAATATTGAACCATCAACATAAGTCTCCTGCACACATGAATGCATTTAACGTACCTTGATCAAAATACATTGAGCATTAAAATGGAGCATTTGAGTTTTAGAAATTTTCTAGAAAACTAATTAATGAACTAATTGGTGGTTTTGAATTCTTAATGCATGCGAGGAAGAAGTGTCGTGCTAAAAAATAGGTGTGCATAACAAACAATAGAAACTTTCTTCTACAATGCCCTGTATCTCTGCATAAATTTTCGCACACTACATATTAATCAATTAATTAGCAGATTAGGCTTACTAAATTTTGGAGCATGAAAATTTTGGGTTACGTGAATACTAAGTTCATTTTTGGTTTCACACTTGTCAATTAAATAATGATATTAAGTGAAGTCTCTTTTCAATGCATATGAGGAAGAAGTGTTTTGTAGGAAAACATGTATCCGAAGCAAGGACCATAAAGTTTCTTTGGAAATGTTGTGTTCCTTCGCATAAATTCCCACAAGATACATATTAATGAATTAATTAATGGTTTTTGTCATAAACAGAGCATCATTCAAATGCATAATAGAAGTTACTTTGAAACATTGTGTAATGTTCACTAGTTCATTGGGCTCTGTAGCTAGTATTCATTCTAACAGAATGAAACAATATGAAAAAGAGGGATATATGCGAGAGCACCTTTATTCGCCCACATCTGCAGCTCCATATAGGCTCTCCCTCTGCGCACTTCTTCTGGGTGCTATAAAACATCAACTTTCATGGTATTTAACACACATATTTTCCCATTTGATAGCAATGTTTCGACAAAATGTTACATAAGCTTAGTCAACTTCCCATGCTCCACTCATATTCCCTTTCCATACGCTTCTTTCTACGCATTGAAAATATTCATTTTTTTTTACATTATTTGATACATATATTTTCTCATTCTGCAACAACATTTTTATTGGTAAAACAAATCTAGCAATTACTTTATCTTCGCAGATAGTCGCATGCCTTGATCCTTCTACCGCATAAGTAATAATTTCTTCCAATTATATTATTCCAATGAACATGATAATTGGTGTTATATAGCCCTGTAGAAATTTGATAGACAATTAGCTAAAATGAAGGAAAATTTTAGGGGCTAGTATTCGTAGGTGGGCTAATTTTCCATGCTTTTTCCAAAAAAAAAAGATTTGTTAATTTCCATTTTTTTTAGAAAAGTTTCACCCAAATTTTATGGTATAAAACTATTTTACCTTAAAAATAGCCAAACTTTTATACATAGACTATATAAATTTATAATAAATTTGAATTTCTTTATGGAACTATTGCCAAATATTTTACAAATTCCATACCATGGACTAGTGAGATTCGCCAAGGTTCTAAACTTTAAGATAAATTTCCATCCTTAAACTTTTCCTTGGAGCCTAAACTTGGATAGCTACCTTTTAATCTTTGCTACTTGTTTGTTTTCTTCTCATTTTGCTGAGTCTATTGCGATATTTTATTTTGTAATTGTGCTCACATTATTTTAATAAGGAAATGGTTATGCCTTACGTTGCAATTTGTGGGGTGTTGATGTTCGAGAGTGCGGAGGAAGCTGCCACATATTTAGATGTTTTGGGTTTTCCCAAAGTTTAATAATACAATTTATCAAACTATTTATTTGTTTAATTAAATAATTGATTTAAGATAGTGAAATAAACATGTTTTTAAAATTGTTTATCCATTAGTTCTTGCATTTCAACATTCTTTTCAATTTGTCGAAAGGCAGGGATTTCTCGTTGAACCTCAGAACAACACCCTACATTCAATCACGGTGTTGTACAATATGCTAAATAATTTATTTTAATGCATCCAAGCAATTGATAAATATAAATAAAGCGTAAAGCATAAGATATTAAAGACTAAAAATGAATCCCAACACACGAGGATTGGATATCTTGTCCTAAAGAAACAAAACAATTATCTCATCAAATTTTAAATAAATAAAAAAAAAGCAAATAAAGAAAAAATAATATGTGGGTGACATTGCACTCGAAAAATCACTAGAATGTGCCAGCTTAACCTGCCCTAACCTCAACCAGGAGAGTGAAATACTTATACCTCTCTACACATTTTTTATTTGCAATTGTCCTTACACGCTACTTCCCCTTCCCAACTTGATCATTTGGGAGAGAACCTCGTAGATCTTGATCCTTCGCACCAACTTATTCCTTTTCCTTCCCATCATGACCTTCAAGTAACCAGGAAGTGTGGCACCATTGAGAAGGACCATGATGAGGATGATATTACTGGGTTGGAACTCCATTGAAGATTCATGAGCTTTATTGTTGATATATCAATATTTTGGTTAAAGGATATGTGTGCATTCCATTTTTCTTTTCCCTCCTCATCTATGATCTGTAGTGCATGATCCTTTAATTCACCCACCTCCCACCCTCATGACCCTATCCATGATTGTTCTTATCCTTGTTATTACATGGGTGATTATAAGGGCGAGTGCTTCAGTATTGACTTGATGACATTTTGGTTACATTGGCTATATGATTACACTTAGCATTTCCATAATGTAGCCATGCATGTTAGAGTAGGATGCATTGCATATTGTTTTTTCATTAGAACTAACATAATATTATGTTATCATGTTAGATTAGGTGCATTTAGATTAAAATTGATTTTAAAATTAGATTCTATTTCTTGTTAATTTTATGGCCCAACGAAAGCATGGGTGATCAAAATATGCCATAAAAACATGTTTCCCCATGTGCTTAGTCTTTGATGTGTAGGCAGTAGGTATACAATCCCAAGAGATTGTTGTTGTTCTCATTACCTCCCCGTTCGAGTATGTTTGTTCACTCTAATGAGAGCTCATGTCTTAGTTGGAGCCAGATGTTACCCACCACTAGTGGATGACACCCATAAGAGAATTTTTCTCGTAGATCTATCTTCAACCAACAACCAATAACCCCTTGCTTCCACTAGATAGCTCAATGTGTTGCCATTCTCCACACCTGACCCAACCATTATGTGCCCTCGCCCATTTATTATGATCATATGTTTGAAGGTGGGGCTTCCAACCTTGAAGGTCTGGATTTTCATTATGTAATTGGGTATTTTTGCTTACTTATCATGGACACATATGAACATGGATTAGTGGGGGAATTCGACGAAAAGAATTGGATTGGTCTGTACTCTTGTCCCATTTTCCTACTTAGTAATTTCTTTTGTATCCTAGTCCTTTGGGATCTCCTCTATTGGCTACTAGCTTTAGGAGTGGCACTACATGGAAAACCCCGATTTTCGCTGCATGGTCCCACTTCCCGACATCACATATATCACTCCCCTCCACTCATTATAACAACTTTTCAAGTGTTTCGCATATGGGTCCACATTTGTCCATTAGGTCTACAAGGCATTAGCCTCCCCCTCCCCTTATACAAACTTTGGGTCGGGCTTGGAACAATGCCCTGGAGGTTGATGTAGCTAAAAATAAAGTTGAAATCATAATTTGGACACTTATAACAGGAAATGTACCATAAAATGAAAAAGATGGTTGGGACATAAAACTTATCATGTGGGAAAAAGCCAAACGTGAGCTATACCCCTTATCATTATGGCCATCACTTTGGTTCCTAAGGCCCCTATATGACGCCCCCTGCATAATTAAGGAATCTATGATTTTCCAAACCCATGGTGGGTTATGAACTACCCATCCTTAACGACATATTTACTATTATATCACTCACATCATGCTCTCATTCCTTGGAGCCCAAATTAGTTATAAAAATGAATTTCAATAAAAGGAGAAAGGCATATGAAGAAGGGTGGAAAAAAAAAGGCAAGGATAATGCATGTACCATAATTTCTCCCTCCTACATCTACACACCCATGTGTTGGCCCCCTCATTATAGATACCCTTATACCATGGCATGTGGCTTGGAGCCTTCCCTGCTGCCCCACTTTGTTCCATTATGTTATATTCCACCTGCCATATGACGGATGTATCATGGAATTTCCACTCCCTTAAAGGTAAAAACCACAGAAGTCCTTTATTAACTTCCTTTGTTAACGTAGGGACACATGTACATTCTAAAGCTCGTTATGGAAGGGCATGCCACTATGAAGTGTCCACTTGGTTCCCTTATTTCTAAGCTCATTTACTTAGTTGCACTAATGAATTATTGTACTAGAAGGTGAGGATACGCATTGGATATTATACAAGATTATAGGTGGGTCTTCACCTTGAGTTTGTCCTCCCTATACGAGATCCAAGCCCTTCGGAGAGTCATGGTGACACTTGTAGGGTGAGTGTTGAGAGGCATGGGCTTCCGCCACAACATAGAATTGATGGCCACACCATAGGATCCTTCAGCACTACTCATACCCATTCATGCAGACATTATTATGCTCTTGGACCATGTTAGTGTCGGTATCTTCATCCCTCCATCAATGATCAAATTTCTCTTTTTGCATGCATATTAGGTGTTCCATCTGATCAGCTGCATTCCATTAGGTCATGGATTAACTGACGGTAGTGGTTCATTGTCATTTCCCTCATGACATTCACCTGCTGGCCTGTTTTCACATGCTTTAGGTCATTTACTATCATTTTGTTTCATTTCATTTACCAAAATCAGTTTTAGGGTTTTAGTCTCACTAGCTCATAGAATCATAAATTCACTGATGATATGCTCAATAAATGGTTTTTACCTCAAAACTCTGTTTTGAGGTGAAAACAGAGTTTTTATTTGTTATGTACAAATTTTATGTAATTTAAAGTGCTTTCTATATGTAATAAGTTCTAGTTGCTGCCCTTGGACACCTTCCCAACTCCTGCAAAAAACAAAAACATTAATGCATTAGTTCATCAATTGATAAAGAAAAGTCACTATTCAAATGAAAAACAGAATTGATGAGAAAAAGTGACTATGACATTATAAAAGTGGGTTTGAAATAAGGAAAAATCAAAAGGCATCCATATATAAAGTGAAAACATGCTAATAATCTATTTCATTGTGCAAGACATCCATGAAGAGCTAAAATCGCGATTTGGAGGCAAATTGGGCAAAAGAAGGTGAAAACCCTGTTTTTCTAGCAAATCTTCCTGGCGCTGCACATCAGAGGCAGTGCACTGTGCATCAGACTGGCACTGCGCATCAACGGGTTTCAACCAGTGTAAATTTACAAGGGCGCTGCGCATTGGGCCCAGTGCGCTGCGCATCAGTCAAGAAGTTGCCAAAACCATTCCAAATCGCCCAAAACCCTCAAAAATGCTGCATTTCTCTCCTACAAGTAAGTCCTCATTGATTTTGAGCTGAATTTGGTCTCCTACATATTTTCTTCATAAGTTTTGCATTTTGAAACTTAAACCCTAGCTTGTCTTCATCAATTTCCATTTCATTGTAAAACTTTCAGTCCATAACCAAAACCCACATCATTTTCCCCTTTTCTATACTTCATTGCCCTAAATCACTCCATTAATTCCATTTTCACTATCCCACTCCCTTAAGAAAACTCATTCCCTTCATCAAACCCTAAGTTCCTCTCAAAACCGTAATTTCCCAAAACCTCTCCCTTCATTCCCCAACTCCATTTCACATTTGGAAAATCTCTTCATACTCATCTCCTTGTCCTCCCCCATTATCATTTTCCACCATATTATCATCACATCACTTCCCTAAGACAAGCACCATGACAAGAAGCAGTGAATCAAGTTATGAAGAGGAAACACTTAGTGACAGCTCAAGGGAAATAAATGTACAGCCTAGGAGACCTCACAAGGGTGGAAAAATTATTGGAGAGGAACTTATTAGCATGACTAAACTCCTTGCTTGCCCCCTTGATACCACTTATTTCAGATTTCAGTCTTGTTTTGAGTTTTGTGAGATGGTTGAGAGGGTTAAATACCATCATGAGTTAGCAAGGCAATTTGTCATAAACATGGAGAATAATGTGGTACACCTTGCTGGGATCAATTTCACTCTTTCACCAGCTATTATTGCAGAAGGCACTAGAATGCCAAATGTAGGGGAAAATTGGAAAAAAAGGTAGAATATTAGCAAGCATCATTATGAACCATAAATTAAGGCCAAATATCATGGTAAACTGATCAGGGTGTTTCCTTTCAAGTTCTTGGAGGACCGTTATGTTCCACTTATGAAACTCATCATCAAATACTTCACTTTTGAGGGTAGGTTCTCTAGACTTTATGCCTACCATATTAGATTACTTATGCACTTCACCAGGGTCAGAATGATGAGTATTCCATATTTCATATGCAAAAACATAGAAAGGATGACTGTGATTGCAAAAAGAAAACCATACCCACAGTATCTCAATAGTGTTTATCATTTTGTTGTCATCAAAATTGTTGTTTTGCATCAGCTCACTCAGTTGGGAGTGTCATGGGAAACTTTCATTGCCCATGAAAGCTTCAAGGGGCCTCAAATTTTTGCAGATCCTCAAGAGTAAGGTGAATCTTCCGGGCAACAAAAAGATCCCGAAAGCAAAACTAAAGAGGCTCATATTCCTGTGTTTTTAACTTATGAAAAAGGCACCGGGAGGCTTTTTGCAGCTGCCAAACGAGTACTATCTCCACCAGGGGTGGAAGGGGTCTCATTTTCTTCACCGGATCACAGGAAAATGCTATCTTCACCTAGGGTGAAAGGGGTTTTTCCTTCTTCTTCAGCTGGATAGGTACAGGACAGCGAAAAAGGAAAGCAACAAGTGCATGATGAAGGCCCTACTGAAGGGCAAGACAGGGATTTTGTTTTGGTTGAGGAACATGACACTGGTTTGGGCTCTCAAAGCTCAAGACTCAAGGATATGATAATCAAAGAGAAGGAGGCTGAAATCCAAACCTTATCACTTGACCTTGAGAGGGCCAAATGGATCATTAAATTTCTTGAGCAAGAGAACAAGAAACTAGAGGACAAACAAGCAATTATGGAGCTGCAAACAATTAGAGAAAACCGGCAAGTGGCAAAAAGAAGAAAAATCAAGATGACATCACTTGAGCAAGAAATTGAGGCTGACCGAGAATCATGGTTGGAAAGAGTGAATATCCACCTTGAGAAGATGCTTGATAAGGCTAACAAGGAGAAGAAAATGTTGCGCCACATGGCTTATCATTACTTAGCTCGGAATAAAATTTGCAAGACAAGGATAAATGGCCTAAAAGCTAAGTTAAAGAGAGCCTTGAGAGCCAAAAAGGAACAAGACAAACTTAAAATTTTGGCTGAAGCTTCCTTGGCTCAACAAAGCAATTAGTAATCTTGCCTCTTGCCAAAGTTGAAGCAATTTTGAGAAAGTTTTGTCATTTCACAATTTTATAATGAAAACACAGGAATTTTCAACTGAGGTGGCGCTGCGCATTGAGTTGGCTAGGAATTTTGAAAAAAGGCTTACATTTTTGTATTCCTCATGGAAAAATAATGAAACCCAGAAAGTTTCATAAGTTTTGGAGGAGATCTGGGTCACCTAAAGGGCAAAAAACACCTAAAACATGCCCTCTCTGCCACTTTTTGGACCCACAGGAACCAGTCTTGGGAGAAATGATGTTTGAAGGGGAAAATGGACTCCAAATCAAAACATTCCAGTTGTCGTAGAAATTAGACAGGCAGAGCTTTCCAACAAGCTATATTGGGCCTGATTTGGTGAAGTGTAAGGCCTCTAAACTCATCCTTGAAATGGAACTGCGCATCAGGCTTAGGGCGCTGCACATCAGGCAAAATTTTGCCAATTTTGACTAAAAACTTAGAATTTCGCCTAGTTTGTTGTCAGTTTGAATTTTTCTTCTCTCTTTGGTAAATTGAAGATGTAATACGTTGTAATATGATGTACTATGATGTAAAAATGAT
This sequence comes from Pinus tabuliformis, assembly GCA_031772625.1. Classification (NCBI taxonomy): domain Eukaryota; kingdom Viridiplantae; phylum Streptophyta; class Pinopsida; order Pinales; family Pinaceae; genus Pinus; species Pinus tabuliformis. The sequence goes on along the minus strand of CM062806.1, from coordinate 311,621,545 downwards.
GAAAAATGACTTGAGGGGGTAGATACATTAGTTAGAGTTGGTTTGAGGATGAATGAATCAGTGTCCCTAGTTCTAGAGGCAAGCTGTTCCACTGCCTATTTTCTAGTTCTTAGTTTAGATGTTGTTGAAACAGCTCCTTGACTCATGGATTCGACCCCTAATGGCTAGCATAGGTGGTTTGATGCCTATATCTTGTACTTTCTTAGTCATTTGTCAAGGTTGGACTCTTGTGGATGCATTGAGCTACTTTGTAAATCACTTCTGCAGTTTGGCAAGGAAATGAACCAGGGTTTTGTAGCATTTTGTGGGATTCTTGTGGTAATGTGTATCAGCATTGTTTTCTCCTCTGCAATTTAGTTTTATCTTATGTGTATATGTGCCATCATCTATCTTTTTCTGCATAACTAAATGAATCAAGATTAATAGGTGGAATCCATTGACGTTCAGTGCTCTACCTTGGGGTTTCATTTAGTTTTAAATGTTTTCCGCTGTTTGAAGAGGAATCATGAAACTTACATGCCCTCTCCAACTCCTCAACAGTATTTAGACTCACCATCACACTCATTTCAAGGTGCTAAAACACTTGCCTACCTCGCCCCACAGAAACCTCTGCAAATCTGAGTTGATTTCCTGGACCCAAAGCTGCCTTCCTCATATGATCCAGCAACCAACCATTAAAAATCAAACAAAATCCTCTGACCAAATATACCTAGCCTAAAATTAGTATTCATATTAGTCATCTCAAGCCTTATTTGCCATATTTTCTTTGAGATTGATAAGGAGAGAGCCCTCTCCCGACCTGGTAGGGCTAGCTACCAGGTTAAGCGTGGTTTGATGTTACCCTAGACCTGCCTTTCTCAGCTTGAGGTAGATTTAGGCTCTAGCAGACCACAGTACCTATTCAACCACATACTTGCACTATAAATTTGGCATATGATCCAAGGCCCGTATGGGGTTTTATCTCACTTAGGGAGACATGGGAGGGATTGTATCATCATTCTAGCCTTTATGGATGGAGTATCAACATATTGATCTAGTTGAAGAGCCATGATACCATTAATTATGTCCCCACAACCACTTGGGAGCACCACATATGTTTTGCATGGAAACAAAGGGGCCAACCCCTTGGTCATCATCATGAAAGCCCTCCTCTTCGATTTGACACATGGACAACTTGTCTAGGCCTTTCAATGGCCCATTTGCACCATTTTTGTATTATTTTAGCGTCATTTGTTGCATAATATTGGACTATTTGGTGGGCTTGTCACCAATTCTATCATTATTTTGTACATTAGAGTCATTTTTAGGGGTTTAATAGGAAAATTTAGACCATTCGACTTTGCTAGAGGCTCATATAAATTGACAAGACCTCATTTGTTCTTTTCATCATCACTTGGATTTCGATTTATCTTGTGAAAAGAACTTAGACCTACAATTGAAGGTCAAATTTGATGTTTTGGATGCATTTTGATGTTTGGAAACTTCATTATCTTATTTTGGAGCTTCTCTTTGATGTCTTGATGGATGGATATATTCGCTTTCTCTTACAGGTGTTATTTTCATGCTATTTTCTTTACAATTCTACATGATTAATGTATGGAGTGTTTGTCAAGTATTATTGTTCCCTAATTTAAGTGTGAATTTTTGAAAACACTAGGATTTGAATTATTGCATGCATTACATGTTAAGTGAATGAACTAGAGGTCTAATTTCACATTTCATTGCCTTGAAACTCCATCAAACATTAAGTGAAGTATAAATATCTATACTAGTTGGTCTTTGCATCATTAGGGCTAGTGAAGTTGCTTGGGTCTCCTTAATTAAGCGAAATTTTGAACTCAATATAATTCCTGACTCCATTCTTTCCAATTGTAAGGCACTGGGTCTTGGAATCCTTGGTGATCACCCTTTAAACCTTTTTAACTTTCTCTCCTTTTTGCTGCCCTAACCTTAATAATCTCATAGGGCCTAGTGTAAAATGCACTAGGCTGGCCCATTTGAAGAGCGAGTTGTTCCATTATTGCGTTGAGGTCTTCTCCTGATATCCTCAAAATTTGAGAAAATTCCAATGGCTAGATTTGGATATATCCCAATTAGCCCTAGATCCAACATCATATCCAACCTTAGGTTTCTTTGGTTGGTGCCTTTCCATAGGTCAAATATACTTGAAAAGTCATTGAAAGTTAACCATTCATTGACCTATCTCACCCTCGTTCGTCTTAAGGTACCCTATTCCCTGTTGATATTTGAAACCCTAAGCCTAGTTTGGGAACCCCTAGGTCTATCTTGTGATCTTGATCATTATATGATAGCCATCTCACAAAACCATTAGAGAGGTCCTTTTTCCTTCTTTAGGAATTCTTGATCTAGGCATAAATACCATATTGATTATCCCTTCCACCTAGGTCTGAGCTTCCTACCAAGAATCCTTTATTGGAGAGTCCTTCTATTTATTTTGAAGTAAGTAAGCCATTATCTAAGCCTCTCCCTTGAATGGGATTTGAAAATCACCTCATATCTAGTCATTTCCTTCATCATTATAGTGGTTTCCTTCATACCGAGACTCCTCCCATCAGTGAAAGTATGTAAAGAGCAAGGGACATTGACTGAGGTGGTAGTGGGTCCTTGTCTCGTTGTTTCCATTTGGTGTAATAGTTGTCCTTTAGGTGCCCCTCCTAGGCCCTCTGCTATATTGTGCGATACCTCCCTCTATACAACAAAATACATTAATCAATTAATAATTACCGTTTTTGGCTTATTAAGATTGGGACATGGAAATTTTAAGGGCCAGTTATTATTTGTTTCTCAATTTATTTGAGCTTCTCAAATACTAAGTGTGATAAACATTTGTGAATTAAGTTCGTACCTTCAAAATAAGGGTGGGTGAGCTTATTTAATATCATGATGCAAATGAGCTATGGAAAAATTGCTTTATGTATGGATTTGAGTGCGAAGGTGTGGTTGTGCACAGGTATGGAAGAAGCACAATTAAATATTATTCCGCACCTTCGTACTCTGCATAAATTTAAATGATTGAAACATATACATCTTTCAAAATTTATAGTAAAAAACCATTCACATTGTCCCCTTGATTAGTTTATACGAAAAAACATTACATCATCGAGAGCAAATTGACAAAATATTACCGACATCACTCTTACCAGAGTTATTGGCCAATAGATAATTACAAAAAAATAAACTAGAAATTGTGAAAAATTGATTCAGTGCCAAAAAAGGAAAATAAACATAGATCTAGAAACTTTCAGGATTAGTACATAACCAAGAGCTATTAACTATGAGGGGTAATTATTGAAAAAGATTATCTAGTCCTAAACCTAGTGATGATAGAGACTGAAACTCACAGTGTACATGTTTATCCATGTGAGCCAATCTACTTTCAAATCAATCTAGTTTTTCTTGTAGACGCCCTTGACCCCTTTGCAGATTTGCTAACATGTCTTGCATTTTCCACTAGTTGCATTGGAGATCATTCATGAATGAGATGATCATATTTTACTCATCATATCTGTCTTATGAGTTGTTATAAAACCATCTTGAGATATTCAAGTTCATTGCTAAGTTTTTTTATTAGATGTAGGGTCGTTAAAATCATGTTTATTGACAGGGTTGGGATCTAAAGCCTCCCCTTAACTAATGCTCTCTAGGTGACGTTGGCTTCACTGTCCTCATTTAGCAACTTTGTGCCTTACTCTGCCTCATTCACGTGGCAACTTGTATTTCACCAGAAAACAAAAAAGCTCGAATACAATCATACTATGGATGGGATGAACTAACAAAACATTTTATCTTAAACACAATACCAACCCAGTCAAGAAAAACAACAACCTGCCTAGTCTGACACTCCAATGAACGAGGATGTATTCCCAAGAAAAATTATCTAAGTAAATAGTCACATACTACAAAAGAAAAGTTACAGAACCCCCAAGAAACCACTTAGAAAAAAAAATAGAAATACGTAAATCGCTATACCACCCAATAATAATAATAAATAGTAAAATGACCCAATTAAAAAAAATAAACAAAAACAACAACATTGATGAAATGAAACCAAAGCATTTACCTTGTTATCGAGTTGGGAATCCAGAAAAGGGTTGGTGCATAGTTCCCGACATGCCCTCTGATGAACAACATAATAGCATATTATTAGAATTTCCGAATAAATAATGTTTAATTCCCACTGGTATCATGAATCTATATATCTATTTTTTATTTGTTGGATATACCCTACGTCAATTTGTATCACCATTGATTTGGTCATTCCCCTGCATTGAGTGTAAAAATCTATTTTCCCCATCTTTCCGTAAACCATAAAATATTTCCCAATTATAATTTGCGCATTTATTTTTTCTTGCATGTTTTATGTTCCCTTCGCTGTGTTTCCTGCAATATCTACTTTTGTAACTCTCCTCACATTATATTAATAATGAAATGGTTATGCCTCACATTGCAATTTGCGGAGTGCAGAGATCTGGGACTGCGAAGGAAACACAATAAAAGCTTCCTCAACACTCCACACATATCATTTATATGTTTTGGGTTTTTCCCAAAATCCATTTCCCTACTTTCAATCTATTTCCATAATTTAATTTGCTTATTTCTCTAATTATTTCTTGTTTTATGCTCCTTTTGCTATGTCTCCTATGATATCTACTTTTGTAATTGTGGTCACATTATTTCAATAATGAAATGGTTATGCCTCACATTGCAATTTGTGAGTGCGGATATTCGGAACTTTGGAAGAAACATAATAAAAAATTCCTCCACACTTTGCACATATCATTGAGATGTTTTGGATATTCCCAAAATTTAATAATATAATTTATCAAATAATTTATTTTTTAGGATACTGAAATAAAGATGTTTTTAAAACTATTTATGCATTCATTCATGCTTTTCAACATTCCTTCCAATTCTCCAAAAGAAAATAACATAAATGAACTTGCTGATTAGTTTTCTATTTCCAAGGTTGGATATGAATGATAAATTTACATGTTCTACTAGTTGCATTTCTTTCAATATTTATGGAAACAATTGCAACAACAAAAGCATAATTAATTCATAATTATTATATTTCTATAATCATTACAAATTTCAATATTGACATAAATACAGATAACAAAATTAGTAAATAGTAACTAGATTACATGCAATCAAAACAAAGGCCATAATTCATGAAATTTGGACAAATTACAGTTAATGCTTCACTATATTCAATGTGATTCTATCTAAGTAATTAGTGTAGAAAATAAAAATGTACCCACATGGATTCTAAGGCAGTATTCATGAAGCGATCATCATTATTACACTGCTTCAGGAATCTCTCTTCATATGCACATAACCTAACTTAACACAAATTTCAAATTGAGTCCTTTACACATATTTACGTATTTTTCCCAAGAAATATCAGAGTTATTGCCACCCCATTCTCTAATTTTTGACCTTTAATGGCTACTATTTTTAAATATTGAACAAAATACAATCAAAATCAATTGCCTCATTTTGTATTGCATTATAGAGGTCTCTCAACTTCTTCATTTCCTTGTTTGCAACAATACAATACTTAAGAAGACAAGACAAACAATACTATAAATTCTCTTTCCATAAAGAGTGCATCTATAAGTTATGAGTTTGTAAGAGATGTCAATTGGACTTGACACTTCATTCCATTAAGTGTATGAAACTTTGGCCCTTGATATTGTAAACATTACAGGTTTACTGGGCGATGTATATTGTGCCATGCTGCTTTATGTAATGTTGATACAAGAATGCTAAAAACTTCGTCCTCCATTTCATTCCTAGATTTTGAACAAGGGCCCATATTTCACGAGTTTGTGTTTCCTTGTTCATTATGACCTGGACAACCTTTAGACAAGAGGAACATGTTACAATTTCTTCTTATAGTAAACAACGAAAAAATGTGAAAAATATGTAGCATGAATAAACAAGAACTAACAAATGAGAACCACTAACAAAATTCAATAGGCTTAAATTCACATAAGCTCTAAATATATAACGATCTTACTATTATTCTACTATGAACACTTATGATTTCAATAGTTCTTTCCATTAAGATCTAAAAATATATATGTTAATCATAGCATTAACCCTTAATTAGGTTTTTAATATCCATTAATTTGCATTCCAAAAGGTGATATGTGTATAGGGATAACACATACGAAGTTGTAAAAGAGAAGGAACAAAGGTTTTGTCACACATATCGCTCTTCCACACATCCTTATAGACTACTAGAATGGATATTGGTTGTGAAGCCATGTTTATGTGTTGATTCATTGAATAAATGACGAAAACACTATTTTATAATATCGACAAATGCAATCTCCTTGATTTGTTAAGAAACAATAATCATTACATGTGTTAGAGTAAATTTTATTAAGCATTGGAATGATGTCCTAATTATGCGTTGATTCACCAAATAAATGTTTACGTTAACAGGGAAGGGACCTCTATTTCATAGTAGGATTAAACCTTAATTATTATTTTAGTATTCTATTAATCATCTGACTGATGTTCTGATTACGTGTCAATTATTCTTTTATATTTGGTAATCCATGCCGTAAAGGGTTAATGAATCTACGCAATATTTCACCAAAATGTTGCCGACGAATGAGGTAATGTGTGCAAAAATTGTACAAAGGGGATCTGCATATATCGTTTCAATACACTATTATGGATATTGGTTGCGAAGCCTTGTGCATCTTATTTACTTGTTTACAAGCAATAAATGATACTAAGCACTTGAACGATATGTTGATTACGTGTTGATTTGTCGAATAAATTCCAAAAAGACTATTTTATAATATTGAGAAATATGATCTTCTTAATATCTTTACAACGAGTAACCATTACACAATGCATAAGAGTAAATGTTATTAAACACTCAGATGATGTAAGTTTTATGTGCAGAGGTGCAGAGGAAGCTTCCATTGTGCTCCCTCTGCACCTCTGCACTCAATAATTATTTAAAATGACTATAACCATTAAACTTTAGAAAATTAATGAATACAAGTAAATTCTATAACATGATTTTATTCGTTATTGCATTATTTCTTCCTTGTATCTAGCGAGTGAAATATAGGACAAACAAATAATAACCACTAGCAAAATTCAATAGGCTTTTATTCACATAAGCTTTGTTAATAATAAGTTATAAAAAGATGCATTTTAATCATAGGATTAAGCCTTAATTAAGTTTTTTAATATACACTAATACAATCTATGGGGGAGTTGATATGTGTGGAGGGGTAACATACGTGGAGTTGCAGAAATGAGGGAACAAAAATTTTGTTGCACATATCCATTTCTGCATATCCTTCCAATTTTCTAGAACAAAGACTGGTTACAGAGCCATGTAGACCTTCTTGATTGTCTTACGACTAGTAAATACTATTAAGCACTCAAACAATGTCCTGGTTACACGTCGATTCACCGAATAAATGCCAAAAAGAATATTTTATAATATTGATAGATACGATCTTCTTGATTTGTTAACATGCAATAATCATTACACAAAATGCTAGAGTAAATGTTATTAAGCATTGGAAATATGTCCTGATTGTGTGTTGATTCACGAAAAAAATTCTTACGTTTACCAGCAAGATAGATTTTGTTAGTTGTAGCATTAAGCATTATTTTTTTTTTTTATTTTTTAATTATTTTTTAATTTTTAATTTTTTTATATCTGCTAATAACCAATAATGAAGGTTCTGCTAATCGTAAAATTGAGTCTTAATTATTATTTTCATATCCGCTAAAGCGTTGCCATTGTATGAGGCAATGTGCAAAAGAAGTATGTGGAGGGAGGATGATTGAATCTATGTAACATTTCGCTAAAATGTTGTCTACAAACGAGGAAATGTGCGGAATAAGTGTGTGAATTGAAAGAAGTGTGTGAAGGGGTTCCATAGATTGTTTGAATTTTCTATGACGAATATTGTTTGTGGAGACCTGTGCATCTTCTTGACTTGTTTACAAATAATAAATGCTATTAAGCACTCGAATGATGTGTTGATTACGTGCTGATTCACTAATTAAATGACGAAAAGACTATTTTAGAATATTGATAGATACAATTTTATTAATATGTGTTAGAGTGAATGTTATTAAACACTTGAGTGATGGATTAATTGTGTGTCGATTCACTGAATAGATATTAATAGTATGACTAATCCCTCACTCATTTTTTAATACTGAGTGTGGAGCCATGTGCACCATAGTCAATATCCATCACTACAGGTTTTTGCATCTTCACAAACATTTATGTCTCAACAATTTTTTCACATATATGGAAGCCCTGCATACTTGTCCTTTCTTGCATATTCCGGTACTAAATACTTTCAACAATTTTCACGTCATCTGTTGTAATTACAAATATTTCGTGATATAATATGTTATTTAATAACTTCATGGTTACTACCATCATAAAATATTGAAGTTTATCAGTAATCCTTGAGTCTATCGGTATATGGTTTGACATATATAAAAGATATGGATAACATACTTGTGTTTAGCCCTGGTCAGTGATGTTTGTTTGGGCGATATGTCATTACACATAGCGTGACAGTGAGGAGGAAGCTTTCATTGTGCTTCTTCCGCACTCCACACAACCTTAATAAATTAATTAACAGTAAAAACAAAATTATGTTGCATTGCAACTATCAATATTATATCCAATTACTTAAATTTAATTCTTTTATTTTTAAATATGTTGAATTTTTGTATAAAAATATTAGTAATTTATTAATTAATTTATATATATCATTTATTTAAATAATTAAAAAAAAAAATCTTATATTGAAAATTATTTATTTATTTCTTATAATCTTTGATTGAATGAGAATTATTTAATTTTTTCCTATAAACTTTAATTAAATAACCAGACTTGAGGTCTTATGGTTGGCTTCACTCTTTATACATATATTTTCAATCTTTCTAATATATATATTTTCAAAGTTTCACAGTAACATTGTTTGGATATTTATACTTGTATCCGATTGTTTACGTTTAACTCTTTGCTTATTATATTTGTTGAGGTTATAGGAATCTTATTATATATGTTGAAATTATAGGTATATTTAATCATATGGTGTTGTCCAATTATTAATCTCTTTGATCTATTTTTATATCACCTTATTTGAGGTCTGATTGTACACTTCACTCCAAAATTTTATGTATAATATCCAAAGTTTTATATTACATTTATAATCTTTACTTTTCTCAAAACATATTTTTCTTTTTTATTACATATAGACATATCAAAGTTTTAAGTTGTATGGCATATCCAAAGTTTTTTGGACTTAAGTTGTATTGCATACCTAAAGTTTTTTTGGACTTGGAAATATCAATTCATTATTTTTGGTATCAATGGATTTTACATTCTTTTGAAGGACTCTTATTTCAAATATCAATTGATTATCTTTAATATCAAGGGATATGTCTCGTTTCCATGTGTAAGTATTAGTTTTTCGAGGTTTCAGGGATATGCCTCACTTCCATATGTAAGTATTAGTTTTCCGAGGTTTCTTTTCTTATTGTAGGCTCAAGCCTTTTTCAAACATATGAAAAATTTTCGTATGGGATATCCAAGAAAGTTTTATATTACATTCGTATTCTTTTCTTTTCTCAAAACATGTTTTTATTTTTTATTACACGTCGACATATACAAAATTTCAGTTGTATTTCATAACCAAAGATCTTTTGGACTTGGAAATATCAATTGATTATCTCTAACATCAAGGAACTCTACATTCTTTCAAGGGACTCATATTTTTCAAGGTTTCTTTTCTTATTGTAGGCTTGACTCTTCTCCATATATATGGAAATTTTTTATATGGGATATCCCAAGTAAGTTTTATATTACATTCATATTCTTTGCTTCTCAAAACATCTTTTTCTTTTTTTATTACATATCAAAGTTTTAAGTTGTATTGCATATCCAAAGTTCTTTTGCACTTGGAAATATCAATTGATTATCTTTGATATCAAGGGAATCTACAGTCTCCAACGTCATTACGTAGTTCCCCTACCCCAAGGTTTCGTTACCCCATTGTTTGTTTGCAAGCATCTCCTATGCCACTTGTCCTCCACATGACACTACTCCTTTCTCCTGTAGTCACACTTTTCTCCTACAACAACACCACTTCTTTTTCTTCCCTTTCTTGTAGATATAATTCATTTGCTAAAAGATAGAAGAAATTACAATTGTGAGACATATGAATCGAGACAGGAAGATATTAATATTATGAGACATAAAAAATGAGACATATATTAACGGTGATAAGAACCAAGTAAAATTGCTGTGAAATAACTTCTCTTTACAAGATATCAATCTGTTGCCTTTGTTTTTTCCTTAATAAATGAAAATTACCAAGATCAACATGTATCTAAGTATCAAATTAGAATTAGAATCTATATTACACGGGATCTTAGTTGCATTATTATACTCCTCTATGTACAACTATGGTCCTTTATGTACATAAATAATAGGTTGTTAAAAAAGAATCCAACTAAACATTAGCGATTGTGCCATTTTCATTCTAAGTAATTATTAATTAAAAAAAATGAGATTGTGCCAATTTCATTTTGAAAGTAATTATTAATTAAAAAAATTGCAATTGCCATGTCTTAAGGCTACTAGACTTAGATATTGTTAGCTACCTATACCAATAGGTTCATTTTTCATGATTAGCAGGGGAAGTGCCAATATGATCTGCTTTGGTGATGCAAAGATCTCATATTCTTGTGGAAGATACATATCTACAGTTGGTTGATGCCGTCCTACTTCTGAATGGGTGATCCAACAATCTAAGCTGGGTCATGCCATGTTTCAATTTTTGTTGTAGACTAGAGAAAGAAATCTGTCCAAACTGTTCAATCTTGGCAGATAAGTAGTTAGGTAGAAAATGAAGGTTCCCAACTGCTTAATCTGGGGTCTTGGAAGTGATAAGGCTAGCCTTAGATAGAAAATCAAAAAAGAAAAGAAAAGGGCACATGAGGGTTTGCAAGTTTAAGTCCACCCTCCTTGAAGTAACAAAAAATGATAGGCAATAGAATGGGTAGGTAGATGGGGTTGCAGAAGCATGATCTCCTTCAGATCTCTGGCCTAAACAAAGGAAACACATGGTGGCCAGTGCAGATCTTCCCATTCAGCAGTTTTGTGGTAACAAAGTGAAGCATGTCTAACTTCCCAATCATCCCCCATCAAACTCCTTGCTAACATCCCAATACCACCTCTGTTCATAAGAGAAATCAAACTCTTTCATTGATTCTTGTTTTATAGAAAAGCCACATTTCTTGTGTAAAAATCTTTTCATTTTGATCTACTCTCCTAACTAAGTTTGTTTCCTAAAAACACTTAGTCTTTGCCTCCCATCATCCATATTAATCCCCCTCCCATATTAACTATTAACCACTATTACTTAATTCCCTATATTCCCCTTTTTTCGCTACTACTATATCACCATTGTATATAAAACCCCAAAGTAAATATTCCCTTTCCCTTAGGCAATATAGCCTAATAGCCCTAAAGGGTTGAAATACAAAGAAATCAACGCGCTAAGGCACAACAACGCTAATATTATGTATTGGGATTAAATCAATATTCGCTTGATTTATAGCCCTAACCCCATTTTGTGAATTAATGCCAAAAACCCATATTTTTGTTAATTTCCAAAGTCTCGCCTGGGCGCGCTTTTCCATAAAAATCAATTGTTTATTCTCCGCCTCCCCGCCGTATCGTCCTATCATTTTGGCAACCCGTCGCCTGTCGGATCTGGGCTTTCCCATCTGACGGCCCATATCGATATCGGACTGCCCCCGACGTCCGGACGATAGCACCCGAAAAATGTCAGAGGGTGACGTCAGGGCAGTGCCACGCATCGCTCCCAGGTTACATCGGGAGGCCGCCTGCCAATACCGCCACCGTACCATAAGCGGTCCGATGGAACCGCTTACCGCTTTGGTTTACCGCCCGCCCACGTCATGCCCGCGTCATGCCAAGTCGGCCCCGCATCAGCGCCTGGCCCATCATCGCTTCGACCTGTCCGCCACCTTAGCAGTTCCCGTGGACCACTCAAGGCCGCCACGTCACCCTGCCGTACCTGACCCCACCCAATGACGTCATCCAAAAAACGCGCCAAAAAGCCAAATTTTCGCTATTTCGGCCCAAAAAGCCCGTTTTTTGTGCTATTTGCGTTCTTTTTGCACTGTATTGCTGCATGCAATTTCACGTCCTCCTCGTCGCCAACCTGCAAAGAAATTAACTTAAAGACCGCGGGCGCCCTCAATTCACCTGTCATTCCGCCATTGGCCGTCTGTACCAGGTATTTATCAACATCTCCCCTCTGCGCCTGGTTTTTGCCTAATTCACCAAAACAAGCTAAAAAGAGAGAAAAACACTGTAATTACCAGCAAATCCTGGTGACCACCATTTATCTCCACACTGTAAGCCCAATTTCACCTACAAAACTCCCCATTGTGTCCAATTTCCACAAATATATAGTCTGTTCGCGCATTCGCAAACTGAAACTTCTGCTGCACAAGTTCACCGGGAAAACGAACCTTAAGTCCCAACATTTGCTCATTAAACCTTTTTCAGGAGCATTTCAAACTGTTTCCACTATAATTCACCTTGTTTCCTCTCTAAATTGCCCTGCTACTGCAAATTCATTGTACTGTGTTGCTGAGCCCAGAGAAACAAGTCCAAATACATATTAAAGCACCAAATGACCATGGAGACGCCAGTAGCTCTAAATATTCCACCCTTGAATGCCCCACACAGAGAGCTGGAATGGAAAGCCTTGGGTGATAGAGACTACCAGATGACAGAAGTAATTTCAATGGACAACAAATATAACATTCATGTACTCAATGAGCTGAAGGCCAAGCACCTCAGTGGAGCTGATATTTTAGGGATTTGGGACTCCAATTTTCCCATTTTCAATCTTCCTCAAGTCAATGTACTCCCAGATTTAATTCACCGATGCTGTGCCAACTATGATCCATGTCAAAGAGCTGTTCTCAGTCCCTCAGGTTCAGTTTTGTTCCATATCACCCTTGAGGCCATAAATGAGATGCTACACTTTCATACTGCAAAGCCATTAACTCCTCTCTCCATGATGGACTTGCTAAAGAAAGGAGGCAAGCTTTCCACTGCCCAAATCATCAAGATTAATCAGTTATTCATTCAACCAAGCTCTGAAGCCGTGAGAACCCCTCCTATAGGAAATCAATATCTCAATGAGTTGGGCAAAATTCTTGTGGATTTGATCAGTTATGTCCTGGGTTACAGGTCATCTGAGGATGTTGATGAAACCATTCCGGCCATGTTGTCTATATTCTCCCCTGGGAAGCCTCCTTCTGTCCACTATGATTATGCTGCATACATTGCCAATAGAATTCATGAGCAGTTGATGAATCTAGAGAGGGAAAAGGTGTTTAGATACACTTCATACATCTATCACTTGTTCCTATTTTATCAGCCTGATAGCTTCCCTATTACTCTCAAGAAGTTTGATGCTCAGGGAAACCCAAGGTCTGTAGTATTCTGGTCTTCAGTCTTTCATCACATCTCCTTTTCACCATATAACTACTGTGAATTCATAGACCTCTTTATCCATCCAGCTATGTCCTTGTTATTGGGTGCCCCTCCTCCAAGATTGATAGATGAGATGCAAAGGATTCTCCAGCTCTCAAAGGCCTACAACATTGGTGATTGGTACTTTTACCAACACCATACAGTAATAAGGATATATGGCTGTGAGTTAAACCCATTCAGGCTACCGAGATATGTCCCTATGAGACTCTTTGCCTTAGAATATTTCAGGCAATTTGGAAATACAGACATGGTCCATTTCCATAGCAAAAACAAGAAAGTACAACTCAAAATCAGGAACCAGCTAGGCCCATTTCTTTTTAACAAGAGGGAGGAAGGATGGAAGGAAGCAGATAAGATCCTAGAGGGCCTCCGATTGCAAACCAGTTTCCTCTGGGCACCCTATGACCCTAATCACTTCATTAGTCTTAGAAGGGTCAAATATAAGATGGCTAGTTATGATCATGTCAGGTTGCCTCACATTGAAAAATATGCCAATTTGTTAAGATGGAAAGAGGGCACATTAGAGGAAGCAAGTCCTAGAGAGGAAATACTACATAAAGAAGCAAAGAATCTTGAGAAAGAAGCTGACTTGGAAACTTGTGGGCAGGTTTCCTCTTCTTATCAAATGCAACTTGGAGCAGCTGCCTCATCCTCTACAGCCCACCAGCAGGCAGCTAAAACTACTCCTCAGGCAGCTAGCAAAGGTAAAGAAAAAGAGATGGAACAGGAACAACCACCCCCTACAGTAGAACAGCAGAAGGATCAGCCCAAACAACAAGAAGAAATGACTGAAGCTCCCATATTTACAGAGCAGCAGGCTCAGGAAAGTGTGCCTCCAAGGCAAGAAATAGTAGTGGAGGCCTCGGTGCTCCAAACCCCAATGAATGAAGAGAGAACCAGGAAGAGGGATAGAGAGCAGGAAACTCCCTTCACTAAATCAACAAGTCAACAAGGGGAGAAAAGGCAAAGGTTAAATCCTCTTTCTGAAGAAGAGATGCCTATTGGGCCATCCATGGGTATGGGCCCCCTAGCATGGAAGCATCTGCCAGTTCCTTCCAACAGGAACAAGAAAGGACACTTGGAGGAGAGGTCAGCTCCTCAAGCCAGCAAAGGAGGGCAGAGTCCAGTATAAAGCAACAGTTTATTGACATCAAGAAGAGGAATGAGCCAGTTAGACTCCAACTGTACAATCACTTGCTTAAAATGGCTCCCACAAACCAACAGAGGCTTATGTCAGCATATGACATAACAGAGGGGAAAATGACTATGAGTCATTTCATGCCTACTATGCTGCAGCCACAGTCAGTTGCAGATTATATAAGAACCAATCTTGAGGTACTTGCAAAAGACATTCACCCAATGGACCAGATAGAGCTTCATAAGCAAACGGGTGAGATGGTCTATTCAACTCTTGCAGACAAGACCTTCCTGGCACACAAATTGCAAAACAGTCTGCATAATACAACTGCTCAACTTGAGTTGGAAAAGGCATCCTCTCAGGCCAAAGACAACAGGATCAGGTCTTTGGAAGATATTATTATAGAGCTTTGGCATGACCCAAAGGATCCCAAAGCTATACAGGCACAGCTAAAGGAAAGAGATGCAGATATAGCAGCTTTGAGGAAGATGGTAAAAATTCCAGCAACCCTTCACCCTCAAACAGAAGAGGTTGCTCAATAGAGGGAGGACCAGGATGTAGCAGCCATGCTGCTAACACTACACAAACAGCTGGTACAAACAGAAGGGAAATATACAGAAACAGAGGCTGCATTACAGGCAGCCCTGCATCAGAAAGAAGGAGGTCAGACATGTCAGCCCCCTCAGCCAGTGATCAACCTTGAGGAGCCCCCTCAAATTATCACTCCTCCCACAGGACAAACAGCTGAAATAGGTCCATCAACATCAGCACCAGCAACAACATCAGAACAGGCTCCAAGCCTTGATATGCAGAAGATGATGAAGGAGATTCAAGTTCTGGAGGCCCAGATGGTAGAGCTAAATGAGGCCAGGGAGAAACTGGCTACAATTAATGAAAAGTATGATAAATCAAAGCAAACTGTAGCTGAAAAAACAAGAGAGGTGAAGGCTCTTGAGAAAAGGATAAAGGAGCTGGAGAAAGAGCTCACTCTTGACAAAATGGTGGCTGAGATCAAGAAGGTCTTGTGGGCCAATATTGGTCAATCCATAACAGACCAGTGGCAATACATAGAAACCATTCATGATCACATGGATCTCATTGGCAGGGCCCACAAGGAAAGTCAAAAGGCGAAGGCATCTCTAGGCAATATGCCTGAGATAGCCAATAGGATGATCAACGTCCTTAACAACTGCACAGGCTCTCAGCTGGCATCCATGGGTATCTCTGGTAGAACTAATACCATATTATTGATAAAGAGGGTGCTCACTTTGAGAAACTTGGTCCAGACATTGGATAGAAGATGCCAGGAAATGCAAACAGAAGTGAATAAATTTGTAGAAGAATTCACAGCATTGCATAACAGAGGCCTTCCCAGCTTACTGAACAGCGCAGGAAGGTTACTTTCCCATGAAAACTATGCCAAAAGGGTAAATACATTTGCCACAAATCAGATCACTGCAGGATCAAGTACCCCAGAGGAAGCAGGGCCTGCATCTGGGCAGAGCCTCTATGATAGAATAGAAAATTTGTTTTTTATTATGAATGAGATCAGACATCTGTTTGAAGTGCCTCCTAATTACTATAAATATACAGAGGCAGATGAAACCTTAGGTGAAATTTTGAGACATCAGTTGCCTACACAGGAATGGTGGACCAGCATGATACAGACATTGCTGTGAATAAACAGGTTTTCATCAAATTTCTACATCAAAATAAAAATCTTCATGTTCAGACAGGTGATACATCCACTATGACTGTAAAAGAGTGGACTGAGCCAACTCAGCAAACCAATTCGGCCACCAAAGCAACATCGACAGATGCAGATGACAGGACCGAGAAATCTACAGCTCGATAAAGCAGTAAAGAGCATATCATTCAGAATCAATACAAAGTGCCCAACCGACTCAGTGGCCTCCAAAAGTCATAAAAGTTTCTGACAAAAATGAAGGGTATTCATTGTATATTTAAGATACAAAAAACTCTCTTATCTACTATTTTGAAAGTTGGTGAACACAGTTATTGAGCAAATGACTCAGCGTTCAGATATTTTGTAAAACCTATTGTATATATATCCCCTCGCATAAGCTTGCTGGGGTTGTTGATTTTCTCTTCCAGAGAACTTATGCTGTAAATTTCAGACTTTTAATACAGGGAGCTGATGGAATTTCTAAAGCTCTGAGTTGTTTTGTTCTGGTGTGATTGCTTACTGCTGCAGGATTCCTACCTATTTCATGGCACAATAAGTTTCTTGAACTCTCTTGTTATGTATTTCATACTTTCGTAATCCATTCATGCTCTATATATCACGATTTAATAGCACAGAAAAAGAATAGTTTCAGGATTTGTTCATTGAATACCCTGAACTCAATCTATGCTGTTATGAAGTTTTTCCTCTAGTATTAGTTATGAAAGTGTAATTCTTAATTGCTTCACCTTCAGACTAAAATTTCACAGTGAGTATTATCCAGGAATTCGAATCTGCTCCTGAGTGATATATCTCTTTCTCATTTCAACAGCTTAGTGAAAAACTCTTAGTTGCCTTTCACTGGCTAGACATATTTCATCTTCACAATTTTAAGTTTGTTTCATGATATATCCATAAGGCCCTGCAGTTTTAACAATCCTACTCAATATCTCAAACAACCCATAACCACAGACTCCATTGCCCAATGGACTGAAACCCTCTGAAGACCTCATCTCAGCTACTGGAAGGCATCATTCAACCAAAACTATAAACAAAACTCTCACCTCATAACTAGCCTAAGATCACAAAAATAAAGCTAAAACTGAAAGAGAGAGCCCTCTCTGATTGCAGGTAGGATAGAACCTGTAATCCAAAGCTTGGTTAGTGGTTACCCCGGCCGTATTCCCTCAGGAGTCAAAGGGAACAACCTGGGTGTTAACATAAATGGCGACTCCACTGGGGATCCGAATAAACTTTATAACCCCCTGTCTGATCCTTAACACTGTAGATAAAGCTTGAGTGACAGCCAGACAGCCTTAGAAAAAGCCTCTGCTTTGCATTTGCAGAAGTATATAAAAGCTGCCTCAGTCAATCTTTGTCCGGTCTTAAGTTCCATACAATTGTGCTGTACTTGATCAGTCCTTGTCAAATATCATTATCTTCCTAAAAAATTCTCCTAAAAGAAATCACAGAAGCTGGCTCCTAAGAAGAAAACTCGCTATACAAGATCTAACCCAGATCCTGACCCATCACCTGAGTTTCAAAACCCAAACTTGATTTCAAGAATCCTTAAAAGACACAAATCAGAAGGGAATTTATCAGATTCAAGTTCAGAAGCAGGTCTTCAAACTAACATTCCAACCCCTGCCAAGGTTCCTCTACGTCCTCATACCACTGGTCCACAATCTACTAGTTCTTCATCCCCTTCACAAGGTATCCTTTCAACCACTCCATCAACTACACATACCCCTTTCATCCCCTTTCCTCCACTTGTCCCATTCATCCCTGTTATCCCAATTGTCTCACCAAACATGGCTAATAGATATGCTCCACTGCAGTTACCTGCCAATCCAGGGCCTATGCCTCAAGATTACCAAAGCAAGATTTCATATTTTGATGGTACTGGCTCTTATCCAGCCCTTCAACATACTAAGAAAATGCAGGACTACTTTGAAAATTATGAGATAGATGATGATGGGGTCAGAATGAAAATTTTTGTGCAAAGCCTAACAGGAGATGTAAGAACATGGTTTAGGTCACTTCCAGTAAACTCCATAGCTGACCCTGAAGCCCTATATCAAACATTTATCAATAGATGGGAGAAGAAAAAGGACCCACTTCATATTTTATCTGAATACAATACTATCAAAAGAGGTCCACAAGAAACTGTCTTGGACTATTTTGCTCGGTTTAACAATGTCTACAATGCTATTCCCCAAAATCTCAGACCCCCACCTGATTTAGCTCTATATACCTTTCCTGATGGGTTTGATTCAGATATGGCATACCAATTAAGAGAAAGGGCTCCCCGAACTTTAACTGAGATGCAAGACATAGCAGTTAGTGTAGAGGCCAACCTGATAGCTAAGAGGAATAGGACCAGAACTGAAAGAAAGACTACCTTCAAAGAAGAGCCTTCAGGTTGGGATCAGAAACTGGATGCAATAATTACTGGTATGCATAGATTAGGTGACAGAGTAGAATCAATTGAGAGGAAGTCATCATGGGAAGCACCACAAAATAACCCTATCAGGAATCCCAATTTTAGGAGAAATCAAAACCCTAACGTTGGCAAGGCCAGTTCTGAACCAGAGATAAGACCTCCGTTCCAAGAAAATTATACTGAAGCATCCACTTCAAATGAGCAGATAGATGATACTCACATTAACTTGATGGGCCTGAATGAGGATCAGCAGGTTTTTCTGAGTCAAGAATATCATAAGGATGATGACATTAAGCAGTTCCAAACTAAATCAGGTGAGTCATTTGATTTCAAACAAGGATATGACACAGCTGTCTTTGAAGTTCATAGGCAATACAAACTGAGAAGCAAAACAATAAATGTAACATAGCCTGAGAAAACAAAGGACACCCCACTACCTAAGAAGGCTATTGTCACAGAGCCAAAGGGCAAAACTGATTCAATTTCAAAGGAAGTAACAGTTGAAGAAATAACTGAAGCATCTCCCTCAAATCAACAACCAATGGCTACATCACCTTTGCAGCATAATCCAAGCAATACCTTTCAAAAGATGAGCAAAAAGGACAAACCTCAAGATCAGATTGAAAGCCAAGAAGAAGCCTCAAAGAACTCAATTGAGAAAGAAAAAGGGGTCATCCAGAACACCAAGATCCAATCTGAAAAACCTTTTGACTTAGAGGCTGAAATTGGTAAATTAAAGATAGCCATTCCTCTTTCAGAGTTAGCCAAACATAACATCTATAAACAACAAATCAAGAAGTCCCTTCAACTTACTCATAATAAAGATGATGTCAATGTGTTGGATGACACCCCAGAACTACTTTTCGGTCCAGAGGTTGATGGAAAGACAACAGTTACTGGAATCTTACCTTTTTATGTCAGCTTGCATGTTCATGATAAGATATTACACAATGCAATGTTTGATTCAGGCGCTTCTCATAACCTTATGCCAAAGTCAGTAATGGAGAGATTGAATCTAGACATTACAAGGCCATATAAGGACCTATTTTCATTTGACTCCAGCCAAGTTAAGTGTTTAGGCCTGATAAAGGATCTATGTGTGTCCCTTGTCCAGTACCCAAATAAAACAATCTTGATGGATGTTGTAGTTGCTGATATCCCACCCAAATATGGAATGCTGTTATCAAGATCATGGGGAGCCAAACTCCAAGGTTCCTTGCAATTGGATATGTCATATGCCACTATCTCTGTTTTTGGGCAGCCAAAGAGGCTATATAGAGAGTCACTCATGAAATACATGGTGAGCAGTAAAGAAAAACCTCAAAACTTTCCTATTTATGCAATCCATTCAGATATGGATTCCTTCATTCTGTGCAATAATGATATAGGTCCAATATGTGATGAAACAACTGTCTTACTTGAACAAGATCTGCATATGAGTGAGCAATCAAGCTCCCAAGAAATCAAGATTGAGAAATCAATTGATGAGACAATCCTAGAAGACAAACCAGATGAAAAACAAGATCTCCAGCTCATCATTCCAAGTCATAAAGAAGATGTTGAAAATCCCCTAAATTAAGAGATCCTATGGTTCCTTGAGTTTGATGGATCAATGAACAAATTAGGGGCAGGAGCTGGAGTGTGGATTCATAACAAACAAAGCAATCATGCACAAGGTCGAGCTTTTAGGCTTAATTTCAGATGTACTAACAATATGGCAGAGTATGAGGCTCTTCTGCTAGGCCTCAAGCTGGTAAAATCCTTACAAGCCACAAAGGTTTCAATCCTGGGAGACTCAGACCTAATTATTCAACAAGTGAAAGGCAATTTTGTCACCAATGACAAAAGACTAAGGTCATACAGGTCTGCTGCTATTGAAATACTCAAAACCTTTACCGAATTTCAAATAACCAAAATAGCTAGAACCCACAACCTTCATGCACACAGTTTAGCTACATTCGCTAGTACATGCAAACTGCCTTTTGAACCTAACCATTGTTTCATAGCTGAGATAAAACATAGACCTTCTGTCCCAAACAATGTTAAAGACTGGCAAGTATTTAAGGATGACACACAGATAAATAATTTCTTAACCTTGCAGCATGAATTTTCAGGCTTGAACATCGATGTTGATTCTGTGAAAGACACACAACCATTGAGTGAACAGGACCAAACAACAATATCACCCAAAACAGCAAATCAAATACTTTGTCCAACAACCTTTGACAAGGAAAAAATACAAGAACTTGACCAATCACATTTTGATGAAATAGCTGCTACAGAGGCTGAAATCATTGAGCTGAAAGACAACTTTCTACCAACAGGCCTAACTCCATTGGAGGACATTTTTGACTCAAATGATGTTCCTAGAAAACCAAAAATGCAGCCCCTTAATGCTGCCATTGAAGAATGCAACATTGGAACTACTGAAAACCCCAAGATAATAAAATTGTCTGCATCTTTACCTCCTGACCAGAAGCCTATATACATTGACCTCTTTAAAGAGTTCCAAGATGTGTTTGCATGGAGTTTTGAGGATTTGAAATCCTATGACACCTCTGTTATTCAACACACTATCCCACTCAAGCCCAATCAAAAGCCATTCAAGCAAAAATTGAGAAGAATCAATCCTATGCTTCTCCCTTCAATTGAGAAAGAAGTACAAAAAATGTTTAAAGCTGGTATCATAGCACCAATCAGGTTTTCAGACTGGATTTCAAATTTGGTCCCCACAAGAAAGAAAACTGGTGAGATTAGGCTTTGTGTTGATCTAAGAAATTTGAATCAAGTATCCCTCAAAGACAATTATCCCTTACCTAAAATGGATCACATTCTCCAAAGAGTGGTAGGGGCTTCAAGAATCTCATTACTTGATGGATTCTCAGGCTTTAATCAGATCCTAGTCCACCCTGATGATCAAGATAAAACAACATTTACAACCCCATGGGGGACTTTCAAATATGTCAAAATGCCTTTTGGGTTGAAAAATGCAGGAGCTACATTTCAGAGAGCAATGGATATTGCTTTTGCTAAAGAGATTCATGAGTTCCTTGTTATTTACTTAGATGACCTCACACCTTTCTCAAAATATGACCAAGAACATCTGAAACACTTGAGACAGATATTCATAACATGTAGGAAATATGGGATTTCCTTAAATCCTAAGAAGTCTCTATTTGGTTTGGAAGAAGGTAAGCTATTGGGTCATATCATTTCAAAGGAGGGCATTAGAATTGACCCAGACAGAATACAGGCCATCTTGCAAATGCCCCATCCAAGAAATATAAAAGAATTACAAGCCTTCTTGGGAAAGATCAACTTTTTAAGGAGGTTTATCCCAAACTTGGCAGAATTGATCAGATTACTAAACAACATGCTAAAGAAGGATTCAAAAGTAAAATGGTCAGTAGAGGCAAATCAAGATTTTGAAGGTATTAAATTGGCCCTCACCCAAACCCCAGTCTTAACAAATCCTCAATTTGACAGAGAATTCATAATTTTCTCTTTTGCCTCCCAGCATACCATTGCAGCTGTCTTATTACAGAAAGATGACCAAGGGAATGAAAAACCTATTGCTTTCTTTAGTAGAGCTCTTAGAGATGCACCTCTGAAATATCAGATCATGGAAAAGGAAGCTTATGCTTTGGTCAAAGCCATCAAAGACTTTAGGATCTACATCCTATACTCCCATGTTATAGCTTATGTACCAAGTCCCATTGTGAAAGACATACTCACTCAAGAAAACTTAGAGGGCAGAAGAGGAAAATGGATTGCTAACATATTGGAATTTGACATTGAGATAAGACCTACAAAACTGATAAAAGGGCAAGGTTTGGCTAAATTGATGTCTGAAGCAAACTTTCAAGCCTTGGATATTAACCAACTGGACAATGAATCGGAGCTGGTGACTCCAAAGATCAATGCAGCCTTTGAACAATCCCTGTGGTATTCTGACATCTGTTATATATTGCAAAACCTGTGTGCTCCCCCAGGATTGTCCAAAACCAAATCTAGATTTTTAAAAATGAAAGCTTCAAAATTCTGTGTTATAGATGGTAATTTACTATGGAGAAATCATGAAGGTATACTGCTGAACTGTTTGAATATGAATGAGACTAACAATGTTATAAAAGAATTTCATGTAGGTGATTGTGGTGGACATTTGTACTGGAAGTCTACTGTGGATAAGATATTAAGGGCAGGTTACTATTGGCCCACTGTCTTCTCTGATGTTAAAAAATTTACCACTTCGTGTCACAAATGTCAAGTGTTTGAGGGAAAAAGAAAGTTACTACCACTTCCCTTAAAGCCTATTGCAACAGAAAGGCCCTTTCAGCAATGGGGCTTGGATTTCATTGGGGAAATTCATCCTTCATCCTCAGGCCAACATAGATGGATTCTAACAGCCACAAATTACTTTACTAAATGGATTGAGGCTGTTCCATGTAGACAAGCAAATGATTCTACTATCATTCAGTTCCTTGAGACTAATATCCTTTCTAGATTTGGTTGTCCTGACAAGATTATAACAGAAAATGCTGCTGCTTTTAGATCCAAGAAGATGGTGAACTTTTACCACAAATTCCACATTACTTTGGGCCATTCTACTGCATATTACCCTCAAGGCAATGGTTTAGCTGAATCATCTAACAAAAGCCTTATCAGCATCATTAAGAAGATACTGGAAGAGAATAAGAAAAATTGGCATAAGAAGCTTGTGAATGCCTTATGGGCAGACAGGCTAACAACCAAAAGATCTATTGGGGTCAGCCCATATGAGTTGGTTTATGGAATGGAAGCCAAGTTCCCTTCATCATTAGGGGTCCCTGTCATGAAACTACTTCAAGAAACCCAGGCTGAACCAAATGACATGCAAAGAAGAATCAATCAGATTATTTGCTTACAGCAAACCAGAGATCAAGTCTATAGCAGAGTTCAAATCCTACAAGAGAAGCTGAAGAAAGCCTTTGATAGAAGAACCAAGGCTGAAGATTT
Organism: Pinus tabuliformis; assembly: GCA_031772625.1. Classification (NCBI taxonomy): domain Eukaryota; kingdom Viridiplantae; phylum Streptophyta; class Pinopsida; order Pinales; family Pinaceae; genus Pinus; species Pinus tabuliformis. The sequence continues at coordinate 311,597,652 of CM062806.1, read as the reverse complement.
CTTTATTGGTGATAAAGTGCTTAAATGGGATTCAAGAAGAGAAGACAAGGGAAAGCATGGAAAATTTGATTCCCTTTGGAGAGGGCCTTTTGTGATTCAAGCAGTGCAAGGAAATAATACTTATTTCTTGAAAAATTTAGATGGCACTGAAGCTGAAGAGGGCCCTGTAAATGGCCGGATGTTAAAGCACTATTTTGACTACTTTCCATGTATATAGCACGGTTTCCCCTTGTACATAATCAGTTATATATAGTTTTTCTTCCAGCATATCAATAGTTCAGTTTAAGAAGTTTTGTAAATAAGCAGGAAAAAGCTTGTATTTCAGAAGTTCCACAATGGTGACAGATTCCAGTTTTGAAGTCCAAAGAGGAAGTTGTCAAGTTTTGAGAAGAAGTCAAAAGCCAAGGCATTCTGACCTGCTGTTCTTGGTCTTTCAAGTAGAAAAACCATCCCCAAGTGGAGCCACTGTTAGCTACCTATACTAATAGGTTTCATTTTTCATGATTAGCAGGGGAAGTGCCAATATGATTTGCTTTGGTGATGCAAAGATCTCATATTCTTGTGGAAGATACATATCTACAGTTGGTTGATGCTGTCCTACTTCTGAATGGGTGATCCAACAATCTAAGCTGGGTCATGCCATGTTTCAATTTTTGTTGTAGACTAGAGAAAGAAATCTGTCCAAACTGTTCAATCTTGGCAGATAAGTAGTTAGGTAGAGAATGAAGGTTCCCAACTGCTTAATCTGGGGCCTTGGAAGTGATAAGGCTAGCCTTAGATAGAAAATCAAAAAAGAAAAGAAAAGGGCACATGAGGGTTTGCAAGTTTAAGTCCACCCTCCTTGAAGTAACAAAAAATGCTAGGCAATAGAATGGGTAGGTAGATGGGGTTGCAGAAGCATGATCTCCTTCAGATCTCTGGCCTAAACAAAGGAAACACATGGTGGCCAGTGCAGATCTTCCCATTCAGCAGTTTTGTGGTAACAAAGTGAAGCATGTCTAACTTCCCAATCATCCCCCATCAAACTCCTTGCTAACATCCCAATACCACCTCTGTTCATAAGAGAAATCAAACTCTTTCGTTGATTCTTGTTTTATAGAAAAGCCACATTTCTTGTGTAAAAATCTTTTCATTTTGATCTACTCTCCTAACTAAGTTTGTTTCCTAAAAACACTTAGTCTTTGCCTCCCATCATCCATATTAATCCCCCTCCCATATTAACTATTAACCACTATTACTTAATTCCCTATATTCCCCTTTTTTCCCTACTACTATATCACCATTGTATATAAAACCCCAAAGTAAATATTCCCTTTCCCTTAGGCAATATAGCCTAATAGTCCTAAAGGGTTGAAATACAAAGAAATCAACGCGCTAAGGCACAACAACGCTAATATTATGTATTGGGATTAAATCAAGATTCGCTTGATTTATATCCCTAACCCCATTCTGTGAATTAATGCCAAAAACCCATATTTTCGTTAATTTCCAAAGTCCCGCCTGGGCGCGCTTTTCCATAAAAATCAATTGTCTATTCTCCGCCTCCCCGCAGTATCGTCCTATCATTTTGGCAACCCACCGCCCGTCGGATCTGGGCTTTCCCATCCGACGGCCCATATCGATATCGGACCGCCCCTGATGTCCGGACGATAGCACCCGAAAAATGTCAGAGGGTGACGTCAGGGCAGTGCCACACGTCGCTCCCAGGTTATATCGGGAGGCCGCCTGTCAATACCGCCACCGTACCATAAGCGGTCCGATGGAACCGCTTACCGCTTTGGTTTACCGTCCGCCCACGTCATGCCCACGTCATGCCAAGTCGGCCCTGCATCAGCGCCCGGCTCGCCATCGCTCTGACCTGTCCGCCACCTCAGCAGTTCCCGTGGACCACTCACAGGCCGCCATGTCACCTTGCCGTACCCGACCCCACCCAATGACGTCATCCAAAAAACACGCCAAAAAGCCAAATTTTCGCTATTTCGGCCCAAAAAGCCCGTTTTTTGTGCTATTTGCGTTCTTTTTGCACTGTATTGCTGCATGCAATTTCATGTCCTCCTCGCCACCAACCTGCAAAGAAATTAACTTAAAGACCGCGGGCGCCCTCAATTCACTTGTCATTCCGCCATTGGCCGTCTGTACCAGGTATTTATCAACATCTCCCCTCTGCGCCTGGTTTTTTCCTAATTCACCAAAACAAGCTAAAAAGAGAGAAAAACACTGTAATTACCAGCAAATCCTCGGTGACCACCATTTATCTCCACACTGTAAGCCCAATTTCACCTACAAAACTCCCCATTGTGTCCAATTTCCACGAATATACAATCTGTTCGCGCATTCACAAACTGAAACTTCTGCTGCACAAGTTCATCGGGAAAATGACCCTTAAGTCCCAACATTTGCTCATTAAACCTTTTTTAGGAGCATTTCAAACTGTTTCCACTATAATTCACCTTGTTTCCTCTCTAAATTGCCCTGCTACTGCAAATTCATTGTACTGTGTTGCTGAGCCCATAGAAACAAGTCCAAATACATATTAAAGCACCAAATGACCATGGAGACGCCAGTAGCTATAACTATTCCACCCTTGAATGCCCCACACAGAGAGCTGGAATGGAAAGCCTTGGGTGATAGAGACTACCAGATGACAGAAGTAATTTCAATGGACAACAAATATAACATTCATGTACTCAATGAGCTGAAGGCCAAGCACCTCAGTGGAGCTGATATTTTAGGGATTTGGGACTCCAATTTGCCCATTTTCAATCTTCCTCAAGTCAATGTACTCCTAGATTTAATTCACCGATGCTGTGCCAACTATGATCCATGTCAAAGAGCTGTTCTCAGTTCCTCAGGTTCAGTTTTGTTCCATATCACCCCTGAGGCCATAAATGAGATGCTACACTTTCATACTACAAAGCCATTAACTCCTCTTTCCATGATGGACTTGCTAAAGAAAGGAGGCAAGCTGTCCACTACCCAAATCATCAAGATTAATCAGTTATTCATTCAACCAAGCTCTGAAGCCGTGAGAACCCCTCCTATAGGAAATCAATATCTCAATGAGTTGGGCAAAATGCTTGTGGATTTGATCAGTTATGTCCTGGGTTACAGGTCATCTGAGGATGTTGATGAAACCATTCTGGCCATGTTGTCTATATTCTCCCCTGGGAAGCCTCCTTCTGTCCACTATGATTATGCTGCATACATTGCCAATAAAATTCATGAGCAATTGATGAATCTAGAGAGGGAAAAGGTGTTTAGATACACTTCATACATCTATCACTTGTTCCTATTTTATCAACCTGATAGCTTCCCTATTACTCTCAAGAAGTTTGATGCTCAGGGAAACCCAAGGTCTGTAGTATTTTGGTCTTCAGTCTTTCATCACATCTCCTTTTCACCATATAACTATTGTGAATTCATAGACCTCTTTATCCATCCAGCTATGTCCTTGTTATTGGGTGCCCCTCCTCCAAGATTGATAGATGAGATGCAAAGGATTCTCCAGCTCTCAAAGGCCTACAACAATAGTGATTGGTACTTTTACCAACACCATACATTAATCAGGATATATGGCTGTGAGTTAAACCCATTCATGCTACTGAGATATGTCCCTATGAGACTCTTTGCCTTAGAATATTTCAGGCAATTTGGAAATGCAGACATGGTCCATTTCCACAACAAAAACAAGAAAGTACAACTCAAAATCAGGAACCATCTAGGCCCATTTCTTTATAACAAGAGGGAGGAAGGATGGAAGGAAGCAGATAAGATCCTATAGGGCCTCCGATTGCAAACCAGTTTCCTCTGGGCACCCTATGACCCTAATCACTTCATTAGTCTTAGAAGGGTCAAATATAAGATGGCTAGTTATGATCATGTCAGGTTGCCTCACATTGAAAATTATGCCAATTTGTTAAGATGGAAAGAGGGCACATTAGATGAAGCAAGTCCTAGAGAGGAAATACTACATAAAGAAGCAAAGAATCTTGAGAAAGAAGCTGACTTGGAAACTTGTGGGCAGGTTTCGTCTTATTATCAAATGCAACTTGGAGCAGCTGCCTCATCCTCTACAGCCCACCAGCAGGCAACTAAAACTACTCCTCAGGCAGCTAGCAAAGGTAAAGAAAAAGAGATGGAACAGGAATAGCCACCCCCTACAGTAGAACAGCAGAAGGAGCAGCCCAAACAGCAAGAAGAAATGGCTGAAGCTCCCATATCTACAGAGCAGAAGGCTCAGGAAAGTGTGCCTCCAAGGCAAGAAACAGTAGCGGAGGCCTCGGTGCTCCAAACCCCAATGAATGAAGAGAGAACCAGGAAGAGGGATAGAGAGTAGGAAACTCCCTTCACTACATCAACAAGTCAACAAGGGGAGAAAAGGCAAAGGTTAAATCCTCTTTCTGAAGAAGAGATTCCTATTGGGCCATCCATGGGTATGGGCCCCCATAGCATGGAAGCATCTTCCAGTTCCTTCCAACAGGAACAAGAAAGGACACTTGGAGGAGAGGTCAGCTCCTCAAGCCAGCAAAGGAGGGCAGAGTCCAGTATAAAGCAGTAGTTTATTGACATCAAGAAGAGGAATGAGCCAGTTAGACTCCAGCTGTACAATCACTTGCTTAAAATGGCTCCCACAAACCAGGAGAGGCTTATGTCAGCATATGACATAACAGAGGGGAAAATGACTATGAGTCATTTCATGCCTACTATGCTGCAGCCACAGTCAGTTGCAGATTATATAAGAACCAATCTTGAGGTACTTGCAAAAGACATTCACCCAATGGACCAGATAGAGATTCATAAGCAAACGGGTGAGATGGTCTATTCAACTCTTGCAGACAAGACCTTCCTGGCACACAAATTGCAAAACGGTCTGCATAATACAACTGCTCAACTTGAGTTGGAAAAGGCATCCTCTCAGGCCAAAGACAACAGGATCAGGTCTTTGGAAGATATTATTATAGAGCTTGGGCATGACCCAAAGGATCCCAAAGCTGTACAGGCACTGCTAAAGGAAAGAGATGCAGATATAGCAGCTTTGAGGAAGATGGTAAAAATTCCAGCAACCCTTCACCCTCAAACAGAAGAGGTTGCTCCACAAAGGAAGGACTAGGATGTAGCAGCCATGCTGCTAACACTACACAAACAGCTGGTACAAACAGAAGGGAAATTGACAGAAACAGAGGCTGCATTACAGGCAGCCCTGCAGCAGAAAGAAGGAGGCCAGACATCTCAGCCCCCTCAGCCAGTGATCAACCTTGAGGAGCCCCCTCAAATTATCACTCCTCCCACAGGACAGACAACTGAAACAGGTCCATCAACATCAGCACCAGCAACAACATCAGAACAGGCTCCAAGCCTTGATATGCAGAAGATGATGAAGGAGATTCAAGTTCTAGAGGCCCAGATGGTAGAGCTAAATGAGGCCAAGGAAAAATTGGCTACAGTTAATGAAAAGTATGATAAATCAAAGCAAACTGTAGCTGAAAAAACAAGAGAGGTGAAGGCTCTTGAGAAAAGGATAAAGGAGCTGGAGAAAGAGCTCACTCTTGACAAAATGGTGGCTGAGATCAAGAAGGTCTTGTGGGCCAATATTGGTCAATCCATAACAGACCAGTGGCAATACATAGAAACCATTCATGAGCACATGGATCTCATTGGCAGGGCCCACAAGGAAAGTCAAAAGGCGAAGGCATCTCTAGGCAATATGCCTGAGATAGCCAATAGGATGATCAACGTCCTTAACAACCGCACAGGCTCTCAGTTGGCAGCCATGGGTATCTCTAGTAGAACTGATACCATATTATTGATAAAGAGGGTGCTCACTTTGAGAAACTTGGTCCAGACATTGGATAGAAGATGCCAGGAAATGCAAATAGAAGTGAATAAATTTGTAGAAAAATTCACAGCATTGCATAACAGAGGCCTTCCCAGCTTACTGAACAGCACAGGAAGGTTACTTTCCCATGAAAACTATGCCAAAAGGGTAAATACATTTTCCACAAATCAGATCACTGCAGGATCAAGTACCCCAGAGGAAGCAGGGCCTGCGTCTGGGCAGAGCCTCTATGATAGAATATAAAATTTGTTTTTTATTATGAATGAGATCAGACATCTGTTTGAAGTGCCTCCTAATTACTATAAATATATAGAGGCAGATGAAACCTTAGGTGAAATTTTGAGACATCAGCTGCCTACACAGGAATGGTGGACCAGCATGATACAGACATTGCTGTGAATAAACAGGTTTTCATCAAATTTCTACATCAAAATACAAATCTTCATGTTCAGACAGGTGATACATCCACTATGACTGTAAAAGAGTGGACTGAGCCAACTCAGCAAACCAATTCGGCCACCAAAGCAACATCGACAGATGCAGATGAAAGGGCCGAGAAAGCTACAGCTCGACAAAGCAGTAAAGAGCATATCATTCAGAATCAATACAAAGTGCCCAACCGACTCAGTGGCCTCCAAAAGTCATAAAAGTTTCTGACAAAACTGAAGGGTATTCATTGTATATTTAAGATAGCAATAACTCTCTTATCTGCTATTTTGAAAGTTGGTGAACGCAGTTATTAAGCAAATGACTCAGCATTCAGATATTTTGTAAAACCTATTGTATATATATCCCCTCGCATAAGCTTGCTGGGGTTGTTGATTTTCTCTTCCAGAGAACTTATGCTGTAAATTTCAGACTTTTAATACAGGGAGCTGATGGAATTTCTAAAGTTCTGAGTTGTTTTTTTCTGGTGTGATTGCTTACTGCTGCAGGATTCCTACATATTTCATGGAACAATAAGTTTCTTGAACTCTCTTGTTATGTATTTCATACTTTCGTAATCCATTCATGCTCTATATATCGCAGTTTAATAGCACAGAAAAAGAATAGTTTCAGGATTTGTTCATTGAATACCCTGAACTCAATCTATGCTGTTATGAATGTTTTCCTCTAGTATTAGTTATGAAAGTGTAATTCTTAATTGCTTCACCTTCAGACTAAAATTTCACAGTGAGTATTATCCAGGAATTCGAATCTTCTCCTGAGTGATATATCTCTTTCTCATTTCAACAGCTTAGTGAAAAACTCTTAGTTGCCTTTCACTGGCTAGACATATTTCATCTTCACAATTTTAAGTTTGTTTCATGATATATCCATAAGGCCCTGTAGTTTTAACAATCCTACTCAATATCTCAAGCAACCCATAACCACAGACTCCATTGCCCAATGTACTGAAACCTTCTGAAGACCTCATCTCAGTTACTGGAAGGCATCATTCAACCAAAACTATAAACAAAACTCTCACCTCATAACTAGCCTAAGATCACAAAAATAAAGCTAAATCTGAAAGAGAGAGCCCTCTCTGATTGCAGGTAGGCTAGAACCTGTAATCCAAAGCTTGGTTAGTGGTTACCCCGGTCGTATTCCCTCAGGAGTCAAAGGGAACAACCTGGCTGTTAACAGATATCACATAAGACACCAATGTTGAAATTCAAATATAGTAAACCAATGAGAGATTTAAAAAAAATGTGGTTGTGCCAATTTCATTAAGAAAGTAACCATTAATTAAAAAAATTGCAATTGTCATATCCTTAAGGCTAGTCAACTTAAAGATATCACATAAGGCACCAATGTTGAAAGTCAAATATGATAAACCAATGAGATATTTTCATTACGCCAGTGAAAAGATTATTATCATTAAACATATTATTGCATAGACATAGAACACAATATACACACCTATAGAAAATTTTTTACTCAATTGATTATACTTTCTAGCATAGACATAGAACACATTATACACACCTACAGAAAGCTTTTTACTCAAGTGATCATACTTTCTAAAGGTGAAATAGTACTCTCTAGCAACTAAGGAGCATAAAAATTGAGATGCAAAAGGATGTATGTTGCAAGTTCTAGCCCTAATTCTAGATGTGTATAGTTGGAAGTGTTTGACTCGATGCAACTACAATCGTTGAACAACCCTTCAAGCTACACCTCTAAGGAACTCCTAAATATGCTTTTGAAAGTTTCCTCTCAAAATTTCTCCAAATTGATTTGGGATTACCATGCAAAAATCTTCTAAACTTATTTGCTTGCATTAGTCCTTGACTTTAAGACTCTTGCTAGACTTTGTTTTAACGCAAGGGATCCAACCTTGAATCAAGATCTAAACTCTAGTCCCTCTATTAGGTTGGTATAAAATATTCTACAAAATACATATGTCCTTTGATTTTAATAATTTTCATAGTAAATATTTGCTTCACAAACATACCTTTGAGAAATAAAAGTCAAACACTGGATACAGGTTAATTTTTGAAATGAAATTGATGGAATATTTATTTATTTTTATAGGATAATACCTTCCCACTTGGGATTTTGGAAGATTGAAGGATTTTACAAATGGAAAGGCAGCGACGCCTGTATACCAGAGTAGCAAGCCATAGGAAACTTTGCTTCCATATGTAAATATTATTTTTTCAAGTTGAACATCCTTGACAACCCCACACACAAGATGAACTCCACCATGCACAATCGATAAACCACCGCTAAAGGCAATGTCATTAAAACATAACTTAGACATGGACAAAAAATTTCACCTTTAACCTATGTTTTAGTCCACTTCTTCGTTAATTTGATTAAATGGAGAAAATGGATAAGTTTTACCCCCAAAAGGCAATACAGCCAAACACTACCATTACCAACTACTTGCATCCATTATGTGCATTTTCACCTACTCGTTGACTAAAAGGAGTGCTCAAATTGAAACAATATCTTTGCTTATTTTCTTGCATATGATTGTAGTTGCCTTGGACAAGAAAGATTCATGCAGTGACAAGCTACTTAACAGAACAATGAATAGAAGCAACTTAATTTAAACACTAAATAAAGCTTTATACCTTGATTTGTTGTTATAGTTAAGCCAATGCTAAAGGTATACCTCTTCTGTCAAGTCTAATAGGCGCTTGCGAATTTCTATCCAAAAAGTTGGGTGTAGATGACATTCTCGCAATCTCTCTATATCCCTTCCAATATGTTGTAAAAGATCATGTTGTTTCTACTGCCATGAACTTCATAAACCCAACATAAATTTGATTAGTCATCTTGTAGGTATAATCCATATCACTGCTCACAATCTTGAGAGCCCTCTTATCCACGATTTATTCTTGGAACAAATGTTTACATAGCATTCAAGTCTAGCTTGATTTGCAATGCAGATTTCATTTCCTAGATGTTGTTAACAGAACGAACCATTGATCCATTGCAGATGCAAAACCTAGAGTTGTAAGTGTAATTGGATGATGCAGTGATAGAACGTGACAATGTGACAACCTTGTGACAAGATAAGCTAGTGATGACCAATGAGATAGAGTTGGTACACACCAACTCTTTCAAACCACTAACCATTTGGCCACATGAAGATCTACCTATTATACATCATGACAAGCACAGTAGGAATTTCATATATGAAACAGTCATCAAATTTGATAGTTTCTACAACTCTAATACCTGTTTTAATCATTTTAGCACATAATGTTGAGAGCAAGAAAAAAGATAATTGTATTTAATTCCATCACAATGACAAATGAACTCTTTTAATGAATAAATAATTTTTTATTTAAAATATTTATTCCTAAATAAAAAATCACTGAATAAAAATATAATTATAACTATAAGACTATATATAAAATATTTTATTTTTATTTTGAAAATCTTTAAAATATGTTTTTTCTATATTTTTATTTCTTTTATAAAAATAACAAAAATATGCATATTGTTAAATAAAAAAATCAATTAATAAATATTTAATATTTTATTAGGTGGGATTAGTGCTAAACATTAATTTTATTTTTTATAAATATATACTTGCAAGTTGGACATTCAACCAAACATAACTTGAGGTGCACACATCCAGACTGCTTGCAATTATAGTCACCATGATATCTGCCACTATTTTCTCTTTCCACATATTTTATCCAAGGCTCCTTCTGACTACTTTCCTGGTTGTTACAATGGTTTTTCCCGTCAATTCTAAATCTGAGTAATGTTAAACTTTACTCAAAGCTCTTCTCTTGGAAGCCATGTTTATTAATTGTTTAGTGTGTTGCGTGTGAAAATAACTTAACATAAGCAACATTTATTAATCATCTAATGAGTCACTTGTAAGAATATCTTGATTGTAAATAGTACTCCAAATTTGAAGGGCAAACATCGTTACCCATGTTTAAAACCCTGAATAATACATATGCGAATTGTAATATAAACCGATGTGTTTCATGGAACAATGAGGAAGGGAATTCAAAATTTCAGGATAGTAAAAGTTATTATAACTATTTTAAGAGTCAAATTGCATATATATATAATATAAAAGAATAATAAGTTTAAATTATTTAATATATAAAATTTGAGTATTTTAGAAATTTTTAAGAAACTGAACTAATTTATGTATTTAAAAATAGGGGTATAAAAATACATTTTAAACCATGATTACCAAATTAAAATTTGGCTATACTATAAAAACAATTAAATTTAAAAAAATTCAATTTGGAAAAAAACTATGTTTTAAAATTTATCAAATCCACTTATAATTCAAATTCTTTTAGCTAATATACTTTGAAAAAAATTCATTTATATGTTCCAAAATTTATCAAATCCACTTCTAATTCAGACTCTTTTTAAGAATGTTTTGCCTAATTAATTGGGTCCCTCTCCTGAACTCTGAAAAGAGTAAGAATAATACATATATTTTTTTAATTATAATTTGAAAAAATAAATGACTGTATTAGATCAACTTTGATATCTTAAACCCATATTAAATCCCGTTAGATGTCTCCGGCCTATGTGATCCCTTTGTATACCGTTAAGCAATTTAGTGGGAAAAAAGCCATGCAGCGGCCTGATCCATCCGACCCGTGTTATGAATATTTTTTTTTTTTAAGTGTGGTTAATTGAGTAATAAGCTGATATGAGATCTTGTCAGTAGCAGAACACAGCTGCCCGCCAGAAGAGCCGCTTCTCCATAGTGTTATTATAGAAGATAAGCACTTCTATGTGATTGCTGAAAATTGATGTTGAAAGTAGACTTTCATATTGTTTCCACATTTAAAGTAACATTTTTTCGCAGTGTTATTAATAGTCATGAGAGCATTTGAACCTTAACTTTTTTATAAACAATTTTATGGATTCATGGTTTAAGGTGATGCCATGCTTTAAGTGATTTTTTAAATAATGCAACTCATTTACATATAAAACATAATTATGAATTCATTTTTTTATATACTTGAGTTAGAAAACATTTTACTATGTTTAATGTATTTATTTTAAAAAGATTTGTTAGGTTTATGAAAGTAAAATATTGTTATTTAATCTAATTAAATGTGTTTTGAATAGTTAAAAAAACAAGTTGTTAATCTAATGTTGAGACTTTAAAAAATTTAAAATTTATTTTAAATACCATTTTCAAAAATATTTTAATCTATTTTTTCCATAAGTAAATCCTAAAACCTTTAAAATAAAAAACTAATCAACAATAAAATTCAAATCATTACATTAATATACCCATCAATTTAAAACAAAAAAAATAATCAACAATAAAATTTAAAATCATTACATTAACATACCATCAAAATTTTAAATATAAGTAAAAATAATAACACTCATTCTTTTTAATGACCCAAACTAATTTCAATTAAAATTATATTTAATTTATATAAAATCCAAGTCAACTAGAAAATGATCTAGAAAAATATCATAATTTTTTTTTACTAAAATAGTAGTAGTGTGTTCTTTAATAGTAAAAGCATTATTAATACCATTTTTTTTTTATAACTAAAATAGTAGTAGTGTGTTAAAAAATAAAAGCATTATTAATACAAAAGTGACTGTAAAAATTCCAATCACATTCCAAGAATAAATCCTTTAAATAAGGCTTTCCACCTTTCTTCGAAGTATATGTGCTATGATTATTTATCTACATTTATTTACTTTGGTGAGCTTAATATATTACTTAAATGATTAAGTGAAAAGTAATGATTAAAAAAAATAATATTTTAAAGATATATTTCTACGGTTTCCACCCTGCATAATCATGTTGACTCGAGGGTGGTTCGAGAGTTGTGGAGCTCCACCACCCATTCTTCACATTGAGGGTTTTTTCCATGTGAAGGTGGTATGAATGATTGCCTCGCTCATCTAACTACTCCATCGGTTTATAGTTTGTCTAATTTGTTTGTTGTAAGTATTGATGTAACTAGTAACATTGTTTGGTTTTTTATATTTGTATCCAGCTGCTTAGGTTTAATGCCTTTCTATATGTTTATATATATTTTTTTGCATAAGATATTAATTATTATTATTTTATTTATTTTTATATAATTTATTTAATCAAATATTTTTAATAATTTTGTATTTAAAATTATTTAATATTTTTTTATTAGATAATAAAAATATTTATTTTTTTATATAATTTTTTATTGAATAATAAAATTTGAATTTTTATTGTAGGCTTCACTCTTTCTAATATATATTTTTTCAAGAATATTAGATTGCGGTCTGCAACTTGAACGAGAACCGAAGTTGATGCTAGGGTTTTGCATTAGGGTTCCATGGTGGGACGCGCAGGGGGGAGCGCCGCTCCCTCCTATAGTCAGGTAGTCATAGAAGGAGGCAAGGAAGCAGGAGGGAAGCATTTCAAAAAACCATCGGGAAAGATTTCAGAAGCAAGAGGCAAGGAGACAGTTGGAAGAAACGAATCCCAGGATCAAGAAGGGAATCAACAGGAAACAAGTAAAGAAAAGGAGAAGGGAGGTGGTAATGGAAAAACGACTTCCACAAGAACTACGGGAGTTTGCAAACCCAAATCGAGCATCATTCCTCGGGTCATATTGAGTGATCCTACGATTCAAGCGCACAGGGACCATATGAAAGAACATGCGATCATCTGCAAGTTCATGGGGTTATGGCCAATGGAGAGGGCTTTACACATCTGGATTAGGAGCCATTGGAAGCCAAAGGGAGAAATACATTTACATCTGGGTTCTAAGGGCTTCTTCACGGTGGTGTTCGCGAACCTAGAGGACAAAGACAGAGTGTTTGAAGGGGGGCCTTATTTCTATGCTGCGACAAGACTCTATATGTGGCCATGGATGATGAACTTTGTCCCGGAACGTGAAACATTTACATCTGTACCGGTTTGGATCAGACTATACTCACTACCTCTGGATTACTAGCTCCCAGAATCTTTGAAAACCATAGGCAACAAGCTGGGGCATTTTCTAAAGATATCAGAGGCAACTCTCAAAGGTAAATACACCTCCTTTGCCCGAATATGTGTGGAAATGGATCTATCTGGAGCCCTTCTAGAAGCAATAATTTTAGAGGTATATGATGAAGATTGGGTGCAAATGGTGGACTATGAGCACATACCTTTCAGGTGCCGCAAATGTCATGAACACGACCATCTATTTAGAGATTGCCCAACAAACAATATGGAAGGCAATGGGAAAACATCTTTGGATAGAGATCACGAGGGTTTTACCAAGGTTGGGGCCAAAGGGAAAGGGGGTAAACGGCCACACAAGAAAAGTAGTGAAGACAGAAATACAAGACACAATAGTTTCAAAATCCTAGAGGAAGTAGAGGAGAATGTGGAGATAGTCCAGGATAGGGAGAACGCATCCAAGGAGCAGGAAACAGAAGCTGAAATGGAGGATATCACAGTAAATAACCAGCAGAAGGAGGATCTACCAAATAACCAGCAGAAGGAGGATCTACCAAGCTGCATGGAAATCAGTGAAGACCATGAGATGACTCCAAGTGAGGCAGGAACAGAGGACCATGAACTACAGGAGATTCTAGACAGGGAAAATCTGGATCTAGAACTATTTCTGGAACAAGGCAGGAACAAAGGAGTGGACTCCTTACCAAAAGAAGACTATGATCGAGTTCAACAACTCTTTTTATGGAGGGCACAATCGAAGGGAACTGGTGTCAAAAGAAGCCACGAAAGCCAGGAGCAAAGTGGGGTCAAAACTATGGAAAACTCACAGGCACAATCTCCAAAGAACTCAAGAAGGAAAAGAGGAAGGAAAAGACAGAATGAACTGCTAAATGAATGTGGAAAACTACTGATTAACTCAGGTAAGATGAAAGATCTTACCAGCTATTCCTTTACTAACCTTTCTTAATGAAGCTTACAACATGGAACATTAGAGGTTTAGGTAGTAGAAGGAAACAAAGGAATCTGAGTAACAAAATTAAAGAAGAAAAACAAGACATGGTATCTATTCAGGAGACCAAATGTTCAATGGAAAAAATAAGAGAAATTCACAATAAATGGTTAATCAAGTATGAGTATTTAGAGGTCAAGGCAAATAACTCAGCAGGTGGGATTCTTACGTTGTGGGATCCATAGAAATTTGGAATCCTGGATGCTGAAGCTTCCAGGAACTATCTATCTTTGGTGTGCAGTCTGGTAGGTGATAAGGAAACATATATGATAACAAATGTTTATGGACCTCAGAAGCAAGTAGATAAACTCAAGCTTCTTAACTCCCTAGGAAATCTAAGAGCATGATATCCCAATATGCCTTGGATAGTTGCAGGTGATTTCAATATGATAAGATCTCTTTCAGGAAAAAAAGGAGGCACTAGACAACTAGGCAGAGATTATGAAGCCTTCTAAGATTTCATCATGAACATGGGACTAGTGGACACAAAGACAATAAATGGAACCTTCACGTGGAACAACAAAAGGGGAGGAGCTTCTCAAGTGGCTTCAAAACTTGATAGATTTATTGTCTCTGAGGATCTCCTCCTCACAGGACCAGCCATCACAACATCCATTCTGCCCTTTGGAGGTTCGGATCATTGGCCAATTCATCTAGAAGCTACCTTTATGGGCACTTCGAGGAACATGCCCTTCAGATTCGAGAATTCCTGGCTCTTACACCCCAAATTCACCAGTAACATTGACAAATGGTGGAAAGAGGATCTGAATATTCAGGGCACTAAAATGTACATGCTCCAGCAGAGACTGAAATATATTAAATCCAAACTTAAAGCTTGGAACAAAAAGGAATTTGGTGATATCCTCAAGGCTAGAATTGAGACTGAACAGAAACTCCAGGAAATCAATCAAATCAATATCATAGAGGGCTTCAATGAAGAGAGGCAAAAGCTAACTAATTCTTTGCAGGAAGAATGGGAGGATCGATGCTTACAAGAGGAAACTTTCTGGAGACAAAAATCCAGGATTCAATGGATCAAAGAGGGAGAAAGAAATACTAAGTTCTTCCACAAATCCACTATGGCTCATAGGGCACATAATAGAATCACAAAGATTAAGGATTCTCAGGGTGTTGAGCTTGTCTCCCACAAGGACATGGAATCAAATCTAGTACAACACTTCTCTAATATTGCAAAGGAGCCAATGGAGGATAGATCTAGGTTCAATAATCAGTTTATAGTATATCCCCAAGTTGGTCACTAGAGAGGACAACCACAATCTCAATAGGCCAATCTCGGAAGAGGAGGTCAGTGAGGTGATCAAGGAAATGCAAAGTGGAAAAGCACCAGGATCGGATGGTTTCAATGTTGATTTCTTCAAAGCCTGCTGGGATACAGTCAAACAGGATATCCTCGAAGTTGTGGAAGACTCAAGAAAATACAAAAATATTCTGAAAGCACTGAATGCTTCCTTCATAGCTTTAATCCCCAAAAAGGAAAATGCTATGACTCCGGATGGATTTAGACCTATAGCCTTATGTAATGTGGTGTATAAAATCATCTCCAAAGTGGTAGCCAATAGACTCAAGCCCCTACTACCTTCCCTCATCTCAAAAGAGAAAACAAGCTATGTGGAAGGACGACAAATTCTCAACAACATCATCCAAGCACATGAGGTGGTACACTCTCTCAAAAGCAATAAGCAAGTAGGCATGATTATTTAGTTGGACATTGCTAAAGCCTATGACAAACTGAGCTGGTCTTATATCAGAGCTACTCTGAAAGCATATGGCTTTGACCAAAATTGGATAAGATGGGTTATGGCACTAGTCACCACGACCAGCTTTTCCATTTTTCTTAATGGAGCCCCTTCAAATACATTCACACCTTCCAGAGGGCTCAGACAAGGCGATCCGCTCTCCCCTTTCCTCTTTGTCCTCATGATGGAAGGGCTAGGCAGGGCAATCAGAAGGGAAAATGTTGAAGGTCGAATTCAGGGGATCAAGCTCACCCCGGATGGAGAGGCTAATACTCACCAGCAATTTGTGGATGACACTATGCTGCAGGGCATACCCACAATCAGGGAAGCAAGGGAAATCAAAGATATCTTAAACAAATTTTCTATGGCAGCAGGCACAGAGGTAAGCCAAAACAAGTCCAAAGTTTTTTTCTTTAACACAAATATTGCTATACAGAGAAACATTACCAGAATTCTGGGTTTTCAAAGGGATCAGTTGCCTTCCAAATATCTTGGCATTCCTCTTACTGATAAACCTCTCAGCAAGAAAATATGGGAACCAATTTTAAATAAACTTCAGGACAAAATCAGAAAATGGACATGCAGATCTTTAAACTTAGCAGGGCGACTTGTGCTCACACAGGCAGTCTTGCAAGCCATTCCCATTTTCATGTTTGCAGCTATCCCTGCTCCTCAAGGTATTAAGCAACAGATAAGGAACATTCAAAGGGAATTTCTATGGGGTAGAGAAAAAAAAGTGGGCCTTAGTTGCCTGGGACAAGATCTGCAAGCCCAAAAGCCATGGTGGCTTGGGGCTGCATGATCTGGAAACTCTCAGTAAAGCTTCGGGAGCTAAGCTTTGGTGGCAATGGATCAAGAAGCTGAATGCCCCCTGGGCCAAGCTTTAGAAACAAAAGTATGCCAAGAACTGGCAAGAAAAGGATCTTATTAGAATGACATGAAAAATCAGAGGATGACACATTTGGAACCTTGCTTGGGAGAACAAAAGCATTGTTCAGTAGCATTGTTTTTGGGAAATCTGAGCAGGGGACCGAGCTCGATTCTGGGAGGACAACTGGCAACAGGAACCCATCCTCAACAGGAATGACCTGGCAGCCCCCAAGAGAGACACAAATAGTAAAGGCCTATTAATGGTAACAGATTTTGAGGACCAGGGAAGGAACAATGAAAAATGGAGGAAGTGGAAGGAACTAAGTTACAGTGATGAGAATCCTTTGAAGGCCATGGTAGAGGCTCTCACCATGGACTTAAAGCACAGACGGATTCTGGTTTCCTCCTCACATGACCAATTAAGATGGGGGAAGAATAACGAAGGTAAATTTAACCTCAAAGAGGCAAAACAAGCAATCACAAGATTCAACTTTGTAAATGTTGATAAAATCTGGAAGGAACTTTGGCAAAATCCTCACTGGATGAAATTAAAGCTATTTATCTGGCTTGTGCATCAAAGGAAGATCCTAACTTGGGAAAACCTCCTAAATAAAGGTTTCATTGGCCCTTCCAAATGTCACCTATGTGACTCACATGAGGAAATGATTGAACACTTGCTCAACCTCTGCTCCTTTTCTGCTAAGGTTTGGGACTGGGTGGCCTCAAGCTTCTGACAAACCGACAGGGACAGGCTCAGCATATCCAACACCTTGAAGAATTGGAGGAAGAACTTCTTAGAAAATGAGATTATTAACAAACCCTGGATGCTATTACCAGGCTTTGTTATCTGGAATGTTTGGAAAGAATGCAACATGCAGATCTTCACAAATAAAGCTAGCGAACCCCAGCATATAATCAATCAAATTCTAATACAGCTTAAAGAAACAATGAAGATCCTTTTGAGGTAAACTCCCACGCATCCTCCTCTACCTCATGAGGAGATTATTATTCTTAATTTGTGTCTTCAATCCATCAATCCTCAAGGAATAAGGAAGGAAGTGAGAACAATCAGCACACAGGCTAGTAGATGGTAGCCCCCTCCTCTTGGCTTCTTCAAAGTAAACATTAATGGAGCTTCTAAGGGCAATCTAGGGGAAGCTGACTTTGGGGGTGCAATAAGAGATGCCCAGTGGCACATAAAATACATCTTCCATGGCAACTTGGAAAAGGGTACCAATAACATGGTTGAACTGCTGGCTTTAGATCAATGCTTGGAAATCTTGGTGGAGGCAAATTTACAGAATGTTATCAATGAAGTAGATTCAGATTTAATCATCAGATCAACCAAGAAGATTCACAATGGAACTTCTCCATATAAAGTGTCGAAGCATTGGAAGTTGCTGCAGGTTTTTCACTGTATCCACTCTCACTTGTAGACCCTTAAAACAATTAGATTTTTTCATGTTAGAAGGAAGGCAAATATGCTTGTAGATATGTTGGCCAACGAGGGTGTGGCCAAGAAGGACAGGGATTCTTGACAGGCATGGGAGTTGTTATCTGAAGGGAAACTGCGAGAGGACTGCTTCATCCTGGCAACCAAAGATTGGGATTATGGATGAATAATGCTGATCGAAGGGATACGGGAGACAGGAGTGAGGATGATATCACCTAATTTGTCTACATTTATGGGATATGGTTGCTCTCCACAATTTTGTCAACTTTTGGATGAATGATGAAGGTTTTAAGTCGAGCAATGATGGAGAATGGATTGCCTTGGTGTATTTGGCTCAACGGGTTTCTGTTGGCGATTTCGGGCGGAAGGCTCAGCAAGGGCTACGGGAATGTTCTGGCTTTTTCGCGAAACCACGAACTCAATACCATAGGTGGTATTTCGTGCGAGACTTAAATGGTATCTGGTATTCTGGTAGGTGCATGCGATTCCACTCAGTGGGTAACACATGGCATCGAGAGGTGAGAGAAAACTGCTCTCATCGCGCGGTTATCCTCCACGCTTCTCGTCCGTGTGATATCCCCAATGACTGTTGGATTGAGATTATGTATTCAACGACTGAGATGGGTCGTGCTTGTCGCCTTAGGGTTCTGGACCTGTTGTTGTTTATTGGACCCAGTTTAGAGTTGCGGTCGGGTCTGTGTGCTAGGGGTAGTGGGGTCCACTGTGGGTCCCTGTATGGGCCCGGGCTTTCCACGAAACCATGAACACAAAACCCCAAAACCGTATATGGTATATCGTGCGGGACATGGCTGGTATCTGGTATTGTGGTAGATGCATGCGATTCCACTCAGGGGGTAACATGTGGCATCAAGAGGTGAGAGAAAACCACTCTCATCGCGCGGTTAACCTCCTACTGGCTGTTGTTTCGGGACTTTGCTTTCAATGGCTGGGATTGGTTATGCTTGTTGCATGATTGTGGGTCCCTTTGATTGTTGGTCGTTGGATCGGGGTTATGTTTTCAACGGTGAGGATTCGGTTTCATGGACTTTTTATTGTTGCCTCCAGGTCCATCTAGTGGATGTAGTGGGTACCACTTTGAGCTGTTTGTAGGAACCTCTTTGAGCTTCGGTCCCTGGTTTTTTGCCGCCCCTGCTGTCTGGGGCACTCTGTATATTATGTAATTTGAGCAGATTAATAGAAGGTTTGTCTCTTACTTATAAAAAAAAATAATATATATTTTTTCAAAGTTTAAGAGAAATATTATTTGAATATTTATACTTTTATCTTTGTTTAAGTTTAACTCTTTGTTTATTATATCTATTGAAAGTATAAGTATATAATAATCATATGGTATTGTCCAACCATTAATCTTTTTAATCTATTTTGATATTACCTATTGAAATAAAGGTTTCTAATAACTTTGTACTTAGAATTATTTGATTTATTTTTTTTATAGTTTTTGATTGGATGATAAAATTTGTATGTTTCACTCTTTTCCATACAAATTTTTGCAAAATTTCATATGGAATATGGATAAGTTTTGTATTACATTCATGTTTTTTCTTTTCTCAAAAACATAATTTTTTTTCTTTATTGCATATCTACATATCAAAATTTTAAGTTATATGATATCCAATTTCTTTTAGGTTTGGAAATATCAATTGATTGTCTTTGACATCAAGGGACTTTACAGTCTTCAAAATCATTATGCAGTTTTCCTACCTCATCATTTCGCCACCTCACTGTTTTTTCGCAAGCATTTCTTATTCCACATGATGCCACTCCTTTCTCATGCAGGGTGAATGCATGAAGATGAGTTACACTTTTGAGCCAAATGTGGCAACAAAATTTCAAGTTTTTCCTCTTTTATCGAATTGAAACCCTCAAAATTCATATAAGCACTGTGAATTTTGATTTGGAGTAAAAAGGAAAATTGTGGAGAATTATGTGGTTGTCCTAATGATATTTTTTGCAAAAAAATTTAGTGTCATATAATATGTCAATTTTTCATTAAATGAAATGCTTGTCCTTGCAAATTTTCACACATCTTAAGAGGTATGTGTGTGTTCATGTAGCATAACTTAGTCTAAAATGTGTAATTTTAAAAATATATATATATATATATATATATATCTCTCTCTCTCTCTCTCTCTCTCTCTCTATATATATATATATATATATATATATATATATATATATTTTTTTTTCCCCAAGGAAAAATTGTAATTTTCATTAATATAAGAAAATTACATATTGTAGATGCAGTGTCACATATGCTATAGTGAGGTTGTTCGCTTATAAAAAAGAATGTATCAAAAAAGATCTTTGATTCTCCATGCAGGAAGAATGTTTCTTCTGTAATTTCAAAATATCAAAAAACTCCTTGCAGGGAGTACAATTGTTTGTCTTATATATATATATAGTAGATCGAAATATACATATGTACTGATAAAATAAGCAAAAATATAAACATGAAAATTAGGCCCCTCCGGGCCAGTTATGCTATGTAGTCCATATATGGGTGATGGTAGTACTAATAATGTTCACCATCCCTCTGCTCCTGAATCATCCATGTACCATGAGATCAGTTCACAACTTCCTTAGATATCTAATCAAAATCTAGTTGCATTCCCTGTAGATATGGAAACAAACAAAGTGATCAAATTGTGCAATGAATCTGTGTGCCTCTTTCAAAATAGGTCTCAGAGAAAATGCATGACAATTTGATGTATTGTTTATCCAGTTGATAACATTCTTGGAGTCCCCAAAGATTTGGATATTTATGCAATGTTTCTCCATGGCGAAGTGTAGGAGATGTCTGAGGATGATCAACTCGGCATAATTATTGGTACCCCTTCCTAGACCCATTTGTATTTTAAAGTAATGAGAGTTAGAGAGGTATAGAATAGCTCCCCCCCCCACATCGTACATCCTATGCAGATCCATCGAAATAAGCCTAGGGGTAGTCTCGGTTGATGACCTCAGGGACAATGTTCCTAGAGGGGGGAGAAACATCATCATCAGGGATGGAGTTATAGGTGGCCAATATGCGGGCAAAGATAGAGGGCCAATAAGGGATGAAATTTTGGAAGATGTATTGGTTCCGTGCTATCCAGATAGCCCAACAGAGAAGTAGGGGAAGGTTTCTGGCCTTGTTCGGAGCAACTGATGTCCACCATGATATCCATGCATCCAATACAGATGTACCCTACCATCGACAATGGATATTGATGGCACGAAGGGTGGTATTCCACAGGTCCACAGTGATCGGGCAATTTAGGAAGAGGTGATCAATAGTTTCAGTGCTATTCTTACATATGCAGCACCAAGATGGTTCGTGATAGGGTCACTTATGCAAGTTGTCCCTCGTGGGGGCCTTTTTCTTGAGTACTGTCCACATAAATAGTCTCGTTCTGGGAGTCACCTTAAGTTTCCACAGATGCTTCCTCCAATGTTCAACAATCCGTGGTCGATGGTTGGCATCGATACATAGATATCCTTCCTTTGGAGAGTATATGCCGTTTTTTGTATAGGCCCATATAATCTCATCTTCCCCCTCTGTAATCGTGATATGCAATTCAATCAGAGAAACAATGTATTCTCCCCAGTGGTGATGCCAAATCTGTGGGAGATGTAGGCGGCATGCAGTCTTCCATGCTTGTTGAAATATAGAGGTGTGCTCTGGATCCACAATGTGGTTAATGTGAATGATACCTGAATTGTTGAGTAGGAGGGTCAATTCCTGAGGGAGCCTGTGTGAGTTGCCACTGCCAATCCAGGGATCTAGACCAATGCACACCGATGAGCTGGACTATATTTTCCATGTGATCCCATCTCAGATGAGGGGTAGGGAGTTTATTACTGCTTTCCAAATGATAGATATCCCAGACTTGTTCCAGTTGGGTCGTCAGATCCAGTCCATCGTGTTGTGGGGGAATATATATTTTGAGTATGCCACCCTTGTCCATAAGCTGCTTGTAGTAACCAGCTGCCAACCCAACTTAACAGCCAATGCAGTAGAGAAGTCGTACAATCTTTTAATTCCCCATCCTCCCCATTTCTTTAGTAGTGCTAGTAACTCCCATCTAGCCTAGGCAAAAATTATTCCTAGCTGTTTGCCCTTCCAAAGGAATCTATAACAGATATTTTGTATTCGAGAGAGTATTCCGCTATGGATCCAGGTTAGGGACATCTAATATAGAGGGGTAGCTTCAAGTACAACTTTAATAAGAACCAGCCGGCCTGCTCTGGAGAGGTACTTGTGGTGCCAGATATTAAGTCTTCTCTCGAGCTTAGAAATTAACCATGTCCAATCAGTAATCTTGTATCCGAGAGGTTTTAGCTGATAACCTAGGTACCTAATGCCATCATCCAAATGTTGTAGAGTGAATGGGAATCTATGGAGGGCGAACTAAATTTCATGTGGTGAGTAGCCTGAAACTGTGATTGTGGATTTTATGTTGTTGATCTCCATACCAGAAGCAGTTTGAAATATAGCCATGATGTTTTGTAGATCAGTTAGATCCCCTATACCTCCATTAAGGAAGATCAACACATCATCTACAAAGAGCAGATGGGCCAGTGTGCAACTGTCTGTAATCCTGATGCCTTGAAGTCTTCCTGTCCTGTGTTCTTCCAAGATGAGTCTGCTAAGGCCCTCCATAATGAGCAAAAATAATAGAGGGGAGAGTGGGCATCCCATAATGAGGCCTCTTTCAGAGTGAAAAAAAGGGGATGCTGATCCATTTATAAGGATACTGAAAGTTATATTTGTTATGCAGCACATGATCCATTTTATAAACTCTACGGGGAAACCAAGATGGGTTAACAACATTCTAATGTAGAACCAACTAGGACATTCGAAGGCTTTGGAGAGGTCTAACTTGAGAATCATACCTTTCAATTTCTTCATCTGAACGAAATGCAACACCTCTTGTGTAGTTCCTACAACTTCATGGATCTGACGGTCTTGAAGGAAAGCAGATTGTTCAGAGGAGATATGTGAGGATAAAATGGGACGAAGGCAATTATCAATGATTTTGACAATGATCTTATAGATACAATTACAGAGGAAGATGGGACGAAAGTTGTCAAAGGAGCCAGGGTTGTCAAATTTAGGGATGAGCGCTATGAAGGTGGAGTTGTAAGCCTCGTACATACGCCGAGAGATTCTGCAATCTTCAATGACCTTGAGGAGGTCTTCTCCAAGGAGTTCGAAAAAAGAAATGTAGAACTCAACCGACCAACCATCTAGTCCTAGACCTTTGTCTCTCTTGAACCATTTCAGTGTGGCTTCAAGATCCCCCATAGTGACAACCTTATTGAGGTCCATAACATCCTCCTAATCCACGAACCGAGGAAACAATTGCGCCACTCTAATGATTTCAGCCAATGATGCATTGGGGGGGATATTTATAGAGCTACTTGAAGTGACATGTGCCAAGGGAGGCTAAGTGCTGAAAGGAATTCATTCTGATGCTTTGTTCATTATTCAAGTGCCAAATGGTGTTTATTGCTTTTCGTCCATTAGAAAACTTATGATAGAATTTTGTGTTATCATCGCCTTCAAGAAGCCAAATGGCTATGCTTTGCAACCTCCATGATTCCTCTCTGTCTTTTAGTATTTTTCCTTTTTGTGCTACTAGGGTTGTGAGCCTCTCCTTTTGTTTAGGTGATGTGTATCCCCTTCCATTCCCATCTTCCAACGCGAAAATCTCAGCTTCAGTGCTTCTAAGGGTTTGATCATCCATCAATCTCTTATTGTGTGCCAAAATTTTTGATAGTCTCTTCAGCTCACTTAGATTATGGGCAAATCCTTCTGTTATGTTCCCACCCGTAGCAGGAGGATGGGACTTCCAATAATCAATTATAAGTTTAATGTAGTCAGAATATTTTAACCATGTTGAGTTGAACTTATATGGTGCTTTGGGCTTGTTCATACTGCCTCTGACTTCAAGGTATATCGGCGAGTGGTATGACAATCCCCCCGATCCAACCCACTACCTATAGTTATACCTCATACCTAGCAGTCACTCTTTAATGAGGAGGCGATCTAGTCTTCTAGATAGCCTATCCTCCCCAGTCCTTCTGTTCCTCCAGGTGGGTTGTAATTTAGTAGATGGGATATCAATTAGGCTATGGTCCTCCAGAACATTTTTGAAGAAGTCAGATAGTGGATCAATCTAAGCATGATGACCCCATGATTATGAATATCTAATAGAGAAATTAAGATCTCTTCCTAGTATAAAGTTATCCACTTGCAAAAGATTAGATATTAACAGATGCTCCCATTAGGCTCCCCGATTTTGGCATGGACCATATACATTAATGAGTATGATTTATGTTCCTAATTCAGATGAGTAGATTTCCACCCCAATATGACCTGATCCCCCCAAATGTTACATAACTTGATAGTCTTGGTATTGAACCCCATCACAATTCCTCTAGATCTCCCATTTACATCAAAGGCATGAAACAACCAACCAGGAAGCATGGATTCAAGGAGGTGAGTGATGGCGTCTACTAAACCCAAGGTTTCCTGAAGGAGTATGACATCTACCCGCTCGGTGCTAAGAAGCCTCCAAAATGCTAGTTTTTTTTATCAGGATTAGCTAACCCACGACAGTTGTAGGAGAACAACTTCATGAGGGAGATGACACTAGGGTGTTCTGTGCTCTAAGAACCTGGTCAATAGCTAGTTGGCGTCTCGAGATGACTTCCAAACCCACCTATTGTTTGGCTTTAGAAAGGGAGGAGGGTCTACCCCGAGGAGGTTTCAGAGGGATGGGAGGGGGAATGATACTAATGCTGATAGAATCAAGGGGTTGTGATCGAGATAGATATATCAGCTGGTAATTGTGAGAGTGAGACCCCAACTCAGAGTCAGAGGATTGGGCAGAGGTGTTCACCTTTGGGAAGGATGGGGGTGCATGAGAATGTTGGGGGGGGGGGGAGGCTGCAGAGTGTAGGCCAAGGAAGAAGGAGTCGGGCAGGAAGATGTAGCACCATGATGACAAACAAAAGAAGGTGAAGAAATACAAAACGAAGTAGTGAAATTCAAAGTGCAAGGAGTAGAGAAAGGCATACCCGAAGAGAGCGCAACCGCTACAGTCGCCTGGGCCCTAGTCATGGGAGGAGAGGGTGGCTGAATGGGAGCATTGCCATGCTTATTCAGATTCTCTATGGCCATATTTTTTGCTACTGCTTTAGAGCTGGCTCGTTGCTCAGGTGCCCTGGTAGCTTTGGATGGGATCGTCTTCCCCTGGTCCGTTGCTTTGGCTGTCCCGTTTAGAGGGCAATCCTTAAATAAATGTCCGACCTTGTGGAACCTCTTGCACGTGAAGGGGACTCCATCATAATCAAGGATCTGTACTCGAGATTAATGTTTCCAGTGTAGAGTAATGTGCTCTTCCAATCCCTCCCTAGTATCATGATGAACCAGAATCCTTGCGTACGCCATGATGCTCGAGGACATGTATGAATTATCATGCTCCAAATAGGTTCCTAGAGCATTCCCGATGCGCCTGAAAATGTCCCCGACCAGAAGTGAAGAGGAAAACCTGGTAATCTGACCCATAATGGTCTTGCGGCCAACTACTCTCTCTTAGGGTCGAAGAGAGGGTTCCATCTTTTGAGGAGCACAGGGGGTTGCTCAATGTTCCAGAAACTAGATAATACCCAGGTGGTATGTTCAGCTCTAGCAAAGCGCAACACAAACCATCCCTGCATGAGGGTTTGTACAAAAGGCAGTTCAGTCATGTAGTGTTCCCAAATCTATGCAGTCCATTACCTGAGCCTAGCCATGGTGTAGTTCTGCCCTCGAACCCTACCCACCAAAACCCTATCAGCAGTGTCCATGGCTTCACCCCATTGGATGTCCTCACCCAAACGCAGAGCAATATTCTAGGTCCTTGCCTTAACACACTTCGCCTTTTTCCCTGGACTTAACACACTTCACCTTTTTCCCTGGCCTGTGACCCTTGCCAAATTCTTCATCCTGATGTGCCCACTGAGGGGGACTCTGTAAGTCCGGTCCAAGCACTGTGGGGTGCGATTCCAGTTCTGGAAGAAAGCCCGCAAAACAACCCGAGGAGGGAGGAATTGAATGATGAGGAAGAGGGGTTCCTTGAGGAGTACCAAGGGTCCTCCTGTAGGGGCAGATGTAGGATAATGAGGAACATCAAACTGAGGGTGAGATGAGTAACCCAAGGGGTCAATGGAGTGGTCAGGTCCTATGCAACTAGCCATGAATTGTAGGGATATTGGCGATGAGGGGGGGGGGGGGGGGGGAGTAGTGGAAACCAGCTAGGGGAGGGGGTCTTCAGGTAGGGAAACGACCAAACAGGAGAGACTCGAAAGCGATGGCGAGGGCACAAGGACATCTGACAGGTCATTTTTTTCAGGGAACAACCCTTCCGAAATTGGGGGAGGAGACGTCCAGATGGAAGCATTGGCATATGGGTCATCGGAGTAATCAAATTGGTTGAGCTCCATGCCTAACTGTCCGAAAATGACGTGCCAATTGCCACTAGGAACTGCGATTCGTTGTCTTCGTAATTGCACCGCATGTGGAGGGTAAACGGGAACATGAAGTAGTTCACGGGCGCAAGGAGGGTAGCAACAATGGGGAAGCGAAGGAGCTGGTATCGTTGAGGATGGTTAGGCGAGGATAGGAGTGCAGCATATGCAGGGAATAAAATATTCCAAACCCTAGCCCGTATCAGGCTTCAGCTGAAGGGTTTTTCGTCATAACATTTCGTTTCTCTCCAATATATATATATATATATATATATATATATATATATGAGCATGATCTACACAAATAGAGCTAAGTTTTTCATATTAAAAAATATTTTTTCATGTATAATTATATTTTTCCGAAGTTGGTGAAGTAACATTTCAATTGCATTTTGCAGGATACACGTGTTCACATAAGGTTTTTTTCCACTATTTAATTAAATTAAAAAACCAATATTACCTTTTGAAGAGGGCTCATAAACGAAGATAGTGGTATTTTTTGAAATTTTTTCGTTGTGTATATTTTATGATATTGATTTTTTATTCAACCTCTTTAAAATTGTTCAAAAAAATTTCAAGCATTATGTTTAAAAGAAATTAGATGAAAAATATCATATGAATTCGAAAATGTCAAACTCATATGACATTGGATAGAGGATTCCTTCATGAATCCAACATGATCAATTCTGCCACCTAAGGACAATTTTTTCCCTAAGTCTGCTAGGGTACAAAATGGTGTTGCAGGAAATTTTGTAGAAGGGGTGCTGAAATTGTGGATTTTAGGATTTCAGGGCTCGATTGAGTGCTTAAAGCACCCGATTAAGAGTTTAAATTTCAAATTTCAAATAGCTTGATTGAGGGTTTCGTAAACCCTTGATTGAGCCATTAATGTGATTAATGGTGGCTCGATCGAGCCTTTGTAAAAAAAATGAATCTCATAATTTAGATTTTAGAATCAATAAAGATCTAAAATTTAAGGTTTTACCACATTTTAAAATTCCAAATTTCATTATAATTTGTGTTATCATGTGATGTAGAAACCTTATTAAATTTAATGTTAATATTAAAAAATTATTATTATTATTATTATTATGATTAAATTAAATTATGAAATTTGATATTAATATAAAAAATTTAATATTAATGTATTTTAATGATAATATTAAATTATTAATTTTGGATTAATATAATATTGTTAACTTTAATATAATATAAAATGTTATATTATAATATATACTAGCACAACTACATTAATAAATGTGGTTGATATATGTCGTAGGCATCAATAAAAGAGTCATACAAGTTGACTCAATATGTTAATTTTATTTAACCTTTTTTTTAAAATATAACGTAAGAAAATATCTAATATTTTAAAATCCTGAAGTAATCATAACCTAAAGAAATAAAACCTAAATAGTTTCAATTAGAACACACGAAGCGCTCAATGTATCTCTGATGGAGGTAGTTGGAACATTAATATTTCCATGGAAAATTATCACTTTCCCTCTAAGTGAATGTACAAAACACATTTGAAATCTTTCATTTAAAATATGTATTAAAAAAAATTGTTCTAAGACATCAAAAGAAGAAATATATATATATATAAACATTATATTTTAATTGTCAAAGTATTTTAAAATTTTTGAAATATAGAGGAGAGAGAGTGGGAGAGAAGGGCAAGAGAGAGAGGGGGGCACAAAGATGGAGAGAGGGAGAGAAGGTGAGGGTCTCTAAAAAAGAGAGGGAGATTGAGAGATGGATTTGGGCGAAAAGATATGGAAGGAAGCAGTTCAAGACATATAGAGAGAAAAAGGTGGAGAAAGGGAGGGAGTGACAAAGGAGAGATGGAGAGAGAGTGTGTATGTTTTGGGGTGATATAGAAATACAAATAAGGAGAGATGGAGAGAAGGGGGGGAGAGAACGAGAGAAGGAGGGAGATAGTCAATAGAGTTGCGGGACGAAGCTCGAGAGAGAGAGAGAGTGAGTGAGTGACGAGGGGAAGAGATAGAGGCAGGTGGGAGATAAAGGAAGAGAGATAGAGTACTTGAGAGGGAGGGAGAGAGAAAGATGGAGTTGGAGGGGAAGAGAGAGGGAGGTAAGAAGGAATACATATAAAGAGAGAAAGGTGGAGAGAGAGAGAGAAAGGGGGTGACAGTGGAGATGGAGAGAGAGGGAGAGGGAGAGAGGAGAATAGAAGGGAAGAGAGATAGAAGGGGAGAGGGAGAGAGAGGGAGATATAGATAGATATGGAGAAACAATGTGTATGTTTGTAGGGTGATATAGAGAGATGAAGAAGGAGAGACAGAGGGAGATAGAGATATAGATGGAAGGGGCATAGAAGGAAGAAGAGAGGGATAGAGGGAGGGAGGAAGAGATAAATAAGTATGAAGAAAGAGAGTGTGTGTGTCTGGGGGGGTGAGATAGAGAGACAAATAAGGAAAGATGAAGGGAGGTATTGATATAGATGGAGTGGGGAGAGAAAGGGAATAAAATTGCTTGCACTAGATGCATTGATTTCAATGTACAAATGTTGATTTATAATCCTATTTGATTTCTTGCATTAGATGCATTGATTTCTGTGTAGATGTTGATTTTTAATTCTATTTCATTGCTTGCATTAGATGCATTAATTTCATTAAAGATGTTAATTTATAATATTGTTTGATTGAGCTTGCATTAGATGCATTGATTTTAGTGTAGATGTTGATTCCTAATCCTATTTGATTGCTAGCACTAGATGCATTGATTTTAGTGTAGATGTTGATTTCTAATCCTATTTGATTTCTTGTAGCATTATATGCATTGATTTACGCGTAAATGTTATTTCTAATCCTATTTGATTGTTTTCATTAGATGCATTGATTTTAGTGTAGATGTTGATTTCTCATCCTATTTGATTTCTTGCATTAGATGCATTGATTTCAGTGAAGATGTTGATTTCTGATTTGATGTAACTAGATATATGGTGTACATTAATTTCAAGGTAATTAGTTTAACATTGTGCATTGATTTCAATGTAAGAACAAAAAAATGATTGACGAAGTGCATTATGACTAAGATTTTTTAGTTAATCTCAAATATAAACATCTTTTAAAATTGAATACAACTTATTTCAATCATACTTCGAGTTTTAAAAAATTGAATAGATCTTATTTCAATGATAAGGAATCAATTGAAATATTTGTATAACTACTTGCAAAATTTAGGAAAGTTGATAACATTGTACAAAATTATAGAAATGTTGTCATATATTGTTTTTTGACCTCTATATTAAATTTCAATGTTATTTATTTATATCATGTTATGATTAAGCTATTGTAGATAATCTCAAAAGTAATAATGTTTTTTAAAACCTATTTGTGTTCTCCAATCCTATTTGTGTTTTTTAATTGAACCTTGAGATAAGAAATTGATTGAAATACTTAAAAAAGTTGTCCATGCAATGGTATATGGGTGGGTCACAAAAAAATTCATATATATATTTTTTATTATAATATGGATGACTTTATAATTCAAATAATTTATTTTTAAAATTGAATTGTAATAACATACATGTTGATTGCACTAAAAGACACTTTCTACAAGCCAATATGAAGCATGATTGTAATTTTTTCCATGTTCAATATTAAATTGATACATGATATATTTTAGTTCATTTTAAGTATCAAAGTGGCTTGCATCATAACTTAATATTGTACTTATTTTCATATTCCATGAAACTAGAAATCAAAATTGTTATATTTTACTAATAAAAGTTATAGTATATAATTTTTTTTTAATCAGTGAAATAATTTTAATAAATCCATAAACTTCAAAAATTAATGAGCATTCATAAATGAGATTAATACAAATCCATAAAATAAAATATTAAATACATGTATCAATAAACTATCCATATGAAAATATATACAAATTACAAATATCACATGAACATCCATAAATTGAAATAATAAGCATCCATAAACTAAAATAATGTCCATGTACATCCATAAACTGTTCGTGTATGAAAATATAAAAGGTTTGTATCACATGTGAATGTGCCCTATGAAATGAGCCTGAAAGTATTCAAATTATCCACTCTAAGTACCACCATAACTCCTATGTGAGTTCAGCCACTCAAAGTAAGTGTCCATAAGTTGGTACTTCAATATAACACATTCAATTCAAACTAATTATATCAATATTTGTACAAAATAAACAATATGGAAATAAATGATTTTGAACCACATTTTTAATTACATATACATGAATCTACTAACCTCAATCAAGTTCAAATGCAATTCAGATAGGACGGGGGTCTGTTGAATCTGGGTTTGGTGCTCCCCTGCTTGTGGCTCAATGATTGGGGCTTGCATCGATGGGTCCACATAATCAATGCCTCTAAACCCAACGTCTCACTCATGTGTCCACATAACATCAACATCAACATCAACAACACTCTACATATGGGCCTATGTCCACAATGACAAGGAAAAATTATAATTAGTCTACAAATTAATTAGCATATATGTTTAACTTAGAAAAATAAAATGTTGAAATATTAGGAATAAACAAGTTTACCTCAACTATTGGTCCATGTGGTTGTACATAGTGACTCTCCTCCACATTAGTGAATATATGAGGTGGAGGTGGAGGTGGAGGAGAATCCATGGAAACATGATCTGGTCGATGATAGCCTGGTTGATCAACTGCCCCCTCAAATGACCTCATAAGCTCATCCATGTAGTTGGGTTGTGTCTACACAATGTCATGAACTTATTAATAATATAAATGCAACCTAATACAAATTATAAATTAATATAATAAGTATGCATAATTTGACAATAAGAGTCAAAATATTCATATATAAATGTACTTGGTTTGTGTCATGCAGGTCATGCACCCTTCAAGTCTCATGAATGACATCACGATACATACATGTATATGTCAAAAGTTGGTCAATGGGTAAATTCGCGAGAAATGCATCATCATATAAGGGTACTGGCGAGTCACGAGGAAATGGTGGTGCTCTCATAATCTGTCCATCCAATGCAACATGCACACTGTCCAATGATGTTTTCATGTTTCTTGCAATAGTTTCCCTGGTCTCACCATTGAGTTGCGACAACTCCTCTAGCTCTATCAGTAATACCAATCTTTTAGACGGTAGTAGCAAGAATCTTGGAGGTGGTGGTACATGCCCAGGGTCCCTATGATCTCCCTCTCGCTCATAGGTATGTCCCAAGTTGGGTCCATAATAATGAGATCATGTATCAATGTAATTCGACCTCATATGTAACACGAACTTTGCATATAAATGCTTGGAAAAATAAATGGCGACCTAGTCATGGTGGGGGAACTAGCCCCAAGCTCCAATGAATCTATCATTCACAAAAGGGGATGCATCAACATTACTAAAATATTTTAGTGGAATTGGACATTTGCGTCTAGCAGGGCGATTCAAAGGGATGTCAAACAACTCCCCATGAACATCAATGTTCTTGGTGGCCTCTTTCACCACCTCCCAAGTATTTGGGCCTCGGACCTCATACCTCCTAATGATCTATATAGAGTGTAGAAGGTGGATTTGTGGGCCCAAACTCCAGTATGTCTCGATCAACATATTGA
The DNA here is from genome assembly GCA_031772625.1 of Pinus tabuliformis. Taxonomy (NCBI): domain Eukaryota; kingdom Viridiplantae; phylum Streptophyta; class Pinopsida; order Pinales; family Pinaceae; genus Pinus; species Pinus tabuliformis. Next base: position 311,565,222 of record CM062806.1, on the reverse strand, counting down.
TGCTATCTAGCATCAAATACAAACTATGACGAGTCAGTGAATCGGAAGGGATGTTACATATCTCTTGTGTGATCCACGTATGATGGGTCACAACATCCTACAATGTGATATGATTTGTAGCATTGTCCCATAGAGGGATCAATGTTGCACTATGATCCTCAGATTTGGCCTATTGAGGGCCTGCAAATCATAAACATAATTTAACATATATAATTAGCAAACTAAAAGCATAATAACATATACATTAAATTCAAATACATTAGTTAAAGACAATTTCAAGACATAAGCACATAAAGTTTAAAGAGGATTTAAAAGTGCAGGAGGTGTACCTAAAATAGCTGAAGAAGGTCCACTATAGGTAGCATGATCATCAACAGAGACAAAAAAATTTCCTCTGACACTCCGACCGACATCTAAGGCAGGATATATGAGTGGAATGTGCACTATGGGTGGGCTACGTGAGCTAACATGAGACCAACCATGTATAACAGAACCCCTCGCACTGTGATGGCCCACAGTTGGGGTGTGTATATGGGACGCCTCAGAATATTACATATAATACATATAAACTAGTCCAAGTAAAAAATGTTCACTAAAGTATTACATATAATACATTAAAACTAATCCAAGTTTTTTTTTTTTTTTTTTTTAATGTTGAATTAGAAATAATGTTGACAAAAAAATCATTTCTAAACTCACGCAGAATAATCTAGCATGAAGTCTTAAATGTTAGAATCCATTTTTTGGTAATTTATCAACCAAAGTATTGAGTTCCATGCAAACACAGTCGAAAGAAGTGATCAAATCTACCTTCACACTTTTTTCTGTTTCTAAATAATGCATTTTAGTCATAATGCATAAATATGTAAATATATATGTAAAAAATTGAAATAAACCTATTTACAAAACTAATAAAATTTCATGCCACCAAAACACTCCAATAGACTTTAAGTTCTTACACATGACATGTACTAGGTGCAAGCACATGAAGACAATGTTTCTTGTACAACACACTACATAATGAAACAATATGGTACAAACTAGAAAAGAGTCTAAAAGCTTTTATCACTAGACCAATTGCACTTTTCATGATGGATTTAATGTATCTATCAAAGATGCATTGTTGAAACATATATATATATATATATATATATATAGAGAGAGAGAGAGAGAGAGAGAGAGAGAGAGAGAGAGAGAGAGAGAGAGAGAGAGAGAGAACGAGAACATAACATAGGCTAAAACATAACATGTTATGTTATGTTATGAACTATCTTATGTTATGTTACACTATATATATGTGTTTGTGTGTTATATATAATTATATATAGTTAAATATTATATATAACTAGGTTATATATATATATATATATATATATATATATATATATATAAATTCTTTTTTATATTTTAACTTTAAAGACTAATATTTTATTTTTAAAATTAGGATGGTACAATATTTATTATTAAAAATTATATTTAAAATATAAATTAATTTAAATTTTAAATAATAAAATAAAATATTTTATTTTATTTTATAGATAGATGTTCACCATGAGCAATCTTATTCATGATGTCAATTTCAAGCTCCTAATTTACTTATTTATTGGTTATAGTTTCGTTGTTTTCTATTTTGGAAAATTTTGGGGTATATTTTCGATCAAATTTGTTAGAAATTTAAAATGCATTTAAAATAGCAAAAAATAATAAAAAAATAAAATTTATTTCACAAAATTCTGAAAGAAAAACTTTAAAACATAAAATAATTAGAAAAAAAATGTTTTTACCATTCATAATCAGAAAATATGCATTTAATAAACAAAACATTGCAAGTAAGAAAAATATTTAAAACCTAAATTAAAGTTTTTTTGGTGGGTTCGAAGTGTTTTCTAGGTTGTTTTGAAGGGGTTTCTAAGTTGTTTTGAAGGGTATTTTTTTTTTTTTTTTTATGGTTTTTTGTGGTTTTCTAAGTTCTTTTGAATGGTTTTTTTTGTGGTTTTCATAATTTTTGTATAGTTCTTTTTTTCTTTTTTAATTAATTTGTTTAATTTTGCAAAAAATAAAAAATAAAAGACAAAAAATATAGAATACCTACATTGTTTTGAGTCTCTAGGACATTGCAAGGGTCATTGGCGAGATTGATTTGAACGCTTCATGTTTTGATTTCTCGATCGAGCTCCAATACTCTCGTTGAGCTACCTACACACTCTAAATCGAGCTCTCAAATGTCTCGCGGTCTGTGCAAATGGCGTGTGCAGACTACGAACAAGGTATTTTATAAAAGAAATGGCTCAATCGAACTTTAGGGGCCTTAAATCTTGATCAAGTGCAAATTCTCGATCGAGTGTTATCGCTCGATCAAGCCATAAAGTTTGATCAAGGGTTTGTTTTTAACCCTCAATTGAGCTACTTTTTTAGTGCCCGAGGAGCTCGATCGAGCACTTAAAAAAGGATCAATCGAGCACTTAAATGGATTGACCCATCTTTTTTTCCACCTAAACACATCCTCTCTTGCTAAAACTTGTAACCCAACTCCGTGATTTCGCCCTACAACCACACCTTTCTCATTTTTCAATAAGAAAAAACCGACATGCTTTCATTAATAATAACAAAAACTAGTTATGATAACTTTAGTGAACTACCCGCGCGCGAGATTTTTCGGAGCTCCCGCGGCCCTGCAACCTCGCATCCTGCGGCCCTTCGCAGGCCTCCCTCTGGCAACCCCTGATGCTGGGCCTCCGATCTTCCTCCCCGTCTCCCTCGTAGTCAGGCCCTGCCCTCCTCCTCCGGCCAGTGCTGCGACTGGCTCCCTTCTGGCTTTTCCATGGCTGCGATTGACCCCTCCCAGATGACAATGAAGACCAGGCTGTGATCTTCGCCTCTTTCATTTCTAAAAATTCTACCATTTGAAACAAACCCACAGCTTCAAAGTTCGTCAGGAAACTGGCTGACATCCTAGAAATGTCCCTTCCCCCTAGTCTCCCAAGGAAGGCAACGATCTCTCTAGCAGAGAGAGGTCTGGTTGGACAATTTACTGGCCTGTGGCCCTCTCCCAGAGCTGTACAAAAATGGGTGGAGTGCAACTAGAACGCAAACATCCAAGGAAAAATCGCAATAAGATTATGTGGAAGGGGTTACTTCACATTCCTCTTTGAAACCAAAGAAGACCGAAATCTCATCTTCAGAAATGGTCCCTACTTCATGGATTCGAGAGGTCTCTATTTGAATAGATGGTCCCCTGACTTCGACCCAAAAATGGATATACCTAATGCAGTCCTAGTTTGGGTTCGCTTGCCCCATCTCCCTCTTCATTGCTGGGGAGATGAATCGGTCAAAGCCATTGGGAACGCTGTCAGAAACTACATCGACAGTGCGAACCAAAGGACAACATGCACGATGTGCAAGGATCTGTGTTGAAGTTGACTTAGGAAAGGGCCTTCTAGAAGCAATCAAGATCAAAGTGGACCAATGGACCCATATTCAGCAGCTGGACTATGAACAAATCCCGTTCAAATGTAATGTATGCCATGAATATGGTCATTTTGCTAATAGGTGTAGTAAACTAAAAGAAAATGAAATGAATGAAAATGCTGAAGCTAGTGAAGACACATGGGAACAAGTAAAAAAAAAGAAAGCAAACCCCAAACAGTTTGGCCCAAAACCAAAGCCTCCCCCAGAAATCCAAGCTGCATCCTTCTCCCCCCCTCCCATCTTGACTCAGCCATTACCCTCTACAACAAACCCTTTCGAATCCTTGGAGGAAGAAGACCCCTCATCCCCCCTCTCTCCTCCTGATCCCCAGGAGCCCCCTCTCCCTGAAAGCCAACGCCAAGACACTATCGAATCCTCATTGCCTCTTACTATTTCCTCTCAGCCTCTTCTTGATCCTCCCCTCAACAGAATCACCATAAGCTCATCTAAAGATCTCAGGGGTTCTAGTGAACCCTCCAAGAAACCTGGCCCAGGCAGGAAATCTGCTAAGTAGCACAGGGATGAGAATGCGCAAAAGGACATAGCAATGGGAACGCAGACACCCATAGAAACTTATATCCTGGGACATCATGACAAGAAAGCAATCAACAAGGACCAAGGGGGCCGAGCACCTCCCCGCATACCGCCTATCCAATGATGAAAATATTATATTGTAACATCAGGGGACTTGGGCACCCCTCTAAGGTAGCAACCCTAAGGGATCTTATCATTTCTGAGAAGCCTAGAATTATTATGTTACAAGAAACAAAACAAAACCACAAGGAAATGAGTAAAGTCATTGAGCAAAAGAGACAATATAGAGGAAGCATTAGTGAGGCAAGAGGAGCCTTAGGAGGAATAGCAACAATTTGGAATCAAGGTATATGGAACTGTATTTTGGAAACAATAAATCAACACTGGATCAAAACAACTCTGGAAAATAAATCAGATCAGCAAGCCATTATCATCTACAACATCTATGTGCCGAATCACTGCAGAGATAAGGATAGTTGTTGGCATGATCTAAAAGACAGTCTGGACGCAGAAGAGAACACTAAGATTATTCTAGGAGGTGATTTTAATTTAATCCTCCATGCCAATGAGAAAAGGGGAGGCAGTTTTACACTTGATCCATATAGAATATAGCTGGAAAATATCATGCAAGAGCATGATCTTATGGATGTCCCTCCAAAAAACCGTAGATACACCTATAACAACTGCAGGATGGGTGCTGGTAACATCATGGAGTGGTTGGACAAAATTCTCATCAATATTACACTTCTCTCTGCTTTCTCCATCGGATATGCTAACATTCTAACGTGCTCTGCCTCCGACCACTTCCCAATATCTCTAACGCTGGAAAATCATAGGCCTCTTGGGCCCATTCCATTTAGATACAATTCTCTCTGGAATGATATACCAAAAGTTGTAGGAATTGTTTACAGCTCTTGGATCCAACACGTGGAAGGCTCTCTTGGTTTCATTTGGGAAACAAAACTACAGAAAACAAAACAAGCCATCAAAGAATGGGCTAAAACAAAGTATCAAGAACCAGAGAAGGTAAAAAAGGAAATTAAGAACAATCTGGAGAGTATCCAAAGAGAAATAGAGGATAATGGCCTTAACCAAGAGAACAAATAGCAAGAAAATGAACTCTACTTACAACTATACCGAGTTAACAGAGAAGAGGAAACAAAATGGAGGCTCAAGTCGAGACAATTATGGTTACAAGGGGGTGACAAGAACTCAGATTTTTTTCACAAGCAAATGATAGCCAGAAAGATAAGGAATAATGTTAGCTCCATCCTAGATGCAGAAGGTGATAGACAAAGCACTCAGGAAGCCATTCAAAGAGCTGCTACAGATCACTATCCGGACTTGCTAACTGAAACAAAGGAAGCAGAGGATTATACAGATTTACTGCAACATCTCCCAACAGGGATAAGCAGGGAAATGAATGACATTTTAAGCAAGGAGATAGATGACGAGGAAATCAGGAGATCAATCTAGACTCTTCAACCTGATAAAGCCTCAGAACCGGATGGCTTTCCCATCTGCTTTTATCGAGCATTCTGGGGGATTATTAAAAAGGACTTGACAAAAATGCTCAATTGGATCCAACAAAAAGGCAAAATAGGAGGATATACCGATGCTACTCATCTACCACTCATCCCCAAAGAAAACATGCCATCTTCCTTTGCTCGTTTCATGCCCATATCACTCTGTAACTCCTCCTATAAAATCTTGACAAAAATCATTGCTACCTGCCTAAATCCTTTGCTCCCTTCTCTCATTTCCGAAAATCAAGGGGGATTCTTAGCCAACAGAAAAATAACTGATTCCATTTTACTTGTGCAAGAAGCCATCCATTCAAGTCAAACCAGAAATGAGAAAGGGTTTATCCTCAAGCTTGATCTGGCCAATGCATTTGACAGAGTGAGGCACTCCTTTCTCTTGGAAGCTTTGAAGAAGATGGGATTTGATGACCGCTTTCTCAACCTCATTCGAGCCTGCATTTCGGGGCCATGGATCTCCCCTCTTGTAAATGGCAGACCTGGAGAAGCTTTCCAATCCTCCATAGGCCTCAGACAAGGTTGCCCCCTCTCTCCTTATCTCTTCATTCTAATGGCTAAATCCTTTAGCAGAGCTTTGGACTTCAGCCGGAGGGTTGGCTTAATCACAGGAATAAAATTTGGGGATGGGGTCAAGAACATAAATCACTAATAATTTACCGATGACAGCCTGCTGATTGGAGGGGCTTCCACCACAATAGCCAAGCGCTTCAAATCTCTCCTTGACAAATACATGAGCTACTCTGGCGGAATGATAAATAATTTGAAAAGCTGCATATATGGCTGGAACACAATAGTATAGGTGCTTCACAATATCTCCAACATCTTTGGAGTCACATGCAAGTATGATTGGACTCACTTCTCTTACTTGGGCATGCCTGTAAGTGCTGGACCTTTGAGAGCAGAATTCTGGGACACAGTAGTTGACAAAATGAAAAGAAAAGTGCAGCAGTGGGGATCTATTTGGCTCAACCCAGCTGGTCACCTCACTCTTCTTAAGTCAGGTATATCTTCTCTCCCCCTATATCATTTTTCTCTTCTTCAACCTCCGGCCTCCTTCCACAACAAAATGGAAATCATCCTTCGCTAATTCCTATGGCAGGGGGGGAAAAATGATAAAAAGAAATTCAACTTGATTAACTGGAAGTAGGTGACCCAGCCCCAATATCGAGGAGGTCTTGGAATTAGATCTCCTAAATTTCTCAATTTAGCCTTTGGAGGCAAAAGTGTCTGGAGACTCATTACTGGACTCCCAGCATGGTGGAAAAAAATTCTGGAAATTAAATACCTCAATTTTCCTAGACAAAAACTTCTTGATCGATATATTCCCAATAGAGAATCCTCCAAAATTTGGCGATTATGCAAGAGAGCAATTCCACTAATCGCTCAAGATACTTCAAAAATCCCCAAGGGAGGTGCAAGCATCAATATTGGAGCAGACAAAATCATGGGTCAGCAACCAATAAACATACATGGGGGAGTCCACCCTATCCTTTACTTTTTTGAAAGAACATGCATTCATTACCTGGACCAGATCTTCCAATGGGATCCTCACACCCTTATTTGGTCAGGTTGGGCCTTCCCAGCCATACCCAATAGTCTTAACGCAAGTCTTTCTGTCCTTCAATCCCATTTGCACAGTTAGCCCCTATAAAAAAGAACTATCTTGATGGGTTTCTTTGGGACCCATCTGGATCCTCTTACACCATCCAAGCTGCTCACAATTATCTTTGCAACGTCAACTAACCCATGCCAAGTTGGCACCACTGGAAGGTGGTTTGGAAATCTGAGGCAATTCCAAAAATCAAGTTTTTTCTCTGGACCCTCCTCAAAGGGAAAGTCCTCACGGCCGAAAATTTGCAAAAGAGGGGAATTAATGGCCCCTCTCGTTGTCCTAACTGCTTAACTACTAAAGAATCAATGCATCATCTCTTTATTGAATGCTCTTTTGCCATCAACTGCTGGAGGAACTTGTCTCATAACAATCAAATCCCATGGAACACCCAAAACACCATAGGAGAAATTCTTTACAAATGGAAAAAAACTACCCGTGGCAGCATAGGAAAAATAACATAGTGAAGAGAGTCCGAGAAATTCTTCCCCAAAATATGCTATGGAATATTTGGCTGGCACGAAATCGAAAGGTTTTTAAGGATAAGGACTCGACTGTTAGAAGCCTTTGCACCAAGGCAAGGAGTCTTGCCCTTGAGATCATCTCAGTTAAGAATCCGAGAAGTATAAATGTCAGTGAACTCAGCATAGAAGAACGCATTTCCATTGGACACCTGTTAGACCAAAACACCAACAATCAGAAGGGCAATGCTGCTAGCAACAGAAACAACAATGTTTCCCCTAACTAGAAGATTAGGCTAAAAGAGGAAGAATTTGCAGGTTGGCTTAAAAACAAAAATAGGCATTATCTCTGTTTTGATGGGGCCTCAAAGTCAAATCCTGGGGCAGTAGGGGCGGGAGGAGTTATTTTTAATGCTAATGGGGATAACATACTCTCATACGAGTGGGGTCTAGGCCACACTTCCAATAACATAGCAGAATCCCTGGCCCTTTACTAAGGTCTTATCCAACTTGGGAAGCTTGGTATAGACACAGTCACGATATTGGGAGACTCGGCGATAGTTGTCAGTGCAATGGTTCAGAACAGGGATCTTCCCAATGCCCTCCTTCAACAGATTATCAGACGGTGCCAAATTTTAGGACACACCATGAAAGATGTGCACTACTATCATGTTTTGCGATTGTTCAATAAAATTGCTGACAGTCAAGCCAACAAAGCTTGTGCCAGATCACTGGGCTGCCTTATCTGCAATGGCGTGGAATCATTTCAGCATATACCATAATGAAGAGACCTCTTGGATCCCAACAACATCTCAGCTCATCCGATATACCTTTGGTTTCTGCTGTTCCTTTTTCCCGAAGGAACAACAGAAACGGAACAACAGAAAAGGAACAACAAGAAAAACAGAACAATAGAAAAGGAACAACAAAAAATACAGCAGAAAAGGAACAGCAGAAAAGGAGCAACAGAAAAAACAGAACTGCAGAAAAGGAACAACAGAAAAGGAACATCAGAAAAACGGAACAACAGAAAAGAAAAACGCAGCTCCAACAAGTTTGTCAAGCTTGAAGCAAGTCGGTGCCGACGACAAACCTGAAGAGTCCACTACTCGACACATCAGCCACAGTAATATAGATTGATATGTTTTGTAAATGCTGTTATTTACTACTGCAGTTTTTTAGGATTTACCTTTGGTCTTTGGTTTTTAGAAGCCCAAAAGGCAGGATTAAGGAGGAATTTTGTCTAAGTTGTAACTCCTTCTTCCCTAGCTCTTCTTGGCACCTCAACACATACTTTAGGAGCTCAGTCTCCCTCTTTTTTCAGATTTATAATAGCAACCGATTTTGTCAAAAAAAAAAAAAACTAGTTACATTTGATAGTTCTTTGTTCATTCCCATACATCTATTATCCCCACATCTTATCCCACAAAAATGAATATCTTATGACAATGTTATACTCTAATTTCATTCTTCAATACAAAGAATTTGTCTCTCTACTATTTTATGTCCTCTTTTACATTCTTTCCTTAACTAAACTTGGTTGTTTGACAAAAATATCTTCAACAAAAGATTAAACAATCTATTTAAACATATAAATTTTCATAACAAAATCTATAGGAACTGTTAAAAAAACAATCCATTAGATTTTAATACTCCCCGAACCATGTAAAGCACCATTTTCAAAGGTTGAGAAATTGATATTTCCCAACATACTACTCAAAGTTTCCCACCACGTCAAGGACTGGTGGAAAACCTACTGTGAGAAGAAGGACGAAAGTACACCCTCACTATTTTCGGCCACACCCACTTGGGATTCGTTCTAGGACACCATCAAGGAGCATTACTACCCTGTCGGGAGCTATCAGGATAAATAAATAAAGTGGACCATGTTGCTACATGGAAGGGACCAAGATGTGCCAGAGTTTACCAATGTTTTTCATACCCTTCGCATGAAGCTGGGTATCAAGGATTCTGAGAAACATTTGGTACTCAAGTACTGCGGCTGCCTACACAAGTACATCCAAGATGAGATGGAGTTTTTGTACATATCCTCGCTGAACACGACATAACGATACACTGTCAAGATTGAGCAGAAGTTTAAACAGAAAGAGAGAGACTTTGGATCTTTGAATCCGAAGCAAGGAAGTAGCGCCCTCAAACCACAGAGCAAAGGGAAAAGCCAAGGTGGGGCAACCCAAAATAACCTACCGAAGTTGCAAGAAAATAACAACACCATGAAGACAAATAATGACACGAGAAAGTGGTGTGAGTTCCATAAGAGCTCCACTCACAACACAAGTGAGTATCGGGCCAAACAGTCATTGGTGATCGAGTTGAAGGCTTCTGTGTCAGATGCATATTTTGACTCTGAGTCAGAACCTGACAAGGGGAATGAAAAAGGGAAGCAGATCATTGACATGGAGCCCAATGCCACTATGGCCACCACCAAGATCTAGAAGATTGAGCCTGAAGATCCAGAGCAAGGGGAATGCCTATTCCACTCACAGATGTGGGTGAAGGGCTCTCCGCTGTAGTTCATTGTCGACAATGGGAGCCAAAAGAACCTCATTTCAGCATAGGTTCTGAAGCGGATGGGCCTACCGACTACATCACATCCACATTCATACACCATCGGTTGGATTCACAAAGGATGAAATCTCCACGTCAACCAGCAGTGTCACCTTCCCTACAACATCAAGCCGTTTATAGATGAGGTATTTGTTGGGTAGTGGAGGTCCCGCGTAACAGTTTGGGTCTAATAGCCTAGAAAGTAGGATAAAAATATTGTAAAACTTCAAAATATGCAGAGCGTGAAATGTAAAAGGTCGAGTCAAAGGGTTGTCCGCCCAAGAAATAATATAAAATAATAGGAAGTAAGTCGGTTCGCGGACCATAGGAAGGTATAAATAGAGCGCGGCTCTATGAGGGAAAGGCAGTTCTTTTGGGGTATGATCTTGAATATGAAATGTAATGGGTTTTTGAGGGAAGCACTTTGAAAGCATCTGTAAGTCCGAGTCGGGGGTTTGGGTAGTCGATAGAGGCTCTGTAGCTATGTGCGCAGAGGCCTGGAAGAGTCCGTATCTATGTGCGCGGACCCCTGCAGCTAAGTGCGCAGGGCGGATCTGGATGTATTGGTGATAAGTGGAAATAAATATAAGTTTCTTTTGCAAATTCTGTGTTACAATATGAGTTATCGTGAATCTGACTGTCTGAATGGTTGATATAACTGTTAAATATTTGTGCATATGCTTATGTTATAGATATATGGGAATGTAAGTTTATTCTAAGTGCACAAACTGGTTAAATTTGTTAAATGTTTGCTTAAAGACCCTTCTAAGTAGATTTGAGTTACAATACTTCATCAAATAGATTAGATCTGTAAATAACACGATCTTAGAAAGTTAAAATCACTATGGGTCCAGATCTGTGTGAATGTAGAGCAGCGCGAGGTTGCAGAGCGGCACGTGATACCTCCAGACCACATCCAGACATCCCAAGGGTGCGTAAACCTAGTTCCAGCACCCTCCCCTGCTACCTCGGGTGAGACCTCAGTCCGCGCTCTACCGACTGTTGTCGAAAGGGCCGGTAGCTGCGGGATTTTCTTGGCTAAATAATTCTTTCGAACCTGGGTCAAGCCCTTATAAGCCAACAAATGGTTCCATTGTTGAGACCAGGATCTGCCTAAGGGGTGTTTGGTGTGAAACACGGGGACTCTATAGAGGAGAAAATTGAAGGATAGAAGGGACCAGGAACAGTAGTAGTTCAAGGGTAACAATGACGAGTGCGATCCAGTTACCGGTATTCAAAGGAGCAGGAGGCGAAGACCTGGAACAATTCTGATTTGTATTAACATTAGTATGGAATGCACAGCGCATTGCGGATGACAATATCATAAAGGCTACCTTAGTCAGCGTGCTGCAGGACCGAGTAATGACATGGTACATAAAGTACTCAAGCAACCACCCAACGGCGGGGACAGCAGAAATCCAGACCAAATTGGAGAAGGAGTTTAGCCGGCCAAAGTCTGAAACACAGTCGATTATAGGGTTCAAAGAAATCGCAATGATTCCTGGTGAAACCCCGTGGGATTTGGACCAAAGACTGAAAATTACTATTCGCGAGGCTAACATGACATTGACGGATGCGCAGCACTGCGCTTGGTTTATGGCATCCTTAACACCACATCTAAGGATGAATTTATCACAACAGAATATCTCAACCTAGGCTGAAGCGCTAGAGACAATGATGAGGTTACATGAAACTCCGTTACAAGACCCGGGGTTGGGAGTTCAACAAATCCAAGTGCAAATCCAAAATTTGTGTTTGGAAATGAAGAAGTTAAAACAAGAACAGGTACCACGACTGGAAGTCTGGGAGGAAGTATGGTGTATAAAGTGCAGGAGCCAGGGACATGATAAAGATCACTGCCCGGTCTTAATGAATTTTGTGGCAATGGGGGGACCAACACTTTTGCGACCAGAGGCACAGGCAGGACCGAGCACCATAGCCTCACTCTGGTGCGCAATCTGTCAGGTGAGAGGAAAGCACAACACTGATAACTGTCATCTGTTACCAAAATACAGCCAGACCCGCTAGCAGCGATTTTGCAACTTTTGCAGGTCAGTGGGCCACAAGGAAAAAGACTGTCGTAGCTACCAATTGTTAATGGACTAGTCACTTGCTTACAGAATGCAGACTGAGGCGCGAGGTCAGGATCCATCCGCGGCGATCGCGTGCAGTGGGTTCCAGGGCCAAGGATGAGGATGGGGCAGAATGGGTCCAGGAAGGGGTCGCGGGAAGCTAATCTGCTACAACTGCAGGGGACCAGGACATTACACACGGGATTGTACCAACCCTACTAGAATTTCGTGCAACTATTGTGAGCAATTCGATCATGAGCTGATATATTGTCCTACGTTGATGGCACAGATTCTCGAAAAAAATGCGCGCAACCAACAACGACCCAAAATGTGCAGATGATGAGGTCTGAACCCCGTGAGGAAGAGCCCAAAGTCAACATGGTACTGAGAAGTGGCATGGCCACAGGAGCGGATGGAAGGAACTTAGGGACCGGTAAGGAGACATATCTGGAAGCTCGAGGGAGCTTCGTGGAGGTCTCTACCCCAGGTAGTAGGGATCAACTGGAGGCAGACAAGGATCCCTCGATGATAACTACCTTTTTAGAGACATGTATAAAATTGCTTTGTGACAACAGGGCAGTTAAAGGCTTGCAGGAGTTGATAAATAGATGTGCAGGATGGAGTGAACCTCGCGTCATTCGAAAGTTGGGAAGACATGCATCACGGACTGGGAGGGAAATGCGGTTGACAGCGCAAATCGACGACTATGAGATGGATCAGGTCATTTTGGATCTGGGCTCAGATGCCAACATACTGCTGAAACAGACTTGGGAGTGCATGGGTAAGCCTACGCTATGATGGTCCCCTATCCAATTATGGATGGCAAACCAAAAAAAGGTGCTGCCCATGGGAAGGCTGCAAGGAGTTACGGTAGACCTTGACGACGCAAGTACCCAAACGGACTTTGAAGTTATTGAGCTCATGGATGAAAGTACGCCCTATCTTGCATTTTTAGGAATAGATTGGGCCACTGACATGAACAAGGTTATTAATTTAAAGAAGCGGACCATGATATTGAAACAAAGTCGCTTCGCGTAGTCATTCTGCTAGACCCAGCTGAAGGACCGCGCTACATTGAACCTATGTGTGACAGAGAACACGAAGACGACATAGATTGTAGCTATAGAATGTTTGACCAAAGGCAAGGATGGGTAAAGACAACGAAGGATATAAGAATATCACAGGGTGATGGAGAGTCCTGCACGTCCGATTTAGAGGAGGAGGATGAGCGGTGGCGCAACAGGTTCAACAGAATAACCACACTACACTGCAACATGGTGACTAAATCTCTGTACTGCGTAGGGGCCCAGGATCGCGAATTGTCGAAGTATGATGGGTTGACAATAATAGATGAATTCCTGACCAAATTTGAAATCGCAGTACCAGAGCACCAACGGTTTGATGCGTTGAGGTGGGCGCTACGCGCGACGCCTGTGCGATGGTGGGGCACACATGAAGGGACGTTCGAAGATTGGCGTGCCTGCAGGCGCATGATGAAGATCAGATTTGGGAAGCCAGAACTATGCATAATAGAGAAATACAATGGACGTGATGACCCACGCATGCACCTTACCAGATGGATCAAAGCCTACGGAGGGGAACCTCAGCTAGAATGGGTGCACTTATTTTATCATACCCTAGACGTCATTCCGAGAAACTGGTATACTGAAGTGGAGCTCCGGCACGACACAGGCGAGTGGGATATCTTGTGCACGGGGGTTTTTGTCAACATTCCTCTTTGAAGATCAATGGATGGATCCCGTGGACAAAGCATTACAGTTGGTAAAGGTCGCCATTTTCAAGGCACCACTAGACCTAGAGGAAACTATGCAACCCGACTGGTCGTGACAGCTGAGCCAGGCCCTTGAATGCTATAATATCCAGGTAGATGATGATGAAGAGGATTCATGAAACGTCAATATTCCGGAATAAGAGGGGAGCCGTGAGGTGCGCAGACTCGAAATCAAAGATCTAGATATCACGAAGCCATTGAAAATGAAACAAGTCAATATCGGGACCAAATAAGAGCCGAAGTATGCAACACTGGGGGACTATTGGGACGACGCCACAGTGAAGAAGGTTGTCGAATTGCTTTGAGAATATCGAGATTTGTTCCCAACAAAGATCACGGAGCTAAAATGGATCCTAGGAGACTTGGGAATGATGAAGATAACGTTGAAGCCAGACATGAAACTGGTGAAGCAATGACCCTACCGATTGAATCCAAAATATAAAGTAAAGGTCCGCGAAGAATTGGACAAGATGCTGGCAGCAGGAATCATTGAACCAGTTGAAGAGTCCGACTGGGTAAGTCCGATGGTTATGTAGGAGAATAAACAGAAGGGTGAGATTCACATCTACGTGGATCTCAGGAAGCTCAATGATGCCTGCGTCAACGATCCATTTCCAACACCGTTTACAGATGAGGTACTAGAAAATGTGGGGGGGCAGGAGGCCTACTCCTTCACGGATGGGTTCTCAAGATACCACCAGATCAAGATTGTGCTAGAGGATAAGAGTAAAACAACGTTCGCCACTGAATGGGGTTGCTTTTAGTACATGGTGATGCCCTTTGGATTGAAGAATGTGTCGGTGATATTTTGACGAATAGTAGTAGCAACATTTAAAGAATTTATCCACAAGTTCTTAGAGGTCTATCTTGATGATTGGACCGTGTTTGGACTAGTTAAGAAGCACGTAGTGAGCTTACGGTTGATGCTGGATACTTGCCGTCGACACCAGATTGCACTAAAATTAAAGAAGTGTACTTTCCTTGTCCCATTTGGGAACCTACTGGGCCATGTGGTCTGTAAGCAAGGCCTAATGGTGGATCCGGCAAAGATCGCTGTCATACTTAATCTACAAGCGCCACGAAGTGTCAAACAATTACGTGCCACACTAGGACACACGGGCTACTATTGGAAGTTCATCAAAAGCTATGCTCAGATCACGGCTCCAATGGAACAGTTGTTGAAGAAGGATGCTACTTATTGCTGGAATGAGGAATGCAACAAAAGTCTGGAGACGCTTAAGGAAAAGATGGCATTGGCCCCTATATTGGTCTTTCTAAAATGGGACATCGAATTTCATGTGCATGTCGACACGTCATGTATCGCATTGGGGGTGATACTTACTCAACTAGGAGTGGAGGGAATTGACCACCCGATTGCGTTCACAAGTCGCCGGTTGTCAAAAGCTGAGAAGAATTACTCCACTACTGAGCGCGAGGGATTAGTGATCGTATACGCGCTTTAAAAATTCCACCATTATCTGCTTGGAGGTCACTTTAAGATGTATACCGATCACTCGGCGTTAAAATAGCTAGTGAATAAGCCTGTGTTGGGGGGGCGCATTTGTAGATGGTTGTTGTTATTCCAGGAGTATGATTTTGAGGTCGTCGTAAAGCCGGGACGTCTAAACGTAGGCCCCAATCACCTGTCCTAAATTGAGACTGGCAAAGAACCCACAAATCTAGAAGATGGACTCCCGAATGCACAGTTATATGCGGTGCGTGTAGCAGATGGTCACTTTGAGGATATAATCCATTTCTTGACTATAGGAACCTCGCCATAGGGATATTCTGTTCAGCAGAAGAAGGAATTGGTGATATACGCAACAGACTTCACTGTGATTGCAGGACACCTCTACAAAATGGGCAACAACGAAATATTGCGTAGATATGTCCCAGAGTTCGAGCAAGGACAGATCCTGGCCGAAGCACATGGGGGGGTTGCTGGCGGACATTATGCGGGTCGCGCCACAGCCTAGAAGATTCTTCGCATAGGATTATGGTGGCCCACTTTGCATTAGGATTCGAAAGCATACTACTGAGCCTGCGACGTATGTCAATGGGCGAGGAAACCATCACAGAGAGTTGAAATGCCGCTCCAGTCACAGATGACACTACAACCATTCGAGAAGTGGGAAATAAATTTCGTAGGACCTATCAAGCTGCGAGGGAAGATGGGTGCGCGCTATATCATCACCGCGACATATTATTTGACTCGATGGGCAGAGGCACAACCAGTTAAGGATTGCACGGCTACAACAACTGCAAAGTTTTTGTTCGAGAACGTACTAACAAGGTTTGGCTGTCCCAAGATTCTCGTGAGCGATCATGGAACACATTTCCTGAATGAAACAATTAGCACGCTCACTGAGGAATTCCAAATATATCACCAGTAGAGTACGGCATACCACCCACAAGTGAATGTGACTTTTGAGGCATTCAACAAAATCTTGGAGATAACGTTGACCAAGATCTGTAATGCATGACGAAATGACTGGGACCTATGCATCCCTGCTGTGCTATGGGCATACCAAACCACGTGCAAGAAGTTGACGGGCCAGACACCTTTTCGGTTAGTCTATGGCAAAGAGGTCATTATTCCTATGGAATATATTGTGCCTAGTCTGCGGATCGCGGTAATCATAGGTATGGCAGACCGTGGGGCTTTGGAGGAAAGGCTCGCATAGCTAGAGGAGCTGGAGGAGGAATGGTTTTTGGTCGGATTCCATCAGCAAGTACATAAACAACGCGAGAAAGCGTGGCATGATTTCCATATCAAGGTGCGCATCTTCAAGAAGAATTATCTAGTATTGCTATACAACAGTAAGTTCACGAAATTCCCTGGAAAATTTTGAATGCATTGGCTGGGACCCTATGTCGTTAAAGAAGTTACCGATGGGGGCGTGGTTCAGCTGGCCAAACTCAATGGAGACCCCTTCCCGGGCCAAGTGAATGGCAGTCGCCTGAAGCTCTATATGGGCAGGTCGGCAGCTTGACTAACCGTTCGTAGGACAGTCTCACCGCTCTAGCCAGTTGAAAGAGAGCGTGGGACGGTAAAGTAGTCTGGGGGAAAGTAGCATGAGTGCTACGATACGCGTTGATCTGGCCCATCACCAAGATCGTAGTCGCGTGGTTCGAAGTACACTGCTGCGTTGCTACGAGCAAAGGTGACCGTTCATGTCATTATTCATGACAAGATGTTTGCATTATGGCGAAAGGGAGTTGGCGACGGGCAATTAAGAGAAGGAGTACGAGCCAGATATGGAACGAACTACCACAAATTTTACACGGGAACACTAGAACAGGCGGGAATCAGTGAAATTGAAATTTGAATCACTTATAAATCACCGAGGGGTATCCACCGGGCGAACTACACTTCTAGAAAACATACGTTGAGTATCGATATGAAGCTGTTCATTATCTCTGCACAAGGAATAAGCCCGAGGGTGATGATATGGATGTTGGAGCAGCAGGACTCTCTAAGGAGCATGGTTTTGACAGTTGCGGGCATCCTGCAGCCTGTGGCATCAACAGAAGGAGATATACCGGAAAAGAGGAGACACGAAGCAGAATTGGTCCGGATGCCATCACCTCGCCCGGGGGCAGGCCGGTGAACTACAAAAATACAGAGAAAGGATGGAAAGACAAAGACCATGGGTAGAAACGAAGTTAATAAGTCATCTCTGAAGGACCTTGAGGATTGGGATCTCGCAGACAGTAGCACAGGTCTTGCAAAATTGCAAAACAAGCTACCACACACAGTGCGAAGAGTAGATACGAAAGTCGAAAATGGCTGCAGTGGTACAAGGAGGTCCCATAGGCAGCTTCCCCGCTAGAGCTAAAATCCTAGGAGGGGGTGTTCTGTGTTAACCGAGGAGAGAAGAATGAGCATTATCGGTCGCAAGAATTGGTAGAAACAACGAAGCAGGAGCTGGACGGATCATTGTAGGAGACAACGAAGAAGCAGTAGGATGACGAGCATCACTCAGAGGCAGGTGAACTGTGAAGCCATGACAGCGTGTCTCGCTGCACCTATGAGTGACTCGAAATGAGTCACGATGATTGTGTTGGGGGACTGTTGGGTAGCAGAGGTACTGCGTAACAATTTTGGGTCTAATAGCCTAGAAAGTAGGATAAAAATGTTGTAAACCTCCGAAAAATGAGGAGCGCGAAATGTAAAAGGTCAAGTCAAAGGGTTTTCCGCCCAAGAAATAATATAAAATAATAGGAAGTAAGTCGGTCCACGGACCATAGGAAGGTATAAATAGAGCGCGGCTCTATGAGGGAAAGGCAGTTCTTTTGGGGTATGATCTTGAATCTAAAATGTAATGGGTTTTTGAGGGAAGCACTCTGAAAGCGTCTGTAAGTCCGAGTCGAGGGTTTGGGTAGTGGATAGAGGCTCTGCAGCTGTGTGCACAGAGGCCTGGAAGAGTTCACAGCTGTGTGTGCGGACCCCTATAGCTGAGTGCGCAGGGCGGATCTGGATGTATTGGTGATAAGTGGAAATAAAGATAAGTTTCTTCTGCAAATTCTGTGTTACAATCTGAGTTATCGCGAATCTGACTGTATGAATGGTTGATATAACTGTTTAATCTATGTGCATATGCTTATGTTATAGATATATGTGAATCTAAGTTTATTCTAAGTGCACGAACTGGTTAAATCTGTTAAATGTTTTCTTAAAGACCCTTCTAAGTAGATCTGAGTTACAATACTTCATCAAATAGATTAGATCTGTAAACAACATGATCTTAGAAAGTTAAAATCATTCTGGGTCTAGATCTGCGCGAATATAGAGCAGTGCGAGGCTGCAGAACGGTGTGCGATACCTCCAGACCACATCTAGACATCCCAAGGGTGCGGAAACCTAGTTCCAACACCCTCCCATGCTACCTCGGGTGAGACCTTAGTCCACGTTCCATGGACTGTTGCCGAAAGGGTCGGTAGCTGTGGGATTTGTTTGGCTAAATAATTCTTCTGAACCTGGGTCAGGCCCCTATAAGCCAACAATATTATGTGATGTCTCTCCTCTTGAAATTTCTGATGAATTATTAGGAAAACCATACTTGTATAAGCAACATGCTATATATGAGTCTAGACCCTGCTCTATTATTATTTCTTTGGGTAGTAAGTTATACAAGATACCAGAGGTAGCCCCACCTACCACCATCTCTTTGATCTCTACTAAGAAATGCAGTAAGATAATCTCCCAGACTGAGAATTTTTTTTCTTTCTGATTTTCTTTCAAAGTAAGGGGAAGATCGTAGCCACATCCATGGCCCCTGGGAAGTGTTCCTCCATGTAGCAGAAGAAGGTGGATATAGTCGTGGAAGAATACAAGGACATCTTATCCTCACCCACAGGGGTAGCTTTGTAATGTCAGGTCAAGCATTCGATTGATCTAACCCTCAGATCACCTCTACCCAACGAGCCAATATATCACCACTCCATTATGGAAACTAAATAGATCAAGTGGAAAATCCAGGAGTTGTTACGAAAAGGGAACTTCCGACTAAGATCCTCACCTTGTGGGAGCCTGATTGTACTTATACAGAAGAAGGATGGGACATGGAGGATCTGTATTGATTATCGTGCACTAAACAAAATCACTGTCAGGAACAGGTATCCAATCCCACAGATTGATGACCTTTTGGACCAATTCAGGGGGCCGAGTATTTTAGAAAGATTGATTTGAAGTCTAGCTATCACCAGGTTCCAATGGAACCCATAGATGTATGGAAGACCACCTTCAAATCTAAGGAAGTCCTTTTTGAATGGTTGGTTATGCCCTTCAAGTTGGAAAATGCCCCTACTGCTTTTATGAGGCTAATGGATGACATCTTGCGACCCTTCACCAACTCATTCATCATTTTTTTTCTGGACGACGTCCCCATCTTCAACAAGGGTTGGAAGGAACACTTGCAACACATTTGGTAGGTACTTCAAACTCTTCGGCAACACAAAATGTGTGTCAAATTGGATAAATGCACCTTTGGCATAAGCCATGTCCAATATTTGGGTTACATCATAGATGGGTGTGGCGTGCATGTAGATCCAACTAAGATCCAAGTCATTCAAGATTGGCCAACACCGACCACTCTAACGGAGCTTCACATCTTTTTGTGCCTTGAAATTTTTTTTTGGAGGCTCATGTTGGGATTCTCCCATATTACTTGGCTTTTGAGTCAGATTACTAAGGGTAGGGCGAAATAAAACTTTTCCTGGTCCGAGTCCCAATAGAAAGTTTTCGTTCAGTTGAAGCACCAACATTTCTCCACACTGGTACTCACACTTCCAGAATTGCAATAGCCATTTGAAATCGAGACAGATGCCTCAGACTATGCTATTGGTGCAATCGTCACCCAACACAAGCATCCAATGGCATATCATAGTGAGACACTTTCCGATACAATTCAGAAGTACCCCACATATGATAAAGAGATGTATTCCATCATGCATGCTTGCGAAAATGGAAACATTACATTCTGGAGAAGGAGACAGTGATCCACACTGATCACCGACCTCTTTTGTTTATACATACACAAGGGAAGTTGTTATTGGGATGGGGTACCCTGGGTCAGTTTTGGGGTTAAGATAACCCAAGTTTTGATACATTTTTGTAAGTAATGTAAAGTCTCCATGATTTGTGGATGCGGAGCACGTAGATCAGTAGGAGTCAAAGGGGTTTATCCCCTTGCTCTATGTAAAGTTTGAGTCGGTTTTGAGATCCACCCATGGTCCATGGACCATGGAATTGTATGAAAAAGGCTATCAATAGGTGTGTCTTAGAGAGTCTAAGATATGTTTTTTAGTAATTGATGATGGCTGAGAAGTGATAGCAAAGAGAAGTAGGTCAGATAGGAGAAGAAAGTCTCTACAGCTGATTGTGTATAGGCCAAGGGAGAGTCTGTAACTGAGTGCACAGACCCCTGCAGTTGGGTGCGCAGGGTAGTTTTGAGTTTGTAATCTTGAATTGAAGATCAATAAAGATAGTTACCAAAGAATTATTGTGTATATATATTTATATATGTTTCTATTAATGCTATATGTTGTCTATGAATAATGTGTTTTATGGAATATTGATTGAATGTTGCACGATTTTGTTGAATAACTATTAATGATGTACGCAATGCATGTTTAAGTAATTTTGCTAAGACTTTGATGAATTCTCTGATGTTTACTAATAACTTAAGTAAATCTGCG
This sequence comes from Pinus tabuliformis, assembly GCA_031772625.1. Taxonomy (NCBI): domain Eukaryota; kingdom Viridiplantae; phylum Streptophyta; class Pinopsida; order Pinales; family Pinaceae; genus Pinus; species Pinus tabuliformis. The sequence continues at coordinate 311,543,977 of CM062806.1, read as the reverse complement.
TGAACCCTAATTTAGGACTGCTCTCTAATCTGTGTAAGTAGATAGATTGACTTGTAGAGGTCCGCAAAAACCGATCGTAGAACTTCGCGATGGTCTAAAGACCATTTTGATAGAGTTGCAATAGTGTGCCCTAGCAATGTATTGATCTACACGAAGGCAGATTTGAGGTGCTGGAAGACATCACACTAGTCTCTAGATGCAGAAACTTGGTTAATGCATCCCCCCATATTGCTTCGGGTGAGACTGCAACCTGCGCTATCCGGGTTGTTGCTGAAAGGGCCAGTAGTTTAGGGATTTGTTGGTTGGGGCAACTAACTCTGAACTTGGGTCAAGACCCCCTAAGCCAAAAAATGGTTCTGTTTCCGGGACTGGGATCTACTTGAAAGAGATGTGTGTTGTCGCATAATTGGAATCTGACCAAGAAAAAAATTGAAAAGTGTTTGGATCGGAAGATTCACGAGTTTGCGGTGTAAGAAAACAGGAATCCATGCCTATCAAAAGAAGAGTGGTTGAATAGATATCTGTATACAGAGATAGATAAGATCTTATTCTCTACCTTCCCCATTGACCTACATGAATGGTTGGCTAAATTGACAGATAGCCAAGGAAGGTGGAAGCTTGACAATACTATAGTGTGGACTCTGGAACTAGTGCGACGATTAGAAGCATATGAAAATAAGATCGCGTGAGCTGTTGATCATTGGCTCAATTGGATTCTAGGAGGATTTGTTATAGAATTTGTAGTTGATACCTCAGTTAGCTACAATGAAGCAGAGCGACGATTTTTCAAAGGACCGCGAGGTAAGTATTTAATATCGTTGAATACTTGGATTAAAATGTTTTTATGTGAAAAATGGGTTATGCCATTGCCTTGATGTTTGGAGCTATGTTAAGTGGAAGACTCTTTAGAGATCGAGAAAGATCAGGTCCAGAATATAGTCCATTAATCAGACCTCCTTCAAGCGATGACAAAAGAGAAGTGCAAGATTCACCACCAAGTACTGTCCAGCTGATAACACAGGGCTTGCTGCAAACACATCATCCATCCACTTTGCCTCCACCTCCACCTCCACCGCATACACTTTCACCCACATCTCCACCTCCACCACCCACATTCAACATGGTGAACACAATGAAGTTTCCAATTTTCAAGGGCATCGAGAGTGAAGATACAAAGCATTTTTGGTTTGTTGTGAATGTTGTATGGACAACACACTAGATTACCGATGACAATATAAAGAAGGCACAATTGGTTACCACTTTTGCAGGATCGCACGCTAACTTGGTATATTAAGTATTGTTCTGATAATCCTCTTGTATCGTTGGCAGAGACTAGGGAAGCTTTAAACAAGGAGTTCAGTAAGCCTAATTCTGACTCACAGTCAGTAATTGGATTCGAGAAAATCATGATGAGGGTTGAAAAGAAGCCTTGGGAATTAGATCAAATTTTGAAGTGTCATATTCGAGAAGCTAACATGCATCTGACAGATAGTCAGCATCGCGAGTGGTTTATAGCTTCGCTTCTATCCCACCTGAGAATTGCTCTGTCACAACAGAAGATAGGAACATAGGCAAAAGCCTTGGAAATCGTGAAGAGGTTGCATGCAACACCTATTCAGGATGCAACCTTGGGGGTACAATAGATCCACTCTTAGTTACAGAGCTTATACTTAGAACTGCAGAGCTTGAAGAAAGACAAGGAGACTAAACCAGAGGTGCATGTGGAAGTTTGGTGTCTGAAGTGCAAGAGCCAGGGGCACGATAAATACCATTGTCCCATGTACTTGAATTATATTATAGGAGGGGGACCAATTCCCCTGAAGCCAGAAGCTCCAGCAGGGCTGAGCGTGGGGGTTGCGCTATGGTGCACTATTTGTCAGGTTGTTGGACAACATGCGACAGATAATTGTCATTTAATTCAAAATTTCGTCCAGACACCCCAGCAGTTGTTCAGTAACTTCTGCAAATTGGAGGGCCACGATGAGCATCACTGTCGCAACTATGAGTTGATGATGAAACAAACACCTATATACCAGATGCAGGCAGAAACTCAACCTCCAGAGCAGGGTGTCGAAGGAGCGCACAGAGGTTATCAGGGACGAGGATGGGGTCGAGGAGGAGAAGGGCCTGGTAGAGGCCGTGTTCAGATCATCTGATACAAGTGCAGACAACTAGGGCACTGTGCACAAGAGTGTCAGAATCAAACACACCCTTCATGTCAATAGTGCAACGAGTTTGGCAAGACTATAGAAGAATGCCTGGTGTTGATAGCTAAAATTCAAGAGAGGAAAGCACAGCCTCAGCAACCTATGCAGAACTTACAAATGATGAGAGCTGAGCCCCACGAGGAAGATCAAAGCATGAATATAGTTTCGAGAAGTGGAATAATGAGTGGCGAGGATAAGGGTAAACAACCTGAAGAGGACAGATGGGTCCGCAAAGCCCCAGAGAAGGAAGTTGGTTTTGATTTGAATCACACTAAGGAAACCTTCACGGAAGCCAAGAAGAGCTTCGCTGAGGCCTCCAGCTCAGGAAGCCAGGAAAAGGTGCAAGAAGCCATCGCACCTGCAGAGGTTGATCATTCTATGCTTACTACGTTTTTGGAGACCTGCATAAAGATGTTGCATGACATCAAAGCTATGGAAGGCATGCAAGAATTAATAAAAAAATGCACCAGTAAAGAAAATGTCCCTAATGGACACTAGGTGGTCAAAAAAATTGGCAAACATAAGGCAAGAACGGGGCGTGAGATGAGGCTCACCGCACAGATAGGTGACTATGAGATGGAATAGGTCATTTTGGATCTAGGGTTCAATGCGAATGTTTTGCCAAAACAAACATGGGGAAGAATGAGGAGACCTACATTGCAGTGGTCTCCAATTAATCTCAGAATGGTGAACCAACAGAAAATCATCCCTATGGGATGATTATATGAAGTAACAGTTGATATAGAAGGTGTGAGCACGATGGCCGACTTTGAGGTTATAGAGATCGTCAATGGCAGTAATCCATACCCTGCGCTCCTGGGAATTGACTAGGCCATTGACATGAATGGGGTGATCAATTTGAAGAAGAGGACAATGTCATTTGAAAGAAAATCCCATTGGGTTGCAGTACCATTGGACCCTGCAGAAGGGGAGTGTTATACTGAACCAATCCGCGATTATGAAGAAAGTGAGGATGAACTGGATCAAACCTACAAAATAACAACACGAGACCAGGATTAGATCAACCTTACGGCAGATGGACGGATTGCATGGGACCGAGAGAGTTCCTGCACCTCTGATTTAGACGAAGAGTTGGAACATTGGCAGAATTGCTTGCATGAAGTATCCACACTGCGATGTAATATGATGTTGAAGTCATTGCGTTGTGTCTTGTCGGAGGTAAGGAAATTACCCCATTACGATGGTTTGACTAACGTAGATAAATTTTTGGATGCATTTGCTCGCGAATTCCCTGAGGATCACCACTTCCAAGAATTAGATTTGGCACTGTGCGCTACGCTTGCACGATGGTGGGGTATGCATAAAGATAGTTGTGATGGATGGCAAGGTTACAAAAGAATGATAACACTAGATTGAACGAGAAATATAACGGGAAGGATGATGAGCAAGATCACCTAGTGGAATGGACTGAAGCATGGGGGACAGAACCGCAGCTAGAGTGGGTGCACATATTTTTTCCATACTTTGGATACAATTCCCATGAAATGGTATCTAGAACGGAGCTCCGCCATGGAATCGCGGAGTGGGATATATTGGGGGAAGGGTTCTTATTGACCTTCAGCTTTTAAGATGGCTTCGCCAGCATCGATGAAGCTCTAATGGAGATTAAGGCAGTTATCTTCAGAATTTCGAAAGGACCTATGGAATGGATCCAACCAAACTAGAGCACCCAGTTGCGCCATGCGTTGGAATGCTATAATGTGACCGCTGAAGAAGAAGATGAAGATCCTGTTATCACTTAGAATGAACCTCAAGGTTGAGAAAAGGCTGTTCTGACGTAACCACAGACAAAGATTTGATCTGGCATCTAGCCCTGCCAGACCAGAGAGGGCTCTCTCTTTGCCAACACAACGTGGCTGCAATAAATGAAATCTTAGGCTAGCTATGGAGTGTAGAGATTTGTTTGAAATGTTTTGGGTCGAAACAACAAGAGAAAGGACGATTGGGCTATGGAGTCGATGCCAGTTTCTGCCAACAAACTTGGGGCAAAGTAAGTGCCATGTTCAACCAGGTAAAGATTGTGAATGTGAGAAGAATAGGGGAGAAAGCCTGCTGCCCTGAAAGAATCAAACAAGGGATGGATCTACAGCAACAACTTTAGACAAAAGAGAATCACGAGGTTGCTCAACAAAGCATCTAACAAAGGATTAATTATGCAAAGATAACCATTACATCTAACAACAAAATCATCATGAAAGGAGCATCATAGGGGATGGATTCATAACACATCTCTTAGATAATGCTGTAACAAGGTAGAGAAAACAAAATATGTAAGTGAGTTACATGAAAAACATACTGAACAATAACACCGTGATGGATCCTAGGTCCAAAGGGCATAAATATGCTTTATTAAAATGATATTCAAGAAAAATTTACACAATGCCAAGCAGCCTCTCTGCTGCCAAAATTGAACCTCTACACTATAAAATTGATAAAATATATACATTTTCTCATCCCTATACTAAGGGAATTGAGCTCAACCATCTTCTTCAAAATAGAATTAGTTACATTAAACTTGGACCGAATTTCTGAAAATAGGTGTTGAAGATGAACTTTTATCTCCTAAACCATAGCACCCGTTACAAAACTGAAAGAGATTTTTGTATATAAGGTCATGTTGGAGAAAAACCTCTCTCAAATTGTGGAAATTCATTTCCGGTGGCTCGCAATCTGTGCCACCAAATCATCTCTAAAACAGAAAATCATTAAAAATTTAAATATGTGAAAATGAGCTGTAAATATCTAGTCACATATCCAAATTCACGACACCTATGAATAAATTGAAAGAGGTTTTTGTTATATGGATCATGGTTAACAAAAAAATCTTTGGGTTTCTCAACATTACTTTCCATATGTTGTAAAATGGCACCATACTAAAATGACTAAAACAATAAAAAAATTGTTTTGCTTTAATGTAGGCTTCAAATATCACCGCATATCTCCCACATAGTAATACTTGTGCATAAAATGAAGGAGGTTTTTGTTATTTGGTATGTGATGGAAAAAAGCCTCTTTCACTTTTGTAAAATTCCTGTCCAAATTGATTTTTTTGTAAACTTGTCCTTGTGTGCAACAACTGACCTCAAAACATTCATAACCAAGAATCAATCATTCATTTCGATCATATCTTCTAATATGGAAGCCATTTACTGGAGTGTGATATACCATTGAAAATATTTTCCGGAGATCCTTTTGATGAACATACTTAAGATATGATTTTCACTGAAACTCATGTGCAAAACATCTCTGAAAACCAGACATATTAAGAGCCCATTTTGATCCCTGGTGACAGGCTGTGAAGACTAGAACTAACATTGGCCTTATTGGGGATGGAAGCGCTTTGGAGGTGTCAAGGAAACCGTAGACCAAGTGCCTCATCCATTGGGAAATACGGTCAAACAGCTGCAAGCCCAAAAAAACTTATACCAATCCATAAAACATACACATATTGCAACCTGTACATAAACAAATACCAGAAACTGAAATGCTGCCTTGGCTAGCTTATTTATTTACAAATCTACCCTACTCTGATGCAAAATCAATAGATCAAGTGATGTTGTAATGCTAGATCAACCAATCAAGTAACTATGACAAAGATGCTGCTTGGAAGTCCTTCAACCAGGACACAAATGTAAATGCTGACAGCCATACATGCACATAATGAGTTTGGTAGTGTAAAAGACAATCTGAACTAACATTCAAACTGAAATTTTTTTCCATGTATGCTGTAATAGGATCGAAAAAACCAGACTCTATTTGCTGCCCTAACTCCTCAATACATGTTTCCAGCTGCAAACTATCAATGCAAATATCCACGAACAACCTTACCTTCTCTTCCTTCTGCTGAAAAAGGTCCCCAAAGAATGGGACTCAACAGTCCAGATCCTGGGACTATATTTGGGTCTCCAATTGAGTTAGATCTCCTTCAATTTTGATGGAAAACTCTTGCAAAAAATTGAGTTTAACTTCATGGCTACATCGACAGGATTTCAGATAAGAAGGAAGAGAGGAAGAAAAGTTCTCATCTACCTCATCATCTGTGCACATATCTTTCCATTCTCTAAAGCCTTGAATAGAGGGCAGCTCTATTTTGAATTCTTCGTCTTTCTCCATCCATGTTTCAAGAGAGATATGCCAAAAATTTGTAAAGGAATTAATAGATCTGATAGGAAAACCTTCAATCTATCTTCTACATTTGCCTTGAAATGAATCAAAGAACAATCTGATGAAGACATCTTCCTTTTTAACTCTAAGAATTTCCACAAAAGTTTTAAAATTTTCTGTATGTTCAAGAGTCAAAGTCAGATCTTCCCCATTGAATTTAGGGCCATTACTCAAAATATATGCATCCTTTGGTAATTGATTAGGAAAACTACGAATATTAGAAAAATCTATACATGAATACCTTGAACAAATAGAAGCAACATCTGAGTCCTTCATTTAGCCAGTGGAGCCACCATCAATATTTTGAAACTCGGGATTTCGAAGAATGGAGTCGTCAGGTAGATGATTTCAGCCTTCATATATGTCTGACTGCTATCCACCATCAGCAATTAGATCTGTAACTTGAACGATCTTTCCTGGAGAAGATCTATCACCTCGTCCCCGGCAACGACGCCAATATGTTATCACTCAGAATGAACCTCAAGGCTGAGAAAAGGTCGTTCCGAGGTAACCACAGACCAAGCTTCGATCTGACATCTAGCCCTGCCAGACCAGAGAGGGCTCTCTCTTTGCCAACTCAACATGGCTGCAATAAATGAAATCTTAGGCTAGCTATGGAGTGCAGGGATTTGTTTGAAATGTTTTGGATCGAAACAACAAGAGAAAGGACGATTGGGCTATGGAGTCGATGCCAGTTTCTGCCAACAAACTTGGGGCAAAGTAAGTGCCATGTTCAACCAGGTAAAGATTGTGAATGTGAGAAGAATAGGGGAGAAATCCTGCTACCCTGAAAGCATCAAACAAGGGATGGATCTGCAGCAACAACTTTAGACGAAATAGAATCACGAGGTTGCTCAACAAAGCATCTAACAAAGGTTGAATTCTACAAAGATAACCATTACATCTAACAACAAAATCATCATGAAAGGAGCATCATAGGGGATGGATTCCTAACACATCTCTTAGATAATGCTATAGCAAGGTAGAGAAAACAAAATATGTAAGTGAGTTACATGAAAAACATACTGAACAATAACACCGTGATGGATCCCAGGTCCAAAGGGCAGAAAACTGCTTTATTAAAAATGATATTCAAGAAATGTTTACACAATTCCAAGCAACCTCTCTGCTACCAAAATTGAACCTCTACACTATGAAATTGATAAAATATATACATTTTCTCATCCCTATACTAAGGGAATTGAGCTCAACCATCTTCTTCAAAATAGAATCAGTTACATTAAACTTGGACCGAATTTATGAAAATAGGTGTTGAATATGAAATCGTATCTCCTAAACCATAGCACCTGTTACAAAAATGAAAGAGGTTTTTGTAGATACGGTCATTTTGGAGAAAAACCTCTCTCAAATTGTGGAAATTAGTTTCCAGTTGCTCGCAATCTGTGCCACAAAATCATCTCTAAAACAGAAAATCATTACAAATTTAAATCTGTGAAAATGAGCTGTAAAGATCTAGTCACATATCCAAATTCACGACACCTGTGAATAAATTGAAAGAGGTTTTTTTTATATGGATCGTGGTTAACAAAAACCTCTTTTGGTTTCTCAATATTACATTCCATATGTTGTAAAATGGCACCGTACTAAAATGAATAAAACAGTAAAATCACTGCAAAATTTGTTTTGTTTTAATGTAGGCTTCAAATATCACTGCATATCTCCCACATAGTAATACCTGTGCATAAACTAAAGGATTTTTTTTTTATTTGGTATGTGATGGACAAAAGCCTCTTTCACTTTTGTAAAATTCCTGTCCAAACTTATTTTGTTGTAAACTTGTCCCTATGTGCAGCAACTGACCTCAAAACATGCATAACCAAGAATCAATCATTCATTTCGATCGTATCTTCTAATCCAGGAGCCGGTTACGGGAGTGTGATATACTATTGAAAATATTTTTCCAATCTCCTTTTGATGAACATACTTAAGATATGATTTGCACTAAAACTCATGTGCAAAACATCTCTGAGAACGAGACATAGTAAGAGCCCAATTTGATCCCTGGTGACAGGCTACGAGGACTGGAACTAACATTGGCCTTATTGGGGATGGAAGTGCCTTGGAGGTGTCAAGAACACTATAACCAAGTGCCTCATCCATTGGGAAATACGGTCAAACAACTGCAAACCCAAAAAAACTTATACCAATCCATAAAACATACACATATTGCAACTTGTACATAAACAAATACAGGAAACTGAAATGCTACCTTGGGAAGCTTATTTATTTACAAATCTACCCTAATCTGATGCAAAATCAATAGATAAAGTGATTTTGTAATTCCAGATCAACCAATAAAGTAACTGTGACAAAGATGCTGCTTGGAAGTCCTTCAACCAGGACACAAATGTAAATGCTGACAGCCATACATGCACATAATGAGTCTGGTAGTGTAAAAGGAAATCTAAACTAACATTCAAACTAAAAAATTTCTCCATGTACGCTGCAATAGGATCGATAAAACCAGACTTCATTTGCTATCCTAACTCCTCAATACATGTTTCCAGCTGCAAACTATCTATGCAAATATCCACGGGCAACCTTACCTTCTCTTCCTTCTGCTGAAAAAGGTCCCCAAAGAATGGGACTCTATTAGCACCTAAATCTGCCCTAGGCTGAAGGAAGGCAAAAATTAGGGTAACCACAAACCGCGCTCAGTCTGGTAGCTAGCCCTACCAGAACAGGAGAGGGTTCTCTCCGTGTCACGCTCAGTGAATGGATAGTCGAAAACGTTATGAGATGACTTACAATGAAATATTTACCTTAGGCTAGTAAGTGAATAGGGATTCTGGAAACAATTTTCATGAATGACCGAGCTTCTGGGATGTTATGGAACCAGCGCTTAGCAAAGAACAGAGAATTTAATACAAAGGCACAGTTTATTCCGTGAGGCAAGGTAGGCGGAAAATGTAACAATTTAGTTTGAGGTACCGCGGCATGAATAGATTGCTGAAGAAAGTGAAAAGGGCATAGTGACATGAATCCTTTTCAACAGAAGAATAACACTGAACATGAAATTTTCCACAGGCAGAGCAATAAAATTGAATTCTACCTAATCTCACTCAGAAAATTTCACTGGAAATGAACATGAATCGAATTATGAAACATAACGGAATACATATGAAAACATAAGAGACACATTTGCTACACTCACAACCACAAGAATCTGATGAAACAGAGCTGCTGCCTTTCATTAATTCTCTGTCAAAAATACACAATGAAGGAACAAAGTTTCTTTCCCACAGTCTCCCAGAAGTTACAAGCCAACCAACCCTTTTCAAATAACTTGCATACAATATATAGAATGTGTGAGGAAGAGATATAATGCCCAGGGGTTGGGGAGTTACTCGAATCATTACAAAATGGAGATGAAGAGCCAACCATCAGCTACAGGTGCAGCGCCACAAACATGACATTTGGCTTGGGTGACCGTTTGCCTTCCTTCGCCACTTGGATAGAAGCCAATCTGGAGAAAAAAACACTTTAAATGCTGCCTTTGGTGCCAAAAAATAGAAGTGTAGATGAGCGGGCCCACTTGGAGAAGTCACGAACCGAAATTTCGCGAAATGGAAGCAAATGGGCAATTTTTTCCTTTGTGCGTCGCGCCATTTTCTCTATGCGTCGCACTACTTTGGGGCCTATTTTTGGGCACTTGCAGGTGTCCAAAATGTACCCAAGTGGAATTTCTGGAAAGCTTGTCCTGTATACTTTCTAACCCAACTAGAATTTTCAAATTTGGTGCTCATTTTCCCTTCCAAATCTCCATTCTCCCAAGACTGCTTTCTGTGTGTCAAAAAAGTGGTAGAAAGGCCATTTTTGAGTGTTTTTTGACCTTTTGGAGAATCATACCTTGCCAAAATTTCTTGCTCGGACACCAGTAGTCATGATTTTCCATGCTGAATCCGAAAATGCAAGCCATTCCTCATTTGGAGCTCTAGAATTTTAGCGTCGCGCCAGTGGCGTGGCGCACAGGGAGAAAATCCCTGTTTTTTGCCCAAAAAATTACCATGTGACCAAAAATTCCCCAAATTTCTTGAAATTTGGGCTGGAGGTTCCCTATGGGGTGTTATGATGTGCCAAGGAATCTCCAGCCAAGATTCGAAGCTGATCTTGCTCTTTTTCCCTTTTTGCCTTTCTTGTTGCTTTCCTCAATTTCGCCTTCAAACTCCTTATCCAGGCCCTAGCACTCATATTTCGTGTCCTGTAATGATAAGCCATGTGTCTCAGTAAGGCCAGGTCTTGATCAGCCTTGTCCAGCAGCCTCTCCAAGTGCATGTTCCTGATCTCGAGATGGGCCTCCCGATCCTTATTGATCTCTTGCTCCAATGATGTGGGCTGAACTCTTCTCCTTGGAGCAGCTTGGCGACACTCACAAATGTTCTGTAGCTCCATGATCGTTCGCTGATCCTCAAGCTATTTGTTCCTCTGATACAGATATCTCATGTTCCATTTGGCTCTTTTTAAATCAAGGGACAAGTCTTCAATCTCTGTTTGCTGCTCCTGGATGATCTCTCTAAGCTCCGCATTTGTCGGTTCTGTATCTGTCTGATCATCAGGAAGGAGAATGAATTCAGTCTCTCATTCACCGGATGGCCCTTCCTCCTACACTGGCTCCTTACCTCTGCCCTTCTCCGGTGATGCTGATGTTGGAAGCGAGGCCCCTTCCACCTCGGGTGGAGATAACACTCGCTTTGCTGCTGCAAACAAAGGTCTACTGCCTTTCTGATAGGTGATGTATATTGGCATAGTGGTAGTCTCATGGTGCTCATACTGATGTGAACGGCCACCCATCTCATGCTCTGCCTCTGATACTACCTGTGTAGCACTGAAGAAGTCACAGGAGATGAAGTCCTCCCAAGCAATACCCTGCAATCCCAACTGATGATCCACCAAAATCCGGATAAGAGCAAAGTGATAAACACTGTTGAGCTGCTGCCGAGGAGTCTTGTGCTGCATGAAATTTTTCATCCTCTCTATGTTCCCGCAAATGAAGAATGGGAGGTTCATCATTTGCACCTTGGTAGTGCATGAGCAACCTGATGTGATAGGCATAAAGGCGAGAAAAGTTCCCCTCACAACTGAAGTACTTCATGATCAATTTCATGAGCGGAGCATACTCATCTCTCAAAAATCTAAATGGAAAAACTCTTGTGAGCTGGCTCAAACATCGGGCCTTAATGTAAGGCTCATAATGATGCCTCTCGACCTTATTCTTCTTATGCCACTATTCTCCAATGTTCGGTATGCCTGTTGCAACTGATATGGTTTCGGGTGTCAATGTGAAAGTGACCCCAGCCAAGATAGACTGTCCTCCATGTAGGTGAAGTGCAAAAAGACGGGCCAACTCATGATGAACTCTGACATTTTCCACCCTCTGACAAAATTCAAAACATGCTAAGTGCTGGAAACAAGACATAGCAAGAGGGCATGCCTGCAACTCAGTGAGGGAGTTTGGCTCATCTCTAAGATGTCTGCCACTCCGGTGATGTCTCCTGTGGGCCCTTTCTCCTGAAGCTGTATCACTGTGGGTCTCTTCCTCATATTCTGATGAAACCTCGGATGCCATGACTGTTGTTTGTACCCTGAGTTTTAGGTTGCCCTTTGATTCAAATGAAGCTGGTAGTTGCTTTGACAATCTTGCAAATTGACGAGCTCCCCAAAAGATTTGAGGTGGTTTGGAAAAGTTTCGGGCGTTCTGCCCCTGTGTGCCGCACGCAAAGCCTAGTGCGCCGCGCCTGTGGAAAAATTCAACTGCGGGCACGCTGCGTGTGCGCCGCGCCCTCCATGTGCGCCGTGCCCTCCGTGTGCACCGCGCTCCTGGGTATATGCGCTGCGCCCTCTAAAGTCACCTCCAACTCACTCAAACGCTCACAATCTCGCACTCACACCTTTGCAACGTCTCTCCAAGGCTTGTAATAGCACAATGCCCTTGATTTGAATAAAAACATGTATATATAGCCTTGGAAGAGATGGGTTTAATTTTTGCTTCCTTGAAAACCCATCTTTCAAATGTTGTGGTTTGCACTTTTTCACTGACTTTAAAACACATTGATTTTCACTTTCCCTTTGAAATTTTTGCTCAAATAATGAAATTTTCGGCACTGTTTGCAGGGACTGTATGACAGGACATTTGGCCACGGAAACCATGACTGCATCTGAAAAAGTCAACTAGCGATTTTTTGGAAAATTTTGTCATAAATGACACTGTTTGACTTTTCTTCAAAACTGAGTTTTGAAGAAGAGTCGAAGTCTATCCACATGACGATGAAGCTCTCTGAATCATATCTATGTAAGGGCCTCACTCTGGCCTGCATGGCTTTACTGGGCATATTTCGAGACCAAATTGATCTATCCCTAGAACGAATAACCAAAAATGACTTTTGTCCATTAAAGGACCAGACCTTGACTGTTATGGACTTTTGATTATTTGACACAAAGAATTAAGCCAGCAGTAACCAGACATGAGGAGAAATGACTAGCATGAACTTCTCCGTCAGATTATGGCATGCCCCTAGGAGAATACAGCTGAGTGAATGGAGCGGGACACCTAAAAATGAAATGCATAAAGATTTTTGGTCTCTGACGGAGGGCTAACCAGATCAACTCTAACAAACTCGACAGTCCAGATCCTGGGACTGTATTTGGGTCTCCAGTTGAGTTAGATCTCCTTCAATTTTGATGGAAAACTCTTGCAAAAAATTGAGCTTAACTTCATTTCTACATCGAAAAGATTTCAGATAAGAAGGAAGAGAGGAAGCAAAGTTCTCATCTACCTCATCATCTGTGCACATATCTTCCCATTCTCTAAAGCCTTGAATAGAGGGCAGCTCTATTTTGAATTCTTCATCTTTCTCCATCCATGTTTCAAGAAAGATATGCCAAGAATCTGCAAAGGAATTAATAGATCTGGTAGGAAAACATTCAATCCATCTTCTACATTTGCCTTAAAACGAATCAAAGAACAATCTGATGAAGACATCTTCCTTTTTAACTCTAAGAATTTCCATAAATGTTTTAAAATTTTCTATATGTTCAAGAGTCAAAGTCAGATCTTCCCCATTGAATTTAGGGCCATTACTCAAAATATATGCATCCTTTGGTAATTGATTAGGAAAACTAGGAAGATTAGAAAAATCTATACATTAGAAGCAACATTTGAGTCCTTCATTAAGCAAGTGGAGCCACCATCAATACTTTGAAACTCGGGATTTCGAACAATGGAGTCGTCAGGTAGATGATTTCAGCTTTCATATGTGTCTGACTACTATTCACCATCAACAATCAGATCTACAACTTGAATGATATTTCCCGGAGAAGATCTGTCACCTTGTCCTTGGCAAAGGCACCAATATGTTATCATTCAGAATGAACCTCAAGGCTGAGAAAATGCCGTTTCGAGGTAACCACAGACCAAGCTTCGATTTGGCATCTAGCCCTGCCAGACCAGAGAGGGCTCTCTCTTTGCCAACACAATGTGGCTGCAATAAATGAAATCTTAGGCTAGCTATGGAGTGCAGGGATTTGTTTGAAATGTTTTGGGTCGAAACAACAAGAGAAAGGACGATTGGGCTATGGAGTCGATGCCAGTTTCTGCCGGCAAACTTGGGGCAAAGTAAGTGCCATGTTCAGCCAGGTAAATATTGTGAATGTGAGAAGAATAGGGGAGAAATCCTGCTGCCCTGCAAGCATCAAACAAGGGATGGATCTGTAGCAGCAACTTTAGACGAAAGAGAATCACGAGGTTGCTCAACAGAGCATCTAACAAAGGATGAATTCTACAAAGACAACCATTACCTCTAACAACAAAATCATCATGAAAAGAGAATCATAGGGATGGATTCCTAACACATCTCTTAGATAATGCTGTAACAAGGTAGAGAAAACAAAATATGTAAGTGAGTTACATGAAAAACATACTGAACAATAACACCGTGATGGATCCCAAGTCCAAAGGGCATAAAACTGTTTTATTAAAATGATATTCAAGAAAAATTTACACAATGCCAAGCAGCCTCTCTGCTGCAAAAATCAAACCTCTACACTATGAAATCCATAAAATATATACATTTTCTCATCCCTATACTAAGGGAATTGAGCTCAACCATCTTCTTCAAAATAGAATCAGTTGCATTAAACTTGGACCGAATTTCTGAAAATAGGTGATGAATATGAACTCATATCTCCTAAACCATAGCACCTGTTACAAAACTAAAAGAGGTTTTGGTAGATAAGTTCATGTTGGAGAAAAAAATCTCTCAAATTGTGTAAATTCATTTCCAGTTGCTCGCAATCTGTGCCACAAAATCATCTCTAAAACAGAAAATCATTAAAAATTTAAATATGTGAAAATGAGCTATAAAGATCTAGTCACATATCCAAATTCACGACACCTGTGAATAAACTAAAAGAAGTTTTTGTTATTTGGCTTGTGTTTAACAAAAAAATCTTTGGGTTTCTAAAAATTACTTTCCATCAGTTGTAAAATGGCACCGTACTAAAATGACTAAAACGGTAAAATAACTGCAAAATTTGTTTTGTTTTAATGTAGACTTTAAATATCATTGCATATCTCCCACATAGCAATACCTGTGCATAAACTGAAGGAGGTTTTTGTTATTTGGTATGTGATGGACAAAAACCTCTTTCACTTTTGTAAAATTCCTGTCCAAACTAATTTTGTTGTAAACTTGTCCCTGTGTGCAGCAACTGACCTCAAAACATGCATAACCAAGAATCAATCATTCATTTCGATCATATCTTCTAATCCGGGAGCCAGTTACGGGAGTGTGATATACCGTTGAAAATATTTTTCCAAGATCCTTTTGATGAACATACTTAGGATATGATTTGCACTGAAACTCATGTGCAAAACATCTCTGAAAACCAGACATAGTAAGAGCCCATTTTGATCCCTGGTGACAGGCTGCGAAGACTGGAACTAACAGATCCGAGAAACATTAATATTCTTGAGGAAGAAGGGCATCATAAAGTCAAGGGCCCACAAATAGAAAACCTAGACATTACCACGTCATTGAAAACAAAGCAAGTAAACATTGATACTGAAACAGAACCAAAGTTCACGAAAATCGGAGATTATTGGGACGATGCTACCATGGATAAAGTTGTTGAGTTACTTTGCGAATACCAGGATCTATTCCCTACCAAGTTCTCGGATTTGAAGGGAATAATTAGCGATTTGGGCATTATGAATATCACTCTGAAGCCGGACGTGAAGCCTATTAAACAGAGGTCGTATCACCTTAATCCTAAATACAAGGAAAAGGTTCACCTAGAGCTGGATAAGATGCTGGAAGCAGGCATCATAGAACCAGTTGAAGAATCTGATTGGGTGAGCTCGATGGTGGTTCAGGAGAAGAAACAAAAGGCTGAGATAAGGATTTACGTAGACCTACAGAAGGTTAATGATGCATGTATCCACAACCCATTCCCAATGTTGTTTACTGATGAAGTGCTAGACAATGTTGGAGGGAAGGAGACCTACTATTTCACTGACAGGTTCTCTAGGTATCATCAAATTAAGATCACGCCCGAGGATAGGAGAAAGAAGACCTTTGGGATGGAGTGGGGTTTTTTTCAATGCACTGTGATGCTATTTGGGCTTATGAATGCGCCTGCAATATTTTCTCGCGTGGTCATCGCAGTGTTCAAAGAGTTCATTCATAAGTTCCTGGAAGTCTACTTTGATGATTGGACAATGTTCGTATTAGTAAAGTGCCATGTAGTAAGTCTGCACCTGATGTTGGATACGTGTCGCCAGATTGCACTGAATTTGAAGAAATGCATATTATGTATTCCCTTTGGAATCTTGCTGGGTCATGTAGTGTGCAAGCGAGGATTGATGGTGGACCTTGCAAATATTGCGGTGATCGTGAACCTGGAGGCCTCGAGGAACGTTAAGCAGTTGCTTGCAACGCTGGGACATACGGGATATTATAGAAAATTTATCAAATCATATGCTCAAATTACCCCGCCCATGGAGAAATTGCTGAAGAAAGATGTAACATTCTGTTGGGAAGAAGAATGTCAGCGCAATTTAGATGTATTGAAAGAAAATATGGTCATCGCATCGATCTTGATATTCTGTGATTGGAAAAAAGAGTTTCACATACATGTGGATGCCTCTTGCATTGCGTTGGGTGTAGTGTTAACGCAAGCCGAGGAAGGGGAAATGGACCATCCTATAGCCTTCGCGAGTAGGAATTTATTGAAGGTCGAGAAGAATTATTCAACGACTGAGTGCGAAGGATTGGCCATGGTGTACGCACTGTAGAAATTCAACACTATCTGTTAGGAGGGATTTCACAATGTACACAGATCATTCTTCCTTAAAATACCTAGTCAATAAGCCTGTGTTGGGGGACAAGATTTGCACATGGTTGCTATTATTTCAGGAGTATTACTTTGAAGTCATTGTGAAGCAAGGGAGGTTAAATGTAGGACCTCACCATCTATCATGGATTGAGACAGGCGAGGAACCTACTAATCTGGAGGAAGGACTTCCAGATGCACATCTCTCTGCAGTGTGCGTAGCAAATATCATTTTGCAAACATTATTCACTTCTTGACTACGGGGATGGCACTAGAAGGATATACAAGTCAACAAAAGAAGGAATTAGTAGTACGTGCAGAAAATTTTTCAGTAATTGCGGGACATCTGTATAAGATGGGTGCAAATGAAATATTCCGAAGATATGTGCCGGATTTTGAGAGGGATAGCATTCTTCCTGAAGCTCATGGGGGTGCTACAAGAGGTCATTATGCAGGAAAGGCAACTACTGGTGGGCTCCAGTATTTTAGCAATAATGCTACAACTCCTGGGGCTCCCTATCTCTAATTTTATCAACCCGGTAGTTCGTACAAACTTGGAAGCGACGGTGCTGTATGCACAAGTACTAGCTCTTGTCGCAGCTGTCACTTGGTCAGCTGGCACAAGTCCGCTAGGGCTCAAGCCAACTTCTATATGTTCTCAGAAGAAGCTTTCTAAATGATGGACGAAGGCTATCTCAAAGGAAATCAATCTACTTTGCAAAAATGAACTGAAAGCCAACCAAAACATGAAACCCTGGTAAACCCTAATCTGACTAGTTTAACCTCTATGATGCAATAGTGAGAGCGCAAATGTCTAAAAAGGATGCCATTACTTCTAATGATGTGAAATGCATGAACTCAAACTACTTCCATGAAAAAGAACATTGTTTTTGTATTTTTGCTTAAGTGGTTGGAGTGATTATGGTTTTGTTTCTTATTAGGGTTTGGCTGTGCAGAGGTGGTGCGAAGGGAGAGAAAGCTTGGGAAAGGTCAGGAGGGCTAGGAGAGGTCCCAGAGGGTCCCTAGCATCAGTCCACAGAAGTCTACAACGTTCAGGTGCTCGGCAACCAAGTTTGCAGGCTTCTACAGGATGTCTGCAGGGGATCCTACAGGAAACTGAGGAATTCTACAGGAAGTCTGCTAACTTCTACAGGATGTGCTGTAAGTGGAGTTTTGGGTGATGGAGGAGTGATGGAGCGGTATGGGTGGATAGGTAAGGTGGAGATGGAGCTTGTGATGGCTCAGGGACAGAGGAATAAGATGGAGAGAGAGTGCACGGAGTTGGTTGGTGAATAGAAGGATGGAAACAACGAAAGGTCAAAAAAATGAAGCTACGTGGCAATGGAAGAGTTGGAAGGTGAACGAGCTGAACAGAGGTCGAGTAGGTGGCTTTAGGCGTGGTTAAGAAGAAGAAGAAGGAAGTGGAATGATACTGAGCAGTGTAAATAAAACAAATTTCTTATGTCTTGCACCAAAAACGAGAATCCATTAACCTGTGCTACCTGTGCTATTAAACCTATGAACAACAATGTAAACCGTGAAAAGAAGTCGTGCATGGAGTTGTGATGAAGAAGTATGGCTCAAGATCAGAGTGCATGGATGGTTCTATGATTAAAACGACTGTGTTGCAGCTTGCATAAAAGTAGAAAAAGACTGCGTTTTTTGGTGGTTGGTATAGGCTGCACCCCAATCCCTAAACAGAGATGGCAGTGAAGGCACTAACAACCTTTTCTTGGAGCTCCAGTGAATTACAATCCTCCTATTCTAATCTAAGCAACTGAAAGTGATTCAACCATAAGCTAATCCTACTCAATCTCATTAAAGAAATCGAATCAGCAGACTATGTTCTTGAAATGCACATCAAAACAAAGAAACAAAGTGCTGGAAAGAAAGGCAAATAACACTACAAGAAGAGGAGGTCTATTGCTCTCAGGTTGGGCCCTAACCTGAGAGCTATAGCTCCCTTAAAAGCTCAGAATTAGATCCAAATCTGCTTGCCTTTATTCATAATCAAGAGTCTAATGTCATGCCAAAACTGGCTTACAAAAACAAACACCGAGCTGTGCTCAGAAATTACAATATCAGTCCAAAAGTTCAAAAAGCTCCTAACAAAGGCTACGACCTTCATATTTATACACAATGAAGATCAAGCTGGCTTCCTCCATTCGTGGAGCTTGGCTGTCCAACTGGAAGTCAAACTGCTGTAAACTGCTGATCCTGTAGAACATGTTGGCTGTTTTTAAGCTCGGTGGGGAGAGCTGTTGGAGCTCGGAGTTAAGGTGAAAATCACGAGGAAGGTCATCAAGACTGTGGACAACCTCCCTATGAATCCGCAATGTCACCTTTGCTGTCTCCTTGTCTCCATTTGCGTGGTCTTTTGCTCTCTTTAATGCCAAAAACCTGAAATCATCATGTATTAGCCACATAGATATAATGCCTGCCCTTCTTCCTACAAACAACACAAATATACTAAGAAATGAATGCATAAGTGATAAAAGATGAATGGTTGAGCAAGGTAAGTAGGCCAATATGAGCCCAAATTGTACCAAAAATTGGGGCTCATCAACTACGCAGAAGATTTTGCGCATAGGTCTATGGTGGCCAATGCTACACAAGGATTCAAAGGCGTATTGTAAGGCATGATATGCATGTGAGAGAACAGGCAGACCATCGCAAAATGATGAATTTCCATTACATCCTCAAGTATCTTTGCAACCATTTGAGAAATGGGCGATTGATTTTGTTGGGCCAATTCAGCCCCCAGGAAAGAAAACAGGTGCGCGCTATATCATCACCGCGACAGAATATATAACCAGATGGGTGGAAGCACAGCCGGTTAAGGATTGTATAGGGTCTATGGCAGGAAAGATTTTGTTTGAATATGTCTTAACCATATTTGGCTACCCGAAAGTGTTGATGAGGGATAGAGGTACGCAAGTTCTGAATGAAATGATTAGCACCTTGACTGAAGAATTCTAGGTTTACGATCAGAATAGTACACCGTATCACCCACATGCCATGGAACTGTTGAAGCCTTTAATAATATTTTGGAGAACGCGCTGATGAATATTTGCAATGCATGGTGAAATGACTGGGATGTGCACGTACCCGCAATACTATGGGCTTATAGGACTACTTGCAAGAAGCTGACAGGGCAAACATCGTTCAGATTGGTATATGGTGTAGAAGTTGTAATGTTGATGGAGTATATTGTGCCTAGTCTGTGCATAGTAGCTCTCATAGGTATGGTGGATCGCGAGGCCTTGGAGGAACGGCTCGCGCAGCTGATGGAGCTTGAAGAGGATCGATTTTTGGCAGGATTTCATCAGCAAGTACAGAAGGAACGCGAAAAAGCATGGCATGATTGCCACATCAAGCTTCACACGTTCAAGGTAAATGATCTTGTCTTGTTATATGATAGTAAATTCACTAAGTTTCTAGGGAAATTCTAGATGCATTGGCTAGGGCCATATATTATCAAAGAAATTACAGATGGAGGCGTAGTTCAGCTTACGAAGCTGAATGGGGAACCTTTTCCGGGAAGAGTGAATGGGAGAAGATTGAAGTTGTATACAGGGGATCCTGCACAATGACTATATGGCGGCAGGATAGTCTTAGTGCTCTAGGAAGTTGCAAGGGAGCATGGGACTATAAACCACACTAACAGGTTTGGAGGACAACGCAGCGAGCAGGTTGTGTGGAAAGTGACGAAGTTGAAACCTATGAAGCTGTGCATAGGAAGCTACGCCATGGAGGGAAGTGCTGCGCAACACAACAAAAAAGTGACCGTTGGAGTCATTGTTCATGAATCGACGGTCAGAAGACGGTTAAGAGGAGCAAGATGGAGGCATTTAAGGCAAACATCTTTGAAGATCTGCTGCCAAAAAAACATTTATTATCATAAATTGGGGGGAATGGTCGGATTTGAATTCAAAACTCCCTATAAATTATGCATGCTGGTCCAATAGAGAACAATTTGCACTCTCAGAGTTGTTGCTGAATTTCGTTGGATTTGAATTCAAAACTCCCTATAAATTACGCGTGCCGGTCCAATAGAGAACAATTTGCGCTCTCAGAGTTGTTGCTGAATTTCGTTGTCTATTACCCATGAGCCGAGTATTTTGGGAAGAATTCCTGTCACACACAAGCATTTCTCCTGAAGCCCGCGAGTTTTTTTCAGAGAGAATGACTGCCACCAATCCTGCCGAAGCCCCAAGTTCAGAAGAAATTGTGTCCGATGCTCCAGGACCAGAAGTATCAAGTGTAGAAGCTACGCCTGCAGTGCCCATGACACCGAGGTTGCCCAGGCTAAAACAAACCATGGAAAAAGACAAACAACTTGCCATGAAAGAGAAGCAACCTGCAGCAAAGGAGAAGCAGAAAAAGTTGTTGCAGGTACGTGCATCCCAAAGGAAGCATACCGCAACACAGACGCAAAAGAAAGATAAGCATCCAACAAAAGTAGTGAACCTGGAGTTGGAAGGAGCCCAGGGGACAGAGGATATTGATGCTGAAGGAGAAGAACCCATAACAAGGCTACCCAAGTATATCCTTCCATGGAAAGGAAAAGAAAAAGTCATAAAGAACCAAGATGCTAAGAAATTGACAATATCCACACCCCTGCTCCCTGAACAGGTCCCTTTTGAAATTCCTCGGATCGCAAGGGTCTTGTTGTTAAAAATGGAGGATTAGGACCTCGCGGATCACGCTAAGTTCCCAAACTTGTCGACAGACAAATATATGAGGAGAGTTTATTATGAAGAAACAGGCGTTATAGCGCTAGAAATAGAGGAATGGGTCCACGGTGTCGAGCAATCAGGGTGTCTTAATTTGCTATGGGTGCCACATTATCACCGCACCCCCATTAACACAATATGTGTGCACCAACTTCTCACATTAGTGCACGATGGTTGTCTATGGCTAGGAGGGCCTATACCCATTACAGACATGCTAATTCACAGGATCACACACCTTTTGTATGAAGGGCTGAACCCAACTAAGGAGTTTGGAGGAAAGACTGGGGAGAAAGACCTCGCAGAAATAATGAAGAGATATTATGGCCTTGTGAAGAAGGTGTGAAGGTATTCAATTCTATCTATAATAGACCCGATAGTTTAATTGGCTGCCCAAATTTTAGCAAGGAAGGTGATGAGGAAATGCCACACAGATGAAGTTCCAACGCCCGTAGTTTACCTGTCTGCACAGTGCATGAAGGGCGTACAATTTAGTTATAAAGATACCTTTGTCAGGAGTTCCTAGCGAATTGTCAAGAGGCCCAGGATGAAACCAATCCATTTCACTACACTTGGTTATTGTTGTGATTGTGCTTAATGCATGGGAATTGCTGGAGGACAACCAATTTCCTCCGCTTGAGGAAGGATTGCTAGAGGTAGCGCAATTTGCTTCCTTATGGGCTACAAAGGATGTTGTGTGAATTACAAAAACGAATATATTTTGGGTCCTTATGGAAATGAGTCTCTGAATGACCATCAATCAGCGGCTGCACTTGTACCCAACCTTGTTCACACAACTGTTAGCCTACGAAACATTCAAGGCTGACTTCCACCGAGTATACATCCAAGCGCGGAAGGATCCAGAGCAGAAATGGCATGACTTGCCATATTTGGTGACGGAAACAGATGTGTAGGAGGTGGTAGTGAGATGGCCTGCAGAGTGGCACACCCCATCAGACTTAGCTGCTGGACCAAGAACGGGTGTAGAAAATTCTGTCGCAAAAATAAGGAAGGAGGCAGGAACGCGCTGATAAGGAGCAGGGGAACAAAGACGAACGCAAGACCCAGAAAGGTGACAAGTCACCTTTGACAAAGATAGAGACAGAAGAGCTTTCAGGACAAGGTGGTGGAGGCGAGGAAGGGAAACACACCCCCTTCATTTTGAAAAGGTGTAACTTGGAGCAGTAGGTGGAACACAGAAAAAGTAGAAAGCTTAGAAAACATAGGTTGATCACATGGTGTTAACAGAAAGAAATCTTGATGAGATCGGCGATAAAGTCAAGGACACCGCAACAAGAGTGCTGCAACAGTTCAAGCAGCAATCCATGTAGACCTTAGGGGGTGTTCAGAAGGATCTGCGAGAGTTTCAGCTCCAAGCAACCAAGATCCAAGAAGATCTCGGGAAAGTGAGTGACGCACAAGGCATTTTGGCATGGGGAAAAAGTACAGTCGCAGAGATGGCTTGGATGCAGGATGTGAGAGTCTTCCCCTTGCCTAAAGGCTCAGTCTGTGCCGAAACCAATGAACAATGCACACTCCTTGACAAAGTCACAAAAATGGGACTGAACCTTGCTATGATATCACTTGAGTCACTGCATGCATTACTACAGGGAGTCGTGGAAGAGCTTCGGATCAGGGAACAACAAGCACTCAGTGCTGTTAGTGAAATTAAAGTCAATAATCAACAATTGTTCACTGAAAAGACGCAAGTTCTGAAGGAAAAGGAGATGCTATAGGTGCATAGTTCATGACTAGAGTCAGCAGTAGCGGAGGCATGCAAGTTAGTGCTTGAAATTCACATCCCAGAGGATGCACAACCAGAAGCAAAGATCAGAAAACTAGTCGCTGGTGTGCGCGAGGCTAAAGTAGAGGTTAGGCGAGTTGCATTTGAGCTCAACATGAAGATTACAGAGCTGTAGTTAAAGTTGTAGCCCACGACTCCGCCTGAGGTCCGGGAGCAGTGTGGAGCCGTGATAAAGGAAGGAATGACCACCTTGGATGCCACAATCACTGACTGTACGACATTGTTCGAGCAAGCAATGGAGTTAGTGACCAATCTGCAGGAGGATTTGAACCTGTAGACGCTGAATACAGAAGTAAGGGAGCTGTAGTGGTGATACGATGAAGTCAGGATGACTACATGCTCCACAGTACCAGCGCAGTACCTTGCCAAATTATAGGAGGGAAAGCAGCTCTAAGCACAGGTGGAGGCAACACAGAAGAAGGAGGCCTTGCTAAAGGCTAGGTTGCAACCATGGTTGGAGGAAGCTTATCAAGTCACGACTACTATTCATGATAAGCTTAAAGGCTTGCAGAAGAAATAATAGATTATGAGGCTGGCCATAGAAGGACCAGCCACAGAATAATTGGTCGAAGACGTCAAGCAGGCAACAAATCAGAGCACTGCCAAAGTCACACTAATCCAGGTGGAGCTGTGGGATCTTCAAGTAAGATCACAACGCTAGCCGAGTGACTCGAGGGCGAGTCACGACCTTTGTGTTGAGGGCTTGTTGGGATGGGGTTCCTTGGGTCAGTTTTGGGGTTAAGAGAACCCAAGTTTTGATAAATTTTTGTAAGTAATGTAAAGTCACCGTGATTTGTGGATGTAGAGCGTATAGATGAGTAGGAGTCAAAGGGGTTTAGCCCCTCATTTTAAAGTTTGAGTTGGTTTTGAGATCCACCCATGGTCCACGAACCATGGCATTATATGAAAAAGGCTATAAATAGGTGTGTGTTAGAGCGTCTATGATATATTTTTTAGTAATTGATGATGGCTGAGAAGTGATAACGAAGAGAGGTGGGTCAGATAGGAGAAGAAAGGATCTGCAGCTGAGTGCGTAGAGGCCTAGGTAGAGTCTGTAGCTGAGTGCATGGACCCCTGCAGCTGGGTGTGCAAGGTAGTTTTGAGTCTGTAATCCTAAATTTAAGATCAAGAAAGATAGTTACTGAAGAATTCTTGTGTATATATGTTTATCTCTGTTTCCATTAATGCTATATGCTGTTTATGAATAATGTGTTTTATGGAATATTGATTGGATGTTGTGCGATTTTGTTGAATAACTATTAATGATGTACGCAATGCATGTTTAAGTAATTTCACAAAGACTTTGATGTTTCCGAATAACTTAAGTAAATCTGTGCGAACCCTAATTTAGGAATTCTCTCTGATGCTTGCAAGTAGATAGATCGATTGTTAGAGGTCTGGAAAGACTGATCGTAGATCTTCACGAAGGTCTAAAGAAAATTTTGACAGAGTTGCAGCAGTATGCCCTAAGAGTTCATCGATCTGCGGGAAGGAAGATCTGAGGCACTGGAAGACATCACACTAGTCTCTGGATGCAAAAACTTGGTTCTTGCATCCCCCCATACTGCTTCGGGTGAGACTGGAGCCTGCGTTATGTGTGTTGTTGTCGAAAGGGCCAGTAGTGTAGGGATTTGTTGGTTGGCGGAACTAACTCTGAACTTGGGTCAGGACCCCCTAAGCCAACAGTTGCTGAATGATCACCATCAAAATTAGTCTACATATCTGCAGCAATTCCACTTGAACATTAAATACAAAAAGGGCAGCACCAATAATATTGTATATTGCCTCAGTCGACCCCCAATTGCAACACTAACTATTGTTCTCAAGTCTTGTGGCCACGAGGCCTTTGGATGGCTGCAACTATACAAAAATGATCCAGATTTTTCCTCCACATACCAGATGCTAGTAGATGGAAATAAAGTTCCTAATTTCCACCTCCAGGATGCATTATTATGCTACCTGGGCCAACTTTGTGTTCCTTCAAGAGAGCGTACCAAGATGATTTGGGAGGCACACTACAGTTGGGTCATAGAACACTGGTGTGGATAAAATTGTGGTTGTACTACAAAAGTACTTTTATTGGCCCAAAATCTGACTGGATGTTGGGAAATATATCAGATCTTGCACTATATGTGCCATCACTAAGCCAACCATCAAGGATAAATGCCTATAAAATCCCTTTCCTACTCCTAGCCAGCTGTGGGAATCCATCTCCTTGGACTATATGTCTAGCCTCCCTTCTACCAAGCATGGTAATTACTGTGTATTTATGGTCGTGGACATATTTTCTAAGATGGATATATTGGCGACCTACAAGAAGAGTATCACATTAGAGGAAACTTCCAAACTCTTCTTTGAACGAGTATGGGTACATTTTGGGATCCAGTAGACCATTATATTAGATCGGGATAGCAGGTTCCTTAGCACATTTGGGTCAAACCTCTGTACACAATTGGACACCAAGCTCACCAAGTCGATTGCCTTCCATCCTTAGACTGATGACCAAGCGAAGGTCGTCAATATGATGATAGTGCACATACTCTGCATTTACAAATCCAAGCATCCATGAACCTGGGATGAGAGTCTTCCCTATGTGAAACACAATTATAATAGAGATCTCCATATCTTGACTGGTCACAGTCCCTTTCAAGTGGGTCTAGGATTTCAAATATTGTGTTTGATTGATGTTGCAATGCCTCATGCGACTACATAGACAAAATCCACACATGTATTGTCTAAGGTTGATCAAGCGACTAGATTTATTGAGCATCCAAAACATCTGCCAATAGGTTCATGACATCTTGGAGAATTCAAATTCCAAGTACAAGAAGCGACATGATCAACATCGGGTGCCACATAAGTTTCAGATGGGTGATAAAGTTTGGTTGCATTTGCAGAAAGAATGCCTCACCGGAGCCCATCGGAAGCTCAAAACACTCCGATATGGTCCTTACACCATTACCAAGGTTATGGGAGACAATGTTTTTGATTTCAGCATTCCCCCATTCCTTGGTGTGCACCCAGTGTTCAATGTGGACCGCCTTCGACCATACTTCCCATACTGCATGGAACAAGACACAACTAATCGGATTATGGACACATGGTTTAAGAACACATGCCAGCAGAAGATCCGACTATATTGGGTTGTCAAAGCTGGCCAACTCCTACACCAAGGCTAGAGGCTCGTCGGGGACCAAGTTCAGTAGAAGTTTCCCAATCTCATGGAGGCACTCAACACAATGGGGACCATTGCTTCCTAAGGGGGGAGGATTGATCCAGGTGGATCTTAGTGGCCACCCACCTATTCCACTTTGTTAGGTCCCTATAATACTAGTGTATTCCCACATTGTTATTAGTGTATCCCCCTTATTGTTATTTTTGTGTCCCATAGAAGCCCACTATTGTTATTGTGGTGTCCATACATTATTATTGTTATGCCGGCTCTGATTATATTGTGACCTCTTAGACTCCTATATATAGAAAGGAGGTTGTGTCATTTGAATCATCCAAGAATTGTTGATTTGTGTAATGTAAAGGAGTTTTCCCCCTTGAAGAGTCTTATTTCTAAGTCGTTGATCTATATTTTCTATCTTTTTGTGAGCTGGTTTCATAACATTTGGTAGCAGAGCTTTGGATTCTAGGGTTTCGCTGCTCCAAACAGGTCATCTTGTAATTTTCTCTATAAATTTTTCTCTACGAAGTTTCAGAAGCCAAAACAAAAACCCATTTGAGCCGAAATCGCTCTAAACCTCGTGTCCGAATTTGAGATCTTGTCTCACTATATTTTCGGAGATATGGTCTGAGGAAGTTAGGGTTTTTGCAGGATCCCAAATTACATCCCAAATAGGTGACCATTGGAAACTCACCATAAATTTCTCTCCGAGTATCATATTGCAATTTTGTAAGAAGTTGTAGAAATAGGATGGATGGTAGTTTCTGTCCGAAGGTGGAAACAATGATACGTGGCACTTCGTACAAGTTTTCTCTACTGAAGATGTCTATAATCAGGTCAGTGTGGGATATTTAACCTAACTCTTTCTTGAAGACTCGAATCTTGATCACAACCATGGGGTTGGAAAGAGGTTCAGAGGAATACTATAGGATAAAATTTCAGTCCTTGGAGATCCGAAATTGTGGAGATACAATAAATTCAATATCGAGCTCCTTCAAAGCAAAAAAAAAAGTTGTGTAGTCTTTTAAATTTTTTGCACAAGTTTGGTTTGAAAAATTAGTTTGAAGTGATTCAAAAGGGCATAGTGAAGCATAATTATCATTAATTTATTCCCCAAAGAAAGAAAAAGGAAACACCTAGTAAGAAACGCACAAGCTCCACTATGACACATGAAGAAGAGGAAGAATGCAACATGATATATCAAAATTACAAGACCAAACGCAACAAATTTCGCTCTCGCAAAAAGTAGCAAAAAACGAATTGGAAGCCATGATGAATGTTAAGATAGATGGTATAAAAAAGGGCATTGTAGTTTTGAATGATGGTTTAAAATCAGACATGGAAGCAATGATGAATGTCAAGATAGAAGGATTGAAAGAAAGTTTGGCAAAGTTGCTAGAAGAAAGGCGTCTCATTGGTGACAAGGAAATCCATGAAAATCATGATGAAGACAAAAGAAATATCAATCACGATTTTAGAGACTCCCATGTGGGGTTTAAGAATCACCACATTCCAGAGATAAAGATGAGGAAGTTTGATGGCAAGGATCCGGTAACTTGGATAATATAGATGGAGCAATATTTTGATCTACAGGGTGTGCAACCCTCACAAAAGGTACAGATTGTATCTTTATATTTAGAACCCAATCAATTTGTATGGTATAGATGGATTTGTTCTCGTAAACCACTTGTCGCCTGGTCAATTTTTACGAAAGAAATGATAGAACATTATGAAGATACAAAGAGAAACACCTTATTTAGCCAATTGATAAATCTAAAAAAAAAGGGTTCAATTATAGAGCACATTGAAGACTTCTAAAAATTGAATATTAGTGTAATCGATATTCCAGAGCTACATAGAATTGCTGTCTTCATAGGGACTTTAAAAGAGAACATCCAACATGAGGTTCACCTTTGGGAACCTTATTCCTTGGAGAAAGCATTTAGGGTGGCAAGAAAAATTGAAAGAAAAATTATGGCAACAAGGAATTCTACCAATCACAACTATAAAGATTGAATTGTTAATGGTCCTAGCCTTCCACAACCTACAAGGTTGAGACCAAAACAATTGGAGGAAAAAAGAGAGAAAGGGATTTGTTACAGTTGTAATAGAAAATACACTAATGGTCATAAGTGTGCTAAGAAGAAATAATTCTACATAGGTTGTGAAGAGGAGGAATGCAAGGAACAAGAAAGATCAAAAGAGGAGGATATACACCAGGAATCAACCCCAGAGAAATAAGAAATGAATCCGACCATATCTTGTAATGCATTGGTAGGAATTACCACTCCTCAAACTCTCAAGATAGAAGGACATATCAAGAAGAAAAAGGAAATAGTGTTGATTGATTCGGGTAGTACCCATAACATTATTCATTGTAAGATAGCAAATGAATTAAATTGCTTCCTATATCCAGTACCAGAGTGTCAAGTGATGGTTGTAAATGGAGGAACCATAAATTACTCTCAAAAGTGCCATAATATCAAGCTATCCATGGGAGAATATGTATTGAATAGTCCAATGCTTTCCATTCCAATGGGTGGTGATGATGTTGTACTAGGAGTCCAATGGTTATAATATTTGGGTACGATAACTTTTAATTTTCAAGAACTTTTCTTGAAATTTTTTTGGGAAGGAAAGGAAGTTGAATTAACGGGTATCATAGGGAAACCAAGAAAGATAATCAACTCTAATATCATGAAAAAGCTTCTAAATAAAGAACAACAGGGCGTAATTACACAATTATGTTTTCTAGAGGTTCAAACATCAAAATCATCTATTTTTCCAGACCTCCAAAAAGTCTTGGACAATCATTCCAAGGTATTTGAGATTCCCAAAGGTCTCCCACCTATTTGTGATCATGATCATGCTATTCATTTGATTCCAGGAAGTATTCCTCCAAACATTAGGCCTTACATATATCCCTATGCCCAAAAGAGTGAAATTGAACGTATGGTTGCAAAAATTCTAAAGGCAGGTATAATTCAACCTAGTCAAAGTTCTTTCTCTACTCCAGTAGTATTGGTGCGCAAGAAAGATGGATCATGGCACATGTGTCCAGATTATAGGGAGATCAACAATCTCACTATTAAAGATAAATTTCCCATTTCTTTCATTGATGAATTATTGGATGAATTACATGGAGAAATTTACATCACCAAGTTGGATCTTCATTTAGGATATCATCAAATAAGAATGAAGACTAAAGACATTCTGAAAACAACATTTAGAACTCATGAAGGTCATTATGAATTTTTTGTCATGCCTTTTGGCCTTACCAATGCACCTTCTACATTTCAAGGTTTGATGAATTCCATTTTCAAACCCTTCCTTAGAAAATTTGTGTTAGTATTTTTTGATGATATACTAATCTACAACAAGTCTTGGAAGGATCATGTTCAACATGTTGACAAGGTTCTCAAGCTATTAGAGGAGAAACAATTATATGAAAAAACCTCCAAATGTTTCTTTGGAGTACAAGAGGTGGAATATCTGGGTCATATTGTATCTCATGAGGGTGTTAAGGTAGACCCTAACAAAATTAAAGCCATTAAGGAATGGAAAATCCCCACATCCATAAAGCATCTGTGAGGATTTGTTGGGTTGACAAGGTATTATCGCATGTTTGTTAAGGATTATGGGAGAATAGCAACATCTCTAACATTATTACTGAAGAAAGATGAATTTTCTTGGACTCATAAGAAACTAAGGCCTTTGAGCATCTTAAACAAGCAATGTGCCAAGCACCGGTCTTAGCTATGCCAGACTTCAAAAAAACCTTTATTGTGGAATGTGATGCCTCAGGAAATGGAATTGGTGTTGTTTTAATGCAAGAAGGAAGACCCATTACTTTTGAAATTCGTCCAATCAAAGGAAAGTATTTACACAAAGCTATTTATGAGAAGTAAATGTTGGCAATACTACATGTACTTAAGAAATAGAGACCTCACCTAATGGGAAGGCACTTTAAGGTAAAAACAGATCATGATAGTCTTAAATACTTTTTAGAACAAAGATTATCTTCAGAGGAACAAAAAAAATAGGTCACAAAGATGTTGGGTTATGACTTTGAAATAATATACAAAAAAGGGAAGAAAAATGTTGTTTCAGATGCACTCTCAAGAAATGATGAGGATGTGGAAGCATTGCTTTGTGCCATTTCTATTATCCAACCAGATTGGATAACCGAAGCAAGGGATAAATGGAAGAATGACGAAGAAGTGTGGGCACTCATTCAAAAGTTGCAGCAAGATCCTAGTACATCTGATGCAAAGATCGCTTATACCTTTGTAAGAATTCCCAACTCAAACAAAAGATTGTTATGAAATTGCACACCTCTCCCTTAGGAGGGCACCCAGGATTTTAAAAAACTTACCACAATATTAAGAAGGATTTTTTTTTGGGATGGCCTTAAAGCTGATATTCAAAAGTTTGTGGCGGAATTCTTGGTTTGCCAACAAAATAAAGTTGAGAAAATTAAGACCCCGGGTCTGTTACAACCTTTATCCATTCCATGTCAACGTTGGGAGGAGGTTTCAATGGATTTTATCACAGGTTTGCCCAAGTCCGAAGAAAAGAGTGTCATCATGGTGGTAATTGATAGACTTACCAAGTATGCACACTTTTTTGCATTGTCTCATCCATTTAAAGCCAGTACAATTGCTACTACATTTATGGAAACAATTCAAAAGCTATATGGAAACCCGAAGATTATTGTAAGCAACAGAGATCCTATTTTCACTAGAAATTTTTGGACGGAATTATTTTTTTGTCTGGGTACTGAATTAGCTCATAGCTCATCTTATCATCCTCAATCAGATGGGAAAACTAAGATAGTAAACAAATGTTTGGAAGGATATATTTGTCGCTTTGTATCTCATAAACAAACACAATGGGTCAAATGGTTACCTCTGGCTGAATGATGGTATAACACTTCCTTCCATACTGCAGCAAAAATGACCCCATTTATGGCACTTTATGGATATCATCCACCATCCATCATGTCATCTTTAAGAGAAAATTCTAAGGGTCAAGCCATGGAAGATCACATAGAGCATCAACAAGTTCTCCAACTCTTAAAGGATAACCTCACTTTGGTGCAGAATAGAATGAAACAATAGGCAGATCAACATCACATCGAAAGAAGTTTTGATGTAGGCAATTGGGTATTTTTACGGCTACAACCATACAAACAAATGTCCCTCAATCAAGCTAAGAAGGATAATAAATTATCACCAAAGTATTATGGTCCTTGCAAGGTGTTGCAAAAAATTGGTACTATGGCATACAAATTGGAGCTTCCTACATCTTCTAGAACGCACCCAGTTTTCCATGTTTCAGGGTTAAAGAAGGTTATAAGTGACAAGCTCCTAGTTCAATCAATATTTCCAAAACTTGACGAGGAAGGAAAAATCATATTGGAACCTGAAGAATTCAAGGAAACAAGAACTCGACAGTTACAAAATCGATCAATTTCAGAGTATCTCATCAAGTGGGGGAACTTACCTGCGGAAGATTCCACATGGGAGGATGAGAATTTTATACAAAAGCATCCAAAACTACTCAAGCATTGAGGACAATGCTTTTTTTGAAGAAGAGGGGTATGTTAGGTCCCTATAATACTAGTGTATTCCCACATTGTTATTAGTGTAGCTCCCTTATTGTTATTGTTGTGCCCCATAGAATCCCACTATTGTTATTGTGGTTCCCTTAAATTATTATTGTTATGTTGGCTTTGATTATATTGTGACCCCTTAGACTCCTATATATAGAAAGGAGGTTGTGTCATTTGAATCATCCAAGAATTGTTCATTTGTGTAATGTAAAGGAGGTTGCCCCCTCAAAGAGGCTTATTTCTAAGTCATTGATCTATCTTTTATATATTTTTGTGAGATGGTTTCATAACAAACTTAAACCCCCACCACTGTCTCTTTCAGTTTTTCGGTTTCCTTAATTGTAGCACAGTTTACTATTTTTGGCAGTTTTTCGCGTCTTGAATTTCCAGAGCCATTTTGAGGCCCTAAATGACGTTTTTGGGGAAAATTTGGGCTAACACAAATGCTTGACTGATGTTGGATGCTAGAAAATTTTAATACTTGGATAGAAATTTCTAATGAGGTATTGTGTGCATCAAACAGTGATTGTATGCCAAAGTTATGACCCTAGGAAGTTTATGTACCAATTTACCTAAACGGGGCCCATAGTGATGGGCTTCTAAATTAGACATAAATTAAGGCCCATACCTATAAATTAAAAATTAATTGAAGGCCTATGACCATCCTTCACCACATTAAACCTCTCTTTTTGCATTAGATAATGCATTTTTAACTTTAATATATTCATTAAGAAGGTTTATGAAATTTCAGATATTTGTGCCTAATATTATTTATTTTTGTGAAATCTTATGAGAATATTGGGCAGATTATGAAGATTTGGAGGAGGAGATAATTTAGGGACTTGCTCCCTACTACATGAGGATGAATATTAAATAATAAATCAACAAGATCTTATGGAATTATGGCACAAATTGTGGAACTCCAATGATTGAGAAAATCTAGGAATGTGTTCCATGCCATTTAATGCGGATTCCTAGTATTGGGAACCAAATCCACTAATCAAGGGATTTTGGTGGGGAAATCTTCCTCCTTTCATGGGGAATGATTCATAATCATTTTGTTTAAGTACCAAGTTGAATTTTCCTCTAGGGGGGGATTTTCATTAGTGTTCTTGTGGAGAGAACTCGTATTTCTGCAACTCCATTGTATTCTTTTGCAGGGATGTAATTGTATTGATGAGAATAATGAAGATTGGTGTCATGTCCAGCTTCTAAATCTTGTTCTCCTCCATAGGTCTCTGAGTTTCATTGGGCTTGGCCATCCCAGGAGCCTCAAAGCCATTTTGTATCATTTTCTTTCCTTCTTTTCACTTCTTATTCACACGCATCTCTTGTTTTTATTTCTTTCTACTTCTGCATTTAGTATTAATGATTTCTTGTTGTAGGATTGAGTTAAATGGTTAATGTAAGTTCTTTTGCAGGATCACAAGAATCATTTCATCCTTGGAAAATATTCGGAATGTCATAGTAATCATTGAGCTACTTTGATTAGCTTTCTTATTCCAAAATCTAGATTTTTGGAACTCCTTTGTGGCAAAGAACAATACATTTTTGCTATTTTTTAGAGCATGCTAACGAGCTTCAACCGTGTTGGTTCCACTTGCATTAGATCACAAAAACATTCTAGTTCATAACAAAAATTACCCCACTTCATTTTCACTTTATTAGGTTAGGCATTTTAAAGATTTACTAGCTCGCTAGTTCTCGGATTTCTAGATTTTCAACTAGTAATTTTGTGCTATTTTTTTAGCATCGATTAAAAGAGGTATTTTTGAGTGATTCCACTTGGAATGGGGACCTAAGACATCCTAGTCAATAACAAAATTTGTCCCATCCAATTTGGATTTGATTTGCTTGGTCATTCAATGAATTATAATTTCGTATAGTAAATCTGTAACATCCTGTAGTAAATCAGGGGATCCTGTAAGAGAACTAGGAGATCCTATAAGAGAACCAATACATCCTATAGGAAAACCTGTAGAGGCCTGTTTTGAGCCTGAATTGAGAAAAATCATCATTTAAGCTGGGATTAGGCCTCTACTTGACCTCCATGCCATCAAGACCATTTTAACCCTCTTCCTGCATACCTGTCTCCCCTGCCAAAGAACAAGTGAGGATTAGCATTTGCATTTATAAAGAAAAAAGACAAAAAATGAGTTATTTTATATTTACACATGCACACATCAGTTAGTACTCTTTATATCAAATTTCATGCTCAATTATTTTAAATCATCACATGTGATAAATAGGGTTAAGCTAGGTTTCTTTTACATTTAGTTCATGATCTTTATGCAATTAGAATAGGTTTCTTTTCTTGTACTTTCTTTCTTGCAATAGGTAAAGGTTCCATTTCGAACATTTCATTTTCTACAATTAGTTTAGGATTTGACTTCAGTACATGTACTCCATTACATCATGACAACAAAGGAATGACACATTGTATGCTGCACATATAGTGTCGATACCTCTTAAGTTTGTACGATCCTGGGTTGATAATTAAAGTCGGTAGCCTTGGAAGTTACAACATTCTTGTTGCAATACCGAGGCTCATCACTTTTTCGTGCCGTTGCTGGGGAGGTGTCAAAGTATGCATTGTTTTCTTCCATAGTTGATTCATTTCTTTTTACTTTTTGTAAAAAAAAATAAATAATTCCATTAGGAATTTTTCATTCCAAAAATATAAAATTGCATTGCATTAGTGTTTTCATTCAATCATAAAAACAAAAAAAATCTCCAACACCAACCCACCCCCCATTTGATCATGTGGTGCAATAAGAGCTACATCATCATTCACTTTTGCAAGTAGAAGAAGAGATGGCAAAGAGTGTAGAAGAAATGGATGAAGATGATGACAATGAGGAAGATCCTCTCGGATTTCCCATTCAAGATACTGATAGTAGTGTGTACATGAAGAACATCCCTCCATCTTTTCTTCCAAAATTTCATGGTTTAAGGTCAGAGGATCCGGAAACCTTTCTCTTTGAATTTGAAATCCTTTGTAGATCTTATGGTTACTTATTGAACACTCAAAAACTGAGATTATTTCCGGCAACATTGAAGGATAGAGCTCTTAAATGGTTCCTGAGTTTAAGGACTAATTCAATAAGATCATGGAATGATATGCAAAAGATATTTCTAGAAAAATATAAAGATCATGATCTTAAAGAAGAAATTTTTAGAATGAATCAAAGAGAAGATGAGAGTCTAGAGGCTCTAATAGAGAGGTTCATTTATAATGTTAAGAGAGAAAAACTACATCATTTAGGATCTGACACACTAAAAAACCTCTTACTTAGAACAATTAAGGATGAATGGATTGATCTCTTTGATCTCATGAGTAGAGGTGATGCATACCAATTATCATTTGAAGAAATTTGTGAAACATGCAAACACATCTCAAAAGGAAGGACACATTGTATGCCGCACATATAGTGCCGACACCTCTTAAGTTTGTACAAACCCTGGGTTGATAATTAAAGTCGACAGCCTTGGGAGTTGCAACATTCTTGTTGCAATACCGAGGCTCATCACATAGTTTTGGCGCTTCATCTCCTAGGGTTAGGTTTTTGGGTGTTTAGGGTTTTTCATTGTTTCTCAATAATAAATAAGCCTTTGAGCCTCATTGTAACATAGTTCAAAGGCATGTAGCCACCACATCTCTTCTTAGAGATATGCTACCATCGCCCGAGCTAGTCTTATTGCCATTTTGTTTGTAAGCATATTTAAGTATTTGATATTAATGAAATGAAGTGTTATTTCTACCACATCTCTCTATTTATGGTTATATCTGTAATTTGTTGCATTCTTATTTAAGTTCGGATCAATGGTATCAAAGCAGTATGCTTGTTCTCTGTTTTTCTTTGCATGTCCCCAACAAGGTTGAGATATAAGGAGTTAGGGTTCGAACTGGTCGAACCTTTGCAAGACCAGCCTCGAAAATCCTGACGACCTCCCATGGCACAAGAGAAGAAAGATGAGGCGGCAAGAGATCCTTTCAAAATCATGCTTGAAGAAGCCCTCGAGCGACAAAGGAACGTGATGATGGACAAATTTGCCCAAATCCTTCAGCGGCAACCCAAGGGTGATGCATCTCCTTCCAACAGCTACTCTAGAAGCAACACACACTTTAAGGTACAAGTTAACTTTTACATTCGCATATTTGAGGATCAGATATATGCAGACATCGTAGATAAATGGTTAAATTTGCTAGAAGGATAGTTTTCAAATTCATGATTTTTCCAGCCAAGAAAAGACTAATTTTTCACTTCTTAAAGTCACCCCCCTTGTCAAGGACTGGTGGGAAACCTACTGTGAGAAGAAGGACAAAAGTACATCCCACTATTTTCGGTCGCACCCACTTGGGATTCATTTTGGGTTGACATCAACGAGAAGTACTACCCTGTTGGGAGCTATGAGGATAAATACATAAAGTGGACCATGCTGCGGCAGGGAAGGGACCAAAACATGCTACAATTTACCAATGTTTTCATACCCTTCGCATAAAATTAGGTATCAAGGATTCTGAGAAATAGTTGGTACTCAAGTACCATGGCTACCTACACAGGTACATCTAGGATGAGATGGAGTTCTTGGACATCTCCTCGCTCGGCATGGCGTATGGATACACTGTCAATATTGAGAAGAAATTTAAATAAAAAAAGCGAGACTTTGGATTTGCGAATCTGAAGCAAGGGAAAGGCGCCCCTAAATCGCAGAGAAAAGGGAAAAGCCAAGGCAGGGCGACCCAATATAACCTGTCGAAGTCACAAGCAAAGAACAACACCATGAAGACAAAGAATGACACGGGAAAGTGGTGTGAGTTCCATAAGAGCTCCACTAAAACCACAAGTGAATGTCGAACCAAACAATCAATGGTGGCCGAGCTTAAGGCTTCCGAGTCAGACACATGTTCCAACTCTGAGTCAGAACTCGATAAGGGGAATGATAAAGGGAAGCAGATAATTGATGCATAGCCCAGTGCCACTATGGTCGACACCAAGATCTAAAATATTGAGCCTGAAGATCCAGATGAGGGGGAACGCCTATTCAACTCACAAATGTTGGTGAAGTGTTCTTCTCTGTAGTTAATTCTTGACAACAGAAGCCAAAAGAACCTCATTTCAGTAGAGGTTATGAAGTGCTTGGGCCTACCAACTACATCACATCCACAGTCATACACCATCAGGTGGCTTCAACAAGGACGAGATCTCCGCCAGTAGCGTTGCCTTCCCTAGAGCATCAAGCCCTTCACGAATGAGCTACTATGTGATGTTGGTCCTCTTGAAGTTTGTGATGTATCATTAGGACAACCATACATGTGGAAGCATCATGTTGTATATGAGTCTAGACCACACTCTATTATTATTTCTTTGGGTAGTAAGTTATACAGGATACCAGAGGTTGCCCCGCCTATCTCCATCTCTTTGATCTCTGCTAAGCAATGCAGTAAGATAATCTCCCAGAATGGGAAATTTCTTTTCTTTCCGATTCACTCTCAAAGAAAGGGGAAGATTGTAGCCACATCCACGGCCCTCGGGAAGGGTTCCTCCATGCAGTAGAAGCAGGTTGATACGTTCGTGGAAGAATATAAGGACATCTTCTCCTCACCCACAGGGGTACCCTTGCACTATTAAGTCAAGCATAAGATCAATCTGACTCCCAAATCACCCCTACCTAATGGGCTGATATATCACCACTCCATTATGGAAAATGAAGAGATCAAGCAGCACATCTAAGATCTGTTACAAAAAGGGCACATCTGACCAAGTTCCTCACCTTGTGGGAGCCTGATTGTACTTGTATAGAGGAAGGATGGGACCTGGAGGCTCTGCATTGATTATCGGGCACTAAACAAAATCACTTTTAGGAGTAGGTATCTAATCCCACGGATTGATGACCTTCTGGACCAATCAATGGGGACAAGTATTTCAACAACATCGATCTAAAGTATGGCTATCACTAGGTTCCAATAGAGCCCATAAATGTATGGAAGACCTCCTTCAAATCCAAGGAAGGCCTTTTTGAATTGTTGGTTATGCCCTTTGGGTTGAAAAATTCCACTGCTACTTTTATGAGGCTAATAGATGACATATTGCGGCCTTTCACCATCTCATTCGTGGTTGTTTATCTGGATGAAATCCTCATCTTCAGCAAGAGTTTGGAATAACTCTTGCAACACATTTAGCAGGTCCTTCGAACCCTTTGACATCATAAAAAATGTGTGCCAACTTGGAGAAATGCACCTTTGGCATGAGTTAGGTCCAATATTTGGGTTACATCATAGATGAACATGGGGTGCATGTGGATCTGGATAAGGTCCAATTCATTTGGGATTGGATAGCCCCGACCAATCTAATGGAGCTTTGCAACTTTTTGGGCCTTGAAAATATTTATTGGAGGTTCGTGTTGGGAATCTCCCATATCACTTGGCCTTTGAGTCAGATTACTAATGGCGGGGAAAAATAAAATTTTTCCTAGTCTAAGTCCCAACAAAAGGCGTTCATTGAGATGAAGAACTGACTCTTCTCTCCACCGGTACTCACACTTCCATACCTACAACAATCATTTGAAATCGAGATAGAAACCTTAGGCTATGTTATTGGTGTAGTCCTCACCCACCACGGGCATCCAATGGCCTATCATAGTGAGACACTTTCCAATACGATTCAGAAGAACCCCACCTATGATAAAGATGTGTATTCCATTGTGCAGGCTTTCCGACAATGGAAACATTACATTCTAGGGAAGGAGACGGTCATCCAAACCAATCACTGACCTCTTTAGTTTATACAAACACAAGGGAAGTTGCAAAACGATCACCATTAGAAGTGGTCTACATATCTACAACAATTCCACTTGAACATTAAATACAAAATGGACAACACTAATAATGTTAAAGACTGCGTCAGTTGACCCCCACTTGCAGCACTGACTACTGTTCTCAAATCTTGTGGCCATGAGACCTTTGGATGGCCGCAACTATATAAAATTGAGCTAGAGTTCACCTCCACATATCGTAACTAGTAGATGGAAAGAAAGTTCGTGATTTCCACCTCCAAGACACATTATTATGCTAGTAGGGCCACCTTTGTGTTCCTCCAAGTGAGCGTGCCAAGCTGAATTCGGAGGCACACTACAACGGAGTGGCATGACACTTTGGTGTGGAGAAAACTGTGGTTATACTACAAAAGTACTTTTATTGGCCCAAACTCCGACTAGATGTTTGAAAATATATCAGATCCTACACTATCTATGCCATCGCCAAGCCAATCATCAAGAAGCAAGGCCTGTACACTCCTTTGCCTACTCTTAGCCAGCCATGGGAATTCATCTCCATGGACTATATTTCTAGCCTCCCTTCTACCAAGCATGGTAATGAATGTGTATTTTTTGTCATGGAAATTTTTTCTAAGATGGCTATATTGGTGGCCTAAAAGAAGACTATCATAACAAATGAAATTGCCAATCTCTTCTTTAAACGAGTATGGGTACATTTTGGGATCCTGCAGACCATTATATCATATCGGGATAGAAGGTTCTTAGCACATTCTAGTCAATCCTCTAGACACAAATGGACGCCAAGCTCACTAGGTCGCTACCTTCCATCCCTAGACTGATGGCCAGACGGAGGTCATCAATAGGATGATAGTGCACATACTCCACATGTACAACTCCAAGCATCCACAAACCTGGGGTGCTAATCTTCCCTATGTGCAACACAGTTATAATAGAGCTCTTCATAGCTCAACTAGTCACAATCCCTTTCAAGTGGGTCTAGGATTTCAACCATTATGTCAGATTGATGTTGCCGTGCCTCATGTGACTAAACAGACATAATCCACACATGTATCATCTGAGGCTGATAAAGTGACCAGATTTATTGAGCATCCAACACATCCACCAACAGGTTCACGACATCTTGGAGAAGTCAAATGACAAGTACAAGTAGTGACAAATCAACATCAGGTGCCACACAAGTTTCAGATGGGCGACAAAGTTTGGTTGCATTTGCAGAAAGAATGCCTTCCCTGAGCCCATCAGAAGCTTAGACCACTCTGATATGGTCCTTACACCATTACAAAGGCTATGGGAGACAATGATTTTTAGCTCAACACTTCCCCATTCCTTGGCCTGAACTCAATGTTTAATGTGGACCGCCTTTGACCATACTTCCCACCATTACTAGACACATCAGACATTGGAGAAAATTTGACACCAATAGAGTTAAACCCATACTACATGGAACATGCCACAATTGATTAGATTATGGACACATAGGGAAAGAACACTCATCAGCAGAAGATCCAACTATATTAGGTTGTCAAAGATGGCCAAGTCCTATACCAAGGCAAGTGGCTCACCAGGGACTAAGTTCATCAGAAGTTTCCCCATCTCATGGAGACACTCAACGCAATGGGGACCACTACTTCCTAAGGGGGGAGGATCGATCCAAGTGGATCTTGGTGGCCACTTGCCTATTCCACTTGGACCCCCACCATTATGTCTTTCAGTTTCCTTAATTATTATTATTAATTATTATATTAATAATAATAATTAATAATAGAATTAATACTAATAATAACTTTCGTATTAAATTAAAAGTAACTAATTATTATAAGATTATAATTAATTAATTAAAATTAAAATTAATATTAATTTTTTATTATGATAATGATCAATCTTAATAAAAAAAAAAATTAATATTAAAATTGATTAATTAATTAAATTAATCAGAGATAGTCGACATCTCATCAAAAATTATTATTCAAAAATTGAGAGCCGACATTCATCTCTTTTTTTCTCTCCTCATTACTATTTAATCCCTCAACTAAGCTCTTCTTCTATCAAGCATTCAAGTTGTCCTGATGATGGATCCCGGTTGGGATTTGAAACGTTGGAAGAAAATGGTTCTTACTATGGATTCTCCGGTAACTAAGTCGAAAGTAATAAACCACAGAGGTCTTAAATCCAAAATTGTAGCATCGTTTACTATTTTTAGCAGTTTTCGGGTCCTAAACTTCCAGAGTCATTTTGAGGCCCTAAATGACGTTTTTTGGGAAAATTGTTGTTGACATAGGTTTTTGACCGATGTTTCCCACTTAAAATTTGTAATCCTCGGATAGATATTTCTAACAAGGTATTGTGCAAGTCAAACGAAGATCGTATGCCAAAGTTACAACCCCAAGAAGTTCATGTACCAATTTACCCAAACGGGGCCCATAGTTTTGGTGCTTCATCCCATGGGGTTAGTGTTACTGAGAAAAGTGTCTATTTAGAACTGCTCTATCCCACTAAGGTGTGACAGCTGCCTTAGAAACAAACAGAGAAAACTACTTTTGTATTTCCTTTATGAATTAAAGATAGAGGGGGATAGAAAGAACCAACCTGTGTCTTGTGCTAATCCTTTGATCCAATCCCTCTCTTCTTTGACAGCTTCCAGATACCTGCTCCCTTACTTGCCCAGCTTCACCAAGTACCTATAAGATCACAGAAGAAGAAAACTATACAAAGACATGGATCTATATTCATAAACAGCTTAGGATCAGATTTAAGCTAACCATACAAATGTAACAAGCATCAATGATACAACAGCATGGAGGAAAAACTCAAATAGTTTTTATTGATATACAAGATGATCCAGGAGGAGTTACAACCGATGATTCCTGACCCAGCATCAACCTCCCAGCAAAGAAGCCCCTCTTCACCTCCAACAAAGCATAAATCACCCAATACTCTGATCTCTATCTCAAAACCAACAACAATTCCTTACAATGTGCAAAATTCCAGCCTCTGGATCTCTGGGATGAGGGATCCATTTATAGATGTATGCAAGGAGGATGAGTCAGCTTGTGACTTGATTAGTGTCTTCTCTCTGTCAGTTCTTGCTTCCACTTGGAGACTAAAAGCCTCTTACTCATCCTTGGTCGAATTCAATGAGGCAAGTGTCATAGGAGAAGATTCTGGAAGCTTCCATTGTCTTTCCACCTCGCGGAATGGCATTGCCATTTGTCATTTCCCGCTCAACGCACCCTCATAGTGCATTTAGGTGCGTTGCAACACACCTGGCTAGTGTGTTTAGGTGCTATGCAACGCAGCTAGCCAGTGGAGCAGCTGAAATGATCCTGTTTTGACTTATTCTGAGTAGTTTCTGGTGGAGAACTTCTGGGAGAAGCTGTAATTTGTTGACCTTGTTCCTTTAGGGGTTAGAACAACACTTTTAGGGACTTAGGAGCCCTTGGTTTATGGACATTTCATGCTTGGATCTACAAGGCACAAAAATGTCTATAACAGTTGCCCCCTAAAGTATGAGGCCGTTAATCGGGTGAAATGCTTTATTATGAGGATCCGAAGTTGTTTGAATGTTGGGAGGAGACCTGTAATACATTATCTTCATACTGTTTTTCATGATCTAGCTGAGGCGGGCATTCCCATGCTCAACTTTATAAATTCATTTTCATGTACATAGGACAGACAATCGTCTGATTGTAGACTGATGATTCTGATAGAGCCATCATCCTTTTGGTAGGATGATTATCTGTGCTGAAATGCTGTACATTTTAATGTCTTTATTTCCCTGAATATATATCACAGCCCAGATGGATGAAACTAGATCCGGGGTCTTCAATCTCGTCCGATCTTCACTCGAAGTACAAGTCGATCCATGTGAGAAATGTTTTGAAGTCGAACATGGAAAAACATCGCTTGATTACCAGTCAATGATGTAAACTGTTAACAAGCGCGAGAGGAATCACCGATAATGATAATGACCCTCAAGGTACTACAATACAATTCACGTGGTGTGAATAAAGAACTTGGTGTCGAACACCACGCAAAATATTTCGGTTGAAGGCCATTGATGTAAACCTGTCGCCGGAAGTGAGAAACCTGCCATTAAGGCATGCAAGCTTCAAAGTACTGAATGGGGTGTTCCTATATAAACTTCTTGGATAATGAGCTGATGTTGACAAGAAGTGATCTTGAAAGGAGGGCCTTAATGAATCCCACATCAATGACACAGAACGGAGCAAATGATTTTGATGGAGGTGAAAACGATCTGATGATATACGGTTCAGGGTGGCGGTCATGAAAGTATGGAGTATAATGTATGGTAGTGGGTGGGACACAGGTGACTTCTCTGGATGACTTCTCTTGAACATGTCGGCGACACTGATGTGATGGATTGGTAGCATTAACCCCAAATGTGGATGGTATGGTGTGACCATGGCGATGTGACCGGTGAATGAAACAACCCAACCCGACTCGGACACGGAGTGGAAGTGTCATGTTCAAGAGCGACTTGCTACCAATAAAGATTCTTTGAGTTTTCTTCCCAATTTTTCCCCAGTCATTGCTGACCAGTACCTCTTTATTTTTGTCAAGCTTGAGGAGGATAACATATGCTTGTTCTATAATTTTCCCTTCGGGCAAACCCATCGCTATGTTTTAACAAGCCTAGCGATAGTGAAACTCGTTCTCGTCTAAAGACAAGTTTGTCGCTATTAATCTTTTTAACGAGTTTAACGACAAAGATAACTCGGTCCTTTTCATTTTTAGAGAGTCTAAAAAGGTACGTAAAGATAACTCCAAAATTCCTTTTTCGTCATCTAATCCCTTAAGTCCGAAAAAGTATAAAACAATACAGAAGGGATGAATTTTCGATAGTTTTAACGAGCCGAACAAAACAAGCGCTCGATCTTTTTGTGCAATAATCCCTCAGGTCCAAAAAGATTAAAATCTAGAGGAGGGATAGCACTTTCTATCCCTTTAACGAGTTGGAGAGGCCAATGGATCGGCAATCTTTTCATATTTTACGAGTCAGTTGAAAACAGCTTAAAGGAGACTCGTCTGTTGAGGAACGAGTGATAAAATGGGTAGCAGCTGATTCCAGGTAAGGTTTGGAATTTTCCAATCACGGCAGTGTCACAAGGATGGCTAGTGAAATCACTCTTCACAGCTGTTCCTGAAAATGGGTAAACAATCAAATGGAGGTGAATGATCGGCCAATGTAAAAGTGGAGGTGACGGTGCAAACACGACCAAGGCTTTAATGGCTGAAGTACTACATTCACGGTGGTTATTTACCGGGGAATAGTTCATTTTTTAATGAGCTTAAACGCGGGTGGAAACATTTGCTCATGTCTTATGTTTATTTTTTAACGAGCTTGAACTATGTGCTAAAACTGCTCGATTAATCCAGTCGTATGATAAGAATGTCTCACATAAAACGCAATTTTTAGAGTTTTGCCCCACATCCTTTCTTTATGCAAGTTAGGAGATGACCAATCCTACGAGTTTAAAGGGTTAGAGGTCCTAAAAATTTAAAAAATAAATAGTCGC
The DNA here is from genome assembly GCA_031772625.1 of Pinus tabuliformis. Classification (NCBI taxonomy): domain Eukaryota; kingdom Viridiplantae; phylum Streptophyta; class Pinopsida; order Pinales; family Pinaceae; genus Pinus; species Pinus tabuliformis. Next base: position 311,499,577 of record CM062806.1, on the reverse strand, counting down.
TCTTTGCTTGCACTCCAAAAGGTTTGCATGCCCCCAGGTATAAAACAAAGTTTCAAGGTTACCCCTTCTTTAGTCCGTTAAAACATTTGTTTTACCGAGAGAGGCCTACCTCTTACAGGTTACCCAAAGATTGTTCTATTCGCGGCGCAAAAAAAACACTTCTTCGGCGATGCCTACCGAGATAAACAAAGGTGAGTGGCGGCGCTCGCCAACTTACATAACTTTGACAAGAGAATCCTGTACTAGAATAACCCCCTCTTCCAATCACGGACGGGGGTACATACTAGGCATATTCTCCTGCGGAAACCTACTTTATACCCGAAGTTTTCCTACCGAAGCAGACCAGGATGCATGCCCCCTGGGTTTCAGTCATATCCCTCCGAATTACTCGCGCTCATCGAGAGGACGAACTGGAGATTGAGACATTTCTTTCGTGAAAAGACCATTCAGGGATGGTATATGACTATTTGCTCTGTATGATCCGGGGAATGAAAGTTGGTCCACGAGCTTGACCACTCTTCCTTCGTGCGGAAAACACATTACTCTAAAGAGTGAGGAGACAATGGATCCCATGCAATAAATATAGTCTCGTCCAAGGAGTAGATTGTAATCTAGGGGTCCTTGAACTACCTTTACGTTCATGTGAACGGTTTTCCCTCTCAATGTTATGGGCACATCGGGAAGGATCCTTAAAGGTCGACTGGTTCCTTTATCAAAGCTTGTCAGATTTCTCATCTCAGGCAAAAGCGATGGCGAACCAAGCGCTTTCCAAGCAGTCGAGGAAAGGATACTCACAGAAGCCCCCTCATTTATGATGGTACCAGCTATAACCATTCTATATATTTGGACGATAATTCGGAATGGTATGCTAGCTGGTAAACGGGGTCTGCCTAGTTGATTCCAGTCGAAGGAGACAACTAGGTTGCTTGGAGGTGGGACCGAATAGACGGCCGGGTACGACTCTGACGAACTTCCTTCCTGCGGTAAAGGAACGGGTAAATTGCCCCCATGTTCGTTGGAGTCTATGCTTATGAAGAGAATTTGGACGGTGTCATCCTTGTTCTCCTCAGTGAGTGTATCATCTGAAGATGAAACCTCTGAAGGCAAGACCGGGTCAACTGCCGCCTCGACCTTTTGACTTTCGTCTGGTATGGATCCAGATGGTTTATCTTCAATGATATGTGCTTCAGCCGACCACCTGAGCGGGCCAACCGGATTTTCAACTAGTGACGGACTCGACAGGAGTTTTTTATATCCAGGAGGAAGTCGTAACGGTGAAACCAGACGATCATCCAAAACTCTTTTAGCTTCGTCTAAGAAGGGACAACGGTGGACGGCATGATCGCCTTCACACAGTTTACAAGGAAATCTATATTTTCCTTTTTGTCCGGGGACTTCACTTTCACTAGTCGACGGTGTGCTTTCAACATGATCATCAGAGGTTGATGACACCGGGTTGTGCAATCTAGGAGACCAGTCCCTTGATATCTGAGGGATGCAAGGACAATCTCTGTGAAAGTGGTCTCCTTTGCAAATGACACATGGCGATTTAAGCCTGGTCGGTGCAGTGTGTGGATTTTCATTAGACGACACTCGTTTTCCCCCATTCGCCTTTGGCTCCTTTTTCTTCTTCTCTTTCTTCTTCTTTTCCTTCTTCTCCTTAGGAACTTGACTTTTGGCTTTATCCGCCCCATCAAGCGAAGAGGAAGGAGGAGAAGAAGAATTAGAGGAAGTAGAAGGCTTGTGGGCAACTCTGGACTCGTCTAATTGCTGATTTGATTGTTCAGGAATAGTGGTGTTCTGAACGACAGAGGTTGAGAAGAGCCATACAGGCAAACCAATTGTCAGTCTTGGAAGTGACAATGTGGCCATATGGGGTGCACCAAAATCTCCCCAAGAGGAGAAGGGACTAGGATTTCCTCCAAGGGGAATTCCTTGGTTGGTAGACTCCATTTTCTCAACCCAAGATCAACGTAGGAAAGGGGTAATGAATATTCCGTTTAAAATAAATTTTAACACGCTTTGACACAACTTGTTTTTTCAATTTTTAAGAGTCGAGAAAAAACAAAAGATGACTCTAGTCTCCTTCGATTTTTAATGAGCCTGAAGTGACAAGTGCTTAGATGGACCTTTTTCGTTAAGGAGTCTGAAAAGGAACCAAAGGGACTGCTCTGGAGATCTAGGTAGAGGGAGTACCAAACCAATCGCAAAACTGCAGAATACTTTTTACGGTACGGCAGTCAATCTTCCCGAATGCTGTGTTCAGTGCATTGTGATCGATAGGGTGACAGACACGGCTTCCTATGGATAAAGGATTTAAGCCTATAGGGATCTCCCAAAATATACTCGATGGTACGTGGGGGCACAAGTCCGTACTAGCACTTATCGTCTCAAAGTGGAGGAATCACCCAACCATCACTGAGGACAACAGTTACCAGGATTTACGACGCCGGAATACGTCTCTAGCCTAGACCTCTAAATGTTGTGCGTTAAGTTCCAAAGCGTTGTTAGATTCATTGAAGTTATTTTAAGTTGATCTTTCTTATGAAGTTTGCCTTTTGGGTTCACCACGAGATGTAGATGTAATTCCTAAAATGCAATCTAAAGATGATAAACAAACTTTTATCTCTTTTCTGCAATGAAAATCCTAGCTACTAGAGGAAAAGAAAGACACAATCTTTTCACAAAGAGCAAAGAGCACACTGTAAATGCACTTTCCTAAATCAAGCCAAAAAGACTGTCAATATGCAAATGCACATGCATGTATTTGTTTTCGACTTTCTTAGTATTGATGCTAAAAATAAAGTTGATGTACAAATCTGAATTTGATTTCAAGCGACAAACACAAACAAGCTTCTTTTCGAAATCAAAAGATAAAGACGATTACGACACTTTATGATTTTGAAATGAACACTCGTTTTTGACACTAGAAAAACACAAATTCAGACCAAAGGCAAAAGTAAAAGTATAATTGACCATCAAAAACAATCAAACTTTCTCCTATGATCGAAATCGACACTTGCGACAGATCTAAATCAAAGGACGACAGTACGACTATTTTAATTTTGCGATGGAAAACTGTAAACGACTCAACAAACACACAAAAACATCTACAATTCTTTTGTACAAAGGAGGCGGAATAACAACAAGGAAAAGGGGTTTTTAAACAGGCATATACTGATCACAGGCTGCAAAAATCAGAGACAAAACTGGAAAGAATGAAGCACAAGAACCTCAACTGCACAGGGCTAGTCTGATCAACGCACTTGTAACACAGAGAAACTCGATTGCAGCGCAGGTTTCCCTTTCGGGAAGTGCGCTGAAATGCAGGAAGTCTTAACAGTACCTGCGCTGGGCCAGAAATGAGAATCTGTCTGGGTTCTGGGTCACGGTTTGCAGTTTAGTCTTTGGTTTCTGGCCGAGTAAAAGCAATCCATAATGCACAATCAAGGGGTAGATCTAAGGAGGGTCTAAGAGCTATCACAAGGGCAATCAGATCATTTGTGGATCAGCTGTTCAAATCATAAACAAATCCAGTGAGTGGATAGAAGCAGCAGATGTCTACTTTTCATTTGTTATGGCAAATGCAGTTCGAATGCTACTTATAAGTTTATGAAACAAACAACAAAAGATACACAAACAAACTAATTAGACAATCGTCCCCAGCGGAGTCGCCATTTTGTTACCGGGAAAAGTGTCTATTTAGAACTGCTCTATCCCACTAAGGTGTGACAGCTGCCTTAGAAACAAACAGAGAAAACTACTTTTGTATTTCCTTTATGAATTAAAGATAGAGGGGGATAGAAAGAACCAACCTGTGTCTTGCGCTAATCCTTTGATCTAATCCCTCTCTTCTTTGACAGCTTCCAGCTACCTGCTCCCTTACTTGCCCAGCTTCACCAAGTACCTGTAAGATCACAGAAGAAGAAAACTATACAAAGACATGGATCTATATTCATAAACAGCTTAGGATCAGATTTAAGCTAACCATACAAATGTAACAAGCATCAATGATACAACAGCATGGAGGAAAAACTCAAATAGTTTTTATTGATATACAAGAAGATCCAGGAGGAGTTACAACCGATGATTCCTGACCCAACATCAACCTCCCAGCAAAGAACCCCTCTTCACCTCCAACAAAGCATAAATCACCCAATACTCTGATCTCTATCTCAAAACCAACAACAATTCCTTACAATGCGCAAAATTCCAGCCTTTGGATCTCTGGGATGAGGGATCCATTTATAGATGTATGCAAGGAGGATGAGTCAACTTGTGACTTGATTAGTGTCTTCTCTCTATCAGTTCTTGCTTCCACTTGGAGACTGAAAGCCTCTTACTCATCCTTGGTCGAATTCAGTGAGGCAAGTGTCATAGGAGAAGATTCTGGAAGCTTCCATTGTCTTTCCACCTCGGGGAATGGCACTGCCATTTGTCATTTCTCGCTCAACGCACCCTCATAGTGCATTTAGGTGCATTGCAACACACCTAGCTAGTGTGTTTAGGTGCTATGCAACGCAGCTAGCCAGTGGAGTAGCTGAAATGATCCTGTTTTGACTTATTCTGAGCAGTTTCTGGTGGAGAACTTCTGGGAGAAGCTGTAATTTGTTGACCTTGTTCCTTTAGGGGTTAGAACAACACTTTTAGGGACTTAGGAGCCCTTGGTTTATGGAAATTTCATGCTTGGAGCTGCAAGGCACAAAAATGTCTATAACAGTTAGGTTTTTGGATGTTTGGGGTTTTCCATTATTTCTCAATACTAAATAGGCCTTCGAGCCTCATTGTAACATAGTTGAGAGGCATGTAGCCGCCACATCTCTTCTCAGAGACAAGCTACCATTTCCCAAGCTAGTCTTATTTCCATTCTATTTGTAAGCATATTTCAGTATTTGATATTAATGAAATGAAGTGTTATTTCTAAGGCATCTTTGTATTTATGGTTATGTTTGTAATTTGTTGCAATCCTATTTAATTTTGTATCAGTGGTATCAGAGCAGTCTTCTTGTTCTTTGTTTTTCTTTGCATGTCCCCAACGAGGTCGCGATATAAGGAGTTAGGGCTCGAATGAGTTGAACCTTTGCAAGAATAGCCTCACAAATTCTGACGGCCTCCCATAGTAGAAGAGAAGAAAGATGAGGGGGCAGGAGATCTTTTCAAAATATTTCTTGAACAATCCCTCGAGTGACAAAGGAATGCGATGATGGAAAAATTTTCCCAGATCCTTTAGCGACTACCCATGGGCAACGCATCTACTTCTAACAGTTACTCTGGAAGTGCCACACCCTTTAAGGTACAATGTTAACTTTGACATCACCATATTTGAGGGGTCAGATAGATGCAGATGCCGTATATAAATGGTTAAATCGACTACAAGAATATTTTTGTTCATGATTTTTCCAGTCGCGAAAATATTACTTTTGCACTTCTCAAAGTCGCCCCCCACATCAAGGACTAGTGGGAAGCCTACTATGAGAAGAAGGATGAAAGTACACCCTCACTATTTTTTATTGCACCCACTTGGGATTTGTTCCATGATGCCATTAAGGAGAGGTACTATCCTGTTAGGAGCTATGAGGATAAATACATAAAGCGGACCACACTGCGGCAGGGAAGGGACCAAGATGTGACAGAGTTTACCAATTTTTTTCATACCCTTCACATGAAGTTGGGTATCAAGGATTCTGAGAAACATTTGGTAATAATGTACCACGGCTACATACATAGGTACATCCAAGATGAGATGGATTTCCTGGACATCTCCTCGCTCGGCACAACATACCAATACACTATCAAGATTGAGTAGAAGTTTAAACATAAAAAATGAGACTTTGGATCCGCGATTCCAAAGCAAGGGAAAGGCACCCCCAAACTGTAAAACAAAGGGCAAAGCCAAGGTGGGGTGACCCAGGATAACTTTTCAAAGCCGTAAGAAAAGAACAACACCATGAAGACAAATAATGACATGGGAAAGTGGTGTGAGTTCCATAAGAGCTCCACTCACAACACACGTGAGTGTTGGGCCAAACAATCATTGGTGGTCAAGCTGAAGGCTTCCAAATCAGACATATGTTCTGACTCTGAGTCAGAACCTTACAATGGGAAAGGGAAACAGATCATTGACTTGGAGCCTATTGCCACTGTGGCCACCACCAAGATCCAAAAGATTGAGCCTAAAGATCCAGAGGAGGGGGAATGCCTATTCCACTCGCAGATGTGGGTAAAGGGTTCTCCGCTGCAGTTTATTATCTCGACAACGAAAGCCAAAAGAACCTCATTTTAGAAGAGCTCATGAAGCAATTGGGCCTATCGACTACAACAAATCTGAAGTTGTACATAATCGGGTGGCTTCACTAAGGACGAGATCTCCACGTCATATAGCAGTGCCGCCTTCCCTACAACATCAATCTCTTCAAGGATGAGGTAATGTGTGATGTTGCTCCTCTTGAAGGTTGTGATTTATTATTAGGAAAACCATAGTTATGGAAGCAGCATGTTGTATATGAGTCTAGACCCTTCTCTGTTATTATTTCTCCGGGTAGTAAGTTATACAATATATCGGAGGTAGCCTCACCTACTGCCATCTCTTTGATCTCTGCTAAGCAATGTAGTAAGATAATCTCCTAGACTGGGAAAATTGTTTTCTTTCTTATTCACTCTCAAAGTAAGGGGAATATCGTAGCCATATCCATGGACCCCAGAAAGGTTTCCTCCATGCAGCAAAAGCAGGTGGATACGGTTGTGGAAGAATAAGGGCATCTTCTCCTCACCCACAGGGGTACCCTTGCACTGTCAGGTCAAGCATTTGATCGATCTAAATCCTGGAGCACCTCTACCCAACGGGTCAATATATCAACACTCCATTATATAAAATGAAGATATCAAGAAGAAAAACCAGGAGTTGTTACAAAAAGGGCACATCCGACCAAGTTCCTTGCCTTGTGGGAGCCCAATTGTACTTGTATAGAAGAAGGATGGGGCTTGGACGCTTTGTATTGATTATCAGGCACTAAAAGAAATCACTGTCAAGAATAGGTATCCAATCCCATGGATTGATGACCTTCTGGACCAACTCAAGGGGGCCAAGTATTTCAGAAAGATCGATTTAAAGTCTGGTTATCACCAAGTTCCAATAGAACCCACAGATGTATGGAAGACTGCCTTCAAATCCAAGGAAGGCCTTTTTGAATGGTTGGTTATGCCCTTCGGGTTGACAAATGCCCCTGCTACTTTTATGAGGCTAATGGATGACATATTGCAGCCCTTCACCAACTCATTCGTGGTTGTTTATCTGGATGACATCCTCATCTTCAACAAGAGTTGGGAAGAACACTTATAACACATTCGGCAGGTCCTTCAAACCCTTCGACAACACAAACTATGTGCCAACTTGGAGAAATGCACCTTTGGCATGAGCCAAGTCCAATATTTGGGTTATATCATAGATGAGCATGGCATGCATGTGGATCCGACTAAGATTGAAGTCATTCGGGATTGGCTAGCCCTGACCACTCCAATGGAGCTTCACAACTTTTTGGGCCTTGAAAATTCTTATTGGAGGTTCATGTTGGGATTCTCCCATATCACTTAGCCCTTTAGTAAGATTACTTAATGGCAGGGCGAAAGAAAAGTTTTCTTGGTCCAAGTCCCAACAGAAGGTGCTCGTTGAGTTGAAGCACCAACTCTGCTTTGCATGGATACTCACATTGCGAAACCTACAATAGCCATTTGAAATCGAGATAGACGCCTCAGACTATGCTATTGGTGTAGTCCTCAGCCAACATGGGCATCCATTGGCCTATCATAGTGAGACACTTTCCAATACAATTTGGTAATACCCCACCTATGATAAAGAGATGTATTCCATCTTGTAGGCTTGCCGACCCCGATCACCAACCTCTTTAGTTTAGATAGACACAAGGGAAGTCGTAGAACGAACACCATCAAAAGTGTTCTACATATCTACAACAATTACACTTTAACATTAAATACAAAAAGGGAAGCACCAATATAGTTGCAGACTGCCTTAGCCAACCCCCAGTTGTAGAAATGTCTACTGTTCTCAACTCTTGTGTCCACGAGACCTCTAGATGGTCACAACTATACAAAAATGATCTATAGTTCACCTCCACATAACAGATGCTAGTAGATGGAAAGCAAGTTCATGATTTCCACCTCTAGGATGTGTTGGCTAGTTGAATTGTTTATTGATTAACAATCAAGTACCACATTAAATTGTCAACCTGGGAAAGTCTTTTATTTCAAAGGCTACCACGTACTGTATGTACTTAACTCTAAAAGCATTAAAAAGCTGTAGTATACATAATCCTCACGTTATGTTATAACAGTGTACTGTAAAGATAAAATGAAAGCAGTTAATTTAAGATTACAAATCTGAAAAGAAAAGTGATGGATGCTCTGTTAGCAAAGGATCAGGACCCTATCCTCCAGGTAAGGACATTCAGCACCTGCCCCTGTAACCAGATTGCTAATACACACTGCAATTCTAATTCACCAGTGAAATATTTTCTTACAAATTCAAGCAATTAACAAAACAGAGTACTAGCAAAAAGGAAATCATTAGAGGTAATGCTACAGAATCCAAAATAGAGTACCAGCAAAAAGAAATTACCAAACACACTTACACACTTGACAGAAAAATAAATGGGTGAATCTTGTGAGGAAGGTGGGCCCGGTCCCTCTCATAAGATTCCCCAGAACACAAGTGCTAGATTAGATGCTTAGAACAATCTTCTATTCATCTGCCAAAAGATCCAGTTACAATGAAAGTTCAGACTTTGCTGTTGTCTTTCAAAATTTCCCTTACAAAACTATTTTTCTCCCCCTTCTCTAATGTAGATGTCTCCTCTTTATAGAGGAGACATCTATTACAATAGACTATCACAGTTCATTCAGTTAAACCTTTCTGTCAAAAATAAGAGTTACAGGATGCTGTTACAACAGTGTGACAGTGTATTCTTTCTTGGGTTTCTTACTGTTACACAGCTGGTAACCGAACTTCGACCGTCTTCTTGGGATCCTCGCACTATCCTTTGCCGTTTCCCCATGGTTGCTGATTTAGTAAACCCGTGCTGTTCCTGATATTTTAGCAACTGTAACTGTGTTTTACCCTTTTTGGACAGTTGCTGATCATGCTGCGTCAGCGTGGAATTCTGGCGATCTTCAGATAGTTGCCGTTTGTTATTTCCAGTTGTTGCAAAATAACATTCCCCTGCTTTAGATAGTTGCCGTTGCTGGCTGTAGCAACTGCGTAGTTGCTGCTTCTGGTGTTGCAACAACTGCGTAGTTGCTGTTTTTGGTGTTACAGCAACTATGAATTATAATTCCTGCAGACTTTAGACAGTTCAACGGTTACTTGGCAACTTAGTTAGCTTTTCGAATGATAAATATAAAGATAATCATGAATATGTAATGAACAATTAAACATATAGATATGTGGAGAGTTACTTCATACCTTGGGGTAATTAAGTCATTATGTAATCAAAGCTTTCAACTATTGAACTGAAAAAGGATAGTATTATGGCAAAAATATAAGGTCAAAAATGGTCAATTCTTAGTCCTAACATCCCCCCAACTGAAGAGATTGCATGTCCTCATGCAATGCTTACTCTGAGTGTGAGTCGGAGTACTGGGATGAACAGTGTAGATTACTGAGACAATAGTTATAAGAAGTGGGATCAAACTTATTTTTGAACCCACAAACAGTCTGTATTTGCCTCCATGCTGCTGCTTCTTCCTTTTTGGATAATCCAAACTGGCCCTTGTATTGTTCACCAGATAACCATAGAAGTGGAAATTTAAATCTGTAGCCAATCCAATTTTCAGCACAGTGTTGCATGCATCTAACATAGTAAGGTACCCTTGAGAGTGCTGCCTGTAAATTAGGTGGATTATAAGGGTGATATTCCTGCCTCTCCTTGGGGCAGTTTTCCCAAAACAAGTTATTAGCCTTAATAGCCAAGGGTGCTTTGGTTTTCACATAATGTTGGCAATCTCGCAGGACCACTGCTTGTAGTTGCCTGACGTGATCCTTCATTTCAGGGTCACTTATCATTCTTTGATGCTGTGCAATGAAGGTGGCTGCGTTCTGAGGTTCAGCCCTAATCCACAGAAGGCAATTCTGTTCATTATGTTGAGCTGAGGTAAAAGCGTTTTGCCATGTAAGTTGGTTGGCTAAAAAGGAGATGAAAGCTCTCAGCTGTATGTCGCCAACAACAGGTAGCATATTCATGTTTCTTTCTTCGGGCATGGTGTCATGCGGAAAGAGTCGATAGTGCGGACAAAACCGACCTCCCTAGAAGCAAAGGCTTTCTAGTGAAAAACAAGACAAATAAACACTACCTTTCGCTAAACATGCATTTAGAATACAAGTAATCAGGTGATTTTAACATATCTTTAGTCCAACGCTTTGTAGTAGTCCAGCCTCGCCGATCCGGATGAGCTCCTCCTTCTCTTCGAAACCTGCATTCACTAACAAGCCAAAAGATTAAATAGCACCTGATAAACTCATAAAACAATACATATCCATCATACAGACCAAGGAGTATATGAAAAAAATCATGAATAACAATCTATTGAGAAAAATGAGTTCATTTGTATTAAGTGGAAACAAAAGAAACCATTACAACCTGAGCCTTGGTGTTGTGCAGGTCCCTCCTAGGGTCCAACAAGATTTTTCCTTTACTTTGATCAGCTCACCCACTCTCAAATAAAGCTAGGAAAGGATGGGAATCTCTCCTCTCAAGCTTTACAAGGGAGTCCTAATTCCAGCAGCATCTACCCTTAGGAATGTTCAGCTTTCAACCTCCCCTCCCTTTGGCCCAATGCCTAGTGCTCTAGAGGAAGTTATTCAGGTCCACCATCAATGGGATAAGCCCCTCTTTGGATGGGATAGCTCCCCTCTTGATGGGATAAGTTCCTCTTTGATAGGGATACATGAACCATCTGGAGGCGCTCCATACACGTCAAACAAGCTTCTAGAATGCTCTAGAAATGACCACAAGTAACTTTTTTGGAGTGAAACTTGCGCCTTTTGACCTTTACAAGAGTACGCACCCATTGCTTTACAGACAGAGCGTACAAGTACGTAGGTATTGTGAACTTGGGGTGCGTACACGCAGGTAAGGCTAAGAGAAACTGCATACCCAGAGATATATAGATTTTTAAAGACTTTCTCTCATTTTTGGAGTTTGACATGGAGAGCAGAGGTATAAGACTTGCCAAGGAGGATAGTGTGACAGTTGATGGAGCCATACTAACTGCAAATAGTCATGGTGACAAATTTTAGTGTAACAGATTGCCCCCTAAAGTGCGAAGCCTGTAGTAGATAAGGGTTTCATATCATCTAGGAAGGGTGAAGTACTTTATCATTTCAAGGATTATCTTGTGGAGAGCCCAGTCGGAACCTGCAAGTATTCAACACAAAATATATATATAAGATCATATCATCGCTGAGGTAGGCATTCCCATACTCAGATTGAAAACTTTAACTAAGAAACTATCTACTGCTCTGATACAGGAATGATTTTGCAGTACATCATAACCATAGACTTCTTGTAGACACAGTATGGGCACAACCATCTGTTTATGATTAGTCTACTGTATAATGAATACAAAACTTCTCGCAGCCTAGATGGTGGAAACTAGATCCAGGGTCTTCATTTCTACTTCCCAAAAAGGTACGATTCTATCCATGCGAATAAATGAGTTGATGTCGAACATGGTAGAAACCACTTGATTACCAGTCAATGATGTAAATTGTTAACAAGTGTGAGAGAGACCACCAGTGATGTCAATGGTTCTCAAAGTACCCAGTATAATCCATGAGATGTGAATAAATGAGTTGATGTCGAACATTTCACGGAATCCTTCGATCGAAAGTCAATGATGTAAACCGTCGTCAAAGGCGAGAAACCTGCCATTGATGCATGCAGACTTCAAGGTACTGACGATTCCTAGGTCATATTTCTAGATAATGTGTTGATGTCGACAGAAAGCGACCCGTTGCGGGCAAGCCCACAACACGAAATCATAGATCAAGTTGAAGAAATGTAGCTGTAAGGACTGACTCAGGGATGGTCAAGATGGATGACGGGTATTTTTCAGGTGAATTTTTTATTGCATAGACCTCTTGAACACATAACGACACAACAGATGGCTTGGTGACATTTGACCCAAAGTTAATACCCGGCTGAAGACTTTCAATGTGGTTTGATCAACTGTGAGGAAAAGGATTTCCCAACCCAGGTGAATGCAAAGTGTCATGTTCAAGAGTGGTAATAAGGCTTCTTCTGAGACAAAGGATAAAAAATAGGCTCATTTTTCTCTCTTTTCCCCCACCATTTCTGGCAAGTACCTCTTTATTTTTTACAAGCTTGAGGATGATAACATATGCTTGATTATAAGCTCATCCTTCGGATGAGTCCAACTTAGTTTTGATTCGAACCCTAAGAAGGAGTGGTCCGTTCCTGTTTGTAATCGAACAGGTCCTTTACTGTGAAATTTTAACGAGTCCAGTATAGGAGAAACTCGACGTTTTTCATTTTTAGAGAGTCTAAAAAAACTTAAGAAGACTCCAGGTTGAACTTTTTCATAAAGTTGTGTCTCCCAAGCCCGAAAAAGTATAAAATAATACTTGAGAGAACTGCTTGATCTTGCGACCAAGGAGTACTTTCATGATTAGTGTCTTTGACCTGAAAAGTAAAAAGCGATCAAGGACACGTCGTTTTATTTCCAGTATCGAATTTGAAACGACAAAAATCCGGCAATCTTTTCCTATTTTTACGGTCAGAAAAGGGCTATAAGGGGACCGTCTTTTAATTCCATTTTAACGAGTGTAAAAGAAATGCTCGGAAATCTTTTCATGTTTTAGGAGTCAGAAAAGGGCTTAAAAGATGACTCTGATGTTTTTGTATGTGAAAAATGACAATTTTCCCTGAAAATCCTTTTATCCTGCACAAAAACCAACACATTACTCATACCTGTTTAATATAGATAAAAATACTTTGAAAAATACCTTTTCATGGTGGAAAATAAACAAATTTAACATTCATTTACTCAAAAAACCTATAAAAAGGGCTTTTACCATTTCACTGTTGAGGAGAGAAAAAGGGCTTTTGGCAAGAAACTTCCCGTGGTCGTTGCGGAGAATCCGACCGTCGAAATCGAATGCCGTCTCATCAGGTATTCTACAACATCCTCCCTTGCATTTCCATCCGTTTAGAATTCATTTTTAGGCTTTAGATTTATTTTTTGGAGGCCTTGGGGGTTTCAAGGTCCGCTTTTCGGGGTACGCAGGTGCCCCATGGGTGACCTGCGTACCCCGACATTTTCTCCATTGGGAAAATGCCGGGTGTACGCAGCTTGCCTTAAGAGAAGGTGCGTACAGACGCTCTGTCTCTAAAGGTGGGCTGTGTACCCCGCGGAAAGCATTTTGAAACTTCCAATGCTCCAAAATGAACCAAAAACTTTCAATTTTATGGACTCTAACAGATGTTTTATGGTGTGTAGATTGCCCACCATGCTTGATTGGCGCGAGAGGGAGCACGAAGATGTTGATTTGGCTGTGATTAATCATCAACCTTCCAGTGATGCTTTGAAGGCATGCGGTCTTTACAAATACTGGGCCATACCTGGCATGAGGGCCCAGGTGCGCTTTCTAGAGTGGCTGGTCGAAAGGTGGAATGTTCAGGATCAGTGCTTCTACATTGGAGGGCACCAGCTCGAGATAGAACCCTCTGGTATATACTTCCTCACTGGTTTGCCCAAGAGGGGCGAACAATTGACTCTGTCCGGGACTAGGCCGGGTGGCCAGTCCATTGCTAGCCTCCGGCTAGAGTGGTGTAACAACCAAAACCAGGATAAGGGAATAGAAATCAAAAATATATCCCTACCTGAACTTATGGTAATTTCCTTTACAGTTACCAGACTTTGCGGCGCTGCCGCTTTGCACATTGCCACTGGGTCCCAAATGCGGATGGCGATTGACTGCTATCGGGGCACCATTTTCAACTGGTGCGATGCTGTGTTGGCCAACTTAAAGGGCCAACTGACTAGGACTAAAAACGGACAGCTGAAGACTTTTGGTTATGGGCCTTTAGTTGTGAGTTTTTCCCTAGAGAGGGTTCCGATGCTGATCCCACAACATCTCACTATTGAGGTTGGGCCTCCCCGAGAGCCTAAGTTGATGCGATGGGTTGCAGTGATGGCCCGTCATCCCGACGAGGGCACGGAGGTTGTTCGATTTAGACCGGAGTATTTTCACTGGTTAGAGAACCAGGTCTTCTCGATTCAGGATTTTCCGTATGCCGGAGTTGATTTTCGCGGAGATCCGGACATGATTCTTCCAGCGGGAGAACAGTGGGACGACACAGGTACTTCATTTTCCACAAGTTTTTTAAATTATTTACTTTTTTTTTGTTTTTATATTGTCTCAAAACTGACAGTGAAAATTTTCAAAATGCAGATGTAGGTCCATAGCGTCCGGCCAATCTCCGGCCTTTCGAGAGAAGAGTACCAGTTGCACCAGCATCGGCCCCACAGGATGCGGCCGCAGAGACCTTAGCCGAGTTGGAACAGGACCTAGAGCATCTTACGGCGGACATAGCAGAGACGACTATAGATGATATCCCTATCAGACTTCAGCGCTATGTGGTCGTAGTCCCAGGACCCTTTAGGAGGTTCTTGTGTAGGGTAGTGCGTGCAGTGGTGTCGTATAGAGAGCACCACCAGTGATTGGCTAGTCACTTTTTGTAGACACATGTGACATTTTGATTTTTTGTACTTATCATTTTTGCTGATCATAAGGTGTTTTTCAACCTATGATCGAAGACGATGTATATTTTGACACACTCTTATCTATATATATCATTATTACCGGCTTATCTTGTTAAACATGTGTGATGAAATGTTTTTAAATTTACATGTATGATTATCACAAATGTCTGTCTAACATTCGAGAAGCAATTGCATCTGCTAATGTATTTAATGACCTTGGAATATGCTGATATTCAATGTAATCAAATTCACGTTCCAAGAGGCGCACTCTCAAAAATAACCTTAATAACACTAGATTTCTAATGGCATATACTCTATTAAGCTGTAATACAACGAGTTCAGAATCTAACCTCACTATCAAACTCCGAATCCTAAACGAAATAGATTCAGACAATAACTCAATCACTGCACTGTATTCTGCAATGTTGTTTGTTGTTTGACCGAGGCTCACCCCATGCATAGAAACTAACTCGTCAGAGGGCGAATAGATAACCCAAGCTGCGGAAGAGATATTCCATGTACTACGACAAGCACCATCAGCAAATCCAATGTACGTTTGGAGAGGCGTCGACATCTGCAATATCAAGAGTAAAACCAAGATAAGCCAAAATAACGACGAAAAACACACTCTTTAAGCTAAGCACACTGTCTATACTAAAAAACACACCAGCTAGAAAGAAAAACTAACCTAACTAAATCTCCATTCCCATCATTTAAGCATAATACCTCTTTAGGTAAAGTCCATTTCTGGGCTTACCCAAAGAGTCCCCATCAAAATCTACCAGCTCATAGGCCCCTTTTGCTAGCTTTCGCTTGACAATGTAGGGCCCATGCCACATAGGAACGAATTTTCTAGCACCTAATTTATCGTTAGCTTGATCATATAATAGTACTAGGTCTCCTTCCGTAAAATTTCGAGGGGTCACGTTGCGATCATACTGAGCTTTCATCCGTTTTGCGTGAGTCTCGATTGCTAATGCAGCGTCATGTCGAGTCTCATCTAATTGAGCTAAGTATAATAGACGTTTCTCCTCCTCGGAAGTAGCTGGAAGTAATTCGACAGCCATTTGAAGTGACGGGATTTTGCATCCAATGGGCAACACTGCTTCCAAACCATAAACTAGTTGGAAAGGAGTGAACCCTGTTGATGTTTTTACTGAGGTTCGGTACGCCCAAAGCGCGGAAAATAACATGTTGTGCCAATTCGACCGATGAATACCAATGATTCGTCGGATCATGATAACTAAAACTTTGTTGATAGACTCAACCAGGCCATTGGCTTGTGGATAATAAGGAGTTGAGCTATCGTGACGCAAACCAAGCTGGCCTGTAAGTTCTGTCATCATAATGTTTCGAAAATGGTGCCCATGGTCTGTGATTATCGCTTGCGGGACACCAAACCTAGAAATAATGTGATTGAATATGAAAATCGCAGCTGTCTTGCCGTCTGCCTCGAATGTAGGCATCGCCTCGGCCCACTTAGTAAAATAATCAACCGCAAGGATGATATACGCATGCCCCACGGCCGAGTGAGGGTTACATGTAATAAAATCGATACCCCATTTAGCAAAAGGACCAACGGCAATTATAGGGTGGAGAGGAGCAGGTGGTGTGCGCATCTTGCGATCAAACACTTGACAGTTGTGGCATTTCCGAACCGCAATAATACAGTCTTTAAACAAAGACGGCTAGAAGTAGCCAGCGCGCAATATCTTTTCGGCTGTGGCATACCCAGACATATGACCGCCACACGCTCCAGAGTGACAGTCATTCAAAACCATTTCAGCTTCCTCATGAGTTAAGCAACGACGAAAAACCAAGTCCGCCCCACGGCGATAAAGAGTATCTCCAATAATTTTGTACTGTTGGGACTGGAATCGAATTTTTCGACGCTCCGACTTTGAAAGTTCGGGCCGAAAGGATTGGGTTTGGAGATAGACAATTATATCCCCATACCACGGATCTAAAGTGCTGATGAAAAACAAAGATTCGTCCGCAATGGGTTCCTCTGCCACAGTTTCCATGTCAGCACGCGGGAAATCACACATCAATTCCGCAAAAACTAAAGATTTCTTAGACTTAGACTTTTCAAATTCCAAGTCGAACTCCTACAGGATAAGGATCCATTTAGAGTACTTGCCCCCTAGCAATTGTTTAGTCAAAATGTAGATCATAGGGTTGCAATCCGAAATGACTGTAGTTTTACGGAGAAGAATGTAGTGACGAAAACGCTGGACAGCTTGAACGGCTGCCAAGGCCAATTTCTCCACATGTGAATATTTGAGCTCAGTGGGATTTAATGTCAACTAAGATAATAGATCACATGTTCCGTTCCGAATTCATCTTCCTGGACTAAGACCATTCCAATGGTGGAATGAGCGGCGGCGAGGTACAAAAAGTAATCCTGGTTGTAGTTGGGAGGATGCAGCAACGGTGCATGGGTCAACGCGTGCTTTAGCGCATCAAAAGATTTCTGAGCTATCTCATCCCAAGAGAATTGAGCATTTTGTTTCAACAACCAGGTAAAACCCTTGGTAATCTCGGCGTAGTTAGGAATGAATCGGCGTAAAAAGTTTGCTTTCCCTTGCAAACTTTGGAGTTGGCGCAGACTCGAAGGAGGAGGCAATTTGATGATAGCCTCGACCTTCGAAGGATCGACGCGAATGCCAGCTTTTGAAACTACAAATCCCAACAATCGTCCCACTTCTATGCAGAAGACACATTTGTGTGGGTTCAACCGTATACGATAATGCCTACACCTCATAAAAATTGCTCGTAAATGGACAAGGTGATCAGCTCGATGTAAGGAGTGAGCGGGCAAATCATCGAGATACGGTTGCACAATGTGCTTGATGTCATGAAATGCATAAGACATCGCCCTTTGAAAAGTGGCTCCGGCATTCTTAAGCCCAAAAGGTAATTTGCAATAAGAAAATGTCCCCCATGGACAAATGAAAGCCGTTTTTGGTTGATCGGTAGGTAGAATATTGATTTGGTTGTAACCGGAAAAACCGTCCATAAAGGAAAATATTTCACTGCCGGCACAATCATCAATTATTTGATTGATATAGGGTGTTGGATAGTTGTCCTTGGGACAAGCACGATTGATATCCCTATAGTCGATACATATTCTTATTGTTCCCTGTTTTTTGTTAACTGGAACAATATTCGGTACCCAATCTGTCAACAGGATCAGATAAATGAAACCCGCTTTCAACAGCTTCTCAACTTCTGCTTTAATCGCAGCCGCTTTTCGTGGGTGAATCTGACGCAAACGTTACCGGACGGGTTTAGCGTCCAGGTAAGTCTTGATTTCATGGACAACAATGGCGGGATCAATTCCTGGCATTTCCTCGTAAGACCAGGCAAACACGTCGCGGAATTCTTGAAATAGGGCCTTGTATGTTTGAATTTCCTCATCTGAACACGAGGCACCTATATGAATGTGTTCAACAATTCCGGGCTTGACTGAAATGTCAATGGGAATAGTACGAGAAATTTTTCCCAAATTCAGCTTTGAATCAGGATGTTTCATTGGACTCTGAGCATCTTTGACATATTCAGCTGCAAAGATTGATGAGAAATCATTTTCAAAACGATCATCCTCAGGTAAAAACGAAGATCTATGATGGAGATCTTCCCATGGTAAATAGTCTACACACAGGACTTCACAAAGCTGTTCGTCAGATGACACAACTTCGGGAAATGTTATTAACTCCGAGGTTGACGTGAAAAGGGATTCCTCACGGACCACATTCATTTGGTCGATTTGGGTTGAACTTGGGTTGGTAAAAGACTGCACGGCTTCGTAGGCTATTTCATATGGACTCAAAGGCATTGCGTCACCAAATGAGTCTATCTCAGATTCAAAAGGAACAATCCAAGGATCGTCATAAATAATAGTGTCTGAAGTAATCATATGAATATATGCAAACGAAGACACGGCGTTGATTGGAGGAAAAGGAAAAGTTCCCAGTAAACCGACATCTTTAACTAATCCTACGCCAACATCCTTATAAGGGATAGTCGTTTTACCGACATGCTGGATACTCTCTGAAGAGGCTGGGTCAGATGAAAAATAAGCCAACTGGTCTATGGTTACGATCTTGCCATTGTGTGGAAACTTTATTACTCTGAAGACCGATGAAACGACCGCTGTCATAGCGTAAGACCAACTTCGACCCAAAAGAAGGTTGTAGTCTAAAGGGGCATCAACCACCTCCACATCTAGACTAACAGTTTTTCCTTCAACCCCTATAGGCAAATCCTGTAGAATGCCAAATAGATGGAACCCACGGCCATCAAAGGCCTTAAGAATTGTCGGGGATTGATTTAGTGAAGGAGAACCAAGCGATCTCCAACACTGTATCGACATAATACACGTGGAAGCTCCCTCATCAATTACAGTCTGATGAATAGGCCTGTTTTTGACTATCACTGGGATCTAGAAAGCCATCTGATGAGGTAAACGCGGTGTACTATTTTCTAGATCAAAGATTATTAGGTTCGGGTCTTGAAAATCAACAGCTCCTATAGCCGACAAAAGTAATTTTCGCTGTGCTGGGCATGATTGCAGCACTTCTAAAGCCGACATTGCTGAGGGTGAAACAGCTAAATCCTCAACAATGTTGTAATTCTGGGCCGCTCTCGCATGTGGATTGAAAGCAGACCTTCGAAGTACACCCTTGGCGGGCGGTTTGATTACTAAGTCAGGGTTAGGTTTCTCGATCTGTAGTGGATCAGAATCGGGAGCTGAGGTTGATGGATTTGAATGAGAAGATTCTTCTTCTTTCGATCCATCAACAGGACTTTTACTACCATAATCTTGCGATCGAGTCGCAATCCTTACATGAGACATCATCAATATGGGTTCTTCGGTGGCACCCAAGGAAGAACCTATCATCTTACTCTCCTGCTTTGGAAATGGATCTTTCAAAACAACAGGAGTTGAGGAACCTTTGACGATTTTCACAACCTCGGCCCGATGAGGGCAATCTCTTGTAAAATGATCCTCTTCACAAATCAGACAAGGATATCGAGGTTTGCGCTTTTCGTCATTGGTTTCCAACTTTTCTTTTTTCTCCTTTGGAGTCTTGTCTGCTTTACTCTTCTTCTTACCTTTCTTCTTCCCACCGTTTTTTGATTTAGCCGTAGATGACTCTACAGCGTGAATATCAGTGGAAATTTCAGGAGAAGATTCTCTTGTCGGGGAATCTGGTAAGGTTATAATAGGCGAAGAATTCTTTGAAGACTTCTTCTTGCTTTTAGTATTTACCGTACCAATCATGCCATCAGCAGCATGAGATCCCGAAGGAGCAGCAGCGATTTGATTTGACTTTGGAAGATCTGGGATCTTTTCGTGTAACGTACCTGACTGAGTGTAAACTAAGTCAAGGTACTGCGCTTGAGCAATTACTTGCTCCTCAGTAACTACTTCGGCCTTAGCTACATCTTCAGTAATCTTTGGTAATAATGATTTAACAAACCATTAAGCTAAGATTTGGTCCGGGATAAAAACTTTCACTAATCGCCGTCGACGTCTCCATTCATGGATATGATCGGAAATATAAGTGGACGTTGACTGTTTTAGTGAAGTTAGTAGCTCCGTGCCATTATCATATTTGACCGGCAACTGAAAATGAGTTAGGAACGAGGTAGCTAACTGACTAAAATTGTAAAAAGAGGCCCGTGGTAACTCAATGTACCACTTGGCCGCGAGACCAATGAGCGTACGCTGGAAAAGACGTAAGCGGATCGAATCATCCGAGATGGAATTTGAAGCACACCAGAGGTGGTAAGTCATCACATGATTCGACGGATCCTCTCCAGACTTACCCTCGAACTTGGGTATATCACTGGGAAACTTATTTGGCATTGGCGGCCAGAACAGAAGATAATTTATTGGATCGTTCGTTAGGCACGACAAGTCTGGTAAATCCAAAGTTGCGATAAACGGTAACTGCTGATTAGGATCCCTAAAACTCTGGGTCACAAGACCAGTCCCAGGAGGAGGATATCCAGGATAACTTGGAATAGGAATCGCATTCGGGATATTATAACCTCCTGGAAAACCAGGATTAACCGGACCGTACTGGGGTTGCTGAGGTTGTTGATAAGTGTACCCAGGATACGGTTGATACTGGTAAACCGACTGTTGGACAGCAGGCCCGTATTGGTACTGTCCCTGGTACAGTTGATAAGTGAATTGTGGTTGATTAGTGACAACCGTACTTAAACCAAGTTGTCCTACAGGCATCTGAACCGTAGTTTGAATCGTAGATCCAGACAATGGTAAATATGTCTGAGGAGTAGTTGCAGAGACAGTAGAAACCAGAGTTGTCGATACTCCAGAAGCAAGTGTGGTGGAAGGAACAGATGTTGCGGTAGTTGCAGCAGTCGTTTGAGATGGAGTACTAGGTGCAATTGGCGACTGAGTAACTACCGAAGGTACAAAAGTTTGAACATTAGACTGGACTGGTTGCTGGGATGGACCAGCAACTAAGGGTTGTCCAGCTTGAGATGACAACTGTACGCTTGGCTGCAATACCTGTTGAACTTGCGATGGATCCCACACTATGTTCATTCCGGGGTATTGACCCATGACAGGTTGAGGATATTGAGATCCATAACCGGATTGAGGGTAGGATTGATAACTGAAAGGTACATTTCCCGTACCTTGAACATAAGATTGACCTTGAGGTGGTTGATAACCTTGACTCGAGTATTGACCTTGAGGTTGATACCCTTGAGGTAAATACTGATACTGGGGTTGACCTTGAGCTATAAATTGATACTGAGGTTGACCTTGGGGTACATATTGAGGCTGGGGTTGACCTTGAGGAATGTATTGTACTATTGGTACATACTGTCCTTGAGGTTGCCCCCCAGACGCAATTTGTGTACCTTGAGGTTGTCCCCAGGCGTTAATTGAGGCTGCCACCCAGGCGGTAATTGGCCACCTTGAGGTTGAGAACCGGGAACTGAACCTGACATCATGTAAATGTCTCCTACACCCAACGGTTTATTACCATTGTTTCCATCTAATAACCCATGTTCAATGGGTTGAGGAGATGCTCCCGCAAAAGTACCAGAAAGTGACTGATACCCGGAGGGAACAGAAGGACCGCCGTACAAGAAAGATTCAGGAGATTGAGTGAACATGGACGACTGACCAGACATATTTACAGGAGTATAAATACCTCCAGGTGGAAAAGGAGTACGAGGTGGAGAAAAAATTATCCCTGAGTTGTCTAAATAATTGGTTAACGAAAGGTACCAAGTAGTACTTCTAGGAGGACTGTAAAAGATAGATTCACGCTCCCTTAGATCAATAGTAAGTTGATCTTCAAGGATAGAGACGCCAAATTCTTCCTCTGGAGCAAGTTCTTCAATAGCAATCAAACCAGCAGGAAGATTTTCAGTGATAACTCTTTCTACCCTAGGTGAATCAGGTGCACTAGAAGTTGGAGTAACAGGCTTAGATATTTCAGGTTCTTTGCCTATATCACTAGTAGATGAAAAACTACCAGCAAGCTCAGAAACTGCAACAGCTTCGGGATTATAACCTATTTCTAGACCTTCGTAATCTGGATGGACTACCAACGACGATTCTCCTTCTTCAGGTGAACCTACTTTACTGCCACTAGGAGTTACAAGGACTTTCAAACCTTCGTAATGACCCGGAACCTCTTCAAGAGGTTCGCCCCGAAGTCTACGGGACTTCCTCAACAAATCGGCCACGGTAACAATCTCAGGAGACTTGCCCCGAAGTCTACGGGACTGTCTCGGTAATTCAGCCACAGTTAAAATTTTTTAACTACTGCACACGCAAACAAAGTAAAATCTCAAAGCAAACCACCTAAAGTCTCTAAAGAACCAAACAAATTCAAATCACACGCCTAAAGAATCTAGGGTGTCAAACCATACACAAACAGTAGCCTTCCAGACCGAAAACACTAGTTGGAGATGAAACCCAACATCGCCGAATTCAGTACAGAAGTGGTGGGTGGAACAGTTACCCCGACAACCTGCTTAATGAATAGACCGGCACAAGTTCCTCCACTTTAACCGTCTCGAGTGAAGTGAACCCCCCGGAAAATCCAAGTGAGTCTAGCCGACGTCTGCTCCAGGTATAGTGGGATCTTCCCTCCACCGTCACCTCGGTAGAATCCTAAAGATAATGGTCACTAAGGTTACCAACATCAACAAATATACCTGGGGGAACAGTCTACGACCCGATAGCACGCAAGGGCAGAGTAACAAGCTCAATCCCCTTGCCGGCTCCTTGACAATAATCCAAGGTTTACCGACAAGTGACCCCAGGCTCCTCGACAATAATCCGAGGTTTACCGTTTGTAGTACGTGCGTATCTAGCGTCTTTCCCAATGAAGGAGGATTGATCCCCTCACTGGTTCGGACACGGTCTCGTGCTTCTCCTTTAAGAGGAGCTTTCCCAGAGTACAAATGAAACAGTTGGATTTATCCTACCACAAGATGAGCTACTTGTTTGGTTTTACTGTCTTGGAGAGTTAATTACTCTCCTACTCCAAGACACTAGCCTGATCTATATTGGTGTTTCAGAGCCCTAGTAAATAAAAAGTTACTAAGTTGATTTTACTTTAAGCGTTAATTTTTATGGCTTTTCTTTAAGACAAAAGGTAGTGGAGATGAAACTGATGGTGTGTAGACTCGACTCAAACCACTAAAAAGATGCACTTGGGATGATTTAAACTAATTTTTTTTTTCAATGAATTCCTTAGCTAAGAGAGTTGGAGAATGCAAAATTGATATAAAGACAACTTTCTTGGCAATGAAAATCAAAGAAACAAACTCTTTATCTTTTCCAAAGCATACAACACATGACCACTAATTACTTCACGAAAATTCCTTTTCTTTTCAAAGACTCAAATGCTAACAAAGCAAACTTTCCTTCAAAAGATATTTTTTTGTATTTTTTTTCCTAATTAATAAAGCATGTAAAACTTATTTTAACAAAAATCAAAGTTAAAAAATCTATGACAATCAAATCAACTCAATTTCACTCAAAAGCAAATCTAAGAGAAAATTCACCTAAAAGTAAATCTAACGAGGCAAAAGCCTACTAAAGATGATTCCTGGATGTTTTACTCAGTCAAAATGTAACTAAGGACTAGTTAATGCAGAACCAAAAACCAGTCAAAAACAAAAATCAAAATCTTTTGTTCTTTTTCTCAAGAATAAAATTTAAAGTTCAATCGACAAACTTTTTCGAGATTCGCAAAGAGAAGACACAAAGGTAGGTTTCTCACAAGGGTGGATTCTATGACAGGCCCGACTCCTAAGAGGACTGAACAAAACCAGGGAGATCCAAAGTTTGACAACCTCTAAAGCCAAAGTCACTACAGGACCAGTGCAAAAATCAAACCCTAAGGCAAAATCTCTATGAATTTCACTAAAACTCTCGACACTGACGAAACAAGCTTAGGTGAAGATTGATGGCAGATAACCAGTGGATCTGGGCAGAAAAAACAAATTAAAAACAAAATTTAAAAGGCGAAAAAGGAGAAAATTGGAATTTTCTCAATTTTGACAGGGTACGCAGGCGACCTGTTTACACAGGTGCGGGTACGCTCTGTGCACAAAGCTGCAGTGCATACAGGTACGCACTGTGCTCATTGCAGAGGCTGCGTACTTCTAGCAAAACAAAGAAAAACTAAAATCTAATTTAACCCTAAGCTAGCCCACCCAAAAACACAGTCAGACAGCCAAAAACCAGAAAGCAAACGACTTTTCTCAGATCAAAATTTCATACAAAGGAAAAAAAACATTCACATGAATGGAGTCCCCAGTATGGTCGCCATTTTGTCATGCGGAAAGAGTCGATAGTGCGGACAAAACCGACCTCCCTAGAAGCAAAGGCTTTCTAGTGACAAACAAGACAAATAAACACTACCTTTCTCTAAACATGCATTTAGAATACAAGTAATCAGGTGATTTTAACATACCTTTAGTCCAACGCTTTGTAGTAGTCCAGCCTCACCGATCTGGATGAGCTCCTCTTTCTCTTCGAAACCTGCATTCACTAACAAGCCAAAAGATTAAATAGCACCTGATAAACTCATAAAACAATACATATCCATCATACAGACCAAGGAGTATATGAAAAAAATCATGAATAACAATCTGTTGAGAAAAATGAGTTCATTTGTATTAAGTGGAAACAAAAGAAACCATTACAACCTGAGCCTTGGTGTTGTGCAGGTCCCTCCTAGGGTCCAGCAAGATTTTTCCTTTACTTTGATCAGCTCACCCACTCTCAAATAAAGCTAGGAAAGGATGGGAATCTCTCCTCTCAAGCTTTACAAGGGAGTCCTAAATCCAGCAGCATCTACCCTTAGTAATGTTCAGCTTTCAACCTCCCCTCCCTTTGGCCCAATGCCTGTATTTATAGTGCTCTAGAGGAAGTTATTCAGGTCCACCATCAATGGGATAAGCCCCTCTTTGAATGGGATAGCTCCCCTCTTGATGGGATAAGTTCCTCTTTGATAGGGATACATGAACCATCTAGAGGCGCTCCATACACGTCAAACAAGCTTCTAGAATGCTCTAGAAATGACCACAATTAACTTTTTTGGAGTGAAACTTGCGCCTTTTGACCTTTACAGGAGTACGCAACCATTGCTTTACAGACAGAGCGTACAAGTACGCAGGTATTGTGAACTTGGGGTGCGTACACGCAGGTAAGGCTAAGAGAAACTGCGTACCCAGAGATATATAGATTTTTAAAGACTTTCTCTCATTTTTGGAGTTTGACATGGAGAGCAGAGGTATAAGACTTGCCAAGGAGGATAGTATGACAGTTGATGGAGCCATACTAACTGCAAATAGTCATGGTGACAAATTTTAGTGTAACACATGGCTTCATTATGGAGATAAAGCTCGCATAGCAAATTTTGATCATTTTTAGGTGCCTCTGCAAAGGTTTGCATAAATTGTTCTGATGTAACCACCTGATGAGGTCTACCTTCTCTGACTACCTTTATCTATAAGAATGTCAGTCTTTCCCTCAAAAATGTTGCATAATTGAAAGAGGGTTTCCTTGTGGCAAGTGTTATATGGAATAACTCAAACATCTGGGACAATCTGGCTTTTAGTTCCTTAATTTCTTTGTACTGAGCTCTACACTGCTCAAGTGCTTCCCAGTTCTTATATGCATAATTGAACCAGATCCCCTTTTGCTGT
The DNA here is from genome assembly GCA_031772625.1 of Pinus tabuliformis. NCBI lineage: Eukaryota > Viridiplantae > Streptophyta > Pinopsida > Pinales > Pinaceae > Pinus > Pinus tabuliformis. The sequence goes on along the minus strand of CM062806.1, from coordinate 311,473,561 downwards.
TGGAATGCTTTGCCTTGTGACAGCTCATATTCTCTCCACCATTTTCCTTTTAATTCTTGAAAACTATCTGTTTCTGTGCATGCATCACTAACAGAGGGAAGTTCTGTTTGTGTAAAGGCATCAACAAGGATAATTTGCTTTGTGATAATTGGAGTAGGCCGGGATGATCCAATGTCTTCCTTTCCATTTCCAGCTACTGTTTCTTCTTCTTGTTCTATATTCTGTACTGATTCCTGTGTATCTGCTTCCTTTTCTTGTTCCATGGCAATTTGGGTAGGCCGGGGTGAGTCTATGCCTTTTTCCTCATTTCCTCCTCTAACTTCTTTTTCTTCTCGTTCCATGGCAATTCGAGTAGGCCTGGGTGAGTTTATGTCTTCTTCTTCATTTCCTCCTGTAACTTCTTTTTCTTCTCGTTCCATGGAAATTTGAATAGGTCTGGGTGAGTCTATGTTTTCTTCATTTCCTCCTGTAACTTCTTTTTCTTCTCGTTCCATGGCAATTTGAATAGGCTTGGGTGAGTCTATGTTTTCTTCATTTCCTCCTGTAACTATTTCTTCCTCTTGTTCCATGGCAATTTGGGTAGGCCGGGGTGAGTCTATATTTTCCTCTTTATTTCCTCCTGATTCCTGTGTTACGACCAATACAGCAGTTTGGGTAGGCCGTGGTGACTTTTCCTCTTCTTTATTCTCTGTTACTTCCTGCATAGTTTCTGGAGAGCTTGCTGGTTCTTGTGTTTCAGCAAATTCTTTTGTTTGCTCCCGTGTAGTTTCTGGAGAACTTACTGGTTCTTATGTGTCAGCAAGTTCTTCTGTTTGCTCTTGTGCAGTTTCTAGAGAACTTACTGTTATAGACATTTTTGTGCCTCGCAGCATGGAGCATGAAATGTCATTAATTACAGGGATCCTCAGTCCCTAAACATGTTGTTCTTACCCCTAGAAGAACAAGGTCAGCAAACCACAGCACGTCCCATCAGTTCTCCACCTGAAAACACTCAGAAACAGGCTATTTTTGGATCATGTCAGCTGCTCCACTGAGCATCTGCGCTGGAATGCAACTGCTCCTCCTTGTACCTGCGCTGTAAGTCAAATCTAATGAAGGCTACCTGCGCTGGGCGAGATTGGCCAAGTGGCACAGTCATTCTGCAAGGTGTCAATTGCCCAGGAAGCTTCCAAACTGACACTTGGTTCATGGGATTCGCCCTGTGATGAGTAAGAGGTACTTGATCTCCATGTGTAAGCAAGGATCTCCAAGTGGACTCAAGAACTGAAGTTTAACTGAAGAGGGAGAGGACACTAGTCAGCTTCATGCCAGCCTCAAGCTGACTCATCCTCTCTTCTTCTCTCCTATATATAGAGCTCTTCTATGAGGTCTAAAGAGGGCTGGAATTTTGTGCAAAGCAAGGAGGTGCTGTTGGTTTACAGTTAGAGCTATTGGGTGATTGCTTTCTAGAGGTGAAGAGGAGATTTCTTGCTGCTGGGGAGGTGCTGCTGGATTGGAGCCATTGATGGTTGTAACCTTCTCAGAACCCTTTTACTTCTATCAATAAAGCTTTGAATGTTCTCCTATATACTTGTATTGCATTGATGTATTGTATTTACTTGTGTATCTGATTCACTCTAATCCATGCATCAGTTATGAGTACATGTTTCTTGTAGTTTCCCTCTCTTGTTTGTGCAGGATCTGTGTGTAGCTGGGCCGGCAAAGGGAGCAAGGAGCTGGGAACAAGAGATAAAGAGAGAGGACAGGATCGACAAAAGCGAAAGACACCGGTTGGTTAATCTTTTCTTCCTTCTCTGTACTTTCATAAAGGAAAATAATCAAAGCTTTACTTTCAGTTGTTGCTAAGGACTGTCACCCTTAGAGTAGGGATAGGGTCATCCGAGTCGGATACTTTTCCCCACAACAAACTGGCGACTCCGCTGGGGAACCCAGTATCTTGTTGGTATTTGTAGTATCTTTGCTATTCATTTCCTGAACCAAAGAGTACCAAATCGAAAAGCTTTTGACTATATCAAAAGCGAAGTAGAGGACTGTTACTCTTGCTCATTTACTGAGCAGATTCATGATTTGAAGAGCTGATCTACAAAAGACTCTTGTACTCTTTGTGATAGCTTTTCACCCTCTTGATCATCCCTTAGCCTGTACTTGACCTATAACTTTTTATTTCAGCAAAAACAGTGCATTTTTGAGCTTTTTATGACCCGGAAATCCTTGTAAACGCAACTCTCGTGTCTCAGTGCAGGCTGTCCACAGGCAGTCTGCATTCCAGCGCAGGTACTCCCTTCGGGAACTGCGCTGAGAGTCAATTTGACAGACCAGAGCCTGCGCTGATCCAGTTAGGCTATGTCTTCCTGAGGTTTCCCACTGTGTCTAAGCCCTGTTTTCACTGATTTTTGCTGCTGATTGCTTGTCATTGTACTTGCTGTAAACCAACTTTCCTTGACATTATTCCGCCTCAGTTGTGTGATGAAACTGTGAGTGTTCTTTCGGTATTTCTTGCTTCAGTTACAGTTTCCCATTGTGAAAAGCGAACCAGTATAGCTGTGGCCTCTTAGATCCTGAACTGTAAAAGTGTCTTTGTGATCTTAAGAGCTAGTTTTATTACTGTTCATGGCTGTTTGAGTTTGTTTTTTTTTCATTTTATGGTTTGAATCTATACATTTCCAGTGTCTAAACAAGTTGATCTTAAGGTGTCTTTTGATTTTGGACAAGCTTGTTTATTTTTCGCTTGAAATTAGATTCAAAAGTCATACAACAGTTTTCCTTTCTGTCTTACATCAACATTAAGGATAACGAAAAGAAATACATGCATTGTGCATATTTGCATTTGACTGTGTGCTTGACGATTTAGGAAAATTTGCATTTTAGTGTGTGTTCTATGATCTGTGCGAAAAGTTGTGTCTTTCTTTTCCCTCAGTAGATTAAGGTTTTCAAAGATGAAAGATTGAAAAGTTTTGCTTCTCATCTTAGATTGCATTTAGGAAGTTGTATATATACATCTCGTGGTGATCCTTAAAGGCAAACTGCTAAGCAAGATCAACATTAAAATAAACCCAATTTACATAACAACGCTTTGTAACATAACGCAAACATTTAGAGGTCTAGGTAGAGACGTGTTCCGGCGTCGTTAAACGTAGTGACTGTCGATCTCTACGAAGGTGGGTGATTCCTCCTGAGAGTCGGTGGCACTAATATGGACTTGTGCTCCCGCGTACCGTCGCGTATATTGGGAGACCCCTATAGGCATTTATCCTTTATCCTTAGGAAGCCATGTCGACCGCCCTACTGATCGCGATGCAGTGAACACAGCATTCACGAAGATCGACCACCCGTACCGTAAAACGTATTCTGTGGTTTCGCGAAAGGTTTGGCACACCCTCTGCCTAGATCTCCAGAGCAGTTTCTTTTGGCCTTTTTCAAACTCTATAACTGAAAAAGTCCAACCGAGCATTTGTCACTTCGGGCTCGTTAATACATCGAAGGTGACTAGAGTCATCTTTAGCTTTTTCTCGACTCTTAAAACATGAAAAAGCAAGTTTGTGTCTAAAAGCGTCGTTAATAAAATTTATTTTAAGCGGAACATAATCACCTATTATTCCCACGTTGATCTTTCAGTTGAAAAGTATGGAGCCCACCAACCAAGGAAGCAACCTTGGCGGAAGTCCAAATCCCTTCTCCTCTTGGGGAGATGTTGGTGCGCCTCATATGGCAACATTGTCACTTCCAGGATTGAAAATTGGCCTACCTGTATGGCTCTTTTCAACTAATGTAGTCCAGATCGCCACTAATCCTGAGCAGTCGAATCAACAGTCAGAACAATCTAGAACTACCCACCAGCCTTCCACTTCTTACGATACTTCCTCTGATCCTTCATCTTCGCGAGGTAGAGCTGGCAAGAGTCAGCCTCCCAAGGAGAAGAAGGAAAAGAAGAAGAGAGAAAAGAAGCAAAAGGAGCCTATGGCGAAGGCGACTGGGGGCAAGCAGAAGAAAGCTGACAAAAACCCACACACTGCACCGACCGGGCCTAAATCGCCATGTGTCATTTGCAAAGGGACCCATTTCCATCGTGATTGTCCTTGTATTCCCCGGATACTAAGGGACTGGTCCCCAAGGTTGCACAATCCGGTAGCATCAACCTCTGATAGTCATGTTGATTGCAGTCCGTCAACTAGCAAGAGTGAAGGACGAAGAGGGAGACCAAGATCACCTTGTGTATTGTGTGAAGGCGAGCATGCCATCCACAAATGTCCATTCTTAGATGAGGCCAAGAGAGTTTTGGAAGATCGTCCGGTTTCACCGTTACGACTTCCTCCTGGATACCAAAAACTCGCGCCTAATCCCTTGATAGTTGAAAATCCAGCCGACCCGCCCAAGTGGTCAGCTGAAGTATCGGTCATTGAGAATGAACCTACTGAATCCAGATCAGACGAAAGTCTAAAGGTCGAAGCGGCAGTTGACCCGGTTCTTCCTTCAGAGGTTTCATCGTCCAATGACTCCGTCATTGAAGACCCATCTTCAAATGACACCGTCGCCGAAGAGTCATCTTCATGCGACACCCTCACTGAAGAGAATAAGGATGACACCATCCAGGTTCTTTTCATTAGCACCGACTCTGATGAGCGTCAGGGCAATGCGCCCATTCCTTTATCGCAGGAAGGAACATCATCAGGGTCATACCCGGCCGTGTATTCGGTCCCACCACCAAGCAACCTGGTTGTATCCTTTGATTGGAATCAACTAGGCAGGCCCCGGTTACCAGCCAGTATACCATTCAGAATCATTGTCCAGATCTATAGAATGATTATGGCTGGTACTATCATTGATGAAGGGGCATCTGTGAGTATACTTTCCTCTATTGCTTGGAAAGCACTGGGTTCCCCAGCGCTTTTACCTGAGTTAAGAAATCTCTCAGGTTTTGATAAAGGAACCAGTCGACCATTAGGAATCCTCCCCAATGTACCTGTTACATTAAAAGGGAAGACCGTTAATATGAACGTGTTGGTCGTCCGAGGACCCTTGGATTATAACCTACTCCTTGGACGCGACTATATTTATTGCATGGGAGCGATAGTCTCCTCACTCTTTAGAGTAATGTGTTTTCCACACGAAGGAAGGATGGTCAAACTCGTAGACCAACTTTCATTTCCGGGATCTCGCATCGCAAATAGTCAAATACCAATCCTAAATGGTCTGTTCACTCAAGATACGCCTCCGCCCCCAGTCCTCCTTCCCGATGAGTGCGAGTGATTCGGAAAGAAAGACTAGGACCCAGGGGGCATGCACCCTGGTCTGCTTCGGGCAGAAGAAACCCTGGGTATAAGGAAGAATTTCCGCAGAAGAATATGACTAGTCCGTACCCCGTCCGTGGATGGAAGAGGGGTTGTTCTGGAATAGTATTCTTTTGTTAAAGTTATGTGTTTGGCAAAGAGTCATTCACCTTTGTCTAAATAGGTGGGCACTGCCCAAGTAGGAATTCCCTTTATTGTAACAAGTAGTAACCATCTTTGGGGAAAAGCAAGCCTCACCCATTAAAACAAATGTTTTGAAGGATAAGTAGGGGCAGCCTCCAAAGAAGGAGACTATATTGTTGTGACAAGGGGTAACCATCTTTGAGTAAACCCAATGATAGACATCGCCGAAGAAAGAGATTGATTTGCGGCAGCGAATAGAACCCTCTTCGGATAATAAGAAAGAGGCAAACCTCGTTGAAAAGGGGCAGCCCCGAAATTCTGTCCTATACCTGGGGGCATGCAAACTTTTGGATTGTGAGCGAGGGACGACTATTTATTTTTTAAATTTTTAGGTCCTCCCTTTAAACCTGTAGGTCTAACCCTTTAAACTCGTAGGATTAGTCGTTTCCGACCTTGCATGAAGAAAGCCTGTGGGGCAAAGGTAAAAACTTGCCAAAATTGGAGCATAGCTTCGTGAGATAAAGCTCCTTAAAAAATAGCTATCTCACAGGAGGCGTTCTTATTATGACTGGTATATCGAGCAGTTTTAGCACATAGTTCATGCTCGTTAAAAAATAAACGCAAGATCCGAGCAGTTTTAGCACATAGTTCATGCTCGTTAAAAAATAAACATAAGTTATGAGCAGGCTTTCCTTTAGAGTTCAAGCTCATTCAGAAAAAATGAACCGGTAAATAACCTTTTGAGATCGTAAATTCATCAGCCATAAAAGCCTTGGTCGTGTTTGTGTACCGTCACCTCCACTGTTCATTTGGCCGATCATTCACCTCCATTTGTGTGTTTACCTCTTTTGAGAAACAGCTGCGAAGAGTGATTTCACCTAGCCATCCTTGTGACACTGCCGTGATTGGAAACTTCCAACCTGTACCTGGAATCTGCTGCTATCCCTGTTCATCACTCGTTCCTCAAAAGACGAGTCTTCTTTGAGCTCTTTTCACTGACTCGTAAAATATGAAAAGTTTGCTGAGTTTTGGCCTTCCAGCTCGTTAAACGACCGGAACGCTATCCCTCCTCTAGATTTTAATCTTTTTGGACCTGAGGGATTATTGCACAAAAAGATCGAGCGCTTGTCTTGTTCGGCTCGTTAAAAGTACCGAACACCCATCCCTTCTGTATTGTTTTATACTTTTTCGGACTTAAGGGATTAGCTGACGAAAAAGGAATTATGGAGTTAACTTTCTGTACCTTTTCAGACTCTCTAAAAATGAAAAGGACCAAGTTATCCTTGTCGTTAGACTCGTTAAATTCATTAAATAGCGACAAACTTGTCTTTAGACGAGAACGAGTTTCCCTATCGCTAAGCTCGTTAAATCATAGCGATGGGCTTGCCCGAAGGGCAGGTTATAGAACAAGCATATGTTATCCTCCTCAAGCTTGACAAAAATAAAGAGGTACTGGTCAGAAATGACTGGGGAAAAATTGGGAGAACATCAAAGTTTAATGGTAGCAAGTCGCTCTTGAACATGACACTTTTCCTCCGTACCACATCGGGTTGGGTTGTTTCATTCACCGGTCTCATCACCATGGTCCTCGCCAAACCATCCACATTTGGGGTAATGCTACCGATCCATCACATCAGTGTCGTTATATGTTCAAGAGAGGTCATTCTGAAAGTGTCAACCGTGTCCCATCCACTGCCATACATTATCCTTCATCCATTCATGATCGCCACCCTGAATCATATGTCATAGTTTGTTTTCACCTCCACTAAAATCATTAGCTCCGTTTCGTGTCATTGATGTGGGATTCATTAAGGCCCTCCTTTGGCGGATCGCTTCTTGTCGACTTCAGCTCATTATCCAAGAAGTTGATCTAGGAACAACCCCATCAGTACTTTGAAGCTTGCATGCCTCAATGGCAAGTTTCTCACTTCCGGCGACAGGTATACATCAATGACCTTCGACCAGAAGATTTTGCGTGGCGTTCGACGCCAAGTCCTTTATTCACGCCACGTGAATTGTACTGCAGTACCTTGAGGGTCATTATCATTATCGGTGATTCCTCTCGTGCTTGTTAACGGTTTTCATTATTGGCCGGTAATCAAGCGATGTCTTTCCATGTTCGACTTCAGCGCAATTCTCACATGGATCGACTTGTACTTAGAGTGAAGATCGAACGAGTTTGAAGACCCCGGATCTAGTTTCATCCATCCGGGCTGCGATATATATTCAGGAAATATAAAAGCATTTGTCATGTACATCATTGCAGCAGATGATCATCCTATTCAAAGGATGATAATTTCAACAGAAAATTATCAGTCTACCATCAGACGATCGTCTGTTATATGTACCAAAATGTATTTATAAAGTTGAGCATGGGAATGCCCGCCTCAGCTAGATCATGAAAACAGAATGAAAAATAATGTATTGTATTGTATTGTATTACAGGGCGCCTCCTCAGCACTGGAATGAACTTCGGATCCTCTAGATAAAGCATTTCACCCGATAAACGGCCTCATACTTTAGGGGGCAACTGTTATAGACATTTTTGTGCCTCGCAACATGGAGCATGAAATGTCATTAATTACAGGGATCCTCAGTCCCTAAACATGTTGTTCTTACCCCTAGAAGAACAAGGTCAGCAAACCACAGCACTTCCCATCAGTTCTCCACCTGAAAACACTCAGAAACAGGCTATTTTTGGATCATGTCAGCTGCTCCACTGAGCATCTGCGCTGGAATGCAACTGCTCCTCCTTGTACCTACGCTGTAAGTCAAATCTAATGAAGGCTACCTGCGCTGGGCGAGATTGGCCAAGTGGCACAGTCATTCTGCAAGGTGTCAATTGCCCAGGAAGCTTCCAAACTGACACTTGGTTCATGGGATTCGCCCTGTGATGAGTAAGAGGTACTTGATCTCCATGTGTAAGCAAGGATCTCCAAGTGGACTCAAGAACTGAAGTTTAACTGAAGAGGGAGAGGACACTAGTCAGCTTCATGCCAGCCTCAAGCTGACTCATCCTCTCTTCTTCTCTCCTATATATAGAGCTCTTCTATGAGGTCTAAAGAGGGCTGGAATTTTGTGCAAAGCAAGGAGGTGCTGTTGGTTTACAGTTAGAGCTATTGGGTGATTGCTTTCTAGAGGTGAAGAGGAGATTTCTTTCTGCTGGGGAGGTGCTGCTGGATTGGATCCATTGATGGTTGTAACCTTCTCAGAACCCTTTTACTTCTATCAATAAAGCTTTGAATGTTCTCCTATATACTTGTATTGCATTGATGTATTGTATTTACTTGTATATCTGATTCACTCTAATCCATGCATCAGTTATGAGTACATGTTTCTTGTAGTTTCCCTCTCTTGTTTGTGCAGGATCTGTGTGTAGCTGGGCCGGCAAAGGGAGCAAGGAGCTGGGAACAAGAGATAAAGAGAGAGGACAGGATCGACAAAAGCGAAAGACACCGGTTGGTTAATCTTTTCTTCCTTCTCTGTACTTTCATAAAGGAAAATAATCAAAGCTTTACTTTCAGTTGTTGCTAAGGACTGTCACCCTTAGAGTAGGGATAGGGTCATCCGAGTCGGATACTTTTCCCCACAACACTTACTGGTTCTTGTGTGTCAGCAAGTTCTTCTGTTTGGTCTTGTACAGTTTCTGGAGAACTTACTGGTTCTTGTGTGTCAGCAAGTTCTTCTGTCTGCTCCTGCACCGTTTCTGGAGAGCCTGTTGGTTCTTGTGTGACAACAGGTTCTTCTGTTTGCTCCTGCATCTTTTCTGGAGAGCCTGTTGGTTCTTGTGTGACAACAGGTTCTTCTGTCTGCTCCTGCACCTTTTCTGGAGAGCCTGTTGGTTCTTGTGTGACAACAAGTTCTTCTGTTTGCTCCTGTATCTTTTCTGGAGAGCCTGCTGGTTCTTGTGTGACGGCAGGTTCTTATGTCTCAGCAGAGGGTTGTGGTGTTTCCGTCTGTGTAACAACAGGTTCTTTTGTTTCAACCACAACAACAGGGACTTCAGACATTGGTTCTGCCACTACTTTGTATCCTGCTTGAGTATATATCTCGCCACAATTGGCACACATATATTCATTCTCCTTACTCTTCTCTGCCGCAGATGCTACTCATGCTAAAATGTGCAGGCTAAATTCATTTTGGTAGGTTTCCTTGATCCTTATTATTTCCTCCTGGTAATCCTGGATTTGGGACTTCAAAAATTCAATTTCTTCCTGCAGAGCAGATATGGTAGGCTGAGCTTGTGGAGCAGCAGGTTCCAGTGGAGGCAGAGGTTGTGCTTCAACATTGATTTGATCCCTTATACCCTCGACAGGTGGTTCTTGTGTGTCACCTGGGGTAGTGGCTGTTTCTTGTGTTGCAGCTTCTTGGCCAATATTACCTTGGGTGTCGGCAGCTAGTTCTTGTGTGTCAGCTGCCTTAAAATATGATGTCACGAAACTGTGAACACTCTGCATCTCAGCCTCTGAGGGTGAGGGAGAGGAGTTTCCAGGGCTGGTGGGGTTGCGGGTTTTTAACGTGATGGGTGGTGAGGTGGAAGGGGTGTGGCTAGGAGATTCAGCTATTGCAGACGACCGAGTCCTTTGCTTGGGTAGAGAAGTAGGGAATTCAGACATTTTTCTTTTCAGGCTGGCTTTCTTTAAGATAGGGACAGTGGCAGAAATAGCAGCTGCTTTAGCCGAAGCCCTAGTTCTTCTTCTTTTTGGTGGGGTTTCAATTTTCCTCTGCATTTTTCGTTTGAGCAGGGTAATAGGGATGTTATCATCAGAGTCATCGGTAGAAATACCAAGTATGGGGATGGATGGATTGGTTCTATTGGGGGATGGAGTTGTTTCCACGGGTATCTCTACTGCTGATTGTCCATTTTCAGCAACTTGTGGGGGTGTTTGTTGGAGGACTTCTTTGGGCATTTGTTCTGGAATGTCGTCTGCTTGCTGAGGGATTTCTACGGGTATTTGCTCAGGAATGTCCTCTGTTTGCTGAGGGATTTCTTCATCTTGCTGAGGTATGTCTTCAGCTTGGTGAAGAATTTCCTCTTCTTGATGATGAATTTCATGTTCCGGCTGTGGAATTTCTGCCTCTTGATGGGGATTAATGGGGGGTGGAGGGTTATTTAAGGCGAGGCCTCTATTTATCAGCAATTGAGCTAAACGGTGGTTTTTCAAGGAAAGAAGCGGACGCTTTGCGTTGACAATGTAACGTGACATATTTTTAAGACATCCCAATAAATAATATGGCATATTTATCAACTGACCATTCCTCAAATGATTCAACAAGACGAAATCGTGCTGGTAAATTACCTGGTACCGGCCCTCGCACGTCAGGTATTGCTTCACAAATTCAGCAACTTTCAGCCATGGTTGAGGCAATGACTGAAGTGCTACGCCTCTGCCCTTGGGTTCTACTTGCTCGCCTGGTTGAAGAAAATCCTGCTGCACATTAAGGATCAAGTGCTTTCTACTAAACCACCGTATGCCATTAGCTGGTAGCCCAGTAACTTGGGCTATGACTTCCTCCGTGACTGGGATTTGGACTCCTTGAACGATAGAAAATCCTTCTGTTAAATTGCATGCAAACACGAGGACTTGCTGCGTGTCGGAGTCTGGAAGTCTCCTGAAGTAATCTAGCCATCCCGCTTGCAGGAAGATTTGATAAACCTCAGGATAGAGCTCAAGAGGTGCTGTTGTGCCAGGTTCATATGTGATGGGATTTCCTCCCATAGCTGCTGTTTCAGTGAAATTCTCAGTTCAGAGCCGAGCTTCCGAGTTCAGTTCAGAGTAAATCGTTGCAAATGGTAACATGCCGTGATAAGGTGACTTTTACATATTACCGGGAGAGTTAAGGGCGGCGGCAGTTGGCGTAGTATGCAATTATGAGAGCGCTTTGGTAATCCCCCCCATATGCGTAAGTGATATGATTGGAAGTACAATTATTAAGTAGTCCTATCAACATCTCCGCATTAAATATTATTTAATGCCCATACATAATCATGCGTACCTTTATGTTTTACCTTTTTGGTTGCTGCGTCGAAAAGTCTTGTCTTATCTTTTACTGGATCATAATGATTACAACGGGTCTAAGAGCATGAGAATACCGGCGATTTTTAATAATAATGACGGGAAGTGATAGTGGAGTATCGTAATCATCACAAGAAGTGGTGTATTTTATAAAAATTCGTTTCTTGGGGGCTGAAGTGGAGAGACTGGTGTTTTTATAAACGAGAGAATTGCTAAAAAGGTATTACGGGTTCAGGAAGTGGTGTTGCAGCAACGAGATTGGTGTTGCAGCCACTGGAAGTGATGTTACATCATTGGGAAAAGATGTTGTAGTAACGTGAAAAGGTGTTGCAGCAACGGGGATCGGTGTTGCAGCAACGAGAAATGGTGTTGCAGCAACAGGAATTGGTGTTGCAGCAACGGGAATTGGTGTTGCAGCAATGGGAATTCCAAGTCTGCAAAGTGATTCCTTTAAAGCTTTCGTTCTCAGCTATTTTCCACCGCTCAAATCTGCAAAATACTGAAATATAATATGGTAACCCTTGGCAGGGATTATTAGTAGTTAAAAAAAGAATATCTAATCTAAAAAAATGCATAAATAAATAGAAATTTAAGTGCTTTGAGGGACAACAAGTTCCCCTGGAAAAGAATATTGTTTAATTGCCATGCAAGTGGCTTTAAAATCTTCTTTAGAAACAGGCCTCTGATATAAACGGAGTTGATAGCCATTCACTAGTAGTGGTGTTCTGCTTCCATCAATTGTTAAAAGTCTAACTGTCCCATTTGGAAAAACAACATCCACTTCATAAGGCCCTAACCACCTTGTTCTTAACTTACCTTGGAAATTCTCGAAACGGGAATCATAAAGTAGAGCCCAGTTACCTTTCTGGAACTGCTTCTGCTTGATGGTTCTGTCATGCCACCTGCTTCTTTGTTGTTGTATCATGGTTGTTTGATGGATAGCATCCAGTCTTTTCTCGTCCAATTCTTGAAGTTGCTGCAACCTGGCTGTCTATGCATCAGTCAAATCAAGGTTAACAGCTAAAGCAGTTCTTAAAGTTTTGATCTCAAACTCTACAGGGAAAATAGCGTTCTTTCCAAAAACTAATTCATAGGGTGAAAAGCCTGTAGTATTCCTCCAAGTAGTTCTATAGGCCCATAATGCCTCGGGCAACCTTTGAAACCAGTCCCTTCTATTCTCCTTTATTGTTTTTGTTAGGATGGCTTCTATGACTTTATTGGTGCTTTCTACCTGCCCATTTTCTTGGGGGTGATAAGGTGTAGTCATTTTGTGCTTAATATGATATTTCTGGAGCGTATTTTTGAAGCCATGAGAGTTGAAAGGAGGTCCTCCATCTGTGACTAATTCTCTAGGCAATCCAAATCTAACAAAGATTTCTTCAAATAAAAATGTTAGCACTGCTTCTTCATTAGCTTTAAGGAGTGCCTTAGCTTCTACCCATTTAGTCATGTAATCTGTGCATACTAATATGTACACTCTTTGATTGGATGGAGGATTAATGGGACCTATAAAATCTAATGCCCATTTCTTAAAAGGTTCAAGAATTACCTGGGGATTGAGTGGCATTTCATCCCTGTGATTAGGCTTGCCCATTCTTTGACAGCTATCAAAAGCCTTCACATATTTTCTGGAATCTTTGAAAAGTGATGGCCAATAATAACCCATTCTGAGTACCTTGTGTGCTGTTCTCTTATCTACAAAATGCCCTCCACAAGGGCCATCATGACAAGCTTTTAGTACATCATAAATTTCATCTTCACCAATGCACCTTCGGATTTCCTGATCGATTCCTGTATGGAAAAGACACCCGCTTATCCAGCTGTACCTAGAACTTTGCTGAATGATCTTTCTTCTTTCCCTATGTGATAGGTGTGATGGTAATTTTCCTGCAACTAGATAATTGGCAATGTCTGCATACCAAGGTGAGTGAGCAGATACTGCAAATAAATATTCATCAGGAAAAGAATCATCTACTGGAGCATTTTCATCCGTTTTTAATCGAGAAAGGAAATCAGCAACTACATTTTCTTTTCCTGGCCTATCTACAATTGTGATGTCAAATTCTTGCAATAATAACAACCATCTGGTGACTCGAGCATTTGTAACTGATTTATTCATCAAGTATTTAATGGCCGAGTGATCAGTATGCACAAAAGTAGTGTAGCCAGTAATATAATGTCGAAATTTATTGATAGCATAAATAATTGCTAGGAATTCCTTCTTAGTGACTGTATAATTCAATTCAGCTGGTGTCATATTCTTACTGATAAAATAAATGGCATAGGGAAGACTATTTTCTTCCTGACCCAAGACAACTCCAATTGCAGTGTCTGAGGCATCAGAGGATATATGAAAGGGTAGTGCCCAATCAGGTCCTCTCAAAATGGGAGCTGCAGACAACTGATGTTTAAGTTCATTAAATGCTTTTTCACAATCATCAGTCCACTTAAATTCAACATTCTTTGTTAATAACACAAATAGAGGAGAAGCTATTTTGGAAAAATTCTTAATAAATCTTCTATAGTATCCAGCATGTCCTAAAAAGCTTCTTACATCAGTTTGTGTTTTGGGGATAGGGAGAGTCTGAATTACCTATATTTTAGCTGGATCGACTTGAATTCCTAGGAATGAGATGAAGTGACCCAATACAATACCTTGATTCATCATCATATGACACTTTTCAGTGCTTAAGGCAAGGTGTGCTTCTATGCATCGCCTAAGTACTTTTTCAAGATTCTGCAGTGCATCCTCAAAAGTCACTCCATAAGGAGTAAAGTCATCCATAAATATTTCTAATGAATCATTTAGCATATCAGAAAAAATCCCTATCACTGCTCTTTGAAATGTTGCTGGAGCATTACATAACCCAAATGGAAGTACCCTGTAAGCAAAGGTCCCCCATGGGCTAGTAAACGTGGTCTTGTCCTGGTCTTGGGGTGCAATCTTAATTTGATTATATCCACTAAACCCATCCAAGAATGAAAAGAATTTCTTACCTGCTAAATTATCCAATACCTGATCAATGAATGGTAAAGGGAAATGGTCTTTCTGGGTGGCTTTATTCAGTGCTCTGTAATCCACACATACTCTCCATTTTCCATTTTTCTTGGGTACAATTACAAGTGGGGAAACCCACTCACTATTAGATATAGGATATATAAATCCTGCATTCAAGAGTTTTTGAAGTTCCTCCTTCACAATTTCCCTTAGGTTGGGATTCATTCGCCGCCGGGGTTGATAGACTGGCCAGGATCCCTCTTTAATATAAATACGGTGAGTGCATATCTCAGGGGAGATCCCTTTCATGTCTGTATAGTCCCATGCGAATGCTTCTTTATTTTCCTGGAGTAACTTTATTAACTGTTGTTTTTCATTATCAGTTAAGTTAGGATTTATATTTAAAGTTTTGCCAGGCTCAATTTCTATTGTTGTACTTTTGGAGGGGCTGCCTACTGTTGTCTGAAATAAAATTTTATCTTTCAGGTTCTGTTGAGATTCAGATTCTAAGATTACAGTGAAGTGATTATACATTTCTGGGTTGACCGAAGAAGGTTCAGAAATGAAGCTGCTGATTAATTCATCTTCGGTAGAGTCTTTGAAGGTTAAGGCTTGTCCGATAGTCAATATAGGTTGGGTTTCTTCATCCTCATAATCTACCCATACAGAATTGTCATTATTAATCATGGGTGTAGCATGAGGATAGAGGGTAAGCTGTTTGGTTTCCTGCCCATTAGAGATGGTCATTGATCCTGATCTACAGTTGATGAAAGCATCTGCTGTAGCCAGCCAAGGTCTTCCTAGAATCAGCGGATGACCCCCCAACTTTTTTTTAGTTTGTAACACCACAAAGTCAGCTGGGTAATTCCAGGATTCTACAGAAATGATTAAATCTTCAATGACCCCTTCTGGTTTAATTGTAGAGTGATCAGCCAATTCTAGGATGGTTGGAGTTTCCCTAATAAAGTTTTTTAACTGAAGCAATTGTGCTGTTTCAAGTGTCATAATATTTATTGCAGCACCTAAATCTACTAGAACTTTAGAGACAAAAGTTTTTCCAACCTGGACTGTTACTGTAGGGTGACCAGGGTCACCATATTTCACAGGATGATCTTTTTCTGTCATTAAAGCAGTCAGTTCTCCCATCACATGAACTGTGAGGGGGTCCCTAGCTTTTCTTCCAGGTTTTTTTATGCAAATATCTCTAACAGTCCTAGCATAAATGGGAACATCTCTTAATGTTTGCAATAATGGGATTTTAATGTATAAATTCTGTAGCTCACCTAAAAGGTTAAAGGCAGGTTGCTCAAGTGTTTTAGTGAGAGCTAGTCGTTCAGGAAATGGTGGATCTGCTGTTTGATCATTGTTGTTAGATGCTGCTTCCACTGTTTCAACATTATTGTTAGCTGGTTTTTCTTTTGTAACTTCCTCTTTATCAGAGTCAGTAATGTCATCAATGATTGGTTCAACAATTCTTCCTGAGCGAAGGTGGATATCGTTACATTGCATGGGGGAGACAGACTGATTTTGAATATCAATTGCTTGCAAGGCTTTATTATTATTTGGGTTAGGATTGGGTTGCACAGGCAGCTGCGGTCTAATTGCCTGGTTATTTGGAGGAGTGTTGGATGGTAAGGAAAGTGACTGTTGATGTTGAGGAAATGGCATCTGTTGGGCTGCCCAGCCTGGGTTCCATTGGTTAAAATATGGTTGCTGGGGAGCCCAAGGATTCCATATGGTAGGATCAGGAAAAGGAAGATTTGGTTGTTGCATAGGTGGAAAATTCATTGTGTTAAAGGGTGGGTACTGCATTTGGTTCATGGGTGGGTAATTTATTTGAAAAGGAGAGTGATTATTCCAATGACTAAATGTTGTGTTAGAATTCATACCTTGTCTTTGTGGCCACTGCCTCCTCTGTGTCATCAGGTACACTGCTTCAGCCTCTTCTTCAGTTGACTGCAATGCTGCTTTAATTCCAGGCAGAGAGGGGCATTGCTAGGTCTCATGGTCCTTTTCGCAGATTGTGTAGATTGGTACCGTATCTAGTGGGCATTCCCTGAGTGGGTGTTTTTCTCTGCATTTGGAACAAAAAATAGCTAGGGCAGCTTCTGCTTCTGCCTTTTCTTTTTTACCTGCAGAGCATCAATTTGTGAAGCAAAAGAGCTTAACATTTGAGTTTTAATTTCTTCTGATAAATTACCTATTTCAGGCCTTGTTGCTCCTCCACTTGCTGACTTCTGAACTCTTGAATATACATTGTCCCTGCTTTTTGATCTGCTCACTGCTCCTCTTGAACATCTCATGCAGAGGTTAACAATTTCATCAAATGGCTCTTTAGAAATGTCTCCGTTTCCTAACATATTCAACATGTCCAAGCAGTCATCTCGTACCCCTTTCAGCAATATTGTTTTCAAAATATCCTTACTCATGTTAGGGTGGTCAGACCGCTGTAGATTATACTGCAGTCTTTCCACAAAGTCTTCCAGATTCTCGTCCTCCTTCTGAACCATTTTAAACAATTCTTCTTTCCTTTCTCTTGTCTGGCAGTAATCCTGATATTTGGCCAGAAAGCTTTCTTTCATATGATCCCAGGTAGTGAATGCCTGAGCTCCTAAGCTCATAAACCACCTTAACGCATTCCCTTTCAGTGTTGCTGGGAACAATTTTAGTTTCTGATTAGGGCTCACATAATCATAACTTCTACATAGTATATCGAATTCAAAAAGGAATTCATCCGGGTCTTCAGAGGATAACCCATGAAAGTTGGGTAATGCTGAGAGTGGAATGTTATTCATGGGGGTTGCTCCTCTTGGGAGCTCCCCAATAGGGAACTCCAGGGTAGAGAGTGAATTTTCCCCTCTTCCTTCTGTTCTGTTATCCTCCATTGGGCTTTTTCCTTAATCACTTGCTTTATTTTCTGTATCTTCTGTTTCTTCAGGTTCTTCTACCGGTTCCTCAGTATATTCTGGTACTTCCAACTTTCTTTCAGGTCCTAGTACTTCCTCTGTCTGTCGATCTGTTTGTGAGGAATGCTGGATCTGAGGCCTTCGGGAACTCGACCTCTGTGATGTCTCGGCTTTGGAGATAATTTCGTCAATAAAGGGTTTTTCTTCCTCCTCTGCCCTTGCCGCCTGTGAAATTAGGTTTCCTGCGTCCTCTCATGCACCTGTTATTCTAAAAAAGAAATCATCAATGCTTTTAGAAATCTCTAGTCGCCTTCCCCGACAACGGCGCCAAAATGTTGGCTAGTTGAATTGTTTATTGATTAACAATCAAGTACCACATTAAATTGTCAACCTGGGAAAGTCTTTTATTTCAAAGGCTACCGCGTACTGTATGTACTTAACTCTAAAAGCATTAAAAAACTGTAATATACATAATCCTCACGTTATGTTATAACAGTGTACTGTAAAGATAAAATGAAAGCAGTTACTTTAAGATTACAAATCTGAAAAGAAAAGTGATGGATGCTCTGTTAGCAGAGGATCAGGACCCTATCCTCTAGGTAAGGACGTTCAACACCTGCCCCTGTAACCAGATTGCTAATACACACTGCAATTCTAATTCACCGGTGAAATATTCTCTTACAGCTTCAAGCAATTAACAAAATAGAGTACTAGCAAAAAGGAAATCATCAGAGGTAATGCTACAGAATCCAAAACAGAGTACCAGCAAAAAGAAATTACCAAACACACTTACACACTTGATAGAAAAGTAAATGGGTGAATCTTGTGAGGAAGGTGGGCTTGGTCCCTCTCACAAGATTCCCCAGAACACAAGTGCTAGATTAGATGCTTAGAACAATCTTCTATTCATCTGCCAAAAGATCCAGTTACAATGAAAGTTCAGACTTTGTTGTTGTCTTTCAAAATTTCCCTTACAAAACTATTTTTCTCCCCCTTCTCTAATGTAGATGTCTCCTCTTTATAGAGGAGACATCTATTACAATAGACTATCACAGTTCATTCAGTTAAACCTTTCTGTAAAAAATAAGAGTTACAGGATGTTGTTACAACAGTGTGACAGTGTATTCTTTCTTGGGTTTCTTACTGTTACACAGTTGGTAACCGAACTTTGATCGTCTTCTTGGGATCCTCGCACTATCCTTTGTCGTTTCCCCATGGTTGCTGATTTAGTAAACCCGTGTTGTTCCTGATATTTTAGCAACTGTAACTGTGTTTTACCCTTTTTGGACAGTTGTTGATCATGCTGCGTCAGCGTGGAATTCTGGCGATCTTCAGATAGTTGCCGTTTGTTATTTCCAGTTGTTGCAAAATAGCATTCCCCTGCTTTAGATAGTTGCCGTTGCTGGCTGTAGCAACTGCGTAGTTGCTGCTTCTGGTGTTGCAGCAACTGCGTAGTTGCTGTTTCTGGTGTTACAACAACTATGAATTATAATTCCTGCAGACTTTAGACAGTTCAACGGTTACTTGGAAACTTAGTTAGCTTTTCCAAAGATAAATATAAAGATAATCATGAATATGTAATGAACAATTAAACATATAGATATGTGGAGAGTTACTTCATACCTTGGGGTAATTAAGTCATTATGTAATCAAAGCTTTCAAATATTGAACTGAAAAAGGATAGTATTATGGCAAAAATATAAGGTAAAAAATGGTCAATTCTGAGTCTTAACAGGATGCATTATTATGCTACCTAGGTTACCTTTGTGTTCCTTCAAGTGATCGTGCCAAGTTAATTTGGGAGGAGCACTATAGTCGGGTCATAGGACACTTTGGTGTGGAGAAAACTGTGGTTGTACTACAAAAATACTTTTACTGACCCAAACTTGGATTGGATGTTGGAAAATATATCAGATCCTGGACTATCTGCGCCATCGCCAAGCCAACCATCAAGAAGCAAGGCCTGTACACTCCTTTGCCTACTCCCAGCCAACCATGGGAATCCATCTCCATGGACTATATGTATGGCCTCCTTTCTACCAAGCATGGTAATGACTATGTATTTGTGGTCATGGATAGATTTTCTAAGATGGATATATTGGCGGCCTCCAAGAAGAGTATCACAGTAGGGGAAACTGCCAAATTCTTCTTTGAACGAGTATGGGTACATTTTGGGATTCTGAAACCATTATATTAGATCATGATAGTAGGTTCTTGGGCACATTCTATTCAAGCCTCTTGACACTATTGGACACCAAGCTCACCAAGTCGATTACCTTCCACCCCCAAACTGATGGCCAGATGGAGGTTGTTAATAGGATGATAGTGCACATACTCCGCATGTACAACGCCAAGCATCCAACAACCTAGGATGAGAGTCTTCCCTATGTGCAACACAGTTATAATAGAGCTCTCCACAACTCGACTTGTCACAATCCCTTTCAAGTGGATCTAGGATTTCAACCATTGTGTTAATGATTAATGTTGCCATATCTCATGTGACTACATAGACATAATCCACACATGTATTGTCTAAGGCTGAAAAAGAGACTAGATTTATTGAAAGCATCCAACACATCTGCCAACAAGTTCATGACATCTTGGAGAATTAAAATGCCAAGAACAAGTAGCGACATGATCAACATCAAGTGCCACACAAGTTTCAGGTGGGTGAAAATGTTTGGTTGCATTTACAATAACAACACCTTATCGGATCCCATCGAAAGCTCAACCCACGCTGATATGGTCCTTACACCATTACCAAGGTTGCGGGAGACAATGATTTTGAGCTCAACATTACTCCATTCCTTTGCCTCCACCAAGTGTTCAATGTGGACCGCCTTCAACCATACTTTCCACCATTATTGGACACATCAGACATTGCAGAACATCTGACACCAATAGAGTTAAACCCATACTACATGGAACGAGCCAAAATTGATTGGTTTATGGAATCACGGGTCAAGAACACTCACTAGTAGACGATCGGGTTGTCAAAGATGGCTAAATCCTACACCAAGGCAAGTGGCTCACTAGGGACCAAGTTCAGCAGAAGTTTCCCCATAGCATGGAAGTACTCAACATAATGGGACCATTGATTCCTAAGGGGGGAGGAATTATCCAGGTGGATCTTGATGGCCACCCACCTATTCCACTTAGACCCCCACCACTGTCTCTTTCAGTTTTTTAGTCTCCTTAATTGTAGCACAGTTTACTATTCTTGGCATTTTTTTGGGTCCTGAACTTTTGGAGTCGTTTTAAGGCCCTAAATGACATTTTTTTGGAAAATCGGGGCCAACATGGGTTATTAGTTAATGTTTCCCCCTTGAAAGTTGTAATCCTTGGATAGATATTTATAACGAGGTATTGTGCATGTCAAACTCAAGGGGGCCAAGTATTTCAGCAAGATTGATATGAAGTCTGGCTATCACCAGGTTCCAATATGGCCCACATATGTATGGAAGACTACCTTCAAATCCAAGGAAGGCCTTTTTGAGTGGTTGGTTATGCCCTTTGCGTTGAAAAATTCCCCTGCTACTTTTATGAGGCTAATGGATGATATCATTCCCTTTCACCAACTAATTCATGGTTGTTTATCTAAACGACATCCTCATCTTCAACAAGAGTTAGGAATAACACTTGCAACACATTCGACACGTCGTTCAAACCCTTCGACAACACAAACTATGTGCCAACTTGGAGAAATGCACCTTTGGCATGAGACAAGCCCAATATTTGTGTTACATCATAGATCAACGTGTCATGTAGGTGGAACCGACTAAGATTGAAGTCATTCGGGATTGGCCAGCCCCAACCACTCTAACATAGATTTGCAGCCGGATTCTCCCATATGTTTTTTCTTTTGAGTCAGATTACTAATCGGGGGAAGAAAGAAAATTTTTCCTGGTCTGAGTCTCAATAGAAGGCGTTCGTTGAGTTGAAGCACCGAATCTGCTCTGCACCGGTACTCATGCTGCTAGACCTGGAACAACCATTTGAAATCGAGATAGATGCCTTAGACTATCATTATTGGTGCAGTCCTCACCCAACATGGGAATTTAGTGGCCTATCATAGTGAGACACTTTCGTATACAATTCAAAAGTACCCCTCCTATCATAAAGAGATGTATTCCATCATGTCGGCTTGTCGGCAATGGAAGCATTACATTCTGGGGAAGGATACATTCATCCATAATGATCAATGACCTTTTTAGTTTATACAGACATAAGAAAAGTTGCAGAACGATCATCATCAAAAGTGGTTTGCATATATGCAAAAATTCCACATGAAAATTAAATACAAAATGGGTAGCACCAATAATGTTGCAGACTGCCACAACTGACCCCCATTTGTAGCAATGACCACTGTTCTCAACTCTTGTGGCCACGAGACTTCTAGATGGCCACAACTATACAAAAATGATCCAAATCTCACCTCCACATACCACATGCTAGTATATGGAAAGCAAGTTCCTGATTTCCACCTCTAGGTCGCATTATTATGCTACCTGGGCCACCGTTGTGTTCCTTCAACTGAGCGTGGCAAGATGATTTGGGAGGTGCACTAAATTCGGGTCCCAGGACACTTTGGTGTGGAGAAGACTGTGGTTTTACTACAAAAGTACTTTTATTGGCCTAAACTTTGACTGGATGTTGGGAAATATATCAAATCCTTCACTGCCTGCACCATTGCCAAGCCAACCATCAAGAAGCAAGGCTTGTACACTCCTTTGCCTACTGCCAGCCAGCCATGGGAATCCATCTCCATAGGCTATATGTATGGCCTCCCTTCTACCACGCATGTTAATGACTATCTATTTGTGGTCATGGACATATTTTCTAAGATGGCTATATTGGCAGCCTGCAAGAAGAGTATCACAACAGAGGAAACTGCCAAACTCTTATGTGAATGAGTATGAGTACATTTCTGGATCCTGCAAACCATTATATCAAATCAGGATAGCAGGTTCCTGAGCACATTTTGTTCAAGCCTCTCGACACTATTGGACACCAAGCTCACCAAGTCGACTACCTTCCATCCCTAGACTGATGGCCATACAAAGGTCGTCAATAGGATGATAGTGTACATACTCCACATGTACAACTCAAGAATCCAAAAACCTAGGATGAGATTCTTCCCTATGTGCATCACAGTTATAATAGATCTCTCCATAGCTTGACTGGCTGCAGTCCCTTTCAACTGGATCTAGGATTTCAACCATTGTGTATGATTGATGTTGCCATGCCTCATGGGACTACACAGATAGAATCCATACATGTATTTTCTGAGGCTGATAAAGTGACCAGATTTATGGAATGCACCCAACACAACTGTCAGCAGGTTCATGCCATCTTAGAGAAGTCAAATCCCAAGTACAAGTAGTGACATGATCAGCATTAGGTGCCACACAAGTTTCAGGTGGGCGACAAAGTTTGGTTGCATTTGAAAAAATAACACCTTACTGAAGCCCATTGGAAGCAAATACCACTCTGATATGGTCCTTACGCCATTACCAAGGTTGTGGGAGACAATCATTTTGAGCTCAACATTCCACCATTCCTTGGCCTACACCCTGTTTTCAATTTGGACCACCTTCGACCATACTTTCCACCATTATTGGACACATCAGACATTGCAGAACATCTGACACCAACAGAGTTAAACCCAGACTGCATGGAACAAGCCACAACTAATCGGATTATGGACACATAGGTCAAGAACAATCAGTAGTAGATCAAACTATATTGGGTTGTCAAAGTTGGCTAACTCTTGCACCAAGGAAAGTGGCTCACCAGGGACCAACTTCAGCAGAAGTTTCTCCATCTCATGGAGGCACTCAATGCAATGGGGACCATTTCTTCCTAAGGGGGGAGGATTGATCTAGGTGGATCTTGGTAGCCACCACTTATTCCACTTGGGTTCCCCACCACTATCTCTTTCAGTTCTTCGATTTCCTTAATTGTAGCACAGTTTACTATTTTTGGCAGTTTTTCAAGTCTTGAATTTCTGGAGCTGTTCTGAGGCCCTAAACGATTTTTTTGGGAAAACTTGGGCCAACATGGGTACTTGAAATATGTTGGCTACTCAAAATTTTTAATCCTCAGATATATCTTTCTAACGAGGTTTTGTGCGCATCAAATGGATATTGTTTGCCAAAGTTACGACCCCGAAAAGATGATGTACCAATTTACCCAAACGTGGCCCATAGTTTTGGCGCTTTATCTCCTAGGGTTATATTTTTTATGTTTAGGGTTTTCCATTGTTTCTCAATAATAAATAGGCCTTTGAGCCTCCTTGTAACATAGTTCAGAGGCATGTAGCTACCACATCTCTTCTCAGAGATAAGCTACCATCACCCGAGCTAGTCTTATTTCCATTCTTTTTGTAAGCATATTTCAATATTTGATATTAATGAAATGAAGTGTTATTTCTACTGCATCTCTATTTTTATGTTTATATCTGTAATTTTTTGCATTCCTATTTAATTTCAGATCAGTGGTATAAGAGCAATCTGCTCATTCTCTTTTTTTCTTTGCATGTCCCCAATGAGATCGGGATATAAGGAATTCAGGTTCGAACTAGTCCAACCTTTGCAAGACGATCCTCACAAATCACGACGACCTCCCTTGGAAGAAGAGAACAAAGATGAGGGGGCAAGATATCCTTTCAAAATCTTGCTTGAAGAAGTCCTCAAGGGATAGAGGAACGCGATGATGGAAAACTTTGCCCAGATCCTTTAGTGGCTGCCCAAGGGCGATGCATCTCCTTCCAGCAACTACTCTAGAAGTGATAGACCCTTTAAGGTACAAGTTAACTTTAACATCCCCATATTTGAGGGTCAGATAGATGCAAACATCGTAGATAAATGGTTAGATATCCTAGAAGGATATTTTACTATTCGTGATTTTTCCAGCCGAGAAAAGATTACTTTTGCACTTCTCAAATTCGCCCCCTATGTCAAGGACTGGTGGGAAACCTACTATGAGAAGAAAGACAAAAGTACACTCTCACTATTTTTGGCCGCATCCACTTGGCATTTGTTTTGGGACACCATTAAGGAGTAGTGTTACCCTGTTAGGAGCTATGAGGATAAATACATAAAGTGGACCACACTACGGCAGGGAAGGGACCAAGATGTTGGAGTTTACCAATGTTTTTCATACCCTTTGGACGAAGTTGGGCATCAAGGATTCTGAGAAACATTTGGAATGCGATGATGGAAAAATTTTCCCAGATCCTTTAGCGACTACCCATGGGCAACGCATCTACTTCTAACAGTTACTCTGGAAGTGCCACACCCTTTAAGGTACAGTGTTAACTTTGACATCACCATATTTGAGGGGTCAGATAGATGCAGATGCCGTATATAAATGGTTAAATCGACTACAAGAATATTTTTGTTCATGATTTTTCCAGTCGCGAAAATATTACTTTTGCACTTCTCAAAGTCGCCCCCCACATCAAGGACTAGTGGGAAGCCTACTATGAGAAGAAGGATGAAAGTACACCCTCACTATTTTTGATTGCACCCACTTGGGATTTGTTCCATGATGCCATTAAGGAGAGGTACTATCCTGTTAGGAGCTATGAGGATAAATACATAAAGCGGACCACACTGCGGGAGGGAAGGGACCAAGATGTGACAGAGTTTACCAATTTTTTTCATACCCTTTACATGAAGTTGGGTATCAAGGATTCTGAGAAACATTTGGTAATAATTTACCACGACTACATACATAGGTACATCCAAGATTAGATGGATTTCCTGGACATATCCTCGCTCGGCACAACGTACCAATACACTATCAAGATTGAGTAGAAGTTTAAACATAAAAAACGAGACTTTGGATCCGCGATTCCAAAGCAAGGGAAAGGCACCCCCAAACTGTACAACAAAGGGAAAAGCCACGGTGGGGTGACCCAGGATAAATTTTCAAAGCCGTAAGAAAAGAACAACACCATGAAGACAAATAATGACATGGGAAAGTGGTGTGAGTTCCATAAGAGCTCCACTCACAACACACGTGACTGTTGGGCCAAACAATCATTGGTGGTCAAGCTGAAGGCTTCCAAATCAGACATATGTTCCGACTCTGAGTCAGAACCTGACAATGGGAAAGGAAAACAGATCATTGACTTGGAGCCTACTGCCACTGTGGCCACCACCAAGATCCAAAATATTGAGCCTAAAGATCCAGAGGAGGGGGAATGCCTATTCCACTCGCAGATGTGGGTAAAGGGTTCTCCGCTGCAGTTTATTATCTCGACAACGAAAGCCAAAAGAACCTCATTTTAGAAGAGGTCATGAAGAAATTGGGCCTATCGACTACAACAAATCTGAAGTTGTACATAATCGGGTGGCTTCACTAAGGACGAGATCTCCACGTCATATAGCAGTGCCGCCTTCCCTACAACATCAATCTCTTCAAGGATGAGGTAATGTGTGATGTTTCTCCTCTTGAAGGTTGTGATTTATTATTAGGACAACCATAGTTATGGAAGCAGCATGTTGTATATGAGTCTAGACCCTTCTCTGTTATTATTTCTCTGGGTAGTAAGTTATACAATATATCGGAGGTAGCCTCACCTACTGCCATCTCTTTGATCTCTGCTAAGCAATGTAGAAAGATAATCTCCTAGACTGGGAAAGTTGTTTTCTTTCTTATTCACTCTCAAAGTAAGGGGAATATCGTAGCCATATCCATGGACCCCAGAAAGGTTTCCTCCATGCAGCAAAAGCAGGTGGATACAGTTGTGGAAGAATAAGGGCATTTTCTCCTCACCCACAGGGGTACCCTTGCACTGTCAGGTCAAGCATTTGATCGATCTGAATCCTGGAGCACCTCTACCCAACGGGTCAATATATCAACACTCCATTATATAAAATGAAGATATCAAGAAGAAAATCCAGGAGTTTTTACAAAAAGGGCACATCCGACCAAGTTCCTTGCCTTGTGGGAGCCCAATTGTACTTGTATAGAAGAAGGATGGGGATTGGACGCTTTGTATTGATTATCGGGCACTAAAAAAAATCCCTGTCAAGAATAGGTATCCAATCCCATGGATTGATGACCTTCTGGACCAACTCAAGGGGGCCAAGTATTTCAGCAAGATCGATTTAAAGTCTGGTTATCACCAAGTTCCAATAGAACCCACAGATGTATGGAAGACTGCCTTCAAATCCAAGGAAGGCCTTTTTGAATGGTTGGTTATGCCCTTCAGGTTGACAAATGCCTCTGCTACTTTTATGAGGCTAATGGATGATATATTGCAGCCCTTCACCAACTCATTCATGGTTGTTTATCTGGATGACATCCTCATCTTCAACAAGAGTTGGGAAGAACACTTACAACACATTTGGTAGGTCCTTCAAACCCTTCGACAACACAAACTATGTGCCAACTTGGAGAAATGCACCTTTGGCATGAGCCAAGTCCAATATTTGGGTTACATCATAGATGAGCATGGCATGCATGTGGATCCGACTAAGATTGAAGTCATTCGGGATTGGCTAGCCCTGACCACTCCAATGGAGCTTCACAACTTTTTGGGCCTTGAAAATTCTTATTGGAGGTTCATGTTGGGATTCTCCCATATCACTTAGCCCTTTAGTAAGATTACTAATGGTAGGGCGAAAGAAACGTTTTCTTGGTCCAAGTCCCAACAGAAGGTGCTCGTTGAGTTGAAGCACCGACTCTGCTTTGCATCGATACTCACATTGCGAAACCTACAATAGCCATTTGAAATTGAGATAGACGCCTCAGACTATGCTATTGGTGTAGTCCTCACCCAACATGGGCATCCATTGGCCTATCATAGTGAGACACTTTCCAATACAATTTGGTAATACCCCACCTATGATAAAGAGATGTATTCCATCTTGTAGGCTTGCCGACCCCGATCACCAACCTCTTTAGTTTAGATAGACACAAGGGAAGTCGTAGAACGAACACCATCAAAAGTGTTCTACATATCTACAACAATTACACTTTAACATTAAATACAAAAAGGGAAACACCAATATAGTTGCAGACTGCCTTAGCCAACCCCCAGTTGTAGCAATGTCTACTGTTCTCAACTCTTGTGTCCACGAGACCTCTAGATGGTCACAACTATACAAAAATGATCTATAGTTCACCTCCACATAATAGATGCTAGTATATGGAAAGCAACTTCATGATTTCCACCTCTAGGATGCATTATTATGCTACCTAGGTTACCTTTGTGTTCCTTCAAGTGATCGTGCCAAGTTAATTTGGGAGGAGCACTACAGTCGGGTCATATGACACTTTGGTGTGGAGAAAACTGTGGTTGTACTACAAAAATACTTTTACTAACCCAAACTTGGATTGGATGTTGGAAAATATATCAGATCCTGGACTATCTGCGCCATCGCCAAGCCAACCATCAAGAAGCAAGGCCTGTACACTCCTTTGCCTACTCCCAGCCAACCATGGGAATCCATCTCCATGGACTATATGTATGGCCTCCTTTCTACCAAGCATGGTAATGACTATGTATTTGTGGTCATGGATAGATTTTCTAAGATGGATATATTGGCGGCCTCCAAGAAGAGTATCACAGTAGGGGAAACTGCCAAATTCTTCTTTGAACGAGTATGGGTACATTTTGTGATTCTGAAACCATTATATTAGATCATGATAGTAGGTTCTTGGGCACATTCTATTCAATCCTCTTGACACTATTGGACACCAAGCTCACCAAGTCGATTTCCTTCCATCCCCAAACTGATGGCCAGATGGAGGTTGTCAATAGGATGATAGTGCACATAATCCGCATGTACAACGCCAAGCATCCAACAACCTAGGATGAGAGTCTTCCCTATGTGCAACACAGTTATAATAGAGCTCTCCACAACTCGACTTGTCACAATCCCTTTCAAGTGGGTCTAGGATTTCAACCATTGTGTTAATGATTAATGTTGCCATATCTCATGTGACTACATAGACATAATCCACACATGTATTGTCTAAGGCTGAAAAAGAGACTAGATTTATTGAATGCATCCAACACATCTGCCAGCAAGTTCATGACATCTTGGAGAATTCAAATGGCAAGAACAAGTAGCGACATGATCAACATCAAGTGCCACACAAGTTTCAGGTGGGCGAAAAAGTTTGGTTGCATTTACAATAATAACACCTTATCAGAGCCCAACGAAAGCTCAACCCATGCTGATATGGTCCTTACACCATTACCAAGGTTGCGGGAGACAATGATTTTGAGCTCAACATTCCCCCATTCCTTTGCCTCCACCAAGTGTTCAATGTGGACCGCCTTCAACCATACTTTCCACCATTACTGGACACATCAGACATTGCAGAACATCTGACACTAATAGAGTTAAACCCATACTACATGGAACGAGCCAAAATTGATTGGTTTATGGAATCACGGGTCAAGAACACTCACTAGTAGAAGATCCAACTATATCGGGTTGTCAAAGATGGCTATCTCCTACACCTAGGCAAGTGGCTCACTAGGGACCAAGTTCAACAGAAGTTTCCCCATAGCATGGAAGTACTCAACATAATGGGACCATTGATTCCTAAGGGGGGAGGAATTATCCAGGTGGATCTTGGTGGCCACCCACCTATTCCACTTAGACCCCCACCACTGTCTCTTTCAGTTTTTTAGTCTCCTTAATTGTAGCACAATTTACTATTCTTGGCATTTTTTTGGGTCCTGAACTTCTGGAGTCGTTTTAAGGCCCTAAATGACATTTTTTTGGAAAATCGGGGCCAACATGGGTTATTAGTTAATGTTTCCCCCTTGAAAGTTGTAATCCTTGGATAGATATTTATAACGAGGTATTGTGCATGTCAAACGAAGATCGTATGCGAAATTTACGACCTCGAGAATTTGATGTACCAATTTACGCAAACGGGGCCCATAGTTTTGGTGCTTCATCTCTAAGGGTTAGGTCTTTGGATGTTTGGGGTTTTCCATTGTTTCTCAATAATAAATAGGCCTTTGGGCCTCATCGTAACATAGTTCGGAGGCATGAAGCCACCACATCTCTTCTCAGAGATAAGCTACCATCACTCGAGCTAGTCTTATTTCCATTCTGTTTGTAAGCATATCTCAGTGTTTGATATTAATGAAATGAAGTGTTATTTCTACTGCATCTATGTATTTATGGTTATGTATGTAATTTGTTGTATTCTTGTTTAACTTCGGATTAGTGGTATCAGAGCGGTCTGCTTGTTCTCTATTTTTCTTTGCATGTCCCCAATGAGGTCAAGATATAAGGAGTTAGGGCTCGAATTGGTCGAAAATTTGCAAGACTAGCCTCTCAAATCCCGACATCTGCCCATGACAGAAGAGAGGAAAGATGATGGGATAGGATTTCCTTTCAAAATATTGCTCGAAGAAGCCCTCGAGTGACAAAGGAACATGGTGATGGACAATTTTTCCCAGATTCTTCAGCGGCTACACAAGGGCGACACATCTCCTTCCAACAACTACTTTGGAAGCGCCACACCCTTTAAGGTACAGGTTAACTTTGACATCGCCATATTTGAGGGTCATATAGATGCAGACGCTGTAGATAAATGTTTAAATCTACTAGAAGGATATTTTTTTTGTTGATGATTTTTCTAGCTGAGAAAATATTACTTTTGCACTTCTCAAAGCCACCCCCCACGTTAAGGATTGACAAGAAGGATGAAAGTACACCCTCACTATTTTCAACCGCACCCACTTGGATTCGTTATGGGACACCATCAAGGAGAAATAGTACCCTATTGGGAGCTATGAGGATAAATACATAAAGTGGACCACACTGTGGCAGGGAAGGGACCAAGACGTTATGGAGTTTACCAATGTTTTTCATACCCTTCGCACGAAGTTGGGTATCAAGGATTCTGAGAAATATTTGGTTCTCAAGTACCATGACTACCTACACAGGTACATCAAGGATGAGATGGAGTTTCTCGACATCTCCTCGCTCGGCATGATGTACTGATACACTGTCAATATTGAGTAGAAGTTTAAACAGAAAAATCGAGACTTTACATCTACGAATACAAGGCAAGGGAAAGGTGTCCCCAAACCGCAAAGCAAAGGGAAAATCCAAGACGAGGTGACATAATATAACCCATCAAAGTTGCAAACAAAGAACAACACCATGAAGACAAAGAATGACACAGGAAAGTGGTGTAAATTCCATAAGAGCTCCACTCACAACAGTGTCATGCCAAATAGTCACTAGTGGCCGAGATGAAAGCTTCTGAATCAGACGCATGTTCCAAATCTGATTCAAAACTCGACAAGGGGAATGAAAAAGGGAAGAATATCATTGGCGTGAACCATAGTGACATTGTGGCCACTACCAAGATCCAGAAGATTGAGCCTGAAGATCCATAGGAGGGAGAACGCCTATTCCACTCACAGATGTGGGTGAAGGGTTCTCCACTGCAGTTCATTGTTGATAGCGGGAGCCAAAAGAACCTCATTTCAGTAGATGTCATGAACCGAATGGTCCTACTGAATACAACACATCCATAGTAGTACATCATTGGGTGACTTCACCAAGGACAAGATATCCACGTCAGCTAGCAGTGTCGTCTTCCCTACATCATCAAGCCCTTTAGGGATGAGGTACTTTGTGATGTTGCTACTATTGAAGTTCATGATGTATTATTAGGACAACCATACTTTTGGAAGTGACATGATATATATGAGTCTAAACCCCGATCTATTATTATTTCTTTGAGTAGTAAGTTATACAGGATACTAGAGTTAGCCCCACCTACCGCCATCTCTTTAATCTTTGCTATGCAATGCAGTAAGATAATCTCCCTGACTGGGAAATCTATTTTTTTTTTATTCTTTCTCAAAGTAAGGGGAAGATCGTAGCCACATCCATGGCCCCCAGGAAGGTTTTATCCACGTAGCAGAAGCAGGTGGATATGGTGGTGGAAGAATACAAGGACATCTTCTCCTCACCCATAGGGGTACCATTGTACTATCAGGTTAAGAATTTGATCGATCTGACTCCTAGAGCACCTCTACCCAACATGACGATATATCACCGCTTCATTATGGAAAATGAATAGATCAAGTGGAAAATCCAAGAGTTTATACAAAAAGGGCACATCTGACCAAGTTCCTCGCCTTGTGGGAGCCAATTGTACTTGTACAAAAGAAAGATGGGACTTGGTTGCTCTACCTTGATTATCGTGCACTAAACAAAATCACTGTTAGGAACAGGTATCCAATCCCACTGATTGATGACCTTCAAGACCAACTCAAGGGGGCCAAGTATTTCAGCAAGATTGATATGAAGTCTGGCTATCACCAGGTTCCAATATAGCCCACATATGTATGGAAGACTACCTTCAAATCCAAGGAAGGCCTTTTTGAGTGGTTGGTTATGCCCTTTGCGTTGAAAAATGCCCCTGCTACTTTTATGAGGCTAATGGATGATATCATTCCCTTTCACCAACTCATTCATGGTTGTTTATCTAAACGACATCCTCATCTTCAACAAGAGTTAGGAATAACAATTGCAACACATTCGACACGTCGTTCAAACCCTTCGACAGCACAAACTATGTGCCAACTTGGAGAAATGCACCTTTGGCATGAGACAAGCCCAATATTTGTGTTACATCATAGATCAACGTGTCCTGTAGGTGGATCCGACTAAGATTGAAGTCATTTGGGATTGGCCAGCCCCAACCACTCTAACATAGATTTGCAGCCGGATTCTCCCATATGATTTTTCTTTTGAGTCAGATTACTAATGGGGGGAAGAAAGAAAATTTTTCCTGGTCTGAGTCTCAATAGAAGGCGTTCGTTGATTTGAAGCACCGACTCTGCTCTGCACCGGTACTCATGCTGCTAGACCTGGAACAACCATTTGAAATCGAGATAGATGCCTTAGACTATCATTATTGGTGCAATCCTCACCCAACATGGGAATTTAGTGGCCTGTCATAGTGAGACACTTTTGTATACAATTCAAAAGTACCCCTCCTATCATAAAGAGATGTATTCCATCATGTCGGCAATGGAAGCATTACATTCTGGGGAAGGATACAGTCATCCATAATGATCAATGACCTTTTTAGTTTATACAGACACAAGAAAAGTTGCAGAACGATCATCATCAAAAATGGTTTGCATATATGCAACAATTCCACATGAAAATTAAATACAAAATGGGTAGCACCAATAATGTTGCAAACTGCCACAACTGACCCCCATTTGTAGCAATGACTACTGTTCTCAACTCTTGTGGCCACGAGACTTCTAGATGGCCACAACTATAAAAAAATGATCCAAAGCTCACCTCCACATACCACATGCTAGTATATGGAAAGCAAGTTCCTGATTTCCACCTCTAGGTCGCATTATTATGCTACCTGGGCCACTGTTGTGTTCCTTCAACTGAGCGTGGCAAGATGATTTGGGAGGCGCACTAAATTCGGGTCCCATGACACTTTGGTGTGGAGAACACTATGGTTTTACTACAAAAGTACTTTTATTGGCCTAAACTTTGACTGGATGTTGGGAAATATATCAAATCCTTCACTGCCTGCACCATTCCCAAGCCAACCATCAAGAAGCAAGGCTTGTACACTCCTTTGCCTACTGCCAGCCAGCCATGGGAATCCATCTCCATAGGCTATATGTATGGCCTCCCTTCTACCACACATGTTAATGACTATCTATTTGTGGTCATGGACATATTTTCTAAGATGGCTATATTGGCAGCCTGCAAGAAGAGTATCACAACAGAGGAAACTGCCAAACTCTTCTGTGAATGAGTATGAGTACATTTCTGGATCCTGCAAACCATTATATCAAATCAGGATAGCAGGTTCCTGAGCACATTTTGTTCAAGCCTCTCGACACTATTGGACACCAAGCTCACCAAGTCGACTACCTTCCATCCCTAGACTGATGGCCATACAAAGGTCGTCAATAGGATGATAGTGTACAAACTCCATATGTACAACTCAAGAATCCAAAAACCTAGGATGAGAGTCTTCCCTATGTGCATCACAGTTATAATAGATCTCTCCATAGCTTGACTGGCTGCAGTCCCTTTCAACTGGATCTAGGATTTCCACCATTGTGTATGATTGATGTTGCCATGCCTCATGGGACTACACAGATAGAATCCATACATGTATTTTCTGAGGCTGATAAAGTGACCAGATTTATGGAATGCACCCAACACATCCGTCAGCAGGTTCATGCCATCTTAGAGAAGTCAAATCCCAAGTACAAGTAGTGACATGATCAACATTAGGTGCCACACAAGTTTCAGGTGGGCGAAAAAGTTTGGTTGCATTTGAAAAAATAACACCTTACTGAAGCCCATTGGAAGCAAATACCACTCTGATATGGTCCTTACGCCATTACCAAGGTTGTGGGAGACAATTATTTTGAGCTCAACATTCCACCATTCCTTGGCCTACACCCAGTTTTCAATGTGGACCACCTTCGACCATACTTTCCACCATTATTGGACACATTAGACATTGCAGAACATCTGACACCAACAGAGTTAAACCCAGACTGCATGGAACAAGCCACAACTAATCGGATTATGGACACATAGGTCAATAACAATCAGCGGTAGTAGATCAAACTATATTGGGTTGTCAAAGTTGGCTAACTCTTGCACCAAGGAAAGTGGCTCAACAGGGACCAACTTCAGCAGAAGTTTCTCCATCTCATGGAGGCACTCAATGCAATGGGGACCATTTCTTCCTAAGGGGGGAGGATTGATCTAGGTGGATCTTGGTAGCCACCACCTATTCCACTTGGGTTCCCCACCACTATCTCTTTCAGTTCTTCGATTTCCTTAATTGTAGCACAGTTTACTATTTTTGGCAGTTTTTCAAGTCTTGAATTTCTGGAGTTGTTCTGAGGCCCTAAACGATTTTTTTGGGAAAACCTGGGCCAACATGGGTACTTGAAATATGTTGGCCGCTCAAAATTTTTAATCCTTAGATATATCTTTCTAACGAGGTTTTGTGCGCATCAAATGGAGATTGTATGCCAAAGTTACGACCCCGAAAAGATGATGTACCAATTTACCCAAACGTGGCCCATAGTTTTGGCGCTTTATCTCCTAGGGTTATATTTTTTATGTTTAGGGTTTTCCATTGTTTCTCAATAATAAATAGGCCTTTGAGCCTCCTTGTAACATAGTTCAGAGGCATGTAGCTACCACATCTCTTCTCAAAGATAAGCTACCATCACCCGAGCTAGTCTTATTTCCATTCTTTTTGTAAGCATTTTTCAATATTTGATATTAATGAAATGAAGTGTTATTTCTACTACATCTCTATTTTTAAGGTTATATCTGTAATTTTTTGCGTTCCTATTTAATTTCAGATCAGTGGTATAAGAGCAATCTGCTCATTCTCTTTTTTTCTTTGCATGTCCCCAATGAGATCAGGATATAAGGAATTCAAGTTCGAACTAGTCAAACCTTTTCAAGACGATCCTCAGAAATTATGATGAACTCCCTTGGAAGAAGAGAACAAAGATGAGGGGGCAAGATATCCTTTCAAAATCTTGCTTGAAGAAGTCCTCAAGGGATAGAGGAACGCGGTGATGGAAAACTTTGCCCAGATCCTTTAGTGGCTGCCCAAGGGCGATGCATCTCCTTCTAGCAACTACTCTAGAAGTGATAGACCCTTTAAGGTACAAGTTAACTTTAACATCCCCATATTTGAGGGTCAGATAGATGCAAACGTCATAGATAAATGGTTAGATATCCTAGAAGGATATTTTACTATTCGTGATTTTTCCAGTCGAGAAAAGACTACTTTTGCACTTCTCAAATTCGCCCCCTATGTCAAGGACTGGTGGGAAACCTACTATGAGAAGAAAGACAAAAGTACACTCTCACTATTTTTGGCCGCACCCACTTGGCATTTGTTTTGGGACACCATTAAGGAGTAGTGTTACCCTGTTAGGAGCTATGAGGATAAATACATAAAGTGGACCACACTACGGTAGGGAAGGGACCAAGATGTTGGAGTTTACCAATGTTTTTCATACCCTTTGCACGAAGTTGGGCATCAAGGATTCTGAGAAACATTTGGTACTCAAGTACCACGACTGCCTACACAGGTACATCCAAGATGAGATGGATTTCCTGGACATATCCTCGCTTGACACACTGTACTAATACATTGTCAAGATTAAGAAGAAGTTTAAACAAAAAAGTGAGACTTTGGATCTGTGAATCGGAAGCAAGGGAAAGGCATCCCAAAACCATAGAGCAAAGGGAAAAGCCAAGGTGGGGTGACCCAGGATAACCCGTTGAAGCGGCAAGCAAAGAACAACACCTTGAAGACAAAGAATGACATGGGAAAGTGGTGTGAGTTCCATAAGAGCTTCACTGACAACACAAGTGAGTGTCAGGACAAACAGTCATTGGTGGCCGAGTTGAATCCTTCTAAGTCAGACACATGTTTCGACTTTGAGTCAGAATCTGATAAGGGGAATAAAAAAAGGAAGAAGATAATTGACACAGAGCCCAATGCCACTGTGGCTACCACCAAGATCCAGAATATTGTGCTTGCAGATCTAGAGGAGAGGGAATGCCTATTATACTCACAGATGTGGGTGAAGGGTTCTCCACTGCAATTCATTGTCGGTAGCGGGAGCCAAAAGAACCTCATTTTAGCAAAGGTCGTGAAGCAGTTGGGCCTACTGACTACAACACATCCGTATTCGTACACCATAAGGTGGCTTCACCAAGGACGAGATCTCCATGTCAGCTAGCAGTGCCACCTTCACTACAACATCAAGCTCTTCACAGATGAGGAACTATGTGATGTTGCTCCTCTTGAAGTTTGTGATGTATTATTAGGACAACCATACTTGTGGAAGCGACATATTCTATTTGAGTCTAGACCCCGTTATGTTATTATTTCTTTGGGTAGTAATTAATACATGATACTGGAGGCATCCCCACCTACCGCCATATTTTTTATCACTGCTAAGAAAGAGAGTAAGATAATCTCCCAGATTGGAAAAATTGTTTTCTTTTTTATTCGCTTTCAAAGTAAGGGGAAGATCATAGCCACATTGATGGCCTTCGGGAAGGGTTCCTCCACGCAGTAGAAGTAGGTGGATATGGTCGTGGAAGAATACAAGGACATCTTCTCCTCACCCACAGGGGTACCCTTGCACTATCAGGTCAAGCATTCGATCGATCTGAGTCTCGGAGCACCTCTACCCAACGGGCCAATATATCATGGCTCCATTATGGAAAATGAAGATATCAGGCGGAAAATCCAGGAATTGTTACAAAATTGGTACATCCAACCAAGTTCGTCGCCTTGTGGGAGCCTGATTGTACTTCTATAGAAGAAGGATAAGACCTGAAGGCTCTGCATTGATTATCGGGCACTAAAAAAATCTCGGTCAGGAACATGTATCCAATCCCATAGATTGATGACCTTCTGGACCAACTCAAGGGGGCCAAGTATTTCAACAAGATTGATCTAAATTTATGGCTATCACCAGGTTATAATAGAGCCAATAGATGTATAGAAGACCTCCTTCAAATCCAAGGAAGGCCTTTTTGAATGGTTGGTTATGCCCTTCGGGTTGACAAATGCCCCTGCTACTTTTATGAGGCTAATGGATGACATCTTGCGTCCCTTCACCAACTCATTCATGTTTTCTTATCTAGACGACATCCTTATCCTCAGCAAGAGTTGGGAAGAACACTTGCAACATATTCGACGGGCATAACAATAAATACAAAGATGCAGCAAAAATAACACTTCATTTCATTAATATCAGAATATTGAAATATGCTTACAAATAGAATGGAAATAAACTAGGTTGGGTGATGGTAGCTTATTAATGATGAGAGATGTGTTGGCTAGATGCCTCTGAAATGTGTTACAATGAGGCCCAACTTCCTATTTATTATTTAACAACAAGATAAAACCCTAGCCCCACGAGATGTAATGCCAAGAGTTTGAGGGCCCTGTTGGGGTTAGGTGGGCAGCCAACTTCCCTGGGTTGTAACTTGGTCATATTGTCTTTGTTTGGCATGTACGATACCTTGTTGGAAAGGTCTTTCCAATTACTACAAGATTTGTAGGAGGCCCATAGACATAGGCTATGGATGGATATGGATGTGCAATGAACCTCAGAAAAACGTTGTGTAGGGGATCAAAACTACTATGGAAGTTCAACTCCCGAAAAACTACTAAAAATAGTAAATGCTGAAATAAACAAGGAACAAATGAAACCGACTAGAGGTCTAGGTGGAATAGGTAGGTGGCCACAAATATCCACTTGGAATATTCCTCCCCCCTTTGTAAGAAGTGGTCCCCATTGAGTGTAGAGCCTCAATGAGTTGATGATTTTTTTTTGAATCTGGTCCCTGGTAAACCACTTGCCTTGGTGAAGGAGTTGGCCTACTTTGAAAAATCGATATAGTTGGATCCTCTATTGGCGAGTGTTCTTGATTTATGTGTCCATGAGATGATAAGTTGTGGCATGTTCCATACAGTTCGGGTTGAAAACTGTTGGTGTGAGTTGTTCTACAATGTCGGATATGTCAAACAATGGTGGAAAGTATGGCTGAAGGTGGTCTATATTGAACACTGGGTGCAGACCAAGGAATGGTGGTATTTTGAGCTTGAAGGCATTGTCACTGATTACCTTGGTGATGGTGTGTGGCCCATCTCGAAGTGGGTGAATCTTAGGTGGTGTCTACCAAGGCGCTCCTTCTGCAAATGTAGACAAACTTTGTTGCCCAACTAGAACTTGTTCAACACTTGATGTTGATCATGACGCTACTTGTACTTAGCATTCGATCTATCTTATACATCATGGACCTACTGGCGGATGTGCTGAATGTTCTCAATGAAATTTTTAGCCCTGTTGACTTCGATCTGGGTGTGAGTCGAATCTGGCTGGGTGGTTGAAAATGGTATGGCCACATCAATGGGACATAAAAGCTGAATTCCCAACCCTACTTGAAAGGGGTTGTGGCCTGTTGAGCTATGAAGAGCTTTGTTGTAGTTGTGTTGGACATAGGGGATACTTTCATCCCATGTGCATGGATGCTTCAAGTTGTACATGCACAAAATGTGTACGATCGTCCTATTGACAACCTCTTTTTGGCCATCAGGTTGGGCATGGAAAGTCGTGGACTTAATAATTTTTATATCCAGCATCGGTCAGAGACTTGACCAAAATGTACTCAGGAATCTATTGTTTTGATCCGAGATAATGGACTATGGAATCTGAAGGAAAGAAAAATTGGGGGCTAACCAAAATCCCTCTTCCTTAAAAAATATCGATCTTGAGGCCTGTGGGTTATGGCCCACTAGGCCTATCGGAAGCGTTACTTTAGGCTCTAAGCATTTTGAATCATGGACCATTCCACTATCAGGTCTTTTACCCTATCAGAAGCTTTAAATTATGAATTTAAGCCTTAAAGCCCCGAGCACTACATATATCAGGAAAAACACGGTCAAGGGATTTACAAAGGGAAACTCCGCTCCAATCCTAATAGCTGGACCTCAAATCTTTATAAGTCACAACTAGAATTGTCGGCGGGTCCACACCATTAATTGCTCCATAGCACTGCTCCAATCCCAATACCCGATTTCCGATCGGTTTATCAGCGATATCTCCATATCGCTCATTGGCATATTGGCCATCGCTCCTCCACTTCTCTTTGACCTCCCCAACATGCGATCGCCGATCGCATCTGGACCGTCGATCTGGACTCTCGATCCGATGGTCTAGGATCCATCGCTTTATTGCTGATTGCTCCCCTCTATGGTCGGACCCTATACCACTTCAAAGCACCGATCTGATCAGTCCTTCTGGACCCGATAAAGTTTAGGATCCCGTCTATAAACTTTCGGGTCTAGATTTCTAAATCAGACTGTGTTTTTACTGTTTCTTAGTGTAACTGAAATTCAGCTTGTCTTCGATGGATTTATTCACTTAACTTGTTTTCTTTGCCACACTCTGATTGAGACACGACATCACTCATATTACAACATTTCATTGGATCTCCATCGATCCTACCGTGATCGATGGTCGATCAACGCACTCACAACTTGGGATTTAAGCCCTTAGCACACATATACATAACATAATTGAAAAGAGACATAATACGCAGACCCATAACACATATCTATTATATACATAGTATGATTACAGCTAAGGCATTTTAGCCTTAGAACAGTCTCCTACTTGACTACATTGCATCTATCTATGATTTCACAATTTCTATCTATTTCTCTACCTCTCCTCTTAAACGGGCAGGTTCATCACACATATATTTACATGGAAACATTAGATCGGATCACTATGAAGGATCAGATCACATTCTTTCCTTAAAACTCTCAAATAATCACATACATGGCAGATTGCATTTAATGAAGTCTTCTAGAGACTTATCGTTTCCATAAAACTAGCTCCTCTTATAACAGAATTTGTCCTTGTTTTCTTGATGTTACATGTCCTCCTCTTTCTTCACTTTGGATTCCTCCTTTTGACAAGGAGTGCTGGATGCTCCTGCATTAGACTCTCGAGGCACAAAAATTTATGACCTCCTGATCATATGCTTCTCCTTGTCCTTAGCAATTCTACCCACTTCACTTCTTCAGTGGAATTGACTTCATGATCTTCTGTGAGCTGCCACCAAACATCTGCAATAACAGTTTCCTTCTGCTACATGATACCTCACCAAGATCTCCTCACTCAATCTTTTGGCATCCTTCAGGTTCTCTCCTCTAGAACCATATGAGCACTCCATGCTCTAGGTTTGCTGCAATCCTCTCACCTTCTGCAGTCGTTCTCTGTGCGATAGTAAGATCATAACTCTCCAGCTCTATCAACTGTACCTCCTTCTCCTCTACTTGCACTCCTTCTTCCTTCTTGTGGAAATCCTTTAACCCTCCTTTGCACGCAGAATCTTCTTCCTTCTCGTAAGAAATCATAACCTGTTCTGATACCAAATGATGGAAAGAGAAATTGGGGGTTAACCAAAATCCCTTTTCCTTAAAAATATCGATCTTGAGGCCTGTGGGTTATGGCCCACTAAGCCTATCGTAAGCATTTCTTTAGGCTCTAAGCCTTTTAAATCATGGACCATTCCACTATCAGGTCTTTTACCCTATCAGAAGCTTTAAATTATGCATTTAAGCCTTAAAGGCTCGAGAAATACATATATTGGGAAAAACACGATCAAGGGATTTACAAAGGGAAACTCTGCTCCAATCCTAACAGCCGGACCTCAAACCTTTATAAGCCACAACTAGGATTGTTGGTGGATCCAAACCATTAATTTCTCCACAACACTGCTCCGATCCCAATACCCAATCACCGATCGGTTTATCGGCGATATCGCCATATCGCTCAACAGCGTATCGGCCATCACTCCTCCACTGCTCTTTGACCTCCCTTACATGCGATCGTAGATCGCATCTGGATCGTCGATTTGGACTCTCGATCTGATGGTCCAGGATCCATCGCTTTAGCGCTGATCGCTCCCCTCTATGGTTGGACCCTATACGACTTCAAAGCGCCAATCCGATTAGTCCTTCTGGACCCGATAAAGTTTAGGATCCCGTCTATAAACTTTTAGGTCTGGATTTCTAAATCAGACTATGTTTTTACTGTTTCTTAGTGTAACTGAAATTCATCTTGTCTTCGATGGATTTATGCACTTAACTCATTTTCCCTGCCACAATCTGCTTGAGACATGATATCACTCATATTACAACATTTCATTGGATCGTCATCGATCCTACTGTGATCAATGGTCGATCAACGCACTCACAACTTGGGATTTAAGCCATTGGCACACATATACATAACATAATTGAAAATAGACATAATACGTGGACCCAGAACACATATCTATTATATACACAGTATGATTACAGCTAAGGCATTTCAGCCTTATAACGATCTCTTACTCGACTACATTGCATCTATCTCTGATTTCATAGTTTCTATCTATTTCTCTACCTCTCCTCTTGAATGCACAGGTTCATCACACATTTATTTATATGGAAACATTGGATTGGATCACTGTGAAGGATCCGATCACATCCTTTCCTCAAAACTCTCAACTAATTGAATACATGGTAGATTACATTTAATTAAGTCTTCTAGAGACTTATCATTTCCATCAAACTAGCTCCTCTTATAATAAAAGTTGTCCCTGTTTTCTCGATGGTCCATGTCCTCCTCTTTCTTCGCTTTGTATTCCTCCTTTTGACTAGGAGGGCTGGATGCTCCTACATCAGAATCCCAAAGTGTACCCACACTTTCTCAAAGAAGATCTTAGTAGTGGCCTCTGCTGTGATACTCTTCTTGCAGTCCGCCATGATGTTCATCTTAGAGAATTTGTAGATGACCATGAAAACGCAGTCATTGTCGTGCTTAGTAGCAGGAAGGCCCTACATGTAATCCATGGCGATAGATTCCCAAGGTCAACTAGGAGTAGGTAGAGGAGTATATAGGTCTTTCTTCTTGATGGTTGGTTTGGAAATGGTGTAGGCGGTGCATGATCTAGTGTACTTCCAAACATCCTGGCAAATTTTCGACCAATACAAATACTTCTGCAATACCTCCACTATTTTCTCTACTCCGAAATGTCTGGCGACCCAACTGTAGTGTGCCTCCCAAATCATCTTGGCACACTCACTTGGAGGAACACAGATTTGTCTTAGGTGGCATAACAGTGCATCTTGAAGGTGAAAATTTGGAGCTTGCTTCCCTTCGAGGAGTGTATGGTATGTGCTACTGAAATTTAGATCGCTTTGGTAAAGATGCGGCCAACCCAAAGTCTCATGCCCACAGGAGTCGAACATAGATCAACACCATGATTGGTGGTCAGCTGAGGCAGTCTACAACATCATTGGTGTTTCCCTTCTTGTACTTAATGTCCAAATGGAACTGTTGCAGGTAGGTGGACAATATTTGATGGCTATCGTTCTACAAAATTCCTTGTGTTTGTATGAATTGCAAGGGTTGGTGGTCTGTGTGGATGACCGTTTCCTTCCCCATAATTCAATGCTTCTATTGATGGAAGGCCTGCATAATTGAATACATTTCTTTGTCATAAGTGGGATGATTTCAGACTATGTTCTAATGTGTCTCACTATGGTAAGCCACTGGATGCCCCTGCTGAAATGGTTGCTACATAGTCGGGGGCGTCGGGGGCATCTGTCTCAATGTCAAATGGTTGCTGCAGGTCTAGTACTGTGAGCATTGTTACAGGGTAGAGGCGATGCTTCAACTCGACAAATGCCTTCTGTTGGGTTTCAGACCAAAAAAAATTTCCTTTCGCTCCACCCTTTGTGACTTGACTTAAAGGCCAAGTGATATAAGAGAACCCTAACACGAACCTGCGGTAGAAAGTGGCAAGACCCATAAAGCTGCAAAGGTCTGTTAGAGTGGTTGGGACTGGCCAATCTCAAATGACTTGTATCTTGGATGGGTCCACATGCACACCCTTCTAATCAATGATGTACCCTAGATATTGAACCTGGGTCATGCAAAATGTGCATTTCTATAAGTTGACGCACAACTTGTATTATCACAGGGTTTGAAGTACCTATTAAATATGGTGGAGGTTCTCTTCCCAATAGTAGCTGAAGATAAAGATGTCATATAAATACACCACCATGAATGCATTGGTGAATGGTCTCAAGATGTCATCCATCAATCTCATGAAGGTTTCGGGGGCATTCCTCAACCCGAAAGGCATGACCAACCATTTGAAAAGGCCCTCCTTGGATTTGAATGAAGTCTTCCACACATCGGAGGGTTCGATAGGCACCAGGTGATAATCGGACTTCAAGTCAATCTTGATAAAATATTTGGCCCCCTTGAGTTGGTCCAGAAGGTCATCAATCCATGGTATTGGGTACTTATTCTAGACAGTGATTTTGTTCAGCACCCGATAGTCAATACAGAGTCTCCAAGTCCTGTCCTTCTTCTGTACCAATACAATCAGGTTCCCACAGGGTGATGAGCTTGGCCTGATGTGCCCTTTCTATAACAACTCCTGAATCTGCCTCTTGATCTCATCGTTCTCTAGAACAGAGCGTCAATAGATCGTTCCATTGGGTAGTGGTGTGTCCGGGGTTAGATCAATGGGGTGCTTGACCTGATAGAATAGAGGTACCCCTGTAGGTGAGGCGAAAATGTTCCTATACTCCTCCACAACCTTGTCCATCTGTTGTTGTAATGTATTCGAGCCCTATCTAGAAAACGTGGACACTACCTTCTTCTTGGCCTGAGGGCGAGTCATAAGGAAAACAAATTTCCTAGTCTGGTAAATGCTCTTACTGAATTGATTTGTAGTGATCAAAGAGATGGCAGTAGGTGATGCTACCTCCAGTATCCTGTACAACTTATTACCCAAAGTAATAATCACATAGTGAGGTCTAGACTCATATAAAGCATGTGTATTCCACAAGTATGGTTGTCCTAATAATACATCACAAACTTCAAGAGGAGCAACATCACACAATACCTGATCTGTGAAGGGCTTGATGTTGTAGGGAAGGTGACACTGCTGGTTCACGCAGAGATCTCATACTTGGTGAAGCCACCCGATGGTTTACAGATGGAGATGTGCTATCGTCAGTAGGGCCAAATGATTCAC
This sequence comes from Pinus tabuliformis, assembly GCA_031772625.1. Lineage (NCBI taxonomy): Eukaryota > Viridiplantae > Streptophyta > Pinopsida > Pinales > Pinaceae > Pinus > Pinus tabuliformis. The sequence goes on along the minus strand of CM062806.1, from coordinate 311,429,563 downwards.
GACCTCTGTTGAAATGAGATTCTTTTGGTTCCCATTGTCAACAATGAATTGTAGTGGAGAACCCTTAACCCACGTCTGTGAATGGAAGAAGGGTTCCCCCTCCTTTGGATATTCAGGCTCATTATTCTGGATCTTGGTGGTGGCCACGATGGCAATGGGCTATGTGTCAATTATTTACTTTCCTTTTTCATTCCCCTTGTTGGGTGTTGACTCAGAGTCAGAACATGCGTCTAAATTGGAAGCCTTCAGCTTGGCCACTAGTGACTGCTTGGCCCGACACTCACTTGTGTTGTGAGTGGAGATCTTATGGAACTCAAACCATTTTCTCACGTCCTTCTTTGTCTTCATGGTGTTTTTCTTTGCTTGCAGCTTCAGTGGGTTTTCCTAGGTCACCCCACCTTGGCTTTGGCCTTTTCTTTATGGTTTTGGGGTACATTTTCTTTGCTTCAAATTCACAGATCCAAAGTCTTGCATCTTCTGTTTAAAATTCTGCTCAATATTGAAAGCATATCGATATGTCATGCTGAGTGAGGAGATGTACAGGAACTCCATCTCTTCTTGGATGTACTTGTGTAGATAGTCGCGGTACTTGAGTACCAAATGTAGCTCACAATCCTTGATACCCAACTTTGTATCGAGGGTAAGGAAAAAATTTGTGAACTCCAACACATCTTGGTCCCTTCCATATCATAGTGTGGTACACTTTATGTATTTATCTTCATATCTCCTGATAGGGTAATATTGTTCCTTTGTGGCATTTCAGAAAGAATACCAAATGGGTGCAACTAAAAACAATGAGGCATCCCTCTCATCCTTTTGTTCATAGTAGGTTTACCACCAGTCCTTGACGTGTGGGGCGACTTTGAGAACTGCAAAAGTAACATTTTCCCGATTGGACAAGTCATGAACTGAAAAATATCCTTCCAACAGATTCAACCATTTATCTACGACGTTTGCATCTCTCTGGCCCTCAAATATGGGAATGTCAAAGTTAACTTGTACCTTAAAAGGAGTGGCATCTCCAGAGTGGTTGTTGGATGAAGATATGTTGCCTGTGGGTAGCCGTTGAAGGATCTGGGAAAATGTATCCATTGTCTTGTTCTCTTGTCGCTTGAGGGCTTCCTCGAGCAATATTTTGATAGGATCTCCTACCCCCTCATATTTCTTTTCTTCTACCATAGGATGTCGTTGGGGTTTTGAAGGCTAGTCTTGCAAAGGTTCAACCAGATTGAGACATAACTCCTTATACCCTGACCTCGTTGAGGACATGCAAAGAAAAACATAGAAAGAGAAGACCGCTCTGATACCACTTATCCGAACTTAAATAGGAATGCAACAAAATACAGAGATCCAAAAAAAATAACACTTCATTTCATTAATATTAGAATACTGAAATATGCTTACAAACAGAATGAAAATAAACGAGCTCGGGCGATGGTAGCTATCTCTGAGAAGAGATGTTTTGACTACATGCCTTTGAACTATGTTAAAATGAGGCTTAAGGGCATATTTATTATCGAACAATAAGAGAAAACCCTAAACAACCAAAACCCTAACCCCAGGAGATGTAACACCAATAATTTATGGGCCTCTTTGGGGTTAGTTGGGCAGCCAACTTCCAGGGGTCGTAACTTGGTCATATTATCTTCTTGTGGCATGTACAATTCCTTGTTTTAAAGGTCTCTCCAAGTACTACAGGATTTGCGGCCTGCCTATGGCTATGAGCCTACAACGAACCTCAAAAAAACGTTGTTTAGGGGGTCAAAACTTCTCTGACAGTTTAAGACCCAAAAAACTGCTAAAAATAGTAAATACTGAAATAAACAAGGAACATATGAAACCAACTGGAGGTCTAGGTGGAATGGGTGGGAGGCCACCAATATCCACTTGGATCATGTGGCCTCCCCTATGAATAGTACATCATCTACGTACACAAGATGAGATAATTTTATATTCATAGTCACCCTACAATCTATTATAGTACCTATAGAATGTGCTTCATTGGTCCCTCTACTTAATCTATCGATAACCAGAAGAAACTAAAGAGGGGAAAAAGCATAACTTTGTCTAAGGCCTCTAGATACCTTAAACAAATCAGTCAAAATCACATTTATGATAACAACGAAATTCACCGATTTTATACATGCCATGATCCGATCAACTAACAGGACTCTGAACCCAATATTGTGAAGAATCAACCTAAAAAACGACCAATCCACATTGTTGTAAAATTTTACCAAGTCAATCCTCATAAGGCACACCTCCATTTGTCATGATTTAATAGAGAGAATGCATTCTTGCGTGATTGCCACCACATCTTGTATCTATATGTTGTTTAAAAAACCAAATTGCTCCAAATAAATATGCTTAGATAGACTTGATTTAATCCTATTGGAAATTACTTTTGAAATCATTTTAAATACCATGTTGCATAAATATATATGACCAAAATTATAAAATGCAGAAGGATTAGTCTTTTTGTGAATGCTAGCTATGAACGTAGCATTGATAAATCCTAAGATCGAACATAGTCACCTCGATTCCTCTACTAAATCCAAAAGATCCTTCACCATAATATCTAAGAAATGAAGAAAAAGCCTTACTAACTAGTCTTCTAGTCCAGTATTTTTGTCCCTAGCCAAAACTTTTAGAACCTCAATCACTTCTTCCTCTGTAATCGGCCTCCCCAATTGTTCATTAGCATCTGCATCTACCATTCTAGGGAAAACATTAATGAAACCCATCCGACTTTATTTATTAACTCCTTCTTTAGATTTGTACTAATTGATGAAAAATATTACCGTTTCTTATTGAATGTCCTTTTATTTTTTCTAATATTTTGCCACAATATTCCATATTGCATTTTCCTTTCTTCTTTCAAGGCATGTTTATGGAAAACGTGAGTGCTTTTGTCTCCTTTCGACACCCAAATAGCCCTGCTCTTCAAATGCCACTCTTCCTCTTGAAACTTTAGAATCTGACTCTTTCTCTCCTCTAGATACAAAGTCTTCCTTTTTGTGCCATCTGTAAAGTATTCCGAGTTTTTCTGATCATTCAAAGTATTAATCTTGATATCTATGAAAACTAGCTTATTAAATCCTTTTTTTCTTTACCATTTCATGACTTCTGGCTTTAACAAATTCAATTTATAATTGAAAACATCCCTACGAGATATCAAATAAGTTGTGATCGATTTATTCCACTATACCTGAACTAAATCAACAAAATCCTTTTCTTTTAATCATGAATTACTAAACTTAAATTGAAAACATTGGTGGACGCTTTAGACAAGACATTCGAGGAAAATTGAATCACGATAAAAATATTGGAATAATATATCCATGAGAACAAATTTCCCAACCCATCGATGAGATCAGATTGCAAAAAGAACTGATCCAACTTCTTAGAAATCTCCTCCATCCCAATGCGACCATTCCTCCAAGTTGGTCTTTTTGGGCACGCAATGTTATCCTGTAGCAAATTTTGTGCAAAATATTCCTTAAAATAATCCCCTAGCTTATCCACTTTACTCTTGACACCCCATACCTCATTTAACTCCATCGGCATATTAAGATCTCCTGCTATAATTAAAGAGGTCATATCTAACACTCCAATAAAATCAAGACGATCCCATAATGATTTTATATCAGAATAAGAATCATACATATTGAGAATATGCAGTTGAATACTTGATCCCCTTCAGTATTCATATAAAATGATCCCTGCAAAAGAATTATATGCTCAGGGGTCAATGATTTTAGGTTCCCACATAGCTGCTAGACCTTCCAAATGTCCTATGGCACTAATCACATAGAAATTTCATTCAAGACAGATTTTTAATAACAGTTCCCATGCCTTCTCCTTGTTAACCATTGTCTCTTGAAAAAGTACAATTGAAGGCTTCTTCAACAGAATAATACTTTGGAGAGATATTTTTTTGGGCGCAGATCCCAAACCCCTAACATTGATCGAAATAATGATCATAAGGGAGGGACATCACCAGGTGAAATCCCTCTAAGGACCCAAGAATATAAGAAATCAAAATCCTCCATCACGCCTGAAGGAAGATGTGGAAAGTAAGGAGGATGTTGGACCTCCTCGAGAGCCTCTTGAAAGGATTAATGAAGGTTAGAAGGGGCCAAAGAAAAATTTGACACCTTTTTGTATTTAATGCCTCTCTTATTCCTAATGGTTATATTCTTTCGATATTTTGGGCTGACGATAACCTATTCCTCAGGAAAGAAGGATTTTTTAATTGTTAGCAACTCCAAACCAATAGACTCATTATGAGACAGGAAACCCAATTCTAGGTCCTCAAAAAATAGGGAGGAAGGCTTTCCCATGAAATACCCGAATCTAATTGGACAAGATTGTATTAACCTAGATGAAAGTGAACCACTTCCCTCCCTACCCCTATCTGAGACCATAGAGGAAGATTGAAAGCTAACTGGAACCGACTCAGCTATACCCAAACATGGAGAAAGGGCAGAAATAATAGCAGATGTATTCCCCACTTTCTTATCCCGAATTACATGATTAATGCACTTATCATAAAGGATATTCTTATTAACTAAATGATCCTTGTTATATTGCAATTCATTGGAATTTGAAGCAATAGAAAAAAAATCTTCGAAATTGGAGGAAGGATCACATAATATATTACCTGAAACCTTATGGATGTTGTTGAATTCCTGATGACTAGTCTTATCCTATTGTGAATTTTGAGATAAATTCATCCCTTTGTTGCAATGTCACACCACATAAGGATGGCTAGCCTCGAACCTTTGAGGACATGTCGCGATCAAATGACCCATCGCATGACAACCCAAACATTGAAAGTGGATTCCCCAATAATTGATGCTTTCTTTGAATGAAAAAGACCCCCAAAAAAGGCCAATCTTAGTAGAAAACCCAGCAGAAAAATCCACTTCAACAAGCACCCACACAACCCTTTTATCGAGCTACCCCAAACTCCCTTCCTCTAAGAAGAAAAAATTTCCAATCTTGTTGGCAATCGCCATGATTACCTCCTTAGTCCATAATTCCAATGGAAGACCTAGTAATTTCACCCGAAGAATTTTATGCCTCAGAACTTCCTTAAGGGAATTAAAATGCACACTTTTTCATTTGAGTGACAAGAAGCCTCGAACCCTTACCCATGGAATTGTAGTTATTTTCTATGCATCTTCTGATCACATGAAATGAAAAAAACCAACCATTAAATAAGACGCTAAGCTTCACAAAACCAACCATTGAACAGGACACTAAACTTCAGTATGTAGTTGAGAATTGGGGTCCAACTCTTGTCCACCTATCCCTTCATTTTTTCTTTGGACATCTAAGAGAACTTCCAGTGACCAACAAGAGCCCTTTGTTTTAGTCATTACACCTTGTCCCAAAAAATGTCCATCCCCATAATTAGGTTGTGAATATGATCAATGGCCTTAATCACTTTCTTCCTTCTTTCTCAAAACCTCGAGATTCTGATCCCTCCCCCTTTAGGAACAAACTCGAATAAATTAGCCTCTCCCACACCTTTTTTAGATAAATAATTGATCGATTATCGCCTCAACGGACTCCTCAGATTATGTTCTGCTTTGATTGTAATCTCTATGTGCTCTTCTAGCCCGAGCTGCAAATCTAGACTAGATGGCATATCAATGATCTCGTAAAAGATACCAAACCACTATGAAAGAGTTTTACCCCCACACAAAATCGTCAAACCACTACCCGAACGTCAAAATCCAGAGAACAAACACTTGAAAACCACCGAATAGAAAAAAATGAACATACTCCAGACCTTTCTGACACCACCCCACAAACTATAAAATTAGTTAAACCCGACAATTAACAAATGTAAATGACACTACATTTAGAACGTGAACGTGTCATTCCATGATGTTGATAACAATGAGGAAAGTTGTTAAATGTAACAAGGAAATGAAACCTGTCAAAAGACACAATCCCTAAAATGTCTAGAGAGGTATGCATCTCACCTCCACAAAGACATCCCCTAACAACAAGACACGTAGCCAACATGTATTTCCCATCAAATATTGGTAAAATAGCAGATAATAAACATATGATCAATCCCTTTCATTGCCAAACATGGCGAAAAAATACACCTTAGCAAGGCAAGTAAATCATGGAAATATTTCTGACGATTTAGTTAACAAACCACAATAAATGGAACCTTAGACAAGACCAATGCAAAATCAAAGTTCTATCTTTTGAAATAAAAAAAAATTCTCACCAAAATCTACCCAAATATTAACTATCCATAAATCTGAGCAACCTTTAGAGTTGCCACTCCATAGCATAATGACTAACAATTAATAAGAATATGTGAAAGAGACCCCAACCATGAAGTCCAAAGCAGAGGATCAAAGCCTACTATTACATGTTTCACTTAAAACACAAAGATCCATGTCCTTCAAAAATCAACCTCCTCGTAAGAACAAAACTCCCATAAACTTCCAAAAATATCCAGAATAGTCGATGTACCTACATCCATCTTGAGATAGCCCTTCTTATATAAACAACAGAGTGCACAATCCTGAAACTATTATGCTCCAAAATGTCCAAAAAAAGCTAATCATTCTTAACAACCATAAGATAAGAAAAAAAAAATGATATATAAAACTTTGTCATATTCAATAACCCTTCCATTCTCAATTCCAACTGCTAAAAGGCTTTAGAAGTCCCACATGAACAAATGCAAGCTAATAATAAAGAAGAAACTATGACGTCCATCTATCCAGGTGAGGGGAACCAAAAACACCCTAAAATTACTTATCTCGAACCTGATCCTCTTATAAATGACTTAAATTCCACCTGATATACTCTTCACCCTAGATCTTCACCCCACACTGAAAGGTACTCTAATGTCCCTCAAGATTTAAAGCTAACTGGAACCGACTCAGCTAAATCCAAACACGGAGAAAGGGAAAAAATAATAGAAGATGTATTCCCCACTTTCTCATCCTGAATTACATGATTAATGCACTTATCATAAAGAATATTCTTATTAACTAAATGATCCTTGTTATATTGCAATTCATTGGAATTTGAAGCAATAGAAAAAAACATCTTCGAAATTGGAGGAAGGATCACATAATCTAGTACCTGAAACCTTATGGATGTTGTTGAATTCTTCATGGCTGATATTATCCTATTGTGAACTTCGGGAGAAATTCATCGCTTTGTTGCAGTGTCACACCACATAAGGACAACTAGCCTCGAACCTTTGAGGACATGTCGCGATCAAATGACCCGTCACGTGACAACCCAAACATTGAAAGTAGATTCCCCAATAATAAATGCTTCCTTTGAATGAAAAAGATCCTCGAAAAAGGTCAATCTCATTAGAAAACCCAACAGAAAAATCCACTTCAACAAGCACCCACGCAACCCTTTTATCGAGCTACCCCAAACTCTCTTCCTCTAAGAAGAAAAAATTTCCAATCTTGTTGGCAATCGCCATGATTACCTCCTTAGTCCATAATTCCAACAGAAGACCTGGTAATTTTACCCAGAGAATTTTATGCCTCAGAACTTCCTTAAGGGTATTAAAATGCACACTTTTTCATTCGAGTGACAAGAAGCCTCGACCCCTTACCCATGGAATTGTATCTATTTTCTATGCATCCTCCAAACATAGGAAATGAAAAGAAAACCAACCATTAAATAAGACGCTAAGCTTCACAAAACCAACCATTGAATAGGACAGTAAGCTTCTGTATGTAGTTGAGAATTGGGATCCAACTCTTGTCCACCTATCCCTTCATTTTCTCTTTGGACATCTAAGATAACTTCCAGCAACCAACAAAAGCCCTTTGTTTTAGTCGTTACACCTTGTCCCAAAAAATGTCCATCCCCATAATTAGGCTGTGAATATGATCAATGGCCTTAATCACTTTCTTCCTTCTTTCTCGAAACCTTGAGATTCTCATCCCTCCCCCTTTAGGAACAAACTTCACTAAATTAGCCTCTCCCACACCATTTTTAGACAAATAATTGATTGATTGTCGCCTCAACAGACTCCTCACATTATTTTTAGCTTCTATTGTAATCTCTTTGAGCTCTTCCAGCCTGGGCTGCAAATCCAAACTAGATGACATATCAATGACCTCATAAAAGATACCAAACCACTATGAAAGAGTTCGACCCCCACACAAAACCATCAAACCACTACCCAAACATCGAAATTCGGAGAAAAAAAAACTTGAAAACCACCGAATAGAAAAAAATGACCATAATCCAAGAGTTTTCCTACACCACCCCACAAAATGTAAAATTAGTTAAACCCTACAATTGACAGATGTAAATGACACTACATTTATAATGTGAATGTTTCATGCCATGACGTCGATAACAATGAGGAAAGTTGTTAAATGTAACAAGGAAATGAAACCTATCAAAAGACACAATCCCCAAAATGTCTAGAGAGGTATGCACCTCACCTCCACAAAGACATCCCCCAACAACAAGACACGTAGCCAACATGTATTTCCCATCAAATATTGGTCAAAAATCAGATAATAAACATATGATCAATCCCATTCATGCCAAACACAACGAAAAAATACACCTTAGCAAGGCAAGTAAATCATGGAAATATCCCTGATGGCTTAGTTAATAGACCACAATAAATGGAACCTTAGACAGGACAAATGCAAAATCAAAGTTCTGTCTTTTGAAATAAAAAAATTCTCACCAACATCTACCCAAATATTAACTATCCATAAATTTGAGAAACCTTTAGAGTTGCCACTCCATAGCATAATGACTAACAATTAATAAGAATATGTGAAAGAGACCCCAACCATGAAGTCCAAAGCAGAGGATCAAAACCTACTATTACATATTTCACTTAAGATACAAAGATCCATGTCCTTCAAAAATCAACCTCCTCGTAATACTTCCAAAAATCTCCAAAATAGTCGATGTACCTACAACCATCTTGAGATAACCCTTCTTATATAAACAACAGAGTGCACAATCCCGAAACTATTATGCTCCAGAATGTCTACAAAAAGCTAATAATTCTTAACAATGACAAGAGAAGGAAAAAAATTTGGTATAGAAAACTTTGTCATATTCAATAACCCATCCATTCTCAATGCGAACTACTAAAAGCCTTCAGAAGTCCCACATAAACAAATGCAAGCTAATAATAAAGAAAAAACTACGACGTCCATCCATCGAGGCGAGGGGAACCAGAAACACCATAAACTTACTTATCTTGAATCTGATCCTCTTATAGATGACTTAAATTCCACCTGATATACTCTTGACCCTAGATCTTCACCCCACACTCAAAGGTTCTCTAATGTCCCTTTTTCCACAACAAGTAATTCACAAAAACGTTCTAATTGACTTGCAAGTCTCTACCTAACTTGCATGGTTCCTCCACAGATTCGATCCAGCTTAAACCATCATTTTATAGTACATAGATCCATGCTGCAGGAATTCCATGGTGAACCCCATTCATTCAGTAAAACTGGTTAGCAACCATGTATTTTTTTTTCTTTCCTGTACATATAATTCATTCATCAAAATACATAAATTACAATTGTGAGACATACGAATTGAGACAGAAAGATGAAAAAAATTGTGTGACATGCAAATTGAGACACAAATGATTAATGGTGATAAGAATCAATTAAATTGCACATTGATAACTTCTCTTTACAAAATATTGAACTGTTGCCTTTGTTTTTCTTCCCTTAGTAAATGCAAAATTACCAATATGAACATGTATGTAACTATAAACTTAGAATTAGAATCTATCTTGTATAGGATCCTAGTTGCATGGTTATGCTCCTCTATGTACAAATATGCTTCTTCATGTACAAAAATAATAGGTTACTAAAGCATAATCCAACCAAATATTAGTTATTGTGCCAATTTCATTCAGAAAGTATTTATTAATTGAAAAAATTGAAATTTTCATATCCTTAAGACTACTAGACTTAGATTTCACATAAGCACCAATATTGAAAGTCAAATATGGTAAACCAATAAGATATTTTCATTACGCCAATGCAAAGAACATTATCATTAAACATAATCTTGTGTAGATATATCTAACACAATTTACACACCTATAAAAAGATTTTTCCTCAATTGGCCATACTTTCCAAAGGTGAAATAACACTACTAGTAATTAAGAGGCATCAAGATTTAGAGTATGTTGAAAGTTGCAACCCTAATTTTAGATGTGTGTGATTTGTAGTGTGTGACTCGACAAAACTACAATTGTTGAACAATCCTTTAGCTAGGAACTCTCAAAAATGCTTTTGAAATTTTTTTTCCCAGCATTTCTCCAAATTGGTTTGGGATTATTATGCAAAGAGCTTCTAAATTTACACTATTGTCTATATAAGTCCTTGACTTTAAGACTCTTGTTGGGCACTATTTCAAATCAAGGGATTCAACTTCGAAGATCAAGTCACTCTATTACGTTGATATAAAATATTCTACAAAATACATATTCTTTGATTTTAATAATTGTCAATTAATAAATACCATAGAAAATATTTGCTTTGCAAATAAACCTTTGAGAAATACAAGTCAAACATGTGATAAAACTTAATTTTTGAAATGAAATTGCCATCATTATATTTAGAAAAAAATAAATAAAAATTATTTATGTATTTTGATAGGAGAATACCTTCCCACTTATGATTTTGGAAGATTGAAGGATTTTATAAATGGAAAGGCACAAATGCCTGTAGACCAAAATAGCAATCCATAGGGAACTTCGCTTCCATATGTAAGTATTAGTTTTCTGGGTTGAACATCCTTAACTGTCAACCCCACACACAAGATGAAATCCAACATGCATAACCAATAAACCACCGCCAAAGGAAATGTTATTATTCCATGCCTCTTCAAGGACTATAGCATTCGCTTCGCCGTCAAGTTGCATTGAATGTTTATTATTTGACTGTGTTTTTTCAATTTTAACCAAACTTTCGGGAAAATGATTAATATTTCTATTTTTTAATTAATTAAAAAATAAATTTTGAATTTTTAGAAAACATTATTTCTAATTTCCGATTGGATGAGGAAGCTTTGATGGGACATAATTCCCCTAGTGGAGGGAAATTTATTTTTCTTTTTTTTCCAATACCTAACAATTCATTTAAAAAAAGAAAAAGAAAAGAAGAAGTAATTTTGTGAGTGGCCATTGCATTGGTGAGTGCTCTGACATTGTCACTAAGTAATTTTGTGAGTGGCCATTGCATGTTGGGTCCCTATAATACTAGTGATTACCCCATTACTATTGTAGTTATACCCATTATTTATATTGTTGTGCCCCTATTACCCCCATATTGTTATTTATGTGCCCCATAGAATCCCTCTATTGTATTTTTGTGTCTTTATATTATTATTGTTAGGTCAGCTGGATTATATTGTGACTCCTTAGACTCCTATATATAGAAAGGAGGTTTTGTCATTTGAATGATCGAATAATTGTTCATTTATGTAATGTAAAGGAGGTTGCCCCCTTGAAGAGGCTGAATTCTAAGGCGTTGATCTATCTTTTCTATCTTTTCTTGAGTTGGTTTCATAACAACATCCTTAACTGTCAACCCCACACACAAGATGAAATCCAACATGCACAACCAATAAACCACAGCCAAAGGAAATTTTATTATTCCATGCCTCTTCAAGGACTATAGAATTCGCTTCGCCGTAAAGTTGCATTGAATGTTTATTATTTGACTGTGTTTTTTCAATTTTAACCAAACTTTCGGGAAAATGATTAATATTTCTATTTTTTAATTAATTAAAAAATAATTTTTGAATTTTTAGAAAACATTATTTCTAATTTCCGATTGGATGAGGAAGCTTTGATGGGACATAATTCCCCTGGTGGAGGGCATTTTTTTTTTTTTTTTCCAATACCTAACAATTCATTTAAAAAAAGAAAAAGAAAAGAAGAAGTAATTTTGTGAGTGGCCATTGCATTGGTGAGTGCTCTGACATTGTCACTATTATGTTAGTGTTATACTCAATGATGCAAGAATTTATGCAGTTTTAGGACACTATTATGTTAGTGCTATGTTCAATGATGCAAGAATTGATGTGGTTGCAGGTTGTTTGCATAGGATCAAGGGGAAGGGTGCGAAGCGTCTGAACAAATGTTGAATTATTATTATTATTATGTTTCCTTGTGCGGAGGGAAAAGTATGTGCGAGAGAACTGGGGTGCTTTGTATAGTGAGTGTTGTGACATTGATGAACAATGCAACAATTGGTACGATTTCGTTGTGCAAAACATTTACTATGTGGAGGACAGAGTATGTGTATAATAATTGGGGTCTTTTGTATAGATGGTGGTGCTCTAACACTGACAAGGGTGTAGAGGGAGCTAGTATCATTTTTATAACAATTATCGTAATCGTTGGACTATAAAATCTACTCTTATTATGAAATATTAAATAAATCATGTTTTCAATATGTGTGACATGCGGTTGAGAGACACTATTATGTTAGTTCTTTGGTCAATGATGTGGGAATTGATGCAGTTGTAGGGTTTTTTGCATAGGGCTGGACAAATTTGCAATTGATATTATTAAGTAGTATGTGCAGGAGAAATGGGGTTGTTTTGCATAAACGAGGGTGCTAAATAAATTGTGTTTTCAATCTGGGTGAACAAAAAGTGTTGTGCAGTAAAACAAAAGTGCGGAAGGATTTGTCTTTTAAAATTATTATTTAGGAATGTTTGTCGTTTTGGATTTTTAGTGTGTTTGCAAAACTAGATAGGATCAAATAAGGAACGAACAAAATTCTGAAACTTTAGAAGAATCTTCTATGTATGGAAAGATAGATACAAGGACATTATCGAGTGCGGAAGTATTTGTGTGGAAGAAGTTGTATAGAGGTGGTTGTGCGTGTGTGCAAATGTTATGCAGAGAATAGATGCATGCAGAATTTGTGTGGAATAATAGAAGTGCATACAATGAAAGCTTGAGAGATTTTTGCACACAATGGATTATGTTTTTCTACGGTAGCGTGTGTGGAGAACAAGTGCTTCCTTCCCATGATATTTGGGACCCATGTTTATTAATATCATTTTTAGATATAAATGATTGATGGAAGGGTGTTTTTGAGTCTGGAAGTGGTAGTGTGGACAAAGTTGTGCGGAGGTGGTTGTGTGTGAGTCCTTTTTGTGCATAAATTTATTTTCTCTACGGTTCCACAAATATGCATTTTGTGTTATGTTGAAAGTATATGAAAATCATGTTTCTAGATTTGATGTTTTGGTGCTTATGTGGTTTTTTGAATGCATGAGCAGGTTTGTAGTCGGTGAATTGAATGTTGAGATGACTTGTATTTACTTGCAGCTCTGTTTCCTATTAATCAGAGGACAAACATCGGGACGATGAAAAATCTAGATGGTGATTTTATCTTTGTAGCATGCTTCAGTGTAAAATGGCAGCAGGTGGTGATTTCTAGGGAATTGAGACTATAAATATTTGAAATAGCTAGCATAGTGAGGGTAAAACATTATTTGTAGTGATAGATAAAATAGTGGGGCATGTAGTGTTTTCTTTTTGCAAATTGCATTTAAGAGCTTGGAGTATTGTCCGATATTTTGTTGCCTTACATAAATGGTCATCTATGAAGTTGAGCTTGGATGATAATAGTAGTGTGGAGATATAGAAGTTGTACAATACTACAAGCTTGTAAAACGTTTCACCTTTGTCGATTTTCTGTTCGCATTTGGAAATACTGCAAGCTTTTCGTTCATCAAACTTTTCTCTATAATACTCTACAATAATCTTCAAGCTTTGGTTTTCTCCACAATACTCTACAAGTTTCTCTCTAGAATGTTGTGATAATGATGTTGGGTTGTGTTATATTCTTTCCATGACTAGCCCACATAGTTACGGGGGGTTAGAAGGAGGGTGGAGCGCCCCCTTCATTGCGTCGATTGTGTAGTGGGGGGATTCACAGGGGGTTTGAGGGGTGCAGGTTTGGACCCTATATTAGGTTGGGTGGACCTACCTATGGTTTTGTGCATGATTTTTCACACATGGTTTTGGACGCGATGGTTTTCGGTCCATGGTTTTGGACGCGATGGTTTTTGGTCCACGGTATTGGATGCTTCGGCATGTATAAATATGTATTGTAACATTGAAAGGAACATAATGAAAAATCAAGCTGGTAGTCCCGGTTTTGGGATCCAGGAGAAAATCTCTGTGTATATGTGTTTTATGTGTTATTGTTATAGACATTTTTGGGAATTGCAACCCCAAGCATAAAATTTCCATAAACCAAGGGCTCCTAAGTCCCTAAAAATGTTGTTCCAACCCCTAAAGGAACAAGGTCAACTGATTACAGCTTCTCCTAGAAGTTCTCCATGAAAAACTACTCAGAACTGGTCAAAACAGGATCATTTCACCTGCTCCATAGGTAAAGTGCGTTGCATCTCACCTACGTACACTCAGTGGGTGCGTTGCATTTCAAAAATCCCTTCTATGGGGTGCGATGGGCAAGAAGAGACAAATGGCAGTGTCAATACGCGAGGTGGAGAGGCATGGAATCTTCCAGAAAATTCTCCTGTGACACTTGCCTCTCTGAATTCGACCAAGGATGAGTAAGAGATCATCAATCTCCAAGTGGAAGCAAGAACTATCAGAGGGAAGACACTAATCAAATCACAAGCTGACTCATCTCCCTTGCAGACATCTATATATGGATCCCTCATACCAGAGATCCAGAGGCTGGAATTTTGCATCTTGTAAGGAATTGCTATTGGTTTCTTGAGGCAACATCATAGTGTTGGGTGATCTAAGATTTGCATGAGGTGAAGAAGGGCTTACTTGCTGAGAGGATGATGCTGGGTCAGAACAACTGGTTGTAACTCTCTTGGCTCTTTCTTGATTATCAAGAAAGCTATTCAAGTTTTCCTCCATACTCTTGTGTAATCTATGTTTTGTGCATTTGTATGGTCAATTTACATCTGATCCTAGATTGTTTATGATAATAGATCTATGTTCTCGTATAGTGTTATGCTGCTTTGATTCTACAGGTACTCTGTAAAGCTGAGTATACAAGGAAGCAAGTAGCAAAGGACTATCAAAAGAGAGAGGAATCGAGCAAGGAACCAAGCGCAAGACAGAGGTTGGTCTCCTTCATTCTTCTCTCATCTATCTTTCATAAAGGAAAACGAAAGTAGTTTTACTTTGTTTGTTTCTAAGGTAGCTACCACACCTTAGTGGGATTAGCAGTTCTGCATAGACGCTTTTCCCTGTAACAAAATGGCGACTCCACTGGGGAGCGACTAGGTTGTTTTTCTATCTACATTTGTTTACTTTATAAACTTACAGATGGAGCCTGAAGTCGAGCCAGGTAGCTTTCGAACTGCATTTGCTATGCAAATACAAAGTAGATAAATTCCGCTTCATTCGATCTCCGGGCTTTGTTTATTAATTAAAAAACTGATTTACAAACTCTCTAATTGCCCTTGTGGTAGCTCTAGTAACCTCTTTAGATCTACCCCTATTGTTGATTTACTGATTACCACTTACTCGGCCAAAATCCCTGAACTGAACTGCAAACTGTGACCCGGAACTCAAGCAAAGTCTCGTATCTGGCCCAGCGCACTCTCTGTTATGTGAATCTCAAATTCAGCACACTTCCCGAGTGTAGTAGGTGCACTGCATTTCAGATTCACTGTGTTATAGGTGCGCTGATCAGACTAGGCATTGTTCCTGTATTTTGGTTTCTGTTCACTCTTTTCATATCTATTCAAGAATTTTGCTGCCTGTAGTCAGTACACCTCTGTTTGAAACCCATTTCCTTGCTGTTATTCTGCATCCATTGTGCAAAGAACTTTAAATGTTTTTGTTTATTTGTTGAGTCATTTTCAGTTCTCCTTTGCAAAAAAGTAACGTAATTGTACTGTCGTTTCTTGATTTGAAAGAAAACTCTTATGGATCAACAGCTAAAAGAAAAGTAGTTAACCTGTCTTCCGAAGTTCTTGACGAGGTAGCCGTTAATGTTCTCGGCAAAGGGATGGGGTTTGCAATGGCCCCTAAAAGCCTCCCCATTGAAAAGATGATTTGTAACATTGAAGATGGGATTAGCAACCTACCTCTTGAAGACAAAGAGGCATTAAGGCAAGAGTTTTCTCTCATCATGAGAAAAGCCAAGGCTCCCAAGAGCAACTTGAATAAGGAAGAGCAAAAGGCTTTCAGATCCTTACGAAATAATGACAAGATAGTTGTTCTTAAAGCAGATAAAGGAGGAGGAGCAGTTATCCTGGATAAAGAAGACTATGTGAAGAAAATGAATGAGCACCTGAATTGTGGCAGTTATAAGAAGCTGAGCGGTAATCCCATGACCAAGATTATGAAGGATGTAAAAAAGATTATCTCAGATTCCAACCTTAATGAAAAATTGAAGAAGAAATTAACCCCCTCCTGTGAAACCATTCCTAGAATCTATGGATTACCCAAGATCCATAAGGAGGGGGTCCCCCTTAGACCGATAGTCAATACTATTGGCTCCCCAACCTATGAACTTGCTAAATATGTCGCCAAGATTCTAAAGCCCCTGGTTGGAAATACTGACTCCTTCATCAAAGACTCGCACGACTTTGTGAATCTTATTAAAAATGAAAGTATGGAAAAGGATGATATCCTTGTGAGCTTTGACGTGGTTTCCTTATTCACAAAGATTCCTCTTGATGAAGCCATTCAGGTTATAAGAAGTGTTACTGATCCAGGGACCGCAAAGCTGGCTGAAGTCTGCCTAAGGTCAACTGTATTCACATTCCAAGGAGCATTTTATGAACAAACATCTGGTGTAGCAATGGGATCACCCCTCTCGCCAGTTGTGGCCAACTTATACATGGAATATTTTGAGAAGAAGGCCTTGGAATCTTATCCTTTAAAACCAGCTTGGTGGAAGCGGTTTGTCGATGACACTAATATAAAATGGACCCATGGTAAAACAGAACTCGACAGGTTTTTCAATCACCTTAACTCCATTTCCCCTGATATAAAATTCACTATGGAGCTTGAAGAAAATAGGAGCATCCCTTTCCTAGACATTCTTATCATCAGAAAAGAGGATGGCTCTTTGGGCCATAAGGTTTTCAGAAAATCAACTCACACAGAAAGCTACCTTCATGCGGATTCCCACCATCACCCAGCCCAAAAGCTTGGCGTTCTGAACACTCTTGCCATTAGAGCCCTCCGAATTTCTGACCCAGAACATATAAATGAAGAGAAGAGGCATTTAGTTTCAACTTTCAAAAATATAGGCTACAAGGATCATGAGATTAAAAAAGCCATAAAGAAAGCTGAAAAGAGGTTGTCATCTCCCAAACCCAAAGAGGAGGATCAACCTCATGGTGGTAAGGTTTTTCTACCTTATATCCATGGGGTCACGGACAAAATGGCAAAGATCCTAAGAAAGAAAAACATTCTAACTCAATTCTCAGCTCCTGGCACCATCAGACAAAGTTTAAAATCTGTTAAGGATGATATTGACAAGCAGCAGCTTAAAGGAGTCTATAAAATAGACTGTTCATGTGGAAAAAGCTACATAGGTGAAACCGGTCGCTCCCTCCAGACAAGACTGAAAGAGCATGGCGCTGACATCAAGAATGGTAGATCTCGTACCTCAGCCTTGGCAGAGCACTCCTCGAAGACCAAACACCACATCTGCTTAGAAAGCGCATCAATTATCGCGAGAGAGGAGCAGCATCAGAAACGAAAAATCAGAGAAGCCCTCGAGATCCTGAAGCATCCTTGTAATCTGAACAGAGATAGCGGTTTGGAGATTAGCGGAAGCTGGCTTCCCCTGATCAGTGAAATCAAGAAACGTCAGCCCGGCCCCAGGTAAGTTGTCGATCAGGTAAGATAATTATCAATATAGATATTAACATTAGTTCACATATTATTATAAATATTAGCATAGTTTTGATTATAGTATTAAGTTGGTCATTAGGTTATTCATATTTTATTAAATCTCTAATAATTACTACAAACTTGGATCTTAATTTAGATATTATTGTTTGTTTTTAAAATAGTTAAGATTTTAATATAGGTTGAATTTAGAATTTAATATAAATTGATATAGAATTTAAGTTATATTAATTAATTTATTTAATTATTAATATAGATATTAGGTTTTGTTAATATTAATACTATTATTTATTTTAAGTTTTATAAAAATTTTAGGTTAAATATTGGTTAGGTTGGGATCAAGTTTTATAAATATATTAAGTTTTATTGTCTTTAGGTTATATAAATATTAATATTATATAGGTTTTAGGATTTAAGATATTAATACTAATATACATTTTAGTTTTTTAAGATTTTAATATTAATTCAGATTTTATGTTATATATAAAGGCTAGGACATTAATAAATATTAATAAAATATTAATAAATTTATTAATTTCTAGACATTGATATAGATAAATTGCTCTATTCATATTATTCTATTATTTATATTAAGTTATATATATTTTAGGTTATATAAATATTATATAAATATTATGTTATTTAGTGAACATGTAATATTAGGTTATATTATAATTTTAAAGTCATATTTTAGGATTTTTGATGTTAATTTTAATTTATATATTAGTTTGAGATATTATTATCAAAGATTTTAAGTTATATAATGTTTCATGATATTAATATTATAATATGAATATTAGTTTTTTAATATAAATATTAATTTAGATTTTAGTGTAATGTTTTTGGTTTTTTTTAGGGATATTAAATAAGTGATATTATTAATTTTAAACATTAAAAATAAAAATTAAATAAATGATTTTATTTTAAAATTAACATTAGGTTTCATCATAAATTTCTCTGGCCGACCTGTGCTGCTCCTTTAATATATTCGCCCTCATGAGTATTTATTTCCTCCATCTGGCTCTTCTTTTTCATCTTTCTCATCATCTTTCTCTTTACCCTGATGATGGATCCCATTTGGGATTTGAAACGTTGGTGTAAAAATTCTACTACTGTGGATTCTCCGGTCAAAAATTCAAGAAGTGTTGCAAGTGTCGTTTTCAGTCATAGAAGAGAGTCTGATTGCTCTTGATAGTCGATTACCCTGTTACTATTGTATTTGATCTGAATTAGTATTTTTTCTAGTGTCGAAAGCAAGTTTTTCATTTCCAAATCGTAAAGTGTTGTCATTGTCTCCATTTTGATTTTGAAAAGAAACTTGTTAGTAATTTTCGCTTTGAAAAATAATTCAGATTTGCGCATTAGCTTTCTTTTTGTC
This sequence comes from Pinus tabuliformis, assembly GCA_031772625.1. Taxonomy (NCBI): domain Eukaryota; kingdom Viridiplantae; phylum Streptophyta; class Pinopsida; order Pinales; family Pinaceae; genus Pinus; species Pinus tabuliformis. The sequence goes on along the minus strand of CM062806.1, from coordinate 311,410,292 downwards.
ATTCACATATTAAGAAGGCTGAAAAACAAATACATGCATGTGCATTTGCATTTAGACTGTTTGATTGGTTTGAGTTAGGACAATGCATACAATGTGTGTTCTATGCTCTTTGTGAAAGAATACTGTCTCTCTTTCCTTAGTAGCTAGGATTTTCATTGCACAAAGAAGATAAAAAGACTGTTTATCATCTTAGATTGCATTTGTTTGGTTGTGTTATATTCTTTTTGGACCCTATATTAGGTTGGGCGAACCTACCTATGGTTTTGTGTATGATTTTCGCACATGGTATTGGACGCGATGGTTTTTTCGGTCCAAGTTATTGGATGCTTCGGCATGTATAAATATGTATTGTAACATTGAAAGGAACATAAGGAAAAATCAAGCTGGTAGTCCCGGTTTTGGGATCCAGGGAAAAAAAACTCTGTGCATATGTGTTTTATGGGTTATTCTCTCGCATTGTTTATTTTCTTTGTTTAAAAATTCGTATGCAGGTAATTTCTGTACAGGGTTAAAACCTACATTTGGTATCAGAGCCAGGTTTGGCTTCAAGGGGACGCCTTTGTTACTGAGGGGTTTCGCTCGGGCCTGTGGTAGACCCTGTTCAGTGGGAGATCTGCGAGATCGATTCTGGTGGTGAAAGAAGATGGCGAGCAGTGGAAAGATCGAGATTGAGAAGTTCAATGGTCAGAGTTTTGAGTTGTGGAAACTCAAGATGGAGGATCTGTTGGTCGATAAAGATCAGTGGATCACGGTAGATCCGGGTACTAAACCATCGGGAGTGACCGATGAAGAATGGAAGAAATTGGATCAGAAGGCAAAGAGCACAATACGATTGTGTGTCTCAGATTCAGTATTGTTGAATGTATCAGGGGAAGCTACGACGAAGGCTTTGTGGGTCAAGTTAGGGACTTTGTACCAATCTAAGTATCTGGTGAATAAATTGTTCCTGCGGAAAAAGCTGTATAACCTGAGGATGAAAGATGGAGACTCGGTGACAGAGCATCTGAATGCGTTTAATACTGTGGTAAGTCAGTTATTATCTATTGATATTAAAATTTCAGATGAAGATAAGTGCATCAGTCTATTGTGTTCTCTACCAGATTCGTGGGATAGTCTGGTTATTGCAATAGGTAGCAATGCAACTGCTTTACAGTTTGATGAAATAGTCTCAGCCTTGCTGATGGAGGAGATGAGACGGAAGAATATGGAAAACCAGAATGGTGATGCCTTGTCTGTACGAGGACGGTCCTAGAACAGAAAAAAAAATAAGTCATCGAGTGGGAGATCTAAATCTAGAGGGAGATCTAAATCTCCAGGAAAACCTACAAAGGTGGTGTGTTGGAAATGCGGAAAGGAAGGACACTTCAGAAGGGATTGTAAATCTAAAGCTCCTGATAAAGGAAAGGGATCTGATGATGCTCCTTCTGCAGAGGCGAAAACCACCTCAGATGAAGGTGGGGATGTGTACTTGGATTCTTCAAGTACACATGTAGATCATGAGGCATGGTTGATTGACTCAGGTGCATCCTTTCACTTCACTCCCCATAGAGAGTGGTTCTGCGAGTATGAGAAATACGATGGTGGTGATGTCTTCTTAGGAGATGATAGGAAGGCTAGAATCATTGGTCGGGGAAAAGTAAAGTTGAAGTTGCAAGGTGGAAGGGTTAGAACACTTCCGGGTGTTCTACATATTCCTGCATTGGCCAGAAATTTGATTTCTGTAAGCAAGTTGGATGATGCAGGTGTAAAGACGGTGTTCGAGAAAGATACCTGCAATATGGTTCGAGGAGCACTGATATTGATGCGGGGAGTTCGGATTGGAACTCTGTACAAGCTGCAAGGTAGCACTATTGTTGATGGGTGCAATAGTTCTATGGTTCCTGAAAATGGAGTAGAAAATCTAGTGGTCTCTGGAGAGAAGACCATGTTGTGGCATCAAAGGCTTGGACATATTGGAGAGAAGGGCCTTCGAATACTTCATGGTAAAGGTATGGTAGAAGGTATGAATGATAGCTCTCTGGATTTTGATTTCTATGAAAATTGTGTGTATGGGAAGCAGAATCGAGTGAGTTTCCCCTCTGGTGGTAAGAGGACGAAACAGATATTAGAGCTTGTGCACAGTGATGTGTTTTGACCTGTGAAGGTTCCATCACTGGGTAAGTCTGTGTACTATGTATCATTCATAGATGACTTCTCAAGGAATACATGGATATATTTCCTTAAGAAGAAATCTGAAGTCTTTGACAGGTTTAAAGAATTTAAGGCTCTGGTGGAAAATCAGACAGAGAAGAAGATAAAGGTGCTGAGAACAGATAATGGTGGAGAATTTTGCAGCAAGGAATTTGAAGAATTTTGTAAGAAGTGTGGTATAGCACGGCAGAAGACTACTCCATATACACCTCAGTAAAATGGAGTCGCAGAAAGAATGAACAAGACGTTGATGGAAAGGGCAAGAAGCATGCTCAGTGGTGCCGGGTTAGGACAGGAATTCTGGGCAGAGGCGGTGGATACTGCACGTTACCTGATCAACAGATCACCCTCATCAGCGTTGGAGGATAAGACTCCACAAGAAGTATGGACTGGTAAGAAACCCTCTCTTTCACATCTGAGGGTATTTAGATGTGATGCATATGTACATGTTCCAAAGGAGAAACGAACCAAGTTGGATAGTAAATCTGAAAAGTGCATCTTTATTGGGTATAAGGATGGTTTAAAGGGTTATAAGCTTTGGAACCCAGTCACACGGAAGGTTGTGTACAGCCGAGATGTGGTGTTCAGAGAGGTAAAAGATGTTATTCAATCTGAAGTCCAACCAAAGGAACCGGAGAAGATAGAGTTTGAGCCAAAGGAGGAAGAATCAGACTCTGCAGCAGAGGAGGAATCAGAAGATGAAGAGCCACAAACTCTGGCTGTGAGAAGATCAGGTCGAGAAAGAAGGCAGCCAGAAAGGTATAGTCCATCTGCTTTCAGTTCAAATTTTGCTTTGTCTGTTACTGATGATGATCCCAGAACTGTGAAGGAAGCAGTGGATTCAGAGGATGGAAAACTCTGGAAAGAGGCCATGGTTGATGAAATGGCATCTTTGCACAAAAATGAGGCTTGGGATCTGGTAGAGTTGCCGGCTGGAAGGAAACCCATTGGCAGCAAATGGGTGTTCAAGAAGAAGACTAATGCAGAAGGAAATGTGGAGAAATACAAAGCTCGGTTGGTAGCAAAAGGTTATTCCCAGGTGTCGGGAATTGATGTTGGTGATATTTTTTCTCCTGTTGCCAAGGTAGCTTCTATTAGATTACTTTTATCTGTTGCTGCTGCTTTTGATTTTGAGGTAGAACAGATGGATGTGAAGACAACATTTCTTCACGGGGATTTGGAAGAGAAAATCTACATGAGGCAACCTGAAGGCTTTGCGGTGAAGGGTAAGAAAGAACTGGTATGCAAGTTAAAGAAGTCTCTGTATGGGTTAAAACAGTCACCAAGGATGTGGTATCATAAATTTGATACATTTATACGAGGACTTGGCTTCACCAGAAGCAAAGTAGATCATTGTGTGTATTTTAAATTAATTGGTGACCATGTTATTTATCTGGTCTTGTATGTGGATGCTATGTTGCTGGTTGGAAATGACAAAGAAATTATCCAGGATTTGAAGACCCAATTGTCCTCCAAATTTGAAATGAAAGATCTTGGTGCTGCAAACTATATTTTGGGCATGGAAATTAAAAGAGATCGGGCAAAGAGGAAGCTCTGGTTAAACCAGAGGAAGTATGTCGAGACAATACTGCAGAGGTTTAATATGCTGGATAGTAAACCGGTGAAGGTTCCTATTCCTGTAGGTGTGAGGTTATCTGCTGAACAGTGTCCCAAGACACAAGAAGAGGAAGAGGACATGTCCCGTGTTCCATATGCAAGTGCAGTCGGTAGCCTGATGTATGCAATGGTCTGTACTAGACCAGACATTGCACATGCAGTGGGAGTATTGAGCAGGTTTATGTCAAAACCTGGGAAGGAGCACTGGACAGCAGTGAAGCGGGTTTTGAGGTATTTGCGTGGCACTAGTGATTATGGTTTGTGCTACCAAGGAAGACCAGGATTGGACAGAGTGTTGGATATTCATGGTTTTGTTGATGCAGACTGGGCTGGAGATTTGGATCAGAGAAGATCTACAAGAGGGTATGTTTTTTAACCTATTTGGAGGTGCAGTCAGTTGGATGAGTAAGAAACAATCTGTAGTGGCACTATCAACTACAGAGGCAGAATACATGGTAGCCACTCATGCGAGCAAGGAAGAAGTTTGGTTGCAGAGATTGTGTTCAAGTATGGGGTTAGTACAGGGAGCTATAAGAATAGACTGTGACAGCCAAAGTGCAATTTTCTTGGCAAATAATGCTGCTTATCATTCAAAGACAAAGCACATTGATGTTCAGTATCACTTTGTGAGGGATATGATAGAAGACAAAAAGGTGTTGCTGGTAAAGGTGGACACTTTGAAGAATACTGCAGATGCATTGACAAAATCTGTGAGCTCTGAGAAGTTCTCTTGCTGTAGAGAAACAATGGGTGTTTCAGGGCTAGAAAAATGACTAAGCTCTCCTGTGGCCCCATGTGGAAAGAAAACAACAAGTGGGAGATTGTTGGGTTGTGTTATATTCTTTCCACGACTAACCTTCGTAGTGAAACAGGGGGTTAGAGGGGGGCGGTAGCCCCCCTTCGTTGCGCCGATTGTGCAGCAGGGGCGGCAGCCCCCCTTGTCCGGGGGGTTTGAGGGGGGCGGGTAGCCCCCCTCTACGGGGTCCGGGGCAGCGCCCCGGGAAAATTTTTTTTGGACCCTATATTAGGTTGGGCGAACCTACCTATGGTTTTGTGCATGATTTTCGCACATGGTATTGGACGCGATGGTTTTTTCGGTCGAAGGTATTGGATGCTTCGGCATGTATAAATATGTATTGTAACATTGAAAGGAACATAAGGAAAAATCAAGCTGGTAGTCCCGGTTTTGGGATCCAGGGAAAAAAAAATCTGTGCATATGTGTTTTATGGGTTATGCTCTCACATTGTTTAAGAATTCGTATGCAGGTAATTTCTGTACAGGGTTAAAACCTACAGCATTTTAGGAATTGTACATCTACATCACACGGTGAACCTGAAAGGAAAATCTCTTAAGCAAGATCAACTATAAAATAAATTTAATGAATCTAACAACGCTTTGGAACCTAACGCACAACATCTAGAAGTCTAGGCTAGAGACGTATTCCAGCGTCGTAATGCCTAGTAACTGTTGTTCTCACTATTGGTTGGGTGATTCCTCCACTTTGAGACGATAAGTGCCAGTACGGACTTGTGCTCCCATGTACTGATGAAAAGAAATCTTGGGGTAAGCCCAAAATCTCCTTTCATGTATAAATTTCGAACTGGACCTGTGGGTTATGGCCACCAAGTCCGGTCAGAAGCGTTTTAAAACTGTAAACCTTTTCATTTTTTATTTACGCAGATCTACATTAAAACCAGGCACTCCATATATAAAAAAATACATGGGAAACTATATAAAATTCTGACGCTCCGATCTGACCGATCCTTCACTATAATCACTTCGAAAATCGGAATTCAGCGAAGGCGCTTTCAGTTTTCTGTGTTCATCACAATTCCGATGCGATGTAAGTCTTCCATGCTCCAATTCGATTCAATCGCAATCGATTCACTCCAAACAAACAAATATTTAACAATTCACATCCTACCCTTTATCAATGTAATGCAACTGCCCTTATAAACCTTGGCAATCACACTCCACACAACTTCAATTCAAGGCAAAACTCCATTGCTCCGATCTTATGCCAATATGAAAACCCTCCGATCTGATTTGTAACTGATCGCATCCGTTTCTGTTGAATATATAGGAGTCTCTGTGGTTCTGATGCGATGTCACTTACTCTGCTTCTCTACAGTCACCGTCATCATGTACAGCAAACCTGATCTTCAGTTCGATCACAGTTTTCATTCATACCATTCTCGGCACGAGCTCCATTTGAAATCTCGCTCTTTAGAACTTTCTACTGTGGCAATTAACCCAATCCATCGTTGGATCCATTTGCCACAAGGTCGATGCAATGAAAGCCTTTGCTGCTCCCATTTAAAGGTGTTACGATGTGGAATGGTTCTCTGCGCCACACTCTGTAACAGATTTATCACACAGTTCATATAAATTCTGGCATCAACAGACAATCACATATAACGTTTAAACGAATATTTTGATCGCCATCAATCTTCTAAGTGATCGATGACCAATCAAGCTCACAACACAGAATTTCAACCATACATTCAAACTGTAAAAACTCATAATTCAATAGACAGCAAATCGACATAATTTATAGTGTTTATTATATACAAAAGACCACTGATCTAAGGCGTTGCAGCCTTAGCCAATAAATCCACACCGATTACATTGTATTTTCCTCCCCCCATCTCATGCATACATACTTGCTTATAAAGTATTTACAAGGCGTGAATCAGTTAAGATCCACAAAATTGCTCCTGAAATCACTCAACAACTTACTTAAATCTCTCATTTTAAATCAATTTAAGAGTAGATCTTCCATTTGTTCAGTTTCACTGTCAACGTCCTCCTCGCTCAGCTTCGGATTCCTCTTCAATTTTCGAGGAGTTAGATGCTCCTGCATCAGACTCCCGAGGTAAAAAAAAATATTGATGACCTCCTAGTCATATTCTTCGCCTGGTCCTCAGCAATTCTACCCACTGTATCTCTTCAGTGGAACTGCCTTCATGATCTTCTGTGAGCTGCAACCAACCTCTGCAGTAACAGTCTCCTTCTGTTACACGATACCTCACCAAGCCCTCCGCACTCGGTCTTTTGGCATCCTTCTGGTTCTCTTCTCTGGAACCAACTGAGCACACCTTGCTCTAGGTTGCTGCAAATCTTCTCACCTTCCGTTGTCGCCATCTGCACAACGGTAAGACCATAAACTCTCCAGCTTTAGCACAACTGTACCTCCTGCTTCTTCTTCTTTCTCTCTGGAATCCTTCTCCTCGCAGGAAACTTTCCCTGCTCTGATACCACTTGATGAAAAGAAATCTTGGGGTAAGCCCAAAATCTCCTTTCATGTATAAATTTCGAACTGGACCTGTGGGTTATGGCCACCAAGTCCGGTCAGAAGCGTTTTAAAACTGTAAACCTTTTCATTTTTTATTTACGCAGATCTACATTAAAACTAGGCACTCCATATATAAAAAAATACATGGGAAACTATATAAAATTCCGACGCTCCGATCTGACCGATCCTTCACTATAATCACTTCGAAAATCGGAAGTCAGCGAAGGTGCTTTCAGTTTTCCGTGTTCATCACAATTCCGATGTGATGTAAGTCTTCCATGCTCCAATCCGATTCAATTGCAATCGATTCACTCCAAACAAACAAATATTTAACAATTCACATCCTACCCTTTATCAATGTAATGCAACTGCCCTTATAAACCTTGGCAATCACACTCCACACAACTTCAATTCAAGGAAAAACTCCATTGCTCCGATCTTATGCCAATATGAAAACCCTCCGATCTGATTTGTAACTGATCGCATCCGTTTCTGTTGAATATATAGGAGTCTCTCCGGTTCTGATGCGATGTCACTTACTCTGCTTCTCTGCAGTCACTGTCATCATGTACAGCAAACCTGATCTTCAGTTCGATCACAATTTTCATTCATACCATTCTTGGCACGAGCTCCATCTGAAATCTTGCTCTTTAGAACTTTCTACTGTGGCAATTAACCCAATCCATCGTTGGATCCATTTGCCACAAGGTCGATGCAATGCAAGCCTATGCTGCTCCCATTTAAAGGTGTTACGATGTGGAATGGTTCTCTGCGCCACACTCTGTAACAGATCTATCACACAGTTCATATAAATTCCGGCATCAACAGACAATCACATATAACATTTAAACGAATATTTTGATCGCCATCAATCTTCTAAGTGATCAATGACCGATCAAGCTCACAACACAGGATTTCAACCATACATTCAAACTGTAAAAACTCATAATTCAATAGACAGCAAATCGACATAATTTATAGTGTTGATTATATACAAAAGACCACTGATCTAAGGCGTTGCAGCCTTAGCCAATAAATCCACACCGATTACATTGTATTTTCCTCCCCCCATCTCACGCATACATACTTGCTTATAAAGTATTTACAAGGCGTGAATCAGTTAAGATCCAAAAAATTGCTCCTGAAATCACTCAACAACTTACTTAAATCTCTCATTTTAAATCAATTTAAGAGCAGATCTTCCCTTTGTTCAGTTTCGCTGTCAACGTCCTCCTCGCTCAGCTTCGGATTCCTCTTCAATTTTCGAGGAGTTAGATGCTCCTGCATCACGTACCGTCAAGTATATTTTGGGAGACCACAATAGGCTTAATCCTTTATCTATAGGAAGTCGTGTCTGCCGCCCTATCGATCGCAATGCACTGAACACAGCATTCGGGAAGATTGACTGCCGTACCGTAAAAAGTATTCTGCAGTTTTGTGATTGGTTTGGTAATCCCTCTGCCTAGATTTCCAGAGCAGTCCCTTTCGTTCCTTTTCAGACTCCTTAACAGAAAAGGTCCATCTGAGCACTTGTCACTTTAGGCTCATTAAAAATCGAAGGCGACTAGAGTCATCTTTTGTTTTTTCTCGACTCTTTAAAATTGAAAAAACAATTTGTGTCAAAGCGTCTAAAATTCATCTAATTCGGAAACATACTTCCCCTTGATTTTTAGTTGATCGAGTAATCCGCAATCATGGAAGAAAGTCAATTGAAACCCCATCGTTCGTGGAGGCTTACGAGTCAACCATCTTTGTCTCCAGAATCGAAACTATTACGGACAAAGCGAACTCGTTTAACCGGTTCCAAATCCCCTGGTAAAGTTAGAACAAGTGTTCCAACAACATCAGAGACTCCGGTTACTCCAAACATTTCTGGTATCCCTCCCTTTACAGAAGAAGTTCAGCAGCCACTGAAGGATAGTAGTACTGATCCTAGTATGAGGGTAAACACTTGTGTTACTGAACCAGTTCCACCTACAACCGGTTCGGAGAGTGTTGTTCCCCAAACATCAGTCATTGCAGATTCCATACCTTCTTCGGCACTAGAATTATTTTATGGACCTGACGATCTACCTCTTCCACCTGGTCTGATTGCTATAGAAGAGATTGTGGAGGATCCTCCATCTAGTACTCCATCGCAATTTGGGGTCGGGATCTCTCTGTATCCTTCTTCCTCAGAAATTTGTCTATCGCTAGCGGAAGCTCCTGTAGAATCGCTAGGTAATCTTTTGGATAGACTAGAAATGTCTGAACAACCGTCGATATCTAGGACTGTGTCATTTGACACAACGATGGCAGAACTTCCTGCTGTCACTCCAACAATGTTCGCCGGCATACCATCTCTCCCAACTAGCTCTCAATCGGTAGAAGGGGCCCACTCAGGGGCTATTTCGACAGTATGGTCCGTTCCTGTTTGTTCATCCGGAATAGTATCCGGAAACTCTTATGTTGGGTCTCAACAAATTGATCCCTCAGGATGTCAATTTGGGCAGTCTGGTTCTCAAGGGCAAACCATTCCTTTAAGTATCGGATTACCGCCGTATGGAGGGCAGTATACCCTTTCATTGTCTCCTCTGGGAGGACAGTCATACGGTAGTTCACAACAAAATTCAGGTTATACTGGAATTACATCTAGTGGTTGGGTACCGATACTACCTCAAAACCCAAGAGTTGTATATTCGATGCAATAATGTTTACCTATGTCGAACATACCAACTACACCAGCTATTGTGACGGTGTCGCAAGTACAAGCGCTGCCTATTATATGCCAACCTCAGGTTTCTCAGGTTGTAATGCAACAGCCTCTTGACCCTGTGACTCAACCACAATCGCCGACTGGTGGAATGACACAGGCCCAAACGGGTACAATTACCCCTCATCTTGGTCAAACAGTTAGTATCGGGCAACAACATATGGCTTCACAACCATGGCTAGTGCAATACCAACAACCACAATTCCAACAAGTATACCAAGGATCTGAGCAACAAATATTTGCAAATAGTGGGCAGCCGTATATTCAAAACGGTCAAAATCAACCATTTTACAATGGTTATGCCCACCAACCTTACCAAAGTTACCAGCATCAAATGCATTATGCTGGTATGCAAAGACCAACTGCTCAGGCGATTCCATCTTATCCTGGGTATGCTTCGCCTAACCTGAATCAACAGTTACCCTTCGTGGCGACTTTAGAGTTACCAGACCTAAATCGGTTAACAAATGATCCAATCGCTTACGCTCCTTGGTGGCCAGCGATTCCGCATAAACTTCCGCCAGATATTCCTAAATTTAATGGAAATCCGGGTGAAGATCCATCGAATCATGTGATGAATTTTCATCTATGGTGTTCATCAAACACCCTAAACGATGATTCGATTAGACTTCGCCTTTTTCAGAGGACGTTAACTGGTCCGACAGCCAAATGGTATATCGAATTGCCCAGAGCTTCGTTTGACAACTTCAATACCCTAGCCACAACCTTTTTAACCCATTTTCAGTTACCGATAAGGTACGAAACGGGAACAGAACTTCTTACCAATTTCAAACAAACAACGGCCACGCACATATCTGATCATATTCATGAGTGGCGACGTCGTCGTAGAATGGTAAAAATGTATGTTCCTGATCAGCTTTTAGCTGAATGGCTTATTAAGTCTTTGTTACCTTCCATTACAGAAGATGTGGCAAAAGGGGGAGTCGTCACCGAAGAGCAAGTTATTGCTCGTGCACAATATTTAGACTTGATTTACACTCAGTCTGGCATGCTCTACGATAAAATACCTGACGTTCCCAGACCGGAACTCTCGGTCCCTCCTCCTCCTAAATCGAACAATGACTCTCATGCCGGCGATGGTGTGATTGGCGCGATAGACACGAAATCGACAAAGGCTACATCTAAAAAGGCCCGTAAGATTTCCAGTCAAAATGAAAAAGAGGAAATTCTTGCCTCGGAAGTAAATTCCGTCTCGACAGATAAAGGCAAAAAAACCCAACAACCAGGAGGCAAGAAGAAAAACAAAGGGAAGAAGAAGAAGCATGAGGTATCATCACCTGAAAAATCTTCTACAAACCCTTCTGGAAATAGGAAACCAAATCATCCATGCTTTATATGCGATGAGGATCATTGGACATCAGATTGTCCGTATAAAGCTGAGCTTAAAAAAATATTCAAGAATACAAAGACCTCAGCAGTATTACTGATCTGTTTCCGAATCCAGGAACAAATCTGGTTGACAGTGGAAATGCTTCCCTGTCTCAAGTGCTGATGTTGTCAGTTTCCAAACAAAAAAATTATGCTTTGATATCGACAAGGAACAAAGATTACAGGAATCCACAGCTGCCGAACAACAAGGATAAAGATCAACCTAGTAGTTCGACAACAACTTCAACAGAAGTTGTGCCGCCCATCATTCCTGAACTGACAATAAAACCGCCAAAGGGATTCGTACACAAGTCGACATTTAATCCTCATGCTAGAGCAACATAGCATTATAATATAGTGGAAAATCTGGCTCAATCGCCATCCGCTATGTCGACACTTGAGGTACTGCAAAATTGCCCATCCCAAAAGCAGGCTTTATTATCAGCTATCGGTGGGATAGACCCAAAGGATTCCAATCTTGTATCCTTTAATCATAAAGGATACGATCCTCAGTTACCAGCCCAACTAGCTTTCCTCGTTCAAGTGAAAGCCCTCAACAAAACTGTTCATCGAACAATTATTGATGAGGGGGCATCTACATGTATTATGTCGATGAGTTGCTGGAAAACATTAGGATCTCCAACCTTGTCGCGATCTTCGATGACATTAAAAGCATTCGACGGATGAACATATACCCCATATGGTATTCTAAGTAACTTGCAGGTTGAACTAGGAGGGAAAACAGTAGAAATAGATGTCGAAGTAATCGACGGAAACCTCGATTACAACATCCTACTGGGAAGACCATGGATATATGCTATGGCTACTGTTGTGTCGACCTATTTTAGGAAGATTGCATTTCCCTTTCAAGGAGGGATTGCAATCTTCAATCAACAAACCTTCCTCCCCAATGGTTCTCAAGTTACGAGAAGCATTCCAATGATCCATGGAAGCCCCCATTTGCTTCAAAATATCGGAGTAGGCCTACTAAAAGACCCTATCTTAATGGGAACTTTTGCCCTTCCACCTCCGATAAATCTGGCAGAAGTAGCATCAGTAGGAACTTGCAATATGATATCTTCGATTGAAAAGATCTCAGAAAACGATATAAACATGGATCATATGCAGGTATTGCCCCCAAGCCCAACAGAAATATTGTAGAAATCAATGTTCCTAGCATGGGAGGCAAACCCAAATCAACACTCATCAAGCATTTGGATAGATAGGTCTAAGGTATATGGCATCCGTTCAGATCCTTGGTCGCGAGTGCATTACACCGACGAAGGAATTGTTCAATCAATGGTAATTGAAGGGGCACCATGGGAAGATTACCACCATCATTCCCTTCTTCTGGATTGTGAAGAAGATACTCCTGATGACCTTCATCATCCCTCAGTTTTTGATTTCCTATAAAAAACTGTAAACACGGTGGATTCTGAGTGAAACTTGTCCAACATTGAAGAGACTATCGCCATAAATATCTCGACCAAAACAGATGTTGTGGGGAATATTTATGTTGGCAAATGTTGTTCTCCTTAAGAACTGGAAATATACAACGCTCTTTTTCGCGAATTCAGAGATGTCTTTGCCTGGTCATATAATGAAATGCTAGGCATTAACTCGAGTATCGTTGAACACGAAATCAAGATGTATCCAGATGTCAAACCACTACGACAACGGCTACGGCAGGTGCACCCCAAGAAAGACGCTGCCATCAAGGTGGAAGTTGAAAAGCTCCTCCATGCTGGTTTCATTTATCCGGTTCCTCTAACCGATTGGGTGTCGAACATTGTTCCTGTTATGAAAAAACAAGGAATGATTAGAGTGTGCATCGATTATAGGGATGTAAATCAAGCTTATCCAAAAGAAAACTACCCTACACCCTTCATTGACCAGATAATTGATAAGTGCGCCGGATGCGAAATCTTTTAATTATGGATGGATTCTTTGGGTATAATCAAATAAATTTCCGCCCACAGGACCAGTCAAAGACTGCATTTATTTGTCCGTGGGGCACATTCGCATATCTAAAATTACCCTTTGGTTTAAAGAATGCAGGGGCAACATTTCAGAGGGCAATGAATTATGCCTTCCATGACATCAAAAACATCGTTCAACCATATCTCGATGACCTTCCGGCTCATTCGCGAAAGCGGACTGATCATCCGCAGCATCTAAGAGCGATATTTCTATGTTTCCGACACTACAAGATACGACTCAATCCACACAAATGTGTGTTCTGTGTCAGTTTTGGTCGTTTACTTGGCTTTGTAGTCTCAAAGGATGGGATTCATCTCGACCCATGTAAGGTTCAGGCAATCATAAATTTGCCTCCACCTTCGAATTTGCTTTAGATTCAGAAACTCCAAGGGAAAGCAAACTTTCTAAGGAGATTCATTCCAAATTACGCCGAACTTGCTAATGGTTATACACGTCTATTGAAAAAGGAAGTACCCTTCATCTGGGATCAGGTTGCGCAAGCTTCCTTTGATGCTTTAAAAGAATCCCTAATGAAAGCATCATTAATGTATGCTCCTGATTATCAAAAAGACTTTAACCTGTATCTGGCTGCAGCAGATACAACCATCGCAATGGTTTTAGTTCAAGAAGACAACGGAATTGAACATCCTATATATTATTTGAGTAAAAAACTAAATGATACAGAAAGCAAATATTGTTATGTAGAAAAGCTAGTGCTAGCAGCTGTTCAAGAGGTACAGAGATTTCGACACTATGTCCTCTTTCGAAAAACTACCATTTTGTCAGATTGCAACCCCATGACTTATATATTGTCGCGACAGTTGCTGGGGGGAAATATTCAAAATGGATAGCAATTCTACAAGAGTTTGATCTGGAATTTGTAAAATCCAAATCAAAGAAAGCCCTTGTTTTCGCAGAATTATTATGCGATCTCCCATCGTCGTCCAACGATGAAACATCCGAAGAAACTATCGTGGATGAATCTTTGTTTTTGATATCTTCAAGCAGTCCGTGGTATGGAGATATAATCATTTATCTCCAAACCCAAAAATATAGGCCTAATACCTCCCGCTCCGAAAAAAAACGTATTCGATACCAATCAAAAGACTACATGATCGTCGGTGATACACTTTACCGTCGTGGTGTCGATACATTTATGAGGAGGTGCCTCACCCATGAGGAGGCTAAAAAAGTCCTGAATGATTGCCATTCAGGCGCGTGTGGGAGGCATCAATCCGGTTACACTACGACACAAATTTTTTTACAAGCAGGATACTTCTGGCCAACAATGTTCAAAGATTGCATAACTGCAGTCAGAAGTTGCCATGCCTGTCAAATTTTCGATAGCAAAACAAGAAGACCACCCGCACCTCTGCAACCAATAGTTGTTGTTGGGCCATTCGCCAAATGTGGCATCGATTTCATGACATGTAACCCCACCTCGACCGAGGGGCATGGATATATCATAGTCGCAATTGACTATTTTACCAAATGGGCCGAGGCGATGCCTACATTAGATAACATTGGTGAAACAGCTACCCTTTTCTTTTTCAATCATGTAGTCGCCATATTCGGCGTCCCACAGGCTATAGTCATAGATCATGGATTGCATTTTCGCAATTACATGATGGTCGAATTAGCTGCCAAATTATGGTTGTCGCATGACAGCTCTACTCCATATTACCCACAAGCCAACGGACAAGTTGAAGCAATCAACAAGGTCCTGAAGCGCATGCTACAAAGGATGATTGGAGTTCACAAAAGGAGTTGGCACCTGATCCTGTACTCAGCCTTGTGGGCATACCGAACATCAGTAAGGAATGCGACTGGGTTTACACCTTTCCAACTGGTGTATGGCCTAGAAGCAATCTTACCAGTTCAGTGTGAAATCTCATCCCTCAAACTCGCAATCGACCTTCTCCTCGGAACTTCAGAAGAGGAGGCTCGTTTCTTGGAACTAATCCAATTGGATGAAACCCTTCGTGATGCCGCTTTGGCTAACGAAGCCCATAAGAAACGAGTCAAGGCGCAGTTCGACAAGAATGTCAAACCCCGTGTCTTCTCAGAAGGTGACTTGGTCTTGCTTTCTGACCAAGAATCCGATAAATTGGGAGCAGGTAAATTCAAGTCTTTATGGATGGGCCCCTATATTGTTAAGCGAGTGTTAGTAAAAGGAGCCTACGAGTTAATGGATTATGACGGGATCCCACTGACACAACCTCGTAACGGTTGTACCTTAAGCATTACTATGCATGATTCAGTATGGTAACATATATGATTTTGTTACATTTTTGTTTTCACTATTTGTTTTGGTCAAGTAAATCCACTTTTTACATTTGTCGCAGATGTCAAACCTATTGGAATCATTTGTTGGGTATGCCGACGGAGCGAGTCGTAGTTCGCGGAACCTATCTTCTGCGGCCTCGGCCATTTTTGATCCAAGCGGCGAGTTAGTAAGTCTCAGAGGGGTATGTATTGGTCGATCAATGAATAACATCGTTGAATATAGCGCGTTGATAGAACTTCTCTCTGATGCCATCACACATGGAATATGCCAACTGGTCGTCAGGCTAGACTCACAGCTTGTCATACTACAGCTCACGAGTATCTACTCCGTCCGAAATCTGCTATCTATCGCATGTTCCTAAAGGTCAAGATTTTGGAAAGGCAATTTGATCTTATTCAATATCAACATATTTCCAGAATCTTAAACACATTAACTGACTCATTATCAAATTATGTGTTAGATAGACATTTGCAACATTTATAAAAAGAAGCATCTCATCAATATTTGCGTTAGGATCATGCAACTTAACCAAAATAGAACTCTGAAAATCAAAAATATATATATAACTGTTTATGGTTTACACATAATGTTCTGTAACCAAGAAAAAATTGTTCAAATGACCCAAAACTCAAAACGCTAGGGGGCACCCTAGTCTAATGATGCTCGTGATAACAAGTCACCGCCTGTGCAATCATGCGTAAAAGCCTAGTCCATCGACTTGGCACACCAGTAGTATGTCGCTGCAACCTCAAAGGCAGTTCGTTAGTCCTCACATCTAGAATACCGAGAGTGAGGCCCTCGACCTGATCCTATAATGCGGAAAGAGTCTCGACCACATCAAGGTCGCGAAGGATAGCCCTTCCAAAAGCCTCTCCTGCTGGGGCGACAACTGGCACTCTCAGGCGTACTACTGGCCGAACAGGACCAACATCTTCATGAGCACATGAGTTCTGATTAGTCTTGACAGAGTAAAGCATGAGAACATTATAAAAGAAAAACGATAAACAAAAATATGGTCAAGAATTTACCAATGGCACCCCACTGTTCGCCAGCCGGCAGTACCAAATCTGGGTCACCCCAAAAGTCTATACCAGCATATGGATAATCAGAATAAACCATCTCCTGATGATCAAACCACCCGAAGAAGGTAACAGAAAAGGAAATCTGAGACTGACCAGCATGCCTAGACATATGGTCGACCCATCTCTACATACGTTGTTACAGGGAAAAGTGTCTATTTAGAACTGCTCTATCCCACTAAGGTGTGACAGCTGCCTTAGAAACAAACAGAGAAAAACAACTTTTGTTTTTCCTTTATGAATTATAGATAGAGAGGAACAGAAAGACCAACCTCTATCTTGCGCTAATCCTTCGATTCGATCCCTCTCTTCTTTGATAGTCCTCAGCCACCTGCTCCCTTGCACGCCCAGCTTCACAAAGTACCTGTAAGATCACAGAAGCATAGCACTATACAAAGGCATGATCTATAATCATAAACAATCTAGGATCAGATGTAAATTGACCATACAAATGTAACAAGCATCAATGATACAAAATCATGGAGGAAAACTCAAATAGTTTTTATTGATAAACAAGAAAATATCCAGGAGGAGTTACAACCAGTTGTTCTGACCCAGCATCAACCTCCCAGCAAAGAAGCCCCTCTTCACCTCAAACAAAGCTTAGATCACCCAACAATCTGATGTTTGTCTCTAGAAACCAACAACAATTCCTTACAATATGCAAAATTCCAGCCTCCGGATCTCTGGGATGAGGGATCCATATATAGATATCTGTAAGGAGGATGAGTCAGCTTGTGATTTGATTAGTGTCTTCTCTTTGATATTTCTTGCTTCCACTTGGATATTGAGGGCCTCTTACTCATCCTTGGTCGAATTCAGTGAGGTAAGTTTCACAGGAGAAGATTCTGGAAGCTTCCATTGTCTCTCCACCTCGCGGAATGACACTGCCATTTGTCATTTCTCGCCCATCACACCCCACAGAAGGGACTTTTGAAATGCAACGCACCCTCACATTGTATTTAGGTGAGATGCAACACACTTAGCCAGTGGAGAAGCTGCAATGATCCTGTTTTGACCAATTCTGAGTAGTTTCTCATGGAGAACTTCTGGGAGAAGCTGTAATCTGTTGACCTTGTTCCTTTAGGGGTTAGAACAACACTTTTAGGGACTTAGGAGCCCTTGATTTATGGACATTTCATGTTTGGGGTTGCAGGGTCCAAAAATGTCTATAACATACGTGGTTCAGTCGGTGGAGGGAAACCGAGTGCAATATATTGCGGCTGCATCAGTGGTATCTTTTCCAAGGTGAAGGCGGTCAAAATAGAACCGTATCCAAAGTTCTTCAACCTCCCACTTTTCACCTTGGTCAACTGTTCTTTCATCACAAGGAGTACTGCGTCACACCAGTTGAACACCTTCGGTTCGAGACATTCCAAGGCGTACTGCATATAAGATCGGTTGGCCACATGAAGAGCCGCACCACCAGCCATCCTACCAAAAGTGAACAGAATGGTCCTCAAAGACCTGTCAGTGACATCTTGGATGATGATCTTGCCGTCTTTACTCGGCTGAGATCCCTCTCTGCAATACCTGTGAACATAATCTCTCACAGATTCACCTCCATGGGCCGAACCTGATAAAGAGATAGGGGCACCCCGCCTCGATAAGCCGGTCAAAAAATAGATGTCCACTATAGTCAAGGGGATGGATTTGCCCCTAATCTAGAACACCTGGTTGGTAGGATCCCAAGCATCGAGCAAATACTGCAGCAAGTTGATTTGTTGTCTCATGCTAGAGATGCGGAAAAACTTCAACAGGCCACAGTTCTGCAGTGCGGTTACTGTAACTGGACCATGTAAAGCAAGCATGTGATCTTCTTCATGCTCACGTTCTCACCATGTAATGGTCATCTTTCTCCAATGAATCTCTGAAAACAAACAAGAGACGAGTTAGATCCTGATTTGGTGAGAAACAGACAAAATTTCCATCAAAAACTGTGCATAAATTTCCTTCCTTGCGCTCATCGCACCTACAGTAGTGTTCTGGGTGTGTTGCATGTCAATTGGCCAGTAGACAGGCTAACATCCAACGCACCTTTCGATGCATAAAGGGTGTGATGGAGCCAGGGCGAGTTTTTCAAACCCCAGAGACTCAGAAAAACTAGAAATCAAGCTCAAAATGCAAAATGGAAAGGATGAAATGAAAGAGCTCAGGTTTAGTTCCTACCTGGTCCAGACGGCGCGGAAAATCGTCCACAGAATCTCCCGGAATCAGCTGATGAAAATCAAGGGGGAAAAGCACCTCCAAAGCTCCAACAAGCCAAATTTCAAATGAAATAGTAAAATGAGAGGTAAAAGCACTTTTAAATTACTTTTACGTAATTTGAGTAAAATATTAGTGTCTTAACTCATTTTTCAAACATATATTGTTCATTTCTAACTAGTTTGATGAAGCAATTGAGCATGCAGTGCAATCTTTGAAAGAACAGAGCTATTAATGGTAAAGTCAAAAAATGACCGTCACATCGAGCTGTTTTAACGCGGACTTCATGCTCGTTAAAAAAATAAACATAAGCAATGAACAAATGTTTCCCCCAGCATTTAAGCTCAATAAAAAATGAACCAATTCCCGGTAAATAACCATCGTGAATGTATTACTTCAGCCTTTTAAGCCTTGGTCGTGTTCTCATCATCACCTCCACTCTGTATTGGCCGATCATTCACCTCCATTTGATTGTTTACCCCTTTTGAGGAAGAAATGCGAAGAGTGATCCTATTAGCCATCCTTGTAACACTCCCGTGATTGGAAAATTCCAAACCTTACCTGGAATCAGCTGCTACCCAATTTTATCACTCGTTCCTCAAAGATGAGTCTCCTTTAAGCTCTTTTCAACTGACTCGTAAAATATGAAAAGATTGCCAAGCCATTAGCCTCTCCAGCTTGTTAAAGGGACCAGAAGTGCTATCCCTCCTTTAGATTTTAATCTTTTTGGACCTGAGGGATTATTAAACAAAAAGATCGAGTGCTTGTTTTATTCAGCTCGTTAAAAGTATCGAAAATTCATCCCTTCTGTATTGTTTTATACTTTTTCGGACTTAAGGGATTAGATGAAGAAAAAGGATTTTTGGAGTTTCCTTTACGTCCCTTTTCAGACTCTATAAAATTGAAAAGGACCAAGTTATCTTTGTCGTTAAACTCGTTAAAACCTAATAGTGACAAACTTGTCCATAACGGACAAGAACAAGTTTCACTATCGCTAGGCTCGTTAAAACATAGCGATGGGTTTGCCCGAAGGGAAAATTATAGAACAAGCATATTTTATCCTCCTCAAGCTTGACAAAAATAAATAGGTACTGGTCAGCAATGACTGGGGAAAAATTGGGAAAAAAACTTGAAGAAACTTTGTTGGTAGCAAGTCGCTCTTGAACATGACACTTTCACTCCGCATCCAAGTCGGGTTGGGTTGTTTCATTCACCGGTCACATCACCATGGTCACATCACACCATCCAGATTTGGGGTTAATGCTACCAATCCATCATGTCAGTGTCGCTGATATGTTCAAGAGAAGTCACTCAGAGAATTCACCTGTGCCTCACCCGCTGCAATACATTTACGCTCCATTCTTTCATGACCGCCACCCTAAACCTTATATCACCAGATCGTTTTCACCTACATTAAAATCATTTTCTCCTTTCCCTGTCATTGATGTGGGATTCATTAAGGCCCTCCTATGATGGATCGCTTCTTGTCGACATCAGCTCATTATCCAAGAAGTCGATCTAGGGACACCCCTTTCAGTACTTTGAAGTTTGCATGCCTCAATGGCAAGTTTCTCACTTCCGGCGATAGGTTTACATCAATGGCCTTCGACCGAAAGATTTTGCGTGGTGTTCGATGCCAAGTCCCTTATTCACACCACGTGAATTGTACTGTAGTACCTTGAGGATCATTATGATTATCGGTGATTCCTCTCGCGCCTGTTAACAGCTTACATCATTGGCTGGTAATCAAGCGATGTCTTTCCATGTTCGACTCCAGAACATCTCTCACATGGATCGACTTGTACTTTGAGTGAAGATCGAACGATATTGAAGACCCCAGATCTAGTTTCATCCATCCGAGCTGCGATATATATTCAGGAAAATAAAGACATCAAATGTACATCATTGCTGCATAGATAATCATCCAATCTATGGGACGATGGCTCCTCCAGAATCATCAGTCTACACTCAGACGATTGTCTGTCCTATGTACATGAAAATGAATTTATAAAGCTGAGCATGGGAATGCCCGCCTCAGCTAGATCATGAAAATATTATGAAGATAATGTATTGTATTGTATCTTATTACAGGTCTCCTCCCATCTTGAAAGAACTTCGGATCCTCATGATAAAGCATTTCACCCGACATCAAAAAAGATTAACGACCTCATGCTTTAAGGGGCAACTGTTATAGACATTTTTGGGCACTGCAACCCCAAGAATAAAATTTCCATAAACCAAGGGCTCCTAAGTCCCTAAAAATGTTGTTCCAACCCCTAAAAGAACAAGGTCAACTGATTACAGCTTCTCCCAGAAGTTCTCCATGAAAAACTACTCAGAACTGGTCAAAACAGGATCATTTCACCTGCTCCATAGGCAAAGTGCGTTGCACCTCACCTAAGTACACTCAGTGGGTGCGTTGCATTTCAAAAATCCCTTCTATGGGGTGCGATGGGCGAGAAGAGACAAATGGCAGTGTCAATCCGCGAGGTGGAGAGGCATGGAATCTTCCAGAAACTTCTCCTGTGACACTTGCCTCTCTGAATTCGACCAAGGATGAGTAAGAGATCATCAATCTCCAAGTCGAAGCAAGAACTATCAGAGGGAAGACACTAATCAAATCACAAGCTGACTCATCTCCCTTGCAGACATATATATATGGATCCCTCATACTAGAGATCCAGAGGCTGGAATTTTGCATCTTGTAAGGAATTGTTGTTGGTTTCTTGAGGCAACATCATAGTGTTGGGTGATCTAAGCTTTGCATGAGGTGAAGAAGGGCTTACTTGCTGAGAGGATGATGTTGGGTCAGAACAACTGGTTGTAACTCTCTTGGCTCTTTCTTGATTATCAATAAAGCTATTCAAGTTTTCCTCCATACTCTTGTGTAATCTATGTTTTGTGCATTTGTATGGTCAATTTACATCTGATCCTAGATTGTTTATGATAATAGATCTATGTTCTCGTATAGTGTTATGCTGCTTTGATTCTACAGGTACTCTGTAAAGCTGAGTATACAAGGAAGCAAGTAGAAAAGGACTATTAGAAGAGAGAGGAATCGAGCAAGGAACCAAGCACAAGACAGAGGTTGATCTCCTTTATTCTTCTCTCATTTATCTTTCATAAAGGAAAATGAAAGTAGTTTTACTTTGTTTGTTTCTAAGGTAGCCACCACACCTTAGTGGGATTAGCAGTTCTACATAGACACTTTTCCCTGTAACAGTTATGCTCTCGCATTGTTTATTTTATGTGTTTTAGAATTCGTATGCAGGTAATTTTTGTATAGGGTTAAAACCTATATTTGGTATCACAACTGTTTTGGCTTCAAGGAGATGTCTTTTTTGCTGAGGGGTTTCACTTGGGCCTGTGGTAGACCCTGTTCAGTGGGAGATCTACAGGATCGATTCTGGTGGTGAAAGAAGAAGGCGAGCAGTGGAAAGACAGAGATCGAGAAATTTAATGGTCAAAGTTTTGAGTTGTGGAAACTCAAGATGGAGCATATGTTGGTGGATAAAGATCAGTGGATCGCGGTAGATCTGGGTACTAAACCAACGGGAGTGTCCGATGAAGAATGGAAGAAGTTAGATCAGAAGGCAAAGAGCACAATATGATTGTGTGTCTCAGATTCAGTATTACTAAATGTATCAGGGGAAGCTACGGCTAAGGCTTTGTGGGACAAGTTAGGGACTTTGTACCAATCTAAGTCTTTGGTGAATAATCTGTTCCTGCAAAAAAGGTTGTATAACCTGAGGATGAAATATGGAGACTTGGTGACAGAGCATCTGAACACATTTAATACTGTGGTAAGTTAGTTATTATCTATTGATATTGAAATTTCAGATGAAGATAAGTGCATTAGTTTGTTGTGTTCTCTACAAGATTCGTGGGATAGTCTGGTTATTGCAATAGGTAGCAATACAAGTTCCTTACAGTTTGATGAAATAGTCTCACCCTTGCTGACGTAGGAGATGAGACAGAAAAATATGGAGAGTTAGAATGGTGATGCCTTGTCTGTACGAGGAAGGTCCCAGAACAAAAACAAAAATAAGTCATCGAGTGGGAGATCTAAATCTAGAGGGGGATCTAAATCTCCAGGAAAAACTGTAAAGGTGGTGTGTTGGAAATGCGGAAAGGAAGGGCACTACAAAAGGAACTGTAAATCTAAAGCTCCTGATAAAGGAAAGGGATCTGATGATGAAGGTGGGGATGTGTACTTGGCTTCTTCAAGTACACATGTAGATCATGAGGCATGGTTGATTGACTCAGGTGCATCCTTTCACTTCACTCCCCATAGAGAGTGGTTTTACGAGTATGAGAAATATGATGGTGGTGATGTCTTATTGGGGGATGACAAGAAGGCTAGAATCATTGGTTGTAGAAAAGTAAAGTTGAAGTTGCAAGGTGGAAGGTTAGAGCACTTCCAGGTGTTCTGCATATTCCTGCATTAGCCAGAAATCTGATTTATGTAAGCAAGTTGGATGATGCAGGTGTAAAAACAGTGTTCGAGAAGGATACCTGCAAGATGGTTCAGGGGGCACTGGTGTTGATGCGGGGAGTTTGAATTGGAACTCTGTACAAGCTGCAAGGTAGAATTTTTATTGATGGGTGCAACAATTCCGTGGTTCTTGAAAGTGGAGCAGAAAATCTAGTGGTCTCTGGAGAGAAGCCCATGATGTTGAATCAAATTCTTGGACATATTGGAGAGAAGGGCCTTCAAATACTTCATGGTAAAGATATGGTAGAAGGTATGAGTAATAGCTCTATGGATTTTGATTTTTGTGGAAATTGTGTATATGGGAAGCAGAATCAAGTGAGTTTTCCCTCTAGTGGTAAGAGGGAGAAACAGATATTAGAGCTTGTGCACAGTGATGTGTTTGGACCTGTGAAGGTTCCATCACTGGATAAGTCTATGTCCTATGTATCATTTAATGATGACTTCTCAAGGAATACATGGATATATTTCCTTAAGAAGAAATCTGAAGTCTTTGACAGGTTTAAAGAATTTAAGGCTCTAGTGGAAAACCAGACAGAGAAGAAGATAAAGGTGTTGAGGACAGATAATGGTAGAGAGTTTTGTAGTAAGGAATTTGAAGAATTCTGTAAGAAGTGTGGTATAGCACGACAGAAGACTACTCCATACACACCTAAGCAAAATGGAGTTGTAGCAAGAATGAGCAAGACGTTGATGGAAAGGGAAAGAAGCATGCTCAGTGGTGCCGAGTTAGGATAGGAATTTTGGGCAGGGGCAGAGGAGACAACATGTTACCTGGTCAAAAGCACGGGGGTTTCACTGGAGGAGCAATACCATACCACGTGAATTCATATTAGGGGATATATATTGAGGGAAAAATGACATAATATTAATAATGTAATAGGGGGTAAAGGGTTTTTATATTGGCAGGTTTAAGAGACGAAGCTCAAAGTTAATGAAAAAATATAAAGGGGGTAAAAAAAAGTCAATGAAAAAATGATTACCTACAATATCTAATGAAAGTAGGGGTTTTGTAAATTTGGAAGCTGTATTGGGTTGGTATTGGTAGGGGGTTAAACAATTTGATTTTTAGAGATATATTCCAATATTTAGTCAAATTAAGAGTATTGTTTAGTATGCCACGAACGCACGTGCTATGTAAGAGGTTCATTGAGTGAAGCCCCTGTGGTCAACAGATCATCTTCATCAGCGTTGGAGGATAAGACTCCACAAGAGGTATGGACTGGTAAGAAACCATCGATTTCACATCTGAGGGTATTTGGATGTGATGCATATGTACATGTTCCAAAGGAGAAACGAACCAAGTTGGATAGTAAATCTGAAAAGTGCATCTTTATTGGGTATAAGGATGGTTTAAAGGGTTGTAAGATTTGGAACCCAGTAACAAGGAAGGTTGTGTATAGCCGAGATGTGGTGTTCAGAGAGGTAAAATATGTTATTGAACATGAAGTCCAACCAAAGGAACCTGAGAAGATAGAGTTTGAGCTTAAGGAGGAAGAATCAAACTCTACAACAGAGGAGGAATCAAAATATGAAGAGCCACAAACTCCGGGTGTGAGAAGATCAGTTCGAGAAAGAAGGCAACCAGAAAGGTATAATCCATCTACTTTCTGTTCAAATTTTTCTTTATTTATTACTGACTATGATCTCAGAACTGTGAAGGAAGCAGTAGATTCAGAGGATGGCAAACTTTGGAAAGAGGCCATGGTTGATGAAATAGAATCTTTGCAAAAAAATGAGGCTTGGGATCTGGTGGAGCTGTCGGCTGGAAGGAAACCCATTGGCAACAAATGGGTGTTCAAGAAGAAGACAAATGCAGAATAAAAGGTGGAGAAATACAAAGCTTGGTTGGTAGAAAAAGGTTATTCCCAGGTGCCGGGAATTGATTTTAGTGATATTTTTTCTCCTGTTGCCAAGGTAACTTCTATTAGATTAATTTTATCTGTTGCTGTGCTTTTGATTTTGAGGTAGAACATATCGATGTGAAGACAACATTTCTTCATGGGGATCTGGAAGAGGAGATCTACATGAAGGAACCTGAAGGCTTTGCGGTGAAGGGTAAGAAAGAACTGGTATGCAAATTAAATAAGTCTCTGTATGGGTTAAAACAGTCACCAAGGATGTGGTATAAGAATTTTGATACATTTATACGGGGACTTGGCTTCACCAGAAGCAAAGTAGATCACTGTGTGTATTTTAAATTAATTGGTGACCGTGTTATTTATCTGGTCTTGTATGTGGATGATATGTTGCTAGCTGGAAATGACAAAGAAATTATCCAGCATTTGAAGAGCCATTTGTCCTCCAAATTCAACATGAAAGATCTTGGTGCTGCAAACTATATTTTGGGCATGGAAATTAGAAGAGATTAGATAAAGAGGAAGCTCTGGTTAAACCAGAGGAAGTATGTTGAGACAATATTGTAGAGGTTTAATATGCAGGATAGTAAACTGGTGAAGATTCCTATTGCTGCAGGTGTAAAGTTATCTGCTGAACAGTGTCCCAAGACACAAGAAGAGGAAGAGTACATGTCTCGTGTTCCATATGCAAGTGCAGTCAGTAGCCTAATGTATGCGATGGTCTGTACTAGACCAGACATTGCACATGTAGTGGGAGTATTGAGCAAGTTTATGTCAAAACCAGGGAAGGAGCACTGGACAACAATGAAGCAGGTTTTCAAGTATTTGTGTGGCACTAGTGATTATGGTTTGTGCTATCAAGGAAGACCAGGATTAGACAGAGTGTTCGATATTCATGGCTTTGTTTATGCAGACTGGGTTGGAGATCTGGATCAGAGAAGATCTACAAGTGGGTATGTTTTTAACCTATTTGGAGGTGCAGTCAGTTGGATGAGTAAGAAACAATCTGTAGTGGCACTATTAACTACAGAGGCAGAATACATGGCAGCCACTCATGTAAGCAAGGAAGCAGTTTGGTTGTAGAGATTGTGTTCAAGTATGGGGTTAGTACAGGGAGCTATAAGGATAGACTGTGACAGCCAAAGTGCAATTTTCTTGGCAAAGAACCTTGCATATCATTCAAAGACAAAGCACGTTAATATTTAGTATCACTTTGTGAGGGATATGATAGAAGACAAAAAGGTGTTTCTGGTAAAGGTGGACACTTTGAAGAAAAAATTAGATGCATAGACAAAATCTGTGAGCTCTGAGAAGTTCTCTTGGTGTAGAGAAACAACGGGCGTTGCAGGGTTGGATATGGCTAAGCTCTCTTGTGGCCCCCTGTGGAAAGAAAACAATAAGTGGGAGAATGTTGGGTTGTATTATATTCTTTCCATGACTAGCCCATGTAGTTAACCGGGGGGTTAGAAGGGGGGCAGAGCCCCCCCTTCATTGCACTGATTGCGTAGCAAGGGGGGTCACAAGGGGTTTGAGGGGAGTAGGTAACCCGACTCTATGGGGTCCAAGGCCCCGGAAAATTTTGTTTTTGGACCCTATATTAGGTTGGGTGGACCTACCTATGGTTTTGTGCATCATTTTTTGCACATGGTTTTGGACGCGATGGTTTTTGGTCCATGGTTTTGGACACGATGGTTTTCGGTCCATGGTATTGGATGCTTCGGCATGTATAAATATGTATTGTAACATTGAAAGGAACATAATGAAAAATCAAGCTGGTAGTCCCGGTTTTGGGATCTAAGGGAAAATCTCTGTGTATATGTGTTTTATGTGTTATGCTCTCGCATTGTTTATTTTCTGTGTTTTAGAATTCGTATGCAGGTAATTTCTATATAGGGTTAAAACCTACAAATGAGTGTGTCAAGTTATGTTCGGTTTTACATAGTAGTGGGGAGCAGTTGTCAAGTTGATTTGTCATAGAAGGTAACTTTACTATTTGTGGTTATCATTGATAGTTTTCAGAGTCTCCAAATTTGACCGAAAGTAGATCTATGTTACAACTATTAACTTTCAGTAATTAAATTATTTTCATGTTTGAAAAAATTAAAGAATTTAAATTTAAATGCATTTGTTCGGAATAAGGTTTTCACTACATCGTATATATGTGTCAAATTTTGCAAGAAATAGTTGTGTCAATTTATTCGTAACGCAAATTTGGTTCATTTTTACAAACTAGTGGGACCATTTGTCAAGTTAATTCGTCATATAGAATAATTGAATACATGTTGGCATAATAAAGCCACAATTCCACCCGGATGATGAAATTCTCTATGTGAACCAGTGAATTTTTTTTTGAAAAAATCCAATCTGGGGAGTGTTTGAATCTTTTTTATCTCTGGGGCACCAATAATTCTGAATCTTGATAGTTATAAGCAGAATTAAAAAAAAAAAATTGCTAGATTTTTAAAAATTCATGCATGAATTTCCATTGATTTTCGGGCAATTTTTTGGCCTCGTTAGACTAAGGAATTTTTTTATAGTTTTAGGGGTCTCCAAAATTGACCGCAAAAACAAAGGAAATTTGAGCACATTGCTGGTAAAATATGGTGGTGGTTTTTTGTAATTCAAGGTTACAATTGTCAATTTTCATGATCTTGGGTGTTAAAAAAAAAAACGTTTGCAGTGATTTTTAAAAATATCAGAAAATTTTCTAATGGGGTTTTTGATAATGATGGATCCATTCCCACTATTACAAAAAATATTAAAACACTTGTGTTTTCAGGTTTTTGCTAAACAAACAAACAAAAAATTGGCGATTTTGGGTCTTGTGGACGAATTTACTGGTTTGATAGACAATGTCTATTATTGCATATCATAAATTTTTGTTTCTTGCAGAACGTATATCAATAATTAAATGCATAGGATGCCTTTGGAATTTCTAAAAAATTTCCTATTATTGTTCGTAAATATTGGCTTCGTTATCTTTAATTGTTATTTATTCAAAGCATCATGTGTAATGGTTTTCACACGAGCAATAGTAACAATCATGTGTAGTAAAGAAAATAGATAATTGTAAAGTGAAATGGGATTTGAATATGTTATTCATTGATAGAGGGTTTTTTTTTCTTATTTGTTACAAACAAAAAATGGGTAGTAGGCAAGGGAAAGAGGTTGTTTGCAGTGATACTGTTCACTCACTTGTTGAGATTGATGATAACATTGATTGGTCAAGAATTTATGAGTGATATTTTAATCTGTCAACGAAAGAGAAAATATGTAAGAAGATTTGGAGTACCGGATTAGCAAATGTTGGTTGTGTTCCGAACGTCTTTGATTTCAGAGAAATTGTTTATCGTTGTGCAAATGATTTTGATTTCAAAATGATGGAAATTAAGCTAGGAGTGATAAAGATTTCTTTGAGTCCAAATGTATTCAAGTTTTTATTCAATATAGCAGAACCGAACAAGTATTTAGAATTGTCCGTTGCAGATAGCTTCCTAGAGATAGAAGAGTGTGGAATTGACATTGCATAGGAATTCATTTATGCAACTTTTGAGGTTCCTTACGATATTTCTCTTGTAGATATTTCTTTGTTTAAGCAACCATTTAATGATTTTTGTTACCTC
Source organism: Pinus tabuliformis (assembly GCA_031772625.1). Lineage (NCBI taxonomy): Eukaryota > Viridiplantae > Streptophyta > Pinopsida > Pinales > Pinaceae > Pinus > Pinus tabuliformis. The sequence goes on along the minus strand of CM062806.1, from coordinate 311,381,523 downwards.
TTTTTGTATGTATAGGGTTAGAAAGTACATCACATGTCTCGAAATGCATTTCCCATGTGCTTTATGAGACATACAAAAAAAATTGTATTTTCGATTTGGTTTATATAATTTCGAATGATTTAGTTTTTAAGTTACATATATTACCCAAGAACAATGGCTTATTTATGATGTCATATCTGATAACGCTTCTCGTTTCAAGGCATGTGTTTGATGGTTTTCCCTGTAATTCTATATTCAAGTTCCACTAGGAACCAATACAATTATGGTATCTTATATTATGGAAGCACAATGTTTTTTTAATTTTTTTGAAATTCAGGATGTGTTTGTGAGGCAAGTGTATTGCATGGTACCTATACAAGATCCTTCCTGAATATTTGCATAGGTTGATGCTTTCCTATTTCGCAAGGGAGAATGTGAGGAAACAATCTTAGAAATACGGCTATACGAATTTATGGTTTTGAAGACATGCCATTGATTTTTCCAATGTTTTTCTAGATAGGTATTTTATTACTGAATTATATAGGCAATATCATCGTTGGCTACCTATATTTGAACAGAAAAATAAAAATAAAAAGACAATTTATTTATTTTCTGTTAACTGTTGGAAAAGTGATTGTGAAGAATATGGCTCACGCTCTCATTTTTGCAAATTATTTGGATGCTTTCAACTTAAGTGAAACTAAATCTATTGAAGGCTTTGATAGAGGAAGAATTTTTGCAGAACATCTTGAGTCTATGAGGTACGTGAACTTGTTTATGAGAAGTAGAGAGTAGAGTGAGGAAAGTCATAGTGTATCAAAAAAAGATCAAAAAACACTAATAAACGTTGAACAAATTGTTGAAGAAGAGATCATCACAATGGGATAAAGATTTAATCAAAGAGATGAAAACCCTACAACACAATCTCAATCTTACACACACAGTACTTGCGCAACTTCATTTTCTAGCAAAAGTAGAAAAATAACTACGAGAAAAAAAAAACTAGTTCTAATAGGTGATTAGGTGGTGGAGATGACAAAGGGCCTCCTCGTAGAGTAACTCCAGAAAGAGCACACATAGTTGAATCATTTAGATCCAAGAGTGCACTTGAAACGAAGAGCATTAAAGGATTGGTGGACATGGAAGTTGATGGTGTTGTACTACTTGATTCGGTTAGTACTTGCTTGCAAGAAAATTAGAGAATAATGGAAGAAATTGTTGAAGAGGACATTAATTTTAATTATCGTTATGTCACATTGAAAGTTGAAAATTATGACATGGGTAGTAAGATATTGAATATTGAAAGGATACATCTTTCCGAAAGAAAGGTTGTTAATCAGGCATAATTGAATGTTGATCTATCTTCACTTGCAATGCCTGGGATGATGAAATTGCATCAAACTGGAGGTGAAGTGTTTGTGAATTATGTTGGTTGATGACAGGAAGAAAATCAAAAGTTGAAGGAAAAACTAAAAGAACTAGAAGATTCCCTAAGCCTGGGTCTTCTTTTGAAGACTCCATTGGCGATAGGTAGACCGCCATTGGAAATTTCTAGTCCTAGCGGATTTAATATATTTGGGAAACCTGACAATATTCTGTGTAGTGAAATTGTATATAATTAGTAATATATGAGAAATATTGTGGATTATTGAATCTTCATGGAAATTTGTTTGTTATCTACGACATTTAAATCATAGAACTAAGTCTTTTGTCGAATCAGTCAAAATTGAGCTGGAGGGATACAGGGAATTCGTAGATAATTACATATTAACTTTTATTCAGAAGCTTGAATCCTTGTCCAAACTAGAAAGAGATAAACAAGGTTTTTCTGATGCTTATCAGATGAGGAAGATTAAGGTCGTTGCATGGTTTGGTGAAATCAAAACATTGGAAGACATTATTTCTAAGTGTGGAGACAGAGAAAATCAAAGAGAATATGTGTATCTCAAGGCAACAACAATTGTTCGAGATTTAAACTATTCATGTATTACATATGAATATGGATTAATTGCAAAGGAGAAGTTGATGGTTGATTTGGAGAAGTTGAAACAATCATAGGAAGCGAAGTTTGATGATATAACTATAGTGCAAACAAAATTAGAAAATGGATAATCACTTTTGTTGATGTCAACAAATAGTGCTTTGTCTAGGTTTTGCAATGGCAAGAAGAAGCAAAAGGAATTGAGTAGAAGATATTCAATGAACATGTTAAGCAGGACATTATCGTTGCTCTGATGAAAGACTTAATTCAAAATAAAGTGAAGGAATTCATTGTAGGAAGCCTTATTGCGGGAGATAGTTGAGGGTTGAAGTATATATGAGTTTTCTTTTGCATATTGTAAGTGTTTTAATACATTGGAACATTATTTTTTATCATAAAATCATTTTACTATTTAAATATTATGTGTGTGTTATAATGGAATAGTATAATTTCTAATTGCAGTTACTTGTTAATTGTTACAGATGACTTTTGGAGATTACAATTGATGGGATTGCAATTTCAATTGTGATTGGGACAAATGCATTTAGCTTTGTGATTGAAATATTAGCATTTTCATAAATTCTTTATGCAACAAAAGGTTATTTCTTGTACCATGGCTCTATAATCATAAGTTATTTGAATTTTGATTACTGTTTTTCCTATTTCTTGATATGTTTACTATTTATATGTACAACTGTGAGATAACGTTTGACATGGGATGTTGTATGGACCTATGTTCTCGAACGTAATATAGAAAATGGTAATTGAACACTTGTTTTCTAGTATTTTCTTTGAACTTTTATATATTAGCTAATGTTCTGTAATGAATAATAATTGAAATGCATTTATGTTTACTTTGTTCTAATACTGAAAACTTTTACCAATTATTTCAATAATTCTTGGATAATGTTTTACATGTGAAGTTGTATCTATTTTATTATTGTCATTAGCATTTTAATCTAAATACAATTACACTTGATGTAACTATGTTGTTAACTATTGAAGGTTGTTTGGCGAGAAAGCCTATTTTGTTCTAGTTGTCTTTATTTATGAATGCATATAAACAAGTGAGAATCACACACATCAATGTCTCATTTATGAGGTTTTCATTTTGTTAGTATTAGGATAAGAATTTTCATTATGCATAGGAAGTTTCGTGGAATAAAAGCTTCGCACAACATATGTTGATAATAATAATTATACATTGAACTACGGAATCTATTTTTTTCAAGCATTGTGAAAAAACTTCATATTTCATTTTGCAATGGTCAAATGTAAACCATTTTTTCTAAGTAATTTGCTTATTGTCATATACAGTTTGTTTACTTAAAGAAAATAAGTATTTAAATAAATCGTACTGAAGATAGAAACATGTTTTATTGTGGGAATCTTTTTCTTGTGTGAAACTCATATTAAAGCTTATATTGTAAGTCATAAAAGTTGCAATAGTCAATTGTAGATGAGTATTTGTAAAGTGTTACTAAGTATGGAACTAGTTGTGCGGAAGTGGTTATGCATGTGCAGAAGCTATGCGAGGAACATATGCATCTACAAAATTAAGTATTTATATAACTCATGTTATATATAGAAACTTGTTTCACTATGAGCTTTATTAATTAAATAACATTGTTTAATAATAAATTTTAGCAATTGCAAAAAAAATAAAATAATAATGTTGTAGCTAGAGTTTCACTGGTGATTGTAAACAATGCGGGAGGTGTACACTGCATATGGAAAAGTGGAATTACAAAATTGTGTTATGTAGAAGTAGAAGAAGAAGAAGAAGAAAGAAATTAAAATACAAATTTTTTCATTGTGTGGAATTTGGTTTCATCATTTTTGTACACGACATAATGACACTAATGATTCAGTACACTTTTGGCGAATCGATGGTTCGACACGTAATTAGGAACGTAAACGTTGTTACCTATAAACTGATATCAATATAGTAGTGGATGTGATTGTTGACAGTCAGTAAGCTAGCAGTCATTATTTGAAAAGATTCACATTTAATTTGTTTTGTACATGGAGTAACTAGCTTCCGAATTTCGATATTTACTTTTAAACTATTTTTTTTATTTCATGGAAACGTCTTCTTTATTATTTTTTAATTGCCTTTTAATCAAAATGTTTCATCAAATAAATTTCACACATAGAATTGTAACATGTATTGGAAACAGAAAAAGGAAGAAAATTTAGCACTATCAACAATTACTTCGATACCGAAAATCTTGTAGTTTGACAACGTAATCTAATTTTCCAAAAAATTGTGCCCGATTTTCTAAAAATTGTGTCGAAATTGTGTTCTGGCCAAAATTGTGGTGCATTTATATTATGCGAATTATTTATACGGTTTGTCGTACATGATGATTTCGCTATATTGAATTGTTATATATTGGAAGTGCCCTGTAGAAGGGATTTCAAAGGTAGAATAGTTACAAGTGGTAGTTGTTTTGCACATCGTTGATTTATAGCGATATCACATTGAAAATGTTGTTGGTTGACAAAAACATTTAAAATTTTACAACATAAATGGCTTCAAGGGGAAGGAAAGAAGTTATCTGCATTGATACTATTAACTCATTTGTGCTTATTGATCAGAGCTTTCAGTGGTCGACTATGTATAAGTGATATATGAATATGTCTGGGTAGGAGAAGAAGAACGATAAGAATTGGTCTACTAATTAGTAGATGTTGCATGCATTCTAGAGATATTTTATTTCATAGAAATCGTTTATTTATGCATAGAGAAATTTGATTTAAGAACAAAAAAAATTAGACTATTAGCCAATGATACTGGTATTTATTTAAGTTTAGAGACATTCAAGAGAGATTTTGGATATGCAGTTAGATTTGTCAAACACAAATAGTTTTTTAAAATCACAAGTAGGGGGCTTGAAAATCATAGAGGACTCTTTGCTTCGCTAGTTTCTAAGGTTCCTTCTAATCTTTTCTCTTTGGATATTACTTTGTTTAAATAACTGTTTAGAGAGTTATGTTGGTTGGGGCCAAGAAACTACGTCTAGTGTGCCAACATCCATCCTTTATGTGTTATATTACTCATATAAAAAAAATGTGTATTCGATTGGATTGATCTTATTTCAAATGAACTGTGTTTTAAATTAGTACATTTGTAGCAGGGAAATATTTTTTTCATGATGGCGTATCTGATAGCAAACCCCATGTTGAATCATAGTTTTGATGAGTTGTGGAATAACCCTAATTTCAATTTTGACAAAGAACCACTGCAGTTTTGTTATCCCATATTGTGGAAGCAAAAAGTTATTTCAATTTTTTTTGTATAATCCAAGATATTTTTGTAAAGCAAGTTATTTTCATCATAACTAGATGAGAGTCCCATCGAATATCTATGGAAGCACAAGTTTTCCTCTAGGGGAAAAAGATACATGAAGAAAGAGAAAATAATATGGTTATTCGAGTTTATGGGTTTCAAGGTAAACAACTATTGCTTCCAAGAATTGTTATGGATAGGTATTTTGTTTCTAAAGTCTACAAACAATACTACGATTTGCAAGTTAAGTTTGAACAAAAAAAGAAGAAACAATTGATTTCTTTGTCATTTACCGTTAGGTGAATAATCATGAAGAATGGAAACCACATTGCAAAGTTTTCCAAGACTTTGCATTGTTTTAATTTAAACAAAAATGAAGGCTCACAAGATGTTGATCCAAAAATCTTATTTGTTGGACATCTAAGTGACATCAAATTCAAGATCTTGTTGACAAAACTTACAAGTGAAAGCGAAAGAGTCACAATGCTCCCAGCAATAATGAAGGAGCAATCACAATTAGAGAAATTGTTGAAGAAGCAAGTATTAGCAATGAAACAAAGTGAAAACAAAGAGGTGGAAAATTACGCAATGTTTTTTTGCACATCTGAGACTACTTTGGCTTCATCTACAAGTGAAAAAAATTGAAAATATACCGAAGATGCACAATTGATTTATGATAAGCTATCAGCTATCGGAGATGAAAAAGATTCTTAATTAGAAAAATGAAAAAGTCCCCTGCAAACAAGAAGTAGTCAAGAAGCTATCAACGAGGAAATTGAAACTCCGCTACCTGATTATGTCAGTAGTTCTTTGAATGAAAATTAGAAAATAACAAAGAAAATTTCCAATGAATTTTCTATTTTCGATTATCAGTTTTCCACTTTTCAAGATGTGAACTAAAACAGTGAGCGTAAAATATTGAAAAATGAAAAATAAAGGATGAATGGTAAAAAAGTCATTGATGCAATAAAGATGAATCTTCATATGGATGGAATTGCAGCCACGAATGTTTTGACATTGGATGAAGCTACCGGGAATGTGCTTGCAATGTCTATTGAGTAATGCAAAGCAGAGAACTTGGTATTGAAAATAACAATATAAATACTAGAAAATTCTTTAAATATGGGTCCTTGTTTAATATATCCAATCACAATACAGACTCAATAATATGCAATTCCCACTACTAACACATCTCATGGATCTATTGGAGCTCTACAACTTGTTAATGCAGTCAAATGTCATATTGTCAGTAATATCATTAGAGAAATTTTGAGGTCTAAAATGGGTCTAAAAAAAAATGTACAACCAAAATCAACTTTATAAGAACCAATACGATTCAAGATGATGATGTTAATAATGGGGGATGATTCAACATTTTTAGACAAAAAAGGTAAAAATATTAAAAAATAAAAAATAAAAATAAAAAAACTACCATTTCAACTTATCTCCATACGATTTTACTCAAATTTCGAGTGAGAGCACTCATTGGATGTGGAATTTAATTCCCATCCAAAGAGTACCCATGTTGCATACTTTCGATGGACCCTGCTACACAAAAATGAGAAATACATGAAAACCTTATTGCAATCATCTTTTTTCATGTATTTCTCATGTTTCATGTAGCAGGCTCCATCGAAAGTATGCAACATGGGTACTCCTTGGATGAGGAATTAAATTTTGCATCTAACGAGTGCTCCCACTCAAAATTTAAGTAAAACTTGTAGGAAGATAAGTTGAAAATACGAGTTTAAAAAATAGTTTTTTTTTCCCCTTTAGAATTTGATGATGTAATCTAAACTTATTTTATTTTTTCCACCATTGTTTTATAATATTCCTTAGGAGGCCCATTTTAGACCACAAAATTTCTCTGATGATGCCATAGATTAGAAATCATTGAACATGCATGGTAGGTTGTTTCTGTTCTACTACAACTAACACAGGAAATCAAAGCATTTTCCAATTTGGTGAGAAGTAATATTTGCGAAGACAAGCATTTCATTAACAATGACTTACTTGATTTTAGCTAGAGGCTTCGATTGTTGTTTGATATGGACAAGAAAAATAGAGAACTTCCAAATGCTAATCAAATGAGGCAAATCAAAGTTGGATGGTCCAAAAAAATCAGTATACTAGAAAACATTATTTTTTAATGTCAGAGCATAGAGAATAGGAGAAGTGATGTGTTTTTAAAGGTGATGCAATTTTTTCGAGATCTAGATGACCCATGCATTATACGAAATTATGAATTGATTACAAAATATATGCTAACATTTGAATTGGATAAGATAAAATAGTCAATGGCAGAACAATTTGATGTTATAACTGATTTTAGTCCAGAAGAAATTGACAAATTGCTAGTTGGCTTTGTTAGTATTAATGACAGGAAATTTGTTTTTAATTGTGCAGTTACAAGAGGATGTGATGGAGATCAAAAATCAATTATTCAATCAGCATGTGAGTCTAGAGATTACAATGGGACCAATGAAATAATTCATTCAAGCTAAGTTGAAGACACTGGTTAAAGAAGCCATGAATTCAAAAGGCAATTGATAGTGAAACAATTAGCCTATATATTGCTTTCACAAATTGTATTTGTCCTTAAATATTTGCATTTTTTTTTAGTAGTATTCAATCATCGTGTTTTATTACTTTTACCAATGTTACATAGTCTACTTGTTGAATGCAATTCCTTGTTTTCTTTTGCAGTTCTCTCATGCATTTACTTTTGTTAGATGCAGAAACAGGTACTTAAAGAGAAGATGCTATAATAGCATAGTGAATGAGCCAATGAAGTGAGCCATTCAGCATTTTCATTACTGATAAAAGAAATTCATGCTGAGAATCAGAGTTTTTAATGCTTAGCATCTGATCTTCTATGCATTTGTACTTTGTTTATTTATTTCAATCATAGTTATGGTGATTCAACTTTGAAATTAAATATTGTTCTTGTTACCGTAATTGTATTGCTTAATGTTACATACTTATGCTTTAAGCATTTGTATTATTCCATTGATACATATATGCCAATAACATGAAACATGAGAATAGTTCATTTTTCTATGAAACATAGATAATGTTCATTGTCATCATATTTTTAATTTTTTTCGGAGCACAATAATCCGGGAAAGGCTTTTATTACTTTTTCTTCCTATTTATATATTGTACATAATGGAAGTTTTTTATTGTATTTTGAAATGAAAGTGATATATCAATTTTACGTGCTTTCGATTTCGATTGGTCTTCTCATGTACTATGCAATATTTAATGAATTAATTAGGGGGGGAGCATTCTGCAAACAACTTTCCTTGAATGGGAAGATTTCATTGTGCGAAGTATAGAGATCCGCATGATTAAAGCTTTAAAGCTTTGTTCGCGAAATGGACTTATCAACATCTCCGCGCATATCTCTATTTACACGAAGATAACCATAAACAAGGCTTAGTCCCGTTTGCACTACAACCATGGCGAGCACTCATGGAAAGGGATGTGTTTTTGGAGGTGGGTGTGCAATTGAACTCAGTGATCAAAAAAATTATCGACCCTCAAGTTATCCTCCAAGAGAAAATGCACAATTAAAATCAACAAATAAACAACCAGAAATAACATTTTTGTTCTTAATGTGACTAAACAAACCAACCTCACCAGAACATGGATGACTTCCTAGAACAAATGTTCTTCATTCCTCCTTGGTATGGTGTAGATGGAGGGAAATTTGCACCCTATGAATACAAATGCACAAATTCTCCCGAAGGCAACAATTCTTTAAATAATAACAATGGCCCCCAAAAAATTGCAAAGAAATACCTAGAAAGTATTCCCTCTCTTCTTCTTAAGCCTGGGGACTCAAGGAGCGCCTACTATAACTTTTCTTGAAAGGCATCTGTATTTCACACTTTCCTAGTGATTAGCCATCTATTCCATAGTGATTAGGGCATTATGCAATATTCATTGTTCCACACTGAGTTTTTTGAAATATCAACTATTACTTATTGATTTTGTATTAATCAACGGTATTTAGTTTCTGGTATTTATCACTATTACCATATTTATGTTTACTCTCCATAGGCTTGATGTGATTCTATGTGTGGGGCTCATTGTGTAGAAATTTTGATAGTGCGGAGTTACTCCGCACCATTGTCATTAAGATATCTTGCCACCGCTTTATCTTTAATTTATGATTTTTCTTTATAAGATATGATTATTTACTTTATATTTATAACTTGCAATATTTTCCACAATTATTAATAAACTATAATTAAAATTGTTTAATAAGGGTTGAATCTGTTTTTTTTTTACAATTTAATAATGTATATAACTGAAACCTATTTTTCCCTATATATTTTTGTTTTAATATATAATAACTCAAAACTATTTTTCTTTATATTTATTTCTAAAATATTAGTAGTTAAAATATTATAAATTTTAATAGCTTAACTTTAACACTACATTATTATTTTACATTCAAGATAGGTCATAATCATTGGTCAATCTCGCAATTAAGGTTCAATTTCATTAAAAGAAGTACTTTGTGTATTAATTCTTGGCAATGTGTTCGAGGCCCCACAGGCTTGATGTGATCCTAGTTTCAATTGTGGGGCCCATTGTGCGGAGATGTCCATTGTGCAGAAACTTTCATTGTCAAGAGTTACTTCGTAGCTTCGAACAATGAAAGCCTCTGCACAACACATATCATTAACTTACTGTGTCGATAGTTATTTTATTATCATTGTGTAGTAAATCGTGCAATTAATTATTTTTTTGTATTTATTTGCAAGTATTACTATATGATAGAAATGTTAATAAAGTTATTGACATTGATAAAACCAATAACACACTTGAACACACTTTACTTATGGAAGCATAATGTCACTTGGATGATAATTAAACAATCTCTTTAAAAAATCGAATATTAATAAAGATATATATAATTCTTCTTTACATTATTTATTAATTTAGCTAAACAAACCTTACAAATAAACCCCTTAATTTGAGGAAAGAAAAAGAAATCAATTTATAGTTCAATATGATAAGTATTGGTCACTATTTTATTTTTTTTTTGTAAACTTGGTGGTACTTCCTCTATTTATATTAGTTATTCAAAATCAGAATTCCATTTGCTCCAGGTGGCTTACCTGCCCAAAGGAAACCAGATAGCCACCTGTCTGCATTAAAACTTGTCCAAAATTTGAAAAGGTCTTTCTCTATCCATCTAGCAACATTATCTTTTATGTCTATACTACTGTTCAAATTAAACAAGTAAAAGCTTTTCATCAAAATTTTATAAAAAATGTACTGGACCTATGCTTCAATCCTCATCCGAGGATATTACTAGGGTTGGCGCTTTGGCACTGGAGCCAAGCATCTTGCTCCTCTTCATGTCTTGTAGTGTTTGCTCAATTCTTCCCAAAGCCAGGTTGTTTCTATAGGTTTGTATCTGGACTGTTGCAATTTCCCTGAGGAGTTCTGCCCTGACAGGATACTTTTCCTTGGCGTTCTCCTTTACCTCTGATCCTCCACTAGCTACTTGTTCCTGATTAAGGGTCATGGCTCGTGCCACCAAATTCTTCATGACCCAATACTATTGTATTGTATGTCTGAAGAGGGAGCACCGTCCTCAAGAGTTCCCTGGATCTGGAACCATACTTTCCCACTCTTCCATGGGGATGTCTCGATTCCTTATATTGTTGTTTAGTTCTCGTGCCCATCCAGCAATTTGGGCTCTAATGTCCGGTGGGTTCCTTGCCATGTAGGCATCAATGAGGGTTTTCATATATTCACAACCTGACTTTCTCCCTTTTTTCCTTTGTTCTTTGTTTGAGCCGCTCGTTCCCTCTGCCATCTTTTTGTCTCTCTTGCCCTTCCTGGTCGCCATGTTATCTGTGTGCCTATTGTTGACTGCTTCTTTTTGTTCACTGTCTTCCTCACTGTGCTGGGCATGGTGTGAGGTGAGACCTATCACATAACCATTACAATTATCAGTTTGATAATAATAAAACAAAACAATTTCCCTTTTACCTGTGTCCCTTTTGTTATCCCTTCCAGTGCCAGAATTTGTGCTCTTCGAGATTTCTTGTAGAATTTCCCCAATCCTCTCAAGACTATGGGTTCTTTCCATTCTTACTTCTCTTGAAGTTTTTCCCTCATGGCAACAAACGTCGCGCAGACCGCCCATCCGGGGTGTCTGCATGGGTTCGCCACCAAGGAAGGTTGGTTTGTTGTTTCTCACGTCACAGGGAATCTTGGTTATGGCTATGTTTTCCTTCACAATGCTGACCCTATGTTTTTCCTCCCCTAGAGGTCTTTTGTTTCCCTGGTTCCTTCTTTTCTCAGTTCTGCTTGCTCTTCGAGGTTTTTCCTTTTTTTCATCAGGTTTTCTCTCAGAGTTTCCAATGGGGATCCTTATAGTCTCACTCTTCCTTGTTTTGTTTCGAGAGTTGCCGTGGTGGAAACCTTTCCCTTCCTGGAATCTATTCCCTCCCTTCCTAGCTTACTCCCCAGGATTTTCATTGCCCATTCTACAGTTTTCGGCCAACCAAGATCCCAGGAATTCTTGGGTGCCTCCCTACCAGACTCATACCTTCTCCTGAACAAATTTCCTAGATTAATGCAGAGATTAATTTATGCCTTATGAAGCTAGGGGCCAGAGGATAAACATACCAACTTACAGGACTGGCACTGCTTCCGTCCGCAGGCTACAACGTCAATCTTCGTCCACCTTTCCTCTCTCTGGTTCTCGTCTCCTTCCTCTGCATGCATCTATCTATGGCCTGACCTCCCTTATGATTTATTTCCCTCCCCTAAGTATTGGTTACTATTAATAATATGCACATGATCTTAATTATATGTTAATTACAAGAGCACCTCAATTTTATGAAATTGTTTTATACTTTTAATGATGTGTTGCAGTTAAAAAAAAAACTAGAGTCTGTTTATTTTAAATGATATGCAGACATTGATCTCCTATGTACGGATGATTGAGATTGTGGTTAATATGCTAAATTTAATCAAATACTTTAAGGTTGCAGCATTTAAATATTATCAACATTTCTAAACAGACATTATATTTATTTGTATGCATATTATGCATAACTAAACATAGTGTGGAGGAAGCATATGCGGAGAACAAATGCTAGTGCGGAGAGCTTACTCTGTGCGAAAATCTTAATCAATTAATCAACTGTAGATCCAAGGACCATTCTATTGCATAGTTTAAGCCTTTTCATTTTCACATAAAGGCGATATGTGGAGATAAGAAAAGGCATAGGAATGCTAATTACAATAAAACTTTGGACTCTACTTCCACACTCCGCACTAGAATCATATTGACATTAGACTATTAGCAAAAAATTATGAACATTAGGCGACTAATAAGTATCAAAATTAGATGTGTTGCAGTTTCAAATTTCAATGGACCCTTTTGTTCAGTGATTAACTCAACTAATAACAATTTATATGTTAATATTAATAATTTAATGCTTTCAAAATCATAATGAAAGCTTCAAATCTTTGAATTTTGTATTAATTTTGAAAATACACGTTGATATTAATATTTCATTGCTTTTAAAATCATGATTTTTTATTTAATATTTTAATGCTTTGAAATAATGCAAACTCAGATAACACTATGAAGTGATAACCATTTTTTTTTGTATAGATTGAATTAAGTTGCTAATGAAACTTATTGACAATGTGAATCAAATTTCTTAGATCAGAATTAAAAAATAAATAAAAGTTAAGTACCTATATCATAATTATCAAATTTTCTCAAGGGGAATAAGCACTTTGTGAAGTATTTCATGTGTGAATAGGAAATGTGTGGACCTACCTGCAAATTGAAAGTTCCACTCAAGCAAAGCTCTGAACAAGTTTTATTAAAATAATAAATATACAAATCATTTTTTTTTGCGAAACTGGTTGTTCGAAAAAGGCATCTGTGGAGAACAAATTCATGTGACATGGATGGATGTATAGAAATAGAAATGTAACAGTACGTGCCTCCCTCCTAAACAATTAATGAAGCAAGTGTGTAGTTAGGACATGTCTATTAATTCAATTAATAACAATTTCAAATGTCAAGTAATGATTGACAGGGCATTATTGAGTACAAAAGTAACTGTGTCGAGGTGGTTGTGTGTGTGCGAAAACTATGCAAAGAACAAATTAACATATCGCATATCATGTATCATATGAATGTTTATAGAGGACGGGGTATGTGCAGGAGAATGGGGAATATTATTATATTTCATTGCGCAAAGTACGTAGTATGTGCAAGAGAGAAGTTGCGTAGAGATTTGATTTTAAAGCTATAAATATTTATGGAAGACCGGGTATGTGTGGGAGAACATAATGATTAATATTATTAATTTCCATTGTGTTGGGAGGTGCATAGAGTACTGTTAAACTATTAATGTTAATCTGTGATATTTTTTGCACATAATGGATTTCATGCGAAACATAGCACATATGCATTTGTATTATATTGGAACCATATGTGTTTTCTATTTACGATAAAAAAAAATATGGAAAATGAGGTATGTACGGGAGAATGAGGGGTTTCACAAGTGCTCTACCAGTGTGTTATTTCTCTGAGCATTAGTATTAGAATTGAATTGCATAGATTTTACTATGTTGAGCTTTTATATTTTACACTTTATTTGGCAGGGACGAGATTAGGACAAGGTATTTTCAGGAGAATAGGGGGTGTATAGGGAAATTAATGTTATGATATTAATGTTTTTTTTAAACATAAGTGAGTACTTGATATATTCATTTTACACCCGGTCACAACAAGATACACAGGTGGATATTACATTTGAATTTTCCATTGGGATGTTATTTTGTCATTCCCATCCTAATTTACAGAGCCCAACTATTCATGGAAATTACAAAAATTTACAACCGATATAGTAATATTATTTATCTTACTAGTATATATTTGGAAAAATTGAGACAACAAGATTACGCAGAAGAAACCAGACATTGCAAAGGGTAGTTAGTCGATAGGGTCAGCCAGGTGGTTCAGATCAATGCCCAAATTCTAGACTTCTGATTTTCTTTGTTCTTCCTGGGGGGATCTCGTCTTTGACATCAATAGTTGTATGTCTTTGATCATGGAACACAACATAGCAACCTCATCCTCGAGCTTCTTAACCTTCCTACCTTTGGCCTCAATGTTCTATGAATTTTCATATACCACCACCCTTTGACGATACATCAGTTCCTTTATGTCATAGAGTTGGACTTTAATTTTAACTAGTTCCTTTGCACACTGCAAGCACAAAGACAAAGTTAGGGGAAGTGGTGAATCTAAAGACAACCCAAGGCATGGCACGGTGCCTCCTTCCCTGACACCTAGCCAGTGCAAAGGTGTTTGCTTCCCCAAATACTTGTATCCATCTTTTGTAAGGTGAGATAGGGCTGAGAAGCAGTGTGCCAGAAAATTCCCTCTTGAGAAATCCTACCCCGAGTCAGCCCGAGAAAACTGGATAGTTGTCGAAAAGGAAGGGCACAAATCCAGTCCTAGAGAGGGATTGAAAACTCACATCCCATATAAGTAACCAAATTCTCTTCACTCGACAAACAAAACCCAAACCAACCAGGGGTGAAAATCACAAGCATGATGAGATGGGATAGAAAACTCATCTGAGATTTATAGCCGTGGCCCTGAAGAATTCAGCTCAAGCCACCAGGACCCCCATACAGCTTAATCATTACCCTATGAGGAGAAAGATAATCCATAATTTACAGATGGAAGTTCAAGCAGTTGGGTTGTCTCATCTGGGCTATAGGGAGTAAATGTTGCACATTGGGAGAGAGACCTCACATGAAAACCAAATTCGAGCTCCTACAACGAACCTTAAATAATGAAATTGACATGAGAAGTCTCACACTTAATTGTGAACTCAGTTCTAACGACTTAATGTGGAGGAGACAAAGGTGGATGCACAGTAGAGGAGAGAGGAGAGGTGTCATCACACAGGATTACAGGGAAGGATGGGGAATAATCAAGCCAAAGAAGAATGGGATGTGACAAGGGATGACAAGTGCATCCATCACCTTCTTGTTATACCATGTATGTGGGATAGGGTAAGGTGAGGACATGGGGGGGGCTAAACATAGGGGGGTTAGGGTATAGGGCAAGGACTAAAGACCCCATTGACTTCTAATGTTCCTTCTGATAAGCGACACCCTTTATTTGCCATCATATCTACTTCAGTATTATGGTTTCGGAGGATGTGCCAAACTTGAGAGGTCTCAAAAGAGGAAAGGATGCTTTGAGCACGAAGAAGATTTTGGATTAGGTGGTTGTCCTGGGAAAGGGAGGAATTTTTGAGGTGTCCAATAATCAGATAGGAGTCACCCAGGATTATGATGGTTTTGACTTCCCTCTTCTTGTCTAGAACAAGCCCCCTATACAAGTTGTAAACTTTCACTTAGTTTTTCATCTTGGTTCTTAGTCCCCAAGCATACTTGTCCATAATCATTCCAGTGGGATTAATGAGAATCCCTCCCCCTCGTACCACCCCTGGATTTCTTTTTGACCCTCCATCGAATTGAAGAATCCAAGATTGGGTTTTTGATTTCCAATTAGCAAACTTGTCAAGGGATAAACAAAGAAGCCAGTCAAGATGAGAATTGGGATGATCACAACTACGAGAGGGGTGTTGAATGATAGGCCAAGGCTCCAACCAATGCATCTCCACAAAGTTGAGGTTGGAATCCATAGAGGGGATATTGAATTCAAAATGGGATGAAAGGGCACTGAGAGTAAAGATCTTGGGAGGTGGACGACAGACTTTGAAAATAGATTTATTTCTTAATAGCCAAATTTGTGAGTAGATATATTTTGGGAGAGCCACCTAGGAAACTTTGAAGGATTTTTTGGCCAGAAGGGAACCTGAATAGAAATTTGGCCAAGAGGAAAAGAACGGGGCTATGTTAGGGGGAAATTGATTTTTAGAGAAGAGATGACCCAAATCAAGAGACCAAATAGATCTGGTGTAGGGAAATGATAGGAAGAGATGGGGGATGTTTTCTTCTAATTCCTCATAGAGTGAGCTTCGAGAAGGGCCAAAAATTCCACCCTTCCCCAAGTTATTAGCTGTGAGGATTTTTTTATGCAGAAGTAACCATCAAAAGAAGTTCACTTTAGGGATGGCATTACGTTTCCAAATATTGCTCTATATTGATGACTTTAGAGGAATTTGATGGTTGAAGAGGAGGAGGGAATAACCTTCCTTCACAGAGTAGGAATAGTATCTCCACCCATAGTGGTATGATGCCTCTTGTCGAAGTAGGGGGCAACCATTTAATTGGTTTTACAAAGATTCCAGCGGCTGCAAAATATTAGCAGGAATATTCTCAAACCTCCGACCACTCCAATTGCCTTTTTCATCCCAATCTGAGATCTGATACAAGTGGGAAATACCAACCTAAAGGATATTATCCCGCAAAGGGGAGATGTAAATGTCAAAACCCAAAGAGGGGTGACCTGAAATGGATTTGGACCAT
The DNA here is from genome assembly GCA_031772625.1 of Pinus tabuliformis. Taxonomy (NCBI): domain Eukaryota; kingdom Viridiplantae; phylum Streptophyta; class Pinopsida; order Pinales; family Pinaceae; genus Pinus; species Pinus tabuliformis. The sequence continues at coordinate 311,364,760 of CM062806.1, read as the reverse complement.
AAGTTTGTAGATCTATCATTTCCCGAGATTCTGCTAAGGTTGTTAAGAATAAGGGAGGTAAAGGCTTGAAGGAGCTTCCAAATGGGGGTTGAAGAACTGACTTCACCTCGAGTATTCAGTTGTTGATATTTAGCATGTAGAAATTGAACCCACCATTTCTTTATCTGTATTTTAAATCTCCAGTAAATCTTAGCACCCATTGCTAGATTTTCCAAGGAGGGAGCTCTAATCCCCATCCCCCCATGATGCTTAGGGGCACGAATAATCTTCTAGTTAACCAAGTGAATTTTTTTGGTTTCATGTTTCCCCACTTCCCAGAGGAATTTTCTTATGTAGAATCCAAGTTGATGCATGACATTTGAATCCACTAAAGTATAAAATGGGCACAAGGGGATCGTGGATAGAATGACCTTCCCCATAATTGTCCTTCTCACGTTATTAAGCTAAGACATCCCCCAATTCAGAAGTTTATCTTTTATTTTATCCAAGATCTCCTACCACAGTTTGGAGGGAGTTCTATTTAAGAATATAGGGATACCAAGATACTTTAATTCCTACCAGTCCTTGATGTGTTTATACCCTAAAATATCTTCAAACTTCTTAGCTTTCTGTGCAGTAGTGTTCCAAGTGGAGATGTGACTTTTGTTATCATTTTCTTCTCCTCCATAGGATTTTAATAAATTTCCGAAGGAAGATTTGAATATTTTGATGATTAATGATGAACCTCCTCCAATGAGGATGGTATCATCGGCGAATTTCCCATGGTCTATGCTCTTTATCCCTAGTGTAAATATGATGCCTAGGAGGTTAGATCTTTCTCTTTTACACTCAGGCCTTCTACTCAAGGAGTCGACCATTATTATATAGTGGAAGGGAGATAGGAGGATTCCCTACCTCAACCCTCTAGATGATATAAAGAAACCAAAAGATCTTCCATTGATCAAGGGACCAATCCAGGGGGAAGAGACACAGAGGGCTACCCATTGGATAAAAGGAGTTGAAAATCCCATTTTCTCCATTAAATTGAGTAAAAATTCATGCCATACCCTTTCAAAATAATTAGCCATATCAATATTGATTATCATCCCCTAATCACCTCTTTTCCATTTCGAGTCCACTGCTTCCTTGATCAGAATGTCATTATTAATGATTTTCATACTAAGAACAAATCCTCCTTGATTAGCTGAGATTAGATTGGGAAGGATCTGTTTGATTCTGGAGGCCAACAACTTCGAGATGATTTTATAGGATACATTGCAAAGAGAAATTGGGTGAAACCTCGAGAAGGAGGAAGGGTTGGGTTATTTGGGGATTAAATCCAAGAAAGAGTTATTCCTGCCCCTATACATAGGTGTTTGAGAGAGTATCCTATTATTCTGCATAGATCCTTTTTTATTAAATCCTAGAAGCGATGGTAAAATAGGGTTGAAAATCCATCCAGACTCAAGGCTTTATCCAGGAGAAAGGAATGACAACCTTCAAAATATCCTCATTGGAAGAGGGCACAATGAGATGGGAATTAATTTCCTCGGAGATTAGGGTGGGCACATGTTCTAACATGAAGTCTTCTAAATCCTAATCCCTCTGATTGTAATTCTGGTAGAGGGCTTGGAAGTGTTTAATATTAGCCTCTTTGATTTCTTCAAATTCTGATATGATTTGGCCCCCATGCTGAATTTACGTGATGGAATTTTACTTTTTCTATGCCAAGCTTGTTTATGAAAAAAATTGTGTTTCGGTCATCGACCTGAAGCCATATGCTTTTGGATTTAATTCTCCAATAATCTTCCTCCTTTCTGAGAAGGGAGTGTAGATTCTTAAAATTATTTGCTTCTCTCTACATTACCTCTGAGGAGATAGGAGCTTGTTCAATATATTCTTGGATTGACACAAGATGTTGCTTTGTCTCCTTTATAGGATACTACCTTTCCGCTTTGTTTTCAGCGAGCCAGGTTTTGATGTCCTTCTTCAATATTTTTATCTTGGTTTCCCAAATGTACATTTGGCTTCCAATCACCCACACCGACCAAGATTTCCCAACCAGCTCAGAAAATTCCATAGATTCCAACTGGAGAGGGGAGAACCAAAAAGGAATGGGGCCAAGGTTCCAAGAATGGGAGAGAAGGAGGAGGATGGGTCTATGGTCAGAGCAACACCAGGGGAATATAAAAATTGAAGGACCATATTTTCCAAGAGGATGAGGTCAGAAATGAGGAAATGGTCAATACAGGTAGCAATATGGCCAAGGCCAGAGTGCTTGTTATTCCAGGTGTAGAGAAAGCACAAAGTTTTTACATCAAACAGACCAAAGGAGAGCATCAGGTCTTTCATTGCTTCTTAGGAGGCATCCCAAACAATTGAGCCCCCCATTTTTTCTTTTTGACTGATGGTGGTATTGAAATCCCCTCCTAGAATACAATTTATTCCATAATTGGTGTGTTTCAGGTCCATTAGGGACTACCCACATTCATGTTTTTCTCTGAAGTGAATAAGCATATATATATTGACAAGAGTACACATCCGCTTAATGTCCAAAATGTTAAAAGTTGTTGCAATCTAGTGAGTAGTTTTGTGAGAACTTACCAATTGCATATACTTGGGGTTCCACATTATGCAAAGACATCCTAAGGCTCCTCTCAAGCTAATAGCTACCATGTTACTTCCATTCCATTTTTTTTTTTTCTTGTTAGAGAGTTCAGACTCTCCTAGCTTCATCTCTTGGAACAGGACAACTGTGGGTTTTTCCTTCTGTATTAGGGATTTTTCTTCCATAGTCCTTTTCTCTGAGCCAAGTCCCCGACAGTTCCAGGAGATAATATTCATTATTTTATTTTGGAGGAGGTTGTCCCTTTCCAAGTACCTACCCTATTTCCTTTCTTTCCTCCTTTATTTCCATGTTCCGCTATTTTCCTAGGGATTATATGGTGGTACCCTAGTTCTTTGTCTTTTTCTATTTGTTCCAATTTGATCTCTTTATTGGATTTACGGCTCAATCTTATGAATCTCCTTTCCTTATGGTCTACCATTGTTTTTTCATACTTCTCATCCGTTGAGCTTGAGATTATGGCAGGTCATGTCATTTCTTTAGAGGACAAGAAGTCTTCTTCTTCTATTCCCCCCTTTGAAGAGTCTTCTAAACTACTACTGGAGACTTGCTTTAGGGGGATTAGCTCCTTCTGAGGTGACGAGGTTGCAAGAGGGGTAACTCCTTGATATTGTGAATTCTCCAAAGGAGGGTCATGTTGGTGCACATCCTTAGGCAGAATCCCAACAAGGGAATTATATCGATTGGAATTTTCTTTGGCATTACCACCTTGGCTAGAAGCACCAACAAACAAATTTTTATGTTGATTTTCTCCATGATTCAGAGGGGGGCCAAAGGCATTTATAGAGGGGGGATTTTGATGTTGATTATTTCCTTTTTTCTTCTCTGCGTGCTGCCATTGTTCATTTGGTCCATTCTGTTGAGGATCTTGAGGGGACCACACTTTTAAACAACCTTTAGAAAAGTGGCCATATTCATGATAGATCTTGCACTTAAAGGGGAGTTGTTCATAGTCCACCTCCTATATATGAGTCCAATTATCCATGCAGAGTTGGACCTCTACCAGGAGTCCTTTTTCAAGGTCCACCTCCATACAAATTGGTGGGCTCTAGTATTGTAGCAATAATGCTACAACTCCTGGAGCTTCCCTCTTTAATTTTATCAACCCGGTAGTTCGTAACAAACTTGGAAGCGACGGTGCTGTATGCACAGTACTAGCTCTTGTCGCAGCTGTCACTTGGTCAGCTGGCACAAGTCCGATAGGGGCTCAAGCCAAATTCTATGAGATCTTAGAAGAAGCTTTTGAACTGATGGGCGAAAGCTAATATCAAAAGAAGCTAATCTATTTGCAAAAAGGAACTGAAAGCCAACAAGAAACGCAAACCCTAGCAAACCCTAATTCTACCAGCTAGTCTTACTGATGCAGAGATGGGGATGCAAACTACTGAAAGCGATGCCATTACTTCTATGAAGGTGAAATGCAGGTGTTTAGACTACCTCTATCTGAAGAAAACACTTTTTGTATTTTTGTTCCAATTATTAGAATTATCATGCATGTGCTTTTAACTAGCTTTTTACTGTGCAGAGGTGGATCAAGGAGGCGGAAGGTTTGAAAAAGGTTGGGAAAGTTCAGAGAGGGTCTAAGGGGTCCCTAACACCCTTCCAGAGAGTCTCACAAAGTTTGGCTCCCAAGAAACCGTGTTTATGAGCTTCTACAGGAAGTCTGCAGGGGTTCTACAGGATGTTTCAGAACTTCTACAGGATGTTCAGTAATTCCTACAGGATGTTCTACAATCAGATTTTTGGGTGATGGGTGAGTGGAAGAGGCTGCATGGGTGGATAGGGAGGTAGGAGAGGGGTTTGTAATGACTTAGTGACAGAGAGATGAGATGATGAGGGGATGTGCTAAGCTAGCTTGTCTAAAGGAGGGTAGAGGGAATGGAAGGCCGAAAAGGTGGGATAACGTGGGTGGTAGAGTGGCTGAGAGACAAGGGGTCTAATTGGAAGATGAGTAACTGGTCTGGGTAAGGCTTAGAAGGATGAGAGAGTGAGGGAATAGTACTGCACAGTGCAAACTGAATCAAATTCTTCCACGTCCTGCATATAATCAAAACATTCCTAACTGTTTAATGGAACCAATGAACAACAACGTTATTCTTAAGGAAAACCATGTATAGTACTGAAGCAAGGAAATATTCCAAGAGGTCTGAACGCATGGGAAACTTCTACAAACGAAAATATTGCACCACAGATTGCATGAATTTGTAAACCAATGTTTTTGGTGGGCAGCACTGTCTGCAATTCCAGCCCCTAGAAAGAGGTGAAAATGAGTGTGCAGGCAACCCCTTTTTTAGAACTTTTATCAACTCCAATCTCTTCACTCTACTCTAAACAGCTGAAGCAATTTTGTCTTATGAAAATGACCTACTTAACCACACCAAGAAATCTAACTCAGCAAACTGCGTTCTGAATGCATGTAAATAAAAACCATAATGCTGAAAGAAAGGATAACAATACAGAAGAAGGAGGCCTTAGGCTCTCAGGTTGGGCCCAACCCCGAGAGCTATGGCTCCTTTAAAAGCTCAGAACTGAGATCAAATCCGACTGCTTTCCATTAAAAAATAATAATCATAAGTCACATAGTATGCCAACAATGGCTACAAAAGAGCAAAACTAAGCTAGCAGCTCGTAGTGCAGGATGTGCAACAATGTTTCCAAAAGTCCTTTTCGAAGGCTAAAGCCCTATCATTTATACATCTCGAGGCCCCAAGCTGGCCTCCTAAATCAGTGGGGCTTGGCTGACCAAACTAAGAGTGAACTGCTGCTTCCTCAAAATCCATTTGGCTGTCTTTAAATCCGGTTGTGGTGGCTGCTGGAGCTCGGAGTTGGGGGTGAAGATCCCGAGGAAGGTCATTTTAATGCTGTGGACAACCCTCCTACGAATCCTCAACCCCATCTTTGCTGTCTTCTGTCCTTATCCGCTCAGTTTTGTTCCAATCATGTGTCAAAAAACCTGAAATGAACACGTGTTAGCCACCTAGGAATAGTCACTGCCCTTATTCGTACAAATGACATAAACATACTAAAAAATGATGCATAAGTTATGAAAGATGAAGGATTGAGCAAAGGTAGTTAGGCCAAATGAGCCCAAAATGTTACCAAATTTGGGGCTCATCATCACCCCCCAGCTAAAATGATTGCTCATCCCTGAGCAACTAATCCAGCTCCTCGTCCTTCATTGCTTTCACCGCCACCCTCACATCCCAGGCTTCTGAAGTGGTCTCTTCTTCACTGGCATGGAACCCAGCCTTCCTTTCCACCTCCTCCCACTGCTTTTTCTCTTCTTTTTCTGTGCTGCCTTCCATCAATCCTAACAGCAGAGGTGGGCTTAGCTTGAGGCCAATCCAGCTGGCTTGAAGGTTCTGTAAGGACTTTTTGTAGAGGGGCACCCATGCTAGAGCTTCCCTCATTCGAGTTGGAATATGGTATTCTCTGATTTTAAGGTTGTGGGACAATGTGTTCCATCGGCGGGTGCAAGCATGAACACAGTTGTCCCCTAATAGTCGCTCCATATCCTCGAAATGTGCTATGGCCTGTGCCTGCTGATCCATGTATTTCAATAAAGTTTGAGGGTTGGTGGCTAAGTGTTGGTGGGCCGATATCAACGCAGTGGGATCCCCTGGCTCTGCTCTAATCAGCAGTGGCTCATGTAATTCTCGGTCCATGACCTCCTTGACTTCTGCTGCCCTCTTCTCTTCATGGTTCAACCATGAGGCAAATGCCATCAATTGCATATCCCCTACAACTGTGTTGGGATCCCATGTAGTCACATTAGGAAGGGCCAAATTATGGAGATAAAACTCCGAGAGTTTGGCCTTATCCTCTGATGAGCTGCTATTACATAATGTTGTGAACTACTGGGGGTCTTGGAGTTGGGAGATACCCCTCTGTGCCAATGCATTTATCTAAAATTGCAGCCACTGGTCTCGTAGGTACAGGCCATAGGATTTGGCTGGCTGTCTGCATTGGAGAGCATCCATGGCCCAAATGGCCATGCAAGCCAGTTGCGCCTCTTTTTGTTGCAACTGCTGTTTGAGAGCTTGTATCTCGATTTGTGCTTGCAGTTCCCCTTCCTGTAGATGCGAGGTTGGCTCCCCAAGACCAACTTGCAGTCCTTCTCTGCCTTGATGTTTTGCTGTAGTGTCCCCTGAGGATGTGCCCTTTTCCTTCTTTAGCTCCTGTAGCTGCAGTCTAAGTTTCTCGTTCTCTTCCTATAGGAACACCCGCTGGCAGTTTGCCACGTGTTTAGCCATAGCTAATTCCTTTCTTGCTTCCTTGAGTTGTTCCTCCAAGGGGCCTATATCTGCCACACCTTTTGATTTAGCTATTTTCATCCACGTGTGGGTCCTTACTCTTTCTTCCTCCAACGCAAAGAAAAGTGGCACGGTGAATTTTTGTGGAATAATTTTTCCAGCCTCCAAAAAGTTATAATACGAGCTCAAGCTTGGTTGGGGACTTGGTTCTGGAATATGCTCCTTCTCTTCTTCCCTTGGTGGCTCTACTTCGTCTTCCCTCGGTGGTGATGAGGGTGCCTCTCCCTCCATTCTCTCTGTCTCCTTAAGCCGGGCCAAGGTTTCCTGTAGAGTGGCCTCAGCATCCTGTAGTCGGTCTTTTGAAGCCAACCTGTCCATTCTTTCCTTCCAAGTAGTTGTCTTTGGGCTCCCCCTCTCATAAGTGACTGATATCTTTGAGGGGGACCTCTCCCTTGGCGAGGTAGGAGTATCTTCTATAGTAATTGGGTTGCTGGATGGAGGTTGTGGCCTGCCTGTTTTGATTCTCACACTTCTCCTGGATTTGAAGTACAGAGGGATCTCCCTCTTTCATTTTTCCTTCGGCTTAGGAGGTGTACTAAGGGCGGCCAGCACGGCTGCTGCCTCCCTTGCAAGAATTTTGGCTCTCTTCTCCTTTGGTTTTCCTTTCTCAGGGCTTCCTATAGAAGGCCCTGTATCAGCTGATTTCTGGCTTCCTGTAGAAGCCGTTTTGGGTTTTCCTGTAGGAACAGGTGGCACCGTTTTAGCTTGTTTGACTGAGGGCGCTTTACCTTTTGAATTGGTTGAGGCTGCTTTCGAGGTGCCTTTACTGACGTGGACAGGTTCAGTTCTTTCCATCCTACTCTGTAGCCTTTTCTCTCTAGGTGTCAATGTGGATTTGTCACCCTCCTTTTCGGCAACCTGGGGTTTCTCTTGCCTCCCCTTTTGTTCTTTCTTCGGTGCCTTGGCCGCGGGTTCTTGGCCTTTCCCTTTCTTCTCTGTGTGTACTGGCTCCTTCTCCTCGCTGCTGGAGGTGGTGAGCTCCTCGGTCAACATCTTGATATCGCCATCCTTAGTCAGATTTCGGAAGGCTTCCCACGAGAGCGGGACTGTGTAGGTGTGGAGTGCATCCTCCACGAGGAGCTTAATGAGCCCATGATGGGCTACCTGGTCTGGCGTGCCTTCTTTTAACTTGGTGGCACATTCAGTCATAGACTGCAGGAGAAAGTAAGGAATACTGAGCTTGTTTTCTGAGGGTAGGTCCATTTGGTGCCTCAATTCTGTGAGTAGCCGGAAATGGTACCCATAGACAATGTTGAACCGTCCTTCGCATGTGATGTATTTCATAATTTGGAGGCTGACCTCACTCCAAAGTGGCTGTAAGCTAGCTCTGCGAACCCCGTTCTTATCCTCTGAGAATTGCTCCTCCGGTGGGAAAAACTCCTTTTTAGCCTTTTGGCCTAATTTCCTCTCCTCCTTGTCCCACGGTACCCCCATTGGGAGGTCAGTGACTCTGCTGATGAACTGTGGGGTGAGTCTGAGATTCAAACCCCTGAAATTAACAATGGCCAGCGTTTTTGATTTTGGTTTCAACGCTCGCAGGAACTCCTCTGCCACCTCATCATCATAGCCTTGAAGTTTGTCGCAGAACGACATCCATCGCGCCCGAGTGAACAATTCTACCACCTCCAGGTTCTCCCGTAGTTTCTTTGAGTCTGTCGGTTCTTTTCTGATGAATCCACCCGGCATGGTGAAAGCCTGCTATGTTAGCCGGAGGTGGCGGGTGCGTATCAAAAGATGGTCTTTCGGATTTCTTTGGGACAGAGCGTAGAACTATGCCTCGGTCACACACACAATTCGAATTCTGGGCTAGCTACAGATGAGCCTTGACAGGGGCTCGATTACACACCACATCCTGTAGAAAACCCCGCATGTGCTTCGATGAAAACTTTCATGCAAAAGGAAGACTGTAGTTTTACATTTTTGAAGACGTCGACTTCGCCACCCTTTAAACCAATTGCATGGGAGGAACAGGTTCAGGCTTACCTTTTCCAATTCGCCACCTTTGACGTGAATAGACCAACTTTCCTTCGTAGCAGCGAGCTTCCTGTAGCGCAGCTTCTTGTAGAAGTCGCACACAGGTTCCGGAGAGCACGTCAGTGGTTCTGCTCCTTCTGTGCCACCACCAGACGTCAGAACGAGCCGAGGACTTGGAGTAACGAGCTTCAGAGAAATTCGGACGCTACTCGACTGCAAACAGCTGGTGATAAATGAGTGGAGTGACGATCTAGGCGGTGGATTTGAATCCCGGTCGAACTCGTGGCGCGGGGGTGAGCTGTCCCTGCCGGACCGTTGGTCGACGTCACCTACTCATTCCACTGCAAATCTCCCTGACTGCCGCATCATTCCCCGCAGATCTGCCGCCGCCATTTCCGTTAAATCGCCGCTTCTCCCCGAATGGACGCTTCTCACGTGTCCATTACCCATTTTTCTTGCCACGACTACCACTTCCCAAATCTGACTAGACCATCTGACTGGTCGTGGTGGCTAGTGGAATGGCTACCCGACTGCTCAACCCGTTCATTTCCACACTTGCAAACATTCTAGAGTATTATTCATGTAATTTGACGAAATAAAGGCGAGGCACTTACCTGTGCGGCCGCGACGTTGTTTCCAGGTTTCGAGATGAGGGTGATTGGATTTGCTTGCTGCTGCTATTTGCACAGGCCCGGGGGTCCTTCCTTGCAGACTGCCGCTGATGACGAAGCTTGTGACTCGGCTGCATGTGCCCGCTCTATGTGTTGCAGGCGCTTTGATGGTGTACACTCTAGCTGGATGAACTGCTACGGGATTCCTGTAGGATGTCCTGTAGCAGTTTTTCCTCCTCGGGTGCATGCTGAGATAGTGGAGATGGTGGCATCACAGTCACAATCGCAGGGCCCTCGGGTGGCTTTGATAAGTAGTGCATGGTGTCTCTGCAACTTTTTTCATTTATTTGAGAATTGCTTCCTCTGATAATTCAATGTTCTGCGTTGACTGTGCAGGTATTTTCATTGCATGGCAACTGGGGTGGTAGAAGGAGGTGACAGCAGTGCGTGATGGAGAAAATATTAGCTTGCATGCCTCCGTGTCGGACCTCGGGCATTAGATCTCCCCACACAATTGGTTCTGGGCCGTCCAAAACTTCTACAGGAAGTTTCCTGTAGAAATACAGAACTTCCTGTAGAAAGTCCTGTAGCTTCCTGTAGAAGGCTAAACTGTGATCAAATCGTGCCCAGACCTTGGAGAAGATGGGTGTTTCCGGAGGGGGTGCTAGTGAGGTCACCTGGTAGCATAGTAAGGACCCTTGTCTTTGAGTTGAGGGGCCTCTTTTCCTTCATAGAATACCTGCAACCTGCATGCATTGCCACATTGTGAACTTGCTTTCCCTGTTTTTTTTTTTTTTTTTTTTTGAAAGACAGCAGGGGCGCCTCCATGAGGTTTTCACCCTTACCATCTGCCTTGAGCGCCTCAAAGAGGTTTTCACTCAAGGGTATTTTTCAAACATTTTCAGAAAGATAGTAGGGACGCCTCAATGAGGTTTTCACCCCTACCATCTGCCTTGGGAGCCTCAGAAAGGTTTTCACCCAAGGATCTTTATTTTATTTTATTTTTTTTAAGATCTTCAAGGTATGCCCAAAACAGAGGTAGAACCCTGATCTATGACCAGCACTGATTTTTCCACAGTTTTGATGAATTCTTGTCTTGAGGGAAGTTTCCTGTAGATCTTTAGTCGATGCCCATTGAAAAGCATAGGGATGGCCTCCTCATCAATGGTCTGAATAAGAACAGATCCATTGTCATTACATTTTTCCACTGCATATGGTCCCAGCCGTCTGGTTCTCTGCTTCCCCTTGAAATCCTTATGCCTGGAATCATACAACAGCGCCCAATCTCCCGGCTGAAATTGCTTGTCATTGAGGTGTTGGTCATGCCACACCTTCCTCTGAAGTTGAACCACTTCTAAGTGGAGAAGGGCCTGCATTCGGTGCTCGTCCAATCCATTCAGCTGCAATAGCCTTTCTTGTTGGGCATGGCTGAGATCCAGGTCCAGCTGAGCTGCCATCCTCAAGGTGTTGTATTCAAACTCAATTGACAGCAAAGCTTTCTTCCCATAGACCAGCTCATAAGGTGTGAAGCCGGTTGTGGTCTTCCAAGTGGTGTTGTAAGCCCATGTGGCCTCAACCAGGCGATCTGCCCAATATTTCCTGCTGCTTCTCACCACCTTAGTCAAGATCCCTTCTAATGCTCTATTCGTGACTTCCACTTGCCCATTTGCTTGAGGATGATAGGGGGTGGAAGTCCTATGTTTGATTTTGTGATGAGCGAGTAGGTCTTCAATTAAGTTGGAGATGAACTGGCTTCCTTGATCGGTGACTAACTCTCTTGGGTAGCCAAATTTGTAGAAGATGTTTTCTCTTAAGAACTCGGCCACCTTTTCTTCTGTCGCTGCTTTGATTGCCTTGGTTTCTACCCACTTTGTCAGGTAGTCTATGCACACAATGATGTAAGACCTTTGCCTTGAAGGAGGATTGATCGGACCCACAAAATCCATACTCCACTTCTCAAATGGCTCAAAAGTCACTTGAGGTTGGAGAGGCATTTCATCCCTTGGAGTCGGTTTCCCCATCCTTTGGCATCGGTCACATTGGCTGATATATCTTCTGACATCTTGATGAAGCATGGGCCAATAGTAGCCTGCCTGCAGGATTTTGAAGGCAGTCCTTTTGGCTGCAAAATGTCCTCCACAAGGCCCGTCATGACAGGTTAGGAGGATATCAAAGACTTCCTCCTCCCTTACACAACGCCTTAAGATCTGATCAGGGCAAAGCTTGAACAGGTTGCCCCCGATCCATGTAAATGAGGCACTCTTCCGTATGATCCTGCTCTTCTCTCTTGAGGATAGGTGCGGAGGAAACTGTGCTGAGACAAGGTAGTTTGCTATATCAGCAAACCATGGAGAGAGTATTGAGATAGCAAACAGATGTTCATCTGGCATCTGGTCATCCACTGTTCCATCCTCTCCTGTAGGTAAATCCAATCTAGACAAAAAGTCAGCAACAACATTTTCTTTACCTGGCTTGTCAACAATAGTCAAATCAAACTGCTGCAACAAAAGTAACCATCTAATAATACGAGCATTCACATCCGGTTTATTCATTAAATATCTAATTGCAACATGATCAGTATGTACAAATGTTTGATATCCAGTGATATAATGTCGAAATTTGTTCATTGCATGGACCACGACCAAGAATTCTTTCTCAGTTACAGTGTAATTCAGTTCTGCCTTGGATAAGTTTTTGCTGACAAAGTAGATGGCATATGGAAGTTTTTGTTCAACTTTTCCTAAGGTTTCCCCTATGGCTTTGTTCGAGGCATCAGTGTGGATGTGGAAAGGTAGGGCCCAGTTTGAACCTCTCAAGATTGGGGCAGACACCAACTTGTCCTTTAATTCATTCAGAGCCTTCTGACAATCGTCAGTCCATTTAAACTCAACATCTTTTGTCAAGAGGCTAAACAATGGCGAGGCTAACTTGCTGAAGTCTTTAATGAATCTCCTATAATATCCTGCTAATCCTAAGAAACTTCGAACATCTCTTACCTTCTGAGGAGGTGGAACCTTCTTGATGAGAGCAATTTTGTTGGGATCCACCTGTAATCCTTGGCGAGAAATGGTATGGCCTAGCACGGTCCCTTCAGTCATCAAGAATTCACACTTTTCAGGACTAAGGGACAGGTTCATCTCAATGCACTTGGTTAGGACTTTTCCCAGATTGGACAATGCTTCCTGGAAGTTGGACCCATAAGGAGTGAAGTCATCCATATAGATTTCCACCGAATCATGGACCAGCTCAGAAAAGATGCTCAAGACGGCTCTCTGGAAGGTGGCAGGAGCATTGCATAGTCCAAAGGGAAGAACTCGGTAAGCAAAGGTACCCCAAGGACAAGTGAAGGTGGTCTTATCTTGGTCTTCCGGGCTGATTTGGATCTAGTTATACCCGCTAAACCCATCTAGGAAAGAGAAAAACTTCTTCCCTGCCAGGCCATCCAACACTTGATCTATGAAGGGTAGAGGAAAATGGTCTTTCTTGGTGGCCTTGTTCAGTTCTCGGTAGTCCACACAGATTCTCCACTTCCCGTTTTTCTTGGGAACCAACACCAAAGGGGACACCCATTCGCTATCTGAGATGGGGTAGATGAATCCGGCATCCAACAGTTTTTGTAATTCCTCCTTGACGATGTCCTTAAGGGCTGGATTCATTCTCTTTTGGGGTTGCCTAACTGGTTTACAATCTTCTTTGATGTAAATGTGATGGGTACAGACCGAAGGATTAACTCCTTTCATCTCCTTATAGTTCCAAGCAAAAGCATCTAGATGACTGGCCAACAGACTACACAGCTCCTTTTCCTGGGAAGGAGATAGGGAGGAGCTGATCTTTAATGTTCTCTCAGGACTGAACTCCACATTTTTGACTCTGGGAGTGACAGGGTCGGTCACACAAAGGTCCACTAAGGTGCTGGCTTGGGCATCCTCCACCAATTCTTCTAAGGACAATGCACTGGGAGGTGGAGTCTGGATCAAGGTCTCAATCAAATCATCCTCGGTTGGGAGGCCTCCCCTAGTGGTGTCTAGGGTGCACAAAGGTGTTGAGTACACCTCATCCTCTTCTCCTTCCTCCAACCAAAGTGGTAAGTCATGCTCTAATAAGGGTTGGGCAGGAGGGTACAAGACTAGCTCCTTGGACATAGGACCATTTTTGATGGTCATGTTTCCTGCACGGCAGCTTATGTAAGCATCTGCAGTGGCTAACCAAGGCCTTCCCAAAATGAGAGGGTATCCAGTAAGCTTTGCCTTTGGTTGCAGAACCAAGAAGTCTGCAGGGTACTCCCAAGAGTCAACCGAGACCAAGACATCCTCTACGATCCCTTCGGGAGTCACAGTGGAGCGATCTGCTAGTTGTAGGACTGTCGAGGTCTTTCTCAGGGAACCCTGAAGGTTGAGTTTGAGCATGGTATCTCTGGTCATCACATTAATGGCAGCCCCCAGATCAATCAATGTGTGAGGTATGATGGTGCCATTGATGTGGACATCCACTACAGGACTCCCAGGATCCAGATACTTTGGGCAGATGGCCTGCCCTAACATAAGATCAGACAGTTGTCCTATGACATTGATGGTTGAAGCATCTCTTTTTCGCCTGCCTGGGTGTCTGAAACACTTTTCCTTAACCAGTTTGTTGTATATCGGTACATCTTTGATGGCTTGGAGAAGTGGTATTCTCACACACAACTGTTTGAGTTCTCCCAGAAGCTCATCCTCCTCTGGGTTGGGTTGCGTGGTGGCCGTTAGTCTCTCAGGAAAGGGTGGAATGGCCTTTGGTTCACTTTCCTGTTTATCTTCCTCGTCCTCTGGGGGAGGAGGTTGGCGATCTGGAAGAGTCTTTCCAGATCGCAGATTGATCTCCTGGATCTCCATAGCATAGGTAGGGCATGATGTTTCCCCAGTATATACCTGTTGGGCCTGTCTGTTGTTGGGGTTCGGGATCGGTTGAGCATGCATTTGGGGTTGCCTTGGAGGAGCATGAGGTAATGGTTGTGGTTGAGCCGGTGGTGGAGGCAAAATGGCAGGAGGAGTATTGTACTGGGGCCTCCACCCCGGTTGAGGTGCATTCCACTGAGGTTGTGGCTGGGCATGTGAGTGAAACGAAGGAGTAGTGGGTTGAGTATGGTACTGAGGTGGGTAAGACCATGGAGGAGGTATAGACCAGGAAGGATGAACAGGGGGTCCCCAGGAAGCCATAGGAGCAGATTGGTTGGGGCTGTAATAGGTTTGGGGTGTCCCTTGCATCCCCTGTTGGTAAGGTCTAGGTCCATGTGGCCTTCTTTGGTTGAGGAAATAGAGAGGTTCAGTGGGCGCTTCTATCCCTTGATACATGGCTTTAAGCCCAGGTAAAGTTGGACATTGGTTTGTGGGGTGGTCCTCCTCACAGACAAAACATACCTCAACCGAATGTAATGGGCACTCGTTCTTAGGGTGTTTCCTTGTACACCTAGGGCAGAAAATAGCCAAAGCCCTCTCAGCTTCCTCTTTCTTCTGCTGGATTCGGAATGTATCAAGTTGCATGGCGATGGTCTGTCTCACCTCACTCTTGAGGTCCTCTAATTGATTTGCAAACTCACGTTTGGAGAAAGTAATACCAGCTGAGAGGATGTTTCCTCTACCTCTTTTCTGGGCTGCCCTAGAGTGGTTTCTAAACACAGTCTTTATGTCCTCATAATGTAGTTGGTAAATATCTCCTCCAGCTAGCATGTGAAGGGTATCTAAGAGGTCTTCAGGGACTCCTCGGAGCAGGACCAACTTGAGGGATTCAGGGTCAAGTGTGCACCTGGCCCGTTTATAGCTGAGTTGGAACCTTTCCTCGTAATCTTCTAAAGACTCATCATTCCCCATGGTCATCCGAAAGATTTCTCCCTTGGTTTCCTTGGACCTACAGTAGTCCCGGTACTTGGTATTGAAAGCTTGCTACATCTGGGCCCAAGTGGTGATACTGTTCCCAGGTAAGCCCATGAACTAGCGTAGTGCTGCATCCTTAAGGGTAGAGGGGAAGAGTTTCAGTTTTTGCTCATCTTCGGTATAGTCATAGGTTTGGCACAGGACATCAAACTCAAATAGGAAGGTATCAGGGTCTTCAATAGTCAGTCCATGGAAGTGAGGTAAAGCGGAGGGGCTGATGTTCTTCATTTTCATGTCTCCATTGGTCTCTCAGATGGGGAAGGCACCCTCAATTCTCTCATTTTATCCCCTATTGTTAGCCATAGCTTCAGATGGAGTGTTCTCTAATTCTTCTTCTGCTATAGGATCTTCGTATATCTCAGGAGGTTCGCCTATAGGTTCTTCTGGATCACTGTCACCAAAGAAGAGAGAAGGGTGACTTAGTGATGTGGTGGGGGTGTTGGGTAAGAATTTGCCTGTTTCTACGAGGCATGAAATGAAAAGACTTCTGATTGATTTTGTTTTTTCTGGTACCTGCAAAACTAAAACATATTGAACTGCAACTAACTATCTTGCTGAAATGGAAATGTGGAATTGAAATGAAAGCATGAAAGAACTAATCTATTTTGCTCAAATGAAATTGTAGGAACGAAATTCTATGCTATGCTTTGCAGAATTGAAATGCTAATCTACGCTTGCAGGAATGAAATTGCGGAATTGAAAAGTTAATCTATGAAAGCAGGAAATGTCTATGCTACTTTTGCAGAAAGGAAATTGCAGAATGGAAATGAAATACTACTTAGCAGAAGGCGAGAGTAGGAAAGTAGAAGAAAAGCAACAATCACCAATACTCTGACGCTTCCCCGGCAACGGCGCCAAAAAGATGGTGGGCTCCAGTATTGTAGCCATAATGCTACAACTCCTGGAGCTTCCCTCTTTAATTTTATCAACCCGGTCGTTCGTAACAAACTTGGAAGCGACGGTGCTGTATGCACAAGTACTAGCTCTTGTCGCAGCTGTCACTTGGTCAGCTGGCACAAGTCCGCTAGGGGCTCAAGCCAACTTCTATGAGCTCTTATAAGAAGCTTTTGAACTGATGGGCGAAAGCTAATATCAAAAGAAGCTAATCTATTTGCAAAAAGGAACTGAAAGCTAACAAGAAACGCAAACCCTAGCAAACCCTAATTCTACCAGCTAGTCTTACTGATGCAGAGATGGGGATGCAAACTACTGAAAGCGATGCCATTACTTCTATGAAGGTGAAATGCAGGTGTTTAGACTACCTCTATCTGAAGAAAACACTTTTTGTATTTTTGTTCCAATTATTAGAATTATCATGCATGTGCTTTTAACTAGGTTTTTACTGTGCAGAGGTGGATCAAGGAGGCGTAAGGTTTGAAAAAGGTTGGGAAAGTTCATAGAGGGTCTAAGGGGTCCCTAACACCCTTCCAGAGAGTCTCACAAAGTTTGGCTCCCAAGAAACCGTGTTTATGAGCTTCTACAGGAAGTCTGCAGGGGTTCTACAGGATGTTTCAGAACTTCTACAGGATGTTCAGTAATTCCTACAGGATGTTCTACAATCGGATTTTTGGGTGATGAGTGAGTGGAAGAGGCTGCATGGGTGGATAGGGAGGTAGGAGAGGGGTTTGTAATGACTTAGTGATAGAGAGATGAGATGATGAGGGGATGTGCTAAGCTAGCTTGTCTAAAGGAGGGTAGAGGGAATGGAAGGCCGAAAAGGTGGGATAACGTGGGTGGTAGAGTGGCTGAGAGACAAGGGGTCTAATTGGAAGATGAGTAATTGGTCTAGGTAAGGCTTAGAAGGATGAGAGAGTGAGGAAATAGTACTGCACAGTGCAAACTGAATCAAATTCTTCCACGTCCTGCATATAATCAAAACATTCCTAACTGTTTAATGGAACCAATGAACAACAACGTTATTCTTAAGGAAAACCATGTATAGTACTGAAGCAAGGAAATATTCCAAGAGGTCTGAACGCATGGGCAACTTCTACAAACGAAAATATTGCACCACAGATTGCATGAATTTGTAAACCAATGTTTTTGGTGGGCAGCACTGTCTGCAATTCCAGCCCCTAGAAAGAGGTGAAAATGAGTGTGCAGGCAACCCCTTTTTTAGAACTTTTATCAACTCCAATCTCTTCACTCTACTCTAAACAGCTGAAGCAATTTTGTCTTATGAAAATGACCTACTTAACCACACCAAGAAATCTAACTCAGCAAACTGCGTTCTGAATGCATGTAAATAAAAACCATAATGCTGAAAGAAAGGATAACAATACAGAAGAAGGAGGCCTTAGGCTCTCAGGTTGGGCCCAACCCTGAGAGCTATGGCTCCTTTAAAAGCTCAGAACTGAGATCAAATCCGACTGCTTTCCATTAAAAAATAATAATCATAAGTCACAGTGTGCCAACAATGGCTACAAAAGAGCAAAACTAAGCTAGCAGCTTGTAGTGTAGGATGTGCAACAATGTTTCCAAAAGTCCTTTTCGAAGGCTAAAGCCCTATCATTTATACATCTCGAGGCCCCAAGCTGGCCTCCTAAATCAGTGGGGCTTGGCTGACCAAACTAAGAGTGAACTGCTGCTTCCTCAAAATCCATTTGGTTGTCTTTAAATCCGGTTGTGGTGGCTGCTGAAGCTCGGAGTTGGGGGTGAAGATCCCGAGGAAGGTCATTTTAATGCTGTGGACAACCCTCCTACGAATCCTCAACCCCATCTTAGCTGTCTTTTGTCCTTATCCGCTCAGTTTTGTTTCAATCATGTGTCAAAAAACCTGAAATGAACACGTGTTAGCCACCTAGGAATAGTGACTGCCCTTATTCGTACAAATGACATAAACATACTAAAAAATGATGCATAAGTTATGAAAGATGAAGGATTGAGAAAAGGTAGTTAGGCCAAATGAGCCCAAAATGTTACCAAATTTGGGGCTCATCACAAATCCTAGCATAGGAAAAGATCCCATCCTTTGGCTTTGCACTATCTATATATTTTCCTAAAGAGTTTCCAATCAATCTGAAGGTTGCATCATTCCAACAATGTAATGGGAGATAGGGAAACTTCACCCATACTGAGACGGTTGAGGGGACGTCATAGTCTGGGTTGAAGTTAGGGTTTCATCTATGAATTTATAGACCTTAGGCCCCATGAAGTATGGGCCACTTTAAAAGACTAAGTCTCTATCTGATCTGTTTTCAAAATAGAAGGTGTAAAAAACCTTACCACAAAATGAGGCGATCACTTCCCCATTGATGAGAGGCTTATAGTTTTTCTCGATCCAAATTCTTACAGAACGGGGGGAGGGACAAAGGCCCATAAACTATCCAATGAGCCTTCAATCATTCAGCTGAAGAGCATGGGAATGAGCTTGAGAGGTCTTTATTTCGATATTCAGGATTGCAACAACTTTCTTCACAAATTTTAAAGAGCCATATTTATGAAATATTGGACCCAAATCCACTAGATATTTGAAGGTAGCAACTTCCATATCAAAGGCCAGGTACTGGGCCGGCCCAGCCATGGCAAGTTGACCAACCAAATGTAGGGAGAAAGCGTAGCAGATCAGGAGGAAAATAGAGAAGACATAGGGGAAGACGAATGGAGATGGGGGGAGGCAAACTAGAAGGCAGACACAATGCGGGTGCTCTTTCAACTCACTTCACCCACTCAATGGGATATTAATGTTAATATGCTATTATTATTATGTTTCATTGTGCGTAGCTTTGACTATGTGGAAAATGGGATATGTTTGTCAATTTTCCAAACAAATATCCACTCAATATTTTGTTGTGCTGTCATACTTTTATAAATTTCCAGATCATATATCATATATCGTATCATTGTTTACAGAGGACAGGGTATCTGCAGGAGAACAAGGAATATTATTATGTTTCATTATGTGGAGAATTTATTGTACGATGTACGAACTATCCATTAGAGAAATTTTGAGGTCTAAAATGGGCCTCCTAAGGAATATTATAAAATAATAGTGGAAATAATAAAATAAGATTACATTACATCATCAAATTTTAGAGGGAAACAAAGAAAACCTATTTTTTCAACTCATATTTTCAACTTACCTCCCTACGATTTTACTCAAATTTCAATTAGGATCACTCATTGGATGCAAAATTTATTTCCTCATCCAAATAGTACCAATTTTTCATACTTTCAATGGACCTTGCTACACAAAAAATGAAAAATACATGAAAAAACTTTATTGCAATCATGTTTTTTCATGTATTTCTCATTTTTTTTGTAGCGTGTCCATCAAAAGTATGCAACATTGGTACTCCTTGGATGAGAAATTAAATTTTTCATCCAAGGAGTGCTCTCGCTTGAAATTTGAGTAAAACCATAGGGAGATAAGTTGAAAAGTATTTTATTTTTATTTTTTGTTTTCTAATCTTTTTACTTTTTTACCCAAAAAATGGTGAATCATCCCCCATGGTTGACATCATCATCTTGAATCCTATTGGTTCTTATAAATTTGATTTTGGTTGTACATTTTTGTTTTGAGGACCATTTTAGACCTCAAATTTCTCTAATGTGCATGAGAGTAGTTGATGTGAAATGTGGTACATATGCATTTGTGTTATATTGGAAGCATATGTGTTTTGTATAAATGATAAAAAATCTGGAAAATGAGTTATGCACGGGAGAATGGGGTTTTTGAGAGTACTCTGGCAATGTGTTATTCCTCTTAATGGGGTGTGTGGTGAACATTTCATTGTGTGGAGCTTTTGATGTCCTAAGATTTTATATTAGAAACTTTATTCAAGAGGGATGAATTAGCACGCAATATTTTCGGGAAAACATGGGGTGTATATGGAAATTAATGTTAAACTATTATTGTTATTATTATTATTATTCATTGTGTGAAGCTTCGACTCCCTGCAAAATGAGGTATGTGTGTCGATTTACCGAATTAATTCTTACGTTAGTCGCAAAGGAAAATCACTCACGATTTACTTTGACATACGTTATAAACAACAAATTAAATATAGAAATACAGATAAACGTCATACCTGGAAATTAATTGTTATTTTCGAATTCAGCCAAAATTTCTTGTTCTAATGTTCAAAAATTCAAAAAAGAATCGACATTTTTCACAATTGGGCTATAAAAAATAAACCTAACAGTTATCTAAACTACTACATATCCATGATATCATATATTTCAAAACATGTACAAAACATTAAGCATCTAGGAACACGTGGTGTTGATTCTTTTCTTTATTTTTTAAAGAAAGACATTAAACTGCACATTCATAGAAAAAATCAGTTGAATTTCGATTAGATTTTTCATTATTATTATTATTATTATTATTATCTACCAATTCAACTATGTTGAGTGCCTAATACATATGCTTAATACTTATATGCTAACATCACAATACTACCTACTAATTTTTGTTGTGTTTTCCATAGAAGCATTCACCAGGTGTTCATCATGCAATATTTTTACCATGCACATTACAAATACATGTGAAACAAGTTTTTGGAAGAGTTGGTTACAACTAGAATTCTCGTGTGGGTTGTATGATATTGTTCTGGGAGTTGCGCACCATGAGGAACTATCATTTACAATGAAAGTGCAAAATGTGTAGCATTATTCAAAGGTTAACATTGCATTATTAGTTCTATTCGAGTACTAACAACATTTTGACAAAATATGTTACTATTGTATAGTTCTTATTATTGAAGTACTTATGTGCTATGGAATTAGAAACTCTTATTTTTCTTATTTCTGTACATTTGATCTGTTATGAAACCAGCTCACAAAAAGATAGAAAAGAGAGATCAACGCCTTAGAATTCAGCCTCTTCGAGGGGGCAACCTCCTTTACATTACACAAATCAACAATTTTTGTATGATTCAAATGACAAAACCTCCTTTCTATATATAGGAGTCTAAGGAGTCATAATATAGCCCAGCCGACCTAACAATTATAATATAAAGCCACAAAAATAACAATAGAGGGATTCTATGGGGCACAGTAATAAAAATATGGGGACAATAGGGGCACAACAATATTAATAAGGGATACAACTACAATAGTAATGGGGTAATCACTAGTATTATAGGGACCTAATGTTATCACTCAGGTTGTCCCCCAGGTCGGAGTAAAGGGATACAGCCGAGGTAACCACAAACCAACTTTGGACTGCAGGTTCTAGCCCACTTGCAGTCAGAGAGGGCTCTTTCTTTATGATTTAGCTTTGTTGATTATGATTTTAGGCTAGCTATTGAGTTCGGGGATTTTTTGTTTGTGTTTTGGTGGTAAAATTTATGTTTTCAAGTAAAGAGGCAAGTGTAGTGTGAAAGTTTCAAACCATTGGGCATGGAGTCAAGGAAGTAAGATTGCTGGTGTGTTTTCTTGGTCACAAGAGGGATGAGGAGTAAGGTAGCTGCACCTGGAACAATTTTCAAGTTTTAAAGGATGGAAAGAATGCTAAGGAAGGAGAGGCAATTGAGAATCTCTCATTCAGTTTAACAGAAAAATTGGATGAGCTCTATCTAAGGGCAGTAAAGAATCCCTAGATAACTGTCAAACAGATGTGAATAAGAGTAAATATGAGCCAGAACGAATTCATTTTCATGTCCAGTTCATTTCAAATGAAAAACATAAAGAAATAGCAGAAATTGAGCCTAGAGTGCAGTTAAACAAGTTCTAAACTAATCTTTCTTTTTGCTATTTAGATGGTGAAAAATGAAAACAGAGATAAGAGGCACTTATTGATTCATGTTGCAGCACAAGAATTCCATCATTCAGTCTCCAGAGACCATTAACGACACATCAAGCAGTCATTCTTCCAATCTCTTCAGCAATCTTTGATTAAAGAAAAGTATCAGACATACAGTGCGAGTCTCTAATGAAAAGTTATCAATCAACCAACCCTTGAAACAATACAGTGGGTGGTATATATAGGGAAGATTTTCCAAAATTGTTTATTACAGCTGTGACCTAAACAGGTCTGAAAGTAAATGATTACTTTAACCTAAACTTATAAATGCAAAAAATATCTATGAGCTGCACTGAGGGCAGCCATATCAGAACTGAATGAATGTGTTGTCCTCGGTCGCTTGGCGCAATGATTCTGTAATAACTGCGCATGGACTTCTGCTCCATTGTAGTTCGGTGGCTTTAAGTGCTTTAACTGTGATTTGAGAGCTGGGATGGGCTTACACCTCCTGACTTGACTCTGCTGGAGGCCAATCAATGCTGACCTGCCTTGGGAACTGAAGATTTCTATTAAAAAATTAACTGATACTCTTTGTCGCTTCATCTCTCCTTTGATACTCTTTGCCACTTCATCTCTCCTCTGATACTCTTTGACAAATGAATTGGGCCGGTTTCTCTCTTGCTTCGGGTCAAATCAAAACTTAATGGCCGCTGTTCGGCCCTCTGTTTTCTTTAGAATTGTCTTTTATTCATCTCAACATGCCTCGCGAAGAAAAACAGGTCATTTGGCGCCTTTTGGGCTTGCTGGGGGCTACGCAATGAGGAATTTTTCCATTTCAGCCATTTTCCCATAGCCATGCGCGATTAGCGCTAGGCCCTAATCGCGCATGAAAAACTGCCTCGGAATTTGAATCCGGGCCTCCTAAGCACGATTTTCGCCTTTCGCCTCATAAATTGATGATGACGTCAGCGGGTGGGACCATGGTACGGCGGATGATGTGGCAGGATGACGTCATCAGGGTGACGTCAGCATGTACGGTCGATGACGTGGCAAGGGTGACTCGGCAGAGGGCCGACGTGTGCAGATGACGTGGTGAGGGTGACTTGGCAGACACGTGGAACTGGACAGGCGACATGGGGCGCGCGTACAGAGGGCGGAAAGCGGTTTCATCGGACCGCTTTCTGTATGGGGGCGGTATCCGTCAGAGCCCCTCTGATGCAATAGGAAGTGGACAAGTGTCTTTGGGTACGGCGAAAAAACCGCCTCGCCATCGAAAGCTAACGTCCGAACAGCGGGGCGCCTCCGAAAACGCCAAGAGCCGTCGAATGGGGAGGGCCCGATCCAATGGTGGACGGAGCGCGGAGCTGGCAGGGGGATAATGGACGAGCGCGCGAATATGTGAATCTTCATACGGCGCGACGGGGGGTTTAAAACTTAGGAAATGTGGGTTATGGGGTTGTTTAACGAGCGGGGTTAATGTTTTATGCACACAACTTTAGGTTAAGGGTGGAAAAGAGGGTTTTTCAGGGCTTGGGTTAGGGAAAAAGGTTGTTAGCATGACCAGGTGTCACACTAACTCCTGTTAGGACACGGATGGGCTAAAAATAGTCCCAGATGGTCTGTTTTTTCCTAGACTTCAGAAAAATATGGCTATAGTGCCAAGGGGGGGGGGGGGGGGGGGGGGGGGTATTATTATATTTTTGGGATTTTTATACATAGTTTTAGTAGGGGAAGGGGAAACAGGTTTGGGAGTTAGATAATATAGTTAGTAATTAATATGGAGGTGACCAGAAAGCTCTAAGGTAGGGGACCTTAGGCCATTTTGGGGGAATAGGACTTTGTAACAGAAGAATGGAAATCCTTGAGTGAAGCAGATCTTCACTAAGGCCAATGATGTGGAAAATGATGACTAAGAGGCATCAAGCAACTCTTGACCTCTTTGGGAAAATTAGTGAGTGATTTGGGGAATAAGAATGAAAAGGGGAGTTAGTTATGTCCGGCTTGAATCCCTTCAGGTGAAAAACTGCATCATGACTATGATCTGGAAAGGTGTAACACTTTGAAACACAAAATTGATCATGAACCATCATTCTGCAACCTCAAACAATACCTACCCAGCCTACCATCCTAACATTTTTTCTTCTCTTTGGTTTGGGTGCACTTAGACTTGCAGACCCAGCTTTACAAATTTTTTCTTTTTTCTGTTATCCTATCTAAGTCTACACTTATTTCTGCCAAGGGCCCAGATTAAGCAGTTGGGCTCCTTTGATTCTCTACCTATCTACAACTCTGCCAAGATTAAACTATTTGGACAGATATCATTCTCTATATTCTAGAACAGGAAATTGAAACCTAGGGAGACCAAGTTTAAGCTATTTGGCTCTCCCTTTTATAGGACAAAAATGGTTGAGTCATCAAAATTGGAATTCAGCAGTGGCATTTGGATTGTCACTCTTTCATAGTATCTTCTGGAAATATGGAATACTGCAGCCTGAAAAGTATGACATATTTGGCCTGTAAAAATGTCAATCATGAAAAATGGACACCTGTTGCAACAGGAGGCTAACAGTGGCTCCACTTGGGGATGAATTTTCCTTGTGAAAAGTCAAGAACAGCAGGTCAGACTGCCTTGATCTTCTGTGGTTGCTGTGGATTGAAGGAACTTCTTTATGATGGCTGTTAGATAATTAAAACTTTGTAATATAAACAACCTCCTCCTCAACTGAAATATTGTGAAATGCATAGCACTGCCTGCTTTCTTCTGTGTGCTAGCTATTATGTAGGATGTTTCTTGAGCATTGCCTTTGAAACATTTTCAAAACATGGATCAAAACTGATATGTTTACTTTACTTTGCTTTGACCAAGGGTGCTGATATGAACTGAAAATACTGCTCTGTTTTTCTACCTTTGACTGAAGATTACCAACAACTTCCCTTTACCATGAGTTGTTGTGATTTGACTGTGCCATCTTTGTTGTTTTGTTGAGGTTAGTATAGAGACAGAGCTTTTGAACTGGAGCACTTGTATTGGCTATGTCTTCTCAAAATTTACTGCTGCTCACTTGACAATGGGTTTGCTTATATAAAAAAAAATGAGAACAAAGTGTTGATATATACAAATATCGTTGTACAAAAGATATATACAAAGCTGCACAGTGTCCCCTAAAAGGGATCATGGTAATGTTTTAACATACGGCCATTGACAGGGCCTTCTTCAATAGAACAATCCCATACAGACTTGAGAAAATAAGTGTTATTTCCCTGAACAGCAGAAATAACGAATGGTCCCTTCCATAAAAAATCAAACTTGGCATGTTTGCCTTTGTCTTCTCTTCGTGAGTCCCACCTTAGAAATTTGTCACCAATGTAGAAATCCTCAGCTTTAACTCTCTTATCAAACATCCTTTTGAGTTTTTCTTGCAAAATTTGAGCTCTGTCATAAACTTGTTCTCTGGTTTGCTGAAGGTGAATGGTCTGATTAATCCTTCTTTGAATGAAATTTGGTTCAGCCTGAATTTCCTGTAACATTTTGATAGTAGGGATGCCCAGGGATGATGGAAATTTGGCCTCCATGCCATATACTAGCTCATAAGGGCTCATCCCAATGGATTTCTTGCTTGAAAGTCTGTCTGCCCATAAGGCATTTACCAGCTTTTTGTGCCAGTTCTTCTTGTTCTCTTCCAGCACTTTCTTTATGATGTTGATGAGACTTTTGTTAGATGATTCGGCTAAGCCATTGCCTTGAGGGTAATAGGCTGTAGAGTGGCCCAAGGTAATATGAAATTTGTGGCAAAAACTAACCATATTTTTGGACTTAAAGGCAGCAGCGTTGTCAGTGATGATTTTCTCAGGGCAGCCAAATCTAGAAAGGATATTGCATTCAAGGAATTGGATAATGACGGTGTCATTGGCTTTCCTGCAGGGAATGGCTTCGACCCACTTAGTGAAATAGTCGGTGGCTGTTAGGATCCATTTGTGCTGGCCTGAGGAAGAGGGATGAATTTCTCCAATGAAGTCAAGACCCCATTGTTGAAAAGGATTCTCGGTAGAGATGGGTTTCAAGGGAAAAGGTAATAGCTTTCTCTTGCCCTCAAAGACTTGGCATTTGTGGCATGACATGGTAAACTTCTTTACATCTGCAAAAAGAGAGGGCCAATAAAAACCAGCCCTTAAAATTTTATCAGCAGTGGACTTCCAATATAGATGTCCTCCACAGTCGCCTGCATGGAATTCTTTAATGACATTGTTAGTTTCATTCATGGTTAAACAGTTAAGCAATATACCTTCCTGATTTCTCCAGAATAATGCACCATCTATGACACAAAACTTTAAAGCTTTCATTTTCAAAAATATTTTCTTGGTTCTCGACAATCCTGGGGGAGCAAACACGTTTAACAGTACAAAACATATATCAGCATACCAGGGAGATTGCAAAAATGTCTCACTGATTTGTGGAGTCGCCAGCTCCTGTTCATTGTCCAGTTGGTTAATGTCTAAGGCTTGAAAGTTTGTTTCGAACATCAGTTTGGCTAAACCTTGTCCCTTTATCAGCTTGGTTGGTTTTATTTCTATGTCATACTCAAGGATGTTTGCTATCCACTTGCCTCTTTTGCCTTCTAATCCCTCTTGGGTCAATATGTCTTTTATAGCAGCGTGTGGGACATAGGCAATCACATGGGAATATAAAATGTACACTCTGAAATCCTTGATGGCCTTAACAAGTGCATAGGCCTGCTTTTCCATGATTGGGTACTTCAAAGGGGCATCTCTTAAAGCTCGGCTGAAAAATGCAATTGGCTTTTCAGCTCCCTGTTCATCCTTTTGCAAAAGGACAGCAACTATAGTATGATCAGACGCAAAAGAAAAGATGATAAAATCTTTGTCAAATTGTGGGCTGGTGAGGACAGGGGTTTGTGTTAAGGCGGATTTGATACTCTCAAATGCCTGTTTGGTTTCAAGAGACCATTTTACCTTGGCATCCTTTTTTAGTATATTGCTTAATAGTCATATCAGTTCAACTAGATTTGGAATAAATCTTCTTAGGAAGTTGATTTTCCCAAGGAATGCTTGTAGCTCTTTTATGTTTCTTGGATATGGGATTTGGAGAATGGCTTGGATTCTTTCGGGATCAATTCTAATCCCATATTTTGATATGATGTGACCAAGTAATTTGCCTTCTTCAAGGCCAAATAGAGACTTCGTGGGATGCAAGGAAATGCCATATTTCCTGCATGTGATGAATATTTGCCTAAGATGCTTGAGGTGCTCTTCATCATATTTGGAAAACGGGGTTAGGTCATCAAGATAGACAACTAGGAAGTCATGTATTTCTTTGGAAAAAACAATATCCATTGCTCTTTGAAAGGTTTCACCAGCGTTTTTAAGTCCGAATGGCATCTTAACATACTTAAATGTTCCCCACGGTGTGGTAAAGGCTGTCTTGTCTTGGTCATCTGGGTGAACAAGTATTTGATTGAAACCTGAAAAACCATCTAGCAAAGAGATTCTAGATGACCCCACTACCCTTTGTAAGATGTGGTCCATTTTGGGCAAAGGATAGTGGTCTTTTTGGGAGACTTGGTTTAAATTTCTCAGATCTACACAAAGTCTAATCTCACCTGTCTTTTTTCTTGTAGGAACGAGGTTGGATACCCATTCAGAAAATCTGATGGGTGCTATTATGCTTGCTTCAAACATCCTCTTTACTTCCTTCTCAGTCATGGGAAGAAGCATAGGGTTAATTCTCCTAGGTTTCTGTTTGAAAGGTTTTTGGTTTGGTTTTAAGGGAATTGTGTGTTGGATCACCGAGGTGTCATAGGATTT
This sequence comes from Pinus tabuliformis, assembly GCA_031772625.1. Taxonomy (NCBI): domain Eukaryota; kingdom Viridiplantae; phylum Streptophyta; class Pinopsida; order Pinales; family Pinaceae; genus Pinus; species Pinus tabuliformis. The sequence goes on along the minus strand of CM062806.1, from coordinate 311,336,837 downwards.
CAAATCCTCATAACTCCAAGAAAATACATCTTGGAATTCTTTGAACAAATCAATGTACTTGGGCTTTTGATCGGGTGGTAAATTTCTGGACAATTTGATCATTTTGGGATTTTCTGCTGTCCCAATGTTGTGTTCTTCTATAGAAGTGTTTAATGGTTGCAATTTTGGCTTTCTAGGAACATCAATGGCGTCAAACATGTCTTCTAATGGGGTTATGCCAGCAGGCAGAAAATTATCCTTCAGGTCAATGATCTCTGCCTCTGTTTTGGCCATTTCCTCCAAATGTATTTGTTTCAGCTGTTCTATGTTTGTTTTGTCAAAAACAGTGGGTTTTAGGATTTGTTTGGCTGTTGTAGTTGTTACAACCTGTTGGTTTTCATTTGTTTGCTGTTGGACATCGTTCATAGCATCCATGTCAATGTTGATATTAGAGAACTCATGCTCAAGGGTGAGGAAATTGTTGATCTGGGCGTCATTTTCAAATACTTGCCAATCTTTCATGTTGTTTGGGACAGTGGGCCTATGTTTTATTTCAGCTGTGAAGTGATGGTTTGGGTCAAAAGGAAGCTTGCATGTACTAGCAAAGGTGGCTAGGCTGTGTGCATGAATGTTATGCTCTCTTGAAATTTTGGCTAGTTTGAATTCAGTAAATGCATTAAGTATATTAGTGGCAGCAGTCCTATAGGCCCTCATTCTATTGTCATTGGTTACAAAGTTACCTTTCATCTGTTGTATGACTAGGTCAGAATCTCCTAAAATAGACACCTTTGCAGCTCCTAGAGCTTTGAGCAGTTTAAGGCCTAAAAGCAGAGCCTCATATTCTGCCATGTTGTTTGTGCATTTAAAGTTCAGTCTGTAGGCATGACCTTCCGCATGGTTATCATGTGTATTGTGAATCCACACACCTGCCCCTGCTCCTAACTTGTTGACAGAGCCATCAAACTCTAAATACCATGTGATTTCTTGCTTGTGGTTTGTGCCAAGAGTTTCAGCTATGTTAGGATTGGGCAGAGTTGAAATTTCTATTTGGGGAGTTTCTTCTATCATGTTGGTTGCACTAATTGTTGTGACATTCTCATGGGTATATGCAACTGATTCTTCATTGATTTGTGCTCATTGATCCAGAGCCAACGGCTCATCATCAGTTAGAGAATTTGTATTATCATTAAACAAAATAAATGAATCCATATCAGAATGGATTGAGTAAATGGGAAAATTTTCAGGCTTACTCTCACTACTCACCACATATTTCATGAGGGTTTCTATGTACAGTCTCTTTGGTTGCCCAAAGACCGAAATAGTAGCATAGGAGAGGTCTAGTTGAAGGGATCCTTGGAGCTTTGCTCCCCATGATCTTGATAGGAGCATACCATATTTTGGTGGGATGTCAGCCACTACTATGTCCATGAGGATGGTCTTATTGGGATATTGGACTAAGGAGGCACACAAGTCTTTGATGAGGCCCAAACACTTGACTTGACTTGAGTCAAATGAGTACAAATCTTTGTAGGGTCTTGTAATATCAAGGTTCAGCTTTTCCATAACTGCTTTGGGCATCAGATTGTGTGATGCTCCTGAGTCAAACATAGCGTTGTGCAGAACTTTGTCATGTATATGCAAACTGACATAAAAGGGTGGAATAGGTCCATATGTTGATTTTCCATTAACTTCTGGGCCAAACAACAGTTCATGGGTATCATCCAGGACATTCACATCGTCCTTATTCTCTGGGATTTGAAGTGATATTTGAATTTGTTGCCTATATACATCATGTTTGGCAAGTTCTGAGAGGGGGATGGATATCTTCAACTTGGTTATTTCTGCCTCTAAATTAAATGGCTTTTCCAATGGAGTCTTGGTATTGATGCCGGTAGTTTTTTTCTGTTTCATTTGAATTATCAGCGTTTTGCTCTTTTTTATCAGTGTTATGGGAATTGATTGGTTGCGGTTTTTCAACTTCAGGAAGGCCTTTTGGAACGTTGTTCGAGTTTTGCTCAGAGGAAGAGGGTGGAAAAAGTTGATCTACAGAAGGCTGTGTTTATATAATGTCTTCTATGGTTACTTGATGCGGATTTGGGACAGTTGTATCAGCTGGTTCTGTTATGACAGCCTTGCTTTTAATCTTGTTGGGCTTTTTGCCATCCTTTATTTTGTTAGGTTCAGAAATGTCAATGGTTCTAGTTCTCAGCTTATATTGTTTGTGTACTTCATACACAGCAGTATCATATCCTTGTTTAAAATCAAAAGACTCACCAGACTTAGTCTGAAATTGACTAAAGTTATGCTCATCTTGGTCTTCTTGGCTCAGAAATGTCTGATGCTCACCCTTTAGATCCATCAGATTCATGTGAGTGTCTTTTGTTTGCTCATTGGATGTAGATCCTTCAACATAATTATCTTCAAAAGGGGGTCTTATGTCATGGTCTGGGCTTGACCTACCAACATTTGTGTTCTGTGTTTTCCTAAAATTTGGGTTTCTTATGGTATTGGACTGTTGCCCGTCCCATGATGATCTTCTCTCAACATTTTCTACTCTTTCTCCCAGCCTTTGTAGGCCATTGATAATCGCATCAAGATTTTGATCAAAGGCTGAGGGTTCTTCCTTAAATGTGGTTCTTCTTTCCATTCTGGCTCTATTTCTTTTGGCAATTAGGTTGGCCTCCACGCTGACAGCAACATTTTGCATGTCTGCAAGGGTTTGAGGAGCTCTTTCTTTTAACTGGTATGCCATATCCGGATCGAATCCATCAGGGAACTTATACAAGGCAAGCTCAGGTGGGGGTCTTAAGTTCTGTGGTATTGCGTTATAGACATTGTTAAACCTTGCACAGTACTTCAAGACAGTTTCCTGAGGACCTCTTTTAATTGTATCATATTCAGCTAGTATGTGCAAGGGGTCTTTCTTTTTCTCCCATCTGTTGGTAAAGGATTGGTAAAGCTCATCTGGAGTAGTTATGGAATTTGCAGCAAGTGATCTAAACCAAGTTCTTACATCACCGGTTAAACTTTGAACAAAAATTCTCATTCTCACGCTATCATCGTCTATCTTGTAGTTTTCAAAATAGTCTTGCATCTTTTTGGTATGTTGAAGGGTTGTGAAAGGACTGGTACTGTCAGAATAGGTAATTTTAGATTGGTACTCCTGAGGTAAAGCCCCGGGATTAGTATGAAATTGCAGGGGTGCATATCTATTAGCCATATTGGCAGGGATAAGTGGGACGACAGGGATAGCAGGCACAACAGGGATAACAGAAGTAACTGGAACAACAGTTGTAGTTTTTGTGGTATGTGTAGAGAATGGAGGTGTGGATGGAGTACTTTGAGATGTGGATGATGAATAAGGGGAAGTAGGGGTTGAACGAAATAAAACCTTAACAGGAGTTGGAACACAACTCGGAGGAGCTGCTTCAGGACTCAAATCAGCAACATCTTGTCTTTGCTCTTGGTTCCTAAGGATCTTTGGGATTAGGTTCGGATTTTTAAAAACAGCTGGAGGGTCTGGATCTGGATTTGACCTTGTATATCATGGATTCTTCTTGGGGGCCAGTTTCTGAATGTTGTTTTTTGGTATTTTTATGGGAATATTTTTGAAATTGGCAAGGAATTGTCAGATTTTGAAATGGCTGTGTATAGCTTAAAACTAGCATGAAGATTGACTGAAGCATATTTTATTTGCTTCTGTTCATGTAAGACAGGAACAGTTTCAAAGGTTTCCTAGCTGACATTCAGGCTTCATCTGTATTTAAAAGGGATATACAGCAATTAGAAAATCGATTTTCTTAGTGGATTTTTCCAACCTTCTTAGTGAAATTAACTGAGGATGTCCCCAGTGGAGTCGCCATTATGTTATCACTCAGGTTGTCCCCCAGGTCGGAGTAAAGGGATACAGCCGAGGTAACAACAAACCAACTTTGGACTGCAGGTTCTAGCCCACTTGCAGTCATAGAGGGCTCTCTCTTTATGATTTAGCTTTGTTGATTATGATTTTAGGTTAGCTATTGAGTTCGGGGATTTTTTGTTTGTGTTTTGGTGGGAAAATTGATGTTTTCAAGTAAAGAGGCAAGTGTAGTGTGAAAGTTTCAAACCATTGGGAATGGAGTCAAGGAAGTAAGACTGCTGGTGCGTTTTCTTGGTCACAAGAGGGATGAGGAGCAAGGTAGCTGCACCTGGAACAATTTTCAAGTTTTAAAGGATGGAAAGAATGCTATGGAAGGAGAGGCAATTGAGAATCTCTCATTCAGCTTAACAGAAAAAGTGGATGAGCTCTATCTAAGGGCAGTAAAGAATCCCTAGATAACTGTCAAATAGATGTGAATAAGAGTAAATATGAGCCAGAAGGAATTCATATTCATGTCCAGTTAATTTCAAATGAAAAACATAAAGAAATAGCATAAATTGAGCCTAGAGTGCAGTTAAACGAGTTATAAACTAATCTTTCTTTTTGCTATTTAGATGGTGAAAAATGAAAACAGAGATAAGAGGCACTTATTGATTCATGTTGCAGCACAAGAATTCCATCATTCAGTCTCCAGAGACCATTAACGACACATCAGGCAGTCATTCTTCCAATCTCTTCAGCAATCTTTGATTAAAGAAAAGTATCAGACATACAGTGCGAGTCTCTAATGAAAAGTTATCAATCAACCAACCCTTGAAACAATACAGTGGGTGGTATATATAGGGAAGATTTTCCAAAATTGTTTATTACAGCTGTGACCTAAACAGGTCTGAAAGTAAATGATTACTTTAACCTAAACTTATAAATGCAAAAATTATCTATCAGTTGCACTGAGGGTAGCCGTATCAGAACTGAATCAATGCATTGTCCTCGGTGGCTTGGTGCAGTGCTTCTGTAATAGTTGCGCATGGACTTCTGCTCCATTGTAGTTCGGTGGCTTTAAGTGCTTTAACTGTGATTTGAGAGTTGGGATGGGCTTACACCTCCTGACTTGACTCTGTTGGAGGCCAATCAATGCTGACCTGCCTTGGGAACTGAAGATTTATATTAAAAAATTAACTGATACTGTTTGCCGCTTCATCTCTCCTCTGATACTCTTTGCCGCTTCATCTCTCCTCTGATACTATTTGACAAATGAATTGGGTCGGTTTCTCTCTTGATGCGGGTCAAATCAAAACTTAATGGCCACTGTTCGGCCCTCTGTTTTCTTTAGAATTGTCTTTTGTTCATCTCAGCATGCCTCGCGAAGAAAAACGGGTCATTCGGCGCCTTTTGGGCTTGTTGGGGGCTACGCAATGAGGGATTTTTCCATTTCATCCCTTTTCCTGTAGCCATGCGTGATTAGCGCTAGGCCCTAATCGCGCATGGAAAACTGCCTCGCAATTTGAATCCGAGCCTCCTAAGCACGATTTTCGCCTTTCGCCTCAAAAATTGATGATGATGTCAGCATGACCTCAGCGGGTGGGACCATGGTATAGCGGATGACATGGCAGGATGATGTCATCAGGGTGACGTCAGCATGTACGGTCGATGATGTGGCAAGGGTGACTCGGCAGAGGGCCGACGTGTGCAGGTGACGTGGTGAGGGTGACTTGGCAAACATGTGGAACCGGACAGGCGATATGGGGCGCGCGTACAAAGGGCGGAAAGCAGTTTCATCGCACCGCTTTCTGTACGGGGGCGGTATCCGTCAGAGCCCCTCCGATGCAATAGGAAGTGGACAAGTGTCTTTGGGTACGACGGAAAAACCACGTCGCCATCGGAAGCTAACATCCGAACAACGGGGCGCCTCCGAAAACGTCGAGAACCGTCGGATGGGGAGGGCCCGATCCAACGGTGGACGGAGCGCGGAGCTGGCGAGGGGATAACGGACGGGCGCACGAATATGCGAATCTTCATACGGTGTGGCGGGGGGTTTAGAACTTAGGAAATGTGGGTTATGGGGTTGTTTAACGAGCGGGGTTAATGTTTTATGCACACAACTTTAGGTTAAGGGCGGAAAAGAGGGTTTTTCAGGGCTAGGGTTAGGGAAAAAGGTTGTTAGCATGACCAGGTGTCACACTAACTCCTGTTAGGACACGGACGGGTTAAAAATAGTCCCAGATGGTCTGTTTTTTCCCAGACTTAAGAAAAATATGGCTATAGTGCCAGGGGGGGTATTATTATATTTTTGGGATTTTTATACATAGTTTTAGTAGGGGAAGGGGAAACAGATTTGGGAGTTAGATAATATAGTTAGTAATTAATATGGAGGTGACCAGAAAGTGCTAAGGTAGGGGACCTTAGGCCATTTTGGGGGAATAGGACTTTGTAACAGAAGAATGGAAATCCTTGAGTGAAGCAGATCTTCACCAAGGCCAATGATGTGGAAAATGATGACTAAGAGGCATCAAGCAGATCTTGACCTCTTTGGGAAAATTAGTGAGTGATTTGGGGAATAAGAATGAACAGGGGAGTTAGTTATGTCCGGCTTGAGTCCCTTCAGGTGAAAAACTGCATCATGACTGTGATCTGGAAAGGTGTAACACTTTGAAACACAAAATTGATCATGAACCATCATTCTGCAACCTCAAACAATACCTACCCAGCCTACCATCCTAACATTTTTTCTTCTCTTTGGTTTTGATGCACTTAGACTTGCAAACCCAGCTTTACAAATTTTTTCTTTTTTCTGTTATCCTATCTAAGTATACACTTATTTCTGCCAAGGGCCTAGATTAAGCAGTTGGGCTCCTTTGATTCTCTACCTATCTACAACTCTACCAAGATTAAACTGTTTGGACAGATATCATTCTCTATATTCTAGAACGGGAAATTGAAACCTAGGGAGACCAAGTTTAAGCTGTTTGGCTCTCCCTTTTATAGGACAAAAATGGTTGAGTCATTAAAATTGGAATTCAGCAGTGGCATTTGGATTGGCACTCTTTCATAGTATCTTCTGGAAATATGGAATACTGCAGCCTGCAAAGTATGACATATTTGGCCTGTAAAAATGTCAATCATGAAAAATGAACACCTGTTGCAACAGGAGGCTAACACCTAACATGCCCCTCTCCTTCAAAAAAGTGTTGTCCTCAACACTTGAGTAGTTCTGGATGCTTCTGTACAAAATTCTCATCCTCCCATGTGGAATCTTCAGTGGATAAGTTCTTCCACTTGATGAGATACTCTAAAATTGATCAATTTCATAGCTGTCGAGTTCTTGTTTCTGTGACTGCTTCCAGTTCCAATATAATTTTTCCTTCCTCGTCAAGTTCTGGCAATATTGTTTGAACTGGGAGCTTGTCGCCTATAACCTTCTTTAAACATGAAACATTGAAAACTGGGTGCACTCGAGACGCTACAGGAAGCTCCAATTTGTATGCCATAGTACCAATCTTTTGCAACGCCTTGTACGGACCATAATACTTTGGTGATAATTTATTATCCTTCTTAGCTTGCTTGAGGGACATTTGTTTATATGGTTGTAGCCGTAGGAATACCAAATCACCTACATCAAAACTTCTTTCGCTGCGATGTTGATCTACTTGTTGTTTCATTCTATTTTGTGCCAACACGAGGTTATCCTTTAAGAGTTGGAGGACTTGTTGTTGATGTTCGATGTGACCTTCCACTGCTTGAACCTTAGAATTTTCTCTTAAATATGATGTGATGGATGGTGGCTGATATCCATAAAGTGCCATAAATGGGGTCATTTTTATTGTTGTATGGAAGGAAGTGTTATACCACCATTCAACCAGAGGCAACCATTTGACCCATTGTTTCTGTTTATCATATACAAAGCAACGAAGATATCCTTCCAAACATTTGTTTACTATCTTAGTTTTACCATTAGATTGAGGATGATAAGATGAGCTATGAGCTAACTGAGTACCAAGACAAGAAAATAATTCTGTCAAAAAATTTCCAGTGAAAATAGGATCTCTGTCACTTACAATAATCTTTGGGTTTCCATGTAGCTTTTGAATTGTTTCCATAAATGCAGTAGAAACTGTACTGGCTTTAAATGGATGTGATAATGCACAAAAGTGTGCATACTTGGTAAGTCTGTCAACTACCACCATGATGGCACTCTTTCCCTTAGACTTGGGTAAACTTGTGATAAAATCCATTGAAACCTCCTCCCAAAGTTGGCTTGGAATGGATAAAGGTTGTAATAGACCCAGGGTCTTAATTGTTTCAACTTTATTTTGTTGGCAAACCAAACATTCCGCCGCAAACTTTTGAATATCCGATTTAAGGCCATCCCAAAAAAATTCCTTCTTAACCCTGTGGTAAGTTTTTAAAAATCCTGAGTGCCCTCCTAAGGGAGAAGTGTGCAATTCCATAAGAATCTTTTTTTTGAGTTACGAATTCTTACATAGGTATAAGCAATCTTTGTACCATAACGAATCATTTTTCTAGCTAAATGTATTAGATGTACTGGAATCTTGTTGTAACTTTTGAATAAGTGCCCACACTTCTTCATCATTCTTCCATTCCTCCCTTGCTTCGTTTATCCAATCTGGTTGGATAATAGAAATGGCTCACAACAATGCTTCCACATCCTCATCCTTTCTTGAGAGTGCATCTGCCACCACATTTTGCATCCCTTTTTTGTAGATGATTTCAAAGTCATAACCCAACATCTTTGATCTTTGTGACCCACTTTTGTTGCTCTTCGGAGGATAATCTTTGTTCTAAAAAGTATTTAAGGCTATCATTTTCTGTTTTTACCTTAAAGTGTCTTCCCATTAGGTAGGGTCGCCATTTCTTAAGTGCATGTAGTATTTCCAACATTTCCTTCTCATAAATAGCTTTGTGTAAAAATTTCCCTTGATTGGATAACTTTCAAAAGCAATGGGTCTTTCATCTTGCATTAAAACGGCACCAATTCCATTTCCTGAAGCATCACATTCTACAATAAAGGTTTTTCTGAAGTCCGGTGTAGCTAAGACCGATGCTTGGCACATTTCCTCTTTAAGATGTTCGAAGGCCTTTGTTGCTTTTGGAGTCCATGAAAATGCATCTTTCTTCAATAATGTTGTTAGAGGTGCTGTTATTCTCCCATAATTCTTAACAAACTTGCGATAATACCCTGTCAACCCGAGAAATACTCGCACATGCTTTATGGATGTGGGGATTTTCCATTCCTTAATGGCTTTAATTTTGCTAGGGTCTACCTTAACTCCTTCATGAGATACAATATGACCTAGATATTCCACCTCTTGTACTCCAAAGAAACATTTGGATCTTTTGCATATAATTGTTTCTCCTCCAATAGTTGTAGCACCCTGTCAACATGTTCAACATGATCCTTCCAAGACTTGTTGTAGATTAGTATATCATCAAAAAATACTAACACAAATTTTCTAAGGAAGGGTTTGAAAATGTAATTCATCAAACCTTGAAATGTAGAAGGTGCATTGGTGGGGCCAAAAGGCATGACCAAAAATTCATAATGACCCTCATGAGTTCTAAATGTTGTTTTTGGAATGTCTTCAGTCTTCATTTTGATTTGATGATATCCTGAATGAAGATCCAACTTGGTGAAGTAAAGTGATCCATGCAATTCATCCAGTAATTCATCAATGACAGGAATGGGAAACTTATCTTTAATAGTGAGCTTGTTGAGCTCCCTATAATCTGGACACATGCATCATGGTCCATCCTTCTTGTGCACCAATACTATTGGAGCAGAGAAAGAACTTTGACTAGGTTGAATTATACCAGCCTCTATCATTTTGGCAACCATACGTTCAATTTCACTCTTTTGGGAATAGGGATTTTTGTACGACCTGATGTTTGGAGGAACACTTCCTGGAATCAGATGAATAGCATGATCATGATCACAAACATGTGGGAGACCTTTGGGAGTCTCAAGTACCTTGGAATGATTGTCCAAGGCCTTTTGGAGATCTGGAGAAATAGATGATTCCGATGTGGAAACATCTAGCGAACATAATTGTGCAATTACACCTCTTTGTTCCTTTTTAGAAGCTTTGTCATACCGTTAGAGTTGATTATCTTTCGTGGTTTCCCTGCAATAACCCTTAACTCAACTTCCTTTCCTTCCACAGAAAATTTCATGAAAAGTTCTTGAAAATTAAAAGCTATTGTACCCAAGGATTGTAGCCATTGGACTCCTAGTACAACATCAGCACCTCCCATTGGAATGGAAAGCATTGGGCTAGTCAATACATATTCTCCCATGGATAGCTTGATATTATGGCACTTTCTAGAGCAATTTATCATTCCTCCATTTGCAACCATCACTTGACACTCTGATGCTGGATATAGGAAGCAATTCAATTCTTTTGCTACCTTACAATGAATAAAATTATGGGTGCTTCCTGAATCAATCAACACTATTACCTTTTTCTTCTTGATTTGTCCTTCTATCTTGATGGTTTGAGGAGTGGTCATTCCAGCCAATGCATTACAAGATATGGTTGGATTCATTTCTTCTTTATCTAGGCTTTGTTCCTGGAGTATATCCTCTTCTTTTGACCTTTCTTGCTCCTTTTCTTCTTCCTCTTCACAATCTATGTAGAATAATTTCTTCTCAACACACTTATGACCTTTAGTGTATTTTCTATCACAACTATAACAAAGCCTTTTTGCTATTTTTTCTTCCAATTGTTGTGGTGTCAACCTTATAGGTTGTGGAAGGATAGGGGTAACAACACTTCCATATTTATAGTTGTGACTGCTATGCTTGTTGGTTGCCATAATTTTGCTTTCCATTTTTCTTGCTAACCTGAATGCCTTCTCTAATGAATCAAGTTCCAAAAGGCGAACATCATGTTGGATATTATCCTTTAAAGTCCCTATGTACACATCAATCCTATGCTCCTCTGGAATATTTTTCCCCTTATGTTCAATTTTTGGAACTCCTCAATGTGCTCCATTACTAAACCCTTTTGTTTGAGACTTATCAATTGGCTAAAAAAAGTGTTTCTTTTTGTATCCTCATAATGTGTTGTCAATTCTTCCGTAAAAATTTCCCAAGTGATAATTTTTTTACGAGAGCAAAGCCATTAATACCATACAAACTGATTTGGTTCCAAATATAAAGTTGCAATACGTACCTTTTGTGTGTTTTGCACATTATTGAGATCGAAAAATTGCTCCATCTGTAATATCCATGTTGCTGGATCCTTGCCATCAAACTTCCTCATATCGATTTTTGGAATATGGTGGGTCTTTGATCCAACATTAGAGTCTATGGAATCATGATTAACATTTCTTTTGTTCTCATCATGAGTTTCCTTTACTACCCTTTCACCACTAGTGACCATTTCTTGTAGCAACTTATTCATATTTATCTTCAATTCTTCCATCTTATCGTCCATGCCATCAATTTTAGCGTCCATGCCATTCATCTTAACTTCCATGCCATCCATCTTAGCTTCTACGCCTTTCTTTAAACAATCCATCTTAGCTTCTACACATTTCTTTAAACCATCCATATTAGCTTCTACATCTTTCCTTAAACCATCCATCTTAGATTATGTTGCATTTTGTGCAAGTGACACTTGTTGCACTTGGTCTCGTAATTTTGATATATCATGTTGCATTTCTTCCTCTTCTTCATGAGTCATGCTAGAGCTTTCAGGTTGCTTACTAGGTGTTTGCATTTTCTTTCCTCGGGGCATCAATTACCGATAATAATGCTTTACTATGCCCTTTGAATTCCTTCAAACTAATTTTTCAAACCAAACTTATGCAAAAATTAAAAAAAAAAACTACACACCTTTTTTTACTTTGTAGAAGCTTGATCTTGAATTTGATGTATCTCTGCAATTTCAGATCATCCAGTTCTAAAATTGCGACCTGTAGTAGCCCTCTGTGTCCTCTTTCCAATGTCACCAGTCTGATCCAAATTGGATTCTCCAAGGAATAGTTATGCACAATCTCCCAAGATAACCTGATTATAGACCTTTCCAGAAGAGCGAACTTGTATGAAGTGCCACGTGTCACTGTTTCAACCTTTGGCTCTGAAAACTATATACAACAAACTACGGTCCTTCCTCCTTCTGTACCTTCTTACAAAATTTGAATCCGATGCTCAAAGAGAAAGTTATGACGATTTTCCCTAGGTCACTTGTTTGGAATGTAATTCAGGAGTCTGCAAAAATACCAACTTCCTCATATCATATCTCCATAAATATAGCACGAAAAGCTCTGAAATTTAGATCCAAGGTTCAGTATGATTTTTTCTCAAATGGGTTTTTTTTCTCTTCTGAAACACCGCAGAAAAAAAGTTATAGCGAAAATTCCATGATGACCTTTTTGGAGCAGAAAAACCCTAGAATCCAAAGCTCTGATACCAAATGTTATGAAACCAGCTCACAAAAAGATAGAAAAGAGAGATCAACGCCTTAGAATTCAACCTCTTCTAGGGGGAAACCTCCTTTACATTACACAAATGAACAATTCTTGGATGATTCAAATGACAAAACCTCCTTTCTATATATAGGAGTCTAAGGAGTCACAATATAACCCAGCTGACCTAACAATATAATATAAAGCCACAAAAATAACAATAGAGGGATTCTATGGGGCACAGTAATAAAAATATGGAGACAATAGGGGCACAACAATATTAATAAGGGATACAACTACAATAGTAATGGGTTAATCACTAGTATTATAGAGACCTAACATGATCTAACTCATGTCGTCGTAGCAGAGGAAATGAATACAAAGAGAGCATATATTGTCAAGGACAATGATAACACTTCTAAAAGGCACATTTTTGTTTTAACTATCGTACTTTGATTGTATTTGCATTACATAGCGCAATCATTTTTTTTTTTTTTTACTTTTTCCCCCCATTACTTTTGGGCCATATTTTTTAATGTACTATAACTAAAAACAAGTCTTTTTAAATTTCTAGGAAACATATGACACTTAGAGATTTGGATTCATGACAACAATTACAAGGAAAAAAATACTTTGAACATTTCTACAAAACTTTGGTATTTTCTAAAACTAAAATCTATCTACACTACTAATGAGTTTGATTTATCTTATTTTGTTTTCATCAAACATATCTTACTTAGTTTCAATTACAATGTCCTTTTAAGCATTGATTTCAGTTTAATATTTCTAAACAGACAAACGTTATCGAATTTGAATGATGTCATAGTATACATAAACAAAAATGTAGAGATAACAATGAGTAGTACCACAAAAACAAAATTGTAAGAGACAAAACAAAATCAATGGAAACTAGTGAAGAAATAAACACAAATAGGTAATTTTATGCACGTTCAATTAAATTTGTATCAAATTTTTCCTTTTTCCCTTTTTATCCCTGTCTATGTCTTTCTATTCTTTTATCTATCTTTTTTCTAAACAAAAAACAAACAAATTATTTCAATTCCATGTTCATGAGTAGGAAAAAAGAGGTTGAGTCTATGCCATTGTTGATCGAAGATATTAGTAACAATATATATGGGTTTCATGGTGTTTTCTTGGTTACGTATCAAACATTTTTTGCCAAAAAAAATAAGTCAAAAGAAATATTTTGTGTAGACATAACAAATAAAAAAGTGGAAATGGCAATAACCTTGCTTGTGCCAACATCGGTAATCGAGCAACATGATTCAAAGCTTGTTGCAAATGTCAGTGTTTCTATTAAAGATTTCAAAATTATTCCAAAGAAAAAAATACAATAGAAGTGATTGTGAGAAAACTATTTGTCTAAATAGTTTTAGCAGTGTATAAAATGTTTGTCCTTCTTGCACAAAGTATTGGTTTTTTTCCAAACATGATAATTGCAAGTCTATCACGTCATGAAAATGTTTTTTTAGTAGGCACAATTGCAGTTATTGAAATTTCAAGAATGCAAACAACAATGCAATATGTTCTGGAAATCAAAGATAACAATGGAGAATAGGACAGGGATATAGTAAGCCTTGTTTTATTTGAAATTTTTATTGTTATGAAGTCATTGTCCATGTGCTTGTTTTTTCCCTCGCACCAGAAAACCCAATTTTCATTGAAATAAAAAACAAGTTACATATACGTGGGTTTGTATATCCTAATGTTCGAGGAAAAAAATATTCTTAATCTATTGTGTGGTTTTTGTGTATTGTTTTACAAGTGTTTCATATGTAATAGGTTAAAGTACACGATAAAGTTGTTTCAGAATGTGTTTTAATTCAAAGAGATTTGCGCAAAAAGTTTTCCTATTGATTTTGTTGAAAAATATAGTTAAAAAATAAGAAATATTTTTTTGTACTTTACAGTCAACATTCATATGTGTGTTGAACAAAGGAAAGAATGCTAACATTCTAAGAAAATTTATTCTCTCCAAGCAGAGTATGCATAGTAATCTATATCATAATGTTTAAATAGACATGGATAAAGAACAGAAAAAGAAAGACATTTGATTTCGTGTTGCTAAGCATCTGTTTTCTATATTAATTTTATAGCATTTTCAAGGATATCTGTAAGCGGTTAGCAAATATATCAACCCATTCGAAATTTTATGCGCAAGATTTAGTACTCCAATTACATCTACTAGGGCTATGAACAAGACTATGTTGTATTGCAGTTCTTGCAAGCAGGCCTCTCACTTTATTTATTTTCATCACTTGAACTACACAATACATACAAGTGAGAGGACTAAAAAATAGTGTATTATAAGGGGCGTCGAACTAGAAAGAGTATTACCTACACTACGACAAAATTCTTATGACCAATACTGTGTAGAAAAAACAGATGATATTGAAATCTTGAGCAACTTCAAAATGCATGGGACGTTTACGATGGACCAACAAAATGTACTTGTACGTATACAATGACAGGTTTCTTTGTTTACATTATTAAGCAATTTTGTAATGGCATAGTGCTCACTCATTGCATTGTCAAGCATCCTAATAGCTCTTTCATTTTACTCGACATTTGTGACATGATTTCACATTATCAATCAACATACTATACTAGAATAGAAATAATTATCATAGCAAAGAAGACAATTTTTTCTACCAACACAAATGCTAGTACGACATTGTACATAAATGTAATCCAATCAACTATTTTTTGTTCTGACTCTATGTTTTGTACTATGCTATGTCATTTTTGTTTATACAAGTTGGATAGCTTACAATTTTTTGTGATGTTACTTTACAATGACAGTTTTCTTGTTTACAAACCCAATATTTTTTTCTATTTAAACAACCATTCCATACAATAATTAATCAAATATCTAAATAATGCATTGCCATGCAAAGCTTAAATGAGTTTCTAAACTGATATAACTTATAAAGCATATCGTATTTATAAATAGATTTGTAATCCAGAATAGTTTGATATGTTTCTTTACTTTAACTCTGTCGAGAATATCACAATACATAGTGTTTAGCATATACTGAATTTCAAAATTTATTCAGCGAATAACAAAAATTGGTAGTGTTTTCTTTACTAATTAACCATTGTTTCTAGACATTAACGCTTGTATTGATTATGTTGTGGGAATCGATAACTTATTCATCTGTTCATGTTTTGAAATAGTTATTTTGACAACATTGTTACAGTACCTAGTTCATCTTCAAGATGCATAAACATTTGTTGGAGTTCTAGTATTTTATGCATTAACATTAAAATATATTTTTTGAGCATTAAGATATCATGCCTAAGCATTAAGATATATTTACTCCCTGCATGTACTTCTTCTTCTATCCTCCTTCCATTGCTTCTTTAAGTCATTTTTTTTTCTATTAGTAACAAATGCAAAAAACAATAGACAAATTATAAAGCAATACCTTAAAACACTTAATAGTTTCAGAAAATGAAGTAATTTGATTACCTATAACCTACTAACAAGTCTAAAAAAAATGAGCATTGACAAACTACTTTTAGGGGCAATCGTCGTATATATAATGCGTCAAAGGCAATAAGTCATCTAAATCATGAATTGACATTTAACTTCTGAAACAACATTTAACTACTATCAATTTCAATCATATCCACTAACAAGTAATCTTTATCAATGTGAATATTATTGATTTTCCTGATCTTTAGTTAGAAAAGACTGTTGTAAAATATTATATTTCATGATTAATCTGTTTTACACGCTTTAGAAATCAATGTCAAGATACTAGTTTATTAATATCATAAACTGCATTCTATTTTCATTAACTTAAGCTCTTTTGTCGATAAATAAAAGTCTTTTCCATAATTATTCACTGAACTAACGTGCATCCAATAGATTTACTATGTGGACTTGCTTTGTTATCTGCCATCTTTTACTTTGCAAAAGTCATCTTAGATTATAGATGTCAATTCGCCACTTGAATGTCTTTTTTCCTTTGTCGCATTATCCAAATGTTAAATGAACTTTGTTCATAGAAATAAGTAAAACTAGGTAGTTGGGCATGGGATTTCAATGATTGTGTCTCATTGATTTTGCAATGTTGCTTGCAACTACCCAGACATAATATAAAATAATTATGTAATAAAACTTATTTTATAAACATTAATGTTATACTAAAACAATAACGACTATAATATGCAATATCAAATTTGATAAATGAAAATCGATATTGTGCATTAGCTTTGAACTTTTATGCAATTGAAATCAACACTTACGCATCAATTCCGAGAAGAAATATATAAGGGCCTTTAATGTGGAATATAGGTGTTCGCAAAATCAAAACATGAAAGGTTTCTTAGCACAATGGAATACCTTCATACTTATGCGAATCTACTTCATTTCAATAACATAACCATAAAATTGTGCTCAATGATTAAATTTTCTTCGAACTATGCACAACCTTTACTCAATTGACTATTAATACTCGATAATATAAAAATACGTATTATTTATAATTAAAATATTGCAAGATAAAATATGGATTATTTAATACTAGAATATTAACAATAAAAACATTATTTATAATTAGAATACTAACAATGATATCGTATCAATCCACCGCTTGCCTCAGTGTTATTTGGAACAACAAATATGGATTATTTAATGCTAAAATATTAGCAGTAAGATCCTTTAATGCGAAGTGAGGATTTACACACAATGAAATATTCTAAGCTCCCTCGAGAATACATATAAAATAGAATAATAAGAATGAAATATGAACCTCATATTAGCAATTCACCTTTGCACAATGAGTTCCTTCTATAGTGAACTTCCTTTCACACAACAATCTTCCTTCCTCGCTATATGCTTACACGAAACTCAAAATGGAATTTTGCACAAGAGAGCATTACTTTATTTAAATACCATATCCATATGAAGGTGTCGACCCCACTGTGCAGAGGTGGTTGTGCATGAGAGTACAGATGATGGCTCATTATGTGGAGAAGTGCAAATGTTTAGTACTTCTACACAATGAGTTTCTTTCGTAGTGTATTATTTGTATCATCAAACGATTCAACCCTAACTTTAATTTAGCTTCATTTTGTTTTATTTTAATTAAAACAAATAAAGATTATGAACAAAAAGAAAAATGGTTAGCGGTTAATAGTGAATAAACGTAAAAATATTGAAAAAGGATGAAATGTGGACTTAGTAACGAATAAACAAAAAAACGACTAGGTGTGTGGATGTAGCTTTACAAAACTGAAATAAAATTTTGGAACCTATATTTCATTGTGCATCTACGAAGGCAGTAATAACGACATATTGTAAATGCAAAATAATAAGACTGAAATGCGAACCCCAGATTAAAGATTCATCTTTTCACAATGAGTTCGTTCTACAGTATTACAAATTATTGTTATTAGTTTAGTGTTATCTTTTAGCATTTTAATTAAAACAGATAATAATTATGCATTGTTTAATACTAAAATATTAACAATAAAATCCTTTAATGCCAAGTGTGGCAAGCCACACATTGAAAGCTTCCTCAATACAATGGACTTCCTCCACACTTCCACATATATTTCTTATTGGAACATATTCGGAAATATGAACATATGCATTATTTACAACTAAAATATTATTAATAATATAAGCATAATGTACGCATTTTTAATACTAAAATATATAATCAAATAGCAATAATATGCATCATTTACAACTAAAATATTATCAATAATCTAAGCATAGACAATGTTATTCAACAAATATGCATTATTTAATACTAAAATATTAGCAATAAAAGTCTTTTGTGCTAAATGATGATCATAGTAATGGAAGTCCTCAATGTGAAATGTAGAGATCCACACAATGAAGGCTTTAAATCTTCCTCTGTACAATGAATCAACTAGATAGAAACAATATGCATTATTTGCAACTAAAATATTATCAATAATATAAGCATACTCTGAGACGGAAATCTGCACTCACAACCATAACCACATTAAATATTAATGCGAACTTATACAAAATCACTTAAATAGCGGTAGTATTCATTGTTTACAATTAAAATATTATCAATGATATAAGCATAAACAATGTTATTATCCGCACAATGAACATTATCCTTTTGTGTGCACCCCACAATATTTTTACTCAATTGACTACTGATATGCATTATTTATAACAAAATATGAGCAATAATATTAGTAGTTAGTGCAAAGTGTGGAGATATGGACAAAGAGAACTTCCAACAAAGTTACCGATCAAACAAGAATTGTATTGAGTACCCGTTTTTTTGAGGTAGCAAAAAATATCATATTTTGAAAAGTGTTAATTCATAATACACCTTTTTTTAGGCATATTTTTAACACTTTAAATTTTCTTATGTATCAAGTATGAACATTTTTTTTAAATGTTAGCGATTTTCATGTTGATTTTTGAAAAGTGTTGATGCAACATCAACCCCTTTTTTTAGAGGACTTATTTTTTACACTTTAAATTTTCTAATGTATTAAGTCTGGATAATTTTTTTTAAATGTTGGTGATTTTCATGCGGATTTTGAAAATGAATATTTTTTACGCTTACAATTTTTTAAATGTTGATTATTTAACCTGTTTCAAGTTGGCTTATTCCTCTTATTGTTTTTCATCCTAAAATGTTTGTTTTTCTTTGCAATATTGTTTTGTAATGAAATTTTCAATTTTTTTTGCAAAGGTTAAAAAAAATAATAACATTAATATTTTGAGGTAATGGAAGTCCTCAATGTGAAATGCAGAGATCCACACAATGAAGGCTTTAAATCTTCCTCTGTACAATGAATCAACTAGATAGAAACAATATGCATTATTTGCAACTAAAATATTATCAATAATATAAGCATACTCTGAGACGGAAATCTGCACTCACAACCATAACCACATTAAATATTAATGCGAACTTATACAAAATCACTTAAATAGCGGTAGTATTCATTGTTTACAATTAAAATATTATCAATGATATAAGCATAAACAATGTTATTATCCGCACAATGAACATTATCCTTTTGTGTGCACCCCACAATATTTTTACTCAATTGACTACTAATATGCATTATTTATAACAAAATATGAGCAATAATATTAGTAGTTAGTGCAAAGTGTGGAGATATGGACAAAGAGAACTTCCAACAAAGTTACCGATCAAACAAGAATTGTATTGAGTACCCGTTTTTTTGAGGTAGCAAAAAATATCATATTTTGAAAAGTGTTAATTCATAATACACCTTTTTTTAGGCATATTTTTAACACTTTAAATTTTCTTATGTATCAAGTATGAACATTTTTTTTAAATGTTAGCGATTTTCATGTTGATTTTTGAAAAGTGTTGATGCAACATCAACCCCTTTTTTTAGAGGACTTATTTTTTACACTTTAAATTTTCTAATGTATTAAGTCTGGATAATTTTTTTTAAATGTTGGTGATTTTCATGCGGATTTTGAAAATGAATATTTTTTACGCTTACAATTTTTTAAATGTTGATTATTTAACCTGTTTCAAGTTGGCTTATTCCTCTTATTGTTTTTCATCCTAAAATGTTTGTTTTTCTTTGCAATATTGTTTTGTAATGAAATTTTCAATTTTTTTTGCAAAGGTTAAAAAAAATAATAACATTAATATTTTGAGGTAATGGAAGTCCTCAATGTGAAATGCAGAGATCCACACAATGAAGGCTTTAAATCTTCCTCTGTACAATGAATCAACTAGATAGAAACAATATGCATTATTTGCAACTAAAATATTATCAATAATATAAGCATACTCTGAGACGGAAATCTGCACTCACAACCATAACCACATTAAATATTAATGCGAACTTATACAAAATCACTTAAATAGCGGTAGTATTCATTGTTTACAATTAAAATATTATCAATGATATAAGCATAAACAATGTTATTATCCGCACAATGAACATTATCCTTTTGTGTGCACCCCACAATATTTTTACTCAATTGACTACTAATATGCATTATTTATAACAAAATATGAGCAATAATATTAGTAGTTAGTGCAAAGTGTGGAGATATGGACAAAGAGAACTTCCAACAAAGTTACCGATCAAACAAGAATTGTATTGAGTACCCGTTTTTTTGAGGTAGCAAAAAATATCATATTTTGAAAAGTGTTAATTCATAATACACCTTTTTTTAGGCATATTTTTAACACTTTAAATTTTCTTATGTATCAAGTATGAACATTTTTTTTAAATGTTAGCGATTTTCATGTTGATTTTTGAAAAGTGTTGATGCAACATCAACCCCTTTTTTTAGAGGACTTATTTTTTACACTTTAAATTTTCTAATGTATTAAGTCTGGATAATTTTTTTTAAATGTTGGTGATTTTCATGCGGATTTTGAAAATGAATATTTTTTACGCTTACAATTTTTTAAATGTTGATTATTTAACCTGTTTCAAGTTGGCTTATTCCTCTTATTGTTTTTCATCCTAAAATGTTTGTTTTTCTTTGCAATATTGTTTTGTAATGAAATTTTCAATTTTTTTTGCAAAGGTTAAAAAAAATAATAACATTAATATTTTGAGGTTAGAATTTTTTTATATATTTTTATATCTTTAATTAATACTTCAACACACATAAAATAATTGTCACTAAAAATAATAATTTTAAACATTTGACAAAAAAATGTGCATTTTGCATTAAAAAATACATATTTCAAGACCTTTTCGCTAAAAATGACATGTTAAATAAAAGTTTTTGTGAAAAAAATTGAATAAAAAAAGTTGGAAACATGACAAATTTTATGAAATTTTTATGAATTTTATATCAAAAGGTGATAACATTCGAAGCTTTTTGTTATCGGGAATCTAGTGTCTATGCAGAGCTGCTAGTCCCACTAAGGCTGGTAGCTATCTTAGAAACAAACAAACTAAAACTACTTTCGTTTTCCTTTATGAGAAGTAGATAAGAGGGGAACAAAGGAGACCAACATCTGTCTTGCGCTTGGTTCCTTGCTTGATTCCTCTCCCTTCTGATAGATCTTCGCCACTCGCTTTCTCGTCTACCCAGCTTCAAAGAGCACCTATGGAATCAAAGCAGCATAACACTACCATATATATATTGACCACACAAATGCATATATCATCAATCATACAAGAATGTGGAGGAAAACTTGAATGGCTTTATTAATATGAAGAATAACAAAGAGGATTACAACCAATTATTCTGACCCAGCGTCATCCTCTCAGCAAGAAAGCCCTTCTTCACCTCATGAAAAACTTAGATCACCCAACACTATGATGTTACACCAGGAAACCAACAACACTTCCTTACAAGATACAAAATTCCAGCCTCTGGATCTCTGGGATGAGGGATCCATATATAGATGTTTGCAAGGGGGGTGAGTCAGCTTCTGAGATTTGATTAGTGTCCTCTCTCTGACAGTTCTTGATTCCACTTGGAGATTGATGATATCTTACTCATCCCTGGGCAAATGCAGAGAGGCAAGTGTCACAGGAGAAGTTTCTGGAAGATTCCATGATCATCCACCTCGCAAATTGACTCTGTGATTTGTCCACTCTCGCCCATCGCACCTCATAGAAGGGATTTTCAGTATGCATCACACCTCCCGTGTGAATTTAGGTGGGATGCAGTGCACTTTGACCATGGAGCAGGTGAGATGGTCCAGTTTTGACCAATTCTGAGTAGTTTTTCATGGAGAACTTCTGGGAGATGATGTAATCAGCTAACCTTGTTCTTTTAGGGGTTGGAACAACACTTTTAGGGACTTAGGAGTCCTTGGTTTATGGACATATATGATTGGGGTTGCAGTGCCCAAAAATGTCTATAACACTTTTTTCCAAAAAAAATGATTGTAAAATTTTAAGTAAAAATAATAATAAAATGTTAAAAAAAATAAAACAGAAATTTAAAAAACACAAAACAAAATCCTTAAAAATAGAAATTATATGCTGAATTAAACGTTGGACCTTCTATTCAAATTAATTATAAAAACATATTACAAAATATTAAAAATATAGTTTAAAAAAAACACAAAAACAAAAAACAAAACAAAACAAAAACAAAAACAAAAACAAAAAAACAAAAACAAAAAATGAAAAACATTGAAAATAAAAAACACAGCAAATAACAAAAACATTAAAAAAATAAAACATTAAAATAAAAACACATTAAAGCAATTGTTTTTAGAAAGGGAGCCTAGATCTGGTACTGATTAGTATAGGAGAGATCTGGTGCTTCCCATGGCGACGAGTTTAGGGATTCAATACCACGACTGCTTACAACCCATAGCCTCTGATGCCCGCCTGCATCTGCCCCCATAACCCTGTGGACTTTACCTCCATTCCCCCTATGCTACTTGATCCGGGTTACTGCCTGACCGACCCCTACTGCTGAGCTATACACCTTTCCTCACAGGCTTACCTCCTCACCCGTTTACTAACCTTCACCATTTGCTGTTAGTGCTTCTGTCCTCTTCTGGCAGCTGTCATTAACAAATCTTGACAGTTATGGATGAGTTGGGTGACTTCGTGGATCCTTCGGAGGATGTGCCCATCTGGACACCCACCAAGACCACTGCTGCTGGTTTATTCCCTTTCATGTCTGACCTTACCGATGAAATTGAGGCCCTCCCTCCATTTTCTCGCCCTCGCATCCCGCCGGTATCCCTCCCAGAAGACGCTCCCTCTCCCCCTGAATTCATCTCTCAGCCCCTCTCGCCATGCTCCCTGGCCCTTATCGACCCTCCGTCTAACCCTAGTTGCCCTACTCTTGAAGGTGATTCTACCCTAAACCCACCTCTGGTGGTGATCAACCCCCCCTCTTCAGAACATCCCCAGGGTTCTGCGGTCCTTGGACCAGTACCATCTGCTCCTCTGTTCTCTTTGGCCCCCTCTCGGGGGCATTATATGGGCATTGGACCAATCTCTGGTATCTTTGCTTCTATTCCGTAGGCGGTGACCGAAAACCCTAGGGTTTCTCCTTCTTTGGAACCTGCTCAACCTTCCTCGACTCAAGAAACATCGGCTGCGAGGAGTTTTGGGGTTTCAAGAAAGAAAAGGGGTCTTAAGCTTCGGACCAGCGCGGTGCCCCTCAACTTTGTAGAGGACACTAAACTACTGGACGCTATGGACATTGCCGAAAAGGTTCTAGTGGGTCGGGTACGCGGAAGACATTACAGTGTGGAGAAATTACAACAATGGGCCTCGGAGGTCTGGGGTGAAAACCTGAAGGATACCCCGAAGGTTCAGACATTTGTCAAAGGTTGGTTTGCATTGCACTTCAGCTGTCTGGAGCATACGAACTGGGTGCTATCCATGGTCTGGCACATTGATCAGGCCCCTATCTTACTCAGAAGATGGACACCCCTTTTTGATCCGGAGCGGGAGAGGGTCGATGCCGGCCCTATATGGGTCCGACTGCTCAGACTACCTTTGCATTTTTGGATGGAAGATGTCTTCAAGCGTATTGGGAATGCCCTTGGCATTTACCTCACTTTCGACGCCTCATACCAGTCTTCGAGGAGGATGGCTTATGCCAGGATCTTGGTTCACCTGGATCTTTCAGAGGGCTTGCTCGAGTACATTGACATCCGATGGAGGAACAATACCAGAAGACAGCAGCTGGATTATGAGGGTGTACCATTCTGTTGCCGGAGGTGCCATAAGGTAGGGCATCTTTATAAAGACTGCCCCCTGCTGGGAAAATCTAAAAATCAGCCCTCGGCACAGGAAACTGCGACCCACCCGCATACTTCTTAGGACGTTCAACCTCGAAGCCAGGCTTCTACTGCTCCTCTGAACACGGTTGCTTCTGAGGTCCCGGCCAGACAGCAGAAAAGATTGCAGCACCCCCACAGCCGAAGAAGTGAGGGCGGCCTCCCAACCATCCTCATCCACCTCCTCCTACTTGTCCTCAGTCGCCATCCGAGGGCTCTCCCTCGTCGGGTATGAATCTTCCCTTCATCCCTGTTTCCACTTGCTGCTCATCTCATATTGATTGCATTTTATCAAGTTCTTTTTCTGATCTACATGTCATGAATCCATCCTCTGAACATCTGGGATTGGGTCAGGATTCTGACCCCCCTTTCTCCGCTCTGCTCTCCTGCCTGATTACATCTTGCCCCATCTTCTCACCTGCCCCCTCCACGCCTACTCCCTCTCACCTCCCAACATCTTCATCTATCTTCCAGGCCCCCCCACCTGGGGGGTACATGACTCGCTCGAAATCGAAGAGACAAGCCCAGGACCATGTCAGGCTTGATATACTCCACTCTCCCCCTCCCCCTAAACTCCATAGGGGCTGACCTTCCAATCTATCTAAAGCCCAAGGCACTGCTGAAGATGAGATTACTTTGGGGGTTCAATCTACTATCCCAGGGATGCTTAGAGCCAGAGAATCCCAGTCTATCCCCCCTCCATGAAGATTTTCTCTTACAATTGTAGAGGGTTGGCTAGGCCGGACAAAAAACTAGCTCTTCGTCATTTGCTAACCAATGTACCGCTTGATATTATTTTCCTACAAGAGACCCTGGGACCTGCATTAGACATCTCACAGTCCCTCCAAAACATGCTTCCTGGATGGATTTTCATTGGACTTGATGCACATGGGAGATCGGGAGGATTAGCTTTGGGCTATAACTCCCATACCATCAAGTTGCTCAATTGTTGGGGAGGTCTGGGCCATCTTGGAGCAGATATCAGATCTGTTGAACTGGGTATGAATTTTCGGATATATAATGTTTATGGGCCTTGCCAGAACAGACCTGCTTTTTGGCAGAACCTCCTGAGTACTGATTTATTCTTGACTGACCACCTGATCCTTGGTGGTGACCTTAATTTTTCCATCAGACATACTGAATCTTGGGGACACAGGGCACAACGAGACTCCCTTTCGGATTACTTTCTATCTGAACTGGATGCTCACCATTTGATTGACATCCCCTCTGCTAAAACTCAAGCGACATGGAGGAACAACAGGACTGGGGAAGACAGTTTGGCCCGCAGGCTTGATCGCTTCCTTGTCAAAGAAAAGGTTATGGACTTGGGTTTTCATATCAGACATTGGGTAGGTACAGGTGGGATCTCTGATCACCTACCCATCTACTTGGAAATTGATGGAGGGCAAACAAAGCCTAAAGGACCCTTCAAGTTTTGTTCTGTCTGGCTCAAGGAAGACTCCTACAAAAGAATGGTCACTGATTTCTGGAAGGCCAACCCCCCTGGGAGGAGGGAAGACAGTATTAAAGGGTTTATACACAATCTTACAATCCTGAAGAGAATGTCCAAACTTTGGGCACATAACAAAAGAGTACAGGAGGAACAATCTCTCTGTAGGATTGAATCTGAAATCGCTGCATTTGAAAACGATCTTGGAGGAATATACATTTCAGAGGAACATAAGGAAAGGATGGTTTCTCATTACGCTGCCAGGGAAAAAATTCTCAAAGATAAGGAAGAAACCTGGCGCCTAAGAAGTAGAGCCATCTGGATGCATGAAGGGGACGAAAATACAAAATTCTATCACAAATACGCCAATGGAAGAAAGGCGATCAACACCATATGGCAGCTATAGAATGAGCAGGGGCAGGTTGTTAATACATTCCCACAACTTGTTGAACTTGCGTCCTCTCATTTCAAGCGCACATACCGTGCTCCCAGGGATATCAACTTGGCAGAAATCATCAGGGTAGCACAACTCTTCCCCAGATTTGTGGATCCTGAGGAGGGAGGTGATTTAATAAAGGCAGTTACTCTGGAGGAATTGGAAACCACCTTAAAGTGGTTCAAAAAGGATAAAAGTCCGGGACCCGATGGCTAGTCGATAGAATTCTACTTGGCTTTCTTCGACACCATTGGGGAAGACCTGCTCAGAATTGTTGAGGACTCAAGAACCAGAGGATATCTTGAAACCTCAATCACCTCTACTTTCATTGCACTCATTCCGAAGACAGACAATCCAGACTCCTTTGAGGATTTTCGTCCCATATCTCTTTGCAACTGTATATATAAGATCATAGCTAAGATCATTGCAAACAGGATGAAACCTATCCTTTCTAATCATATCTCTCCAGAACAATTCGCCTTCCTACAGGACAGACAGATTCATGAAGCTGTGGGTACTGCTCAGGAAGTAATACATACTCTACACTCTAGGCGTGGGAAAGGTATGATTATGAAGGTCGATTTATCAAAAGCTTTCGACAGGGTAAATTGGCTATATATTAGAATGTTGTTAACTCATTTAGGTTTTCCTTACTTATTCATCAAATGGATCATGAGTTGCATTACTAATATCCCTTTCAGCATTCTGGTGAACGGAAGTGCCTCTCCCTTCTTTACTTTTGAAAGGGGACTGAGACAGGGATGTCCTCTCTCGCCTTTGCTCTTCCTGCTAGTTATGGAAGGCCTCAGTAATCTCATCAAAGAAGATCATCGAAGGGGCAGATTAAAGGGCATAAAGATAACAAAAGGTTGCATCCTGACCCATCTTCTCTTTGTAGATGATATCCTTGTATTTATCAATGGCAGTATTGGGGACATTAGTATCATCAAAGCCAATTTCTCCCTTTTTCAAGAGGCAACAGGTATGATCATAAACGACAGAAAGTCCACTTTGACAGCAGCCGAATGTACTCCGCATGAGATCTACTTTGCTCTGCAACGTTTCCATTTCACTCAGCTACAACTATCTGATGGCTTAAAATATCTGGGTTACAAGTTGAAGCCATTAGGCTATAAAATTGCTGACTAGACTTGGCTCATCTCCAAGATGGAGAAAAGACTTAATACCTGGTACCTCAAATACCTCTCGTGTGCAAGACATCTCACTCTAATCAAAAGCGTCTTGGAGGCCACTCCTATATATTGGATGTCCCTGGCTTGGATACCCAGAGGCATTCTCACTAGAATACAATCCCTCTGCTGCAGATTTCTTTGGCAAGGGAACAAACAGGGCAGGACTTTTGCATGGGTCAGGTGGGAGGCCCTGAACCTACCAAAAAAATGGGGGGGTTGGGGCCTAAAAAAGCTAGAAGACTTCTCATCAGCACTTGCTGCCAAACTTGGTTGGCAATTAGTATTAGCAGACAACCTTTGGACAAGGGTTACATATGCCAAATACATTGCTCCGATGCACACTATGGACTGGATTAGAAGACCCCACCTAAGCACCATGGGCATCTCTATCATTTGGAAGGTCGTCCTAAAAGCTTTGAACCCCATCAGAGAGGGCATCACATGGAGAATTCGTTCCAGGAACACAGTTTGAATCAGCCTCGATCCGTGGGTGGGATGTGGGAACATGCACCGTCTTCCTATGGAACTCATATAGTATCTCCAGCAACATAACATTTCTTATATTGCACAAATTGCAGACTTGGAGAACTCCTCTTTCCTCCAACAGGCCTGGAAAACTGCTCATCATTTAAACATTCCTCCTGTTTGGACACAGCACTGGGAGGACTACACTCAGGCCCTCACAAATGCCCACATCTGTATCCTTGATGGTGACGATGAGATTATATGGGCTCTTTCAAAAAATGGACGGTACTCACCAAAAGAAGGATATCTGACACTGTCGGCACCAAGGAAGCCTCTGATGCTTGTCGACTAGTGGAGACATCTTTGGAAGCTTAAAGCTCCTCCCAGAACTAGGCTTTTAATGTGGACCATCCTATGGAACAAAATCCCAACTGGTGATAACCTCCTCAAACGAGCACAATATGGTCCCCATTGGTGCAGCATTTGCAAGAAGGAAAATGAATCTACTTCCCACCTATTTCTGGAATGTACGGCTGCTTGTAATCTATGGAAACTTATCCTCCCTCCCATCGCCCCCTCTGCAAATTGGGCTGGCAATACTATTCTTGAGGCCTGGCAGTCCTGGTACAACACTTCATCATCGCATAAGCTCCGGAACCTCCCCCTTCTGATTTGTTGGACTATCTGGATTGCCAGAAACCGTATAATCTTTCAGGACACAATGCCAAACTGGGTTGTATTGGCGGCCAAAGTCACGGCTGATTATTCTCTCATTCCGGATGATCCTCCCCCACGTAGCACCCGCATCCCCACTCCTATTCAAATCGACCACAACAAACCTTGGGCTTACTTTGATGGTGCAGCACAAGAGCAAGGCTGTGGGGGGGGGGGGGGCGAGGGGGCTATTCTACATATAAACCATCAACATACTTTTAGGATGCTCATAGGCTTCCAAAGAGGCACTAACAATTATGCTGAGCTCCTTGCCGCAAAACATCTCATTCATTTCGCTTTGGAAAAAAACTGCAGAGATCTACAATTATTTGGGGACTCCAAAATTATTTGTGACTGGCTGAACAGGAAAACTAGATGTTCTACTTATGCATTGAATCATATCTTGGAAGAAACATTGAGATTGATTACATCTTTTGATACTTTTACATGCTCTCATATTTACAGGGAGCAGAACGGGGCTGCCGACAGCTTATCCAAAGAGGTTGCGCTCAGGGAGCCGGGCATCTGGTTGATTAGAGAGCACCATGGTGAAGCATTCTACCAATATTTCCATCGGCCATTCATGGACCTACAAGTTTAATTCATGTTATTGTTTTGGATTTGCATTGAACAGGCACATACCATTTTTGTATGTATATATTGACACACTGAACAATATGGATAACGGTATGCTAACTGTTTGGCTTACAACCTTTTTTATTGTTGCCCCCTGCGTGGAACAATGGCAACAATTTTGTTTATACATGACATGTTTATGAACTGCATATGCACCAACATCTACAGAATGTAATTTCCTTTCTTGATGAAATTACAATTTTTTCCTTATGGAAAAAAAAAATGTTTTTAGAAAATATTAAAGTAAAAATAAATTAATTATTAAAAAACAAGGCCTCGCGGGCCTTGGGAGGGCAAGGCTGATTCCTAGAATCATTCATACATGCCCAAGGCCCGTGGGGCCTTAGGAATCGGCTTTGACCGCATAGGACCTGTGAGGTCTTAGACCTGGGCGAGTGGGAGTTGCCCCTCTCAGGGGCCGTAGGAACTATATATATATATATATATATAATTTTTAATTTTTAATTTTTTTTAAATGTATGCTTTTTTTATTTTTAAGGTTTTAAAATATATTTTAATGTATTATATATTTATTTATTTATTTTAATATATTTTGTTTTTTTTATTTATTCAATCTTGTATTATTTAATTTGTTTTTTATTTTTTTTTAATTTAAAAAACAAAAAAAACCACTTAAATTATGTTTTTTTTTTTTTGAATATTTTCTTGTTTTATATATATATATATATATATAAATAAAAGTTAATTTTGTGCTTTTTACATTTTATGTTTGATATATATATATATATATATATATATATATATATATATATATATATAATTTTTTGTGATATTTTATATATTTTAATTCTTTAAGATATATTTGTATTTACTTTTTATTATTTAAAAAAAAAACCTATTTTTTGTTTTTGTATTTTGTTTTTCAATGTTTTAATTTTTTTATATTTTCCACTTTCAATTTTTTTTTTTTTTTTTTTTTTTTTTTTTTTTTTTTTTTTTTTTTTTTCTACAGGGTTTGTGTCAATCATTGACTAGCAACCTCATCCCATTATGTGTCAATTTGATAGTTGATTTTAAAGTTTTCATGATAATGGGTCGAGTCTGCCCCCACAATATGTTAATTTCATGGTTGTTCTTTAAGTTTTCATTACGACGGGTTGAGTTCGCCCACACTACATGTCAATTTGATGGTTAATACTTAATTTTTTTTTGCAATGTGTCAAGTTGTTTTAGGCTAAGGTTTTAAAATCTCCATGCTTTTAGCATTTCAAAAAGAAATTACTCTTGGTATAATGACTCTTTGATTCAGGTGTTCATTTTTAAACTTTTTTAGTCATAAATTTTTTTCATAATGCCATGGTTGATATATGTTGAAAATTTAAGGTTCTTTGTAGTCATGATCTTTGGTTTTAATTCCATGGTTAAAAATTTGTCAAAATTTTAAGGTTTTTCTAAATCATGATATTTTATCTTTAATGTTATGGTTGAAAATAATTATAAGTATTTTTTCTTTAACACTGTTGAAAATTGTTGGAATTTTAAGGTTTTTCAGGGACATAATATTTTATCCTTAATGTCATGCTTGAAAATCGTTGGAATTTTAAGGCATTTCAAAGATGTGATATTTTATCTTTAATGTCATGCTTGAAAATCATTGGAATTTCAAGGTTTTTTAGAGTCATGATATTTATCGTTAATGTCATTATTAAAAAAAGTTGAAAATTTACCCCAGGAAAAAAAGGTGTTGTTCCAGCATTAACACTTTTCATTTTTAGAGTGTTTTTTGCACAAAAAAAATCATTTTTATTGGCTTTTACTACCATTTTTAAAATTGCTGAAAAATTATCCCGAAAAATAATAATAATAATAATAATAAATAAAATTTAAGTTTAAAAAATAAAAAATAAAAAATATCAACAACAACGTTATTCCAGTGTCAACACTTTTCATTTTCATGCTATTTTTTCATGCTTTTTAGGGGTTTTTAAGCTAGAATTATCATTTGATCGATATCGCACAAGAGCCTAAACAAACAAATATTAAAAAATACTAAAATAAACATTATTTGTAATTAAAATACTAGCAATAACTTTGTATACATCAACTGCTTACTAAAATAACTACTTGCTCTGATGGAGTCTAGCCCAAAGCGTGTGGTTGAGACAGAAATGTGGGTGAAATTTGAACCCCACTTAGTTAGTTGTAGAGAAAGGTTGAAACACATTACTTATCACTAAAATATTTGTAGAAATTTACAGGGTAAGTTCCTCATATAGAACACTAAAATACACCGCTCAGAAACAGATCATAGATCAATACACCAATATTCTTGATGTGGTTAAAACCCTCAAAGAGGGAAACAGTCCACGGCCTGAGCCAACGCGGCCACTTCAGGAAATTTATTAGTAAAAGAAAGAAAATTTACATAAGCTTCTCTCATGAATGATTAACCTACAAATGACCCTCCATGCTCTTTAAATAGATATCATGGACCAATCAGGTGTTAAGCCATGGATCAAGTGTCGGTAACACCGAGGAGAGAATGAACCGTCGTACGACTTTATGTCTAGAACATATCGTGACCGTCAGATTGTAAGTACATAGTAAAGAAACACACTTTACCTAACTCTACACTAGACCATGTTATACTTAACTATTTCCTATGTGTCGGAATATTCTAACATCCCCCCTTAAGAACAACTTGGGATAGGATTGAAGGATCTACAAATATGACACAATAGGAGAAGGAAGGAGGCACTAGAGCCCATCCCCCCTTAGTGACAACTACCTGAACTCCAACCATAAATCGAAGTTTAGTAAACTTCGCCCCTGTGAGAGCCTTTGTAAAGATGTCTGCAACTTGATCATCTGTTGAACAATATTGCACTTCAAGAACATGGTCATGAATGAGCTTTCTGATGAAGTGCATGTGCAGTTCAATGTGTTTGTTGCGCTGATGTTGGATTAGATCTTTGCATAGTTGAGTGGCACTTTGATTATCGCACCAAAGTGTAGTTTGGTGCTACTGCTAAAAGCCAAACTCTGATAGGATCTGATGAAGCCACAGGGCTCATTTACTAGCTTCTATGGCACCACGATACTCTGCTTCTATTGAAGAAAGAGAAATGGCACTTTGTTTCTTGCAAGCCCATGTAATAGGTCCTGAACCAAGAGTGAACATATAACTTGCAGTAGACTTCTGATCATTAGGGTCACTAGCCCAATCGGAATCAGTGAAACCAACCAATAGAGGAGATGCTTCTGTATTGTAATGAATCCCAAAATGAACTGTACCTCAAACATAACGAATTATTCTTTTAGCTTCTTTCCAATGACTTTCATGTGGGTTTTGCATAAAGCGAGCAATAAGGCCAACGACAAAGGAAAGTTTAGGATGAGTATGGGTCAGATACAAAAGTTTTCCTACAAGTTGACGGTATAAGGTAGAATCAACTTCAGGGGAAGTACAAGTGACTGAAACTTTGGCTCTAGACTGAAAGGGAGAAGGGGTTGGCTTACAGTCTTCGATATGAAAATGGCGTAGAAGATCACATGCATACTTGGACTGGGAAAGGGAAATACCTTCCTTAGATTGCAAGACTTGAAGACCAACAAAATAATGCAAGTGTCCTAAGTTTGTCATTTCAAACTTCTTTTTAAGGCTGGACTTCACATGGTTTATAAGGTTGGGATCACTACCAGTAAGGATAAGATCATCAACATAAAGAACAAGAACGATAAGAGACTTGCCCACTTTCTTGGTGTAGATAGTATTGTCAGAATGACACCTAGAAAAGCTAGTTTCTAAAAGAAAGCTATCCATTTTAGAATACCAAGCCCGAGGGGCTTGCTTGAGACCATAAAGGGATTTCTTAAGCCGACATATAAGACTGGAGGTTGTTTATATAAAGCCAGTAGGTTGTTCCATATAGATTTCTTCATGCAAGTCCCCATGCAAGAAGGCGGATTTAACATCCATCTGATGGACTTCCCATTTGAAAGAGAAAGAAAGGGAAAGAACAAGGCGGATAGAGTTCATTTTGGCAACAGGGGAGAAGGTTTTAGTATAGTCAATACCTTCAACTTGTGAAAAACCCTTAGCAACAAGACGAGCTTTATGTTTATCAAATTTTCCATCTGGTCCATACTTGGTTCTGTAAACCCATTTGCATCTAACAAGTTTTCGTCCCTTTGGAAGAGGAACAAGATCCCATGTATCATTTTCCAATAATGAATGATATTCTTCATTCATAGCTGTGTCCCAATCTGGATGGCCTGAAGCTTCTACAAAGGTGTCAGGATCATAATCTGTTGAAGCTTGAGCCAGTAAAGAAGAGGCTCTATCGAACTGAGAACGTGTACGTTGTTGATCTGTAGGATCACCGACAAGAACACTTGCTGCATCTCGAGCAACACAACCCATTTTGGAAGCTGAGGAGCTGAAGGAGGATTCTGAGAAGGTGGGGGAGGATTGTCATCCTCACTGTCATCATCTGAAGAAGAAATATTTTCAGAAGTAGAAGGGATAGAGAGAGGTGGTACATCCGCCAAACTAGGCTCGTAGGCCGATATATTTTCAGCAAACTTTACATCTCTTCTAATGATAACATTTTTGGACTTAAGTGGAATAAGTCTATATCCTTTGACATCTTCATAATATCCAACAAAAGTACATTTTTCACTCTTAGGTTCTAAAGCTTTATGTTTCTCATCTGGAAAATGGGCCCATGCTTCACTTCCAAAAACACAAAAGTGACTTACATCTGGTTTAATTGAGCTCCATGCTTCTTCTAGAGTGATATTCTTTAAAACCTTAGTAGGAGTGCGATTTACTATGTAATTTGCACAGTTAATTTCTTCTGCCCAAAAATTAAGACCAAGTCCTTTAGATTGAAGCATACAATTAGCCATTTCCTTTAAGGTGTGATTCTTCCTTTCAGCTACACCATTTTGTTGTGAAGTATATGGAACAATGTGTTGCATTTGAATTCCATTCTCAGTGCAAAAGTTCATGAATTTGTTGTTAACATATTCTCTGCCATTATCAGATCTTAGCTTAAGAATTTGATGTCCAGATTGTTTTTCAACAAAGGCCTTAAAGGCCAAGAACATGTTAAATACTTCACTCTTGAGTTTTAAGAAGTATACCCAAGTGCGTCCGGAGAAATCATCAATGAAAGTTAAGAAATACTTGTAGCCAGAGAATGCAACAACTGGAAGTGAACCACATAAATCACTATGCACAAGCAGTGAAGGGGTTGATGCATGCCAAGAGGCACGTTTTTCAAAACTATCCCAATGATGTTTTTTTAGTACACATCCGGAACAGACACCATCTCTGCAGGATACCATTGGAAGACCTGTCACCATATTTTATTTGCATAGATTCTTAAGGGAGTGATAGTTTAAGTGACCAAATCACTCATGCCAAAGTTTTCTCACTTCATCATAATGAGCAACAAATACTGAGGGAAGATTTGATGACCCAAAGTTGTTAAAATTATACAACCTTGTAGAATCATCAGCAATGCCAGTAGCTAAAATCTGTCTAGGATCTCTTAGGTCCTTAATTACAACATTGTGAGGTGAAAATTCAACGATTTTACCTTCACCTGAATGAGTTATCTGATATACAGATAGAAAGTTGAAGAATAAGCTTGGAACACATAATACATCATTAAATTGACCATTGTTTAGATGAACAGTTCCAGTCCCTGCAACACTGAGAGATCTATCATCACCAACATATATATTTTTGGTGTTACAATCATTTAAAGAAGAAAACATCTTTGTTTTTGGCCATGTGATAAGAAGCTCCAAAATCAATGAGCCACTCATGAGAATGAGAAGAAGAAGATACATTTAGTGCATAATCAGACCGAGATGCTTGACAACCACATGCAGAAAAGGTTATTCCTAAAGATGAAGTTGAAGTTGAAGAGTGCTCCAAATGGATGTTATGCTTCTTCATTGTTGCTTACAAGGCTTCCATATTTTTAAAGCATTTGGATTCTAAGTGCCCATCTCGATTACAAAAGTGCTAATGTGTATTAGTCTTCTTCCTTTTGTTTTTATTTGCCTTATCATTTTGTGGAAATAATTTTTCATTTTGATGTTGAAATTGCTTAGGACCCTTTTTTGGTTTAGGACCATTCTTTTTAGGATACTTCTTCTTAGGATTCTTTGAATTTGGTTGCTGCTGGGCGGCTAAGGCTTTGTTAGAAGAATTTCCAAGATAAAGAAGACCAAGATATAAGAGTTTTTCTTGTTCTCTTATTAAAGAATCACAAAAGGCATCAAAAGAGGGGGACTTGTAGTCTTGTCCTTGAGAAATAAAGGCTTCTCTAGTAGAAGGGAGGGTGGAAACAAACACAGAGTATGTTGGTCCCAACTTAGTGAGAATGGAATAGATAAGGCTACCATCTTCTTTCTTAACCTTAACACCTTCCAAGAGAAGTCTGAAATCTTCAATGGAAGAAAAATTATTGAGGTCCAATGTAAGCAACTCATTTTCGAGTTGATGGGCTCTAATTTCATTTTTAATTCCAAAAACTTTAGTGAGTTTTTTCATTGCTTCATTAGAAGTATCAAGTTCTGCGATATGGAATCTAAGGTCTGGAGAAATAGACATCCCTAACCATCCACATGCTTGATCTTGCCTATTTTCCCATTTGGTTGCCTTATCTTCATCTTGAGGTTTGGTTTCTTGGCCTAAGGCTATTCTGTAAAGACCTTTACTTCTAAGTAAATCCACAATGTAGGACCACCATTGGAAGTGGTTGGTGCTGTCAAGAATAACTTGGCATAGAATTTCCATTTTAACAAAAATTGAAGCTGTATATGTTGAAACTAAGTGTTCCAATGGAAAGATCTAAAAACATTAGGCTGATTAAAAAAAACGGCTTCCGGATGAAGAAGTTATGGCTTTTTGAAGAAAAGTTGTTGAAGATGCCAACGAAGTGCATGAATGTGCGGAAATGAATGATAATGTTATATTTAAAAAAAAAAACTGTCCCCTTTCCAAACTTAATCTAATTAGATCACTTTAAAAAAAAATTATGTGACTCAGTTTTATAAATAAGTGAAAGTCACTTTTACAAATGGTACTTTATGAGCTATCCACTAAATTGTAACTTAAATAAAAGATAAAGAGACTTTATAATTATAAGTGACTCACTTTTTATAATGGGTGAGAACACTTTTACATAAAGTAACTTTAAAACATAAGTTATTTGTGTTTTTTGAAAAAGTAACTCAACAAAATGAAAGACTTGAACTCGAGACCTCTATTCTCATAAAGTAACTTTGAACCAAGTGAGCTAGTTTAAAATGTTAGTAATTTTTGGAAAAGAGGAAAGGTTTATTATTATTATTATTATTATTATTATTATTATTATTATTATTATTATTATTATTATTATTATTGAAGCTTTGGGGTGCGTGCTTACTTGAAAAAACTATTTTTTTATTACAAAACAAAAACCACAAAACCCAACACGGACATACAAAAAAACAAACCTTACGGCTTGAAGTTAGTTTTAGCTGGAAACTATATATAACATTTCTGATTTTCTGAGATCACACTAAGGCGCAACGGAAAAGAGCATACACATGAGAAAAATCCTTCATTTTTGTTTCTGATTTGCCCAGATCGCACAGAGTCGCAGGGAAAAGAGCATACACAGAAATGAAAGGTATAGATCCCATAATAAAAAACAGAGAGCTAAATAAACCAAAATAAACAGAGAGATGAATAGCTAGAACTGCAAGTAAAGACTGTATACCTCCAGATCTTAAAAATGACGTAGCTAGGGCTACCAGAAACCTTTTCGCGTGAAACGAAAGGGGTTCCTCACTGGAACAGATGTCCCTAACACAATAGAGCAGTCCTCTCGGCCCGAAAGCAATTAGAAATAGTAGATCTAGGAAACGACATTCGGATGCAGTTGTACCGACTTCAGATTTGGATCACCGACGGATGCGGCCCTCAAATTGTTCTGATACCATGTAGGAATTTACATGGTAAGTTCCTTAGATAAAACACCAAAGGACACCACTCACAAACAGATCACATATCAATACACCAATATTTTTGACGTGGTTAAAACCCTCAAAGAGGGAAACAGTCCACGGCCTAAGCCAACGTGGCCACTTCAGGAAATTTATTAATAAAAGAAAGAAAATTTACATAAGCTTCTCTTATGAATGGTTAACCTACAAATGTCCCTCCATACTCTTTAAATAGAGATCATGGACCAATCGCGTGTTAACCCATGGACCAAGTGTCGGTAATATCGAGGAGAGAATGCATCGTCGGATCACTTCATGTCTAGAACATATCGTGACTGTCATTGTAAGTTACAAAAGTACACAATAAAGAAACACACTTTATCTAACTCTACACTAGACCAAGTTATACTTAACTATTTCCTATGTGTCAGAATATCCTAACAATATTAGCAATAATATTGTATAAGTCCAACGCTTGCTTCAGTGTTATTGCGAATAGGAAATATACATTGTTTAATACTAAAATATTAGCAATAACAGACTTTAGTATCAAGTGCGGCGATCTGCACATTGAAAGTTTCCTTCGAACTTCTGCACATATGCCTTATTTGAAACATATTCGGAAATACGAACATATGTATTATTTACAATTAAAATATTATTAATAATATAAACATTATTTTTAATACTAAAATATGAAATCAATTGAATAGCAATAGTATGCATCATTTATAACTAAAATATCATCAATAATCTAAGCATAGACAATGTTATTCAGCAAATATGCATTGTTTAATACTAAAATAATAGCAATAAAAGGCTTTTGTGCTAAGTGAGGTGATCCACACATTGAAAGATTTCTCCACACAATAGAGTTCTATTCAAATATTAATAATGGAAGTTCTCAATGCAAAATGCGGACATCCACACAATGAAGATTTCAAAGCTTCCTCTGATGAATCAATTAAATAGCAATAATATGCATTATTTGCAACTAAAATATTATCAATAATATAAGCATACACAATGTTATTGTGAATAACAAATAGGGAATATGTTTTGATAAACAAAGAGATATTCTTCCTCCATACAATGAATCAATTAAATAGCAACAATATTATTGTGAATAGAAAATATGGGATATATTTTGATAAACAAAGAGATATTTGGAAAATATCAATGATTACTAAAATATTAGCAATAAAAGCATTTAATGTGAATGTATTTATCAATTAATAATACGGTTGTTCGATAATTGTTACTGAATCAGAAAATAGCTTCCACTCTATGAAAAGATTTATGCAAAGAGAACCAATTAAATAGTCGTAAAGGCAGGGACTATATTGCATCATGACTATTCCCCTTATTAATACATAACTTAGACATGGACAAAAGCGTATCACCTTTAACCTCTGTTTTAGTCTAGTCTATGTTAATATAATTCAATGGAGACACTTCCATTACAAGATATTTGCAACCATTATGGGGACTGTCACCAACTCGATGAGTAAATGGAGTGGTCAAATTCAAAGATATTTGCTTATTTTCTTGCATATGATTGTTGTTGCTTTGGACAAGAAAGATTCATGCAATGACAAGCTTTTTAACATAACAATGAATAACAACGACCTAACTTCAACATTAAAAAAGCTTTATACCTTGATTTGTTGTTATAATTAAGACAATGTTAAAATTATACCTATTCTATCAAGTCTAATAGGGACTTGCAAGTATTTGTCCAAAGAGTTGGGTGTAACTTACAGTATAACAATCTCTTTATATCCCTTCTAATATTTTTCAAAAGATCATGGTGTTCTTTTCGCTGCCATGAAAAACTCTTCATAAACTAAACATAATTTGATCAAGCTATCTAGGAAGCCTTATCCATCCGACCCATGTTATGAATACATATTTTTTTAAGTATGGTTAATTGAGTAATAATTTGAGATGAGATATTGTGAGTAGTGAAACACAACTTCCAGCCAAGAAGAGTTGTTAGCTCCATAGTGTTTTCGCGGAAGATAATGCCTATGTGATTTCTGAAAATTGATGCATCTTCCAATAAATAGAGGTAAAAAGAGAGAAAAATCATGTGGAAAAACTAAAATATATGCCACCTAGACCTAATCAATTCTATATACTAATATTCAAACATGTCATAGCGTGGGATTTGAATCTGAATGAGGAAAAACAAAACAGACAGTCCCTACCGCACCACCTACACCATATAATATTAATTATTATATGCATGGCAATGTTGGGCCACTTTGTTAATCGCTTTTATTGTCTCCTCACTTTGAATTTCATTATTTCTCACACATCTTCTCCATCCCTCATTGCTCACCCTCATTCTATTCCAATTTTCTGATCTTTCCTATTCTATTTGTTTGCTTCTCAGGTGTAGCCAAATTTTAACCTTTTTAAACATTTGTATTGTTTGTTTGTAGATTGTTATTAGAGAATTTTCATCTGTCATCTCTCTGGTAGATAATTTAATATTACGAGGTATTCTAACAATGGGTAAACATTTATTTTTATTTCTAGTATATGTTATATCATCAATTCTAGGGTGATCTTAATATCACATCATAAGAAAACATGACATGAGTCAATTGTTGCTTCTTTCACTAGATAGAAGCTTGAATTTCTTTCTTTCTTTTATTTTTTAATAAAGGCACTTTATATTTCATTCCAAAAACTAAGAATTATGTAAGTATCTGGGTATAAATAGCTAAATGAGCTCAAGCTAGCCCTAAATCCCCAATTACCATAACAAGGTCAAAGAAAACATATCTCTACCAGATTTAAAAATTATCAGAAAGTTCCACCCCCAGTTAATCGGTAAATTACACCTACAAGAATGAAGAAACACCTAAAAAACTAAGGGAAAATACAAACACATAGTGAAACAAAATCACAAAAATACACATATATTCAATGAAAACCAAAGTCCAATTTCTAAGTTTCTCAGAAAGAAAAAGCATAATTGTATTATATCGAGACTATATAAAGGTTCCAGATAGTACATTGTCAAGCTTTTGAAGCTGGAAAGTCTAATACATAGGAAACAAAAACTAGAGGATGAGTCCCTCTATGAAGGAAAAGGCGATTTGTGCTGCTGCACATCAAAAACAGATACAAGTTGATTATACACCACATGCGGATTCTGGGATGAAATTCAGAGATTGTTTAAAATCATTCATATACCATACATATGCCATGATAAAACAAAAAGGATGAAAATAGCAGACCTGGAGATAATGAAAGGAGATTAAAAGCCAGGGATAGAGAAGTCCTGAATGATAAAGGATTCCTCGCCATATATTACCTTCATGGACCAGGTACCTGTTTCTAGTAGAAGACCATCCTTTGACAGGCTGTCCGCTTGCTAGTTCTGAGCTCTGAAAATGTGCTGAATGGAGCAATCTCTCATAAGTCCCCAAAAAAACATAATCTTGTCCATCCAACCTGCGAGGTGTGGGCTCCTAATATGGCATTTTCCTTTGACATGATCGACC
This sequence comes from Pinus tabuliformis, assembly GCA_031772625.1. Lineage (NCBI taxonomy): Eukaryota > Viridiplantae > Streptophyta > Pinopsida > Pinales > Pinaceae > Pinus > Pinus tabuliformis. The sequence continues at coordinate 311,296,448 of CM062806.1, read as the reverse complement.
ATGATCTTGGAGTCCCCAAAAATTGAAATGGGCTATATATCAAAAAAAATACAGAAAGCAAGAAGACCCACAAGGGCCCTGGCCTCAGCCATGCTATTAGTGCCCTTTCCTGCATTCCATGAAATACAATATTGAAGATTCTCGTCCATTATAATGTGTATTCCGCAACCACAAGAGTTTTGTTGAGTAGCACCATCAAAAAATTCCCTTGGGGTCCTAGAGAGATAATATTCTTGCATATTTTTGTTGACAGTTTTCAATTTGGGTTGCTTTTCATTACGGAATCATAGATGGATATGATATGTTGTAAAATATCCTTGAGAGGCTCTTTCATTTCTTTGAAAATTATTCTGTTCCTCCACCTCCATGCACACCATAGGACAATAATAATGAAAGATCTCCATGAATCTCTCTGCCCACTCCACCATTCAAAAGCTGCATGCGTTGAAGCATGAGAAACAAGAGGGAAGCCATATAATATTGCCAAATCATGCCATATTTGCTGAATAGATTGGCATTGGAAGAACATATGAAAATTGGTTTCCTCTTCTGATTCGCACATTAGGCACCTGCTCGGCCCATGCCACTTCCTTTTCTTTAGATTCTCCCAGGACACATTTTTATTGTGGAACACCAGCCACGAGAAGTATATTAATTTGGGAGAGCATCCTGTTTTCCAAATCGCTGATGGGTATTTAGGATTAGAGTGCATGGTCTTTAAACCAATCAGATCTATATAAATATCCTTTACGCAAACCTGTATATTTGCTTTTGGCGCCTTCCAGATTAGATAATCATGCGACCTGGACCAATGAAAACCGCAGCTTCTCAAGACATCCCTGACAGTGTTCCATTGCCTTGCCATAGACTCTGACATACCTAGATCAAAGGCCTCTTTCCATAGAGGAAGTGGGCCTTACCATCCCGCTATAAGCTTGTCCCACGTAAAAAAGCCTTTAGTATGGAAGAAGATTAGAAGCCTTTTGGGGATGGAAATACTCTCTCGCCCGCACATGATGGGGTCTATTCCAATGAGGATTTTGCTGCCAGATTGTAAGCACCATTTTAGATTCTTTAGGAAATATTGCTCGATTTTGCGAAAACTGAGCCATACAGCTGACCCATACTGGGCTCTGATCCTTCCTAATCTGAACCAATATTCCATGTCCTTGCCTTTCATATATTTCTTTTTTATAGTAATGCTCCAAGACCCTTCCCCGAATATTCCTCTCCATAGTGATTTGCACAAGAGTGCTTTCCCGAAAACCCTCAAATCCAATAATCCCCATCCTCCTGAATTCTTCGGCATAGAGATCTTTTCCACTCTAGTAAGATGATATTTTCCCTGTTCCGATTTGCCGCCCCATATAAAATTTGCAATTATCTTGTTCATTTTTTGGATGATACTTGCAGGTAGAAAGAAAATGTGTGCCCAATATACGGCAAGTTGAGTTAATACTGCTTGTGTTAGAACAGTTCTTCCTGCCAATGATAGACACTTGTATTCCCAGACAGATATCTTTTTATAGTATCTATCTATTAACCATTGCCTATATTTTTTAGAGTAACCCTTGGCCTTTAGCTGAAAACCCAAATATTTTAATCCGTCCTTAATTGACCTCGTCTCTACCCCGAACAATGAAAACCAAAGTCGCACATTACAATCTGACAACGAACATCATATACACCCAGAGGAGCGTGGTAATCAAAAGAAAGCCACATCCATGTCATCCATTTGCAACCTGTACCAAAAGCCTTATATTGATAACCTTCCATCACTCCACCACTTTTGTGGAGCACGTAAGCACGCCATTGAGTTCCCATACCTATAGAAACCAGTCATCGTACATAAGAGAATGTACCAAAACAAAATGTGAGTCATAGATCCACAAACGAGTCCATCACTTCGAAGCCAAAACATGCTCCCGTAAGAGAAGTCGAGGACATAACATATCAAAAGGCAACCAAATTAGCATCCTAAGCGTCGCCCAAAAGACCAAAAAAAACCAAGAGCATCTTTCTCCAGCATGAATCTGAAAACCATCATTCGTTGGAGGGTCAGTCAAATATCCAAAAAATCACTAAGAAAAAACCCCTCGTAGACCAAAATCAACGTTATCCCATCAAAGTTTTAATTTTCACAATAAAACCTTTAACATTATTGCTCTCTTTGTCACTATAACACAAAATAAAAAAAGTTAGACATGCGAGCCATTAAGTAGAAGGATTGGGGATTACTAATTTATTTTATAAAATTTGTATTTATATTATAATAAACAATTATTTTATTCCACATGTATGTAATGAAGGCTTGTTAAAAAATAGTTTAGTCATTAGATTTTTAACTAAATTTTTTATAAATAAGGTTGTTATTAAAATTTAACATTTTTTTTGGTAAAATAAAAATTTTATTTATAAAGTTAATAGGGTTGTAGGTTATAAAGATGTATTCTAACAAACAGATGAAATGGTTTTTTTGGCAAGGATCCACCAATTTGAATGAGTGAATAGATTCAATACCCTAAAAACTTTGCAAATTAAACAACTTAATCTTATGATTCTTAAAAAAAATTATGAGTTTTTAACAAAATTGACCAGAAAAAATGGGCAAAAAAAGACCTTTCTTCTATTAGTTAAATTATACGCTTAGAAATGAGAATGTTATTTTATTAATTTATTTATTAAAATAATTTATTTAAAATAAAAATAACTTATTAACATTAAATTAATATAAACATGATAAATATGATTATTACTCAAGTGGAGATTTCCACAATTATTTATATCGTAAGAATCTTTTGAATATTAACTGTGTAGAAACTTTCCATGTTCTATGGGTGGACACTTCACCCATCATAAGGGACCAAAAAGCAAGCATTTGGTAAGCGTGAGAGCTTATCAAACTTAAAAGTATTGAGAGGGTGAAGATTGAGATAACAACCATAATATTAAATTAAGAGTCTCATTCCAGATTATCTTTATATATATATATATGTTTGTTTAATTTTACTATTAATAATTTTTTATCTTTTATTTTTATTTTTATTTTTATTTATATATTTATTTAATCAGATTATATAACCAAATACCTTAACATTGGACCCAAAAATAAATAAATAAATTATGTTATGCCCACAATAAATAAATCAATCAATAAATTTATCTATATAAATATAAAGGCAATACATCTCCTATATAAAATAAATCCTCTTCCCTATCTTTCAACCCTTCAAATAATTTAAAAATAATAATAATACTAATATGTATATCTTCATACATAAATTTTATTAAACTTCAACTTAATAACCAAAAAATAATAACAAATAAACATGTTTTTTCAGCAACTAAATATAATATTATAAATTTCCAATTGTATATATTATTCTTAAACTTTAATTCATAGAGAGAGAAAAATAAAGATAAAAAAAAAAAATACCAAACTTCTAACCATTTAATAACTTCGATATGGTTCCTAGAAACAACTTTTGGAACAAAGTAGAAGAGCTAAAGGTTCCTTTTGAGTTGAGAGCTGCCGCTATAAGGTTATATGAGAATGTAATTGCCAAGTTAAAGAACAATGAGGGGTGGTCGAAAGATATTAAGTGTAATATCGGAGTTAAACAAGGTTGCCTCCTCTCCCCTACCCTATTTGGCATTTACATCAACAAGCTAGAAGGTTGTTTAGAGGAAGCAGGATGTGTTGGCACGATCTTAGCTAGGATAGTCATCATCCTTCTTCTCTACACTGACAATATTGTTCTTCTCGCAAGGTGCCGCTCTGATCTTGATAAGCAACTTATACTTCTTAAGGATTTCTGCTCTACCATGGGTATGATTGTTAACACCGACAAAACAAAGGTTATGATTATCAAATCCAAGAAGGACACTTACACTAATTTTATGTATGACAATAGTAACTTGGAGGAAGTGTCTTCCAATAAGTACCTAGGAATTGATATTCATCACAAGCTCAACAGGAACTATAGCATTCAGAAAAGGATTAATGGGGGATGGAAAGCTTATTTTGGTCTTGAAAATAATTGTAAAATGGCAAACCTCGTAATGTGGGATAGAAAGAAGTTCCTCTTTGAAACTTTAGTCACTCTAGTTAGTTTATATGGATGTGAGGTTTGGGGTTGTAGCATCTCTAGAGAATCCTGGAGAAATATTGAGCAAATCCAGAAGTGTTTTATAACGTATAACCTCAAAATTAAAAACAACACACCCTATCCTATTCTCCTTATAGAAGTGGGTCTTTCCCCTATCGAGAGCATAGCTATGACTAGGCTTCTATTGTAAAAGCACAAACTCAATAACATAGGAGACCATAGACTTCCTAAGTTAGCTTTAAATTCCAGCCAAAACCACCTAAGGCTCAAAAGAGGTTGGTATAAAGACACCAGGACCTGGTTAAACCATTGGGAGATCGACGAAAATGTTGCATTGCAAAACATTAATAACATTAAAAATATTGTTACTTCTAAGTTCAAAGAAAAAATGTGGTGTGAGAAATATTTAGCAGTTAAAAGAAAATTAAGATATTATAAGCAGGTCATCAACCCCACCCTAGAAGATCAAAAGTATCTCTCTGTTTTAACTAGCTCAAAGAAGAAAATTAATATAGCCAAGATTAGAATGAACTCCCATGAGCTCCATAGTGAAATGGGTCATTGGGCAATTCCTAAAACACCATGGATGGAAAAGTTCTACCATCTATGTGAGAATACGAATATCGAGGATGAAAATCACTTCCTCTTAGAGTGCCCTGCGTACAACCGCATTAGATCTCAGTTTCAAAATCTTTGTTGCAATACTGACCTTCCTAGCCTTTTACATTATCAAAATTACAGTGAGCTCGGGAGGCTTCTCTCCAAGCTTTTTGAGCATAGGAATAAAATCTTAAATCAAACTAAATAATTTGTTTCTTTAGGTCCAATAGACCAAAGTTTGGTCTCAATGGACGTTAACCATCATCATCATCATCAATAATAATTCAAATTCTATTTATAAATTATATTTAAAATTTAAAAATATAAAATTATTTAAATTATTAACCATTTAATAATATTAATATTATTCACATATAAATTATAACCAATTAATATTAACATTATTTATATTATTTAATATTAATTTTATGTTAATTCTAAAAAAATTAAAAATAACATTATATATTAACAATATATTATTAATACTAAGGTTTGATCCAAAATAAAAATAAAATAAAATAAAATAAATTAACTCATATTTTATCTCAATATTCTTATATGGACTTCTTTCTCTGTCACATTTTTATTTTTTGACTATTTATTTTAACTCATTTTCTTGTGTTCATAATTTTCCCACTTCTTAACCATTGATGCTCTTAATTAATAGTTTATCTTTGTGAACGTTATCTCTTATAGGTTTGATGAGCTCTTGTGCTTACCCGAATGTCCACGCAAAAAATTAGACAGAAAATTTTTCTACACAATTAACATTTGAAAATTTTTAACAATATAATTATTACTTTTTATATAATTAATTGTAAATATATACCATCTAGAAAAAAAAACCACTAAACTTTAGATTAATAGTAACCATAATTCACTAATTCAAGTTCCTTGTGAATTAGTTAATACACAACTACATATATAAATAATAATCTTTTGAATTAGTTAATACACAATTATATATAACTTAATAACTTTTTAAATAAATAATTAAAAATTTTAACTAAAATATTTTTTATTTATACCATATATAAAAACCATTAAATTATATTTGGTGACACTTGGAGAGTTGTAGTCAAACACTATATTAAAAATAGCTACAATACTAGTTAATTTTGAACCCCTAATGTTGCATGGAACAAATACGAAGTAATGAGAAACCTTAAAAAAAAAGGCATTCATGCCCAAAGCTAGAGATGATATAAATAGATTGAATATATTAGTGAAGGAAATGCACTTATATAACATTACGAAGTTACCTAAATCTTATTATTATTTTAAGTTATTTTTATACTTTAAAAAATATATATATATATAAAATATTTGTTGAATAAATTATAGGGGTAATTTTTTTATTATTAATGATTTATATATATAAATAAAAGAGAGAAAAGAGCTGAAGGATAAATTAGGTTTAAGAGATATTATTCAACTATGAATTGTGAGCTTATTAGTCTTAAGATCAATGTGGAGTGTCGCAATAATAAAATTGATTTTCTGCATTGTTTTATTGACTTTAAAAAAAAAATGGCATTATTTTTGGAAGAAGCTTTTGGAATAGATAGAGGTTTCTTTTGAGTTGAGGATTGTTGTGACAAGGTTGGATGAAAATGTTATTGTCAATTTTAGGACCAATGAGGTGTCCCTTGTCCCCTACTATTTTTGACATATACATTGATAAGCTAGAAGAGTGTTTAGAGGAAGCAAGTTGAGTTGGTCAAACACTTGGTGGTCTAGTCATTTATATTCTTCTTTCTGTTTATTATTTTGTTCGTTTGGCAAGGAGTCCTTATGATCTTGGAAAGAAACTAGGAATCCTCCAAGATATTTGTTCCAAGATGGGTATAATACATACAAAACAAAAGTCATGACAATTAAATGTGAAAATAACTCATACGATACTTTTTTATATGGCAACAACAACTTTGTGTAAGTGTCTTCTACAAATATCATCGAATCAATATCCATCACAAGTTGAACTAGAATTATGACATTAAGAAAAGGACTACTAGAGGGTGGAAAGATTATTATGGCCTTGAAAACAATTGTAAATCAATAAATCTTTGGATATGGGATAAAAAAAATTAACTCTATGAGACTCTCATTAATATTGTTCTTTTATATCGAAGTTGGCTTTGGGGATGCAACAACTCTGATGGGCGCTCAAACTGACATCTTTTCAGCAACCATCCTATATATTTTTGCATATATTTTTCCTATTTTCATCTTATTTTGATATTCTTTCATCCATAATGGTACATTTTTAGTCAAGGTATAATTATCCCTTCAATCTGCCATCTCAATGCCCATTCTTATACATTTTTAGGAGATTAGTTCCTTTCTATATAACAATGGTATATAGGAACAAAACTACGAAGGTACCTCCGCGTGACATAGGTGATGCAACTCTCCCGATAGTTGTTTCAACTCTCCATGGGACATAGATGTTGTGACTCCTAAGTATGAGATGCTACAACTCTTCGCTTAAATTGTAGTTATTTCAACTCTGAGCTACTGTTACTATTGTTGCAACTCTAGGTTGTTGTCACCGTCATTGCAACTACCCATTGTTGTGACTCTTAACTTCTCGTTGCTACAACTTTCACTTGTGTTAATTCTCATCGTTGTAGCAACTCGCACCATATGAATGTTGTTGCAACTACAAGGAAGTTTTTTGTAAATCCACGACAGTTGTAGCAACACAACATTTAAAGGAACAATTGTCATTTCCAGACTAGCCTACAAGTCAAGTAACCATTCTCCTCATAAAGGGAAGTGACAAAGGCGAATATGCACTAGAAAGACGTTAACGACTTAGCCACCACCTTTCATTCAGTTGATGAAGTCAGCATGTGCCCAATTCTTGTTATTTCTTGAAAAGTTAATGTAACAAGATGGAAGATTTTGATCTTCAAAGTTGCCCATCAATTTCTTTGATTAATTTAGATATAGCATTTCATATAGAAAAATTTATGCTCTCTTTGATCTGAAATGAGCAAAGAGAAGCTAGCGAAGACAAAACTAATTCTTTTATCGTAATTCTAGTCTTCTGCAATATAATTCCCTTTTTCATTCATGTTCAATCAATGGTGTGTTGAGTACCTAGCATCTTGTTGTTTCCATAATTAGTGCCTCATCTAAGGAGGTAGGGTCCCCTCCTTAGATAGGTACTATTTGTGCTTTCTAAGTACCTATAATATCTTTTTGTATTTTTTATATTTTCAACAATTCCTTTAAATCAGAATTTAGTTATAACTCTGCCAATTCCTTTTTTGTTGTAACTCTAAGTTGGATTGTTGTACTTATAATTGTTGTTACTCTAAATTTAAATTGTTATTACTAGATATTATTTGCATTGTTGCACCTCCAATGATTATTGTTTTTAATTTTGTAACATAGGTCTAATGTTGTAACTCTCCTAATTCTTATTGTCTCAACTTTGAACCGTGGATTCATTATTATTGAATATCAACACTAATTATAAACTAATAATTGAGATTTCTATAGCAGATCATAACTTTGGTCGTTGTTACAACACATGTTGTTGCAACTTCAAACTAACACCAAATTACTCTCTTCATTTTCCATAATTATAATTACTTTGTTTTTGTTGAATTTTGTTTACAACCTTGGGTTGCAGCCTTAATTCCTTTATGAACAAGATATGCTATAAATAATTGTGAGTGATTGCACCATATTGCATGCATTTGTGTTCCTATTATAGTAGCTGAGATCATCCTAACACTGGAACAAGTCATCTTAGATGCATGTGAGATTAATTTCCTACAAGTGTGACACTTACTTTCCTACAAGTGTGCTCTTTACATTTCTGCAAGTGTGTATTAGATTGTTGCAAGTAGATTTTCCTTGATGATTTCTGAAAACATCCAATTATCTCATTTCGTGATACTCAACTAGTTTACTACAACTTAAGATTGTACTGCCATAGGTGGCGCACGATAGCTCGCAAGTTTCATACAAACCATAGATTGACAATTAAATAAACAAAATTTCATTTTTTTTTGCACAACTATTAAAGTTAATTGAAATGTCTGTCAGTCTCCAAGGAGTCATAGAGAAAGATAGAACAAATTCAACAACAATTTATAACCTATAATCTCAAAATTAAAGGAAATATAACATATCATATCCTCCTCATTAAAGCAAGTCTTTCCCTCATTGAGAGCATGGATATTATCACATATTTAATTTCTAAGAAGAGGTTAAACAATATGAAAGACAAGAGGCTTCCTGAAATTGCTTCAAACTCTAGCCAAAACCACCTTTGATTCAAGCAGGGACGGCATAATTATACTTGATCTTGGATCTTCCATTGGGGAGTAAGGGAAGAGATCATTTTGCAAAATAAGGATAATATTAAAAATATTATTACCTTAAAGTTTAAGGAGAAATTGTGGTATGTGGTGAGCTCCAGTATTGTAGCAATAATGCTGCAACTCCTAGGGCTCCCTTCTTTACTTTTATCAACCCGGTAGTTCGTAACAAACTTGGAAGCGACGGTGTTGTATGCACAAGTACTAGCTCTTACTGCAGGCTGTCACTTGATCAGATGGCACAAGTTTGCTAGGAGCTCAAGCCAACTTCTATGAGTTCTTAGAAGAAACTTTTAATTGTGATGGAAGAAAGCTAACTCAAAAGAGGCTATTCTATTTGAAGAAAGAGGATGAAAGCTAAAAGCAAACGCAAACCCTAGCAAACCCTAGTTTTACCCACTAACCCTACTTTTGCCAGAAAAAGAGTTGAAACTACTGAAATGGATTCCATGGACTACTGTCAAGGTAAAATGCATGTACTTAAGCTACTTCTGAAGGAAAATGTGGAAGAACCATATTTTTGTACTTTTGAGCAATTTTATGCAGAATTATTATGTTTGTGTTTTAACTATTTGTGATCGTGCAGAGGTTTGGTGGCGAAGGGAGATGGAGTTAGCTGTTGCAGATGATGAGGAAGGTGTGGAGAGGACCTAAGGAGTCTCTGGCACCCTCCTAGAGATTTCCATTGCAATCAATCTTCGAAAAATCGCTCGCATGAACTTCTACAGGAAGTCTGTAGGGGATCTACAGGAAGTTCTACAGGAAGAGGCCAAGAGTGATTTTTGAAGGTTTGGAGGTGGAAAAATGGTGGGAAAAAGGAAATGAAAGTTGGATGAGGGTGTTAGAGGGTCTAGGACTCTGTCAATGAAGATCAAACATGAAGGATATGGTTGGATTGGTTCAAAGGATAAGAAAGCGATTTTGCACAAAAACGTAGAAATTAGGGTAGTTTGGGGAAGTATGGTGAATGAGTGGAGGAAAACTTGAGAGATGGACTGGAATAGGTTGGGTGATGAAGGGATGATAAGATGGAATGGTATTCAAGCGAGCTGCACACCTGCTTCTGAAAACTGAGTCAAGGAGAACTAAAAAAATAGAGTTTTGCCTAGTTTAACCTAATTCTGCCCTAAAAACCAGAAAAGTGCTGAACAGAACTTTATGGACAAAAAATGATGCAAGAAAGCCATGGAAATTGAACAAGAATAGATCTAATCATGTAAATACAACTAACATTAATTTCTCCAACTCGGAATCTCTCACTAGCAATTGCATTGGAAAGCAAAAACAGTGTTTTGGTGGCAACAATAGTGCCTTGGTCTCAATTCATGGTCCCACAGAGGGAGAAAGGAGATCAAGGCCTGCTTGGTGGCCTTGTTGTGAATCTTATTCTATTATTGTAGCAAACTACCTAATCAATCTTGAAAATAGAACAACTATTCTAATCATCAAAAACAACCTAAGTAATAAAGCAAGATTTAATCTAACAACATAAATTATTTCATGAATGCAAGAAAAACACATATAAATACAAGAAGGAGGTACTGGGCACTTGGGTTGGGCCCAACCCCAAGAGCTACAGCCCCCTTAGAAAGATCAGTGTTGGTTCAAGGCTGGATTCATATTCATTGATCAAAAAATAATAGTCACATCCCAAAACTGTCTACAGAAAGAGCTCGAAAATGAGCTGAATGCAGGGCTGCACTAAAGTGCGAAAATAGATTGTTCAATAGCTAACCTACCAAGGCCTGAGGCCTTCTTATTTATACAAGTTGAGGACTCCCAACAGTACTCCTAAACTTTAGGAACTCAGCTGCCAAAACTTGCAAAAAACATGAACTTCACTAGACCTGCTCGGCTGCCCTTATGATCATCGATGTGGTGGCCTTGGCCTTTTTTTATCCATAATTACTCTAGGAGGATCAATGAAGGAAAAACTCATCAAAGAATTGCATAACAGCATCGTAGGAGATCAATTTGTAGAGAGAAAGTATTTGATATGGAAATTTCACTATTGCCCCAAAGTTTCCATTAATGTGAAGAAATGGGTGGATGGTTGTTGAATTCGTGAACATGCAAAGGAGGAAGCCAAAACAATGAATTGTATATGCCATTTTCATTACTAAATAGACTATGGGAGGAAGATATACGCATATACAGAAATTGTAATAGCCAAAATTGGGCGAAAGAATGGATAAAATCCATTAATATCCGAAAAAGCGTGGCATGAAAGTAATCCGTGGAAAATCTTACGCAATCTAGGCGGATTAATCGGCGGTATTCAAATATTTTATGTGGTGGAATGTGATGCGTTTAAAACATCAAATGCCATTAATTAATACCCGTAGGGCGCACTGCAGTGGAGGCGGGCAGGCTAGACGGGCAGAAACATCGGGTCGCTGGATTTTTCTGAGATGTAACATGCCATCGCATGCATGGATGCATAGTGTGAGGGACGGCGACGGCATAATGACGTAAGGAGGAGGGATCGCGGGAGGGATCTGTACTGTAAGGCATCGCATTAATGTATCAATAGAGGTGGAAATAGCTTTTGCCCTCTTTTATAAATATTAAATCTCATATATGTAATTTTTGTTGATCATAGTAAAATTATAATTAGAAGGACAAAAACTATATGCTACTATGTATTTGTACACACACACATATATATTTCACTCATATTTTATTATTTTGCATTAAACAAAATGGAAATAAACATTTTTTCAATGTCTATAATAATATGTGGGCCATCAATATTTGTACATATACATTAAATTATATATATCTCCATTTTATTGTATAAATAATATATACATTGTCATGAATAATTTGTAATTGGATATTTGTTACTTGTCCTTGAGTAAAATAATAAACTATTTAAAAAAAATTCAAACTTAATTAAATAATGATATTTGATTGTCCAATAACAAGTCCTTTGAGACCATGAAAAATAGAATGCCATACAAAGCTGGTTTGAATAATCTTTTATTTTCTTTCCTTATTTGTCAGAGAATTTAAATTAATTATTTAATATATTTATAATTTAAATATATAAAATAAGAATAATAGTTATAAAATAGTTAGTTTTTACTTTAAAATTATATATCACAAGTTTAAAAACTAATTTTTATATTAATTAAAAAATATTTAAAAATCTATATTCATTAACACTAATAAAAATGTTTATTAAAAGAAAAAAAATAACATGATAAATTAACAAATATATATTATAAATAAAAATAACACTAAATGTTGAATATATTACCAAAAATGTTTATTTTTTATGAAATTTTTTAAAAATATTTGTAAGAAGAGCTTCGGCGTAAATCACATATAGAAAGAGATCTTTTTCGGCGCGTTTCGATCCAGCAAGTGTGGCTCATCGTCAGGACAAGTTGAAGAAACAGATCCAGCATTGCAAGTTAAATAGTCTGAGCAGGGCCTCCAACACCTATCTAGATCAACGGCTAGATTTGTCGAAGGGACAGTCAAAAAGTCAAATGGATTATTTAGAGGGGGTTACATTATTAATTTAATAATTAAAAATTATTATTAAAGGGAAAAAGTTATAATGGAGACCTAACATTTTATACCTAAGGTAAATGTAAGTTGATAGTTAAATAAGCAATAATAATAATAAACATTCGTTAGTAGGTAAATAAATAGATTAAATAAATAATAAAAGAACATAAATAAAAATGAAAATAATATATATTTTTGCTAAAATATAAATTGTAAAATAACACTATATAAAAGTTAGTTACGATAAATTAGATAACAATAATAATATAATTAAGATATAAAATAATATAAATTAGTAATGAAAGAAATAGCAAAATATATATTAGTTAATAACTATATAAAATAATAACGATATATAAAGGCTAGTTACGGAAACAAAATAAAAAATAAAAAATAAAATAAAAAAATAAAACATAAAATAATAAAATAAAATAAAAATAAAAGCAAAAAGAAATAAAAAAATAGAAAAAAAAAATAAATAATAATAATAATAAATAAATAAATAAAATAAAATAAAATAAATAAATAAAATAAAAAATAAAAAATTAAACAATAAATAAATAAATAAAATATATAAATAAATAATGAAAAATAAAAATATAATAATAATAATAATAATAATAATGATATTATGTATATGATAATAGATAAATAAAATAAATAAATTATATATATAAAAATATTAATAATAAAACTAAGTAAATATATATTTGTTAATAATATAAGTACCAATATCAAAATGAAAAAAAAAAAAGGGGGACGAATAAATAATACTGATATTAGATATCATTTTTTGGGATTCAACTGCGTTAAGCAAGTCATTCAAACGTATGACCATTTCCATGAGAGGTAGTCGTAACTGACTAATTTCTCATGATTTTTGAATAGTTCACTTAGCACTCATTACATCGGGTGATGCTCACTGATATTATTAATATATTTTCGTTAATAGATAAATACATAAAATATACATAAAGATCATATAAAATAGATAAAAAAATAAAAATAATAATGAGTAAATAAAAAACTGATAAGAATATGAAAACCAATATCAATTCGGCAAAGGCGGGAGAGGAACGATACAACATAGAAGGAGAAGGACCGGAAAGAGTCCAGATCAAAAAGCCAAATTTAAACCAAATTTTGAATTTTGAAAATATTTTTAACCACTTTGAATTTTTGAAATATTTTCTTTTAAAACAAAAAAATTAATAATTTTTTAAAAAGTATTCATTAATGATTAAGTTATTAACATGAAAAAACCACAATTAAACTGTTAAATTAAAACAGGGAAGTTATTTACAAAAATGCCATTAAATTTCTAATGCTTATTAGAAATGTTTGGTTTTTCAAAGTTTTGAAAACATTTTTACTCAAACTTTAAATTTTTGAAATATTTTATATGCAATATTTGTTTCAGAATATATAATTTTGATATTAAAAAAAAAAAAGTAATTTTCTTCTCAGAAACTTAGCACTATGTAAGTTAAAAAGCTAATTAGAAGATTTTCAAAATATAAATATAAATAAATTGAAAAAGACTCGGATAGATATATAATGTAGACCATTGAAATTTCAGTGGAAATTTCATTATGATAAAGTTTGATAGATATATAATGTAGACCATCGAATTTATTGTTAAAATACAGAAAATGTTTCATTGAACTAAAGATTGTTAATTGTCACATTTAAAAAATTACCACATACTGTTTTTGGAGAAGACAACCATGGCCTTAACTTAGGGAAGAAAAGGAAAAAATTCCATATTTATAATCATTAACACAGAGAAAATTCGAGAGGAAAAGAAAGATAGAGTCATTGTTAGTGAATCACCATTTGGGGCTCTCTTGTAAATAAAAAGCTATTGTTGAATGGCGTCGTTACATATTTGCAATAACATCCCCAATCCTCGAACAATGGGGAGACAATGCCAGATCCATATAACAGACTTGTCTAGGATGTCGTTAAACTCATTTGATGGTATTCCCATTCACCTTTGTTGGCTTTCATCGCCAGATTGCATCAGTAGGGCTTTAGAAAGGGATGTATGGATGCAACCCAGTGTTGGAAACACTGAGAGGGGGGGTGAATCAGTATTTCTTTTTCTCACTATTGTTTTACTAGTTAAAACATATATGTTCAGAACACAAAATGAACAGCAGGAATAAATGTTTTTATTAATATAACTGTGCAGTAAAATAAATACAATAAATAGATTGTCACAATTGGTTGCCAAGCTCCAACTTGGACTTTGGTCAGGCTCCAACCTCCTGAGCACCAACTCTATTTTGCCAAGACACCAATCTTGGACTTAGGAGCACCAACTCCCAAGGACTTCAATCCTGTTCAATTCTGAGGCTCCAACCTCTTTGGTATACACTGGTGTGTTGCTGCGCTCTTTTCAGCTTCTGCTGCCCCCTTTTCTTCTGCTGCTTTCACTATCTCATGCTCAGGTTATACCGTTCACGAACAACCTCTAGTTCTCTGTTTTTGCTGCTTTTATATGCTCCATGCCCCTGTCCATTCGTTTCCTCTTACATGCTGGCTCTTTGGCTTCCTCCTCACTTGATCGCTTGACACTTCGGCTTCCATTCCTTTGCTTCTTTTGTCTATACAAGTGTTCCAAAATCTGAGTAGAAAAACCCAAATTCCCCTTTCTTAAATAAAACTCGGCCCTTGACCTGTGGTTAATACCTTACAGGCTTTATCGGAGGTGTTTAATCACCCATCTGTTAGATGATCCAAAAATACTTTTTTATCATAGGTTATAAAATTAGAATAAAATAATTATTAATTTAAGATATTAAATTAATAATTATTATTCTAGAATGTTTAATTATTTAATGGAGACTTTTAGAATTAGCATATTGTTGTAACTAGATATGACTCTCCAAATGAGTCGTATCTTAGGATCTATTATAGGAGATTAGTTAGCTAGTTGGTTTGAATAGCATTTATTGTAAATGGACACTTGTTATTGAATAAGTGATCCATAATTAGAGGTAGTTAGGACATGGAGCTTATAAATAGCTCATTGCAAGAGTGTTTGTGTTGTTCGGGTGTAAGCTCTTGCAAATCAATTATGTAATTATTTTTTCTGATTAATAAAATTACGTGTCTGAAGACACTTCTGCAATTATTGTGGTATCGGAGCTATGGTAATGCTGTAGTGGATTTGAGGAGATTTCAGTTCAACAAAGTCCTGGAAAACTCCATTCAGTTGGCCAGCAAATCATTGGTATGGAAATTGTCCAGTTTTGTTTAAAAGGAAAATAAATTTTATCATTGATTTCAGATTTTTTTATAAAAAAATTTGCCTCTGCTATCTTGGAATTTTGTATGATTGTTTCAAATTGTTTGAGTAAATTGAAACAAAAAAAAAGGAGTACAGCGCTAAAGTTGCTGTTTGAACAAAGTTGCTGTTTGAGTAATTGTAGTCGCTGGGCGTTCTTTTTTAAAAGTAATTATCTGCTGCAAGACTCTGAGAGAAAACGGAGATTCCCTGAAGAAGTCCTCGTTGGAGCAAAATACAAAGCAATTTAATTGTTTTAGCATTTTTGCGGGCATTTTGAGGCAGAAGGCTCGAATATTGGAAATAAAAGGATCATCTAGTTCATAAGTCCAGGATTATTTTGTAAAACATTTATGGATTCACTGTTTTCTGAATAAGAGATCAAGAAAATCGTTCAGTAAAGTGACTTCAGAGCGCAGAGAGTCACGCATTTGTCACAATTTTACACCAATTTGGTCGCGAGTTCGTTCTGGCAGCTACCAAAGAAACGCGCAGAGGATATAGACGAGGCCGTGTGCAGTTGAGAAAATTTGCTGTGTGCGTTTTTGGGACGAGGCCGTGTGCGGCTGAGAGAGTTTACTCTGTTCTTTTGGGACGAGACCGTGTGGAGTTGCTTCGGTAACCGCCGTTCCAGCCAAGCTTCCAAACAGCTTTGACAACCTGCGTGGATTGGTAAACTTACAAAGTAGAATTCACTTTTTAAAAGTCAACGTGCGTTATGAATTCTCCTTTAAAAGTAGAATTCACTTTTTAAAAAAAAGGCTCACGTAACATTCATTTTTTAATGGTTTTTTTTTTAAATCATGATAAGATGTAATATAAAGGTTTTGTTACAAAGTGTTTTTTAATAGTTTGTAATTTGGAGAGATAAGGTTTTGTAATATATAGTTTGTAATTTGTAATTGGGTGAGCTGTGGTATAATTATTTTATGTAATTGGAGTAATAAGGGTGATGTTTTGAAATTTATGATTTTTGGAGTAATAAGGAGTTTTATTTGTAACTTGGAGAGATAAGGTGTGTTTGATAATTTGAAGCTATTTTTTAATTGGGATCATCATATTTGTAACTCAAAGTAATTTTACTTTGAGGGGGGGTAAATTTTTTTACCAGATTGTGCAAAAGCACCCTTGTAAAAGTCAAATTTTGAAAGTTGCCCTGTAAAATTTTGAGAAATTGACTAGAGCCAAGTGCAAAGCTCAGTCAATATTCTCCTGTTTTGACGACTATTCGAGGGTCAAGGCCAAGCCCCAATAGATCGTGTTTTTTGCGTGGTGTGTTGTGTTGACTATTTTGTCCTTTCTGTTCTGCTTCTTGGTGCGTCTCTTCATCGCTAAAATGTCTAAGTTGATTAACTTATTTTCTGATTCCGACAAACTAGAAGGCACCAAATCTTATAAAACGTGGCATCGTCTTATTGAAAGCACACTTATTTACAATGAATTATGGCAAGGAATATGTGATGGCAATGTAAAGCCGAATAAACCCATAGATGCAGATCCACTGGCAAAATGGGAAATCAAGAATGCTAAAGCCTTAGCTCTTATTAAATCGTCTGTGAATGATGAAATGTATGTACATATAGAGAATGCCACAGATGCATGGACTGCCTTGAAAACTTTTAAAGACCTCTTTGATACTCAGCCCGAATCAAAGAAGGTTGATCTACAGCTAAAATTGTTGCAACAAAAATTAACTGAAGATGGTGATATTCTTGAATATCTCTCCAGACTTAAGAATATTAGGCAGGAAATTATTAATGCTGGTTTTCCCGCAATTGATGATAGCTTCATGGTTACAATTGTAATTGCTGGACTTCCTTCTTCCTACACACACTTTTTAGAGACTCTACAAGTAACTGGGAAATTAGAGAAATTAAAGTTTGATGAACTTTGTGAAATATTAAGTCAGCATGATAAAACTTTTGGGAAGAAGAAGAAAGTTGGTGAAGATGTTTTTCTCACAGAAGCCAACACAAGTAAGTCTTCAGTAGATAGTTCTCGAGGAAGAGGCCGATGGAATCAGAATCAAGCCAATCGAGGTCGAAGCCAAAGTAGAGGCAACAATTTTAACAGAGGAGGAAGAAATAATTTTCAAGGTAGAGGAAACAACCAAGGAAGAGGCAATTTTCAAGCATAAGGATATAATAGTCAAGGTAGAGGACAATCTCCAAATAGAGGTCAAAGCAGAGGCAGAGGACAATCTTCAGGACGAGGAAGAGACTTAAGTCAAATTGTATGTCGAAGATGTAACAAAGTTGGCCATTATGTTGAAGATTTTCGAACTTCACTTAGTAGAATTCCCAAGTTTCAGCAGCATTCAGCACAATTTGCAAATGATCAAGATGACGACAGCTCAGAATATGTTTTTACTTCCTCACCAGCATCACAAATTTCATCTCATCTTAGAAGTGACTATGAAGATGCCTGGATCTTGGATTCCGGGGCAACTCAGCACATGACTTGTCGACGTGATTTTTTCTGGAATTTTGAAGAATGCCAACTTAATTCAATTTTTCTTGCTGATGATACAAAACATACTCCTTATGGAAAAGGAGTAGTGAAAGTTTTTCTCCCTGACATTGGAGAAAAATTGATTTCCAATGTATGGTATGTACCTAGTTTCAAGAAAAAATTGCTCTCTTTAGTCACGATTCGACAAGCAGGACATCAGGTGATTATGGAAGATGGTTTAGTGAAGATTAATTCAGTGAAACAGAACTTGAAAACAGTCATGACAGGTTATGAAGATGGAAAACTGTTACGGATGAAAGGGACAGTTATTCCAAGGCATTCTGATTTTGCAGGGGCAGTGACTACAGGTATTTCACCTATCAGACTATGGCATGTTAGATATGGACATTTGAATTTTGAGAGTCTTTCTCAATTGCAGAAACAAGGAATGGTTAAAGGACTTCCCACATTCAAAAGGGAAAATGCAAAATGTGAAGCTTGCATTTATGGTAAACAAAATCGAGAAAGTTTTCCAACAAGTTCATGGCGTGCAAACAGGCGGCTACAACTAATTCACAGTGATGTTTGTGGTCCACTACAAACCTCATTTGGTGGTTGCAAGTATTTCTTACTATTCATTGATGATTTCAGCAGAATGACTTGGGTTTACTTCTTGAAGAACAAGTCAGAAACATTTGATAAGTTTAAAATTTTTCGCCAACTTGTTGAAAATGAAGTCAAAGAAAAGATAGGTACTCTCAGGACGGATAATGGGGGAGAATTCACTTCAAATGAATTCAAAACTTATTGCAGTGAAAATGGCATAAGACGACATCTCACTAATGTTTACACTCCACAGCAAAATGGAGTAGTCGAAAGAATGAATCGCACTTTGTTAGGAATGGCGAGATCCATGTTAACCTTTAAGAGGTTAATTCCAACATATTGGGCGGAAGCAATTCATACAGCTGTCTACTTAAGAAACAGATCTCCAACTGCTTCTTTAGACGGAATCACACCTTATGAAGCTTGGTTTGGTTTCAAACCTCAAGTTAAACATCTTAGAATTTTTGGGTCAGTGTGTTATGCCTTAGTTCTGAAAGAAAAACAAACTAAGCTTGACTCAAGAAGTTTAAAATGCATAATGATTGGCTATTCTGATGAGAAGAAAGGGTATCGTCTTTTGACCAATGGAAAATTCATTGTGAGCAGGGATGTCATTTTTGATGAAACAGAGAGTAAGAGTGCTGAAGAAATTGAAAATCTTCTTCACAAATTAGAAACTAAGGGAAGTAAAAGAAATGGAAAAATACAAAGTCAACCAACTTCACCAAATTGGTATGAACTTGATTTTCCTTCCTCTGAAGATGAGTCATCGATTCCATCTACATCAACAACTTCATCAGGATCTTCTAGCAGTTCATCCGCATCTCCAAGCAGCAGCAGTTCTTCAGACAGTGAGTCTCCACATTCTTCACCTGAACGACATACATCAGTTTATATTAATCCTCTTTACAATGATGGGGACTTTACAGAAGCCCAAACAAGTGAGCACCAACTTTCGAAATGGGCAGTTCAACTTTTGAAAGATGTCAAGCCTGATGAACAGAATAAAACTGGCACCAGAAGGACACATAGAAGTGAAGGCAATTTTGCCTTGATAGCAAATGATTTTACTGAACCGTCCACATACAAAGAGGCAGTAAAACATAAAGAATGGCAACAGGCTATGGTTGACGAATATAAAGTAGTAATTGATAACAACACTTGGAAACTTGTTGATTGTCCAGCAAATGTTAAACCCATAGGATGCAAATGGGTTTACAGAATTAAGTATAATCAGAAGGGTGAACTTGACAAGTATAAAGCACGACTTGTCGCAAAAGTTTTTGCGCAGCAGGAAGGCATTGATTATGAAGAAACTTTTGCTCCAACGGCTAAATGGAACACCATCCGATTAACACTTGCATTGGCCGCTCAAAAAGGATGGAAAGTTCATCAAATGGATGTGAAAAGTGCTTTTCTCAACGGGGATTTACAGGAGGACGTGTATATGACCCAACCACCAGGTTTTGAAGTTGAAGGACAAGAACATAAAGTCTGCAAATTGATCAAGGCTTTATATGGATTAAAACAAGCTCCCCGAGCTTGGTATGCAAAGATGGATGAATACCTTAAGAAAGTTGGTTTTCAACGAAGTGAATCTGATGATACTTTGTATGTGCGGCAACAGGGAAAATATCTGGTAATTCTTGTTATGTACGTAGATGATTTTATCATTACTGGCAACCATGATGATCATATTGCACAGGTGAAAAAGGAGTTACAAGCAGGTTTTAAGATGACAGATTTGGGATTACTTCACTACTATCTTGGAGTTGAAGTCTTCCAATGTCCACATCATATTTTCATTTCTCAGAGTAAGTATGCAGCAGAGGTTCTTCAGCGATTTGGCATGCAAGATCGCAAGCCCGTTCTCACCCCCATGGAGCAAAACTTGAAACTTTCAAAATTTGAAGGGGGGGAAAAGGTGGACAGTACAACTTACAAACAGTTGATTGGCAGCTTGATTTATTTGACAAATAATCGTCCTGATCTATCTTATGCAGTCAGTATTCTTTCACGTTTTATGCAGGAACCACGAGACAGCCACTGGAATGCAGCCAAAAGAGTTCTTCGATATATCCAAGGAACAAAAGATTTTGGTCTTCTTTACACAAAGACTAAAAATTTTGTACTTGGTGGATATTCTGATGCCGACTTTGCTGGGAGTATTGATGATCGAGCATCAACATCAGGCTATTTAATGAATATGGGGTCAGCAGCAGTATCTTGGAGTTGTAAGAAACAAGCTACAGTGGCCACTTCTTCAGCAGAAGCAGAGTACATTTCAGCGTGGGAAGCAGCATGTGAAATTGTTTGGTTGCGCCGAATTTTGCAGGACTTGGGCATTTCTCAGGGAGAAGCTACATCATTGTTCATTGACAGCCAGTCAGCCATCAAACTTGCCAAGAACCCAGTTTTTCATTCAAAGACAAAGCATGTGGACACCAAGTATCATCATATCAGGTCGCTCATTGCCAAAGATGTCCTCAAACCAGTTTATTGTCCTTCCGAAGATTAGATCTCCGACATTTTCACGAAATCGCTTGGCAGAATAAAATTTACTAAGTTCAGGGATGAACTTGGTATCTGTTGTAATGTATCTTTGGATCATAGGGGGGAATGTTAGATGATCCAAAAATACTTTTTTTATCATAGGTTATAAAATTAGAATAAAATAATTATTAATTTAAGATATTAAATTAATAATTATTATTCTAGAATGTTTAATTATTTAATGGAGACTTTTAGAATTAGCATATTGTTGTAACTAGATATGACTCTCCAAATGAGTCGTATCTTAGGATCTATTATAGGAGAATAGTTAGCTAGTTGGTTTGAATAGCATTTATTGTAAATGGACACTTGTTATTGAATAAGTGATCCATAATTAGAGGTATTTAGGACATGGAGCTTATAAATAGCTCATTGCAAGAGTGTTTGTGTTGTTCGGGTGTAAGCTCTTGCAAATCAATTATGTAATTATTTTTTCTGATTAATAAAATTACGTGTCTGAGGACACTTCTGCAATTACCATCGGAAGCCACCACCCGAGCGTTTTAATCAACCATCGGAAGCCACCACTCGAGCGTTTTAATCAACCATCGGAAGCCACCAACCGAGCCTTTAATCAACCATCACCAAGCGCTTTAATCAACCATCGCACAGGTTTTAATATATACCTTAACCTCGCGGCCATGTATCATATAATACACAGAAAACATTATAAACCCCCGCTCTAATTCAAATGTCGGACTTCAATTATTATGCACCCGCCTTTACAATTATCGGCAGGTCTGGATTTCGGCGGTCGCAATAACTCTTAAGCCCAGACCTCCGACGAGGTGCGGACCCGATATGGCTTTAGACTCCCTTTAATATTGTTTCGGGTCCGATGAACATCGGCGTTCGCTATAAACAATAGACCCATTCCTCCGATGTAACGCGGACCCGATGCCTCCTTACATTTCTTCCTAAACTGAATTCGAATCCGTCATATCGGCGGATTCCTTATCGGCGAGTCTTGATGGGTTGCGGACCCGATCTCCTTTAGGCTGCTCCAAATATAATTTCGACTCCAGATGATTTTGACGATCGCTACCTCCGCTGCTCCGATGCAATACAAGAGTTCTACGGACCCGATATGATTTTACACTTCACTTGATAATAGTTTCGGCTCCGGATTTCGTTGATGCGATAAGGATTCTCTGCTCTGCGGACCCAATATGCTTTCTATTTTGCTTGATAAGAGTTTCAACTCCGGATTTCGGAGCTTGCACCTTGAACAGTTCCGACATTCTGGATGCGATATATTATAGATTGTTTTTAATAAGTCCATCGGGTCCATGCCTCTATCGCAATCGGCAGATTATAGCGCCATCCCTTATGACTTGCGATCACTGCGGATGCGATATGATATTAAGCCACAGTCTATATTCCCGTCGGGTCCACAACCGTATATCGCAATCGGGGGTTTCGGGAGTGATAGCCCTTTGAGACCAGCGACATAGCGGATGCGATATTACATTTAGCCAGTTTATAATGGAGCCGCGGGTCCGTGTTATTATATCGCCTCTCTCTCTCTCTCTCTCTCTCTCTCTCTCTCTCTCTATATATATATATATATATATATATATATATATATATATACTCCTCAGTACTCCTGATAGTTCTTCCTTTGGCATTGTTGTTTGTAATATGTGCCCGCCGATAGTGTTAAGGCATATATATATGGGTTTTCTCCTCCAATGGCCCTATTTACTTGTAATATATATATGGCTCCTCTTGCTCCATCTGCTCCTCTCGGTCCATTTTCTCCATTTGCTCCATATATATTGCTCCTCTTGGCTCCTCTTACTCCATCTGCTCCTCTTGGTGCACTCTGCTTGCTCCTGTAGCTCCTCCGATGGCTCCTCTTGCTCTGACACTCCTTCGATATGGCTCCTCTTGCTCTGGCACTCCTCCGATATATGTGGCTCCTCTGGCTTGGTCCGCTCCTCTTGGCTCCTTTCGCTCCTCTTGGCTTCGATATGCTCTGTCTCCTCCTCTTGAATATTGCCATATTGACATCAATGACAATCTGTGTCCAACAATCTCCCCCTTTGTTATTGATGGCAATATTCTTCTACTTTCTCCCCCTTTGACATCAATGGAAAAGGAATGCATACGAACTCCCCCTGTCGAACTGATCCCCCTGTCCTGCTGCATCTTTATGAATGAACTTGAGTGATGATAAAGAAATAACCCCCATCTTTTGTCGCAGATGTTCGAATGCTTCCCGAGGAAGAGGCTTTGTGAAAATATCAGCTATCTGCTCCTTAGTACTGATATATTCCAGAGCGATGTTTTGTTCAGCTACTTGCTCATGGAGGAAATGATACTTGATTGGTATGTGTTTGGTTCTTGAGTGCATCACTGGATTTTTGCTGAGACTGATAGCACTAGTGTTGTCACAATAGACGATAATCGGTTGATTTGTACATATGTCGAGATCTTTTAGCGCTTCCGACATCCTAAGCATCTGAGAGCAATAGTCTGCTGCAGTAATATACTCGGCTTCGGTTGTGGATAATGATATGGATGACTGTTTTTTGCTGAGCCAGGATACCAAACAGTCTCCTAGGAAGAATGCATTCCCACCAGTACTTTTCCGATCATCTATGTTTCCAACCCAATCAGCATCGGTGTATGCAGTTACAGTCAATGTTGAACTCTTTGGGTACCAGAGACCAAAATCATAAGTTCCCTTCAAATATCTGAGAATTCTTTTTATAGCTAATAAATGAGATTGTTTGGGAGCCGATTGAAATCTTCCCACCATTCCTACTGCTTGCATTATGTCTGGTCGTGTGGCTGTTAAGTATAGAAGGGCTCCAATCATTGACCTATAATGAGTTGCATCTACTAGAGGGGAGTCATCATCTTTTCTCAGTTTGCAGTTTGTGGTCATGGGAGTGCTCATGGGTGCACAGTCCTCCATTCCATATTTTTTGAGCATGTCTTTTAGATATTTGGCTTGAGATATACACAATCTTGCTCTGGTTTGAGATACTTGAAGTCCAAGGAAGTGGGACAGTTCACCTATCATTGACATCTCAAATTCTTTTACCATGCTTTGAGAAAATTCATGGCTCATTTCATCATTATTACTAGCAAAAATCAGATCATCGACATAAACAAGAGCAACTAGTAACTTACCTTGATCTGTCTTTATGTATAGATTACTTCCAGCCACTCCCTTTTTGAAGCCTTGTTGTTGGAGATAGTTATCCAGTCTTGCATACCAAGCTCTAGGAGCTTGTTTCAACCCATACAAAGCCTTTTTCAACTTACAGACTAGGTCCTTTCCTGTTGTCAGATCAAAACCTTCTGGCTGCTCCATGTAGACTTCCTCCTTGAGTTCCCCATTTAGAAATGCTGATTTCACGTCCATTTGATAGATTTTAAATCCTTTCGAGCAAGAAAATGCTAAAAACATCCTGATAGCTTCCATACGGGCCACTGGTGAAAACGTCTCTTCAAAGTCAACTCCTTCAATTTGCAAATAGCCTTTGCAAACAAGTCTTGCCTTGTTTTTTATAACCTTTCCTTCCTCATTCATTTTATTTTTGAACGCCCATTTGGTTCCTATTATGTTTTTGTCCTTCGGACAAGGTACCAGCTCCCATGTCTTGTTCTTCTCAATTTGGGACATTTCTTCTTCCATTGCTTTTACCCAATGAGGATCCTTACTTGCTTCTGTGAATGTTTCTGGTTCTATCATAGATAGGAGGGCAATGGATTTTCTCTTGGGTGAGGTGGTTATCCTTCTTCTGGTTTGCACACCTTCATCTTTATCGCCAATGATTTGTTCTTCTGGATGGTATCTTTCTACATACTTCATCTTTGATGGGGTATGGGATGGTTCTCTTTCCTCTTCTTCTTCTTCATCATCTATCTCTTTTTCTTTAGATTCTTCTTCTTCAATGAGGAAGTCATCTTCTTGTTCTTTAGTTTCCTTTTCTGGAAGATCTTCATCAACCTTTACATCGATGCTTTCCACTATTTTCTTCAGTCGATAATTGTAGCACTTGTAAGCTTTGCTCCGTGGAGAGTATCCAAGAAATATCCCCTCATCAACCCGAGAATCAAATTTTCCAAGTGAGCCATCATTTATTTTTATGAAGCACTTGCTTCCAAATATCCTGAAGTACTTCACCGAAGCAATTCTTCCTTTCCATAGCTCATAAGGAGTTTTGTCACAATTTGGTCTTAATTGAGTCTGATTCAATGTATAGACAGCTGTCCCTACTACTTCCCTCCAGAATTTAGGTTGTAGGTCAGCTCCTAACAGCATGGTTCTTGCCATTTCTTGGACAGTTCGGTTTCATCTTTCAACTACCCCATTTTGCTGAGGTGTTCTGGCAGCCGAGAATTCCCTTTTAATTCCATGAATATTGCAGAACTCACTAAACTCGTTTGATGTGAATTCTCCTCCTCTGTCTGTTCTGAGACACTTAATTTTTGAATCTTTTTCGTTTTCTATAAGGGCTTTTAAATTCTTAAAACACTCAAAGGTTTCAGATTTATACTTTATGAAATATATCCACATCATTCTAGTATAATCATCAACAAATAACATAAAGTACCTTTCTCCTTGGAGTGCTTGATTTCTAGTTGGCCCACACACATCAGCATGGATGATCTCCAAGGGCTTTGATGTACAGTGTTCCTTTGTCTTGTGGCTGGTTCTGGTCTGTTTTCCATGTTGACATGGACCACACACTGCTTGCTTTGGTTTGGACAACCTTGGGAAGTCTTGTACAGCTTTGATCTTGCTGATATTGACCAGATTTTTGAAGCTGGTATGTCCAAGTCTCTTGTGCCACAACCAACTCTCATCTGCCTGACTCAAGTAGCATCTTTTTTCCTGAATTTTGTTCAGAACGTAAATATTGTCTGGTGTTCTCACTCCTTTTGCCACAAGTTTCCCTGAGGCAGAGTTCCTTATTTCACAGTCTTTGGTGCTGAAAACAACCTTATGTCCTTGATCACAAATTTGGCTGACACTCAGAAGGTTGTGTTTGAGTCCGTCAACCAGCAGAGCATCTTGAGCTTTTCCTTTTCCATTGATCAGAGTAACTATTCCTCTTCCTGCAATTTTTCCAATTCCGCTTCCAAAGGACACATTCCCTTCCTTTTTGCTCAATGAGATAAATTTCCTTCTGTCTCCTGTCATGTGTCTGGAGCACCCACTATCCACAAACCACTGGTTTCCATTATTTTGCGCAAATAGAGCCAGGCCGCATTTGTCCATTGTAGAGATCTTGCTGCTCATCTTTCTTCCTTTGAGTGGGCAGTTTTGTTCATAGTGTCCATTATTGTAGCAAAAAGAGCAATTCAGATAAAATTTAGTCAAGGGATCGAATGAATTGAAGGTTTTGATTTGTCCCTGTCTTTTGGGAGCATATGAGTTGATTACTCGATCCTTTTGCATTGTCTTCTCACTTCTGCGAGCCATACAGTGTCTAGCTTGGTGACCGAAGTTTTTACAGTGAAAACAGTGTCCAAGAAATATGGTTTTGAAGTAACCACGGTTTAATTCGCTTTCCTTTCTGAGAATTACTCCACCCTCGTCCTTTGGATTTTTGATGGGCCCTTGGTGGGGTACAGATTTGTATTTGTTGTAGTGTCCATGATTCGACTCCACATTCTTCTTTGGAGTAACTCTTTCTTTATTCTTGGAATCTGGGATGCACTTTTGATAAGATACTTTTTCATCTTTTAGGTTGCAGGAAAGTGCATCGGCATAGCTTTTCACACTATTCTTAGTGCTTGAGGATTCTCCCTTGAAACCTATTCCAGACTTATCATGTTGAGGTTTTTGATTTTTCAGAATAGTATCAAGTATTTGAGAGCTTTTACAACCCTTTTTAATTTGCTCCAACTCCTTTCTCAGAGATACTACTCCGGCCTCACGTTCTTCACAAGTCTCTTCTTTTTCCTTAAGCTTTGTTTCCAAGAGATCTTCTCTCCTTCTTATTTCCTCGTTTTCCACTTTGAGAGAGATAATTTTGTTCCGCAATTTCTCGTTCTCTTCAATGGCACTTATTAACAGTTCATCCACATTTCCTTCTGGCCCCGAGTCATCATCATCTGTGAGTGCCATGAATAATGCTTCTTGGCTTTCATCATGATTGCTTTCCTCATCTGATTTCTTTTTGATGACCATAAACTCATCCTCATCAGACTCACCTTGCTTGGAGAGAAGGTTTTTCTTATTGAACCCTTTCTTTTTGTATGTCATTCTTTTAGAATTTCTTTCATCGTCAATGTCTTGTTTATGAGGACATTTTGCTGCATAATGACCTATTTTACCACATTTAAAACAGATAAGAGGATACTTGCCTTTAAGCTTAGATCCTCTCTTCAGCTTTCGTACATATTGAGCCAATTTGGATTCCACATCTGACTCATCACTACAATCATTCCTTTCTTTCCCTTTCTTTGACTTTGAGGCCTTGAATGCTGCATCTTTCGAGCTAGGTCCACCTTTCCTCATTTCATAGGCAGTGAGAATTCCATGGAGTTCATCCATTTTGAGGGTGTCAAGATCCTTTTATTCTTCTATAGCACTTATTTTGGAGTCAAATATGTCTGGAAGGGACCTTAATACCTTTTGTACAATAGTACTTTCTTCAACCTTTTCGTCCAATCCTTTCAGGGAATTTACCACTTCAGCTACTCGGAGGAGGTATGCTGCAATATCTTCTTCCTCTTCCATCTTCAAACTTTCAAATTGTCTTCTGTGAGTTTGAAGCTTTGCCTTTTTGACTTTTGAGTCTCCATCATACAAGCTAAATAGCTTCTTCCACATTTCTCTGGCAGAGTTACAGTGCATGATTTTTGTAAACTCAGAATCAATGATTCCACTGGTGATAGAGTTCATGGCTTTTGCATTTGCAATGTAGGCTTTCCTCTCGTCTTGGTCTGTTGGAAGAGTGGAAGTCGCTTGGTATTCAGTTTGATAAAAATGCCAGACTTCAGGTCCAAGGGACATTAAATAGTAAGTCATTCTTTTCTTCCAAAACCCAAAGTTAGTGCCATCAAACAGAGGAGGTTTTCCTGATGCTGCATGATTTCTCATCATGGTTGTTGATCCTTCTTCAAGCTGTTAGGCTAGAATGAAGAAGCCTGCTCTGATACCAATTGTTGGAAATACTGAGAGGGGGGGTGAATCAGTGTTTCTTTTTCTCACTATTGTTTTACTAGTTAAAACATATATGTTCAGAACACAAAATGAACAGCAGGAATAAATGCTTTTATTAATATAACTGTGCAGTAAAATAAATACAATAAATAGATTGTCACAATTGGTTGCCAAGCTCCAACTTGGAATTTGGTCAGGCTCCAACCTCCTGAGCACCAACTCTATTTTGCCAAGACACCAATCTTGGACTTAGGAGCACCAACTCCCAAGGACTTCAATCCTGTTCAATTCTAAGGCTCCAACCTCTTTGGTATACACTGGTGTGCTGCTGCGCTCTTTTTAGCTTCCACTGCTTCTGCTGCCCCCTTTTCTTCTGCTGCTTTCACTATCTCATGCTCAGGTTATATCGTTCATGAACAACCTCTAGTTCTTTGTTTTTGCTGCTTTTATATGCTCCATGCCCCTGTCCATTCGTTTCCTCTTACATGCTGGCTCTTTGGCTTCCTCCTCACTTGATCGCTTGGCACTTCGGTTTCCATTCCTTTGCTTCTTCTGTCTATACAAGTGTTCCAAAATCTGAGTAGAAAAACCCAAACTCCCCTTTCTTAAATAAAACTCGGCCCTTGACCTGTGGTTAATACCTTACAGGCTTTATCGGAGGTGTTTAATCACCCATCGGAAGCCACCACCCGAGCGTTTTAATCAACCATCGAAAGCCACCACCCGAGCGTTTTAACCAACCATCGGAAGCCACCAACCGAGCCTTTAATAAACCATCATCGAGCGCTTTAATCAACCATCGCACATGTTTTAATATATACCTTAACCCCGCGGCCATGTATCATATAATACACAGAAAACATTATAAACCCCCGCTCTAATTCAAATGCCGGACTTCAATTATTATGCACCCGCCTTTATAATTATCGCCGGGTTTGGATTTCGGCGGTCGCAATAACTCTTAAGCCCAAACCTCAGATGAGGTGCGGACCCGATATGGCTTTAGACTCCCTTTAATATTGTTTCGGGTCCGATGAACATCGACGTTCGCTGTAAACAATAGACCTATTCCTCCGGTGTAACGCGGACCCGATGCCTCCTTACATTTCTTCCTAAACTGAATTCGGATCCGTCATATCGGCGAGTCTTGATGGGTTGTGGACCCGATCTCCTTTAGGCTGCTCCAAATATAATTTCGGCTCCGGATGATTTCGGCGATCGCTACCTCCGCTGCTCCGATGCGATACAAGAGTTCTGCGGACCCGATATGATTTTACACTTCACTTGATAATAGTTTCGGCTCTGGATTTTGCTAATGCGATAAGGATTCTCTGCTCCGCGGACCCGATATGCTTTCTATTTTGCTTGATAAGAGTTTCGGCTCCGGATTTCGGAGCTTGCACCTTGAACAGTTCCGACATTCTGGATGCGATATATTATAGACTGTTTTTAATAAGTCCATCGGGTCCATGCCTCTATCGCAATCGGCAGATTATAGCGCCATCCCTTATGACTTGCGATCACTGCGGATGCGATATGATATTAAGCCACAGTCTATATTCCCGTCGGGTCCACAACCGTATATCGCAATCGGGGGTTTCGGGAGTGACAGCCCTTTGAGACCAGCGACATAGCAGATGCGATATTACATTTAGCTAGTTTATAATGGAGCCGCGGGTCCGTGTTATTATATCGCCTCTCTCTCTCTCTCTCTCTCTCTCTCTCTCTCTCTCTATATATATATATATATATATATATATATATATATATATATATATACTCCTCAGTACTCCCGATAGTTCTTCCTTTGGCATTGTTGTTTGTAATATGTGCCCGCTGATAGTGTTAAGGCATATATATATGGGTTTTCTCCTCCGATGGCCCTATTTGCTTGTAATATATATATGGCTCCTCTTGGCTCCTCTTGCTCCATCTGCTCCTCTCGGTCCATTTTCTCCATTTGCTCCATATATATTGCTCCTCTTGGCTCCTCTTGCTCCATCTGCTCCTCTTGGTCCACTCTGTTTGCTCCTGTAGCTCCTCCGATGGCTCCTCTTGCTTTGACACTCCTTCGATATGGCTCCTCTTGCTCTGGCACTCCTCCGATATATGTGTCTCCTCTGGCTTGGTCTGCTCCTCTTGGCTCCTTTTGCTCCTCTTGGCTTCGATATGCTCTGTCTCCTCCTCTTGAATATTGCCATATTGACATCAATGACAATTTGTGTCCAACACCCAGAGGATGCGGCTCATTTTCCATTTCATAAATCAATATATTAAGCTCAGCTATAACAAGGCACAAACTGTCACATGGGAAAAGAGAAACCTCCTGGCACATATCTAACAACAAATGATTGAATGGAAAGCTTTGAGCGTCTCTTGTCTCTATCATGTAGTCGAAAACTCCCTTCAGCACACACAGCGGAATCTGATTCTCCAATTTAATAATATAGTGCATGATACACATGCAATAAGCCACACAAAAACCTTTGTTTTAGAGTCTAAGTTGTGTATTGATATAGAAGAGGAGGATGCGAGGATTAATGATTGTGAAACGAAGGATAAATCTACGAACCATCATTAGAGTGAAGTTTTGAGAATACTCACCGAAATCATGAGAGCGAAACAAACTTGGCATAGGTTATGCGAGAATGTGGTCGCGAAATTTATCTTGTACCTCTTCACCTGTGAAAGCTCCACACAAGGAGAGTCAGTATCTTTCTCCATCTTCCAATGGTGGTAAGGCCCAAGGGAGATTAGCTATGGAATATAGGCTTCTGGTTTCATCATTAGTAAATGAGTCATTGCGCGCTGGTTCACAACCATGTTTAGTCGAGGATCATCGATTCAATTTCAAATTCCAAACCAGCAATGGCACGGATTCAAGCTCTGTGGGCGAGCCTTATTCAGTCTCCAAAGTATGCTAGCTAGCTATCATCCTCGGCTTGCCTTCCATACTAGAACGACAAGCCTGAACGAGTAACGAAGAGGCAACACATGGTGAGGTTTGTCAATGGAACCTGGTGAATCGCTGAAATCCATTTAACTGCATTGAAATAAATAAAATAGCGCGCTTCGAAATTCAAATTTGAATTCAAATCAAATGGGTAGATGAGTATTAATGTCGACAGACAAGATTATGTACTATCATGTATGTTATGTCCATGAAGCGCATTCTCGTCAGTATTGTATGGTCATGGAGCAGTCGCCGGAAATAATCGCGTTATTTGTTTCCGAGAAACCAGGGAGATGGGAGTCCCCATATCGAGGCGGCAAAAACCCACTGTCAAGGTACTGTCTCTCGTACTCTTAAGCTATAATAAATATCCTATAGGGGTGGAAATAAGGCTTGCCGTTGCCGTGTCGCATTGGCCTTACTTCAGGCGTCCCCATTAGCAAGCCTTATTTCCACCCCTATAGGTCCATCACACAAAATACTCTCTCTTCTGATTGTTGTTGATAACCATAACTCTGTAAGCCACAATATCCTCTAGCTCCAACTTTGGGTGATCAACAATAAAGGATGCTATGTGTGATGGCATTCTTATAGTCTTCAAAAAAGTATTGTGTATGGGAATCTAGCCCCGCAGCCCACTAGCAAGGCCTGACCCCAAGGGCTTCAGGGAGATTGGACCTTGTGACCTTCCGATGGCGAGGCACTAATTTTGACCAACTGAGCTAACTCTTGGCGCTTGTGTCTTATATATATATATATATATATATATATATATATAAATGGTCTGTTAGTCATATTCTCCTCACATTCACATCAAGTACAATTGAGGCACCAACTTGCATCATCCAATTTGGTCAATATGGTCCATTATTACTCAATAGTAGTTCTTGTATAGGTATTAATGTGCATTTGGAAATTGTCACAAGCATCATTTTAGAGAGGGTACATTAGGATTTCATGTTGACCACCCTTAGTATTGTTTTTGTTGCACATTGTATTACTTCACTAGGCCTTGCAGGTAGTTCAAATTCCAGTATCATGATTTGGTTTGAGTGAGTTGGTTTCAGTTATGCTAAAGTTCAAATTTCTAGTGAAGTTGAGACTAACTAGGATATCATCATCCATATTGTTCAACTATCCAATTTAATTCAAACCTAAGTAATATTAATTGATGGATCATTATTGATGTGCATTTGGAAATTGCAAAAGGTATTGTTCCAAAAAGGGCACATTAGGATTACAAATTGGCCATCCTTAGTCTTGTTCAAGTTGCATATATTTTACATGTTATATTTACTCACTATGCCTTGGGGGTTTTTCATCTTCCACTTTTTAGTCTCACAATTTAATTTGTGAGAGTTTGTCGTGTTCATTTTTCTTTTCTAATCATTGAATCAGTATGTTTGCCTTCATAAATTATGTTAGTTTTCATATTTATTTATTTTAGTTTTAGGCTTTAGCTTGACATAATCTTTGTGGTAGTTCATTTTTTTGTTGATATCATAGCAGGATAAAGGGCTCTATTAGAGAGGGATCTTCAAAAAAACTGAAAATACTAAGCATGAATAACAAAATATTTCCAGTGAAACCAAGTGCATTGTGAACTATGATATGTGATAAAAAATAAATCTAGAGTACATAAATGAGTACCTCCATTAATGAAGGTCACCAAGGCACTACCTATGTTTATTAGCTTGCTAATTTTGTTTCATTGTGTTAAAAGAGTAATGTTTATTTGTGGCTATTGTCTATTGGCAAAGCTACTTGCCCACCACAAGAGCCACTTGTTTGGAATCCATCTGGGGTCAGTCTAACCAACTCATGGTCTCCCTGGAGACCACTAGTATACACATGATATTCCACATTTGAATTCCAACCATTTCTTGAATCTTAATACTTTGTTAGGAGAAATAATAACAAAACGGTGATCTTTTATGGATTTTAATTTATGGTTGCAATGTTTCATAGTACACTTTTGGTACATGAACAACATATTTGATAAAACCACTTGAATCTTAATACTTTGTTAGGACAAATAGTAACTAAATTGTGATCTTTTATAGATTTTAATTTATGGTTGTAATGTTTCATAGTACACTTTTGGTACATGAACAACATTTATGATGAAACCAACCTAGATTGTGATTATGTTTTTTCTTGGATGTTGGCTTATCAATACTTAATTATTTGTAATGTGATCTAGCAATGCTTGTAATGCATGTCTCTATATAGTTCATTTATTATGAAGTTGAAATGCTTGATTTTGATTATTACACTGAAAGACACTTCCATATCAAGTATGTCACCGTATCAATGTCGTTACCTTTAAAAAGATGTAGGAAACTAGTGTTTAATGGAAGTACCACCGAGAAACCATCAGATATACTACAAGAATCGAATGTATAAGAAAACTCAGTGTATAATCTGCAAGAATCGAATGTATTGAATGTAAAAGGGAGCAAGGCCACCGAGAAAACTCACAGTGTATGAGTAATATTTTAAACTCATATAATCATCGAATATTCAATGGAATATACAAACTGTTGAATATTCAACCACTGGCAATCTTCTCACTCGTCGCATATTCAACGATAGAAATGACATATGGAAGCGTCGGTGCCTTAACACTCACATTGGACAAAACTCCACTTTGTCGCATATATAACGCTTAACCGTTAGATTCCAAGCGTCAGAGCAACAACATCTTTGTCACACAATATAATTATTTTGTCAATTACCCAATGTATCAAGGTCGGTTTGTTCTATCGGAAAAAACAACCTATCTGTCACATATCTGACAGGTCACTGTCAGCCTCAAAGCATCAATGCGACAACACTTTTTTCGCAATATTTACTTATTCCTTCGATGACCTGACACTTAAACATCATTTTTTTTTCCGTCAGGCACAACAATGTACATGTCAAATATCCAATGAGAGACTCATACACGACCAACCCGATATGCGATGTTCTATTGGTTAGATAGATGACAGTTTGTAGCATCACATAACTGACTTATAAATGTTGGTATTTTAAGGACCATTTCAGGCTTTATGTGTCAGATAATTGACACCTGTACAGTCACATATCCAATGGTAGCTAAACTGTCAACTATTCGACTGAATTCCAATGACGGTTTGATAAACACCACTGTGTTGGATAACCAATGCCAATAAGTCACATATCCAACTAATCGTCATTGGATTTTGGCCCCATTTGTACTAGTGTGTCATGAGCCAGAAACCCCAAGTGAAAGTACCATAGATATACAAAATGTTGAAAATGCATATCTAACAAGATAGAATGAAAGCATGACACACATGAGGACGAACATGAAATTTGTGCGAGCCCCAAAGGTGGAAATTTAGCATGTTGAATTGAGGTTGTGAATGAGAAGTGTGTAATTTGTGATCCTAAAGGTCCAAGTGGTATCAAAAATGAATCTTGAGGGCTCCTACATGGTATGCCTGAAGTTCCAAACCAGGGCGTATAAAAGTGTGGTGGGGCCCACAATGCCACCTCATTTGAGTGTATAAAAGTGTGGTGGGGCCAGAATGCCACCTCATTTGATCTTTGATGAGTTGGAAATCAATGAGTCATCGAGTGTTCCTAATGTTGTTTGGAGGTCGCCAGATACCCCGATCAACTTAAGCTTGGAGCCTAGTGAGTCTTATGTCCTTACATTTTGTAATTTTTATTATTTAGTTTAGGTGTGAGTCATAGAGTTCATAAGTAGATTCGCTGAAAGTTGTTTAGAATTGATAGGTAGTTCATTGAATATTTGTTTAGAGTTGATAAGCAGATTTGTTGAAAGTTGTTTAGAATTGATACGTAGTTCATTGAAAGTTAAATGAAATCCATAATACACAAAATGCATAATTCAGAGGTAAGCCTAGTGAAAGGTGAATGGAAACTCAAGCCATGGGAAAACTTTTTAAGTTTACTTAAACCATAATTGGATTTGGATCGACACGAGTAATAAATAATGGGATAGAAAGAGTACACGAAAGCATATTTTCTATGATGAATTCTTCCAGGTAATGAAAATAATTAAGAGCTGTGAGAGAAATCGCAAGCATGCACGACCCAAAAAAAAACTTAATTTTTCTCAACGAGTGTGTGGCCGAAGTGTACCAAAGTGCGAAGTCATTGTTGGTGTAAAAATGCAGAGCCGCGCATGAATTAAGGTATCTATCCAATGTATAGCTACAATCCAGTACTCTGACATCGACCAACTTCGGGGAGTTCACTGTCACAGACTCTGTAGTGTAATTTCCTTCAAACCCTATATACCTGAGATTGAGGGCACACATTTTCAAATCCTCCAGACCTGTGCAATATTGGATTTTCAAATTTTCAAGAAGGGGGCATTTTGCTACAAGCTGCTCAAGGATATCATCATTAGTCGAGAACCCCATTAGAGAACAGGTTATAAGGTATCTGAAACCACAAAATTGAGGCGGTAGCTGTGTGAATTTCAGTGGTTGTGTTTATTCAAAACAGAAAAGCTTCAGAAATCTGATAAAATCGCAGTAAAACAGAAAAGTAGGAGGATGTTTTACTTTAAGACTGATTTGTTTCACGATGCAGAATTGATCCATTTCCACAACATTTTGCCAGAATAGAACCCGAAAATCTTCAAACTTTCAAGCTCAGCAGAATGATATAACAAAATATTATCAGTTACTTCTTCACTAAAACAGTCATCCGAAAATTTCAGATAGGGTAATAATGTCCAAAGCCACCGCCATCTACGCTAGAGCATAGAACAACGTGAGAGGGGGAGGCTGCCTTTTCCGCTTCTGCACGCTGGGCTGATTCCATTCATTTCTGGTTCAAAATGAAAAGAATCCACCGAATCTTTTGGCTGCTTGTAGGAAAATCCCACCAATCTACTGGTAGACTGCTATTTTAATCTGCGTTGGCTTGGGTTTAGGCTTCTGCTTGCCCGGAAACATTGGCAGGGTAGTTTACAAGTTCAAATTTCGAATTTGGGCGGGGCGGGTTTACAAGTTCAAAATTCAAAGTTCAAATTTCGAATTTGAATATAAATAAATGGTATTAATGCGTACAAAACTGATTCCACCTGATACCTCATTTCGTATGCAATATTTATCATTAATCGAGCTCGCGTCTTATGTTTCGTATGAAGACATTTCATGACCATCAACATCAGAAGAATGGATGGGCCTATGTTACGCATGCCTTCGCGTTTCAATGACCATCAATACAAACCGTCAAATGGATGATCATATCATGAACAGCGCCATAACTATTAACCAGAAAGTGTTTGCCTGGAAATTATGTATACAGATCGACTGGTAAATAGATGTTAGTCTTTCCATGTATCGATGTCCTTATAAGTGTATTAATGGGTCTAGAGATGGAAATAGGACTTCTCAGAAATGTAGTCAACCAAGAATGTCAGGACGAGCGGATCCGCTTTACAGATGTGGGTCCTAGACATGTGAGCAATTCCAGAGGGTCACCGCCGTCACCCAAAGTGAACATAAGCCAAGAAATAAAAACGGGTAGCCCGTATGAGCAGAGTGATCAACAATCCCGATGGCCCCAATCCAAGCAATTAACATTACTAAATTATAATGAAATAGTCTATAACGCGACTTTTTGAAAGTCTTTCCGGCTGGTTTTTCCGGTCGAAATTCGGCAGGAATTTATTGGAATCGCAAGTTTGATAGCTAGTTTATGCAGTTAAAAAACCATTTTAACTGCAACAAATCAAGATTTAACCTCAATTTCTTCCGCCGGATTCCGTCACCAGAATCTCCAAAAAGTCGCATTATAGACAACTCCAATTATAATGGGCAGCACGGATGTAATGTTAATAGCATGCCCAGTATTCTCAAACTCCAATATACCAGATCCCCAGCTGTCACATACACTTCAAATCTCGACAACCCGGACCAGCACACCCCTGGGCTAATACAGGTGGGTAATTACCTCAACAACCCGCAATTTGAAAATTCCGACAGACAAGCCCCGAAAAATAGTATCGGAAAAATTTGCGACTCCAACGCCACCAAACCAGAACTATAGCACCGCAGAGACCCCAAATGTTGACGAGCAAAGTAAGTCCAAACACTGTAGGATTATTCACAGCAACTATAGCACCAGCACCCATAATCCTCCACCATTGGTGGCAACATCTGAAACTAATGTCCTTAAAAGGACATGAAATGCTATATTAGTTTATCCACTTACTCCATAGATAGTGTAATCTTCGCTGATCTGGTTGCTCTATATCCACAGTATTATCACCACGAAAGACTCCTTTAGGAACGCCTCTCCAATCGAGCATTTGTCTTCCGTCGTGGGGAGCGTGAGTGTTCTATCCAAATAAGAGCCAGGATGTAAATGGCACATAGAAACAAAACAATAATGTGAATCACCTCCAGCATATGAGACGGATTCATGCGAACAACCGCACCCAACAGACCATGGAACTGGAGCCCCGCAACAGCAGAACCCCACTGGTCCAAGACCGTAAAAGAATAGGAAAAACCAGGTATAATGGTATCCCACACAGAGTTCAGACCCATATATCAAACCCACCTAAACTGTAGCCTCACATCCCAGTATTTCATATCAGCCAACAAGCGTAACTAATATCACCTGCGCGTCCACCAGAATGGACTACAGAATCAAGACACTCAGTACATACCGCCAATGGCCGACCAGATTTTCTAGAGCCATCCTAATTATGCTGGGAATATCAGTGATAGAACTCCTTCCAATAACAAACTTTATTTAAACAGGCTTTGTTACCAAGCAGGCATAACCAATTGCACTGTACACCAAAGAAGAGACTGAAACCAAAAACCCCTGAGCAGCTGAACAATGCTCCAGCTTTGCGCCTCAACTTTGTTCAAACACCAAACCCATCATAGCTTCCTTGCCTTCCGTGAGTCAGAAATCCATCGTTCTAAACGAGTCTACTCGTTGAATAGACGGCGTTTTGGCCCAGACCAGACTTTCGCTGTCACGCCTCCAATTTATTTTTCTTTAAATTGGTCGGGTGCGACACCGTCTAAGTTAATAACTTTATGCATCGTTAATTAACTTTACGAACTTCAACAATTCATAATAATCATGAATTAACATTATTAATGTGCAGAATCCATCAATAATATAAGAACAATAATAACCCAATAATATAAGAGAAGTAATCTTTTATTATATATGTGAAAGATTACAATGACCGGGAGCGACGCTCCACCGGCGTTTATAAACACAAGGTTGGGCGCTGCCTGTGCAAGAGCGCACGGCACGCTCACCGCAACCTTCAACCGAATACAATACAAAGTTTACAACCGGGTGGGCGCGCCCGTGCACGACCCACACTACACACATAAACCCTTTGCCGACGGGCGGGCGCACCCGTGCACACCCGCGCCCGTTACAACCAAGTCTCGTGCCAACAACCGGCGGGCGGGTGCCTACCCGCGCCCTCCGTTCACACCTCCAACCACAAGTGCGTTCCCCCTTGCCCGACTCGGCGGGCGCATCACCGAACGCCCACGACCTGTGGTAGACTTGCGCACTCCTTTATTAGCGAAGGAGAGATGCGAAGTTGTTGTTTTCAAATGAGCGCACAATACCATAGTTTATACGCTCCAAACAAGAGCGTCGACCTTCACCCGGCCGACCTCCCAATCGTGCAGCCAGCGCCCCAAACAATAATCGAACGCCCCTCTCTATGAGTCGGCCTGTCTTTGTTTGCCTCGCCCAGCCTACATTATAAATGGAGCGCCAACCTGTCCGCACAATATATAACTGCGCCTCATCGTTGGAGCTCGCATTTTTCTGCGTTAGTCTAATTTTTCGTGATGGGAGGGGCACGCGCCCGTGCACGCAACCGCAGGGCATTACATCCTCCCCCACTGGAAATCATTGTCTCCCTCGACAATCCTGCTTGTCTCATCAGCTTCCTGTTGCACTTCTCGATCTTGTCCTTCCATCTCCAAAGTGAGTCTTCCGATTCCAAACTTTCTTCCTTTGGTGCATTATTCCATCTAACAAGAAATTCCCTTCTCATGTGGCAACCAACCCCTGTAGTTCTGACGCTCAAAATCTTCTCCAACTCCTATCCTGGCTTGTCCACAATCCCGGTTGGTCCTCTCGACGGTTCAGCTCTCTCTGGATGGTCTGAATCAAGTCTACATCTCTTCAACTGACTCACATGAAAAATTGGATGCTTCATGTGCATATGGCGCGGAAGCTCCAGCTCGTAAGCAACTTCCCCCACTCTCTTCTTCACTCGGAATGGTCCCTCATACTTCCGTGTCAGTTTGCTCGTAGTCCCCTTGGCTAGCTGACACTACTCCCCGGTAATCCTAAGAAACACCATATCTCCCACACTGAAATGTGCCTCCCGTCTCCCACGATCAGCATACTTTTTCATCCTCCTTGCAGCATCGTGCAAGCGCAACCGTGCTAACTCCAAGGTCTCCTCCCAAGCCTTCATGAACTTTTTCGCATGAGGACTCCTCAAGAAGCCTCATGTCACTACGATATGCGGTGCAACCGGCATCTGTCCATTCACCAACTCAAATGGACTATACCCCGTTGCAGAACTCTTTTGAATATTGCAGCTAAATTTAGCAATATCCAAGAGTTCAGGCCAATTCTTCTGATCAGTCGTCACATAATGTCGCAAGTAGTCCTCCAGCAATGCGTTGATTCCCTCGGTCTGCCCATCTTTCTGCAGATGGTAACTCGAACTCATCAACAACTCTGTCCCGACTAACTTGAACAATGTGGTCCAAAATCTGTCTGTAAATCGCGGATCTCTATCCGACACAATGCTCAATGGCATCCCCCAATACTTCACTATGTTCTTAAAGAACAACTCCGCAGTCCGCTCGACTCCACAAGGTATCTTTGTAGGAACAAAGACAGCATACTTGGAAAAACGATCAACCACGACCATAATCCCATTATACCCCTGAACCTGTGGCAACTGAGTGATGAAGTCCATCGAGACACTCATCCATGGCCTCTCTGGAATTGGTAAAGGCTGCAACAGTCCTCCTTGCCTCTGAGTATCCGATTTGTCCTGCTGACAAATGATGCACGTATGTACATACTCCTCTACATCCTCCTGCATCTTCTCCCAAAAGAATCCTCTCTCCAACAATGCCAAAGAACGACGCATCCCTGGGTGGCTAGCCCATGGCGAGTCGTGGCATTCCTTCAAAAGGTGCCTCCTGAGTCCAGATGAATTTGGAACATAGAGTCGGTTTCCAAAGAACAAGAACCCGTCTCGTAGAAAGAACTTTCGTGTCTTCCCCTCCTTTATCTGCTTCACTATATTCTGCGCCAAAGTATCGGTTTCAACACTTTCCTTGATCTTATTCTGCATCTCTTCTAACATCTGAACTCGACTCCTACTCCTAGCTGCCCGGTCTTCTCCCTCCAATGCTGCAAGTTGTCCCTTCCTGCTAAGGGCATCTGCTACCGCATTGTGCCTTCCCGGTCTATACTCGATAGTCATGTCGAATTCTGCCAAGAAGTCCTGCCAACGAGCTTGCTTTGCAGAAAGCTTTGGTTGTGATGCAAAATAACTTGCTACAACGTTGTCAGTCTTGACAACAAACGGCTTCCCAATCAGGTAATGCCTCCACACATGAAGACAGTGGATGATGGCAGTCATCTCCTTCTCATGAACCAGATACCTTCGTTCTCTATCCTACAACTTCCGACTCTCGTACGCCACCGGATGCCCATCCTGCATAAGAACCCCTCCTATGGCAAAATCTGAAGCATCAGTGTGCACCTCAAACGGTCTCTCGAAGTCAGGCAACTTCAGTATCGGTGTTGTAACCATCCTCCTCTTCAAATCATCAAATGCCTCTTGAAATTTGCTTGTCCAACTCCACCTCTTGTCTTTCTTCAATAGGTCTGTCAGTGCCGATGTCACCTTGGAGTACCCCTCTACAAACTTCCATTGGTAGTTGGTCATACCCAAAAACACCCTCATCTCATGGACATTCTTCGGTTCAATCCAGTCCTCAATCGCCTTCACCCTGCTCGTCTCCATCCGTATGTACCCTTGACCAACAATATGCCCAAGGAACAGAATCTCGGTCTGAGCGAACACACACTTAGACTTCTTCAAGAACAATTGATTTGCCCTCAGTGCCTCGAACACCATCGCCAAGTGCTTCTTATGATCCTCCATGTTGTCACTGAACACCACTATATCGTCCAAGTACACTACTACGAACGAATCCAAGTATGGTCGTAGGACATCATTCATCAAAGTGCAAAACGTAGCAGGAGCGTTGCACAACCCGAATGGCATAACAAGGAACTCAAAGCTACCATACCTTGTTACTATCGCGGTCTTCTTCTCGTCTCCTTCAGCTATCCGCACCTGATAATACCCATGCCTCAAGTCCAGCTTGGAAAACACTCGGGCTTTCGCAAGCTTGTCAAAGCAATCAGTAGCTAATGGCAAAGGATACATGTTCCTTACCGTCTGCTTGTTCAGTGCACGGTAATCACAGCACATCCGTAGCTCATTCGAATCCTTCTTCCGCTGGAACAATACCGGAGCTCCATAAGGGGACCTTGAAGGTCTAATGAAACCTGCATCAGTTAACTCCTTTAACTGTCGTTTCAATTCTTCCAACTCAGGTCCTGACAATCGATAAGGTGCTTTAGCCGGGGGTTGCTTTCCTGGCTCAAG
Source organism: Pinus tabuliformis (assembly GCA_031772625.1). Lineage (NCBI taxonomy): Eukaryota > Viridiplantae > Streptophyta > Pinopsida > Pinales > Pinaceae > Pinus > Pinus tabuliformis. The sequence goes on along the minus strand of CM062806.1, from coordinate 311,254,185 downwards.
CTCAATGCTATGGTCTACTACACGCCTTGGTGGAAGTTTCTTTGGTAGCTCATTAGGCATCAAATCTACATATTTCGTCAGCACTTCGGAAATCTCGACTGAAACAGGCATCCCCACTCCATCACCTTCGACATCCTTGAACATCACCGCATATGTCACCATATCTGATTCCTTCATAGCCTTCTCCAAACTTAATGCCGAAACATGCTGCACCCTGACTTCCCTCCTTTGCCTATGAGTGGGCAAAGTCCAAGTCTGTGTCTGTCCAACCAGCACCACCTCATCACAGAAGGGGACAACAATAGCCTTGTTGCCCTTCAAAAAATCCTATCCGAGTATCATATCAAAGTCGTTCATCTCCAACACTGTGAAGTCCAACTGACCCTTCCAGTCTTTTATCTGAACAGGTACTTCGTGTACCAAACCCGCCACTTTAGCTCTAGAGTTCACTACCTTGACTTCCACATTCGATGGGAAGATCATCAGTCCAACCTCTTTTGCCAACCGTGTCGTCATGAAGTTATGAGTGGCCCCCATGTCCACCAGAGCTTGAATGGTCTTGCCATGAACCATCAAGTCCACGAAACCCAGACTGTTCATCCACGATTTCTCCATAAATTTTCCCTGCATACATGTCTGTTCTCTGTGTTCATCATCAAGCAACAACTTCACTCCCTGTGAACCTGCTCTGATACCACCTGTCACGCCCCCAATTCTTTTTTCCTTAAATTGGCCGGGTGCGGCACTGCCTAAGTTAATAACTTTATCCATCGTTGATTAACTTTACGAACTACGACTTCAACAATTCATAATAATAATGAATTAACATTATTAATGTGTGGAATCCATCAATAATACAATAACAATAATAACCCAATAATATAAGAGAAGTAATCTTTTATTATATATGTGAAATATTACAATGACCGAGAGCGGCGCTCCACCGACGTTTATAAACACAAGGTTGGGCGCTGCCCGTGCAAGAGCGCACGACACGCTCACCGCAACCTTCAACCGAATACAATACAAAGTTTACAATCGGGTGGGCGCGCCCGTGCACGACCCACACTACACACATAAACCCTTTGCCGACGGGCGGGCGCACCCGTGCACACCCGCGCTCGTTACAACCAAGTCTCGTGCCAACAACCGGCGGGCGGGTGCCTACCCGTTCCCTCCGTTCACACCTCCAACCACAAGTGCGTTCCCCCTTGCCCGACTCGGTGGGCGCATCACCGAACGCCCACAACCTGCGGTAGACTTGCGCACTCCTTTATTAGCGAAGGAGAGATGCGAAGTTGTTGTTTTCAAATGAGCGCACAATACCATAGTTTATACGCTCCAAACAAGAGCGTCAACCTTCACCGGACCAACCTTCCAATCGTGCAGCCAACGCCCCAAACAATAATCGAACGCCCCTCTCTATGAGTCGGCATGTCTTTGTTTGCCTCGCCCAGCCTACATTATAAATGGAGCGCCAACCTGTCCGCACAATATATAACTGTGCCTCATCGTTGGAACTCGCATTTTTCTGTGTTAGTCTAATTTTTCGCGATGGGAGGGGCGCGCGCCCGTGCACGCAACCGCAGGGCGTTACAATTTACCTAATGGAGAACCATGTGGGCTGCTGATAAAACACAGTCAAATTCAGAGCATCCAATTAGGCCCTGGGATTTCAGATACTTTTCTGAAGTGTCCTTGGAAACTTTAGCCCCCAAATTCCATTTCCCCCAGTAATTGAGCCAAGCTTATAACGTATCAACTCGATAAATCCCTAACATTGGTGGGTTGGGTCGATAGATTCCTCACATCAACAGATTGAGCTAATAGATCCTTCCGGTTGTCGTTTCAGGGATAAGAGAATCATTGTTCATCGATGTTTGGCCTAAGAGGCATGTTATTGGCGTTTTAGGGCCGAGAAAACCCCTCCTCATAGTGTTTTGGCCCGAGACACACGTTATCGATATTTTGGCTGACATGACTTCTCGGTCCCAAAGGCATGCCATCAACATTTGGGACAAGAGAGTTATCATTTATTCCAATTTTGTGAAGCGTTAATATTACCATTTTGAAATGGGTAGATTGTTTGGTAAATAAAAAAAATTTATATATCAATTTGGTGGTTGGTTTGGTTGTAATTTTAAAATTAAATTATATTATTATTATTATTATATTTTTATACTATATTTGCAATGACATTTTTCTTAATATTTATAGAGTGTTGATATTTCAGACCAATATTATTATTCTATTAAACTATATTTTTGTAAGATTACAGTGAAGCGACAACACAATAAATGATCAAATACAATAAGTACCATTTTTAATAAGCAAGCAATGATATTTAGGAAAGAAATCAATAGTACAAAAGGTAATAGTTTCTTGATGAGCAAACCCAAAATTAGAAAAAGACATGACCTTACCTTTAAAATTGACATGCAGTCCATTTAAAATTTCAACAAAATATGTTTACATGCTCTCCACCACATTATTCAAAGGTGTTAATGATTGAAAGTCATGACTTTGAGAATAGATAGTTAAATATTATATTCAGTTTGTTATAATTTTGCAGAACCAAATTATGGAAGAGATTTTGAACATATTCCTTTAAGGGGGTTGAGTTAGTCTCAAGGTGGACTTAGAGTTGTGTAAACCAGGAAAGGGACGAATGTATGATACCCTGCAGCCTTGACCAATTGAGAGGGGATTAGGTATATTACATTGACAAATGAAAAGGCACAAGAAATACTTATTTTTCATAGCATGTTGATAGCATCCTTGCACCCACTCCCAAAAAAACAACATTTGAAGATGAGGGTACAATCATAGCACACATCCCAACATAGAGATGGCTTGATGGAAAGCTTTGTCAAGATTGTTCCCTCTATGCAATATCTTGATTAATGATATTGAGATTATTGTACTTTGAGATTACAATACTAGCCACACATGGAAATACTGAGTACTAGCTAAATACATTAGACACCACATGAAACTTCATCTCCTACAATCAAATAAATGGGTATGTGCTACAAGAAAACACTCACTTTCTTTCTTCCACAAATTCATTGTCTTGTAATCAATAACTTGCATTCAACATACTCCTACAACATTCACAAACAAGAGGAACAAAAGCAACATTGAAGATGATCATCTAAGGAATTTTAGGTATAGATCTACATGAATTGTAGGCATAAATAGATCTTACCGTATAAGAAACATAAAATATACTATTTTTTCAAGCAACCTCTCGTCATAGCTAACTAATGTTCTCACCCCTATTGGAGTTGTAGTGTAACATACATGTAGCCACTAGACATGCAAGGCTTAGGATTCCAATAGGAGATATGAAGCCTTTACATGGAAAACCCTTGATAGAGTTCCAAAAAAAAAATGAAACATATAGAGTACATTCTCATTGATAAGATGAGATTCATAGAGCCAAAACTATTTGCAACAAACATTCTTATGCTTGCGTCATTAAATATGTGATCACACGATGTGTTATACATTTAACCAATGGCACAGAACCACAACAAGAGGATGGCCATTTCCTAAAAATACAAATATTAGGATATGTAGTGAAACAAGTTATGTTAACTTGCAATTTGTGGGTTTCGACCCTCGTAAATTGTTAGAAAAAATTGTCATGGATTTTGATAAGAACACCATCCCTTGATTGGAGCTAATGCAACCAAAGTGCATATTAATCCGACCCATAACGTGGGTTAACTAGAAATAAATTCCCTTACGATGACTTAGGAATTGAGTATACATAGATCCTCTAGAATTGACATTAATAAGTTAAAGCATCAACACAGGTAACGTTAAGGTTTAGCCATAGTGATAAAAAAAAGTAAATCACACCATCATTTTCTTACAAAACACTATGCAAAATTTAAAACCATTATAAATATATCACTTCAGAAAAGAAAAAAAAAAGACATACTTACATTCCTTATTCCTTACACACTTAAAATTTGCAACCATTCCTAAACCTCCCCTACCAAGTGCCAATACTAATGTCGTGGAAATATTATTAAACCCTGACTCATTATTCCTTACACACTTAAAATTTGCAACCATTCCTAAACCTCCCCTACCAAGAGCCAATACTAATGTCGTGGAAATATTATTAAACCCTGACTCATTATTCCTTACACACTTAAAATTTGCAACCATTCCTAAACCTCCCATACCAAGTGCCAATACTAATGTCGTGGAAATATTATTAAACCCTGACTCAAAGAGTAGTTGAGCCTTTCTTGTTTTGATAACATATGTACACTTTGTCACATGGAAAATTAATATAAATTACAAACTATTAATTATGTATAAATTACATAGGTTTAGGTTTATTATTAATTAATACTTGCATTATAAATAATTTTTATTTTTATTATACCTATAACGCATTTAATTTTGGTTTTCATTGGGTATTAGTTTGTTTTTGACTAAAAATGTATGACACTTATTCATAGTTTAACATTAAGAATTCATTTTTTATTATTATTGAAAATTAATTATTTGTAAGATGATTGCTTGAGGTCTTATTATGGGTTTATTTAGTAACTTCCATTTCTATTAATTACTCATTTTTTGTTTTTTGTTTTATTTTTCTTTTATTTAACTTTTTGATTTATTTTTCCTTTTTTCTATTATTTCTATTCTCATGAATTATAATTTTTTCACAATATTTTCAATTTAAGTGACTTATTATTATATTAAAAACAAATTTTAATAAATTTAATTGTAGACAATTATATATATATATATATATATATATATATATATATATATATAACACATATAGATATACGTGTTTTAATATAAACAATATTAGTTAATCATATTTCTTAATTTTTTGTGATGGCATTCAACAATATAATATTTTATTAATTGTTTTATTTTAGTGATGAAATCTTTGTCTTTATTAATTTTTTGTTTCATTAAGCTATATTTAAACTAAGCAGCGTGTACTAGCTACTATGTAGCCCTTGTTATTTTTCGTTTAATTAAGTTATATATAAACTAAGCACGAGGTACTAGCTACTATGTAGCCGTTGTTAAAATTTAATATATATTATATTTCGTAATAATAAATTATCTCAAATTGATGTTTCTAAATTAATAAATTTATAATTATTTACCAAAAAAATAATAATAATAATAATTTATTTCTCAATCTTTTTTGTTTTTTTTACATTAATCATTCCCTTATTATACTGCAGGCATTATATATTGTGTTCAGTTTTTTTTATTTACTATCAATTTTCTTTTGACAAAAAAAAATTAAAATTTATCCAAAATTTCACATTATCAAATAAAATTTATTATTTTAAATAAATTTTAAATTCTAAAATATTTTACCTCTTATTGTGTAATGGGAACACATACTGCATATTTCAATATACTTCTTCTATCTTATTTATGTCCCCAAAAAGAAGGCACTACAACTGATGCCACATTTAATTTTCTAAATTCACCATCCTCGGGAGTCGGAGCCTCAACCATCACCATGGTTTCCATTGATTTTGTACACCAAATATGCACGTAGTTCGATAAGATCTGGAGGCATTCATTGTTGAGGTTTTTATTTATTCCAAATCGCTAAACCATCACCCTGGCTTCTTAATATCAATACTTCATGTAAGTGGTCGCATAAATCTATATTCATTGTTTATATACAATACCTGTGGGGTTGCTAAACTTTTTTCCATACTTCAAGTCCAATACTTGTGCGACACCGCAAGGACAACTTGGTAAGGGTATTAAATTTTTTTAAGAGTTAGGTAGCCTTTTGCCAAGTTGTATTTATTTACCAAAATGCTATTTAAGATAATGATGGGGAAGAGAAGCAACAACCTAACTAAAGTAAGGGAGTATTGCAACACTTTCTTTCTCTTCATATTTATGAAGCAATAACTTAACTAAAGTAATGCAGCCTTATAACACTTTGTGTTTCTTTGCATATTTATTAACCAAAATGGTGTTCAACCTAATATGGAAGAGAAGTAGAATAATTAGGCCAAGTAGAAGGCTGCATAGAATTTTCCTATATTACTTTTCATGATATATTATAATAAAATACACATTTTCTTATATTACTTTTCATAATATATTATAATACATAGTAGCGAGTACCCATCTAGTTTAAATATCTTTGGATTAAAGTAAAGTTATATGAATATATATATATATCTATATATATATATATTGTGAAAAGAATGGAGCAGGCGGAATCAAGATTTAGATTCTTAAATTCACATGCTTGTGGGTCATTTATGAAATTATTATCAAGTTGTTGTCATTATGGAGAAAAATAAAATTTACTTACATTTCACTACATTATTTCTATCTAAACAAAATTTTATAAAAACTCTATTTGTTCATGAATTATTTTGTTATTTTAATTGTAATTTTTATTAATATAAAGTTGTATGTCTTTATTGTTTTTCACTCTAATTTAACTATATTTAAACTAAGCAAGTGTATTTGTTTTGTCGCCCTTGTTCAAATATAGAAATTGGATCATATTTTTCAAAGTTCAATAATTAAACAAAGCGGCAAGTAACACTAACTATGCGGCCTTGTTAATAACGCCAAATTAAAAGAAATATTTGCACCATCCATCATCGTCTATCTAGAACATATGGAAGGTTGCCAGCTGTTTGTGTATACATTTATGATCAAATTTATGAGATGGAGCCGCTTGATTGAAATCCCTCGATTATGATTACGATTACAAGACTCGTAGTTTTCGCCTTCGTCACACATCCACGTGGCAATATATGACTCGACATCCTTCCTCCTCTTTGAATCAAACCAAATGTTCTCTTAAATAGTTATTTACCACAGGGATTGATCCGTATTTCCTAAAACAACCTCGACCTCTATGGTAAGATGGTAAAAGTAAGATTCCAAAAATTTTAGTGCAGGGTTTATTGGTTAATTTCAAAAACAATTTCTTAATTTCGAAAACCATTCTGATGATAAAAAATCGGCAAACACTATAGATCACCCCTGAACAGCATGGCTTTCTTCTGGGCAGACTCATCCATGATGTTGTGGAAAATGCTCAAGAAAGCATGCACTCCATTCACACCAAAAATATTGATGCTACTATTCTTCAGATTGATCTCCGAAAAGCATATGACTGTCTAGACTGGGGCTTTCTTAGACGAATCCTTAGCAAGATTGGTTTACAACCCATATGTATTAACTAGATCATGGCCTGTGTGGAAAATGTAAACTATGTTGTCATTATCAATGGATACCCAACAAGGTTCTTCCGGGCTGACAGAGGTCTACGTGAGGGATGTTCGCTATCTCCTTTATTATTCATTATGGTCATGGACTGTCTGAGTTTGCATATCAAAAAAGCGGTCCTGGAGGATCAATTCCAACTACTAAAGCTAGGAAATAACATCAGTATTTCTCATAACCTATTTTTTGTTGACATCCTTATAATGGGTATGCTCTGTCGTTTTTCCTGGTATTATCTTTTTCACATTTTCAGTAGATTTGCAAATGCTTCGGGATTGTTCATAAATTCTAATAAATTTGTTCTATATCATAGTCAATCTGATTTGGTGACTATTGCATATATTCAAGACTTATTTAGAATTGAGGCTAGACCTATGCAAAATGGCTTGAAATATCTTGGTTATCGACTTAAACCCGCCTGTTATAGAATTACTGATTGGAAATGGCTTGCTGATAGATTCTACAAAAGAATATCTAGGTGGGAATTTAGATGTTTGTCCTTAGGGGGAAGGGTTGTCCTTACACAAGTTGTTCTATCACAACTGGGTGTCTACTGGTTACATATTTTCCATATTCTTGCCTCCATCATTAGCGACATAAACTGTCTTATGACAAATTTCATCTGGGCGGGTAGTCACAGTGCCAAAAAATTCCATTTGACCAAATTATCAAATATTACTCTTCCAAAGGACATGGGTGGTTGGGGAATTATGGACCTTTGTCGCTTCGGTGAGGCATTGCTTATAAAATCCCTGTGGAGGGGTTTATTCGGAGCAGGCACTTGGAGCAACATTATTTGGTACCGATATGGCTCAATCGGTATCAAACAAGGTTCAGCATTTTGGTTAAGTTTCTTGAAAATCGAGAAATATTTTATTTAGCATCTGGCATGAAAATTCTAGACAGTCAATAGCATTCTTATTGGCATTGACCCAATATTGGGTGTTGATATGAAATTCACCATTTCTGACAGTATCATCCAGCATCTGAACGAGCATGGCATTTTCTTTTGGGGCCAAGTTATAAGAGGTTGGCAGGGTACGCTCCCCATATGGAAAAATGCCCTTGAATTGGGTTTCACCGACCACATGGAAGGGGAATGGTTTCAGACCATCTCAGCAATGAAGCAGCTTGGCATTTTTCGATCAGGGACACGACACAGAATTATATGGTCGGGTAAAATGATTTCTAATAACATTATTGTGGCAGACACATATCACGCATTATCAAATATGGTCGTCAGACAAGGGGAGCATCATATTCTTTATGCTTTCTAGAAAACTAAAGCTCCAATAAAAATCATAATTTTCACATGGCTTGTTTATCATAACAGGAATCTTGTATGGGCAAACTTGCAAAAACGAAATTGGTATGGTCCTGGTATATGCTCCTTATGCAAAAATTATTCTGAAGATAATGATCACATCTTTCTGCACTGCCAATTTACTACTCAGGTTTGGAAAAAGATTGCTTCCTTATTTGGCTTCCCATACATTCAACACTCTTGCATTAGAGACTCATTGAAATGGTGGAGTTCACAAAAGTCTGTCGATGGGTTATTCCTCTTTTCCTCTTCTGGGCAATATGGAATAGGAGGAACAAAAGTATTTTCCAAAACTGTAGGGAATATTTCTCTATGTTAATTGAAAGAATCGTCTCCAATCTTTATTTTTTCTCTGCATAGCCAATATGCACTAAGAACAACCCTAAAATGAAGAATAATGTTCAGTTCACATGCCCTATGGGGTTTTTTAATGGGGCCGCACAAGGGAACACTTGTGCTTGTGGTTTTTGGATTGCCATGACTGCTGATTTGTCATACAGGATGTACTAGAATTGTGGTGGTGGTACAAACACAAAAGCTGAAGCAGTGGCTCTCTAGGGTCTCCTATGGTTCAACAGTTTCCTTGGGAACCCCACTCTGCACATATATGGCGACTCAATGATTATAATTGATCAAGTATTGGGGAGGGCATCCATCAACAACCCCATGCTTCAAAGATGGATGGAAAGAATCAAATCTCTATGGCAATGTCAAGATAGCTCCACAATTCAACACATTGGAAGGATTCTCAACAAGGAAGCAAACAGACTATCTAAAAAAGGTTTGCAGGGATGTTTTGTAAAATGGTATCTAGAGATCTCATGGGAGCAGAACACTTTTGATATGGGGGACTTTCCATATCTAGGTTAAATTTCCTCTTTGCATGTTTTTCACAATATTTTTTGTATATTTTGTTATATAGGCTTATTATCTTCGCAATGCATCACAATATGTCTAAAATCTTCTTATGGCAGCACATTCTGCGAAGGTGGCATTCAAACATGTCCTTCCCTGTCATATATGTATAAGTTTTCTAACTGTTATTATCTTCTCATTTGGGGAATCTGGATGGTGATCTGAACACCATATTTCCATTATCATGTGATCTCGAGGATTCACTATTAATTTGTAGATGGATGTATATATGTACCATCATACGTTTTTACCTATAATATATTATCAATCTTTAATATATTATCAAGCTTTTTTCTTACTGAAGAAAAAAAAGGAAGAAGAAAAGAAAAGAAAGAGGAAGGAAAAAAAAAGGATAGATATCCAACATATACTCTATTAATTAAATTATTGTTGAGTGCATATTGATAGTTGGCTGTAAAATCGCTTGTAGATTCTTTAAATGCAAATTTTGACCTTCCGTAAATCCCGAGCATGAAGTGGATGAAAATCGATTGCGCATCATGCGTAGAACAAAGAAGAGAGAAGGAGAGAAACCGAACTCGTTCAAAGCGCCCAGTAGTGGTCACTTGCAGAGATTTGGCGTCTTCTATGTGCCCATGGTTCTTATACCCCAACTCCGGCCCCATGGAAAATTACGATATTGGAATCAGTGCAACTATTGTTGTTTTAGGGAGTAGAAATGGCAGGGAGGAGGTGTGGAATGTCGCTGCCCCCCGAGCGATGAGAAGGAAATCCCCGAGCACCTCATAATCATGGTGAACAACATCACTAGAAAGTAAGTTTTGGTTGAATTTCTATTTTATTTGTTCAAAAACCTTAAGGATTTTGTTGAAGGATCCAAAATTTATGCAATGTAAGGTTTAAATAATGAAGAATTAATTCTGCAGAGATGCGGAAAGAGATTGGATCTTATGGAGGGTAAATGAAGGGCGATAATATTATGGCGGCGGACATATATATATATATTTTTTTTATTGTCAGGGAGCATTACAACTTGAGGTATGTTGGTTTTTTAAATTTTGGAATTCAAATATTCTTTTTAAAATCACTTTTTTTTTGTTAGTCTGGCGAAATAAAAATCTGACTTGGGAAAATCTCCAGAAAAGAAACCGTTTGCTCATATGTGTGCTTTGCAAGAGTGCGGGAGAAAATAACCTTCACATGTTCATAACTTGTCCTGTTGCTTCTAAAATTTGGCACAATCTTGCTGCCATTTTTGGTTTTCAATTCTCACAATTTACATGCATTTCTGACTGCCTCGAATGGTGGATTCAACATAATGTCACCTGGCGCTACATTCCTCCTATTTTATTTTGGGAGATCTGGAGGTGGAGAAATAACATCAGCTTCAAAAATGTCAGAGAAAACATTTCTTAGGTGATGGAGAGAATTAGAATCACACTCTCCACTGGACTACAAATTGGTATGGGCACTAAAAAATCTAAAAAAAAACAATCATGCCCGAAGATCGAATACCCCGCTGGTTTCTTTGATAATGCATCTCAAAGAAGCAGATGCGGATGTGGATTCTTGATCCTACATTCACCAGAAAAGACTTTTTGGGTTCACTAGGGTGCAAGAATTGGCACAAATACAAAGGCAGAAGCCATGGCATTATGGGGACTACTCTGGTTCTCTAATTTCCTAAATATTCCTACTGTTCACATATACGGAGATTCCAAGATCATCAATGATTTTGTCAGTGGCCATGCAACAATATCCAAGCCCTCACTACAAGGTTGGTTACAAATAATCACATTCCTCTAAAATTCACACAATCTCTCTACGACTCAGCATATTGGCAAAGAGTTCAATCATGTTGCGAACGAACTATCTAAAAAAAGACTACTGAGTGATATTACTTTTCTGCATTGTACTATGAGTGATATTACTTTTTTGCATTGAGTAGTAGTTGTGTTCAGTTTTTTAAGGCGTAGTTCTGACATCGAAGAAAAAAAAATGGCCAGAACCAATGAAGTATTAGAGTTCCTAAAAACTTTGATATTGTCTACCACTCATGATACATTAAAAATCAGCAAAGTTTCTCTCACAAACATTCAGGTCTGTCTACAAAATGCACAAGAGAAAATTGATTTTTTGCAGCTCGAATCTCAGCTACAGCAAGAAGAATTAAAACATAGGAGTCATTTTGAACATGTTTATGTTCAGAATATTAAAACTGCAACCCATCAGAAGCAAGTCAATAATGTTACAGTTGGTTCAGATTTAGTATCCAATAAAGCAACAATTGTACATGCAAATGCATAAACTCGGTTTGCACTTCCCAAGCCCATCATCAGACCTTGGGAACAGCTTGTCCATAACAAGCACAGAATTGGTCTTAGATATGACAAGGACTTATCCTTTCATATTCCAGACTACTCCAAACCAATCCAATTTCAAAGTGCTAGATTCATTCATGACAGTTCACCGACTCTTCATGACAGTTCACCGCCAGCTGTTCTAGATTTTGCTCCTCCTCCACAGCAACAACAACAGATTGTGAAATGCCAACATTGTCACCAAGTTGGCCATTTGAAAGATCACTGTTTTGATCTTCATCCATGTAAGCACTGTCATAAAACCACCCATTCTTCACACAAATGCTTCAAAAACAAACATCCTGCACGAACAAAGATTCATCTTGGATGGATCGCTTCTTGGTAATGGGCATCAACAACCAAGAAAATATTTTAATCACATGTCAGAACTTGTTCCAGAGTATTGAACAGTCTTGCAGTTGAGTTTTCTCCATCATCTCACCTTGTATCGGACAGGGGTGGAAATGATGGTCATCTACAAGCTTCAAGGCCACATCAAGCGAGCCTGAGCCACAACCTACCACACCAGTTTCAAAGTTGTAGCCAGAAAAAAAGATGCTCCTGAGCATGCCTTCAATTGGTAATCTAGGACACTTCCTCTAGCAAAAGACTTCAGCTTCTTGCCAGTTTTGGAAGAATTCTAGGAACAAAATTGAGAACACTTCCTCTAGCAGAAGACTTCATCTTCTTGCCAGTTTTGGAAGAGTTCCAGGTATTGCATTAAGCATTCCAGAGTTGTTGGTCATCTTTAAACCATCACAGGTTGAGACTTCCATTTTTAGGTTGAAGTTCTCCCTTTATGCAAGGTGAGACCTCCCTTTCATGGTTGAAGGTTTCCCTCTTCAAAACAATAGGAGCACTTCCTCTAGCAGAAGACTTCAACTTCTTGCTAGTTTTGGAAGAGTTCCGGGAACTGCACTAAGCGTTCTAGTGTTGGTGGTCATCCTTAAACCACCACCCTTTATACCAACATTTCAGAGAGCACATTCAGCCTAGTGCTGCCATGCATTTTCGTACATTTTGTATTACAACTCTCTTCTTGGACTCATACATAACGCTTCGGATTAAGGGGGGAATGTTGGACACCTAATCCTCAATGGGTTAGTGTGGAAGCCGAATAGATAAAAGGAGTCCAAGAGACCTTGAGATGTGAAACGCAACGGTCAAACCATGTACTATAAATGTATATCTCTTGTTAATAAAAATGCATTCTCATGTTTTATATTTCACTGCCCATGTGTGTTTAACAACTGTCAATGATGCCAAATCCTTGGCTTCTTCTATGGCTGTTGCCACAACATCAAATTTGGTAGATGAATATTTGAGGATCTTCTCAACCACTGTTTTATCTTTAATTTCTTCACCATAAATCTTTCACTGATTTACGACAGTCATGACCCGATTCATGAAAGAATTGATGTCCTTTGTCTGCTTCATCTGCAGACTTTCAAAATCTCTCCTAGTATTCTGCAACTTAACAATATTGACTTTAGCCATACCTGTATAGTTTTTCGCCAAAGTATCCCATGTTACTTTTGTTGAAGAAGTGATCATAATCTTCTGGAACACTGCTCGGTCCACTTCTTGCTGAATAAGCTGCAACATTTGTGCATTCTTCTTCTTGTATGCCTTCCATTGTTCTCTCTTTGCATCACTGAGAGCTCGTGATTCGGCTTCATCTTTAGGTTCTGAAAACCCAAACTAAACATAATCCCAAACATCATGTACTGACAACGTGGTCACCATCTTAATGGCCCACACAACATAATCTTTCCCGGTAAACAGTGGGAACTGTGGCTAGAAATTTGAGAATGCCATCTTTCTCCAAAAATCCCTTTTTGAAAAAAACCCTAAATTTCTCCTTTGTAAAACTCTTTTAAAAAAAAAATAAGTTTTTTTATTTTAAACAAAAACTTAAAAAAAACCTTTTGGAAAAAACTCTTAGTTATGTTTTATATATAAGAGAAATCTTTAAAAAAAAATCTTTATATATTAAAAAAAACGAAACCTTTATAGTCTGCCCTTCACAAATTAAAAAACAACTTTTATATGTGGCTCTTTTAACACATCTTGCCATTCAACGCATATGAAGTCACCTTTAACATATAACAAACAAACACTTTCGAATGTTATTGTTTTTTTTAACCTTTTCAGCGCTAAATCTCCTCTAGTGATGAGAGCATGCGTTTAATGCCTTTTACGTTAACAATCTGCAACATTAGTCTGCTAACGCAGTGGAGAGAAGCCTCACCCGCGTGCATGCAAGTTACGGTTAACGCGGCTCTCTCTTGAGCCTGAACGCGTTATGACACCCTGTATATAATTGTAGGATGCGTTAATGTTTAAACACCATGCGCCTTGTATACCACTGTGGGATGTGTTAATGTTTAAACACCATGAGAAATAATGTGTTTCTCTTCTTATACGGATTGTTGTTAATTTGTTCTCTCTTGCTTTTCGCTTTGATACCAATTTGTTGAAAAGGCGGAGGAGACAAAGTATGAATAATTCACACATAAAACACGAGTTGCTGCTCTTTTATTAATCATACAAAACATGATGCTTACAATGAACCCAGTGAAGAGTATTTATCCTTTTCCAACTAGCTACTCGCCTTGACATACAACCACACACTAAAAGTCGTTTGTCACTTAACTCGACTTGACTCAACACTTAAATACTCAATCACTCAGTTCACTGATTCTCTATGTTTAGCTAACTCCTCATGCAGGAGTAATTATCTTATTTTAACATATATTGGTGTTTTAGAGCTGGAAAAACCCCTCCTCATAGTGTTTTGGCCTGAGACACATGTTACCGATATTTTCGCTGATATGGCATGCCATCGGCATCTGAGACAAGAGTTATCATTTATTTCAATTTTGTGACGTGTTAATATCACCATTTTGAAATAGGTAGATTGTCTTGCATACAAAAGATTTTAATTATATATTAATTTGGTGTTTGGTTTGGTTGTAATTTAAAAATTAAATTATATTATTATTATTATTACATTTTTATACTATATTTGTAATGATATTTTTCTAAATATTTATAAAGTGTCGACATTTCAGACTAATATTATTATTATATTAGACTATATTTTTTATAAACTTACAATGAAGTGACAACACAATAAATGATCAAATATAATATGTACCATTTTCAATGGGCAAGCAACCATACTTAGGAAAGAAATCAAAAGTACAAAAGCTCAATGAAGAAACTCAAAATTAGAAAAAGGCATGACCTTTCCTTCAAAACTAACATGCATTGTATTTAAAATTTCAACAAAATATGCTTGCATGCTCTCCAAATTTGTATGGATTGAAGATTCTTACATGCCAATTCATTTTCATCACATTATTTAGAGTTGTTAATGATTGAAAGTCATGACCTTGAGAACAGATAGTTGAATTTTTTATTCAATCTGTTATAATTTTGTAGAACCAAACTATGGAAGAGATTATAAATTTGTTCCTTTAAGGGGATTTAGTTAGTCTCAAGGTGGACTTAGGTTGTGTAAACCAGGCAAGGGACAAATGTATGATACCCTGCAGCCTTGACCAATTGAGAGGGGATTAGGTATATTACATTGATAAATGGAAAAGCATAAGAAATACTTATTTTTCATAGCATGTTGATAGCATCCTTGCACCCACTCCCAAAAAAACAACATTTGAAGATGAGGGTACAATCATAGCACACATACCAACATAGAGATGGCTTAATGGAAAGCTTTGTCAAGATTGGTCCCTCTAATCAATATCTTGATTAATGATAATGAGATGCTTGTTATTTGAGAATACAACACCAACCACACATGGAAATATTGAGTAGCCAAAGAATACACTGGACACCGCATGAAACTTCATCTACTACAATCAAATAAATGGGTATGTGCTACAATAAAACACTCCCTTTCTTTCTTCCACAAATTCATTGTCTTGTAATCAATAACATGCATTCAACATACTCCTACAACATTCACAAACAAGAGGAACAAAAGCGCCATTGAGGATGATCATCTAAGGAATTGTAGGCATAAATAGATCTTACCATATAAGCAACATAAAATATACGCTTTTTTCAAGCAACCTCTCGTCATAACTAACTAATGTTCTTCACCCCTATTGGAGTTGTAGAGTAACACACATGTAGCCACTATACATGTAAGGCTTAGGATTCCAATAGGAGACATGAAGCCTTTACATGGAAAACCCTTGATAGTGTTCAAAAAAAACATGTAGAGTACATTCTCATTGATGAGTTGAGATTCATAGAGCCAAAACTATTTGCAACAAACATTCTTCCAAAAAATCATAACAAAAACATCCTCGCGTCATTAAATATGTGATCACACAATGTGCTATGCATTTAACCAATAGCACAAAAGCACAACAAGAGGATGGCCATTTCCTAAAATACAAATATTAGGACATGTAGTGAAACAAGTTATGTTAACTTGCAATTTATGGGTTTCAACAAGATAGATGAGGCACTTGGAGTGGTCATGCAAGTTGCATACACACCTGGATCTGACCCTCATAAGTTGTTAGCAAAAGTTGTCATGGAATTTGATAAGAACGCCATCCCTTGATTGGAGCTAATGCAACCAAAGTGTGTATTATTCCCACCCATAACGTGGGTTAACTAGAAATAATTTCCCTTAAGATGACTTAGGCATTGAGTATACATAGATCCTCTAGGATTGACATTAATAAGGTAAAGCATCAACACTTGTAACATTGAATTTTAAGGTTTAGCCATAGTGGTAAGGTTGCACACCACAACATTAGAAAGAATGTAAATCACACCATCATTTTCCTATAAACACTATGCAAAATTTAAAACCATTATAAATATATCGCTTCAGGAAAAAGAAAAGACATACTTATATTCCTTATTCCTTACACACTTAAAATTTGCAACCATCTTTAAACCTCCCCTACTAAGTGCCAATACTAATGTCCTAGAAATATTATTAAAGCCTTTCTCAAAGAGTAGTTGAGCCTTTCTTGTTTTGATTACATATGTACACTTTGTCACATGAAAAATTAATATAAATTATAAATCATTAATTATGTATAAATTACAAGCCATTAATAACATAGTTTTATGTTTACTATTAATTAATACTTGCATTATAAATAATTTTTATTTTTGTTATACTTGTCGGTATGGTCATTCAATTTTGGCTTTGACTGGGTATTAATTTGTCTTTGACCAAAAATTTATGACGTTTATCCATAGTTTAACCTTAGGAATTCATTTTTTATTATTTTGTATTATTCTTTATTATTATTGAAATTTATTTATTTGTAAGATGATTGGTTGAAGCCTTATTATGGGTTGTTTAGTAACTTCCATTTCTATTAGTTACTATTTTTTTATTTTTTTTTTTATTTCCCTTTTTATTTTTTTTCTATTATTTCTATTCTTGTGAATTATAATTTTTTCACAATATTTTCAATTTAAGTGACTTATTATTATATTAAAAACATATTTTAATAAATTTAATTACAGAGAATTATATATATATATATATATATATATATATATATATATATATATATAGTAATAAAAATAAAACACACGCATATAGATATATGTGTTTTAATAAAAACAATATTTAAAGTTAATCATATTTCTTAATTTTTTGTGATGGCATTCAACAATATAATATTTTATTAATTGTTTTATTTTAGTGATTAAATCTTTGTCTTTATTAATTTTTTGTTTCATTAAGCTATATTTAAGCTACACAACATGTACTAGTTACTATATAGCCCTTGTTATTTTTCATTTAATTAAATTATATATAAGTTTAGCAGGAGGTACTACTACTATGTAGCCCTTGTTATAATTTAATATATATTATATCTTTGAATAATAAATTAACATCTCAAATTAATATTTCTATATTAATAGATTTATTAATTTTATTATTTACATCAAAAATATTTAATAATTTTTTTTTTTTTTTTTGGTTTTTTTACATTAACCATTCTCTTATTATATATTGTGTTCAGTTTTTTTAACTTGCTGTTAATTTTTTTTGATTAAAAAAATTAAAATTTATCTAAAAGTTCACATTATTAAATAAAATTTATTATTTTTAAATTCATTTATTTCAAATATTATTCGCTAAAATGTTTTAACTTTTATTGTGTAATGATGAAAACACTGACTTCAATATACTACATATGTCACATTTAATTTACTGGAATGCACCATCGTCGAAGCCTCAACCGTCACCCTGGCTTCCATTGATCCTGTACACCAAATATGCACGTAATTCGATACGATCTGTAGACATTGATGGTTGAGGTTTTTATTTATTCCAAATCCCTCAACCATCACCATGGCTTTCCATTGATCCTGTACACCAAATATGCACGTAGTTCGATAAGATTTGTAGGCATTGATAGTTGAGATTTTTATTTATTCCAAATCCCACACGCAATGACTTCTTAATATCAATACTTTATGTAAATGGTTGCAGAAATCTATTTTCATTGTTTATATACAATACATGTAGGGTTGCTAAACTTTTTTCCATGCTTCAAGTCCAATACCTATGGGACACCACAAGGACAACTTGGTAAGGGTATTAAGAAAAAAAATTAAGAGTAGGGTAGCCTTTTGCCAACTTATATTTATTTAACAAAATTCTATTTAAGATAATGATGGGGAAGAGAAGCAATAACCTAACTAAAGTAAGGGAGTCTTGCAACACTTTGTTTCTCATCATATTTATGAAGCAATAACTTAACTAAAGTATGGCAGCCTTACAACACTTTGTGTTTTTATGCATATTTATTAACCAAAATGGTGTTCAACATAATAGGGAAGAGAAGTAGAATAATTAGGCCAAGTAGAAGGCCGCATAGCATTTTCTTATATTACTTTTCCTGATATATTATAATAAGAACACACATTTTCCTATATTATTTTTCATAATATATTATAATACATAGTATCGAGTACCTGTCTAGTTCAAATATATTTGATTAAAGTAAACATCTATATATATTCAAAAGCAAAAGAATAGCAGTGGACAGTTAAGATTTAATTTAGATTCTTAAATTTTTATTTAGATATTGTAGATTTTATTTAGACTTTTAAATTCGCAAAAGAATAGCAGTGGACAGTTAAGATTTAATTTAGATTCTTAAATTTTTATTTAGATATTGTAGATTTTATTTAGACTTTTAAATTCATATGTTTATGGGTTATTTATAAAATTATTATCATGATGTTGTTATTAGGGAGAAAAAAAATTTATTTAGATTTGGTTGCATTATTTCTATCTAAATAAAATTTTATAAAAACTCTATTTGTTTATGAATTTTTCTGTTATTTTAATTGTAATTTTTATTAATATAAAGTTGTATGTCTTTATTGTTTTTTACTCTAATTTAATTATATTTAAACTAAGTGTAGCCTTGTTCAAATATAAAAATTGATTCATATTTTTCAAAGTTCAATAATTAAACTAAGAGGCAAATAACACTAACTATGAGACCTTGTTAATTACACCAAAAATATTATTTTAAAAAAAGCTTTGCACCATCCATTATCTTTATAGAACATAGGGAAGGTCGCCCCCTGTTTTCATATACATTTATGATCAAATATATGAGATGGAGCCGCTTAATTAAAATCGCGTAGTCTAAAGAGGCGGAGGAGTTGTCCGGATAGTTATAGAAATTCCGGTTATATTTAGACAAAATCCGGCAAGGATTTTTGTAAATCCAAGTTACAATTGTTAAACTTCAAAATTTTAGGTGTCCTAGACGTTTTTGATGGTGTTGAATCCATTTCCACCATCAAAAACACAATTCAAACACTGCCTTTACAAATTTTTTTGAAATTCTTTTACCCAAATTCCGACCACTTTTAACCATCCGAACAATTTCTCTATCTGATTAAACGACTCTTATTGAAATTTCTCAATTACTATTACGAGACTCGTAGCTTTCACCTCTGTCACACATCCACATGGCAATATATAACTCGACATCCTTCCTCCGCTTTGAATCAAACCGGATGCTCTCTTAAACAGTTATTTACCGCGGGGATTCATCCGTATTTCCTAAAACAACCTCGACCTCTATGGTAAGATGGTAAAAAGTAAGATTCCAAAAATTTTAGTGCAGGGTTTATTGGGTAATTTCAAAACAATTTGTTAATTTCGAAAACTATTCCGATGATTAAAAACTGGCAAACATTTTAGAGCATACGATAGATATCCAGCATATATCATATTAATTGAATTGTTGTTGAGTGCATATCGATAGCTCGTTGTAAAATCGCTTGTAGATTCTTTAAATGCAGATTTTGACCTTCTGTAAAGCCTGACCATGAACAGGGTGAAAATCGATCTCGCGCCATGCCTAGAACTAGGAGAGAAACTGAACTCGTTCAAAGCGCCCAGTAGCTGTCACTTGCAAAGATTTGGCGTCTTCTATGTGCCCATGGTTCTCATACCCCAACTCCGGTCATGTAGCCGGTGTTCTTGCCGCCTCTTCACCTAAGATCAATTCTCGGTGCATGTCGGCTGTTCCGGTAGCATATTCTGATCACCATTCTGTTTCGTTGCTACCGCAGCTATTGTGTCAATCCTGCTTTATGTATATATGGCATAGATGTAATATAATTAAATTTTTTAAGATTGGTTAAATAAATAAAAATGAATTTTTGCTAATTAAAAAGAAGGAAACAATATAATTGTTTATAATAATAATTAATAAAAATAAAATGATAAATATAATTATAAATTGCAAATAATATTATAATTATTAAAATTAATTAATTTAATTTAAATAGATAAATTTTCATAATGTAAGCTTAGATTTTATCTCAACCAAATCAAATGGTTCTTTTTAAAATCAATCGGTTCACAATCTTGTAATCATCTAAATTAAGTTTCAAATATACTCATTTTTGTTGCAAATCAATTTAGAATTTTGTAATCATTTAAACTAATTTCCAATTTTTCAAGGGGATTGAAATAATATGTAGTTATTTAAATTAATTTTTGGGGTTGAAATAATATGCAGTTATATAAATTAATTTTCCAAAAATATTGAAAGAATATTGTTTTTTTAATATTTCACGTTTCTGCCACTAATTAAAAGGTGATATTGTTTTGTATTAAATAGTATTATATATAGAGGTAATGATCACTATGTCTTCCCATTGTAATCAAACAATATCACCTTAGAATGCTTTTTTTATAATTTGATGTGTTGACCTCCATCATCTATGAAAACTTGGGAAATTGTATGCACTTCATTCCTCCCAACTTGGGAAATCAATGGCATGCATTTAATGTTACATAGGCTTTTATTTGACTTAATGATTATAATACCTTCCAAAAGTAAATGAATTATGTCTCAAGAATGTGTTTTTAACACTTTAATGTGTTAAGCATTCATCACTTATAAAGAGGTGGGACATTATTTTACACTTAATGGTTCACGACCATTAATTTGATGTAGTAACCATGATGGTTTTTAAAAGTAATTGATTGTTCTCATTCAACAAGTGTTCTTATTCTCAATGGTAAGTGTTCGATGTTTAGTGCTAAGTAGAAAAGGACTTCCTTTATCCCCTTATTGCTTTCCCTAGTTGGTCATTCAAAACAAACAATAGGAATAGGATTGAGAAAGAATGATTTTTTTGCCTACCTTGTCTTTTCTTCCTCCAAACTTGTCTACATCACCAACGGGATCAATAATCCAAGCACATAGACACATAAAATGAGCATATAAGAATCCAAAACTGTGTGGTTCGTGTTGCATTCATCATTGATGGTACAGTGGTAGCGAATCTTAGTAAGCATCCATACTTCTTCATCAAGTTTTCGAGTGAAATGTAGTCTTCACAAAGTAGGAAACATTGAAAAAGCTAGATACTACTGCCATATGCCTTCTATCAATTTTGTTAAAGGCAATCCAATTCCCAACAAGTGTATCAATGACCCACTATTATGCCTTCCTCACATGGGAGGAGGCCATATATTTGTCAATATTTTGGCTATACAAAGAGATTTCGAACTCAATTTGGTTAATGTCTTAAGGAAAACTATAAAATAATAAGATAAAATCATTCTTAATATATTGTTTTCCAAATAACTATAAATAATCCTCTAATTTTTAAATAATAAAACCATTGAACATTCCTTTCCCACTTCAAGAATATACTTGTTATAATTATATAAAAAAACCTTTCACCTTTCAAATATGTTTTTCATCCCTATATTCCTAACATGGGCACATTAGATTGATTTCATATCACAAAATTATATAATAAATCAATTCCAAAATATACACCACCTCTTTCATTTAACATTTCCTTCCCCACTTTGAAAACAAAGTAGTAATAATAACATTCTATAAAACTAATATGTTTTAAAAGTAATTTAAAAAAATTAAATTATAATTAAATTATATTATATTATGTTATGTTATGGTTTAAGTTACAAAAATAATTACATTTTATATGTTATTTTAAATTTATTATACATAATATATTAGTTTTCTAAAACATTTCAATAATAAAATTCAATATTATTATAAAAATATATTTAGTATACTTTCAATATATTACATTTAAAAACAAACAAATTTTTATATTTTAAAATTAAATTAAATGTTTGTCATATTTTTATTTAAATAATTTATAATATTCTAGGTTTATATATATATATATATATATATATATACTTTCAACATATTACATATAGGTATTAAATCATTTCCTTAGGAAAGATTAATGATTTTCTTCTCAACCACAAACATGTTACATATGGCAATTGAACCAATTCTTTATGTGAGGAGATATTCCTCCCAATCATGTGAATTATATATATAAAGAGATTTTTTGTTTTTTAAGATGGTAAAATCTATCATAACTTGGTTATCAATTGCTAAATATCCACCAATGTGGTTTGGCTCATCTCTGTTATTAAAAAAAAACCACACCACTAGAGATAACTCATTGGTGGTACTTAAAGAGTTACATTTTCACTTTTTTACGGTACTTAAGGAGTTATACTTTCACTTTTTCCAAATGTATTTAGTTTTTGGGCTATTATTTTATTTCCTTACATTTGAGGAAGATGAACTCTTAGCTAAAATAGTAAACTATCTTTAATAGAATTATGTGTTTTTTAATAGCATTTAACCTTTACACTCATAATAGCACATGTTATTTTGAATTGCAATTTAATCTCTTTCCTCAAAATGTTATATTTTATATTTTACTCAATATGAACTCATCATGTCACTTTCAACCTAAGTACAGAGGAATAACAATTATTCTTCCCAATTACCTAAAATAAATCTCATATATATATATATATATATATATATATATATATATATATATATATATATATATATATATATATATATATATATATTCATTTAAAAAATATAATTATAGAACTCACTATTTCATAGATATAAATTGAATTAGTTGCAGTCTAACTAATGACCATTAGATGTTTTTTTATTTTTCACTAAAATTCCATATATACATTTGTTTTGTGAAATTGTGAATTATTTATTTAAAATGCGTTTTGAATAGACAGAGAGATTCAACATCTTGAAAAACCTTTAAGCACTCAATTTCTATAAATTTCAGAACTTAAACTTAAGATCCCAAAAAATCTTTATGATATTTAAAACAAAATTAATGAAAAAAATGTCCAGAAAAGAAAAAGATATCTAATAGTTAGACTGCGCCATTAATATTATTTCGAGAGACAACATTTGTTGTTCCTATTTTTACTAAATTAGGAAGGATCATACATTTTAACAAATTATTCTAATCGAACAAGTTGTCCTTTGTATTTCAATTATTTATTTATTAAAAAATTAATGTTAATTGTTTATTTATTTAATTTTTTTAAATTATCAAGTTAAATTTATTTTAAATTTGAATTTATCAAATTTTTGGAAGGGTTAGATTTTTTAATATATATTTTTTAATCATATAATTTCATGCCATATATTAATTTCTTTATATATTGGTTAAAAATTTTACATATTAAGAAATTTAATCTTTTTCCGTGTTAAATATATTTAGGTTTAATATGGATTTATGCTAATTTAATTTTTTTAATGTTTTCATATAATAATAATATATTAATATTCCCAAGGTGCATAGAATAGATGGTGACAAGGTGTTTTGTTTAGGCACACTATGGTGGAAAGGTCACTAGTTCAAAACTCGGTGGGCAAAAATTCAACCATTCTAAGAGCTGGTGTGGTCTAAGATGGGTGCGATCAAGTTTAAGATCATAGCCTAAAATGCCAAATTGGTGTTTGAGACCCTCAAACCCCAAAAAATTCAAGTTTAAGATCATAGCCTAAAATGCCAAATTGGTGTTTGAGACCCTCAAACCCCAAGTTGATTGTGGGACAATGAACCTAGCTCCACGCGACTATTTGACTATTAAAGTCCACAAAGTTGTACATACTTTACCCCTCTCTAGATTTGAACCTTACAAAAAAACACATGTAGTTATTTAATTTTTATTCGTTTAACGTTTTTAAATGTAATGGTATGTTTATTGTAACATTTTCCTAGTACTAGACTATAGCACTTAGTATTTTACAATATTTTAGAATTATATGTTTGATTATTTAATTAACCATATATATTATCTTATTTATTATTATTTTAAATTTTTCTTTCAATTGAATTGTTTACTCTTTTTCTTTTAAATAGGAAGTAGTAGACAATTTATATACGCAAAAAATGGTCAATATTAATTTCAACTAGCCATAGGCATCAATCTATAAAATGCATCAAAACACTTACTACATGATACATCTTATGTTGTTGCAAAAAAAAACTAACTAACTAAATTATAATTTTATTTTAAATTACAAAAATTATTATTAGTAGTTATAAAAAGAATTAATATATAAGTTAAATATTTATTCATTTAAAAAAAATATGGAACGAGATTCCTAACCATGAAGATTTATTCTCATTTTATTATGGAAATTCTCAAGGCGTTGTCTACCGAGGCCATAATTTCACCCAAACAATCATTTCTCACTAGAATCCGGCTTTTTTTCTTCACAAAATCTGACTGTGAGAGTGTTTGAATCATTTTTTTTATGGTGGAAATAGATTCATCACAATAAAAAATCCCTATGGCACCCAAAATCCTAAAGCTTGATAGTTGTAGCCTAGATTTCTAAAAAATTATGTCGGATTTTGTCAAAATTATCCTAAATTTCCATTGTTTTCCTAGGGAAAATGTGGTCTCCTTAAACTACATGGATTATTAATTTGTAAATAAAGTTTGTTACAATATCATAGACCAATATCATGGCTTACTAATACAACATGCCTAAAAAACCATAACTCACTTATATGACACTTGTCCATATGACATTTTTTCATTAATCAATTTAATTAAAAAGGCAAAAAAGGAATAGCTACTTCCACGATAAATCTGAACTTTTGATTTGTGTATACTATTATGAATATTTTAAAACATTCCTTATTGATAAAATTTTCATCATCCACCTAATTCTTATTGATAATTAAATTTAAATTCTAAAAATCTTATATTAAAATAAATATTTCTATAGAGGTAATTAAAAACATTACAAAACTTCATATATTTATTTTATTTATTATTATTTATAATTTATTTTGGAGTTGTCTATAATGCGACTTTTTGGAGATTCCGGTGACGGAATCCGGCGGAAGAAATTGAGGTTAAATCTTGATTTGTTGCAGTTAAAATGGTTTTTTAACTGCATATTTGGATTCAGCACCCTGAAAAACCCCTGGGATGCTTTCATTGTGCAGAAACTAACTATCAAACTTGCGATTCCAATAAATTCCTGCCGGATTTCGACCGGAAAAACCCGCCGGAAAGGCTTTCAAAAAGTCGCGTTATAGACAACTGCATTTATTTTATTTGAATTGTTTAGATTTTTTTACATAGAAATTCGTAGATAATTTAAATTAAAAAATAAATAAATAAATAATAATAATAAAAAAAAAAAAAAAACAAAAAAAAATCTATTGATATGAATAAAAAACATTACAAAGCTTTGGAGCTGAAGTTTGTTTACAGTACATAGTTGTTATGCTAATTGGGATGGGAAAAGGTCAGCTAATAGATACTTAGAACATGTAAAAAAAAAAACTGATTATGTAAATTCTAAAGAAATATCCAAAAAAACAGAATTTAAAAAAACATTAATTAGAAGGAGAGGGAGAAATAGCAAAGTCAATTGTTATCCTTGCAGGTTCCCAGAAAAAGCTTTGTGCTGCTCCATTGAGGTCTGGGAGACTAGTAACTCTTCTTCCTTTGCTTGCCTTGATGCTAGAATTGTTTGAATGAGAAACAGATTAGGTACAAAATTTTGAAGCAATGAGGTGATGATGGAGCAAAGAGCGGCACATTTGACTTCCAATTTGTTAACCTCATACTATGATGTCCATAACAATGCTTCTTTTCGTTTTTAAGATATCATAGTTGGCTTTTCTGTTTTTTTTGCCTTCCCCTTGAGATCCTTCCATGGCCTGTTGTTTTAATATTTTTAGCAGTGCAGAAGTGTCTAATACATTTTGTATTTTTATTGCGGTGATGATCTACCGAAACAGTTGTTGCACAGCTCCCATATCTTAGGGGGGTTCTCTGTAATGAATTTTGAGTATGATTTTGGTTATTCAGGCCCGCCATTAGGCAGATATATAGATGGAAACCAACAAAGCAAATGTAAAACTTTCCTTATTTATAATGAAGAAATATTTCTGTTTTTTGGCTATGAGATTGAGTGTTCAGGGCCTTGTAGCTATGGCGAGAGATAAAGGAAAGAGACACGACTGCCCTCTGTATTAGAATCTTGTTGGTGCATGAGGGCCCACAATTAGTCCCTGTTCTCCATTATAGATCGTCGAGAGTGGCCACGTACAAGAAAGTGAGGCTGGGAATGAGGGTAGGCCGAGAGTAGCTGCCAAACACAAAGGAAAAATAGAGGGGAGGCAACGGTCCAAAGTGAATATTCACTGAAGGTAAGGGGCCATGAAAACGCAATGAACTAGCGTGGAAATTTTATAGATTGGGAACCATGAATGATAGATTAGTATCGGGTTGACAAGGCACCTCCACGAAAGCCACCAAGGAACTTACATATGGAGATGGGAATGTGAGAGAAAAGGAAGAAGTAAACAATGCACGAGGAGGAGGATGGTTTTACCTGCGACTTGAGAGGAAAGAGTAGAAATTTAAAAAATGTTTTTAAAGCTTTTTTGGAAATGAATTATGTACATATTTATTTAAAAAAACAATATTATGATTAAGGGTGAAAATCACATATTGAAATATCAAAGAGATTTAGAACAGTTGATGAAGGAGAGTTGTTAAGGCGCTTCGTAAGTAAAGGTCACTCGTTCTAGTTTCGCCGATACTAAAAATTCAGCATAGTTTCTACTGGTGCAGCTCAGGCCGGGTGCAATCCCCGGGTGACTTTGACGACTTAGATGCCCGTGAGGCCTCTCAACCACAGGGTAAGCCTGACTTTCACGATTCACCCACTTATCAACAAAAAAAAAGAAAACCACATATTGAAATTAAAAATATTTTCCATAAAACATAATAATGGCATATGTCAATATTCAAAAAATAATATACAATTCATCATTAAATATTTTTCATGTAGAAATTGTGTATAAATATAATTTATATATTTAAATAAAAATAATATAGCAATAAACATTTATGTTAGTTTTAAACCAAAAAGGATAAACTTAAATAATTGTAAAAAAATCAAAATAATCCAATATTCCCTTTTAAACCAAAAGGGATAAACTTGAATAATTGTAAAAATTTCAAATTAATGCAATGTTCAAAAGAAAATTATGCAGGTTCATCCAAATCATTTTTTTGTTTATGCAAACATAAGATTCTCTATGGACATTCTAATTCTTATTTTATGATTGAATCACAAATGCGTGGGAGAAGTTTTATTATGTGGGGATGACATTTTCATGAGGTGCAAATAACATGTCATCATACGTTATTTATGTTTTGCGGAGAGATGTGAGTTTTGGTGATTAACATTTTATTAAAATGTATCAATAAATTTAATAAAATTATAAGAATTTTATTTTTGTTCTTAATTATATTGATAAAAAAATTTTAAACTATATTTATTATTGTAAAAAAATAAATTATTTTTAAATATAAATTGTCGTTATAAATTTATTAATATATTCAAAAATATGAAACAAAAATATTTTATTGTAAAATATCACATAGATTTTATAGGTGTAATAGATTTGTTATTGCATTGAGGATGCTTTTCAAATCAAGGTTGTGAACTTGTATGATTAGGTTTTTTACCACACTAATGAGGTGTGTAGGGGAAGGGGGCCTATCTCTATTTTATTGAAATGTGGTGTTGAGGGTTGCACATATAATAGACCAGTTAGGAGTAGCAAGCATTGCACACTAGCAAGGTGCATAGCTAGGGGAAGACATGTGCCATCCTAGCTCTTTCATCGAGCCACCTAGCAGAACAACCCAGAAATATAGGGGTTTGGTTTATGCTTGACCAATGCAGCCACAAACCCTAAATTTGAAGTCAAATAACGTAGAATTAGAGAATACATTCAATATATGCAAAGATCATGCTCTCGTCGAAAATCTCATGGGGTTTTGGCCAACTGAAAAAGCCCTAGTCACTTAATCCAAAACAAATGGAAGATGAAAGGCCAAATCGACCTGGGACTAAGAGTAAAAGGATTCTTTACAATCATATTCACAGATCTGGAAGATTGTACAAGGATATTTGAAAAAGGCCCTCATTTTTTTAACTCCATTGGCTTATATATTTTCTTTTGGATTGAACATTTTAGCCTTAATAAGGAGGACTTTAAGGCCACGGTTGTTTGGATCTTACTCTTGTCCCTTCCAAATGAATTTTAGGAGGAAGGAACCCTTGAAGGAATTTCCAATGCACTTGGCCATTTTGTTAGAGCATCAGAGGTTACCATAAGTAGTTGGTATACTTCCTATGCCTGGATTTGTGTTTATATGGATATATCACAACCCCTCCCAACTTCTATTTACATCTATTATTAAGATGAGCTCTAAAAGTATCCCCTAGATTATGAACACTTCACTTCCCACTGAAGAACATGTCATGATAATGATCATATATTCAAATATTTCCCATCTTTGCAACCAGAACCTCCCTAGAAGCAAGATCCTCCAGAAGATAAGGACAAGTTCATACAACCAAATCCTAAGTGCAAACATTCCCAAGGACTAAGATCCAATAACCTTGACACAAAATATATTTGAGTCACTTGCAAATCTAAAGGTAGTAGAAGCGGGGGAAGAACCTAGTGGTGGGCCCAGTGATCCTTATGTTGCAAGAAACAAAACGAAAAAGGAAGATCCCAGGAGTAACCCAAACCATTAGCATCTTTGGCACCACCAAGTAAAGAAACTATTACAAAAAATTAAGTGGTAATGAGAAAGGTATTAGGAATCACAAGATGGGTTGGAAGACATCTACTTAGACTCCCTTGATCTCGAGGCAATGGAAATGGAATAGAAAGGAAGGATCCAAGTCTAATCCAGGAGCACAAGATTGAAATACTCAAGAGATCCCTGATTAAATCTAATCTACATCCCCCACAAGATCTCATAGGTAAAATTTCTTCCTCTTTCATTTTGGGTGTTAATTTACAATGACTTAAATATCAAACTAAACTTACTGAAGGAAAAAAATGTCGAGGTCACAGAAGCAACAAACAATACTTACAAGAGTTAGGTGAAATTCTCATGAACTCAAGCAAAATAACTATGATTATGAATAGGTTTGTATCCCCAACTCCCTCTGCTCAATGAATATTATATCCTAAAAATTAAGAGGCCTCAACTGCAAAGGAAAACAGAAGCTCCTCTGAAGTGGAATATGTCAATATTAGCCAGCAATAATCATGATTCAAGAGATTAAATGCTCTAGTGAGTGCATATCAACCCTCGCCTCCAAATGTTGGGTAGGTTTTCAGATCATTTCCATAAAGGAAAACGTTTAGGAAAGTGAGTTGGAATTTATTTGGCACCCTCAAAAAATTCTCCTTATAGGATTTGGGTTGTCCTTAGAATATTATCTTCCTAATTCTAGGATATAGGATCAGGCAAGGGAGGTTACATTTCCAAAATCTATGAACTACACACACCAAGAGAAAAACTAGCTTTCCTTCAAACATTATGAAATCTTCATCCATTGATGCTTGGGCTCCCTTAGATTTTTGGAGGGCTTTCAATATTATTAAATATATGGATGAAAAGAAGGGGGCATTAGGAACCTAGGCTCATATGCGGATTGCTTCAAAGAAACAATGCAACAAATAGCTTCGGTTGATCTAGAGATTGTAAATGGTGTCTTCACATAGAATAATCAAATGTGTTATAACACAAAATTTGTTCTCCTAGATTTTTCCACTACCTTGCAAATTCCACATCCTAGAAAGGGATAACACTCTTGGTAGAATTTATAAGTGGCCAATCTAAGTGCATTATTTTTTGGCATGCCAAGGAAATCCCTTTCCACCTCCTCCATTGAAACTAGCTAAATCAAGGCTTCATTTTGACTTGGGCCCACCAAAGATGGAATGGTGTTTTTTCCTATATCCCATTATAGCAATATCCATAAGATCATTTCCAATGTTATAGCCATTATGATAAATCCAATTCTATCATCCCTTGTATTTGAAGATCATCGGGCCGTGTCAGACTATGTTGACAAACCTTGGATGACATCATTGTGGCACATGAGGTAATCCATTCAGTGAATATTTATAAAAATTCAAATATGATCATCAAGCTATATCTATCCAAATCTTTTGATAACTTAATTTGGTCCTACCTTCACAAAATGTGACTTGCTTTTGGTTTTTACACTTCCTAGGCTCCATGGATTCACTCCCTCATTTATTCCACTTTCTTTTCTATTTTGGTGAATGGATCCCTTTCCTCAACATTCAACCTTTCACGAGGAATCAAGTAATGGGATCCCATATCACCTTTCTCTTTAACTTGGTAGCTAAAGGACTAGAATGGGCCATCGAGACAGCGGTAGCAGAGAGAAAAATCAAGGGATTACAATTGTTTATAGATGTTGGGCTAGCTTCCCATCAATATTTTGTCTATGACACAATGTTAAGGATTCTGCATGGCCAAAGAAGTTATATCCTTCCATGCGGTACAGTCATATTGCATCAGCATCTGGAACTAAGGTCAATCTCCTCAAATTTGAAACCTTTGTCTTGAACACAACCCCAACTATTTCGGGACACATTACTAGAATTCTAGAATATACACACATTGCCATCCAAAAACATGAGATCTCCTCTCATTGAAAACTCTCTTAAATCAAAGCCTTCAAAAAATATCATTCAAAATATTACTAATCAATTAGAAAGTTGGACCTTTCCTTCTCTTAACATAGCAAGTCAACGAGTGGTCCTTAAATTATTTCTCCAAGCTCTCTGCATTTACCTCTTCTTGTCGTTGGTTACTCCTAAATGAATTTTGAATCAAATGCATCCTCTATGTCCTTCCTTTCTGTGGAGTGGTGCTTTGATGGAAAGGAAATGGGTCTTATTATCTTGGGATAAATTATGTCTCCTTAAGGCCATGGGTGGGATTGGACATTGAGATCTAAAGATTCTAAACATAGTCTTGGAAGCCAAGTTCTAGTGGAGAAGAATCCAACAAGAGAGAGAGATTTGGAATAATATTTGGAACAAAAAAATACATCAATTATATACTTTTCCAATAGTGTGTTAAAGTAGAGAATTTCCCCTTTAGTTCTTGTTTTTGGATCCTCGCTTGTGAAGGGAAGCACATTATTCAAAATAATTTTTTATGGGAGGTGCGTGATGGAAAGATTGTTATGTTTTTGGATGAATATTGGCATAAATTTCTCTAAATATCTTCTCAACTATATCTTTAGGATCTTTTCTCCATTATTAAATATCATCAGCATCTCCTAGTGGTTGAGTATTGGAGCAGCTCCTCATCCTAAACAAACTCGTGCACTTGGAAATCACAAGATTTGTGGGGCTTCATTCTAGCAAATATCAATTAGGGAAAACAATAAAAACTCTTTAGAAATGTAATATACATATCTCTCTCTAATGATATTTATCAACTAAGATGGGGATATAGCTTAGAAGGTACTTTCTCCTTCAAAGAGACCTACCAAATAGATTCCAATCTTGATCAAACTCCTAAATGAAACATTTGGACTCAAACTTGGTGACACAAATTATGGCCCAAGGTCACCCACTTTCTCTATCTCATGACACATAAGAAAACTTTGACCCAAGATAGACCCCTATCTAAAGGCTCTGAAGGTCCTTCATTGTCTTTCTAGTGCCACGATAATCAGGAAACTAGTGAACACTCATTCAAACTTTATCCTCTATTGGAAGATCTATGGCATATATCAATAGAGTTATTTCGGAAAACTAATAGGGAATATTGTAGCATCATCAATACTCTATCCATATGGAGATCATCCACATTTCCATGCCCTGTTATCAATGGGGCTTGGACCTTACTTCTAGGCTTCCTCTTATGGATAATATAGAAAGAACGTAATCATAGAATTTTCCATGGCTCTAGCACTTCGCGGGACTCTATTTGGAATCTCCTTCTTAAGAACTTAAGGACACTAGTCATTCTCATTCTCCTTGTTCTTCTTATGATTTGGAGGTGAATGAGGTACATTCTTCAATTCTAAGGGAATTGAAACTCTCTCAAAATTTATGTGTTTCCTCTCACTCCATTAATACATCTCATCCCTTGTCTCCACAGTATCATTCATGTCCATCGGCGATATTTGCAAAACAAATTTTGAGGGCATTTCGAAGGGTAATCCTGTATCAATAGGTTTTTAAGGTGTCTTTTTCTCAGATGATGGGATTGTCATTATTATTTATATAGACTATATGGGAATTAACAGTAATAAAATAGTAGATCTATTTTCCATCAAATTTGGTCTAAGGCAAGCCAATAGATAGAATGTCACCAAATTATGCATTGACAACAACTCACGTCTAGTCTTCTCCTTGATCATTAAGCTTATGCATGGCTCCTCATTGCTAAAAATTCCACATAGTCAAAGGCTCGAAATCTTCCTATCATAAATTAATTATCTACTCCTACAACTTCTTATCATTCTATCTTCCCATATCATACATCAAGGAAATAAATTGGTGGATCAGTTAGCTAATGAAGGATTTCATGATCCTCCTTCCTTCTACAACAACTCAAGGGAATCTCTTCCTACCTCTTAGCCCAAGGATCATTACACGGTCATGGCCTCTAAACATATTTCTTCCCCGATGGGGGTGCCTATGGTCATTGGTGACACATCTACCACTAGAGAGATGAAGGCTCATGGCCATGCCCCCTCCCAATGTGCCATCCAACCAATGTGAGCACTAAATGGATCCTTGGTTTTGAAACCTCCTTCCTCTCTTGATGCACTACATTAAACTCACTTGTGCTAGTACCTTCAAATCATTCATAAGGGGTGTTATCTAGCAGCTCGCTAAAATGTTTCTCATTTTTGTTGAAAATGCAACAAGATGATAGATCTTAGTGGAAAGAAGTCGCCTTCACTAAGTGGGCCCGCAGGCTATTTTTGGTGCAAAGTCTATTTTTAGACTATATCCATTTTTATACATATGGATCATGGTCTATGAGTTGTAGTATGCTATTTGTGGATGATTGGTCATGTTGGTAAAAATAGATGGACTTCTATTTTTAGACATATGGGCAGGTTTCTATTTTTAGACTGCCAGGCTAAAAATAGAACAGTCGAATATTATTGTCTCATAATAATATTTGGACTATAAACATTATCTTATCCTCTTGGAGCACTTCAGTTTGAGCTACAGATGTGGCACATGCAGGTGTCAGAAGGAAATACGCTTTTATTGTGGGTCAGTTGAGCTATTGCATGCAGGACTTCAGTTAGAACTCATGTGGTTGAGTTTGGTGGAGTTGATTGTGGAGTTGATGGAGTTGTGTTCAGTTTGACTTGGTTAAACTAGTTGTATTTAGTCTAACTAAAGAATACACTAGTGATGAGTTGTGTGAATTAATTATTAATGAATTCACTAATTATTAACTCATAAATAAACTAAAGAATACATTAGTTAACTCAGTGCATGGACAATTTAACAGAGACAGGTGTTAGAGGTGAGTGAAAGGGCAAGACAGCTGTCAGTTGTGACTATAGTTGTGCATGAGATTTGCACATGCATGGATTGAGTATTGCCAATGAGGATTACGTGGTTCAGCCAAGGAAATATGAGTTTGCTTCAGCCATTCATCATTATTCTCATGCAGGATTGCGCAGTGGAGGCAGACAAGCAGCGGAGGAGATTTGAACCTGTGATTGATTCAGATCTGAGCTAGTTTGTGTGTAACAGGTGGAGATAGTACTGAGTACTTGCGAGGAGTATTGTACTATGTATTGTTACATGTTCTCAATCATTATAATATATAGATAGTGTGGGGTTTTCAGCTGTATGCTTTCCCCGGGTTACATACTGTGTTAATGTGCGCATGCGATTGATGTTTCATTGTTTTTAATGCTGCTAAATTGATGATCAACGTAGAGGAGGTTATGTATTATGCATGTATTCCGCAATAGTGTATAATCGGGATAATATCTGTGAATAAGTTTCATATTATTCAAAATTTCTACATGGTATCAGAGCTGTTAATCATCAGATCTATTATTCAGAAAGTGTTTCCATTTTATTTCTTCAGGCAGAGTCTGTAATCGGGCCAGGTAGCCTCTGGATTCATCCTTCCTTTGGAAGGTGAGATATCCGGTAAAAGCCCATACAGTCAATCTCTGTACGAGAAATACTTTGTTCTCGCGAATTTTAGATCAGAAGCGGTTGAGTTTTGAGCTGGTGGAATTCGAATTTGCAACAGTGTTTTCTTGGTGTCAAAGTTGAAATGTCTTTCAACGGATTGCGATTGGAGTATGCTCTTGAGGGCAGCTCGAATTATATTACATGGAAAGACAGGATGGAGGCGGTGTTAGAAGACAATGGGTTGAAGGATTTCATAGAGGCTGAGGTCCCAAAGCCTACTGATACTGTTCATGTTGAGGTTTGGCAAAAGAAGACAGCAAAGTGTCGAAGGATTCTGTTGGAGGGCGTGAAGGATCACATTGTGTCCAGCTTGCATGGAAAGGCTTCTCCATACTTGATGTGGAAAGCGTTGACAGATCTATTCCAAATCAAGAGTGACCAGAGGAATTTGGCGCTCAAGGATAAACTCAGAAACATGAAGTGTGAGAATGTAGACAGTATGCTGAGGTATCTCACGAAGTTCACCTAGTGCCGGGATGAGCTGGGAAGTGTGGGGGTGACTGTCGATGATGAGGACTTAGTGAGCTTGGCTCTCCTTGGTCTTCCAAAGAGTTGGCACTCCTATCAGGACTCTGTCAATGGTCGGGAGAAATTTCCAGGATGGGAGAGACTTTGGTCGGATCTTGTGCAAGAGGAGATCAGACGGAGCACCAGAGACAGTTCTTCATCCATGCATGATGAGGAGAACTGTGCCTTAGCGAGTAAGGTGAAGAAGGGGAAGGAGAAGGGTTATCTTTCTGAATCCAGTTCTTCCAATGATGGGAAGAAGGTTGACAAGTCGAAAGTGAGATGCTTTCGTTGTCATGAGTTGAGCCATTATGCTACTAATTGCCCAAAGAAGAAGTCCAAGAAGGGATCCGGGGAAGGATGTGAAGGTGAGGCACTTGCTTCACAGTTTGAGTTGGATTTCACACTCGTCGCATGCATGGTTTCGTCCATGGTGGGAAGTGGTTGGTTTCTTGACAGTGGAACTTCTTTCCACATGACCGGTGACAAAAGTTTGTTCAGTACTTTGGAGGAGAATGATCTCCAGATACTCATAGCGATGGGTAATGATGAGAAGTATAGTGTCTCAGGTGTAGGCATGGTTATTTTTCAGAGGGAGCATGGAGCTCGCCTTACCTTGACCGATGTTAAGTATGTACCAAGACTGAAGAGAAACTTGGTGTCGATCGCGATGCTGGAAGACAGAGTTTATGATGTAGTCTTCAGTAAGGGAAAGGTTTTCCTTAGACACATCATCACTAGACAGGTGAAGCAGATTGGTTCACGGATCAAGAACCTGTATGCTCTTGAGGTTCAAGATGCATGCAAAGCCTTGAGTAGCGAGGAAACTGATGGAGACTTGGTGGTTGAGAGGGAGTGTATATTAACTCTCAACATGCAGAGCCAAAAGAAGTCTCAGACGATTGTGGAGGAGCCATGATTGGTGCAGCAGCTTCAGGAGGTTGTGGAGCAACCACAACAAGGGAAGCTGAGAGGAGATTGAGTAGAGACATCTACTCATGCAGAGACCTCCAGTAGGGGGAAACTTCGAGCCAGGTGGGCTGAGGGATTGCATGCAGCCATACCTCCAAGTAGGAGGTGGGGTGATGTGGATTGATCGTCCCAAGGAGGAGGGGCAGGATCCTTGAGGTACCCAACCTCTTGGATGAGACCTTGCTACGGGAGCCCCGATGCGGAGTAGCAGGAACTAACTAATTGGGTAGAGACAGATGCGGATGGAGTGGCAGAGAGAGCGACAGTGCAGGGAATCCCAGGACAGCGCATAACTAGCAGGCTGCAGCAATGCGAGAGGCACAAGTGTTTTTCACAGTGCTAGGTGGCACAAAGAGGTGTGAAATGGTGCGAGATGCATGGAGATGTTGCAGTAGTGCAGATGTCAGAGAGGGAGCACTTGTCAGCAGCAGGTAGAGCTTCAACATCAGATTATGTTCCTAGCCCAACAGAGTGGTTAGTTGGGAGTGTTTTTGTTCCAAGTATTGTTGGAGCAAGTGGACCGGGCAAATGTGTTGCATGCAGAACATTCCAGAGTTGCAGGATAGGGGTTGCAGATAATCCATATCTTGTTGAGAGGGAGTGTTGAAAATGCAACAAGATGATGGCGCTTAGTGGAAAGAAGTCGCCTTCACTAAGTGGGCTCGTAGGCTATTTTTGGCGCAAAGTCTATTTTTAGACTATGTCTATTTTTAAACATATGGATCATGGTCTATGAGTTGTAGTATGCTATTTGTGGATGATTGGTCATGTTGGTAAAAATATATGGACTTCTATTTTTAGACATATGGGCAGGTTTCTATTTTTAGACTGCCAGGCTAAAAATAGAACAGTCGAATATTATTGTCTCATAATAATATTTGGACTATAAACATTATCTTATCCTCTTGGAGCACTTTAGTTTGAGCTACAGATGTGGCACATGCAGCTGTCAAAAGGAAATACGCTTTTCTTGTGGGTCAGTTGAGCTATTGCATGCAGGACTTCAGTTAGAACTCATGTGGTTGAGTTTGGTGGAGTTGATTGTGGAGTTGATGGAGTTGTGTTCAGTTTGACTTGGTTAAACTAGTTGTATTTAGTCTAACTAAAGAATACACTAGTGATGAGTTGTGTGAATTAATTATTAATTAATTCACTAATTATTAACTCATAAAGATAGTAAAGAATACATCAGTTAACTCAGTGCATGGACAATTTAACAGAGACAGGTGTTAGAGGTGAGTGAAAGGGCAAGACAGTTGTCAGTTGTGACTATAGTTGTGCATGAGATTGTGCACATGCATGGATTGAGTATTGCCAATGAGGATTGCGTGGTTCAGCCAAGGAAATATGATTTTGCTTCAGCCATTCATCATTATTCTCATGCGGGATTAACCAGTGGAGGCAGGCAAGCAGCGGAGGAGATTTGAACCTGTGATTGATTCAGATCTGAGCTAGTTTGTGTGTAACAGGTGGAGATAGTACTGAGTACTTGCGAGGAGTATTGTACTATGTATTGTTACATGTTCTCAATCATTATAATATACAGATAGTGTGGGGTTTTCAGCTGTATGCTTTCCCCGGGTTACATACTGTGTTAATGTGCGCATGCGATTGATGTTTCATTATTTTTAATGCTGCTAAATTGATGATCAACTTAGAGGAGGTTATGTATTATGCATTTATTCCGCAATAGTGTATAATCGGGATAATCTTTGTGAATAAGTTTCATATTATTCAAAATTTCTACAATTTTCATTCTGGATTTCTCCTCCACGTTGTTTCTTCCTGTCACAATGACTCTCAATAGAAATTACTCTCTTCTATGTTACTTGCTTGGTGCAGCCGCTACTTCTTTCCTCATTCAATCTCAAAAACTAATAATTAATTAAGGTCACGTATAGGTGATTGCAGACAGTGCATTCATCCTCAAGGGAAGCATTAATATCTTCTTCGAGCTCCACTTCATTTGTACTGTTAATTTGGGTCTCCTTTGTTCTTCTCGTCTCTTTCTTACCTTGGCACTATGACATGCCAAAGTGCTTATAGGTGAAGGGGTGGTGGCATTCGTGGGAGTGTTGGTGGCTCACATGCCCATTTCCATGTCGAGAATTCTATTCGCCACTATTAGGCTCACACTCCCCTAGAAATCTAGTTAGAAATCAATGTTGTTAAGGATGAGTATGACATGAAAGTCAAGGCATACTAGATTCGATGGTTATGGATGGTATTATATCTTGGATCCCAAATAGTAGGACATTTAGGGTCATTAGAATCATTATTTTTATATTGTTGATCTACAGTAGCATGTTAAATTACTTCTGAGAAAAGTTTTGGTTGATAAATGGGATGCTCAACTCAACTTCATGTACACATTGGAGGAGTTGAAGTTTTTGATGATGGATGTGGAGGCCCATCTTGCTTACCTTGTAATGGGCTTGCCTCCAATATTGATGGTGCCACCATTCAGCAAGGATGCAGACTGCCCCATTGATTTAGATACATCCTTATCTTCATGACTTGCATGTTTTTCAAAATACTACATGTATAGGACTAAATTATGATCACATGGTCCAACAGTATGGCCCATATTGTCAAAAAGGTCAAGAAAAATGTCATTTTTTAAAATTTTGTTTGTGTAAAGTCCTTGTGTTCATTAGAATTCTGACGACCTATTTCTAGGGAGTCGGAATTCCAACGGTTGATTTCTAAGTTGTTGGAATCTCAACGACCTAGAATTTAGACGTCGGAATTCTAACGATGATTTCTAGAGATGGAATTGTTCTTCTAACAACTATATGAATGTTCCATATCGCGTTAGAAGTCTAACGAAAAATATATATGGAGTCGGTATTCTGAAGAAAAAAAAATGACCATTTGTTTGACAAGTCATTTTTTAATTTGATTAGTCATCTAACATCGAAATTCTGATGAAAAATAAATATATAAATATTTTGCATGTAAGAGATGTTGCGACATCTTTGTTATAACTACAGTAATTCTAAAAGGTTTGAAACATATCTATATATATATATATATATATATATATATATAGAGAGAGAGAGAGAGAGAGAGAGAGAGAGAGAGAGAGAGAGAGAGAGAGAGAGAGAGAGAGAGAGATTGTTGGGAAAAATATCAAAATACATTAGATAGGGAACTAATCAGTTAGGGGTTATTGATGGAAAATGTTATTTCCCTTGCAAGATTTGCGGGTTCAGAGGTCTGTGAATAATTTCATATTAAACAGATGATAAATATTGTAGGAAGAATGGGCACATTGAAGAGGGGAATGAATATCGTCCGGTGGTAAACTATTTATGGATCATTATATACATTTTCTTTATATTACTCGTGATTGTAAAAAAAATATTGTTATAATATTTTTTCAGTAAACTAATTTCACGTGATTGTTTGTAATTATTATGAATTCAAGGAGACCCCCTAACTACTGTGATCTGAATCCACCAGATAGTAGTACTAGAAATAATTTTCTACAAGTTGAGCAACATGGAGCAAATATTGAAGATAAAGATAATGATCCTCTAGATGAAGATGAAAATAATAACATAGTTTAATATGATGGGACAAATGAATTGATCCAAGAATTTTTCAGCAATCATGAGAATGATGTCATTATTTGTGATGATGAACCTATGCTAGAGAAGGTAACAACACCACTTTATGAAGGATCAAGAGAAAATATTATCTTTGCTACATTATTGTTGGTGAACTTAAAGGTTTTGAATGGTTTGTCAAACACTTGTACGACATAAATCCTAAGGTATAATGGAATATGTTTCATCACATGAAAGGTTAATTTTTTTTTCTTTTTTGTTGTGTTAATTAATGTGTAAAATAAGAATGTAATTTTTATGATTAATATTCTTTACACTAATTGGTGACCTTTTATGTTGTACTATATTGTTAGGTGAATTTATGTTACCATTGTCAAATAAGTTACCTTGCACATACCGAGATTTATATGCCATTATGAAAGAAATTATAATGGAGTATCAAGTTATAGATGCATGTCCTAATGATCATATTATATATTATGGACAACATGAATTCAAAACAAATTTCCCAAAATGTGATAGTAGTAGATATTGAACTGATCAAATAACAAAAAAGGTTCCTCAAAAGGTTCTTCATCATATTCGCATAATTCCACGTTTACAGCGATTGTTCAAGTGTGAAAGCATAGCACATTTTATGGATTACCATGCATGGAAGAGAAGTGGATATGGTTTTCTTTGAATGCTTGCAGATGGTTATGCATTTAGGGAAATTGAGGAAAACTGGCCACATTTAAAGTTGAACCTTGTAATGTTAGGATTTCATTAGCAGTTGACGATGTTAATTCATTTCGAGAGCTTAGGTTTATCTACTCAATGTGCCAATATTTGTTATCCACAATAACCTTCCTCCTTGGATTTAAATAGAGAGTGAGCACATTATGCTGAAAATGATTGTTTCAAGTATTTATTTACATTAATTTTTCGAATATTCTAACATTTTCATTTGTCTTGTTTTTGGCACATAATATGTTATATTTATTTATTTACTTATATGTACATATCATTGTAGTAATTATGTGTAATATCAAACAATTATATAAGTACCAAGATAAATATATGAATTTATATATCGAGCCTCTTATCAATGAGTTAATGGACTTATGGGTTGGCATCACTATGTATGACATTTGTAAACCAATAGAGCAGAGGCAATTTTAATTCCATGGAATACTTGTATGGACAATTCATGATGCCCATTTACTAACACATTTTTGTGGTATGCGGCATTCCATTGCACTTTAAGAGTATATAATTATTTCAATTAGATCATAGAATGCATGTTTTTTAAATAATCGCTCTGTTTATATTAATTGACATTAATCCATCTCTTGCATGCCTTCAAACAAAGGGTAAATTTGCATGTCCAGTTTGTGGTCCTAAGATGAAATCTCGTCATTCAACAAGATTAGGAAAGGAGGTGTTTGATGAGGATGTGGACTTCCTTTCTAAGAACCATAGATATTGTGCTAATGAAAAGCATCTTCTCAATGGGAAAGAAGAGACTGGATTAAAACCATGAAAAATGACACCTCGTCTATGGAATCTGGAATATAACAAAACTAATCATGAAGGCATGGGCTTCCGCAAGGAATGAAAAGCTATCCCACTCAGTTCATGAGGTTTCCATACTATGAGCACCTAAAAATACCTCATTTGTTTGATACAATTCTTATCAGAAAGAATGCGATAGAAAATTTATGGTGAATCATAGATCGTAGGAGGGATAAAGAAAAAAATCCTCAAATTTTGTAATGACATTGTGGAAGCCAAACATGCAATGAAAAGTGGGATATAATCAAGTAGTAGTGGAGACCAAAACAACCTTCCATGGTTATTAACAGGGAATCAAAGTGATGATCTAAAATAGTTCATTCAAAGAATTAAATTTCCTACAAGATTTTCTTCAAACATAAATAATATATTAACAAATAAAGGTGAATTTGGTAGGGTAAAAACATACAATTGACATATCTTCATTAAGGTAATTATTTTGGTATATATATTTCTATATTGGGATATATATACAACTTTATGGGTTTTTTTATCTCTAATTTGGATTAAACAAATAAAGATTCATTTTTATTGTTACAGTATGTTCTAACTCTATCTCTCCCAAACAACTTTGACAGCAACATCAAACAAGTTATATATGATCTTGGGGAAAATATATGAGATAAGTAGTGATTTATATGTCGAGTGTTTTTTCAATTAGTTATTGATCAACTTACTAACATCTGTTTTACTTGTAATGTAATATATTATTTTTTGTTGAAACATGTTATTTGCTTGCATCATCTGTAGATGGTTTTCATAATAAAGAAATACATAAAGATGATATAAAGCACTGGAAGAGAGAAATTCCTTGACTAATGTGTGAAATGCAAAAGTATCTACCTCAAACATTTTTCAATTCACAAGAACACTACCTCATACACCTAGTTGAGGAGATTGAATTATGTAGACCTATGCACACAAGGTCAATGTGGATGGAGGAGAGGCACTTGAAATCATTGAAAGCTTTGGTTAGACAAAGAGCACGTCCTGAGTGTTCTACGATGGAGGGATATATAGCATATCAATCCATGGTGTATATTAGTCAATATCTTCCTAAATTAGCAGCAAATATACATGTGGATCACATTTGGGATGTGAACTCCATCAAAAAAATTTAAGGGGAGCACCTATTGGGGAAAGGTAGAACAACGAAA
This sequence comes from Pinus tabuliformis, assembly GCA_031772625.1. Classification (NCBI taxonomy): domain Eukaryota; kingdom Viridiplantae; phylum Streptophyta; class Pinopsida; order Pinales; family Pinaceae; genus Pinus; species Pinus tabuliformis. The sequence continues at coordinate 311,211,632 of CM062806.1, read as the reverse complement.
GTGAAAGGTAATTAAATATTTAATGTGGAGATTTATAAGATCTATATATATATATCTATATATATATATATAACTTTTCATTTTTGTGTATATCATACTTATTTATTTTTTATTCTTTCATCAATTATTAATATTGACCATGGTAACTAATATTTATTGGTGAATTATGATTTTCTAATACAGTTGGTCGAGAGTGGGATGCAATACATTTATACATTGCAAACAATCTTGATTGGATGAAGCCCTCGATTGAAAGATGTGAACAATATCATTGTACGTTATCATCACAAGGTGAGTATGCATTGGTTTAGAAAGTTCATCGTGCCTGAGATGCCAATCTTATGCAGACAAAAATTGATTTAGTAAATGGCTTGAAAGATAAACAAACAAGCATGCATTGTCATCAGCCAAGAATGTTTTATTAAGTTAGTTTATAAATATATTATTAATGTGAATCAAGTGTGTTTTTTTCAAATTCTTTCCAAGTTATATATGAATATGTTTATTAATTGACAATGTTTTTTATGTGTTTGGCATATCGCAGTTGAAATGCCACAAGGCTATGTTGTATAATGGTGATAAATTTCGCATCATAAAGTTGGATGAAAAGAGGAAAACTTATGATTGTGGGATAACCGTAGTCTTCTATGTCACTAATGTTTCCTATAGAAGTGACACATGTCCACAAGTCTCTGAAAATTGATATTATGGGTATTTGGATGACATACTTGAGTGTGACTTTGATTCCTTCAAATTGGTTTTGTTCGAAGTGAAATATTATATGCTACAAATGAATGAACATGATCACGATAGAATTGTTATTCAGTATGATAATGTATTTACCATGGTTAATACAAGGTCATTTGAGCCAAGATCATATCGTTATGTTCTTCCAAGCCAATGCAAATAGGTCTTTTACTCAGAGGTTTCAGGTAGAGTGGGTTGGTCATATGTTGTTAGATATGATCCAAGAGGAAGGTCGGTAGAGTATAATGTAGCAGATGAAGATGATAAAGTTGAAAAGCATGATGATGTAGAGGAGAACTTAGTTGATGATCATGTGTTAGATCACGAAGATGCCGAAGAAGTTCAAGGAGATGTTCGAGACAATGTTCTTGATGAAGATTATATTTGATGATTTATTGTGAGATGAAGAACTTGAAAAGGTTGAACCATTGTAAGATATGATGTTCGTCAGATGATATGGATGATGATATGATTATTGGAAATGATGACATTAATTATGATGTTGAAATTGTTGATAATTTCAATGTCATTTTTTAACTGGATGATCTAAATGTCGATTTGTTTGTTGAAGAAGAATAATAATGATATCGAAATGTTGTAATGTATGAGGTATGCATTTATATGTTTTCAGTTGCAGATTTATTATATTCCATTTAACTTAAATATTTTTTTCTTATTAATTTATATATAAGCTTGATTCTTACTATGTTGCTTTTAAATATTTTATAGTAGATAAATTGGGTATTGGGAATATTGAGTGTGATGTGGCGGGGGCAGGAGGGGACATATGAGCTTCCACCTTCACGTGGTTGGCCTTGTTCAGTAGATAATACTATGTTATTCTTGAAACCAAGAGAATATCATTATTTGCACTGATCTCAAGCTTATTGTAATGGCCAATACATGACATAATGTATTATATCTCTCATATGCTCTTACTTCTAATCTCAAAGTATAAGAGTCCCCATGAATGCAATAATGATGGCTAGGAGCCAATAATATGCACATATCTCAAGCTTATTGTTGAGATTGCAACAAGATGATGGAGCTTAGTGAAAAGGGTCGCCTTCACTAAGTGGGCCTGCAGGCAAATTATGGCGCAAGTTCTATTTTTTATCACAGTGTGGATGATCACAGTGTGGGTGACCACAGTGTGAGTGATCACAGTGTGAGTGATCACAATGTGGGTGACCAAAGTGTGGGTGATCAAAGTCTATTTTTAGACTGGCTGTCAAAAATAGAAAAGTCAAATATTATTGTCTCATAATAATATTTGGACTATAAACTTGATCTTATTCTCTTGGAGCACTTCAGTTTGAGCTACAGATGTGGCCCATGCAGCTGTCAGAAGGAAGTACGCTTTTCTTATGAGTCAGTTGAGTTGTTGCATGCATGACTTCAGTTAGAACTCAATCAGTTGAGTTTGGTGGAGTTGATTGTGGAGTTGATGGAGTTGTGTTCAGTTTGACTTGGTTAAACTAGTTGTAGTTAGTCTAACTGCAAATAGACTAATGATGAGTTGTTAAACTAATTATTAACTCATAATACAACTATAGAATACATCAGTTAGCTCAGTTGCATGTCAGTGCATGTTCAGTTCAGCAGGGACAGGTGTTAGAGAATCAGATTGCTATCAGTTGTGACTATAGTTGTGCATCAGATCTTGCACAATCAAGGGATTGAGTATGCCAATGAGTTTGCTAATGTATTTGCCCAGTTTGTAGCTTATGCTCACGTCTTACACATTGTGAGTGATTCTTTGGAGGTGAAATACGAGTTTGGTAGACCATTCTCATTCATTCTTGAGCAGGTATTGAGCAGTGGAGGCAGGCAAGCAGTGGAATAGATTTGGAGATCAGATCTTAGTTGTATTGTGTGTAACAGGTGGAGCTGGTACTGGATTGCTTGTGATAAGCATTGTACTTTGTAATGTTACATGGTCTCAATCATTAATATAGAGATAGTGTGGGGTTTTTAGCGAGATGCTTTCCCCGGGTTACATATTGTGTTAATGTGTGAATGCTCTTAATGTTTTATTGTTATTGATGCTGCTATATTGATGATCAATGTAGAGGAGCTTATGTATTGTGTATGTATTCCGAAATAGTACATGATCAGGATAATCTCTGTTGAATATGTGTTAAATTATTCAAAATTTCTACATGGTATCAGAGCTGTTGAACATCAGATCTACTATTCAGGAAGTGTTTACATTCTATTTCTTTAGGCAGAGTCTGTAATCGGGCCAGGTAGCCTCTAGATTCATCCTTCCTTTGGAAGGTGAGATATCCGGTGAATGCCCATACAGTCAATCTCTGTACGAGAAATATTGTGTTCTCATGAATCTTAGATTCGAGGCGGTTGAGTTGGTTGCTGGTGGAATTCGAATTTGCAGCAGTGTTTTCTTGGTGACAAAGCATCAATGTCTTTCAACGGATTGCGATTGAAGTATGCTCTTGAGGGTAGCTCAAACTATATTGCATGGAAGGACAGGATGGAGGCAGTATTGGATGATAACAGGCTGAAGGAGTTCATAGATACGGATATCCCAAAGCCTACTGATGCTGCTGAGGTGGAAGTTTGGAAAAACAAGACCGCAAAATGTCGAAGGATTCTGTTGGAGGGCGTGAAGGATCACATTGTGTCCAGCCTCCATGGAAAGGCTACTCCATATTTGATGTGGAAATAATTAACAGAATTATTCCAAAGAAAGAGCGATCAGAGGAAGCTGGTGCTCAAAGATAAACTCAGAAACATCAAATGCGAGAAGGGTGACAGTATTCCCAAGTATCTCACGAAGTTCACTCAGTGTCGAGATGAGCTGGGAAGTGTGGGGGTTACTGTCGATGATGAGGACTTGGTGAGATTGGCTCTCCTTGGTCTTCCGAAGAGTTGGCATTCCTATCAGGACTCTGTCAATGGTCGGGAGAAATTGCCAGGATGGGAAAGACTATGGTCAGATCTTGTGCAGGAGGAGATCAGGCGGAGTACCAGGGACGGATCTTCGTCAAAGGGAGCTAATGAAGAGAATTGTGCTTTGGTTGCCAAAGCAAAGAAAGGGAAGAGCAAGAAAGCTTCTCAGTCTGGTGCGAAAGGCAAGAAGCAGGATATGTCCAAGGTGAAGTGTTTTCACTGTCACCAGCACGGACACTATGCCACTAATTGTCCGCAGAAGAAGAAGAACAAGCAGGCTGCTGGATCTTCAGCAGGAGAGGCTCTAGCCTCACAGTTTGAGCTTGATTTTTCATTGATCGCATGCTTGGTTTCAAGTGTGATGGGATCAGTGTGGTTCTTGGACAGTGGTGCGTCTTTTCACATGACGGGAGATAGAGATTTGTTCTCTGATCTGGAGGACAAAGATCTTGGAGTGCACATCGAGATGGGCGATGATGGTAGATACAGTGCGACCGGTATCGGTACCATTTCCTTTGAGAGGGAGTCTGAAAAAACCTTCGTATTGAAGGAAGTCATGCATGTTCCAGGATTGACGAAGAAGACAAGGGGTATGATGTTGTTTTCAGCGAGGGAAAGGCTTTCCTGCGCAGCAAGACAACTGGTGAGACCCGGAAGATAGGGGTTCGAGTGAGGAACCTTTATTAGTTGCATGTAGATGGATGTGCAGCAATGGCGGGCAAGGCAGAAGGATTGGTGAGCCGGGATGATGGCGAGTTGTGGCATAGGAGATTGGGTCACCTTCACCATGGAGCCTTGAAGATACTACAACAGATCACTACAGGGCTTCCTAAAGGCACACTTGCGCAGTCAGATCAGTGCAAGGGGTGTACTTTGGGGAAGTTTGTGAAAGCCACCTTTCACGAGAAGGATAGTCGCGCCACGACGATCCTTGAGAGAATTCACACAGACGTGTGTGGACCTTTCTCAGTTGCTTCGACAGAAAAACACAGGTATTATGTGATTTTTGTTGATGATTTCTCTCGTAAGTGCTGGATCTTCTTCATGCAGAAGAAGAGCGAGACATATTCAAAGTTCTGTGAATTCAAAGCACTAGTCGAGAAGGATTCGGGGAAGAAGGTGAAGGCTCTTAGGAGCGATAATGGTGGTGAATACATATCGGACGAGTTCAAGGATTTCTGTAAGGCAGAAGGGATTCGTAGAGAGCTCATAGCTCCCCATAACCCACAGCAGAACGGGGTAGCTGAGCGGAAGAACAGAACGATTGTGGGTGCTGCACGGGCAGTGTTGCATGATCAGGGCCTACCCCTTCACTTGTGGGCGGAAGCATGCAATACATCAGTTTATGTGCAGAACCGTTGTCCTCATAGGATACTTGGCATGATTACACCTGAGGAGACTTATTCTGGTAAGAAGCCTGATCTTTCTCATTTGAGGATTTTTGGTGCTAACGTTTACATGCATGTGACGAAGGATGCCAGGAAGAAGTTGGAGCCGACCGCAGAGGTTGGGATATTTGTGGGGTACACTGATACGCCCCACAACTATCGTGTGTATTTGCTAGACAGTGGTAAAACTGTTGTGCGACGGGATATAAAATTTCAGGAAGAGAAAGCCATGAAGTGTTCGCTTGAGAGGGAGCTACACTTGCATGCAGATGAGGAGCTATTAGTTCCTAAGGATGAGCTTTAGGACGTGGATCAGCCACAGGACGAGGTTCATGGAGTGGAAGAGACCACTCATGCAGTGCCAACCATCAGAGGGCGAAAGCGCTTGACAGAAGCTGAGCGACTGGCTCAAGATGCAGAAAAAGTTGTAGGACCACCTACAGCCCAACGCAGGCAGAGACAGTCACCTAATCGGTACACTGGATACATGGCTCTGATGAGCAAGTGTGTTGTGACTGAGCCATCCTCTTTCGAGGAAGCTGTGGAGGATCCCGCATGGGTAGACGCCATGGTGGAAGAGTATGATTCTATTGTCAAAAACAGTGCATGGGAGATTGTTCCTAGACCGGAAGGGAAATCAGTGGTGGGTTCAAGATGGATCTACAAGGTCAAGCAGGAAGCTGACGGAGTGTGGAGAAGTACAAGGCAAGATTTGTTGCCCGAGGCTTTTCACAGATAGAAGGGATCGATTATGAGGAGACCTTTGCACTTGTCGCAAGGTATTCTTCCATATGGACGATTCTTGCTCTCTCAGCGCAGATGGGATGACACATTCATCAGATGGATGTGAAGACTGCGTTCCTCAATGGAGTCATTAAGGAGGAGGTGTACATTGAGCAGCCCGAAGGCTTTGAGGTCTTCAGCAGCGAGTCGCATGTGTGCAGGCTCAAGAGAGCGCTGTATGGGTTGAAGCAAGCACCACGTGCTTGGTACACACGGATAGACAGCTATTTCACAGAACTTGGATTCTCCAAGAGCGAGGCGGATCCTAACCTTTACCAGATTGTGGTGGAGGGTAAGTTGCTTATCATTGTACTGTATGTTGATGATTTGATTCTAACGGGTGATGAGCTGTTGATACTGTCATGCAAGAAGGATATTGATACAGAGTTTGAGATGAAGGACTTGGGCCTCCTTCACTATTTCCTAGGATTGGAAATATGGAAGCGCAGTGGTGGACTGTTTGTTTCTCAGGGCAAGTATGCTCGAGAGATACTGGAGAAGTTCAACATGCATGGCTGCAAGCCTGTTGATACTCCTCTTCCTGGAGGTTGGAGGAAGGAGGATGCCACTTCGGGAGAAGAAGTGGATGCCACTGTTTATCGACAATTGGTGGGGTCGCTGATGTATTTGGTCAATACACGACCTGATATATGCTATGCATTTAACCAGCTTTCACAAGCTATGGTTAAGCCTACCAAGCTCTTCTGGAAGGCGGGCAAGCATGTATTGCGCTACTTGAGAGGCACATCGGGATATGGTTTGTGGTACAGATAGGAGGATGAGGTGAAGCTATGTGGCTTCACGGATGCAGATTGGGTAGGGAGCCCAACGGACAGAAAGAGCACATCAGGAGGGGTCTTCAGTATTGGATCGGCAGCAGTTTCTTGGTACAATAGGAAGCAGAGATCCGTGGCACTCAGTTCAGCGGAGGTCGAGTATATGGCAGAAAGTTTGGCTGCATGCGAGGCTATATGGATGAGGAAGATCCTGGTTGGTTTGTTTGGTTCTCATTTGGATCCTACTGTGATTTACTGTGATAACCAGAGTTGCATTAAACTCTCGGCTAATCCTGTATTTCATGATAGATCTAAGCATATTGACATCAGGTACCATCATATCAGAGATTGTGTGCAGTGGAGGATCATGTTGCTTTCATACATTCCAACGGAGGATCAGGATGCTGATATTCTGACGAAGGCTCTCACCAGGAGCAAATTCGAGTACCACCGAGGCAGGATAGGGGTTGCTGATAATCCATATCTTGTCGAGAGGGAGTGTTGAGATTGCAACAAGATGATGGAGCTTAGTGAAAAGAGTCGCCTTCACTAAGTGGGTCCGAAGGCAAATTATGGCGCAAGTTCTATTTTTGATCACAGTGTTGATGATCACAGTGTGGGTGACCATAGTGTGAGTGATCACAGTGTGAGTGATCACAATGTGGGTGACCAAAGCGTGGGTGATCAAAGTCTATTTTTAGACTGGCTGTCAAAAACAGAAAAGTCAAATATTATTGTCTCATAATAATATTTGGACTATAAACTTGATCTTATTCTCTTTGAGCACTTCAGTTTGAGCTACAGATGTGGCCCATGCAGCTGTCAAAAGGAAGTACGCTTTTCTTATGATTCAGTTGAGTTGTTGCATGCATGACTTCATTTAGAACTCAATCAGTTGAGTTTGGTGGAGTTGATTGTGGAGTTGATGGAGTTGTGTTCAGTTTGACTTGGTTAAACTAGTTGTAGTTAGTCTAACTGCAAATAGACTAATGATGAGTTGTTAAACTAATTATTAACTCATAATACAACTATAGAATACATCAGTTAACTCACTTGCATGTCAGTGCATGTTCAGTTCAGCAGGGACAGGTGTTAGAGAATCAGATTGCTATTAGTTGTGACTATAGTTGTGCATCAGATCTTGCACAATCAAGGGATTGAGTATGCCAATGAGTTTTCTCATGTATTTGCCCAGTTTGTAGCTTCTGCTCACGTCTTACACATTGTGAGTGATTCTTTGGAGGTGAAATACGAGTTTGGTAGACCATTCTCATTCATTCTTGAGCAGGTATTGAGCAGTGGAGGCAGGCAAGCAGTGGAATAGATTTGGAGATCAGATCTTAGCTGTATTGTGTGTAACAGGTGGAGCTGGTACTGGATTGCTTGTGATAAGCATTATACTTTGTAATGTTACATGGTCTCAATCATTAATATACAGATAGTGTGGGGTTTTTAGCGAGATGCTTTCCCCGAGTTACATACTGTGTTAATGTGTGAATGCTCTTGATGTTTTATTGTTATTGATGTTGCTATATTGATGATCAACGTAGAGGAGCTTATGTATTGTGTATGTATTCCGTAATAGTACATGATCAGGATAATCTCTGTTGAATATGTGTTAAATTATTCAAAATTTCTACACTTATTGTTACCAATTGTCAACATACCTCGGCTAAGGACCAAATCAGTGCTTAACATTTACTAATAATTAATGGCCAAAATGATGCTCTAATTAATTGACCCCGCACATAGTGACTTGTAAATGGGGCCAACATTGATTTTTTTTCAACTTGTGCTCGTACATACTGAAATTTGACATGGCTATAGTAGTTCATGCAGTGAAGGTGTGGGAGGGTTTCAAGACTCAAATACGACTCACGGAAAGAGTTTTAGAATCAAGGGAGATGGCCCAAATTTCACCATTGTGCTTAATCGTGAACAAGGAGAAAGAGGTATTTTTCAAAGATTTGTCAAATTTGAAAGTGTTATCAATTGATTGTATACTTTATTATTTTTTATTCTCTCTATTGTCTACAACTTTCAGTGAATCAATTTCAAGAGGGCCACATAAGTCTCTTGAGCTCACCACGGTGTGACCTATGAATGGGATGAACGTTGAAATTTTTTCACTTTGTGCTCGTGCGCGGTGAAATTTGACATGGATATGGTAATTACATGCATTGACAGTATGGGAGGGTTTCAAGACTCAAATACGACTCATTGAAATAATTCAACAATAAAACAACAAAATTATAACATAAATGTGAAGCAGATGAAATTATTTATTACTATTTTCCAGTTGTGGGCCTACCCTGGCTAAGGACCAATCCACCACTTAAAATTTACTAATAATTAATGGCTCTAATTATGCTCTAATTAATTGACCTCACAAATAGTGACTTGTGAATGGGGCCAACATTGAAATTTTTTCAGTTTTTGTTCATACGCATTGAAATTTGACATGGCTATAGTAGATGTGTGCATTGACTATGTGGGAGGGTTTCCAGACTCAAATATGACAGAAAACCAAAAACCATAATATATTTCCACATAAAGAAAACAAAAATCATTCTCACTAAAAGTTGTGGATGAAGGTTTGTAAATATTTTCTAAAGAGAACATTAGATTGGAAAAGTAACTAAAACTCAATTGACAAGTATATATGTAATGGAAAAGGTCATGAAATCTGTCTAAAATTAACTAAAAATAATATTGAAGTGACAATGATGCATCTAGCGGTGATGATGTTCAAATCCAACCTAATGATACTAAAATACCTTAAATTTGATGTCATTCAGAAATGAAAAAGTAAAAGGAAATGTTCCAAACTTTAATAAAAAGTATCTTCTTCAAGGAAGAAATGGATTAAAATAAATCATTTTGTTGACGAGTATGATGAGTCCCAGAAGGGAAACCTAGAGTTGACATGCTTGGATCCTTGTGGTAATTATCCAATTATTTATATTGTTGGTGCCAATGACGCATAAACACATAGCATGTATGATGATTTGCATGTTAATATGGTGTATGTAGATGAAGGTGGCAAGCTTATGTAGCACAATCCTTCATTAACTAAAATAAAAGCATCATTATCTTTGAGTGGGTCATATGAATATCATTAAAAACATTACATTGTAGTCACTAGGTGAGGGTTGTATAATTGATCATGTTTAGATGCGACTCCCTTATTCATAGATGGTCATTTTTTCAAGATTAGTATAAAGAAATGTATTCAAATGGGTGATATTTTGGTGTATGACACAAATCTAATTGATTTTTCCGTAAAGGTATGTGTACATGTCCATATTTATTATAAAAACTTGTCTTGCATGTCTAAATATGAGCCATTGAAATTTTCATATACTATGGAAGTGCATGATTGTTTAATAGATATTTCTATGGTTGGAACATTCTATTGGGCACTAATATTTTAAAGTTATGCGGATTTCATGCACAGAAGTCACCATAATCTTCAAGGTGTGAATTTGTCTCCACGTGAAGTGGTTTATGCAAAACAAGTTTTATTAATATCAACTAAAATCATTATGTGTGTGTGTTTATTAAATAATACCTCACCAATGTTTACAACAAAAACAAAGAGAAAATTGAGTAAAAATAAAATTATACTACATTATTTTATCTTCATTTTTGTTGTAAGCATTGTTATTGTTATATATATATATATATATATATTTTTTTTTGTTGTAAGCATTGTTGATGTATTTTTTATTATGATATCTATTAAAAGGTGAGGCATAAGCACTTGAAAGGGAGAATTTGGCCTCTCCATTTTATTGCTATGAATGATGGCATGCATGCCACTTTCTAAAATCATGCAACAAAAGTGATGATGTTGTTGTCATTACTAGTTTAGTTGCCTCTACACAATATGGAACACACAATGCATTACCATAATTGCAACCAAAATGATCACATTGTCACAATATTCATCTTCTTTTCTACGGATTTTTCAATCACATAAGGTCTTAGAACATGATAAGTAGTGAATCTTATGTGTAAGCTCCTTGTTCAAATGAAATTTTCATGGTTTCTTTTGAACTTATTACAATGCATTATGTACCTTATAATATTGTGAAGAATAAGAATTCATTAGATTTCATTGTAGAAGGCTAAGAGGATCATAAAGAGGTTGTTTTATATACATGATAAAACTTTCCTAATAAATATCAGTGAACTTTAGGTTCAAGTGATCATACTCAACCTCGTGGTAAGTGGAGTGTGGGACAACATTTATATTTCAATATTTATGTAATATCCTACAACCTCATGTGATAAGCTCACCTTTCATGGATTTCACATCATTGGCATCCCATCCATTGTTATATAGATTAGGGATAAGGTCTAGTGCACCCCATTTAAAGTTACAAATAGTATACCTTTCATTAATATATGTATATATTGGATAGTGTAATTTGTGGATATAATATACATATATTGGATGGTGTAATTTGTAGATATATGTGTGTGTGTGTGTGTGTGTGTGTGTATATAGACACACACACACACACACACACACACACACACACACACACATATATATATATATAAGAGGTATTCGATTTTGCATGCCAAGGCACAATTCATTGTCCTTCAAGTTTGGAACTCAACTTCGATGAGACTCAAACACTGACAATCATGAGAGGAAGAGGTCCTTGCTCCGCATTTGATTCCCTACAATCGTGAGACAAAGAGGTCCTTGCTCCGCATTTGATTCCCTACAATCGTGAGACAAAGAGGTTGAATTGCACCTGCTCGTTTGAGTGTCACTTCATAGGACACAATGAAAAGCTGAGAGAAAAATGGTAATGTCAATGATACCCTAGAATTTTTGTGAGTATTTTCATACTAATTTTTTTATTGGAATTTGATTGTGATTACAGTCTCTGGTAAAAGAACCCTTTATGCTTTTACCATTCTCGCATAACTCTAGCGGTTTGGGTACTAATTCCTTGTGATCGAATAGCCCATATCCTAGACATATTTGAATCACCCCATTTTGGGACCAGGTGCGAGCAACACAAGAGTGTTGTAATTAATTATCTAAAAGTTTTGGCACTAATCAAGAAATTTGGTACTTGTGGCATCCACTCTTATTTCAATTGACCCCAACACCCTAGACCAAATTCACGTTGGAAATTCAAATTTTCGTTTAGTGGATAACTGGACCCTCGAGAAAAGTTGCAACACTTGGATCCTCTTGGACCCTAAAATTACGAAGAGAGAAAAATTTCAGGGATTTCTATTATAACAAGACATCATTGAACCATTAGTATATAAGCTTAGGTTCCTTTAACATTAAGGCCTAGTTTTTGGCCATATTCACTTGGTTAGTTTCTAATTAAGCCTATGTGCTAAGGTGATTAATGAGGTTTGTGAAACAGATGGTTAATTCTAGCGTAAATAGATATTTTTTGCTACAAGGACATTCACCTTTTACTTTCTGTGATCTCCTCCATCCCTTCTTTTTCCTCCTCTCCTTCTCCTACTTCATGGAGTATTCCACTTGGCAATTTCCACAAACTCAACTTTGATAGTGCCTCTAAAAAAAACCCTGAATGTGTAGGATTTGGAGGGGTTTTCAAGTACCCCATGCCCATATTTTCTTATTGTATGTGGTTTGTTTTATTTTGTGAATTTTATGGAAAATTATATAAGGATATTTATGTTCCTTATATCCTTCACTTGAAAAGAGATAATATGTGTGTAGGATGATATTCAAATGAGAGAAGCTACTACTCTTCAACTTAGAGAAGACTTCAGTCTGGACTTAGATCATGCACTTATGCCACAAAGACTTTTCATTCATTGGAATCTTTCATCTTAGACAATGAATTCAGGACTTGAATATTTTATAACTTTGACCTTTGTTCTCCTTGGATGATTTGATCTGTTCTTGGATGATTACTTAGATAGTGACTTTTCTCCAATTCCAAAAATTCTTGTATCTTCAAGGATGTCTTCCAACCTTGCTCTAATACCTTTCTTATTTTTACATATGCTTCTGAATTGATAATTGTCTTTGATGATTATGATATTTTTGACACCATTATTCATTAATTCCATCATTCAATAATTACACAAAAGACATCAACCATATAGAAATTGAGAAAATTTGATCATAAAGAGACAACCACATAAAGAACATAATATATTTACCCTGGGAAAACCCACAATGGGGAAAAACTAGGCCAACATTTTCCTTAGAGATTTAATGCAAAAAGAGATACATCAAAGTCAATTAACCAGCAAGATGATCAAACACCAAATACCAAGTCATCCCTCCACCAAGCAACCATTATTCACATGAATTCTTTCATAATTATGTCCATAGGACGCCTTCTGATTTTCCTCAAGCTAGCCTCAGATCATGGAAAACATAGTGCCATAGTAGCTCGAATACCCACAGAGAGAAGGCATTATAGGAGGCTCATATTCCACATAAAGTATACTGCCACAGAAACACGCATATCACAGAAGATTGTAGCCTCAATAATTCATCTTCCATAGAAAGATATAGCCTCAAACATCTCTGAATTTCTTCATCACAAAAGAGTCATGAATTTCTTATCAAATGGAGGAGTAATGACACCAATATATAGTGGTTTCCTCATTTGAAAGGGTGTCTCTAAGGGTTGAGCCAGCATGTCTTCTGGAGGGCCAACTTAGTCAACTTGGGGACACAAATATACTTTTAAAAATTCAAATTTCTTTCTTTAAAATGCCCAAATGGGACATGACAAAATAAATTTTCAAGACAAATATGGACAAAGTATCAATATGGAAGTTTCTGATTTGAACTACAAATTTATGGATTTTACCCATGAAGTCTCATGCTAGAGAAAAGGATGAGAATAATTTGCATGCAGAGCATGTGGGTTGCATATAAATGGCCTTTGGTATCCAATCTAGATGAAAATTAGTTACAAACACATCTTTGATGGATGGAAGAATTGTGAGGGATCATCTAATTATTTTTCTAGTTGAGAAAAATTGTGTACAAGTGCCCAAACCCCGAGTTACAATATAGATTTGTGTTTGTGGGTGCTTGTTGGGAAAAGCACAGAGACAGTGAGATAGGAGATCATTTAGGCATTGTTGTGTCAGTGAAGGGACTCATGTTGTGCAAACTAGCTAAGAAAACATCCATGGTATAAATAGGCTCTTAGTTGGGTGGGGTTTGAAGGGAAAGTTGTTGACTTTTTGGTGATGAAGAAGAGTGCCCGTATTTTCCCCATGAGAGAGAGAGAGAGAGAGAGAGAGTTCCCCTAATGGCATCATGGTCTATCTCTTATTCATAAATTTCCAAGGATATTCCACTAGACAATTATTCACAACAAATCTAATAAAAATATATTGAAATCTAAAATCTATACTATGATGGTTAATTTCCTTAGATTTTCCATTTTTATTAAATTATTGTTTTATGCTTATGTAGGCAATATGTAAAAACGTGGAAAATAGAGAAAAAAATAAAAGAAACCACTCACAAACCATAAAAACACTAAGATATGTTCTAGGAAACACTTTTGGGAGAAAACCAAGCTGGAAGGTGAGGTTGCTCTGCTCTCTCTTTCTCTAAGTGGAGTTGGTGAAAATACAAAGGAGTGAGACATGTGGTATATGGGCTGCTACATAACAAAATCCGTTTATATTCTATCCTCTCTCTATCCACTCTTAATTACTCTGCTCTAATGTGGAACAAAATGCACTATAATATAATCAAATCCATTTTCCTCTTATTGACCAAGTTATAACATGTCCTAATAGCAAACTAGAAGTTCAATTTGAACTGTTCAACCCACAATGTGAGTTAAAAATTGAATCTTCTATATTATTATTCATATTTCCCATATGGCTAACCCTTTTTCCATGAGTAACAAGGGTTGATGTGGCATCCTCTCAAATTATGGTGTTCAATCATGACAAATGAAATTCTGGGAGGAATAAATTAATTGGCATGATTCTAGCATCATTTTAAAGGTATTTGAGCATAGAATAGTGCTAGGGAGTATTGCACATAAGTGACAAAGTTTTGCCCCCAAAAAATTTGTTTAAAGCCTTAAACTGGTCCTAGAAGGTTTTTTACCACAATTCTCGAAATTGTGTCCCACCACTAAAATTGCTCCTATAAGTTGACTTCTTTGATTTTTCCATCCTCAAGGCATCAATATGGAAGATAAGCAGTATAATGATCCAATCTGAATCATACTTCCCCATTTTGGGTGGCATTTGTTCCCCAAAAGCCTTTACTAAATGAGGTGAGGAATTTTTTCCTATGCCTTCTCCCTGGAGTAGCATTTAGCCTTGCCTGGAAGTTGTTATTTAAATCTAATATGTCAAAGGTCATGCTACCCCTATCTTATAGTTATGGACAAAGAATATTTTAAGCATGAAAATTTATATTAAAAAACAGAAACTGAATCAATATTACTACTCCCTAATATGCAAACTATAACATGTTTAGCAATATTTTTGTAAATAAATTCGAATTTATAATGATTTTATATAGTCTATATAAAACGTTGATGATTTTAAGGTAAAATATCTTATCCTATAAAATATGGGTTAATTAATTTTAGAAAAAATGGAAATTAATGAATCTTTTTTTTTAAGCATGGAAAATTAGCCCATATGTGAATATTAGACCCTAAAATTTTCCTTGTTTCTAGACCTCTTCTGCAAAATTGTATCCTATGCCAACTATAACTAAGCATCTGGTGTCAAATCCTATATAGAAAATGGTATCTACTCTTCTTCATGATCTATAATGGAAGGCTCATAGAGTTTCAAATTTCCCATATTCACTATTGAGTACATGCACATGTATGTGAGTAGATTAAGTCTATAGGTGTTATCTCCCAACTTTTCCTATATCTTGAAGGGACCATATTGTACAACCTTCATTTTCCTACCAATACCTCATAACCTCTCCTTGTTCAAGTATAACCATACTCTATCTTCTGCCTTGAATAACTTCTCGGTTCTATGCTGATCATGCCTAGCCTTGTACTTTTCCTATGATTTTTTTAGCGTCTCTTGTATTTGTAGATGAATATACTTGATCTTCTCCACAAATTTCTCTACCCCTAAATCATCCCATGTGAGATACTCCCTCACTCCTTGCTTCCCATATGTAATATCCAAAGGTGAAGGTGGAAAATATCCAAAACGAGTTTCAAAATGGGACTTACAAGAAAAAGTGTGGAGTGCTTCATTATAAGAGTGGTGTATATATATCATATTTTCATCCTAACTATTCATATGATTTTTATTATAACCCCTCAAAAGTTGCACCAAATATTTGTTGACTATTTTTGTTTGTCCATATATTTGTGGATGGAATGTTCTTTACCTCTTCAACTTCATCTCCATATTCTCCCATAATGTAGTCCAAAATGTATTGAGAAATATTATGTCCCTATTTGAAATGATACTCCTTGCTATCCCAAAGTTCACCTAGACCTTTTAAAAGAACAGGTTTGTTGCTTCTTACCCAATGATGGTCAGGGAAAATTTTAAGAACCCCCCCTAAATTTATAAATATAATAAATGGGCGAATCTCCATGGTATATAGGAAAAATGGAAGGCGATTTTATCAATAATATAATATGTATATATAATTTTTTGGCGAATCTCTCACCACGCATGGCGAATATTTTACTCAATTATAAAATCTTGTAAGATCTTGGCAAGTCTTTCACTAAATAATAAAACTTTGTATGGATCTAAGACGATAGAATTTCCCCTTTAAATAGTCTATGCTCACATGAATACCATGGTATTACCATGGGTCAATACCATGGGTTATCATAAACTTGGAGCTTAAAAATTACTATTAGTAATTTATAAAAATTAATAAAATTAATAGTTGATTTTAATTTTATTTTTTATTTTAACCAAGGTAAAATGTTTAACCTACATTAAATTACAATATCCATTTTTACTCTTGACCAAGCCCCAAGAGGATCAAATATTTTTTCACTCTATGCTAGTTTGCATATCACGATATTTGATACCTCTCGGGGGTTAGTAGATCCAGAGATGGATCTATGTTGGTTTAATTAATTCCCCCATTTAAATAGGCTACATTCCAGGTGAATACCATGGGTCAATACCATGTGCCATTTTGGTGAATACCATGGGTCAATACCATGTGCCATTTTTATTTTTATTAATTCTAATATTAGGGTTAATAATGGTTTTTTTGCATGGTATTAAAAACAATCTAGTCCATGGTATTTGTCCCATAGTATTTTGCCCATAGGTTTCACCTAAATATAACCCATTTTTTGAGTGTTCGTAAATATAAGGTGACTTATGGAGTAAATATAAAAAAATGTTTTATTTGTTTACCATACCTCTTGTTTATTTATATTTTTATTAATTTACCATACCTCTGTTACAAATATGGTATTTGGCCCATAGGATTCACTTAAATAAAACCTCTTTCTTGAGCCTTCATAAATAGAACGAGGGTTATGGACTAAATATAAAAAGAGGTTTTATTTATTTACCATACATCTAGTTTATTTATATTTTTATTTATTTACCATACCTTTTGAGTAAGTATAAAAAGACGTTTTATTTATTTACCATACCTTCACTTTACTTATATTTTTATTTGTTTACACCAAGTGACTTATGGAGTAAATATAACAAATGTTTTATTTATTTACCATACCTCTTATTTATTTATATTTTTATTAATTTACCATACCTCTTTTATAAATATGGTATTTGGCCCATAGGATTCACTTAAATAAAACCTATTCTTGAAAATGGGCGAATGGATTCACTTAAATAAAACCTATTCTTGAAAATGGGCGAATGGAAGGTTGTAACTCCTAATTTCAAGGGCTAAATTTACCTTTTTTACCCTCTCCCTTAAAATAAGGTGGGCTATTTGAGGTGATTTGTAAAAATGTACAATGATACAAAATATTCGCCCACTAAAAATTTAAAACCCCTTAATTTCGCCAAAGGGCGAACATTCGCCCCTAAAATTATCCTTGATGATGGTCTTTTTATAGGGCATGAGAATGCACATTTTTCTTAACCTTTCAAATATTTTGAACAAATAGTCATGTCCCTTCCTATTTGTTGGTAAGCCTCCCACAGAGTCCATGAAAACACTTTCCTGGTGATGAATGGGTACAGGAAAGGGATGGTATAGACCTTGTTTCCTATTGTTATGCTTGTTAATACTTCAAATCATACATCCTCCTATGAACCTAGCTATATCTTCTTGCATCATGGGCCAACACACATACCTCTGTAAATTGGCCATTATTTTCCCTACACTAAAATTCCCTACAACCTTGGAGGTGTGAGCCTCTTTGATTAGCTACAATTACTCACCTTAGGAACACATAACTTACTTATCCTATATAGTAACCCATTCTGGATATGATATTCAACTTTGTTGTCATCATCATGCACATGAATTTGGCTATGCAACTGTCGAAGCACCCCCTTGAAGTCCTCATCCTATATGTATGCCTTTGTGTATGCATCATGAGTGAAAGGCTTCATGTGCATTAGAGTTTCAAAAGTTATGATCTTTAATCTGGGTGGACTTTAAAGCATGTCAATCAACTTGTTTGTGCTTCCCTTCTTATTCTTGATCACTACATGAAACTTCTATAAAATCCCTATCCACTTGTAATTCTTGGTTTATTGTAACTTATTTTGGGCCTGCAGGTATTATAGTGGTTGATGATCTATGTGGGTGACTATCTCCTTTCCCATCAGCTAGTGTTTCCAGTTTTTTACAGCTTATACCAGGGCATACAAATCCTTGTCATACGTAGGGTAGTTAAGAATTTCCCCACGAAACACTTCATAATGGTAGCATACATGCCTTCCTCCTTGCATCAATACCACTCCCATAACATACCCACTTATATTTGTCTCCACTCTAAAGGATTGTTGCAAGTTTTCTAATGAAAGAAATGATGCTTGACTAGTTTTCTTCTTTAACTCTTCAAAGGACTTCCATTGACCCTTTCCCCATTGGAAACCCTTACCACTCATTGTTGTAGCATGGAGTGGTGCTACTGCTGCTGAAAATAAGGCAATGAATTTTCTTAGGTACTGTGTTGCCCCAAAAAAACTCCTAACCTCAAAAATAATGGTAGACATTACCACTTCATGATGGCCTTCATCTTGGAAATATCTATATTCAGCTCTCTTCCACCAATCACATATCTTAAATACACAAAAGACTTTTATACAAACTCACATTTATTGAAAAAAGTTGTTGCATCTTCAATGTCTCTAGCACATGTATTAAATATGATATGTCCTCCTCCTAGGTACCACTATATACTACTATATCATTTGAATACACAATAACAAATGAATTTAAATATGGACACAATAGATCATTCATTAACCTCGTGAATGTAACTAGTGCATTGCATAAACCAAATGGAATGACTACCCACTCATACAAACCTTGTATGGTTTTTAAGGTGTTTTTCTAGGCATCTTCTTCTATGAATCAAACCTAGTGATACCCTTACTATAAGTCCATCTTGGTGAAGTGTTTTGCTTGCTACAACTAATTCAACGAATCATATATCCTTTGAAAGGGGTACATGTTCTTGAGTATTATTTTTGTTCAATGCCCTGTAATCAATGCACATTTGCTAAGTCCCATCCTTCTTAGGCCCTATTATGATGGGTGATGCATATGATGAGGTACTTGGTCGAATAACACCTTGCTCCAATAACTACTTCTTCAACTCATGTGCTTATATTAAAAACTACCTATACATCCCAATGTTTGGCAACAAAGAGTCTAGAAATAGTTGGATCCCATCCTCCACTTCCTTTTAGTGGTAGCCCTTTAGCTCCTAGAACACTCCCTTGAGTGCCTTTATTAGCTCACCTAGTTTTTGCCTATGTTCTTGTTGTAGCAGCTATAACCACCCTCCAAAATGTTTCCTTCACTTCATTTTGGAGCCTCCCTCCTTAAATATTAGAAGCTTCTCTTGCACTGCTCAGGTACTTGTGCTTTCATTTGCATTTATCTTTTGCTTTACAACTTGTGTCACTTACTTGCTTTTGCTTTCTAACCACAAGCTGACCCCCCGTGACTTGGTTGCATCTGGCTCTTGCACTGCCTTGGAAATTACGCAGTCCTAGAGGGAATTTAACCTTGCTCTTAGGAATTGCGCAGTGCAGCCCAGCAGTGAGCCTTGCTCTCAAGAATTGCGTAGATCAACCCAGCAGTGAGCTTCAGCTCCAGAACTATGCAAACCAATTTGATAGCTTATCTTCAGCTGAGAAACTGCGCAGAGCATGAGAGGCAGCTAGAACCACTCGACCACGGAATTGCGCAGAAGCATTCCCTCAGCTGTTGCCCGATGCATGTGCTAGCAGGTTGCCCAGTTCCCTCCAAAACTGTGCAATTTATCCATGCATGCATGGCAGCCTTTCCCAAAAAAAAATAAAAAAGAATCCCTAAAAAATAGGGATCTATTTTTAGCATTGGTAGTTACTATTGAGTTAATTTTAGAAAATTGTCACCACTAGTTGCTTTTTCCTAGATTTTTGGCATGCGCATCATAAACCCTAAATCGATAAAATATATTTAATGGACACCACCAGAGCTCATTTTCACATTCGATCTTGGAACTCTAGCATTCCTGAGGCATCTAGGAAGCTTCGGCATGATCGGCACAGCTTTTCCAGGTAAGTTTTCCTTTTCAAGTATTTTGCTTCTTTTTTGTCGCTTTTGTTTCATTAGCTTGTGTGAGTGTTGTTTTGCATATTTTATTGAACAATTGTTGTTGTTTTAGTTTATTTTAAAATGTAGAAGTGATTTTTCAAGTTTTACATTGCCTTTCTTAAGCGTTGCATGCATTACCATGTTTTTTCACTAACAATTGTTGTTGCGGTGACTCTCCCCACAAGCTTCGTTGTTCATCCATTTGACTAATTTATGCACTTTCTTTTATTTCATGAATGACCATTTACTCAAATCTGCACTATCCTTCATTCATGCATTCAGATCTACTCGTTTTCAAGTTTCCCTTGGGCAAATTTGGGTTGTCTTGGCTCAGATCTAGCTCTTTCCGGCATGCATTGCGCATTTATGGAACTTAAGGCTCTGCCTTGCCTCCAGGAATTGCGCAGAGGTTTTCAGTCATTAGCTCTCGCTACACTCTGCGTAGTTCCACGAGTCAATCCCAAGTCCTTCCCTCTAGGATTGCGCAATGCAAAATCTCAGCCAGCATCAAACCATACTGAACTACGCATTGTGCAGTTCTAGTACACAGCAAGCCACACTCGACTACACTCTGCACAGTTCCAGTCATCAGTACCTCTCACTGGCATCTGGGGCTACGTAATGTGCAAATCCAACTGACAGTCCCTCACTTATGAGAGTCACAACTGTTCAATCTTACCCAGCATTTGCCCAGTTTGTTGCATGATCGATCCTTGAAGTGGTTTATGTTTTTAAGCTGACATTTTCTTTCTGTGAGTGTTCGCTCTATCTCTAAGTACATTAATTGTTGAGCAGCTTCTCAGCAGTACAGGTGGCATGGTTTCCCAGAGAGCTGGATCAAAGGTTATTGTAGAGAGCAACACTGGAGATGTAGTTTAACAGGTGCCAATGAACTTTCCCATCTATGTAGACACGCAATTGTTCGTAGAGAAGGAAATGAAGATCACATGGCAAGAAATAAAGGACATATTTATAGGTAGCTTCAAGGAAGATTTGGAATATTGACAGGTCTATGTCAACATTCACAAGTTAGGCTTGTATAGGGTTGCATGCAGGTACCTCGCCTTCTCGTGCACAGATATCATTCACTGGATTGTCTCACATACCGATCCCAAGACGATGACACTAAGAAGTACCAGTGGAACATAGCTTTCCACCTTTAGGTCGGAAAACTACCATTAGATGTATCACTTTCCATAGTCGGTGAACTACATGGATGCATTGTTCTACACTCCCAACAGCAATGTGAACACTAGAGACATCATGAAGCATTGGGTAAAATATCCATCAAAGTTCAGAGTGACACCCAACCAGGTCTACAAGACGAAGTCACTCAGGAAGGCTTACCAACTCTTGGTCATCTTTGCATGTCGCTTGTATGGTCAAGAGAGCACGGAGACCTTTCCGCAGAGTTGGGTGGTTATGTTGGATTAGTTGGAAAATGAAGGAAGGCCATTCAACTGGTCTGACATGTTGGATCTTCAGCTGAAAGTGCATGTGTCTAATGCCCGGAGTCCACCTAAGGATGAGCAAGCAAGATTCTTTATGTCCACGTACCTTCTTGATGCAATCTATGCCCAGCAGCAGTTCCCTGGCATGGGTTGGACATGGACACCATCAGAGGATGTTGTGAACATCTATTGCAATTTTCTCTCTAAGTGTAGTTATCGAGGAGTCATGGCAAGGCTTTCTGACCACTTCATCACCCCGTTGTACAAGATGATATTCGAATAGGATCCACCTTGCATGTCCCAAGAAGTGATGCATGCATTGCTTAACATTGCAGATTGGTATGCCTCACTCGGTGGCACCTTCGTCAGGATGTTTGGTGCGGAGAAGCCTCTGCATGACCTACCGAGGTTTTCCACGGACAATTTGTTCATGAAAGAGTTTGTGTATCACATCTCCACAGGGTTATCAGCAAGACTGCACAGGAGGAAGAAGGCACCATGGCCTACTCTTCCTTTGCGAATTGGGTTGTACAAGATTTATACCTTGAAGGATGTGAATGTCAAGGTCCAGGACTTGAAGAATTTTGGGTTCGATGCCAAGATTTCAATCCGTATGATCCCCACTACAAATGCAAGAACCATTGTGCGAAGGTGCATTACCCATGGATCCACGGGGCATGTCATTGGCCAGAGGAAGATCCTTGGAGGTATTGCTACAACTCCTCTAGGCTTAATGAATCGGTCAGCATGGTTGTAGAATGGAAAGCGGCACTTCAGGCAGCAGCACCATAGCAAGTAACAAAAACAACAACATGTAGGTTTTAACCCCGTACAGAAATTACTTGCATACAAATTCTACGAACAGAAAATAAACAATGCGAGAGCATAACAGTACATAAAACACATACACAGATATTTTCCCCTGGATCCCAAAACTGGGACTACTAGCTTGATTTTTCATTATTTTCCTTTCAATGTTACAATACATATATATACATGCCGAAGCATCCAATACCATGGACCGAAAACCATCGCGCCCAAAACCATGTGTGAAAACCATGCACAAAACCATAGGTAGGTTCGCCCCACCTAATATAGGGTCCAAAAAAAAATTCCCTAGGGCGTTGCCTCAGACCCCGTAGAGGGGGGCTACCCACCCCTCTCAAACCCCCTCTGACCCCCTCACTACACAATCGGCACAACAAAGGGGGGTTTCCGCCCCCCCTCTAACCCCCCGGTTAACTAGGTGGGCTAGTCATGGAGAGAATATAACACAACCCAACATTCTCCCACTTGTTGTTTTCTTTCCACAGGGGGCCACAAGAGAGCTTAGTCATTTATCCAGCCCTACAATGCCCATTGTTTCTCTACACCAAGAGAACTTCCTAGAGCTCACAGATTTTTTCAATGCATCTACAGTATTCTTCAAAGTGTCCACCTTTACTAGCAACACCTTTTTGTCTTCTATCATATCCCTCACAAAGTGATACTCAACATCAATGTGCTTTGTCTTTGAATGGTAAGCAGGGTTCTTTACCAAGTAAATTGCACTTTGGCTATCGTAGTCTATCCTTATAACTCCCTATACTAACCCCATACTTGAACACAATATCTGCAACCAAACTGCTTCCTTGCTTGCATGAGTGGTTGTCATGTATTCTGCCTCTGTAGTTGATAGTGCCACTACAGATTGTTTCTTACTCATCCAACTAACTGCACCTCTGAATAGGTTAAACACATACCCACTTGTAGATATTCTCTAATCCAAATCTCCAGCCTAGTCTGCATCAACAAAGCCACGAATATCCAAAACTTTGTCGAATCCTGATCTTCCTTGGTAGAACAAACCCTAATCACTAGTGCCATGCAAATACCTGAAAACCCGCTTCATTGTTGTCCAATGCTCCTTCCCTGGTTTTGACATAAACTTGCTCAATACTCCCACTGCATGTGCAATGTCTGGTCTAGTACAGATGATTGCATACATCAGGCTATCGATTGAACTTTCATATGGAACACGGGACATGTCCTCTTCCTCTTCTTGTGTCTTTGTACATTGTTCAGTAGATAAATTTACACCTACAAGAATAGGAACCTTCACCAATTTACTATCCTGCATATTAAACCTCTGCAATATTGTCTCGACGTACTTCTTCTGGTTTAACCAGAGCTTCCTCTTTGCCCGATTTCTTTTAATTTCCATGCCCAAAATATAGTTTGCAACACCAAGACATTTCATGTCGAATTTGGAGGACAATTGAGTCTTCAAATCCTGGATAATTTCTTTGTCATTTCCAACCAGCAACATGTCATCCACATACAAGACCAGATAAATAACACGGTCACCAATTAATTTAAAATACACATAGTGATCTGCTTTGCTTCTGGTGAAGCCAAGTCCCCGTATAAATGTATCAAATTTCTGATACCACATCCTTGGTGACTGTTTTAGCCCATACAGAGATTTCTTTAACTTGCATACTAGTTCTTTCTTACCCTTCACTGCAAAGCCTTCAGGTTGCTTCATGTAGATCTCCTCTTCCAGATCCCCGTGGAGAAATGTTGTCTTTACATCCCTCTATTCTACCTCAAAATCAAAAGCAGTAGCAACAGATAAAAGTAATCTAATAGAAGCTACCTTGGCAACAGGAGAAAAAATATCACCAAAATCAATTCCCGGCACCTGGGAATAACCTTTTGCTACCAACTGAGCTTTATATTTCTCCACCTTTCCTTCTACATTTGTCTTCTTCTTGAACACCCATTTGTTACCAATGGGTTTCCTTCCAGCCAGCAACTCCACCAGATCCTAAGCCTCATTTTTGTGCAAAGATTCCATTTCATCAACCATGGCCTCTTTCCAGAGTTTTCCATCCTATGAATCTACTGCTTGCTTCACAGTTCTGGGATCATCATATGTAATAGATAAAGCAAAATGTGAACAAAAAGAAGATGGACTATACCTTTCTGGTTGCCTTCTTTCTCGAACTGATCTTCTCACAACCGGAGTTTGTGGCTCTTCATCTTCTGATTCCTCTTCTGTTGTAGAGTCTGGTTCTTCCTCCTTTAGCTCAAACTCTATCTTCTTAGGTTCCTTTGATGGGACTTCATGTTTAATAACATTTTTCACCTCTTTGAACACCACATATCGGTTGTACACAACCTTCCTTGTTACTGGGTTCCAAAGCTTATAACCATTTAAACCATCCTTATACCCAATAAAGATGCACTTTTCAGATTTACTATCCAACTTTGTTCTTTTCTCCTTTGGAACATGTACATATGCATCCCATCCAAATACCGTCAGATGTGAAAGAGAGGATTTCTTACCAGTCCATACCTCTTGTGGAGTCTTATCCTCCAACATTGATGAAGACGATCTGTTGACTAGGTAACATGTTGTCTCCACTGCCTCTGCCCAGAATTCTTATCCTAACCCGGCACCATTGAGCATGCTTCTTTCCCTTTCCATCAACGTCTTGTTCATTCTTTATGAAACTCCAATTTTCTTAGGTGTGTATGGAGTAGTCTTCTGTCGTGCTATACCACACTTCTTACAGAATTATTCAAATTCCTTGCTGCAAAACTCTCCACCGTTATCTGTCCTCAACACCTTTATCTTCTTCTTTGTTTGGTTTTCCACCAGAGCCTTAAATTTTTTAAACCTGTTAAAGAATTCAGATTTCTTCTAGAGGAAATATATCCATGTATTTCCTTGAGAATCCATCTATAAATGATGCATAGTACATAGACTTACCCAGTGATGGAACCTTCACAGGTCCAAACACATCACTGTGCACAAGCTCTAATATTTATTTCGCCCTCTTACTACCAGAGGGGAAACTCACCCGATTCTACTTCCCATATACACAATTTTCACAGAAATCAAAATCCAGAGAGCTATTAGTCATACCTTCTACCATACATTTACCATGAAGTATTCAAAGACCCTTCTCTCCAATATGTCCAAGCCTTTGATGCCATAGCATGGTCTTTTCTCCAGGGACAACTAGATTTTTTGCTCCACTTTCAGGAACACCCGGAAGTGTTCTAACCCTTCCACCTTGCAACTTCAACTTTACTTTTCCACGACCAACGATTCTAGCCTTCCTATCATCCCCTAAGAAGACATCACCACCATCATATTTCTTATACTTGCAGAACCACTCTCTATGGGGAGTGAAGTGAAAGGATGCACCTGAGTCAATCAACCATGCCTCATGATCTACATGTGTACTTGAAGGAGCCAAGTACACATCCCCACCTTCATCTAAGGTGGTTTTCGCCTCTACAGAAGGAGCATCATCAGATCCCTTTCCTTTCTCGAGAGCTTTAGATTTACAATCCCTTTTGTAGTGCCCTTCCTTTCCGCATTTCCAGCATATCACCTTTATAGGTTTTCCTGGAGGTTTAGATCTCCCTCTGGATTTAGATCTCCCACTCGATGAATTATTTGTGTTTCTGTTTTGGGACCGTCCTCGTACAGACAAGGAATCACCATTCTGACTCTCCAGTAAGGATGGGACGATTTCATCAAACTGAAAGGCAGTTTCATTGCTACCTATTGCAATAACAATATTATCCCACGAATTTGGTAGAGAACACAACAAATGGATGCACTTATCTTCATCTAAAATTATCAACAGATAATAACTGACTTACCATAGTATTAAATGCATTCAGATGCTCTGTCACCGAGTCTCCATATTTCATCCTCAGGTTATACAGCTTTTTCCGTAGGAACAGTTTGTTCACCAGAGACTTAGATTGTTACAAAGTCCCTAACTTGTCCCACAAAACCTTCATCGTAGCTTCCCTTAATACATTCAACAATACTGAATCTGAGACACACAATCATATTGTTCTCTTGGCCTTCCGGTCCAACTTCTTCCATTTTTCATCAGACACTCCTATTATTTAGTACCCGGATCTACCATGATCCACTGATCTTTATCCGCCAACAGATCCTCCATCTTGAGTTTCCACAACTCAAAACCCTGACCATTAAATGTCTTGATCTCTATCTTTCCATTGCTCGCCATCTTCTTTCACCACCAGAATCGATCCTGTAGGCCCGAGCGAAACCCCTCATCAACAAAGGTGTCCCCCTGAAGCCAAAACAACTCTGATACCAAATGTAGGTTTTAACCCCGTACAGAAATTACCTGCATACGAATTCTAAGAATAGAAAATAAACAATGTGACAGCATAACACATGAAACACATATACACAGAGATTTTCCCCTAGATCCCAAAACAGGTACTACCAGCTTGATTTTTCATTATGTTCCTTTCAATGTTACAATACATATATATACATGTTGAAGTATCCAATACCATGGACCGAAAACCATCGTGCCCAAAACCATGTGTGAAAACCATGCACAAAACCATAGGTAGGTTTGCCCCACCTAATATAGTGTCCCAAAAAAGTTTCCTCGGGGCACTGCCCCAGACCCTGTAGAGGGGGGATACCTACCCCCCTCAAACCCCCTGTGACCCCCCCGCTACACAATCGGCGCAACAAAGGGGGGGCTCCGCCCCCCCTCTAACCCCCCGGTTAACTAGGTGGGCTAGTCGTGGAAACAATAGAACACAACCCAACACAATAGTGAGCAGCAAACCAGTGCAAGACAAAGGCAAGAGGAATATTGTCGAGAGCATAGAGGTTGAGCAAAGCTACAAGTTCAGAGAAGATCCTCTTGTTGATAAAGTAGCTTTGGAGATAGAGGCAAAGAGGCAACAACGCAAAAGGGGAGTAGAACGGAGGAAGAGAGAGAAGCAAAGGTTGGAAGATATGGAGAGGAAGTTGAAGGAAATAGAAAAGAACTTGGAATCAGAGCAAGAGCTTAGGAAGAGAGAAAGAGAAGAAAATAAGAAATAGGAACAGGAGGAAAGACAAGGCACACTGACAGAGAAAAATGCGCCTATACAGGTTGAAGAAGTAGAGAAGACAGTAGATGAAGAAGAGGGTGAGCAGGTGTAGGTTTGGTAATTTGCTCAGCAGGTTGAGTAGATGCTTAAGGAAACAAACATGGAGACAGAATAGGAGCCACGGGACCAAGACACTAGTCTCATGCCAAGAGCATTTGAGGTCGCACCATAGTCTCTGCAACCTCCAAAATCATAATTGGTCCTAAGTGAGCAAGGAGAGGTTTTTATCCTTGATGATGATCCGAAGATGGATGTGTATAATTTGTCATTCAACAAGTCACAACACAAGATTGTAAAGGCACGAAGAAAGAAGCTCCTGGATGATCACACATCACCTGCACAAATAGAGGAAAAAGGTGATCGTGTCAGATGTCAAAAAACATCCAGATACCATGGTCAAGGCTTCTAGGGCTTATGCAGAATCCACGAGTATGATAGTCAAGTTCTTGATAGCATAGAATGATTGGATAGTGAAGGACTTGCAAGAGGCCAGGTAGAGAATAGAGGAGTCTGTAGGATCCACTATGAAAGAAATGAAGAAAGCAAAACTTGCAAAGATATCAACTTTGGAGACCACCATGCGGACTATGTATAGCAGATTTTTCACCATCCACAAAGCGGTTGTCCATCTATATGCTTTTCAGTAGCAATGCGCGAAGGCAGCCCAAACTCTCAAAGACATCCACGATGTTATTTCGCATGTACAGGAGTGGACAATGAGGTACAAGGGAGCCATGCTTTACTTGCACAAGATGATTAATCTGCAGGCCAGACAATGCACGGATTCGGATTTTGATCTGAAACTATGAGCAGCTCCCTCCACTCATCACCAGCATTGAGGCTTCCTATGCACGGTTGTACAAGAGTTTGGATGTCATAGTGAGGACACACAGGATCCCTTCGATCAAAACCCTCACTCAAGCCATGAGGAAGAACCAAGTCATCCTAGAGATCGATAGCTACATAGAGTAGTTGATGTGTAAAGCCACCAGTGATGACTTGCAGTTGAGCATAGAGAACATGCAGAAGTACATCGGTGGTCCAGCCACACTCAGGACAATGTTGCACATGCTTCAAGATGAGTTGGACAAAGGTTTCAAAACCATATACCCGAAAGCCATGGAGGCAAGAGTCCGCTTCGATAAAGACATCACAAAATAGTACGGGGACACAATAGCGTAGTAGTAAGCTTGATAATCGTTTGTCACCGAAGACCACCATGAGGAGGTTACCAAGTTGGTCTTTCCCCAAGACCCTGAGTGATGTTGTTTGTCTTGTTAGGCTGACTCAAGCCTATTTTTTCCCACATGGGTATATGTGGAAATTGTATTATTGTAAATATGTTGTAAGTAAAATTCCAAGTGTCACTAATGGAATGTGAACATTCACTATGTAATGTGAAGAGTCATGAGGGTAGTCCAAGAGTCAAAGTGGAATGTCAAGGGTCAAACCACCCTTTGTCATATATAGAACCTCATAACTCATAGTACTGGATTTTGGAAGCCAAAATTTTGTCTAGGAATTACTTACAGAAGGCTTGGAGAGTATTGTGATGAGACTTGGCTTCTCCACATTGTAGAGCGAGTACATCTCTTTGGAGGAGCAGGCAGTGTTGACTGTAATGTTCCACTATTGGGACTAGTGGTTGTCAATGGTGTATGTATGGATATAACTTTCACTTAATAATATATAACAAAGCCAACATGTTTTCATGCATATGTTGTTATTGTAGTTGGACTATTCTGGTTGCTTTAACAACTTATGTTATTTAACTTACGCATTTGTGTATGAACTATTTTGTATGCAATTTTATGAATCTTGTTGCTGACATGTTGTTGGTTTAACCCGTCACTTTCGTTTGTGGACTATTCTTCTTTCCATCTTGTGATGTCATTTCGCGCGTGTGTTCCTTTCAGGCTGGATACTATTACAGGCTTCTAAGGGACACGCTTCATTTTCCCCTTCGTGTGTTAGAACTCCCATACATCCCATACATCTCACTTGACTCGCTGCAAGGTCACACACTTGCCTCTGAAAAAGTTATCATGCTTACCTCTGTGCACTACCACAGTCAAGGCATTACTTTACTACCCACTTCTGGGACTCCTACTCTAAACGGTCTGAGGTCTAATTGTGACTTCTTACCATGGAGATCCCATGACATATTGGCGGGTCCAGCACCATCAACATTTCTAGTGCTACAAGGAGGGTCAGATGACAAGTTGAGCCCTAAAATTATGTTTTGAATCTCTGCACATCATTCATGACTTACATTACAATCTCAACTCCAACATGTTTTTCTCATGCACATGATTTCGAAGTGTTATAGGACGTCATTGATGACTTGTCACAAATTAAGTATGACAGTGAAGGTAGAGCAGCTTTGCTAAGGCACGGAGTTGCCTTCGCAGGCTTCTATGATAGGAGTGAATTCCCCTCAGACGACATTGCCTGTGGGATGTTTACTTACACGCTCGATGGACATGCTGACCAATGGTGTCACACATTTCCCACAACATCTATTCACTCGTATGATCACATGATCAGAGAGTTAATGCATGTGTTCTATCATTATGACAAAAAATCACTTAACAAAAAAATTATGGAATAACGAGAAGCACTTGATGAATCTATTGTGCAATTTTGGGTGCGCTTCTTGAACATTGCTTTTGGAAGCCCTAAAGATGAAATTGATTGGAAATATCTCAAAGAAATATTTTAGTATCTTCTTCACATATCTAAAAATCCTCACGAGTTAGAATAATTCGAACCCCTCCTAGCATACCTTGGTGTTAGAGCTTCCAAATCTAAGACGGACAAGGTTGTTATCACAAGTGACCCTCCGTCCTCTTCTCATCAAATATATCTAGCTCTGCAGGACAAGGTGGGAGAAGTTGTGAACCCATTTGTTGAACTATCACATCCTCCCACCCTACTTGCTCTAAACATCTGAGCATATTTGGACTGCAACCCTGATGTTTGTCACGAGGTCTTGTCTTCTCAACCTATGTCCTCTTGTTCCTTTGATTCTCTAGATTGTACTATGTTTTGGTCACCCGTTCTGGACTCCACCTTTGTTGTTCACGAGGATCAAGTTGTCGAAGGACTTGGTGTTCAGCAGCCAACCTACGCTGTAATGTTTTATGAGTATGTGTGGGAATCTGAAGAAGAACCGGCGGTGAAGGATGACCTCCTTCTGTCTGCACCTCATCTGCTTTTTCCTGACATCTTTTTTTATTCTTCCATTTCTGATTTCTCTTGTGAAAATTCATTCCTGGATGTTTCTACTTCTGATCATTCACAGGACGCATAGGATGTCAGTCTGTCATTTGATTACGGATAGGACAAATATTTCTTTTTAAATCCACCCAATATGCCATCTTTTATTTCTGGAAATTCAGAGGGTGAAAATTTTTGTTTCTCATCAACCCCTTCGTACGATTCATCAGATCATGAGGATTCCAATGTACATATAGAATTTTTTGATCATGGTTGTCGTGATCCCTTCACTCACTCATTTGATCATGATGTTGATTCAATTGCTATTGATCTTTCCAAGCCACCGGTCTTTGATGATCTACCCATTGATGAAGTGGAAACCCCTCAAGTTATCGAGGAACTTCAACCCGAGCTAATGGTTATGTCAGGTTCTCATAGTCTTGAGGTCAATTCCACTCCCGATCAAAAATCTTTTGAAACACCCCAGGCTCCTCATCACTCTCTTGTTTGCATTGAAAACCAATCTGATCCATAGATTTCACTTCCTCCACCAGAATCACACGATCTGATCGCTCACGCATTGGAGGAGTCATACGTAGCAATTCATGTTTCTAAGTGAATGTTTTCTTCTTTCTGCATGTTTGCTCATTTGTCCAGATCAAAAGAGTGTGCATGTTCATCGTCTGCACACAGTGCGATGCTTCGCCATGGTACGTTCATAGAGTGTTTGTCTTGCACTTTTACTCTTTTCTTTTTTGTGGACGCATTTAAACTTTGAGCTTGTTGGTCTTAATTTGTGTATCTTTCTTGCTTGTTGGTTTACCTGAATATATTTCTTGTCGACCATGCCTTCACCAACATGGGCCAACCAATGCGTCGGTGGCTACATTGGAAGTATCACTTTACGTGAGTAGGCCCATGCACTATTTAGCTTAGGAGTAGGAGTAGTGTTTTCTTTCTTGTTTTCTTTTCATTCATGTTTTTATTTGCTTTCATTTTACTTCTATCCTTTGCTTGCTTCTTTGTTTGCTTTTTATGCACCTGTAGGATTAGTTTCTCATGAAATTGTGTTTGGCTCTTGAGACAAGCAGGGTGAAATACAAGAGGACTTATACAACTATCAACATTTGGTTATCTTTTATCCCCTCTCTTTATGAAGAGATTGCATTCTTTAGTCAATGATGCCCTGATGGAAAATATGTTTTGTTTAGAGTGAGTCTTGGTGACAACACAACGCTTACACTTTTAACTAGTACCGCCTACTCTAATCGGTTTTTCTATTTTCGGTTAACCCTTATCAACTCGGTCAAGTAGAGTAAGGTGACGGGGGGAACCTTAATAAGTATGTCAGAGTTATATATAACACACTTCTCTAAAGGGACAACCTCTTCTTCTCTCAATAAGTCAGGATCCCTCTTCTTACTCATGAAATAAATAAGTGTCTATGCACAGTTCTATGGAAATGAAAAATGAAAAAATAAATAAAGGAAAAAGAAGAGAAAGGCTTCCTGCACAGAGAGGTGAAGCAAGTAACTTCGTCAGGGTACTATCCAGGCTCGCTAGTAGCGGAGCGATGCTTCTGTTCTTGAAGTGACTATGTCGGGTACTATCCAGGCTTGCTGGCAGTGGAGCAACACCAGAGATGAAACTAAAACTCTGACAGTCTACGTTACTTATGTATCAATATACTCCTCATCCCCAATCAAAATATCTTAGTTGACTTGGCTTGGTATGTTTGTTGACCGATCAAGAGAATGGCAGGGACTATATCTTTAACTCAAGCTAGTGAGGAAGCCATGACGATCAAAGAATCGAATAATACTTCCAGAGGAGTTAGACTCGCTTTACACGATACAAGGTCCATACAGAGAGTTGGAGTTCTACCAATATTTCAACAATGTTGTAGCAGCTACAAGCACCCTCCAAAATTTTTCCTTTGCTTCATTTTGGAGCTTCCCTCCTTAAATCTTAAAAGATTCCCTTGCACTGCTCATGTACTTGTGCTTTCATTTGCATTTATCTTTCGCTTTACAGCTTTTGTCACTTACTTTCTTTGTTGTCTAACCACAAGTTGACCCCCCATGACTTGGTTGCATTTGGTTCTTGCACTGCCTTGGAAAATTTTGCAGTCCTAGACGGCATCCATCCTTGCTCTCATGAATTGCGCAATGCAACCCAGCAGTGAGCCTTGCTCTCAAGAATTGCGTAAATGAGCCCAACAGTGAGCTTCGGCTCCAGAATTGCGCAAACCCAGCTGACAGCTTGTCTTTAGCTCGGAAAATGCACAGAGCATGAGAGGCATTGAGAGCCACTTAGCCTAGGAATTGTACAGAAGCATTCCCTCAGCTGTTTCCTGATGCATGTGTCGATAGGTTGCTTGGTTCCACCTAGAACTGCGCAATTTCTCCATGCATGGATGATAGCCTTTCCTAAAAAAGAAAAAGAATAAAAAACAAAAAACGTCCCTAGAAAATAGGGATCTATTTTTAGCATTGGGAGTTACTCTTGAGTTAATTTTAGAAAATTGCTGGCACTTGTCACTTTTTCCTAGATTTTTGGCATGCATGTCATAACCTTAAATCGATCAATCTATTTAATGGATGCAGCCAGAGCTCATTTTCACATTCGATCGACACAACTTTTATGGGTAAATTTATATTTTCAAGTCTTTTACTGCTTTCTATGTCACTTTTGTTTCCTTGGCTTGTGTGAGTGTTGTTTTTCATGTTTTATTGAACAATCGATGTAGTTTTAGTTTGTTTTAACTTATAGAAGTGTTGTTTCAAGTTTTGAATTTCCTTTCTTAAGCACCGCATGCATAACCAGTTTTTGCACTAGAAGTCGTCGTTACGGCGACTCTCCCCACAAGCTTTGTTGTTTGTCCATTTGACTGATTTCTACACTTTCTTTGATTTCATGCATGACCATTCACTCATATCTGCACCATCCTTCACTCATGCATTCAGATCTACTCATTTTCAAGTTTCCCTTAGGCAGATCTGGGCTACCTTGGCTCAGATCTAGCTCTTCTCGGCATGCACTGCGCATTTTTGGAACTCAAGGCTCTACCTTGGCTCTAGGAATTGCATAGAGGTTGTCAGTCACTGGCTCCACCTGCGCTCTCCGTAGTTCCAAGAATCATTCTTGATTCTTTCCCACTGGGATTGTGCAATGCGCAGTCCCAACTGGCATCAAGCTAGACTGAACTGTGCATTGCATACTTCTAGTCCACAACAAGCCACACTTGACTATGCTTTGCATAGTTCCAGTCCTTAGTACCTCTCATTAGCAATTGGGACTACGCAATTCACAGATCTAACTGACAATCCCTCACCTGTGAGAGTCACAACTATGCAATATCACGTAGCAGTTTCCCAATTTGTTGCATGATCGAGCCTTGAAGTGCTTTGTGTTTTTAAGCTGACATTTGTGTGTTGTTAGTGTCCGCTCTATCTCCAGGTAAATTAGTTGTTGAGCGGCTTCTCAGTAGTACAAGCTAGTATGGTTTCCAAGAGAGCTGGAACAAAGGATATTGTAGAGAGAAGCACTGGAGATGTAGTTTAATAGGTGCCAATGAATTTTCCCATCTATGTAGACACACAGATGTTCGTAGAGAAGGACATGAAGATCACATGGAAAGAAATAAAGGACATATTTATAGGTAGCTACAAGGAATATCTAGAAGTTCGACAGGTCTATGTCAACATTCACAAGTCAGGCTTGTACAGGGTTGCATGTAGGTACCTGACCTTCCCATGTGCGAATATCATTTACTGGGTTGTCTCACATAACAATCCTGAGACGATGACACTGAGCAGTACCAGTGGAACATAGCTTGCCACCTTTAGGTCAGAAAACTACCATTAGATGTATCACTTTTCGTAGCCAATGAACTACATGGATACATTGTTCTACACTCCGAACAACAATGTGAACATTAGAGACATCATGAAGCATTAGGTAAAAGAGTCATCGAAGTTCAAAGTGAAACCCAACTAGGTCTACAAGACAAAGTTACACAAGAAGTCTTATCAACTCTTGGTCATATTTGCATGCTGCTTGTATGGTCAAGAGGGCACGGAGACCTTTCAACAGAGTTGGGTCATTATGTTGGATCAGTTGGAAAATGAAGGAAGGTCATTCAACTAGTCAAACATGTTGGCTCTTCAGCTGAAAGTGCATGTGTCTAATGCCTAGAGTCTGCCTTACGATGAGCAAGCGAGATTATTTATGTCTGCATACCTGTTTGATGCAATTTGTGCCCAGTAGCAGTTCCCTGGCATGGATTTGAGATGGACACCATCAAAGGATGTTGTGAACATATATTGCAAGTTTCTCTCTGAGTGCGGCTACCAAGGAGTCATGGCGAGGCTTTCTGACCACTTCATCACCCTGATCTATAGGATGATATTCGAATAATATCCACCTTGCATGTCCCAAGAAGCGCTGCAGGCATTGCTTATCATTGCAGATTAGTATGCCTCACCCTGTGGCGCCTTCATCAGGATGTTTAGCATCGAGAAGCCTTCGCACTAGCTACCGAGGTTTTCCAGGGACAAGTTGGTCATTAAAGAGGTTGTCTATCACATCCCCAAAAGGTTATAAACAAGACTGCACATGAGCAAGAAGGCACCATGGTTTACTCTTTTGTGGATTGGGTTGTACGAGATCCGTACCTTGAAGGATGCGAATGTCGAGGTCGGCGACTTGAAGAAGTTTGGGTTCAGCACCAAGAGTTTCAATCTATATGATCCCCACTACATATGCAAGAACCACTGTGTGAAGGTGTATTAACCATGGATTCATGAGGCATGTCATTGGCTCAAGGAAGATCCTTGGAGGTATTGCTACAACTCCTCTAGTATTAATGAACCGGTCATCATGGACATAGAATGGAAAACGGCACTGCAGAAGCAGCACCACAGCAAGAAATAATAACAACAGCAGTGAGTAGCAAACTAACACAAGATAAAAGCAAGAGGAATATTTTCGAGAGCGCAGAGTCTGAGAAAATCTACAAGTTTAGGGAAGATTCTCCTATTGAGAAAGTATCTTTGGAGAGAGAGGCAAAGAGGCGAAAGCGCAAAAGGAGAGTAGAATAGAGGAAGAGAGAGAAGAAAAGGTTGGAAGATACAGAGAGGAAGTGGTCGGAAATAGAAAATAAGCTGAAAGCATAGAAAGAGCTCAGGAGGAGAGAAAGGGAAGAAAACAAGAAACAAGAACAAGAGGAAAGATGAGCCACACTGACAGAGAAAACTGCGCCAATATAGGTTGAAGAAGCAGAGAATCCAGCAGCTGAAGAAGAGGATGAGTAGGTGCCTGTTCGGGAATCTTCTCAGCAGGTTGAGCATATGGTTGAGGCAACAGACATGGATACAGAACAGGAGCCACAGGACCAAAACACTAATCTCATGCTAAGAGCATCTGAGGTCGCACCACAGTCTCTGCCACCTCTAGAATCACAACCGGTCCTGAGCGAGCAAGGAGAGGTTGTTCTCCTTGATGATGATCTAGATATGGATGTGTATAATTTGTCATTCGACAAGTCACATCACAAGATTGTATATGCACGAAGAAAGCAGCTCCTGGATGATCACACATCACCTGCACACATAAAGGAAAGGGTGATTGTGTCAGATGTCATAAGACATCTAGCTACCATGGTCGAGGGTTCTAAGGCTTATGCAAAAGCCACAAGTTCAATAGTCAAGTTCTTGATAGCAAAGAATGATCGGATGGTGAAGGAATTGCAAGAGGCCAAGCAGGGAATAGAACAATCTGCGGGATCTTCTATGGTAGAAATGAAGAAAGCAATACCTGCGGAGATATCAACATTTGAGACCACCATGCGGATGTTATATAGCATATTTATCGCCATTCACAAAGTGGTTTTCCATCTATATGATTTTCAACAGCAGTGCGTGAAGACAACCCAAAATCTCAAAGACATCCACGTTGTTATTGCGCATGTACAGGGATGGACAATGAGGTACAAGGGAGCCTCGCTTTACTTGCAAAGCGGATGAATATATAGGAAAATCTAGACAAAGCACAGATTCAGATGTTGATTCAAAACTATGAGCAGCTCCCTTCACTCATCACCATCATTGAGACTTCATATATATGGTTGTATAGGATTCTAGATGTCACAGTGAGGACACATAGGATCCCTTCGATCGGAACCCTCACTCAAGCCATGAGGAAGAACCAAGTCACATTGGAGGTCGGCGTGTACATAGAGCAGTTGATGCATGAAGCCACCAGTGATGACTTGTATCCGAGTGCAAAGAATATGCATAAGTACATCGATGTTCCAGCCAAGCTCAGGATATTGTTGCGCATTCTTCAAGATGAGTTGGACAGAGGTTTCAGAACCATATACCCGGAAGCCACAGAGGCAATAGTCTACTTCGATAAAGACATCACCAAACAGTACGGGGACACAATAGTACAGTACCAAGCTTAGTATCAGTTCGTCACCGAAGACCACCACGAGGAGGTTACCAAGATTGTCTTTCCCTAAGACCTCGAGTTATGTTGTTTTTCCTTTTAGGCTAACTCAAGCCTATTTTGTCCCACATGGATACATGTGGAAATTTTCTTATTGTAAAAATGTTGTAAGTGAAATTCCAAGTGTCACTAGTGGAATGTGAAGAGTAACTATGTAAGGTGAATATTCATGAGGGTAGTCCAAGAGTCAAAGGGGAATGTCAAGGGTCACCCCACCATTTTTTATATATAGAACCTCATAACTCATAGTACAGGCTTTTGGGAGCCAATATTTTGGCTAGGCATTGCTTAGAGGCTTGGAGAGTATAGTGACGAGCCTTGGCTTTTCCACAACGTAGAGTGAGTACATCTCTTTGGAGGTTCAAACGGTGTTGAATTTAATTTTCTAGTGGTTTTCAATGGTGTATGTATGGATGGAACATTCACTTAATAATATATAACAGATCCAACGCATTTTCATGCATATGTTGTTATTTTAGTTTGACTATTCTGGTTGCTTTAGCAATGTATGTTATTTAACTTTTGCATTTATGTATGAACTACTTTGTATGCAATTGTATGAATCTTGTTGCAGACGTGTTTTTGGTTTAACTTGTCACTTTCGTTTGTGGACTATTCCTCTTTCCAGCTGTTGATGTCATTCCGTTCATGTGTTCCTTTCAGGTTGCATACTATCACAGTCTTCTAAGGGAAACACTTCATTTTCCCATCCATGTGTTAGAACCCCCATACATCTCACTTGACTCGCTGCAAGGTCGCACACTTGCTTCTGACAAAGTTATCATGCTTACCTCTGCGCGCTACTTCAGTCAAGGCATTACTTTACTACCCACTGTTTGGGCTGCTACTCCAAACAGTCGAAGGTCTAGTTGGGACTTCTTACCAAGAATATCCCCTGACATGTTGGCAGGTCCAGCACCATCAATAGTTCCTTATTACACCCCTGCACGGATTCCTTTGCTCTCACTCACTCTTTTATGCACTGATTTTCTCTTAAAAACATTAAAACATACTTCTTACTAGATCTGATCAATTTCTTAGCTTGGTTAGCACTTACCAGTGAAAGTTTAGACTTTCCCTAGTGCATGTTGAAGGTGAAGGATTTCCTATCCTTGATGAGGTGGTACTAGTTTGTTTTCCATGTGAATATTGCATCCCACATGTACATATGGGGACTCTAAAACACCACTCCACATACATAAATTGGAACTACATCCAATTCTACTTCATCAATAGAATCAACATTGGTAGGAAATTTGATTTTATACTACTTTGTTACCTTGATTTCCACACCCTTAGTTACATGTCCCAATGGGCATAGGCTAGGAAGACCTTGAACCTCCAATCCCAATTTGTTGACTAACTCTACTGCAATGAGATTTTCTGATGATCTTGAGTCAAGTAAAGCATCAATTTTTGTATTCTCAACCTGTGTCTTTATATGGAATAGTTTGGTCATCTCCTTCTTTCCTTGTTGCTACAGAATACTCAGATTCAACCCCTTATGTACTTTTGTACCTGAATTCTTGAATCTATGGCCATGAGATTTTTCTTCTTCTTATCCTTCTTTAAATTATTTTAATTGAGTTATGGATGTAGTTTCTAGTGCTTCTCTGTATGATAATCAATGTTACAATGGTTACAAAGGTTGTTGGGATCTCTTCAATGGTTTTTTGTCTTTGTTTTCATTTTTCCTTCCCCCTTTCCATTTTTCTTTCCTTCTTTAGAAGCTTCTTGTTGTTCCTTTTACTTTGAACCACTTGATTTCCCTTTCTTCTGACCTATTTTTTCTAGGTACTATACCATTATACAAGCCTCGTCCACTATTTTAGGTTTGAACAACGTCACTTGCTTCCGCAGGTGACTATGTAGACCCCCTTGATACTTGAGGAATACATATAAGTTCTTGGGAGAAATACCCAATATTATTTCCATCTTTATGTATTTTGTGGTATACTCTTATACACTCTACCCCTACCTTTGTCTTAAGTAATGCCACAAAATCCATCAATCCTCTACATATTCGATAGTGTAGAATTGTGAATTTTATAGTTTTGAAATCATCCCACTTAATTACTCGGGGATCCCCCTCCAACACCCAAGGTTTTCATGCAACTTTCCTACCAGGTTAAGGCATGGCCCTCTAATCTCAAATGAGCGAAATAAATTTTTTGTTCCTCCTTTATTTGGCGGAAACTAAAATAAACCTCAAACTATTTTAACCAGTGATTAATTTCAATGTGTAAATATCACCTTTATATGATTTGATGTCAACCTTCACTTCCTCTTTAAATAGGGACTATGAATTATTCACAACACTCAAACTGGGTTGTTCTTTTTTGGGTTCTTTCTTAGGTTCCTCCATCTTTTCCCGATCCCCTGATTTTCTCTTCGATCTAGCTTCTTAGTGCAAACTCCATCTTATTTTATTCCAATCGCGTTTTTCATAATGACCATAAAGAGGTTCATAGTACGGTTGGTATCTACAACCTGATCTTATAACATTGTGAATCTTTCATCTACTACATCTCGAGGGTTATTAATACTAGATTCCTAAACTATGGTTGGGGTCTTTTGACTCTCTACATAAATCGACCTTATCCCTTGCAACTCCCCACAATATGCCAAAATAAACTTGCTTTGATACCAATATGATTTGTAAACTGCTTGGATATTCCATTGGACATTTTGTCACAAGAAATCTAATAAAAATAATATTGGAATTCGAAATATACTTTGATGATTAATTTTACTTAGATTTTAGGATTTTCTAAATTACGTTTTTATGCTTCTGCATGCAATATACATAAGGCATAAAATAAAGGATAGAGAAAAGAAATCACTCACAAAGCATAATAACGCCAAGATGTGATCTAGGAAACCCTTTTGGGAGAAAACCCAGTTGGAAGGTGAGGTTGCTTTACTCTCTATTTCTCTTAATGGAATTCATGCAAACATAAAGGATTGAGACCTATGGTCGATGGGCTGGTACAAAGCATAAACCCTGTTTGCTCCACCCTCTCTCTATCCACTCTCAACAACTATGCTCTAATATGGAATAAAATGTAGTAGAATAGAATCAAACTCTTTTTCCTATTATTGGCTCGAATAAAACACAACCCGATAACAAACTAGGTGTTAACTTTGACTCGTTAAACCCTTAACATGAGTTACAACTTGAATCTTCTAGTGTATTTTCATAGTTCCCACATGGATACCCATTTTCCATGAGTAATGAGGTTGACCTTGCATCCTCTTGAATTATGGTGGTCAATCATGATAGGCCAACTTGCAGGAGGCATAACTTTGCATCCAACCTCTGATTGACATTATTTTTGCATCATTGGAAAGATCTCCAAGTGTAGAACAACACTAGGTGGTGCTCCACTCATGTGGCCAAGTTTTACCCCCAAAAAACATCATTTAAGGCTTGAGCTTAGCCTTAGAATGTATCTAATCCCAATTTTCCAAACTGAGTCTCGCCACTAAAACTACTCTTGCAAGCTTATTTAGCTAAATTTTCCACTCTGAAATCATCGAGATGGACGAAAAAAATGTAATGAGCCAATGTAGATCAAGCTAAAGGGTGACAAATTATAAGAGAAAATAGATCAAATCATTGAGCTTGTGATGGGGTGGAAAATGGCTCACCCTTTATTAGTTGTAGGTAGCTATAAAATTAACAAGATAAGTGTTTTTATGCTTATAATTGTAATATAGTTGATATGGAATGATTTTGGGAATTATTGTTGTGGTTATATGTAATCCTCAATGATTGCTTGCTAAATTGAAATTGAAATTTGTATGTACAAGGTTGTACGCATGAATTTATTGAGAAAGAGTACAACATTCAAAGGTAAATTCTAATCAACTTATACTTGATTTTTCGTGGTTGTAACGAGCACCTTGAGAGAGAGTTGATGGTTGGAAGAGCAAAGGAATTAAATTTATTGGTCACTTGAATAGTTGTGATGGCTAGCTAGTAAAGGAAGATTGTCAAAGGGTTGTGCTTGCACTATCCATGTAAAATAAGAAGCCTCAGACATGTTGCTTGAGGGTTAGTTATCTAATTTGAAATATGAACCTAATTGCAAGAGCAAAATCCATTGTTTTAAAATGGGTCTCAAGTGAGGAAAGTCCTCAAAAAATATCTGAAATATATGGATGAAATAAATTATTTGTGAACTTGTGCAATCCACTTATTGGAGTGAATAAAAAGGTTCTTAGAGCCCTCCCTTAACAATATCCATGATTTGGTACCCTTGGCTAAGATAGATAGGATCCTTAACATAGTTACAAACTACCATGAATTAGGATGAGAAGACCTAAGGTAGTAGGTCTTCACTAACACTATATTTTTAAGACGTCCGAGAAGATTGCTACCAAATTTTGGGGTTGCCATGAAGAGTGGGTTGTCATCATTCTAAAATGTTATATGAGACTATTTACTTTCATCCTATGGGAAATATTATAAGGTATTTATTCTTTAAGATGTAAGCCTTTGTGGTGGTCCCTTTACTTACACTGCAAAGGGATTTTAAGTTTTAAACTATCAACTTTAATGGAGTAATAAGCCCCAAGCAAGGTTGACAATTTTTGGAGAAATTACACCTATGTTCTCAAATTGGAGTTTCATTTGATAAGGGCTACAAATTGAAATGAATTATGCTAATGTAAAATAACTGAATTACAGACCTTTAAATGTCCAAGTGAAAAATATACTTGAAATCATTTTGTATTCATATTGGAATAATAAGACAAGATTAATAGTTGCAACACAGCATAGTCCCTGCCTCTATCGCTAATTAATTGATTAAGGCAATGTGGGGTTTTGTGCTCATTCGAGAATACTTTGTTTCCATAATCATTTCCTTCGTACACGCTTCCTCCACACCTTTACATTTCGCACAAAGAAAACCACCTCCGTAATTGAAAAGTATAAATATTGTTGACAAACATTATAAATGCAAGTTTTGCCTTCTAGATATGCCAAACAAGTATTAAGGATCCATATAATCTTAAAATTTTAAAATATATAGACTCTTGATTTATTACTATGATTTTATTATGAAAATTTGTCGTTCGTATGCAAGGGTATGAAAATGAGAAAGAATCTGAAAGCGTGAATGTAGGCCAATGACACCAACACGGATAACGTCTTTTACAGTTTTAGTTTCCATGTGTATAAAGAATTGTGCAAAAGATTTCTCATTGCATGGAACGTAAAAGTGTTGAAAAAACTCTGCAAAATGAAAGCGCTCTGCATTCCAAATACAAAAATGAGTTCCATGTGGTGTGTCATGCCCAATTTCGATCAATTATTATCTTTTTTTGTTTAAATAGTCTCAAAGTAAATAGAGTTTCCACATAAATGTCAAACATTTTTTAACACTAAGAACCTTATGCAAAAACTATTGTGCGAAGTTGTATTACCCATGGATTCACGAGGCATGTCATTGGACAGAGGAAGATCCTTGGAGGTATTGCTACAACTCCTCTAGGCCTAATGAACCGGTCAGCATGGCCATAGAATGGAAAGCGACACTGCAGGGAAGTAGCACCACAACAAGCAATAATAACAACAACATTAATCAGCAAACAAACACAAGACAAAGGCAAGAGGAATATTTTTTAGAGCACGGAGGCTGAGCAAAGCTACAAGTTTAGAGAAGATCCTCCTATTGAGAAAGTAGCTTTGGAGATAGAGGCAAAGAGGCGATAGCACAAAAGGAGAGTAGAATGGAGGAAGAGAGAGAAGCAAAGGTTGGAAGATATAGAGAGGAAGTTGTAGGAAATAGAAAAGAAGCTGAAAGTAGAGCAAGAGCTCAAGAGGAGAGAAAGGGAAGAAAAGCATAAACAGGAACAAGAGGAAAGACAAGGCGCAATGACAGAGAAAATTGCACCTATACAGGTTGAAGAAGCAGAGAAGCCAGCAGATGAAGAAGGGGATGAGAAGGTTCAAGTTCGAGAATTTTCTCAGCATGTTGAGCAGATGGTTGAGGCAACAGACATGGATACGGAAGAAAAGCCATAGGACCAAGACACTAATCTCATGCTAAGAGCATTCGAGGTCATACCACAATCTCTACCACCTCCAGAATCACAACCGGTCCTGAGAGAGAAAGGAGACGTTATTCTCCTTGACGATGATCCAAATATGGATGTGTATAATCTGTCATTCGACAAGTCACATCATAGGATTGTACAGGCACGAAGAAAGCAGCTCTCGGATGATCACACATCACCTGCACACATAGAGAAAAGGGTGATTGTTTCAGATGTCATAAGACATCCAGCTGCCATGGTCAACGGTTCTAAGTCTTATGCAGAAGCCACGAGTTCAATAGTTAATTTCTTGATAGCAGAGAATGTTTGGATGGTGAAGGACTTGCAAGAGGCCAGGTAGGGAATAGAACAGTTCGTGGGATACGCTATGGCAAAAATGAAGAAAGAAATACCTGCGGAGTTATCAGCTCTAGAGACCACCATGCAGACATTATATAGCATATTTGTCAGCACACACAATGTGGTTGTCCATCTATACGTTTTTTAACGGCAATGCGTGAGGATAGCCCAAACTTTCAAAGACATTCACGCTTCTATTACGCATGTACAGGAATGGACAATTAGGTACAAGGGAGCCTCGCTTTACTCGCACAAGATAATGAAGTTGCAGTCAAAGCTAGATAAAGCACAGATTCATATGTTGATCTGGAACTATGAGCAGCTCCCTCCGCTCATCACCAGCATTGAGGCTTCCTATGCACGGTTGTACAGGAGTCTAGATTTCATAGTGAGGACACATAGGATCCCTTCGATCAGAACCCTCACTCAAGCCATGAGAAAGAACCAAGTCATGCTAGAGGTTGGTGGGTACATAAAGAAGTTGATGCGTGAAGCCACCAATGATGACTTGTATATGAGCGTAGAGAATATGCATAAGTACATCAATGTTCCAGCCACACTCAGGACAGTGTTACGCATTCTTTAGGATGAGATGGACGGAGGTTTCAAAACCATATACTCGGAATCCACGGAGGTAAGAGTCTGCTT
The DNA here is from genome assembly GCA_031772625.1 of Pinus tabuliformis. Taxonomy (NCBI): domain Eukaryota; kingdom Viridiplantae; phylum Streptophyta; class Pinopsida; order Pinales; family Pinaceae; genus Pinus; species Pinus tabuliformis. The sequence continues at coordinate 311,167,102 of CM062806.1, read as the reverse complement.
CGATAAAGACATCACCAAATAGTACGGGGACACAATAGCCCAGTACCAAGCTTAGTATCAGTTCATCACAGAAGACCACCATGAGGAGGTTACCGAGCTGTCTTTCCCCAAGACCCCAAGTTATGTTGTTTTTCCTTTTAGGTTGACTCAAGCCTATTTTGTCCGACATGGATACATGTGGAAATTGTACTATTGTAAATATGTTGGAATTGAAATTTCAAGTGTCACTAGTGGAATGTGAACAGTCACTATGTAAGGTGAATATTCATGAGGGTAGTCCAAGAGTCAAAGGGGAATGTTAAGGGTCACCCCACCTTTTTTTATATATAGAACCTCATAACTCATAGTACAGGCTTTTGGGAGCCAATCTTTTGGCTAGGCATTGCTTAGAGAAGGCTTGGAGAGTATAGTGACAAGCCTTGGCTTCTCCACAATGTAGAGTGAGTAGATCTCTTTGGAGGATCAGATGATGTTGACTGTAATTTTCTAGTATCGGGGCTAGTGGTTTTCAATGGTGTATGTATGGATGGAACTTTCACTTAATAATATATAACAGATCCAACGCATTTTCATGCATATGTTGTTATTTTAGTTTGACTATTCTGGTTGCTTTAGCAATGTATGTTATTTAACTTATGCATTTGTGTATGAACTATTTTGTATGCAATTCTATGAATCTTGTTGCAGACGTGTTTTTGGTTTAACCTGTCACTTTGGTTTGTGGACTATTCCGCTTTCCAGCTTGTGATGTCATTCCGCTCATGTGTTCCTTTCAGGTTGCATACTATTACAGTCTTCTAAGGGACACACTTCATTTTCCCATCCATGAGTTAGAACCCCCATACATCTCACTTGACTTGTTGCAAGGTCACACACTTGCTTCTGACAAAGTTATCACGCTTACCTCTACGCGCTACCACAGTCAAGGCATTACTTTACTACCGACTGTTTGGGCTCCTACTCCAAACAGTCTAAGGTCTAATTGGGACTTCTTAACGAGAAGATCCCCTAACATGTTAGCAGGTCTAGCACCATCAATAGTTCCTTATTACACCCCTGCATGGATTCCTTTGCTCTCACTCACTCTTTTATGCACCGATTTTCTCTTAAAAACATTAAAACATACTTCTTGCTAGATCTGATCAATTTCTTAGCTTGGTTAGCACTTACCAATGAAAGTTTAGACTTTCCCTAGTGCATGTTGAAGGTGATGGATTTCCTATCCTTGATGAGGTGGCACTATTTGGTTTTACATGTGAATTGCATCCCACATGTACATATGGGGACTCTAAAACACCACTCCACATACATAAATTGGAACTACATCCAATTCTACTTCATCAATAAAATCAACATTGGTAGGAAATTTGATTTTATATTATTTTGTTACCTTGATTTCCACACCCTTATTTACCCATCCCAATGGGCATAGGCTAGGAAGATCTTGAACCTCTAATCCCAATTTGTTGACTAACTCTACTGCAATGAGATTTTCCGATGATCTTGAGTCAAGTAGAGCATCAATTTTTGTATTCTCAACCTTTGTCTTTATATGGAAGAGTTTGATCATCTCCTTCTTTCATTGTTGATACAGAATACTCAGATTCAACCCCTTATGTAATTTTGTACCTGATTTCTTGAATCTATGGCCATGAGATTTTCCTTCTTCTTGTCCTTCTTTAAATTATTTTAGTTTAATTATGGATGTAGTTTCTAGTGCTTCTCCTCTATATGATCATCAATGTTACAATGGTTACAAAGGTTTTTGGGATCTCTGAAATGGTGTTTTGTGGTTGTTTTCTTTTTTCCTTTCCCCCTTTCCAATTTTTCTTTTCTTCTTTAGAAGCTTCTTGTTGTTCCTTTTACTTTGAACCACTTTATTTCCCTTTCTTCTGGCCTATTTTTTTTAGGTACTATGCCAATATACAAACCTCATCCACTGTTTTAGGTTTGAACAACATCACTTGCTTCCGCAGGTGACTATTTAGACCCCCTAGATACTTGAGGAATACATCTAAGTTCTTGGGAGAAATAACGGATATTATTGCCATATTTATGAATTTTGTAGTACACTCTTATACACTCTACCCCTTCCTTTGTCTTAAGTAATGCCATAAAATTCATCGGTCCTCTGCATATTCAATAGTGTAGTTGGGAATTTTATAGTTTTGAAATCCTCCCACTTAGTTACTCGGGGATCCCCCTCCAGCCTTAAGGTTTTCGTGCAACTTTCCCACTAGGTTAAGGCATGGCCCTCTAGTTTCAAATGAGCGAAATAATTTTTTTGTTCCTCCTTTATTTGGCGGAAACTAAAATAAACCTCTAACTATTTTAAATAGTGATTTAATTTCAAAATGTAAATATCACATTGATATGATTTGATTTCAACTTTCACTTCCACTTTAAATAGGGACTGTGAATTATTCACAACACTCAAATTGGGTTGTTATTTTTTGGGTTATTTCTTAGGTTCCTCCCTATTTTCCTGATCCCCTAATTTTCTCTTCGATCTAACCTCTTAGTGTAAACTCCATCTTGTTTTATTCCAAGCTTGTTTTCCATAACAACCATAAAGAGGTTCACAGTACAGTTAGTATCTACAACCTAATCTTATAACATTGTGAATCTCTCATCTACTACATCTCGAGGGTTATTAATACTAGATTCCTCGGCTATAGTTGGGGTTTTTTGACTCTCTACATAAATCGATCTTATCCCTTGCAACTCCCCACAATATGCCCAAAGAAACTCGCTTTGATACCATTATGATTTGTAAACTACTTGGATATTCCATTGGACATTTTTTCATAGGAAAACTAATAAAAATATATTGGAATTTGAAATATACTATGATGATTAATTTTACTTAGATTTTAGGAATTTTTAAATTATGTTTTTATGCTTATGCATGCAATATACATAAGGCGGAAAATAAAGGATAGAGAAAAGCAATCACTAACAAAGCATAATAACACCATGATATGATCTAGGAAACTCTTTTGAGAGAAAACCCAGTTGGAAGGTGAGGTTTCTTTATTATATATTTCTCTTAATGGAATTCATGTAAACATAAAGGATTGAGACCTATGGTCAATGGGATGCTACAAATCATAAACCCCATTTTCTCCACCCTCTCTCTATCCACTCTCAACAACTATGTTGTACTATGGAATAAAATGTAGTAGAATAGAATCAAACTCTTTTTCCTCTTATTGGCTCGGATATAACACAACCCGGTAGCAAACTAGGTGTTAAATTTGACCCATTCAACCATTAACGTGAGTTACAACTTGAATCTTCTAGTGCATTTTCATAGTTCCCACATGGCTACCCATTTTTCCATGAGTGGGTTGACCTTGCATTCTCTTGAATTATGGTGGTCAATCATGATATGCCAACTTCCAGGAGGCATAACTTTTGCATCCAACCTTTGATTGACATGATTCTTGCATCATTGGAAAGATATCCAAGTGTAGAACAACACTAGGTGGTGCTTCACTCATCTAGCAAAGTTTTACCCCCAAAAAACATCATTTAAGGCTTCAAATTAGCCTTAGAAGGTATCTAATCCCAATTCTCCAAACTGGGTCTCACCACTAAAACTACTCTTGCAAGTTGATTTAACTAAATTTTCCACTCTAAAATCATTAAGATGGATAAAAAAAATGTAATGATTCAATGCAGATCAAGCTAGAGGGTGACCAATTATAAGAGAAAATAGATCAAATTTTTGACCTTGCGATGGGATGGAAAATGGCTCGCCCTTCATTAGTTGTAGGTAGCTATAAAATTAAAAAGATAAGTGTTTTTATGCTTATAAGTGTAATATAATTGATATGGCATGATTTTGGGAATTCTTGTTGTGGTTATATGTAATCCTCAATGATTTCTTGCTAAACTGAAATTGAAATTTGTATGTACAAGGTTGTACGCTTGAATTTGTTGAGAATGAGTAGAACATTCAAAGGTAAATTCTAATCAACTTATACTTGATTTTTCGTGGTTGTAACGAGCACCTTGAAAGAAAGTTGATGGTTGGAAGAGCAAAGGAATTAAATCTCTTGGTCACTTGAATAGTTGTGATGGCTAGCTAGTAAAGGAATATTGTCAAAGGCTTGTGCTTGCACTAGCCATGTAAACTAAGAAGCCTCAGACATGTTGCTTGAGGGTTAGTTATCTAATTTGAAATATGAACCTAATTGCAAGAGCAACATCCATTGTTTTAAAATGGGTCTCAAGTGAGGAAAGTCCTCAAAAAATATCTGAAATATATGGCTGAAATAAATTATTTGTGAACTTGTGCAATCCACTTATTGGAGTGAATAAAAAAGTTCTTAGAGCTTTCCCTTAACAATATCCATGGTTTGGTACCTTTGGCTAGGATAAATAGGATACTTAACATAGTTGTAAACTACCATGAATTAGGATGAGAAGACCTAAGGTAGTAGGTCTTCTCTAAAACTATATTTTTAAGATGACTGAGAAAATTTCTACCAAATTTTGGAGTTGCCATGAAGCCTGATTCAAGATCATGGAAACAGTCGAAGAGTTCCATGGGTTGTCATAATTCTAAAATGTTATATGGGACTATTTACTTGCATCCTATGGGAAATATTATAAGGTATTTGTTCTTTAAGATGTAATTCATTGTGGTGGTCTCTTTATTTACGCTGCAAAGGGATTTTAAGCTTTAAACTATCAAATTTAATGGAGTAATAAGCCCGAAGCAAGGTTGACAATTTTTGGAGAAATTACACCTATGTTCTCAAATTGGAGTTTCATTTGATAAGGACTACAAATTGAAATAAATTATGCTAATGTAAAATAACTGAATTACAGACCTTTAAATGTCCAAGTGAAAAATCTACTTGAAATCATTTTGTATGTATATTGGAATAATAACACAAGATTAATAGTTGCAACACAACATAATCCCTGCCTCTAGTTGCTAATTAATTGATTAAGGCAATGTGGGGTTTTGTTGTCATTCAAGAATACTTTGTTTCCATAATTGTTTCATTCATACACACTTCCTCCACACCTCTACATTTCGCACAATGAAAACCAGCTCTGCAATTGAAAAGTACAAAGATCGTTGACAAACATTATAAATGCAAGTTTTGCCTTCTAGATACGCCAAACAAGTATTAAGGATCCATATAATCTTTAAATTTTAAAATATAGAGACTCTTGATTTATTACTATGATTTTATTATGAAAATGTGTTGTTCGTATGCAAGGGTATGAAAACGAGAAAGAATTTGAAAGCGTGAATGTAGGCCAATGAAACCAACACGGACAGTGTCTTTTACGGTTTTAGTTTCCATGTGTATAAAGAATTGTGCAGAAGATTTCTCATTGCATGGAGCACGAAAGTGCGGAGAAAACTATGTACAATGAAATCTCTATGCACTCCACAGATAACAATGAGTTACTGGTGGTGTGTCATGCCCAATTTCCGATCAATTATTATCTCTTTTTGTTTAAATAGTCTCAAAGTACATAGAGTTTCCACACGAATGTCAAACATTTTTTAACACTATGAGCTCCCTCGCAGTTCATTGGTTGGTAGCTAATTGCAAAGCTTTTTTGTAATTCACAGAAATATATACTTCCCAAGATGACCTGAAGGTTCCTTCACATGGACAATGCGTGGTGCCAAAGTGAGATTAGATAGCGATATTTACCAAGAAAAACCAAAAATCATAATTTCCCCAATATGTTCAAATTCATATTTGTTTCTATGGGATTTCATACACATTCTCTATTATCTAACATAACATGTCACAAATGTGGTGTGCATAAGTTAAAAATAAGGCATGCAAATTAACAGAGGCATAGCACTCTAACCTATAAGTATTTGCATTCCAATTCCAAAGAAGCATGTGTAATGTCAATACATATTACATTTCAAATAGTTTATTTAATGGAAGCTAAATTTCCATTAATGACTATTGGAAAACATTGTAATACTCCATTAATATTTTATTGGCACATTTCAATTTAATGCAACTTAGGAACATTGTCTTACTTCGCAAATAAAGTTACTCGAACACCCATACAAATCATGGGTTTGTATCAATAATGACGTCGTATTTAAGCAAAAGTATCAGTAGGGGAGAATTTTTTTAAAGTGACATGCAATAATTAGAACTCGATTCAATGTGAAAACGCCGCATGGCCCTCCCTATTGAAGAAAATGTAAGTAGGCTCTCTTGTTGCAATTGTGGTCTGCTCTCACATACATCAATTTTTGCTTATTATGTGGAATACAGGAAAAAAAAATGTACTTTCGTTACTGAGGTGGAGAAAAAGTTTCATTATCCTTCCTTCACCTCCTTACTCCATATAATGAAATTGTATTTCAAAAGAATTGAAATAATCAAGAATCTGAGCTAACCAACCACCAGTGGCATGACCTTTGACTCAGTAAATAATTAATGATACAAGCAAATCAAATATTATGGTGACACACCGTCAAAATTTTACTACAATTCATCCAACCCTGTTGGTCCATCCCAACTAAATGAGTTACTTGAGACATTAAACATGAATGAATATTTCAAAGCCCTCGACATGAAAATCTAATTCTTCACATTAAACAAATACTAGGTTTTACATTTACAATTACCAAAACGATACAAAAGATAATTCAATATATTATTATGTTGCCTTGATAGAACTTTTTATGGTTACAAGAATTTGAAAATAATCCAACTTGTAAACCGTTTCAACCTCTTAATTCACGGTTTTGTGAGGATGCTGAGAAAAATTGACAATTAAGATCTTTGATGACAAACAATTTGGCCACCAAATTCCAAATATCAAAGTATGTAACAGTGAAATTCCATTTGTGTCAACCTCTTAATTCACGATTTTGTGAAGATGCTGAGAAAATTTGACCATTAAGATCTTTGATGACAGACAATTTGGCCAATAAATTCCAAATATGTGTACTGCAGAAAAAAAAACCCTGGACCTTTGGTCCCTCACAATACACAAACCACCGGGTCCTCCATCACCACGCATTAGCCCCACATCAACTGGAAACATTATTGTCAAGAAGAAAAAGCCACGTGACAGCCGACACTTTCGTGGCCATCCACATAAACCCCCTGCACCTTGTCATGTGGATGCACCCTCCCTCATAGACATCCCCATTGTTGATTCTACATCTCGGGCCCTTGGAGCACGGTAGCCCGCCCATTGGCACAGATGATTTTTATCCTCTCATTGAACATGCGGGGTCTTGGGGCCGCCACCAAATTTTTGGCTTTAAAGGAATTATTCACCATAAATGGCCCATTCATTATACTTTTATAAGAAACTATGCATCTTGCCCTCCATTCAATTGGATATTTTCATCAAATGCTTTTGGCATGGCACATGGCGGCCATTGACGATAATGGACACTCAGGGGGTTTGATTTCCATCTGGGATCCTAACCGTGTCAGACTGCGGGAATTCCCATGTTTTGCTGACATTCTACTTTTCGGGAGTATTCATGGCCTATTGGGTCGTATTCACATCCTTAATATCTATGTTCCTTTTCGCGACAGGGAGCATTTTTGGCAAAGGTTGGTTGCATCGGAACTTCTGAACCTTACATCTGGCAGGGGACTTAAACTGTACTGTTGGTGCTCATGAATATTGGGGTCACAATTGTCGCAATGATCCTATGGCAGATTCACTAAAGACCATTATCATGGACCACAACCTGGTTGACATCTGCCCTTCAAATATCGCTCCCACTTGGGATAACGCAGGACGAGGGACTCCTACATTGCAAAGCGGCTTGACAGGTTTCTCCTGCATGATATGCTAATTGACAAACTTGGGATGGTCACATCTGACATTATCAACTGTCATATTTCTGATCATCGCCCTATCATACTACACTGGAGGCATCAAGACTTCAAAAGAGGGCTTCCATTCAAATTTAATAGGATCTGGCTGGAAGACCCATCCTACTCCGATCTGGTCAAAAACATATGGCACTCCAAGTCTATTAGCTCCACATCTCATATGGGTTTGTTTTTGGACAAACTAAGGACCCTACGACTAGCTACTAAGAAGTGGGAGATTGATAAAAAGAGACACCTCAGAAAAGAACTCGCAGATATTGAACAGGAGTTGGAAACTATCCGCCCATTGTTGTCTGAGCATACGCTTCAACAGGACACTAGATCTCGCATACAACTTCTAGAGAAAAGAAGATCTGAAATCCTGCTTATAAGAGAAATGACTTGGAAGCTAAAGATCCGAGCCACATGGCTGAAGGAGGGTGACCGCAATACTAAATTTTTTCATCAATATGCAAACAGTCGTCGTCAGAAAAACTCTATCTGGTAGATTTATGACTTGGAAGGTACCCAAGTGCCAAACTCAAGAAGAAATCAGTCGAGCTGCCACTTACCCCCGGACTTCCCGAAAGATTTACTATGGGAGGTAAAGCACTATCCATATATGTTTGACGAGGAAGCAAATAGAGGTATTTTTAAACCAGTTATAGCTGAGGAAATACATGAGGTCCTACACTCTTTCCATGGTGACAAAAGTCCCAGACCTGATGGATGGACCATTGAAATATTTACTCATTTCTATGATCTGTTTCAGTTGGACCTGGTTAACCTCATAGAAGAATCCTGAATTTTGGGTATTGTTCACCCTCATCTAAACTCCACTTATATCACCTTCATCCCGAAAAATCCTATCATTGTTAGGTCCATATACTACTAGTGTAACCCCTTATTATTAGTAGTACAATCCCCTTATTATATTGTTGTGCCCATGTAGTCCCCATATTGTTATTATTGTGCCCCATAGAAGCCCACTATTGTTATTATTGTGCCCTTACATTATTATTGTTATGTCGGCTCTTATTATATTATGACCCCTTAGACTCCTATATATAGAAAGGAGGTCTTGTCATTTGTATCATCAAAGAATTGTTAATTTGTGTAATGTAAAGGAGGTTGCCCCCTCAAAGAGGCTTATTTCTAAGGCATTGATCTATCTTTTCTATATTTTTGTGAGATGGTTTCATAACATTTGGTATCAGAGCTTTAGATTCTAGGGTTTGGCTGCTCCAAATAGGTCATCGTGGAATTTTCGCTATAACTTTTTTCTGCAATGTTTCAGAAGAGAAAACAAAAACCCATTTGAGACGAACTTGCGCTAAACCTCGAGTCCAAATTTCAGAGCTTTTCTTGCTATATTTTCGGAGATATGATCTAAGGAAGTTAGGGTATTTGCAAACTCCAAAATTTGAACTAAAATAGGTCATTGTGGAATTTTCACTATAACTCTTTTGCTACAAAGTTTCAGAAGCAAAGAAAACAACCATTTGAGATGAATTCGGTCTGAACCTTGGCTCCAAATTTCAGATCCTGTCTCGCCATATGTTCGGAGATATAATCTGAGGAAATTAGAGTTTTTGCAAACCCCCGAATTACATTCGAAACGGGTCACCTTGGGAATATTGTCATAACTTTTGTTATAAGCATCAGATTGAAATTTCGTAAGAAGTTTCAAAAAGAGAACAACTTGTAGTTTTCTGTATATCAGTTTCAGATACTAAGATCGAAACAGTGAGACATGGCATGTTGTACAAGTTCGCTCTACTGAACTAGTCTATAATCAGGTCACCGTGGGAGATTTGGCATAACTCTTTCTTGGATAATCAAATTCTGATCAGACTTGTGGGGTTAGAAAGAGAACTTAGAGAGCTACCATAGGAAGAAATTTCAAAACTTGGAGATCTGAAATTATAGAGTTACAGTTGTTTCAAGATTGAGCTCCTAAAATCAAGAAAAATCGAGATGAGGAAGTTTGATGGCAAGGATCCGGTAAATTGGATACTACAGATGGAGAAATATTTTGATCTACATGGTGTACCACTGTTACAAAAGGTATGTATTGCATCTTCATATTTAGAACAAGATCAATTTTTATGGTATAAAGGGCTTTGTTCTCGTAAACCACTTGTTACATGGTCAATTTTCACGGAGGAAATTATAGCACATTATGAGGATACAAAGAGAAACACCACAACAATTGGAAGAAAAAAAAGAAAAAGGGTTTTGTTACAGAGTGGAAAGAAAAATTATGGCAACAAGGAAGTCTACTCCTCACAACTATAAAGATGGAAGTGTTGTTTCTCCTAGCCTTCCACAACCTACAAGGGTTACACCACAGCACTTGGAAGAAAAAATAGAAAAAGGGCTTTGTTACAATTGTGATAAAAAATGCATTAAAGGTCATAAGTGTGCTGAGAAGAAATTATTTTACATTGATTGTGGAGAGGAGGAAGAAAAGGATCAAGAAATGTCAAAAGAAGAGTATATACACCAGGAACCAACCCCGGAGAAAGAAGAAATGAATTTGACCACATCTTGTAAAGAATTGGAAATAACTACTACTCCTCAAACTCTTAATATAGAAGGACATATCAAGAAGAAAAAGGTTCAAGAAGTGAAAGACCACATCAATAAAGAAGAAATGAATCTGACCATATCTTGTAATGCAATGGTCGGAATTACCACTCCTCAAACTATTAAGATATAAGGACATATCAAGAAGAAAAAGGTTCAAGAAGTGAAAGATCACATAGAGCATCAAGAAATGAATTCGACCATATCTTGTAATGCACTGGAAGAAATTACCACTCCTCAAACTCTAAATATAGAAGGACATATCAAGAAGAAAAAGATTCAAGCAGTAAAAGATCACATCGAGCATCAACGACAAGTTCTCCAACTTTTAAAGGATAATGCCACTTTGGTGCAGAATCGAATGAAACAACACACAGATCAACATCGCAATGAAAGAAGTTTTATGAGAAGGAAATGTTGGCAATACTACACGCACTTAAGAAATGGCGACCTTACCTAATGGGAAGACACTTCAAGGTAAAAACGGATCATGATAGTATTAAATACTTTTTAGAACAAAGATTATCCTTTGAAGAGCAACAAAAATGGGTCACAAAGATGTTGGGTTATGACTTTGAAATCATCTACAAAAAAGGGAAGCAAAATGTTGTGGCAGATGCACTCTCAAGAAAGGATGAGGATGTGGAAGCATTGTTGTGCACCATTTCTATTATCCAACCAGAGTGGATAAACGAAACAAGGTATGAATGGAAGAAGGACGAAGAAGTGTGGCCACTCATTCAAAAGTTGCAGAAGATCCCAGTTCAAACAATATTTCCAGAACTTGACGAGGAAGGAAAAATCATATTGGAGCCAAGAGCAGTCACAAAAGCAAGAATCGACAGCTACGAAATATATCAATTTCAAAGTATCTCATCAAGTGGAAGAACTTACCTATTGAAGATTACACATTGGAGGACAAGAATTTATACAGAAGCATCAAGAACTACTCAAGAGTTGAGGACAACACCTTTTGAAGGAGACAGGCATGTTAGGTTCCTATACTACTAGTGTAACCCCTTATTGTTATTAGTACAATCCCCTTATTATATTGTTGTGCCCATGTAGTCCCCATATTGTTATTATTGTGCCCCATAGAAGCCCACTATTGTTATTATTGTGCCCTTACATTATTATTGTTATGTCGACTCTGATTATATTATGACCCCTTAGACTCCTATATATAGAAAGGAGGTTTTGTCATTTGTATCATCGAAGAATTGTTCATTTGTGTAATGTAAAGGAGGTTTCCCCCTCAAAGAGGCTTATTTCTAAGGCGTTGATCTATATTTTCTATATTTTTGTGAGTTGGTTTCATAACAATCACCCACTATTTCTCTGACTTCCTCCCCATTTCTCTCTGTAATCTTGTCTACAAAATCATCTCTAAATCCATTGCTAACCGCCCGAAGCCCATCCTATCGAAATTCATCTCCCCACAGTAATTTGGATTCCTCAAACATCGCCAAATACATGATGTTGTAGCTACGGCTCAGGAATGTTTACATTCCATCCATTCGAAGAAACTCGAAGCTGCTATTATGAAGGTTGACCTAAAAAAAGCATTTGACTGTCTGGACTGGGGGTACCTGAGATTGGTCCTCCATAAGATAGGTATTCAACCTCCTGCCATTGACTAGATTATGGCCTGTGTCACAACTGTTCAGTTCGTTGTAATTATCAATGGATATCCGACATCTTATTTCAAGGCGGGCAGGGGCCTTCGGCAAGGATGTTCACTATCACCCCTCTTATTCATACTTGCTTTGGATGGCTTAAGCTTACACATAATTGATGTTGTGGCCACTGGACATTTCTCTCCTCTTAAGATCGAGAGAAATATTCAGATATCTCACAACTTTTTTGTGGATGACGTGCTTATAATGGGGCTTCTAAACAGGTTTGCATGGTTGCATTTATTTCAAATTTTTTATAGATTTGGAAATGCTACTGGTCTCAAAATGAATCAAAACAAATCGGTCATTATGCATGCACTAGATATTTCTGAGACTACTGAATATATTGCTAATCTGTTTGGTATTACTTCTGAATGTATTTCTGCTGGCTTAAAATATCTCAGTTTTCATTTAAAACCCTGTAAGTATAGGATCATGGACTAGCAATGGCTAGTTGACAAATATTTCTTGAAAATCTCCGGATGGGAACACAAATGTCTATCTATGGGAGGGTGTTTCACACTTGTTCAAGTTGTGATAACGCAACTAAGCGTCTACTGGGCACATTTATACCAATTGCCTTCAACCATCATAAAGAAACTTGATGGAATTACAGCAAATTTTATCTAGTCCGGCATGAGACAAAGGAAAAAATACCACCTCTCGAAGCTGCACTTCATCACTCTACCAAAGAAGATGGGTGGATGGGGCATCCTCGATCTGCGGCGATTTGGGCACGCTCTCCTCCTAAAATCCATATGGCGTGGGATATTTGGCACAGGAATTTGGATTCAAGTCACTAACCAAAAATACTTGAAAAATATTGATTTCAAAGTCTGGTTGCATTTGGGCCTCATCAGACAATCATCTGGCTCTACCATATGGCATAGTTTCACTAAGATTGGGAAAACATTTCTCGAAATGATTTCTTGGAAACTTGGCACTGAGCATCATATCATTATTGGCCGCGACCACATTCGGGGTCTGATGGACATGGACCCCTTCCTGGACTGCATCATTCAAATCTTAAATCGTAATGGGATCTTCTTCTGGCACCAAATCATTGTTGTCTGGGAAAATGATTGCCCAGTTTGGAAAAAATCATCTGAATTAAATCTAATGGGTATTGTCGCGGCTGATTGGGAGAATATCCGCATTCAAATGAGACTGGCTGGTATATACCGTGAAGCGGTATGTGACTCGATTACCTGGAATGGTAAAATGACTGAAGATAATATTGAGGTCGCAGATACTTACTACAGACTCTGTTGTTTGCAAACAAACCGCCCAGGGGATGGCTGGTTTGCTAAATTTTGGAGCCCGCACCTCCCCATAAAAATCTCCATTTTTCTCTGGCTTGTATGGAAGAACAAAAACTTGACCTGGGAGAATCTTCAAAAGAGGAATTGGTCTGGCCCTAGTTTCTGTGTTTTATGTGGGAATGTTGCAGAAGACAATCTACACCTCTTTATAACATGTTCAGAGGTCTCCATACTCTGGCAACACTTGGAAAAAAAAAATTGTTTTCTTGGTACCGAACTTTGGAGATATGGAAAACTGGTTGATATGGTGGAGCAACCAAAATGGCCTGCGACACCTCATCCCTGCTATTTTCATATGGGAAATATGGAAGTGGCGAAACAACATTATTTTCAATAGCCACAGAGAACTGGGGACTAATGTGCTGATGAAAATTCTAAACAAGATTGAGGTTGTCTTACAGAATGTTACAAATCAAAAGCCTACCTGATCACATAAAATTCTGGAGATTGAATATTCAGTGGGCTATTTCGATGGAGCTACACAGGACCGAAAATGTGGATGTGGTTTCACCTTATATATCCATCCAGAGTTGTCATACCATGTACACTGGGGGGCTGGATTTGGAACTAACACAAAGGCAGAGGTTATGGCACTGTGGGGGCTATTGTGGTTCACCAAATTTCTGGACATACAAAACATTCATGTATTTGGTGACTCTAAGGTTGTTACTGACTATGTGGGAGCACATGCCAATATCCACAAATCCTCATTACAGGGTTGGCTAAAACAAATTAAGTTGATATGGAGCTCCCTTAATCAACCCTCCATTCAGCACATATGTAGGAATCTAAATTCGAAGGTGGACAGATTATCAAAGCTTGGAGTGTGGGAGGAGCTAGATGGTTTTCATGTGAACATTAAAATGCAGGAAAACTGGCATGATGTTGGGGTGTATCCAATACCCGGATAACATGTTTGGTTGAATACATGCTGCACTTAATAACTTTCTTTTTTTGAATCTCTGTAGAATGATACAGGTCTGTATCAAATGAGCCATCTGAAGAAAATCATCTGAACTATAAGTATTTTTTGAAATGGCCATATGTAGAAAATCATGTGAACTGTTAGTATTTTTTGAATCACTGATAGACTGATCTCATTATATTAGTTCTATGTAGCTATTGTTTCTGAAGAGATGTAATGTCAATATTTCTATGAATGAATATAATGCTTTTTTCTTCTGAAAAAAAATAAATAAATAAATCCATTTGTGTAATTTCAATAAATGCTACATTTCAAATAGCTTCTTTAGTGGAATCTAAATTCCCATTAATGTTTTATGGGTACATTTCAATTGAATGCAAATTAGGACCATTGTCTCACTTCCCAAATAAAATTATTAGAACACTAAGTAAAATCAGGTGTCTGTATCAACACTAAGGTCGTATTTAAGAAAAAGTATTAGTAGGTAGGGGAGATCTTTTTTAAAAGTGACATGCAACAATTAGAACTAGGTTCAATGTGAAAACCCTGCATGGCTCTCTCTAAACAAAATGTAAGTAAGTTTTCTTTGTTGCAATTGTTGTTGGCTCAAACATACATTTTTTTGGCTTTTAGAAAATATTGCTCATTGTGGGGGAGTGCAGAGGAAGGTGATTGTAAGGGAAATTTTCATTTTACTTTCTTTGTACTTCTTCACTTTGCATAATAAAATTATATTTCATGAGGCACAATACTTGCTAAGGTTTTGCAAATGGGATAGCAAGCTAAGTGGGCTTGATTGTGGGGAAAACTCCACAATTAAGCGCGCTTGAGCCAAAGGAGATCTGGGATGGGTGACCTGCTGGGAAGTCCTGGTTACTGGGTGCAATGCAATGCGAAATTAATCAGTTAGGTCATAGATCACACGATGCAATGAGAAATTAGTCAGTTACGACTACCTCTCATGGAAATGGCCATAGATGAATGACTTACTTAACGCAGTTTAAAATTATATCAGTTACAACTATCTCTCATGGAAATGGTCATAGATCACACGATGCAATGAGCATCACTCGATGCAATGAGAAATTAGTCAGTTACGACTACCTCTCATGGAAATGGTCATAGATGAATGACTTACTTAACGCAATTTAAAATTATATCAGTTACAACTATCCCTCATGGAAATGGTCATAGATCACACGATGCAATGAGCATCACTCAATGCAATGAGAAATTAGTCAGTTACGACTACCTCTCACCTTTCACTCAATAAACCAACATAAATCCATGATATCTAAAATTATATTTCTTTGGCACAATTTCAAAATGATTGAAAAAAAAAAAATCTCACAGAACTAACCCTATGACCTTTCACTCATAAACCAACATAAATCCATGATATCTAAAATTATATTTCTTTGGCACAATTTCAAAATGATTGAAATAATAAAAAAATTCTCACAGAACTAACCTTATAACCTTTCACTCAATAAACCAACATAAATCCATGATATCTAAAATTATATTTCTTTGGCACAATTTCAAAATTACGGATCTAACATGAGCCTAGAAAGGTCACATTTCTTCAAGTGTAAACTTTTTAGAGTGCTAAATATAATGTATTATTTTTCATTATTTAAATTGTGTTTTTGAATGTTAAATAGAATATATAAGACGAAATAAAAAATTTATCCTATATATGAAGTTGATATCAACATAAATAATTAGTTAATATAGATTTTCAAATAATTTATTTAAATTTCTAATTAAAATACTTTTGAAAAATATAAAATACATCTTATTCACACATTTTTTACTTCTAATTATTTTATAACATATTTATTTTTTTACTTATAACTAATATTACTTTTCTATCTAAAATATAATTTTTATTTTAAAAAAACACTTAACATCATAAATAAAAATACAAACAAAAATTCATTTAAATAAATGATAACCACACACTCCCTCAAACATTTACTAAAACTCATCGAACTTTCTTAACTACTGCTGTATCCCAGCTAAATGAGTTACGCGATACATCAAACATGAACGAACGTTGCGAAGCCCTTGGCAAGAAAATCTAATTCTTCGCATTAAATAGATAGTACCAGTTATATTTCCAATTTTAGAAGAATGATTCAACAAAAATTTGTTTTTTTGCTTTTGGATGGTAGGCAATAATAATTAGGGGATTGTTGGAAGATTGGACTAATACAATATCAATTTAAATTCGAAAAAAAAATTAAATTATAAAAATAAAAATAAAAAAATTAATAATCTCATATTTTTGAATAGTGTGCAATAATAATTAAGAGATTGTTGAAAAATAAAACTAACTCAATATTAATTTAAATTCGGAAAAAAATTAAATTACAAAAATAAAAAATTAATAATCTCATAAATTATTTTTAGTATCTTAAAATATCATTTCATTTCCTAAATGCAGTGGTATGAAACAAAACCCTTGATAAAAACCCAGAGGGAAAAAACATGAACAAAAACCGGATATGCCAATGGAGATTGACATCAAAAGGTACATCATCCTCATTGTCCATTAAATACAACAAAACGCCGAGAATTCTTACCCTGCAACTCTGCACTTTAATGTATAGATTGCCGTGCAATTTTGATCCCTGATAGGCCAATTAAAATGCCACTGGCGTCGGAATCATAGGATGGACTGCTCGCTGCTCTGTGTAAATACAGGTGGTAAGCCGCTCATGCAATTAAATCAAACCATTACTAATATGAGTATACATTTAAGAGTATGTTTCATCATTGTGAAAAGTTGTTTGCAAAGCCCTAGAAATGGGGTCAAACGAATACTATAAGGGTCTCTCTCATGTCAATCTCCTCAAAATTCCTCAGTTTTCCCCTTCCGCTGGAAGCTCTTTTAAGCACTCACAATGCAAAATGTCCCCATATTCCAGTTTTCCAAGTTCTCCAATAGACTCTGGAAGCTCTTTTAGGCCTACACAAGCATATAGCCTTAACATTCTTAAAGAGCTAAGCTTCCCCAAGTCATCGAGTAAATTTCGAAGAAGGTGACAGTTAGTGATAGTCCAATTTTCAACTGAAGTCGTGTCACAAATACCTGGGGGCAACTCTTCCAAATCACAGCAGTGGTCCAGATTAAAATCTAGCATTCTTGGAAGCTTCATGCTTGACTGGATGTTGTTGAATCGAGACATACTTCCAAGCCCTTCACATAAGCTCGAAGATAGCTTCTCCAAGTTCTGCAAGACTGCGGGCACATGAAACCTCTCCAAGTGAATCGTCCTAAGCTGAATAAGTGAAGATAACTCCGGTAGACCATTCATTGTGGCTCTCTTAGACCCATAATTGAATATTATTAGAACTTTCAGGTTTTTCATGGATCCCAAACATGTGGGAAGAAAGTATTTACTGGCAGAAAAGACTAAAACTAATGCCTCTGCTTGACCAGAATTCATACCAAAAAGGCATGGACAAAAAAAGCCGAAGCACCCTAGCAAAAAATCTGAATACTTTCAAATAAATAACATCATAAAGAAATTTGCGGTCCTCCCTCCCTCCGCACTAAGTTTCATTCCAAAACAAAATCCGCCCGTTCACCTGTTAACAACGGCACTGACATTTGATTTTCCACAGTAATTATATGCAGTCTAAGGGTTTTAAACATATAAATTTACAGCCATTGTGGGCTTTTCTCCAGTGGATTATTTATAATAATACCATGATAGTACAATGTATAATAATATGAGACAGGAAGACAAGATCAAAAAACTTGAAAAAAACAAACAGAAGATAAGGCTCTGGCCTGCGGTTGCTCGTTAAATTCAAAAGATTTCTGCTAGCAAATTCTAGTAAGATGAGAAAAGCATCCTGCCACTGCAGCTTTCGTGCATAAGCCCAAATTTCTAGCAATGCTTTCACCGAAATTTTTCTATCCTCTGGAAATCACCCCAAATCCAAGAATCACTATCATGCTTCTTCATCCAGGACATCAATACTGTTCTCCAATCATCTGAGAAGACTTTTTTTGTGATAATCTGATATTAGTTTTCTTTGTGATAATTTGATATTAGTTGTTCATTTAGAAGATTTTTCTTGGCACTCTCCCATGTTGGGTGACGTGCACGGTGCAAGGAGCATCCAATCACCTTTAGAGCTAGTGGCAAGTTTTTGAAGAGGTTTTCAGTTACACCAAAACTCACAGGTGTTGGTAAACATTCCAAACCAGTAACTAGGATCTCCAGGGTGGAAACGGATTCCATAGAGGTGCGGTGATTCTACCAACACCCCCCGTCAAACGCAACTGGGAATGGAACCTGGGTCCAACATCTGATACCATGAAGAGGTTTTCCATTACATCTCAGGTGTTGGTAAACATTCCAAACCAATATCTAGGATCACTAAGGTGGAAATTAGGGTGCGGTGATCCTACCAACAACCTTTACACTCTGCTTACACCTCTGATACATACATGAACCATCATGAGTATAAATTTTCTAGGTGGTTCAAGTTAAAATCTATCATTTTCCAAATTTGCCCTAGACTATACATGATCAAGGATCACCAGAGTTGCCTTGGCTTGCCTCAGCAGCTGTTTGTGTGCATCCTCAGCATTGTGGAATTCGTCAAGGTTTCTTCCTTGGAAAAATCTTCTGCCACATATTCTCTAAAATTCCCGAAAGCACCTGACATATATAAAGAGACAATTGCTTATATGAATATTCCATAATCTGAACAAGTGTAAGTGCTTTAGTATGATGCTTATATGAATATTCCATAATCTGAACCAGTGTAAGTTCTTTCGTATTATTATATCAGAAAAAACACAACACCTTAACATCGGATAAATGCTTTGCCTGATTTAGCTGCCAGACTCGGTAATATTAAATAACGAACTCAAGGCCGAAGATGGAGAAGGTAAAGGGAAATCGCAGAGGTACATCTTACAGTGGATTTAGAGTGGTGTTTGCGTGGAGGTAGAGGTTGACGGAGTGGCTAATCAGTGGGTTTGAGAATAAGACAAAGCCAACTCCCATTATAATGGTCCCACGATAACGAAAATGCTGTACGCGGAGGTGCACAGCTTAATTCCGCTAGTTCGGATGTGCTGAGCTCCGCATGACCAGAGAAACAACAGAAGCTCCTCATAACTACTAAATATAACTTTGAAGGAAGTATTTACAGATTTAAGTTGTATTCGAAAAAAATATTATTTAAGTGAACTCCACTCGACTCTTGAGCTCTGCCCGAACGAATGAACAGCTCCTGTTACATGAAAATCTGCTGAAGATAGTGTGGAGTTGTGAGTATTTTAAAATTATTGCGCACAATGAAAGTTTCAATGAAATCTGCAAGGTTTATGATTGAATACTGACTAAAAATAATTTTCCCTGCTATCAAGTAACGTTCATATAATTTTCTCTCCTAACATGTATCAAAAAACTTATTTTGCATCTCCACACTTTGCTCAATGTATTAATATTATTTGTTTAGCCCCCTTCTATAGTTGCTTCAACAACACCCTGGCCACCCTATTGCTTACGTAAGGGGATCCGGAACCTGGTCAATTACATCATTGGATAAAGCAGTAGTATTGTTAAGCATAAAAGTTTTATTGTCAAGTATAAAAGTGTGAGTGTCAGCCGAAGGAATGGTCACTTACAAAATTAGTGTTTTTTTAAATGATTTGTACAAATATCATCAAGGCAATTATGTAAAAGTCCTCCACCAAGGCAATTATGTCACATCAAGACTCGTTCAGTCAATAAAAAATTAGAAATAAAATTTCCACAAAATAAAAATTTATTTTTAAAAAAATAAAAATATTCAACATTTTCCCCAAATTTTATTTAAAATTACAAAATTAATTTCAACAACAATGAATTTTGATCACAAAGCAAGTACTATAGTACCTAGCCAGAAAAAATCTAAATGATTTAACTTCCCAACATACAGATAAATTTGTAAAAAAAGAGCACTATGAACTTTTTATGTAACTAATGAAACTATCTGTATACAATTTATTAGGTCAAGAGTTAGCCTCCTCTCACATACAAGGGTTGCAATAACAAAAAATGTGTAATGTAATCCTCGAAATGCTAATGGGCTTATCAAAGGGAAAGGACACTTAGATCTCCTTCACAAGATTTCCTTATGTGTCTCATTTAGGTCAGAAGTTTTGGAAGCCGTTGTCGAGGTTAAAGAACTATTAATGTTGCAATTATATCCTGGAAGTTTAGAAGGACATCACACCTAGGAAATGAGTATGAAGCTATGAATTTTGGATCTTTGCCTTAATGTGACACAGACTTCACAGGTTTATTTCGAATTTTGGATCTTTGTCTTACTTTGAAAGGACTTTATCAGTTTCGCAGATTTATTTATTAGGCTTGGGTGAGAGATCAAATACAAAGGAACCTTATTTGTAACTATCCCTATCAAATTGTGGAATTATATTCACATTTATAAAATTATGTGTATTGTAATATCACTTGGGCACTTCAACTTTGATTCAAATCTAGATTTTCCATAACATGATCGAGAAAAGTGAAGTCCATTATTATTTGAATCTACTCTTGTTTTTCAAATTTCAAAATATTACGGAGATGTGTAATTATAATTTTAAAATATTTTCAAAATAAAAAAAGTTTTAAGATATTTCAAAATCAAAATAAATATTGTATGGCAATTTAGTTTTTTGGCATTCAAGTTATAAATTATTTTACCATAAAAAATTAGTATATAAATTATTTTACCATAAAAAATTAGTAAATTGATATAAATTGGAATAACTAATTGCCTATTAAAAAGCAAGGACGTGTATAAATTTTGGTGTATTAACTTTTAGTAAATTTGCACATATACATTTTTACTTATTAACTTATTAAAGAACGCATAAATAATGGTAGACAGTAATCCATTTTTTTATGCAAATACTGTTTGAATTATGATGGACAATAATTGATGGTAAAAATGATATTTACATGAGTATGAGCTATTTTCAGGGATTTTAACTTTGACTGGTTTTTTATGAAGTTATGGTGGACAATAATTGATAGTAAAAATGTTATTTACATGAGTATGAACTATTTTCAAGGATTTTAACTTTGAGTGGGTTTTTTTATGAAGTTTAAGAATGAAAAAAATGTTGCACAAATATCAAATATCTAAAAATCATGGCATAAATATTGCAACTGTATCTAGAAATTATGGCAAAAATATATGAGGCAATTATCCACATGACATTGTATTGTGCCAAGTTTAACAATGAAAAATTGTTGCACAAATATCAAATATTTAAAAATCATGGCAAAAATATTGCAACTGTATCCGGAAATTATGGCAAAAAAATATGAGGCAATTATCCACATGACATTGTATAATGCAAAGGCTACAATAAAACCTTCAAATTATGATCCAAATAAATGTTTGAAATTTATTTTTTTAATAATATTGAAAAATAAATATTTGCTTTTTAAAGTTAAACATTATAACTTGTGTTGTTCCACAGTGATCAACAAGTCAATAGATTGCTACAATCTTGCCTTCGTAGGGTCTAATAAGAATAAACCAAGATTATACCATGCATTTGTGGTTTTATAAAACACAATTGACTGATAAGTATACCAAGTAGATTTTAGCCCCCTAGTTGGTTGAAGACCCCCTACCAAGTCATTGGCACTAATGAGGTGTGGGTTCAGTTCTCCTTGGGTCCATCAAGGGTAACGGGCTCCTAGTGGTGGAGTTGACTTGGCGGGTGTTATTAGGCTCATCTAAGAGCATTCTAAGAAAAAAAGGAAAAAGAGGAAAATGTATACAAAGTAAATTGATGAGCCAACCCTTCCATTATCGTCCAACAGTTAGGTGGGGAGCTGTCTAAGAGCATTTTGAGAAAGAAAAAAAAAAAAAAAAAGAGGAAAATGTATACAAATTCAAATGCTAAGCCAACCCTTCCACTATGGTCCAACGGTTAGGTGGGGACGTTTGATCCCCACAAGTATCATTGTCCAATCACGGGCAAGGACTGTGTACACATGTGAATTGCTCCAGATATGATTTTTGTAGTTGAAAAAAGAAATCAGCCCTTCAACCAGTCAAGTGTGAATTGAGATTGGGCATGCTTTGGCATGGTCGTGTTTTTGTTATGGCGCATGGTCTATCTGACATCTCCAACTTAACATGTCAACTTATTTTTAAGTCATTCGACTAGGGTATTCACTTCCCCATGAGAGCCACATCAAAAGCCCTCATTTGAGTGAAGCTAAGCTCTGTATGGATTTGGGCTCTGGTGAGAGAGGGCAACATAGTTTTCCCAAGAAACGATATTTGTGCATTGAGACATGTGGGAAAAGAGTTGAGAGTGCTTGGAATGAAATGCTCTCTCGCTGCATCTACACACCAATAAAAACCCTTATCAAAATGCCTTGATGTTGTTTAGGGTCGAAAAGGGAAATGTAGACATTATTCATGCAAAATTGTGTAAACAACCATGGGGATATACCGATGGAAGCATTCTTCTATGGAAAGTCACTTTTGGATGAGGAAGCACCAGTGGAAAGGGTCGATATGTCTATGTAGAGACGTGACGAGGTAAACAGCATGGTTGTATATCCATGGCTTCAAAGTCTAGTTTGTGGTTTTTTTCCACAATGAAAATGGTTTTTGGACAAATCCCTAAAGGCATTTTTTAACTATTATAATTTTTGGGGTTTTTGGCTTAAATTTCGTGAAACATTTTTGGGTCAAATTTTGATATTTTGTTATTTAAAATGTGTCTTTAACAACATATATGGATTTAACACCTTGAGAAACCTTTAGGGTACTTGAATTTTGGAGAGTTTACAACTCAAACTTATAATTCCAACAAATACATGGATGCCACGTGCACTTGAGGAAGTACATGGTTTTTGGGCTCTTGGAGAAAACTAAATCTTCCCTGTAGCAACTACCAAACACCCTACGAAACTCATCAATTTTCCATCGTTGAATCTCATGTAAAGTCATTATTGTTGAAATATGTAACTAGGTTCAGTCTTCATAATGACATGTGTAATCATGATTTTATATAATTGATGTAAAGAAGAAAAAAAAAATTTATCTTTGTTATGCTTGAGACATGGGTTTCATGCTCAAGGAATTTTATTTGTATAGATCAAGCTCCCATTGTGAGCTCTTATGATTGGTCATTGAGTCATAAAGTCAATTGAGTCATTGTTGTGAATTAAAGACCCATTTCGGGCATGTTACATGTTGTAGGAAATTTATTTGAGTCAAATAGAGTGAAGAAGCCCTCCAATATCAAGTCAAAATGGATGCAACAAGTTGGTTCACCTAACATGTCAAGTCAACCTAAAAGCTAGGAGATGTTGACCTATTTTGAAGGAAATAGAAGGTTATGTATAGAAGATTAATCAGCCACCTTTGGGGAGAAGAACACAGAAGAGACACTTGTCTAAGATCTTTGAAATCAGCAAAGGAAGAAGAAGTCTAAACAAAGAGAAAGAAACATATTTCAAGGATTGTTTTTGGTTTAAGTATCTCACATGTGCAAGTTGAATGTAGGGCATCCATTGCAGAAAGGAGATTGAATTACAATCATGATATAGAAGCCAAATTTTAGTGTTGAAATAGACTAAATTGAAGACTGAGATCTAGAAGAGAAGGGACCTTGTCCAGCGAAGGAAAAAGAAGGATCAAATCTATCCTTTCTACTTCACACATGCAAGAATTGCAAGAAGCCAAAAGCTACAGGTAGCCAAAAATTTCAAGAAGGAAATTTGTCTAGTATTGTAGGGTCGAGGATAAGAAGGAGACGTTGCAGCAATTGACTATGTTTGACTTAAAGAAAAGAAAAGTTTGACTTGATCATGGAAGGGTTTAGGTCTTGGAATTCATCAATTGAAGATTCTATAAGAAGAAAAATTCGTTTGGGTTTTCCTCCCAAGATTGGAGAGGTTTTGGGCCTGGTTGATTGCCTACATGTGGTGTCCTTTGTCTCATTGTTCTTTATGATTTGGTAGTTTTTTTATGATAGATAACATTAATTTAATCAAGAGAAATAAAGAGGCTAATTAAGTTAAGTAAAAATACATCACAAGCAGTTATCATAAAGGAGAAATCACTTACTTTTACTGCCCTAGATTTCTCAATAATTATGTGTGGTAATGGAGTGTGATATGGGTGTGTGATTTGGTCACAACTTGGAAGAGTTACTCATTTATAACAACAAGTCTTGAATTCATTACAAGGATATTCTTATTGTGAAATCAACATGTAGCATGTGAGAATTGAACCTGGGTGGGGAGGATAACACATCCATATATTTATATGTATCTTTGTATGTATCTATATATCAATATATATGTATATGTGTATGCATATGCATATATACATATATATACACATATATCTATATCAAGGATTTTTTTAAGGATTCAAATATTATGCCTATGTATAGTATTATGGGGGACTATTTTGGTTTGAAAAGCCATATATATATATATAATGTAGGCAAATACTTGATTAAAAAACATGTAATTTACTATTAAAATTGGTAATTTTTTCGTAAATATCATTCATTTAATCATATATATGTAAAAAATGGGCGAATTTTTCACCAGATTGGCTAATATTTTTAAAGAAAATATCCAGAAAATACCCAATTAGCGAAATTTCACCCCTAAAATTTTCCCTAATCTACATATAAACTTTTCAATTGTGTAAATATAGTTAAATTTTATTTCTATGAAAATTAGGGACATGGAAAGGTGGGTCTAAGTGTCTCTAGGAAACACATCGGACTACCTTTGGGTGATAGGTGGGCCCATGATAACATGTCATCTACCACATATAAGTTGTACGAAGCATTGAGATCTTGAGAGGGCCATATCTTCGATGCCCTAAGATCACATTGAGATGAAAACTACACCGTTGCAAAGCTCCATGGGGTCTTCACTCAATGAACCTCTAACATAGCACGTGTGTTCGTGGCATACTAAATGATACCCTTAATTTGACTACATATTGGAAAATACCTCTAAAAATCACTTTATTTAACCCCCTACCAATACGAATCCAATACACCTTCCCAATTTAAAAATCCCCTACTTTCACTAGATATTGTAGGTATCCATTTTTTCATTGAAACTTTTTATACCCATTTATATTTATATCTCTTTATTTTCATTAACAATGGTAAGTAAATTTTGAACCTAGAAATAATAACCTGAATACTGGGTAGCTGAAAACTTGAAAGTTTCAATAAAAAGGAGGCAAATATAAGTTGGTTGATTTACAAATACATACTATGGAAAATCTGAATGTAAAAGACATAAATTTGAACTCTTAATTGCATCTTTCTTCTATTGAATATTGAAAAATATGCACTACAACAACTCAAAACAAAACCTTGATAACCAGCACAATGTCGCACCTTTCATCTCTCTTATAAAATAGGAAGAGGAGAGAAAGTACAATGAATATGGACACATGAAAAATCCTATATGGTTGTACTTTGTCAAATCATAGCCCTAACAGAATCACCTAGTGGACCATAGTTGCATGGTAAGAGTGCCAAGTAAGTGTGTCTTGATCAAAATATGAATTGGAGCATGCAAGCATGCATCCCTTCCTTGAGATCTGTGTCCTCCACCTAAGATGGGAATTTCTCATGCATAAGTATTATAATTGACTAATGATTTTCACCCTCTTAGTAAGAATAGACAATTCATTCTAAAAGTAACAGAAGAAAAGCTCTAATAATAGAAAAACCCTATCCAAAACTTAAATTGCTAAATTTGAAACAACATGAATTAATTGAAGGTGTGACATGAGTACCCTTAGCATGCATGCACCCTCTTCCAAACAATAGTCTATTTCACTATATCATGTGGCATGAATGTGCCCTCTATTAAGCAATAGTTAGTATCATTGACTCCTTCACATTCATTCAACGTGTTCATCACTAATGTAAGGAAAGGGTGAAGGTACCATATTTTTTGTCTTCTCTACCGCCCCATCATTGGGAGGATCACTAGTTGAGCAACAAGTAAAAAAATATTAACTCACACATTAGAAATAGATCATAGAGATATTAGTAATGCGATGCATGTCTATTATAGAGCAAGGTTGCTTGGGAGCAGGAGAAAAAGTGGGAAGTAGGATTAGAAGTCAGAAGTCGGGTTGGAAGTAGGAGCGAGGAGTGACATTTTCAAAAGCTCCCAGGTTGGGAGTGATTTTGGGAGTGAAGTTTATGTAAGATATATTTTGATGCATATATGTCAATAAAAGCGTGTATAATGATGAATTTGTGGTAGAAAATATAAAAACATGGATTAATCCATATAACATCATTCATCTAGTAGTTATAGTCTTCATCAACCAAAGGTCCACAAATTACAAGTTCTCATTTATATCACATGTAAGGGTGCACATAACCAAAATAACATCGAGTTGAATCCATATTTGAACCAAAAATACATCAACAAATAGGCCTTGGATGGCATTTAGCATCCAAATAAATCATGCTACAACAAATATCTACATATCATGAAAATCATTTCCTATCTTGGCCTGACCTTTGTCATTAATATCACCCTCTAAGCATTAACATAACATAGAAAAAACATAGCATGTCGAGTCAAGATTTTGTTTGAGTGACGGGTACATTTTTAGTAGGGTCATGATAGAGGAGTTTGAAAACCAATGTCACTAACATCAAGGTACATAGAGATATTGGTTCTCTTGATTATATATGTGTTCCATACCCTAGTACATGATAAAATCCAATGGAAACATTGGAATCCCCCAATCCTGAAATCCTGAAAAACTAATGTCTACTAGATTTTGAGTGAGATATAAAATTTTACTTTCTCCATATGAAATCTGATGAGATCGAAACCACTCTCAAACATCCTGAGTCATTTCATGGTAATGTTAAAAATTTAAGTAAAATGATGAAAATGAATGATTAAGGAGAATGTCACTTTTACTTTAAGAATTTAACATTGACATGAATTGCATGTCAATACTAGGGCCATAGGTTTGCATATTAGGCTACTATAGACCTAATATTACCATAGTTTTTTATTTCTCCCTCCCACTCTCTATACTCCCACAATATTCCTAAACCTCTATTTCTCTATCCCACTTGTTCTTTGCCTCCGTGTGGCCAATGTATTGTATAAACAATACCTTATAATACACATATTTCTATACAACATATAAAAACCCCTTACCCCCTATTATATGCTCAATAAATTATTTCATTTTTTCCTCATTTTTTATGCCCCAATATGAACACAGGTGATATGGTATTTCTTTTCCAGTGAAGCCCCCGTGCAAAGCTCTTGATGACTAGAAAATGAAGTTGGCTTCAATAATGGAGATTAAGGTGATTGAAACAATCAAATATTTTTATGACCCCTACCTCCTTAAGGGGTTGAGTGTGTTGCACATTCTGTGTCCTCACTGACTTATACATCATTAGTAGAGTACAACCCCTATGTCGAGCACTCATGTGTTGTAGGAATTTACAGGGTAAGTTCCTTAGAAAGAATACCAAAAGGACACCGCTCACAACCAGATCACAGATCAATACACCAGTATTTTTGACGTGGTTAAAACCCTCAAAGAGGGAAACAGTCCACGGCCTGTCCCAACGTGGGTACTACAGGCAATTTATTAATCAAAGAATGAAAATTTACATAAGCTTCTCTCATGCACGGATTACCCGAACAATGACCCTCCATGCGCTTTAAATAGAACTCATGGACAAATCGGGTGTCAAGCCACGGATCAAGTGTCGGTAATACCGAGGAGAGAATGAACCGTCGGATCACTACATATCGTGACCGTCGGATTGTAAGTTACAAAATGTACAACGGTAAAGAAACACACTTTACCTAACTCTATACTAGACCAAGTTGAACTTAACTATTTCCTATGTGTCGGAATATCCTAACATCCCCCCTTAAGAACAACTTGGGATAGGATTGAAGGATTTACAAATATGACACAATAGGAGAAGGAAGGAGGCACTAGAGCCTATCCCCCCTTAGTGACAACTTCCTGAACTCCAAGCATATATCGAAGTTTAGTGAACTTCGCCTCTGTGAGAGACTTTGTGAAGATGTCTGCAACCTGATCATCTGTTGAACAATATTGCACTTCAAGAACATGGTCATGAATGAGCTTTCTGATGAAGTGCATGTGTAGTTCAATGTGTTTGCTGCGCTGATGCTGGACTGGATCTTTGCATAGCTGAATGGCACTTTGATTATCACACCAAAGTGTGGTTGGATGCTGCTGCTCAAAGCCAAACTCTGATAGGATCTGACGAAGCCACAAGGCTTCCTTACTAGCTTCCACGACACCACGATACTCTGCTTCTGCTGACGAAAGAGAAATGGCAGCCTGTTTCTTACAAGCCCATGTAATAGGTCCTGAACCAAGAGTGAAGACATAACCGGCAGTAGACTTCCGATCATCAGGGTCACCAGCCCAATCAGAATCAGTGAAACCAACTAACAGAGGAGCTGCTTTGGCACTGTAATGAATCCCAAACTGTACTGTACCTCGAACATAACGAAGTATTCTTTTAGCTGCTTTCCAATGACTTTCACGGGGGTTTTGCATAAAACGAGCAACAAGGCCAACAGCAAAGGAAAGATCAGGACGAGTATGGGTTAAATACAAGAGTTTTCCTACAAGTTGACGGTATAAGGTAGCATCAACTTCAGGAGAAGTACAAGAGACTGAAAGTTTGACTCCAGACTGAAAGGGAGAAGGGGCTGGCTTACAGTCTTCCATGTGAAAATGACGAAGAATATCACAAGCATACTTGGACTGGGAAAGGAAAATACCCTCCTTGGATTGCAAGACTTGAAGACCGAGAAAATAGTGTAAGTGTCCTAAGTCTGTCATTTCAAATTTCTTTTTAAGGCTGGACTTCACATGGTTTATAAGGTTGGGATCACTACCAGTAAGAATAAGATCATCAACATAAAGAACAAGGATGATAAGAGAGTTGCCCACTTTCTTGGTGTAGACAGTATTGTCAGAATGACACCTAGAAAAGCCAGATTCTAAAAGAAAGCTATCCATTTTGGCATACCAAGCCCGAGGAGCTTGCTTGAGGCCATAAAGGGATTTCTTAAGTCGACAAACAAGGCTGGAGTCTGTTTGTATGAAGCCAATGGGTTGTTCCATATAGATTTCTTCCTGCAAGTCCCCATGCAAGAAGGCAGATTTAACATCCATCTGATGGACTTCCCATTTTAAAGAGGCAGCAAGGGAAAGAACAAGGCGGATAGAGTTCATTTTGGCAACAGGGGAGAAGGTTTCAGTGTAGTCAATGCCTTCAACCTGTGAAAAGCCCTTAGCAACGAGACGAGCTTTATGTTTATCAACTTTCCCATCTGGTCCATACTTGGTTCTGTAAACCCATTTACATCTAACAAGTTTGCGTCCCTTTGGTAGAGGAACAAGATCCCATGTATCATTTGTCATCAATGAATGATATTCTTCATTCATAGCTGCTTCCCAATGTGGATGGCCTGAAGCTTCTGCAAAAGTGTCAGGATCATGATTTACTGGAGCTTGAGCCAGTAAAGAAGAGGCTCTTTCAAACTGAGAACGTGTACGTCGCTGATCTGTAGGATCACCGGCAAGATCACCTGCTGCATCCCGAGTAGCACGGACCCATCTTGGAAGTTGAGGATCCTGAGAAGGTGGGGGAGGATTATCATCCTCACTTTCATCATCTGAAGAAGAAATGTTTTCAAAAGTAGAAGAGATAGGAAGAGGTGGCACATCCGCCGGACTAGGCTCGCAGGCCGATTTATTTTCATCAAATTTTACATCTCTTCTAATGATAACATTTTTGGACTTAAATGGAATAAGTCTATAACCTTTTACATCTTCAGAATATCCAACAAAAGTACATTTCTCACTCTTAGGTTCTAAAGCTTTATGCTTTTCATCTGGAATATGGGCCCATGCTTCACTTCCAAACACACGAAAGTGACTTACATCTGGTTTAATGGAACTCCAAGCTTCTTCTGGAGTGATATTCTCTAGAACCTTAGTAGGAGTGCGATTGATTATATAATTTGCACAATTAATTGCTTCGGCCCAAAAACTAAGACTGAGTCCTTTAGATTGCAGCATACAATTAGCCATTTCCTTTAAGGTGCGATTTTTCCTTTCAGCTACACCATTTTGTTGTGGAGTGTATGGAACAGTATGTTGCATTTGAATTCCATTTTCGGTGCAAAAGTTGATGAATGTGTTTTTAACATATTCTCCACCATTATCAGTTCTTAGCTTAAGAATTTGATGTCCAGATTGTTTTTCAACAAAGGCTTTGAAGGCCAAAAATGTGTTAAATACTTCGCTCTTGAGTTTTAAGAAGTATACCCAAGTGCGTCTGGAGAAATCATCAATGAAAGTTAAGAAGTACTTGCAGCCAGAGAATGAAGCAACAGGAAGAGGACCACATAAATCACTGTGCACAAGCTGTAAAGGGGCTGAGGCGTGCCAAGAGGCACGTTTGTCAAAACTGTCCCGATGATGTTTTCCGAGTACACATCCGGAACAAACACCATCTCTGCAAGATACCATAGGAAGACCTGTCACCATATTTTCTTTACATAGATGCTGAAGGGAGCGATAGTTTAAGTGACCAAATCGCTCATGCCAAAGTTTGCTCACTTCATCATTATGAGCAACAAATACTGAGGGAAGATTTGATGACCCAAAGTTGTGAAACTTATACAACCTTGTGGAATCATCAGCAAGACCAGTAGCTAGAATCTGTTTAGGATCTTTTAGATCCTTGATTACAACATCATGAGGTGAAAATTCAACAATTTTACCTTCACCTGAATGAGTTATCTGATAGACAGATAGAAGGTTGCAGGATAAGGTTGGAACACATAATACATCATTAAACTGACCATTGTCTAGATGAACAGTTCCAGTCCCTACAACATTAAGAGATCTATCATCACCAACATATATATTTTTGGTGTTACAATCATTTAAAGAAGAAAACATGGCTTGGTTTTTGGCCATGTGATAAGAGGCTCCAGAATCAATGAGCCACTCATGAGAATGAGAAGAAGAAGAAGATACATTTAATGCATAACCAGACTGAGATGATTGACAACGACATGCAGAAAGTGCCATTCCGGAAGTTGAAGTTGAAGTAGGCTCCACATGGATGTTATGTTTCTTCATTGCGGCTTCCAAGGCTTCCATCTTCTTAAAGCATTTAGATTCTAAGTGGCCATCTCGATTACAAAAGTTACAATGTCTATCAGTCTTCTTCCATTTGTTTTTATTGGTCTTATCATTTTGCTGAAATGATCTTTCATTTTGAGGCTGAGTTGGTTTAGGACCATTCTTTTGAGGATATGACTTCTTAGGATTCTTTGAATTTGGTTGTTGCTGGGCGGCTAACGCTTTCGTGGAAGAGTTTCCAAGATTAAGAAGACCAAGGTGTAAGAGTTTTTCTTGTTCTCTTATTAAGGAATCACAAAAGGAGTCAAAGGAAGGGGCCTTGTAGTCTTTTCCTTGACAAATGAAAGCTTCCCTTGTAGAATGGAAAGTGGAAACAAATACAGAGTAGGCTGGTCCCAACTTAGTAAGGATGGAATAAATAAGGTTACCATCTTCTTTCTTAACTTTAACACCTTCCAAGAGATATCTAAGGGTCTTGAATTTGGACAAGAAATCTTCAATGCAAGAAAAATTATTAGGATCCAAAGTAAGCAACTCATTTTCAAGTTGATGGGCTCTAATTTCATTTTTAATCCCAAAAACTTTAGCGAGTTTTTCTAATGCTTCATGAGGAGTCTCAAGTTCTGCAATGTGGAATCTAAGATCAGGAGAAATAGACATCCCTATCAAACCACGTGCTTGATCTTGTCTATTTTCCCATTTTGCAGCCTTGTCTTCATCTTTTGGTTTCTTCTCTTGGTCTGTGGCTATTCTAAAGAGACCTTTACTTCTAAGTAAATCTTCCATGTAGGCTACCCATTGGAAGTAGTTAGTGTTGTCAAGAATGACTTGGCATGGACTTTCCATTTTTAAAAAAAAAACTGAAGCTGAAGATGCTGAAAGTAAGTGTTCCAATGGATAGATCTCGAAAAAATAGGCGGTTTTAAAAAAAACGACTCTGAAAAAGGCTTCCGGATGAAGAAGTTATGGCTTTTTGAAAAAAAATTGTTGACGTTGCCGGCAAAGTGCGCGAATGTGCGGGAATGAAAAAATCCGCACCCACAAAATGGAGACCTGAACCCAAGACCTCTACTCTCTTAAAATAGCTTTGAACCAATTGATCTATACAAAAAATTTGAGAGAGAGAGAGAGGGGGGGGGGACTTGGTTTGCGTGCTTGCCTTGAGAAAGCTCTTTTTTCCCTACAAAACACAAAACACAAAACCCAACACGAATATGCAAAGAAAAACGAACCTTGCGGCTCGAAGTTAGCTTTAGCCAAAAAACTAGAAATTTTTAAAAAAAATCTCAAAGTTAGCTTTAGCCGAAAAACTAAATATTTTTCTCAATGTTTCTGATTTTTCGAGATCACACTAAGGTGCAGGGAAAAGAGCATACGCATGAGAAAAATCCCTCCTTTCTGTTTCTGATTTGCCCAGATCGCACAGAGTCGCAGGGCAAAGAGCATACGCAGAAATGAAAGGTATAGATCCGGTTAAAAAAAAGGCTAAATAAACCGAAATAAGCAGAGAGAAAATAACAGTAAACTGCAAAAAAAAACACTGTATACCTCCCGATCTGAAAAATGACGCAGCTAGGGCTATTGGAAACCTTTTCGCGTGAAACGAAAGGGGTTCCTCACTGGAACAGATGCTCCGAACGCAACAGAGCAGTCCTCTCGGCCCGAAAGCAATCAGAAACAGCAGATCTAGGAAACGAAAGCCGCATGCAGTTCTACCGGCTTCAGATTTGGATCACCAACGGACGCAGCCCTCAAATAGCTCTGATACCATGTAGGAATTTACAGGGTAAGTTCCTCAGAAAGAATACCAAAAGGACACCGCTCACAACCAAATCACAGATCAATACACCAATATTTTTGACGTGGTTAAAACCCTCAAAGAGGGAAACAGTCCACGGTCTGTCCCAACGTGGGTACTACAGGCAATTTATTAATCAAAGAATGAAAATTTACATAAGCTTCTCTCATGCACGGATTACCCGAACAATGACCCTCCATGCGCTTTAAATAGAACTCATGGACCAATCGGGTGTCAAGCCACGGATCAAGTGTCGGTAATACCGAGGAGAGAATGAACCGTCGGATCACTACATATCGTGACCGTCGGATTGTAAGTTACAAAATGTACAACGGTAAAGAAACACACTTTACCTAACTCTATACTAGACCAAGTTGAACTTAACTATTTCCTATGTGTCGGAATATCCTAACATGTGTACCCTAGTCTACTTATTCAAACAAACAAAAAATTGTTTTTTGTGGTTGAATTTGTTTAATGTGGACATACTTTGAGAGATTTATGAACCCAAAATTGATATCATATTCTATAAGAGGTTTGCACTGCTCCCACCTTTTAAATGTGATATTTCTAGTAGTTACTTCTAGGGAGAACTAGATATACTAATTGTTTTATTTATCCATTTTATTGAAACAATGGTGAAAACAAAACAAAAGACAAAGGTTCTCCAACTAGGGTGATGAATTATTGTTGGTGGGAAACGAGGCCCCAAAAAAACTGCAATTAATTAATAAAAAATATGGTTGGGTTTGACCGTAGCATGATCTTGGTTGGGTAAAAGGCCAAATAATATTTCCAAGTGGAGGCCGATTATGTTTCAATAGTGAATTTATTGATAGTTAGGGGGTGACAGGAGAGGAAGATTTTTAAGAAAGAAGATTAGGCTCATTAAATAAGTTGTTGGGTAAGAGAGGCTCAAGTAGAAGAGCATCCGATATGATAATATGGATATAGGAGGTTACAAAGAGTTCACTAAGTGGAGGGGCAAATTCCTAAAAATAGTAAGGTAAGAAAATCAATGAATGAAAGGAGAAGCAACAAATTAGAATTAGGAAGTGTAACAGTAATGGAGAAAGAACAAAGGAATTGTTTTATATGATTAAATTAAGACTAATTGAAATAGAGAGATGAATTTACGGGCATGTGAGAATGATGCAGGTGCATCTAACCTAAGGCTGAATATTTACTAAAGGAGTTAGTTTCCTAATATATTTAATGTATTTTCCTATAGTTTTAGGAAAGAATTAGAATTATTGTAAATAGGAGAAGGTTCAAGGGTATTTTGGGAGAGATGAGATATTTGTGGGTTATTTAGATCCTATCTAGAGATAAGGGATTAGGTGAGAGATTTTATGGATCATGAAAAATATTTTTGGAGTTTGTTTAGGATCTAGAACCTACTTTGGGTTCAGATCCACTTGTACAAATCTAGGTGAGCCTATGAGGCATGAAAGTAAATGAGTGAGAGAGAGGAATGAAAGGCCAATGATTAGGCCAATAGTTCTTTTGTAAATATTCTATTTATTTATCAATTATTTCTCATATTTATGTGCATACTTACTTTGTGGATTTTCAGTTATTATTCAATGAATATTTAAGTTACAAACCCATGGTTAGTTTTTTTGCATCATTTTTGGTATCAGAGCCACGGAAGGAAAAAAAAAA
This sequence comes from Pinus tabuliformis, assembly GCA_031772625.1. Classification (NCBI taxonomy): domain Eukaryota; kingdom Viridiplantae; phylum Streptophyta; class Pinopsida; order Pinales; family Pinaceae; genus Pinus; species Pinus tabuliformis. The sequence goes on along the minus strand of CM062806.1, from coordinate 311,132,045 downwards.
TTGAGAAAAACTCCAACAAACTTACGTGATTGTTTATCTCTGAATTTCTTCTATGCAAACTTTATGTGATACTTTTTCTGCAAATCTCTTTTATGCAAGTTTTAGAGCGACGTATATAGGTTTTCATTGAGGAAGAAATCAGAATGAAGAGGACACAGGAACCAATAGCCGCCAAAGCCATCCTTCTGCGTGATACTCACCCAGCACTTTGGAAAACCCAGCGTCAAATCTACACCAGCAGACCATCAAACTGAAAGGATTGATCTAAACGGGCATTGTTTCAACTCTTACAGGTGTTTTTATTTGAATTTATTGTCCATTGTGAATAAAGTCGAGTTATAAAGTGGTCGAATCTGTTAATTGCTTGAAGCAGGGAACATCGTGAAGCATGTGCAACATAAGTCAAGGACAAGGCTACATAGAACAAGGAGTTGTATTTGCACATCATTCTTGCTAAAAGAGGAGTCTTTCATTGTTGTTGTAGATGAGAATGACCTGTTGTGTCATAATTCTTCTTGCTGGAAATTGACTAGGAGAGGTGAAAAGCTCTCATGTGAAAGGTAGAAAAAGTTGTTGTTGAATAGTCGACAGGTGAGAAAAAAAAAAGAAGATTATTTTTGAAATTAACTAAGGTACCTTGCACGTGACTCAATAAAGCCAAACACAATTTAAAATTTCTATAAGTGATCCTGCAGATTTATATTGTCGTATTTTTTTACAACCAACTTTGGTATTCAGTGTTACATTGGGTGAATATATTAATACTCAATATCAATTCTTTTGAAAGTAAATAGTAAAGGTAAAGGTGTTGTATTAAAGGTGAAAGTAAATAGTAAAGGTCAAAGTGTTGTATTAAAGGTGAAAGGTAAATTAGTGTTGTGTCAAAGGGTTATAAAGCATGGTGGTTTTTATGAAGATAGAGGATAAGTGGTTAAGGAATGAGAAAATCATATGGTTAGAATAAATGTTGAATGATAAATGGTGAGTTGTTGCACATGTTTTTAATGGGTGATATATGGTTTCATAAAACCATGTGTGGGTTTGAGAATGCATAGTTTTATTTATTCACAGATTGTAATGATGGTAATGTATGAAATGGTATATGCACATGGTTTATAAAAAAAAATCATGAATGGTATATATATACCATCAACAAATTTTCAAGGTACCTAAATTTGCATATGGGTTGAAATCTCTCTTTAATTAAATGAAGAGTGCATGTGATGGTGAACATGATAGGAGATGAAGATGACTATGGATAGTTATTTACAGAATTCAGGGAAAAACAACGGTGATGCCATAGTAGTTGGTGTACATAATGAAGAGTTCGAGAAAGAAATCATTGATTTGAAGGCACGACTTGACGTATTGATGGAGTTGCTACATAGTCAGAAACATGGATGGATAATGAAGAAGACAACTAGATGGCCAATCAAACAATTTATTGCAAGGAGACATAAGCGCAAGTTGAAAGTATTGTTAAGTGAAGCGGGAAAACTCAAGATAACTTAGATGAATGTATGCATTTGTGAACCAGAACCAGGATTGATGCTTAGTGAGGATGGTGATGATGTTGAAATGAAATTCGTTGATGTGAATGTGGGTTCAATTCCCATATGTGGCGCCAAAAAATATTTGGAATATCAACATAGAGACTTGAGGACAGAATCATCTGTCGAGACTATAAAGCCTTATGTTTTTAAATCTGACAATTTGTGTGTGGATGTAGGATTTGTTGCAGATGATGGACGAGACACTAATTTTGTTTCATGCAATGATGAAGACCAATATTTTGAAATGATTTCTAAAAGACACCATAAAATTTTCATGAAATGTTAAGAAGAACTACAATTGCTAGAGAAGATGTTGATGGAACCTTAATCTAAGCAAGTTGCAAATGAAGAAGAGAAATGCTCAAGCATGCTTAACAATGAAAATATGGAACTTGAATGTAATTTTCAATTTAATGTTGGACATGATAAATTGATGTTCCAAACTAATAACACTAAAATTCAATCAGAAACTAGATTGGATATTGAAATTGAAAGATTAAAGAAACTGATGGAAAAAGCACATGAACCAATATATTGCAAGAAGAGGCGGAAAGACAACGACATGATACATTTGACTACACAAGTATATATCAGTAAAGAAGGAGAATTACAACATAAATTTTGGAAGCACGGAACACGAGAAAATACAACGACAGCACACCAACAACATGACACGGCAATTGATTTACTGCAAGTGAAAATTTGGGATCCAGGAGGAATTTTATCAACATATGAAGATATATGGTCGGAAGACTATGAATTTCTTTTACTTGGGGAGTCTGATGTAGGTGCATCTAACCTAGGGTTGAATGTTTACTAAAGGAGTTAGTTTCCTAAGGTTATTTAATGTATTTCCTTATAGTTTTAGGAGAGAATGAGAATTATTGTAAATAGGATAAGGTTCGAGATATTTGTGGGTTATTTAGATCTTATCTAGAGATAAGGGATTAGGTGAGAGATTTTATGGATCATGAGAGATATTTTGGGAGTCTTTTTAGGATCTATTACCTACTTTGGGTTCAGATCCACTTGTATAAATCTAGGTGAGCCTATGAGGCAAGAAAGTAAGTGAGTGAGAGAGAGGAATGAAAGGCCAATGATTAGGCCAATAGTTCTCTTGTAAATATTTTATTTATTTATGAATTATTTCTTAGAATTATGTGCATACTTATTGTATGGATTTTCAATTATTATTGTATGAATCTTTTAGTTACAGGCCGTATGGTTAGTTTGTTGCATCAAAGAATTAATGAATGAAGTACATCTACATCATAGAATGTAATAAGTGACTAAAGCGAATTTTAATTAATTGTGTTTTATCATTGTATTTTTGGAATTTTATCTCCTTCACCCAAGTTGTTGCTAGACAATTGTTATGCACTTTGGTTTTATATCAAATTCTTGTTACATCTTATATGAAAATTAATAAAGTAAATTGAAATCATAAAACATAATGAGTGAGTAGTTACGTAATTTAGTGTTTTATTTTGAATATTATAATGCAAATATTTAGTATTTGTTATATGATTGAATCTCCATTGTAGTTATCTATGTATTTAAAATTTGATCGAATTTTTATAGATGAAGTGATTGCGTTGATGGGTGCTCTATAGTCCAATATGGGAAAAATGTTGTAGTGTTTGTAAATGAGTGTAATCATTTAAATATCATCTCAATATAAAAGAAATGTTGTAGCATCCATAAATGAGTGTAAACATTTAAATGTTGGCTCAATAAACAAAAGTTGTTATATTGTCTTCTTTGTTTCTCTTTTTCTCTTTTCTTTTTTTCATTTTTTTCATGGAAAATTTGGGTAGATCAACCCTGAAGGAATCACATCCCACCGACCAAATTAGCAGAGCCTAACCCTGAGGGCGTCAAGGAGAATTGACCCCCATGACCTGTTAGGAAACTAGCTCACAAAAAGATAGAAAATATAGATCAACGCCTTAGAAATAAGCCTCTTCGAGGGGGAAACCTCCTTTACATTACACAAATGAGCAATTCTTTGATGATACAAATGAAAGGACTTCGTTTCTATATATACGAGTCTAAGGGGTCATAATATAATCATAGCCGACATAACAATAATAATATAAGGGCACAATAATAACAATAGTGGGCTTCTATGGGGCACAATAATAACAATATGGGGACTACATGGGAACAACAATATAACAAGGGGGTTGTACTAATAAAAATAAGGGGTTGCACTAGTAGTATAGGGACCTAACATGCCCCTTTCCTTCAAAAAGTGTTGTCCTCAACGCTTGAGTAGGTTTTGATGCTCCTGTATAAAATTCTTGTCCTCCCATGTGGAATCTTTAGCTAGTAAGTTCTTCCACTTGATGAGATACTCTGAAATTGATCGATTTCGTAGCTGTCGAGTTCTTGTTTCTGTGATTGCTCCAGGCTCCAATATGATTTTTCCTTCCTCGTCAAGTTCTGGAAATATTGTTTGAACTGGGATATTCTACAACTTTTGAATGAGTGGCCACACTTCTTCGTCCTTCTTCCATTCATACCTTGTTTCGTTTATCCAATCTAGTTGGATAATAGAAATGGCGCACAAAAATGCTTCCACATCCTCATCCTTTCTTGAGAGTGCATCTGCCACAACATTTTGCTTCCCTTTTTTGTAGATGATTTCAAAGTCGTGACCCAACATCTTTGTAACCCATTTTTGTTGTTCTTTAGAGGATAATATTTGTTCTAAAAAGTATTTAATACTATCATGATTCGTTTTTACCTTGAAGTGTCTTCTCATTAGGTAAGGTCGTTGCTTCTTAAGTGTGTGTAGTATTGCCAACATTTCCTTCTCATAAGTAGCTTTCTTGAGGGACATTTGTTTGTATGTATGTAACCATAAAAAATACCCAATCGCCTACATCAAAACTTCTTTCATTGCGATGTTGATATGCCTGTTGTTTCATTCGATTCTGCACCAAAGTGGCGTTATCCTTTAAAATTTGGAGAACTTGTTGTTGATGCTCGATGTGATCTTTCACTGCTTGAACCTTTTTCTTGTTGATATGTCCTTCTATATTTAGAATTTGAGGAGTGGTAATTTCTTCCAGTACATTACAAGATATGGTCGGATTCATTTCTTAATGCTCTATGTGATCTTTCACTTCTTGAACATTTTTCTTCTTAATATGTCCTTCTATCTTGATAGTTTGAGGAGTGGTAATTCCGGCCATTGCATTACAAGATATGGTTAGATTCATTTCTTCTTTCTTAATGTGGCCTTTCACTTCTTGAACCTTTTTATTCTTGATATGTCCTTCTATCTTAAGAGTTTGAGGAGTAGTAATTATTTCCAATGCTTTACAAGATGTGGTCAGATTCATTTCTTCTTTCTCCAGGGTTGGTTCCTAGTGTATATAATCTTCTTTTGACATTTCTTGATCCTTTTCTTCCTCCTCTCCACAATCATGTAAAATAATTTCTTCTCAGCACACTTATGACCTCTAATGTATTTTTTATCACAATTGTAACAAAGCCCTTTTTCTCTTTTTTCTTCCAATTGTTGTGGTGTAACCCTTGTAGGTTGTGGAAGGCTAGGAGAAACAACACTTCCATATTTATAGTTGTGAGGGGTAGACTTCCTTGTTGCCATAATTTTTCTTTCCACTTTGTAACAAAGCCCTTTTTCTCCTTTTTCTTCCAATTGTTGTGGTGTTTCTCTAAAAAAGGTGTTGCTCTTTGTATCCTCATAATGTGCTATAATTTCCTCCGTGAAAATTGACCACGTAACAAGTGGTTTACGAGAACAAATCCCTTTATACCATAAAAATTGATCTTGCTCTAAATATGAAGATGCAATACATACCTTTTTTAATAGTGGTACATCATGTAGATCAAAATATTTCTCCATCTATAGTATCCAATTTACTGGATCCTTGCCATCAAACTTCCTCATCTCAATTTTTCTTGATTTTAGGAGCTCGATCTTGAAATGACTGTAACTCTATAATTTTAGATCTCTAAGTTCTGAAATTTCTTCCTGTAGTAGCTCTATGAGTTCTCTTTCTAACCCCGCAAGTCTGATCAGAATTTGATTATTCAAGAAAGAGTTATGCCAAATCTCCCACGGTGACTTGATTATAGACTAGTTCAGTAGAGCGAACTTGTACAACATGCCACGTCTCATTGTCTCGACCTTAGTATCTGAAACTGATTTACAGAAAACTACAGGAAGTCCTCTTTTTGAAACTTCTTACGAAATTTCACTTTGTTGCTCAGATAGAAAGTTATGACGGTTTTTCCAAGGTCACCTATTTAGGATGTAATTCGGGATTCTACAAAAACCCTAACTTCCTTAGACTATATATCCGAAAATATAGTGAGACAGGATTTGAAATTCGGAGCCGAGGTTTAGACCGATTTCTTCTCAAATGGGTTTTTGTTTTAGCTTCTGAAACTTTGTAGTGAAATATTTATAGCGAAAATCCCACGATGAACTGTTTTAGCTTAAATTCTGGAGCTTGCAAAAACCCTAACTTCCTCAGATCATATATCCGAAAATATAGCCAGAAAAGCTCTAAAATTTGGACCCAAGGTTCAATATGTTTTCTTCTCAAATGGGTTTTTTCTTTCGCTTCTAAAATGTCACAAAAAAAATAAATAAATAAAATAAAATAAAATAAATAAATAAAAATATAAATAAATAAATTTATAGCGCAAATGCCACAATGACCTATTTGGAGCAGCAAAACCCTAGAATCCAAAGCTCTTATACCAAATGTTATGAAACCAACTCACAAAAAGATAGAAAAGTTAGATCAACGCCTTAGAAATAAGCCTCTTCGAGGGGGCAACCTCCTTTGTTGTTAGGTCCCTATAATACTAGTGATTACCCCATTACTATTGTAGTTGTATCCCTTATTAATATTTTTGTGCCCCTATTGTCCCCATATTGTTATTAATGTGCCCCATATAATCCCTCTATTGTTATTTTTGTGACTTTATATTATTATTGTTAGGTCGGCTGGGTTATATTGTGACTCCTTAGACTCCTATATATAGAAAGGAGGTTTTGTCATTTGAATCATCAAAGAATCATTCATTTGTGTAATGTAAAGGAGGTTTCCCCCTCGAAGAGGCTGAATTCTAAGGTGTTGATCTATTTTTTCTATCTTTTTGTAAGCTAGTTTCATAACATTTGGTATCAGAGCTTTGGATTCTAGGGTTTCGCTGCTCCAAATAGGTCATCGTGGCATTTTCGCTATAACTTTGTTTTGCGACATTTTAGAAGCGAATAAAAAAAACCCATTTGAGAAAAAATCGCATTGAAGTTTGTGTCCGAATTTCAGAGCTTTTTGCGCTATATTTGTGGAGATATGATCTGAGGAAGTTGGTCTTTTTGCAGACTCCTGAATTACATTCCAAACAGGTGACCTGGAGAAAATCGTCATAACTTTCTCTCTGAGCATCGGATTGAAATTTTGTAAGAAGGTACAAAAATCGAACGGACTATAGTTTCTTGTATATATTTTTCAAAGCCAAAGGTCGAAACAGGGACACGTGGCATGTCGTACAAGTTTGCTCTACTGAACTAGTCTATAATCAGGTCACTGTGGGAGATTTGGCATAACTCTTCCTTGGAGAATCCAATTTGGATCAGACTGGTGGCATTGGAAATAGGACACAGAGGGCTATTGCAGGTCACAATTTCAGAACTGGATGTTCCGAAATTACAGAGATACATTAGAGGCAATATTGAGCTCCTACAAAGTGAAAAAAGGTGTGTAGATTTTTATAAATTTTTGCTTAAGCTTGGTTTGAAAATTTATTTTGAAGGAATTCAAAGGGCATAAGAGATTATTATTATTATCGGTAACTGATGCCCTGAGGAAAAAAAATTCAAACACCTAGTAAGCAACGTGACAGCTCTAGCATGATTCATGAAGAAGAGGAAGAAATGCTACATGATATATCAAAATTACAAGACCAAGTGCAACAAATGTCACTCTCACAAAAGCTAACAGAAGCTAAGATAAATGGCGTGGAATCTAAGATAAAGGGCATGGAAGCTAAGATGAATGGCGTGGAAGCTAATATGGATGATTTGAAGATAGATTTGAAGACAGATTTGACAAATTTTCTACAAGAAATACTTACTAATGATGAAAGGGTAGTAAAGGAAACTGATGATGCGAACAAAAGAAATGTTAATCATGATTTCATAGACTCTAATGTTGGATCGAAGACCCACCATATTCCAAAAATCGATATGAGTAAGTTTGATGGCAAGGATCCCGCAACATGGATATTACAGATGGAGCAATTTTTCGATCTCAATAATGTGCAAAACACTCAAAAGGTATGTATTGCAACTTTATATTTGGAGCCAAATCAGTTTGTATGGTATCAATGGCTTTGCTCTCATAAATAAATTTTCACTTGGGCAATTTTTACGGAAGAATTGACACCACATTATGAGGATACAAAAAGCAACACTTTTTTTAGCCAATTGATAAGTCTCAAACAAAAGGGTTCAGTAATGGAGCACATTGAGAAGTTCCAAAAATTGAACATAAGGATAAAAAATATTCTAGAGGAGCATAGGATTGATGTGTTCATAGGGACTTTAAAGGATAATATCCAACATGATGTTCACCTTTGGGAACCTGATTCATTAGAGAAGGCATTCAAGTTAGCAAGAAAAATGGAAAGCAAAATTATGGCAACCAGGAAGCATACCACTCACAACTATAAAGATGGAAGTGTTGTTGCCCCTAGTCTTCTACAACCTATAAGGTTGAAACCACAAAAATTGGAAGAAAAAATAGAAAAAGGGCTTTGTTACAGTTGTGATAGCAAATACACTAAAGGTCATAAGTGTGTTGAGAAGAAATTATTCTACATAAATTGTGAAGAGGAAGAAGAAAAGGAGCAAGAAAGGTCAAAAGAAGAGGATAGACTACAGGAAGAATAAATGAATCCGACCATATCTTGTAATGCATTGACTGGAATTACCACTCCTCAAACCATAAAGATAGAAGGACAAATCAAGAAGAAAAAGGTAATATTGTTGATTGATTCAGGAAGTGCCCACAATTTTATTCATTGTAAGGTAGCAAAAGAATTGAATTGCTTCCTATATCCAACACTAGAGTGTCAAGTGATGGTTGCAAATGGAGAAATAATAAATTTCTCTAGAAAGTGCCATAATATCAAGCTATCCATGGGAGAATATGTCTCGACTAGCCCAATGCTTTCCATTCCAATGGGAGGTGCTGATGTTGTACTAGGAGTCCAATGGCTACAATCCATGGGTACAATAGCTTTTAATTTTCAAGAACTTTTCATGAAATTTTTTGCGGAAGGAAAGGAAGTTGAATTAAGGGGTATTACAGGGAAACCGGGAAAGATAATCAGCTCTAACGGTATGATAAAGCTTCTAAAAAAGGAACAAAGAGGTGTAATTGCACAATTATGTTTGCTAGATGTTTCCACATCGATATCATCTATTTCTCTAAATCTCCAAAAAGTCTTGGACAATCATTCCAAGGTATTTGAGACTCCCAAAGGTCTCCCACCTATTCGTGGTCATGATCATGCTATTCATCTTATTCCAGGAAGTGTTCCTCCAAACATCGGGCCGTATAGATATCCCTATGCCAAAAAGAGTGAAATTGAATGTATGGTTACGGAAATGTTAGAGGCTGGTATAATTCAACCTAGTCAAAGTTCTTTCTCTGCTCCAGTAGTATTGGTGCACAAGAAGGATGGATCGTGGTGCATGTGTCTGAATTATAGGGAGCTCAACAAGCTCACTATTAAAGACAAGTTTCCCATTCCTGTCATTGATGAATTATTGGATGAATTGCATGGATCAATTTACTTCACCAAGTTGGATCTTCGTTCAGGATATCATCAAATCAGAATGAAGATTGAAGACATTCCGAAAACAGCATTTAGAACTCATGAGTGTCATTATGAATTTTTGGTCATGCCTTTTGGCCTTACCAATGCACCTTCTACACTTCAAGGTTTGATGAATTCCATTTTCAAACCCTTAGAAAATTTGTGTTAGTATTTTTTGATGATATACTAATCTACAGCAAGTCTTGGAAGGATCATGTTGAACATGTTAACAGGGTGCTACAACTATTAGAGGAGAAACAATTATATGCAAAAAGAACCAAATGTTTCTTTCGAGTACAAGAGGTGGAATATCTGGGTCATATTGTATCTCATGAAGGACTTAAGGTATACCCTAGCAAAATTAAAGCCATTAAGGAATGGAAAATCCCCACATCCATAGAGCATCTGGGAGGATTTCTCGGGTTGACAGGGTATTATCGCAAGTTTGTTAAGATTTATGGGATAATAGCAGCACCTCTAACAACATTATTGAAGAAAGATGCATTTTCATGGACTCCGGAAGCAACAAAGGCCTTCGAACATCTTAAAGAGGCAATGTGCCAAGCACCAATCTTAGCTACACCGGACTTCACAAAAACCTTTATTGTGGAATGTGATGCTTCAAGAAATGGAATTGGTGCTATTTTAATGCAAGATGAAAGACCTGTTGCTTTTGAAAGTCGTCCAATCAAGGGAAAGTTTTTACACAAAGCTATTTATGAGAAGGAAATGTTGACAATACTACATGCACTTAATAAATGGCAACCCTACCTAATGGGAAGACACTTCAAGGTAAAAATGGATCATGATAGCCTTAAATACTTTTTAGAACAAAGATTATCCTTTGAAGAGCAATAAAAGTGGGTCACAAAGATGTTGGGTTATGACTTTGAAATCATCTACAAAAAAGGGAAGCAAAATGTGATGGTAGATGCACTCTCAAGAAAAGATGAGGATGTGGAAGCATTGTTGTGCGCCATTTCTATTATCCAACCAGATTGGATAAACGAAGCAAGGGAGGAATGGAAGAATGATGAAGAAGTGTGGGCACTTATTCGAAAGTTACAACAAGATTCTAGTAAATCTGATACATTTAGCTGGCAAAATGATTCGTTATGGTACAAAGATCACTTATACCTCTGTAGGAATTCCCAACTCAAACAAAATATTCTTATGGAATTGCACACTTCTCCCTTAGGAGGACACTAAGGATTTTTAAAAACATACCACAGGGTTAAGAAGGAATTTTTTTGGGATGGCCTTAAATTGGATATTCAAAAGTTTGTGGCGGAATGTTTGATTTGCCAACAAAATAAAGTTGAAACAATTAAGACCCCAGGTCTATTACAGCCTTTATCCATTCCAAGCCAACGTTGGGAGGAGGTTTCAATGGATTTTATCACAGGTTTACCCAAGTCTTAGGGAAAGAGTGTCATCATGGTGGTAGTTGATAGACTTACCAAGTATGCACACTTTTGTGCATTATCACATCCATTTAAAGTCGATACAGTTTCTACTGCATTTATGGAAACAATTCAAATGCTACATGGAAACCCAAAGATTATTGTAGGTGACAGAGATCCCATTTTCACTGGAAATTTTTGGACAAAATTATTTTCTTGTCTCGGTACTCAGTTAGCTCATAGCTCATCTTATCGTCCTCAATCTGATGGGCAAACTGAGATAGTAAACAAATATTTGGAAGGATATCTTCCTTGCTTTGTATCTGATAAACAGACACAATGGGTCAAATGGTTGCCTCTGGCTGAATGGTGGTATAACACTTCCTTCCATACAGCAACAAAAATGACCCCATTTATGGCACTTTATGGATATCAGCCACCATCTATCACATCATATTTAAGAGAAAATTCTAAGGTTCAAGCAGTGGAACATCACATCGAGCATCAGCAACAAGTCCTCCAACTCTTAAAGGATAACCTCGTGTTGGCGCAGAATAGAATGAAACAACAGGCAGATCAACATCGCAGAAAAAGAAATTTTGATGTAGGTGATTGGGTATTCCTACAGCTACAACCATATAAACAAATGTCCCTCAAGCAAGCTAAGAAGGATAATAAATTATCACCAAGTATTATGGTCCGTACAAGGTGTTGCAAAATATTGGTACTATGGCATACAAATTGGAGCTTCCTATGGCTTCTCGAGTGCACCCAGTTTTCCATGTTTCATGTTTAAAGAAGGTTATAAGCGACAAACTCCCAGTCCAAATAATATTGCCAGAATTTGATGAGGAAGGAAAAATTATATTGGAACCGGAAGCAGACACAGAAACAATAACTCGACAGCTACGAAATCGATCAATTTCGGAGTATCTCATCAAGTGGAAGAACTTATCCGCTGAAGATTCCACATGGGAGGATGAGAATTTTATACAGAAGCATCCATAACTACTTAAGCGTTGAGGACAACACTTTTTTGAATGAGAGGGGCATGTTAGGTCCCTATAATACTAGTGATTACCCCATTACTATTGTAGTTGTATCCCTTATTAATATTTTTGTGCCCCTATTGTCCCCATATTGTTATTACTATGCCCCATAGAATCCCTCTATTGTTATTTTTTTGCCTTTATATTATTATTGTTAGGTCGGTTGGGTTATATTGTGACTCCTTATACTCCTATATATAGAAAGGAGGTTTGGTCATTTGAATCATCAAAGAATCGTTCATTTGTGTAATTTAAAGGAGATTGCCCCCTCGAAGACGCTGAATTCTAAGGCGTTGATCTATCTTTTCTATCTTTTTGTGAGCTGGTTTCATAACATTTGCATTACACAAATGAGCAATTCTTGGATGATACAAATGAAAGGACTTCCTTTCTATATATAGGAGTCTAAGGGATCATAATATAGTCAGAGTTGACATGACAATAATAATGTAAGGGCACAATAATAACAATAGTGGGCTTCTATGGGGCACAATAATAACAATATGGGGGCACAACAATACAGTAAGGGGGTTGTACTAATAAAAATAAGGGGTTACACTAGTAGTATACGGACCTAACATGACCTCCCTTTGGCGAGGTACTTTAAGAATGGGAACTCAACCAATTGAGCTAACCCTTGGGGCTTAAAGATGTTATATTGTATTAAATAATAATAAATATATTCAACTCAATTTATTATATTGTATTTTTTTATTAATAAAAAATTATATATATATAACAGCTCGGCGTTAAAGTTTCATGTAATAAAAGATATTAAAGGTAAAGTGAGACCAAGATCATAGGACATGTATTCCAATTTGAATTCTGGGAAAAACACTTTAGTAGGCATCACTTGTGGTTTAATAATGGCTATGGAAATTGGACAAGGCAAAGAGGCAATAATTGACATTTAATTATGGAAATAAAGGAAAAGGGGAGAAAAGGAAGGTGAAGAGATACAAATGTGCATGCAAGGGAAATTAGAGGAAAAATGAAGGAAAATGAAAAAAAATAATGATAATAATAATCAATGATAAAAAGGCATCAGAGAAACAATTCACAACTTTTTGGTCAGTTTAGCTTGGAGAGAGAGGTTGGGGGAGGGAAAACAAGCAAGCAAAGGAAAGCAAGGAAGAAGTTGGATTAATAGCTTCAACATGAATATTTTGTAAGTAACAAGTTGCATGTGTGATTTCCTTGTTGGGATGTGAATGCATGGTATATGTATTTGTTTATTTGGTTCATTTGTTGTCATTGGCATGGGTTTTTCCTGGTTTGGTAGTGGCTTCATCCTTGCCTTTCCTTTTCTTGGATAATCATGGTGTGATGGGATTCATTCTTGGTTGAGCTTTAGATTTCCAGAAGATTTTGAAACCGGGTGAGGTGGTCTTAGGAAAATTCCAAAGGGTTGGGGGTGGAGGTGGTTTTCTCTAGGAATCCCTCAATAGGAGGGCAGAGATAAGAAAATTCCTTAAGGTATGGTGAAGGAATACTAAGGCATCTAAGTTTGGTTTAGTTTTGTGATCTCGGGATCAGTTTAGGTGCAATCATGGTAGCTTGAGGGTCGAGGTGGTTTAACCTCTGGATTCCATGTTTGTTTATGTTTTGGTTTATCCCATGAGATCCCACATTCATTCTTGTAATATGGCATGAGGGTGATTGGATGAAAGAAAGATTTGGTTCAACCCAGTCTATGGTCGGGTGGTACATGGAAGTCCCTGACTTGGTTGGATTTTGCATATGTTAATACAAGTTATTTTCCTCATTATGATTTATGAGCACATGTACTGGTTAATAAGTGATCTTATGGTTGATTTTTCATTTTATTTTTTTCTGGTTATATGTTGGTTATAACCATGGCTCTATGATGTGCTCTAGTTATGTATCTTGTTCATGATTTGATAAGTATTTGAATTATTGATGAATGCATGGGCTAACAAGTGTTATTGCAGCTAGCTAGAGAGGGAACAATGCCTTCATAATGATTCTCAAATAAGGAATAGCAATTTATGATCAAAATATGCTTTCATGTTTACCATATGTTTGACGAAATGATTTTTGTGTTCTAGGCATGTTTAGGTAAAGATCTTGTTCAAGTTATAAATGGTTAACATTGTTAGCATCATGTTTATGTTTCTGAGAAGTTACAAGCAGTTATGGGTAGTGATCTGGAGGCTAGCCTTAAAAGGTGTCATAGATCTCGCGATTGTTGGCATTGAACTGGATATTTTGGGTCATAATTGCTGGTAGGAAAGCTTGTGTGTGTGGTTGGAGCCTCATAATCGCATGCATTAAGTGTCAAAGGTGTGGTTATGGATTTGAGTTGGTGAAAAAAGGTCTCAGCTCAGCGATTAGTCACCTGGGGTGGTTATCCAACCTCTAAGTGATCAGTAGTCCCTGAGGGATGTTAGTAAGTTTTCAGTTGTTATACCTCACTTCCTTAATGGGAGCTAGGAGGTTGGGTCATGTCATAGTACCTCTCAACTCATGTTCACCCTGATAGACCAGTTAAAGTGGGTAAATGTGGGAGTGATGGCTACTATATGTATGTATGTATGTATGTATGTATATATATATATATATATAACACACACACACATATATATAATTAAAAAACTAAAGTAAACAAATTATAAAACATAAAACATGTCAGAGAAAAATGCCACAAATATATGGAACTAAATGTATTAGCATAATTTTGATAAATTAAAAATACAAATTCTCCATATATAGAGATGTAAAATTTATATAAATATAAATAATATTATTAAGAACCAGCACATATACATCTTAATTTTGGATGTACCAAGCACTACGAGGAATCAAATATTTAGAGGTGCAAACTTTTACTAAGGCTTTTGCACTAAAAAATAGGTTTTCATTTTGACATATGTGATCCTTCTTGGTGCTTGGTAGATTTGAGGTTAAGATGGATCTACATTGGTTTTTAATTCAATGTGTTTCATTGTTGTATTTTTTGAGTTTAATCTCCTTCTTGTGCCAAATTGTTTCCACATATGCGTTGTGTTCTTTGATTTTATATCAAGGCTTATTACATTAATTTTGCATGTTTTAATAAAATTGTGACTCCTTGTATTTACCTATGGGGGTTGTATTCCTTTCTTAACCCTCCACCACCCACATCAAGTAATTGTGGGTATTGTCGAAAATTACATCACTTAAGAAAGAAAACATTACATACCATCCAACCATGTTCATGGGCATTACCTAGTATCATAGTGCTCATCTTTAACATACTTTATAATTTATATTTCCACACTCACCCAAGACGTAACATTTACAGCTTACCCATTGTTTTTAAACTAAAATTGCATGTAGCTAGTATTATGAGAAACATGTGACTTGGCAAGGGCTGAGGTGTGCAAAAACACTCTCATATTGGGGCTCCACTTCAAAGTGATGCCTACCCTTCAGGCCTCATCACAATAAGCCAATATTAATCATTCAATGTGTACAAATAGTAACCCTTTGGTTTTGACCCTATGACTTATAAGAAATAAATACATATTCTTAACCAATTCAAAATGTACATAAATCACCCATTGGTTACTTAACATATTATCTACCACCTATAAAAACTTTACAAAACACTCCACTTTTATGAAAAGTGGCAAAATCCTTATTCATGCAAGTCACAATATTGCATCATGGATAAATTAAACCTATCTATCTACAAACCAATACCTCCAAAATTTTTCATTACAGATATATTATAACCTTACATCCAAAAATTAACAAATTCATATGTGAACCTCTGAAGCATATATGCATGGTTTTTAATGCTCTACCACTCTTGTATTGCCTTCATTGTAAAGTTCTTCTCTCCCTGTTAAAAATATTTTTATGTCTTTGGGGACATCTATGATTGATTGAGATGTATTAAACCATTCATACATAAGTGCAATATTTCAGTGTCAAAAGTTTAACATTAGAATATATTTTTTGTGTTTTATGATTTGTTTTTTTAGTGATTTATTGCTCATTTGATTGGAGGATAGAGAAATATCTCATGCCCAGATCTTTGTTCCCTATATGGGGTAAAAAGATGACGATAGTAACGTCCTCATGATAATCGTAAAATTAAATTTCAAAGTTTCAAAACAATTATAATGATGATCAACTAGAATATTGTCTTTTTATGTAATGAAATCTCTCACAATACAGAAGTTGATTGAGGAGAACTCTAAATGGTTTCATATGTAATCTTTCCATTGAGTCTGAACATTAAATTGGTAGAATTCTCGGTTAGTTATACTTCTAGATGCAATTACAATTCAACTCAATAGCTACAAGATATTATTCATAAGACGATGGTTAAAACACACCTTTTTTGAAGATCCAAACTCTGTGTATAATGCCTGAAATCATACAATAATCAACGTATTTGAGAATCAGTTCAACACACTTGCTTCCATTCTTCCCAAAAAGGCTAAAATGGCAATCATCTGCTCGTCCTTACAATGCCAAAACTCCTCCATCAATTTATTTCTTCATTCAATTGTCCAAGTTTCCACTTCGTATTAATAGTTGGTAAAATGCTTATTCCAATTGTAAAGTTCGTATCAGTCACAGAGTCAATTCTACGTTCAATTTTCTATTTCACCTCTATGTATTAATACAAGTCAGTGCAATGTTTTCACCAATTGGAAATTCGGTACATTGATGATCCCAGTCACAAAGTCAATGTAACAGCTACTAGTTGAATTTCCATGTAAAAAAAAAATATAATACCAAGGTCATAGGGCACATATTCAAAGTTGAATGGTGGGAAAACATCTTAGTGTGTGTTCATTTTGGTTTATTATGGCTAAGTAAATTGGCAAAGGAATTGGAAAAGGCATTGAAAGGGTAAATAGGCATTAATTTTCATCTATTTATAAAAATAGGAGAAAAGGGAGATGAAAGGTCACATATTTGCATGAGGAGAAAATTGAAGAAAAAGTGAATGAAAATGAAGAAAATAGATGCCTCAATGATAAAAAGGCTTATGAGGATCAGTTTTAGCCTGGAGCTCCCTCTCCATTCTCTCTCTCTCAAACTCTTGCACACTTAGAGAAATCTTAGATAATTGTTGGAGCACTCTAGTTTTTATTGGATTTGGAAAATAAGGCAAATGAAAGTGGAAAAGCATAAGGAAATATTGAGATCAGCAACTACAATGGGATTGTGTTGCAGGTATCAAGTTGTATGTATGCTTTCCTTAATAGTTTTGGAATGCATGGTATATGCATGTGATTATCTGGTTATGATCTGTCATTGGCATGGAGGATTGCCTGGATTGACAGTGGTTTTGGCTAGCGTTCCCATTTCCTAGATAGCCATAGTGTTGTGGATTTTTCCACTTGTTGTTTTGATTGGTGCTCAAGTTCCTTATGGTTATGGGTTGAGTGACTAGTTTTTGGAGCCGTTCGTTGGAACAAATTCTATGGAGCCCTGGAACATCTTGGGTTGAGTTACTAGTCCTGGAGCCTTGGTTGGACAAACACTCTGGATCCCTGGAAGGTTGTGGGTTGAGTTACTAGTTCTTGGAGTCGTGGTTGGGACAAACGATTTGGAGCCCTAGATAGCTTGGATAGAGACCGACCTGGTTGGTGTTAGTGATGTCTGACTGTGAGGTGGAATCATTGATTGAGGGTTGAGGTGGTTTGGCCTCTAGAAGCCCTGGTTTTGTTTTGGTTGGTTTATTCTGTGAGATTCCACATTCATGCTTGGAATATGGCACGGGGTGATTGGTTGAAAGAGAGGTTTGGTTCAGCCCAATATATGGTCATGTGGTATGTGGAAGTTCCTAACTTGATTGTATTTTGAATATGTTAATAAGAGATATTTTCCTATTGTATTTACTTGTTATTATGTGACTTTGATGGTTTCTTTATCATGGTGTGTATTTTGTTCATTTGTCGGTTATATGTTGGTTATGAGATGTATAGTGGCTATGGCTCTTGATGTGTTTTGATTTTTTTTATGAATGTTTAATGAATCCATGAGATAATAGATGTTATTGCAACTATTATGAGAGGGGATTAGACCTTATGACGATTCTCAGATAAGTATTAGAACCCTATGTTTAATTATACATTCATGACCTGTAGATTACATGTTCACTATATGTTTAACGAAATGAATATCATGGTTAGACCTGGTTAAGTCAAGTATTTTCTTAATTTTTTATCAATGGATTTGTCTTAATGTTATTTATCATTCTGGAAAGTCTCATTAAGTTTTAGGAAATGGTTTGGAGACAAACCTTGAAAAGGTGGCACTTATTTTGGGGTCGCAAGCTCATAATTGAGAAATTAGGACTGCAGTTGCTATCTTGCAGGCTTATGCATGTGACTAGAGGCCTATAGTTGCATGGAAGCAGTGTTGTGTGATCTGAACTTCAACAGGAATGCAATAAATTACAAATATAGCCATAAATACAGAGATGCAATAGAAATAACACTTCATTTCATTAATATCAAATACTGAAATATGCTTACAAACAGAAATGGAAATAAACTAGCTCAGGTGATGGTAGCTTATCTCTGAGAAGAGATGTGGTGGCTACATGCCTCTGAACTTTGTTACAATAAGGCTTGGAGGCCTATTTATTATTGAGAAACAATGGAAAACCCTAAACATCCAAAAATCTAACCCTAGGAGATGAAGTACCAAAACTATGGGCCCCATTTGGGTAAATAGGTATGTCAACTTCCCAGGGTTGTAATTTTGGCATATGATCTTCATTTGATGTGCACAACACCTCGTTAGAAAGATATATCCAAGGACTACAACTTATGAGTGGCCAACATCATCTATGAACATCAGTTGTGGCCTATTCCATGCAGTTTGGGTTTAACTCTATTGGTGTGAGTTGTTCTGCAATGTCTGATGTGTCCAGTAATGCTGAGAAGTATGGTTGAAGTCAATCCACATTGAACACTGGGTGCAAGCCAAGGAATGGGGAAATTTTGAGCTCCAACGTATTGTCTCCCATAGCCTTGGTAATGGTGAAAGGACCATATCGGAGTGGTATAAGCTTCTGAAGGGCTCCCATAAGGCATTCTTTTTGCAAACGCGGCCAAAATTTGTCACCCACCTGAAACTTGTGTGGCACCTGATGTTGATCATGTCGTTGCTTGTGCTTGGAATTTGTCTTCTCCAAGGTGTCGTGAACCTACTGGTGGATGTGTTGGATGCACTCAATAAATCTAGTCTCTTTATCAGCCTTGGATAATACATTTGTGGATTTTGTCTGTGTAGTCTCATGAGGCATGGCAACATCAATCAGACAAAATGGTTGAAATCATAGACCCACTTGAAAAGGATTGTGACCAATTGAGCTATGGAGAGTTCTGTTATAATTGTGTTGCACATAGGGAAGACTATCATCCAAGGTTCGTGGATGTTTGGAGTTGTACATGTGGAGTATGTGCAGTATCATCCTATTGATGACCTCCGTCTAACCATCTGTTTGGGGATGGAAGGTAGTCGAATTGGTGAGCTTGGTGTCCAATCGTGTCCAGAGGCTTGACCAGAATGTGCTCAGGAACTTGTTATCCTGATCTAATATAATGGTTTGCGGGATCCCAAAATGTACCCACACTCATTCAAAGAAGATTTTGGCAGTGTCCCCTATTGTGATACTCTTCTTATAGGCCACCAATATAGCCATCTTAGAAAACTTGTCCACAACCACAAATACACAGTCATTAACACACTTGGTAGAAGGGAGGATAGACATATAGTCCATGGATATGGATTCCCACAGCTGGCTGGGAGTAGGTAGAGGAGTGTACAGGCCTTTCTTATTGATGGTTGGCTTGGAAATGGTATAGGCAGTGCAGGATCTGATATATTTCCCAACATCCAGTCGGAGTTTTAGCCAATGAAAGTAATTTTGTAGCACAAACATAATTATCTCCACACCAAAGTGTCATGTGACTCGACTGTAGTGCGCTTCCCAAATCGGCTTGGCACGCTTGCTTGAAGGAACACAAATGTGGCCCAAGTAGCATAATAATGCATCTTGGAGATGGAAATCAGGAAATTTCTTTCCATTTACTAGCATCTGGTATGTAGAGACGAACTGTGAATCATTTTTATATAGTTGCAGCCATCCAGAGGACTTGAGGCCACAAGAGTTGAGAACAGTAGTCAGTGCTATAACTGGGGGCCAGCTGAGGCAGTCTGCGACATGATTGGTGTTGCCCTTTTTGTATTTAATGTTCAAGTGGAATTGTTGCAGATATGTAGATTACTTTTGATGGCGATTGTTCTATAACTTCCCTTGTGTATGATAAACTAAAGAGGTAAATAATCAGTGTGGATGGCCCACTCCTTCCATAGAAGGTAGTGCTTCCATTACCGAAAAGCCTACACAATGAAATACATCTCTTTATCATAAGTGGGGTACTTCCGAATTGTATCTAAAAATGTCTCACTATGATAGGTCATTAGATGCCCGTGTTGGGTGAGGACTGCACCAATAGCATAGTCAGAGGTATCTGTCTCAATTTCAAATGGCTGATGGAGGTCTAGCAGTGTGAGTACCAGTGAAGAGCAAAGGTGGTGCTTCAATTCAATGAATGTCTTCTATTGGGACTTGGACCAAGAAAACTTTGCTTTCGCCCCACCTTTAGTAATCTAACTCAAGGGCCAAGTGATATGGGAGAATCCCAACACGAACCTCTGTTAGAGTGGTCAGGGTTGGCCAATCCCAAATGATTTGGATCTTATTTGGGTCCACATGCACGCCACGCTCATCTATGATGTAACCTAGATATTTCATCTAGCTCATGCCAAAGGTGTATTTCTCCAAGACGGCACACAGTTTGTGCTTCCAAAGGGTTTGAAGGACCTGTCAAATGTGTTGCAAGTGTTCTTCCCCACTCTTATTGAAGATGAGAATGTCGTCCAGATAAAAAGCTACAAAAGAGTTGGTGAAGGGATGCAATATGTCATCCATTAGCCTCATAAAAGTAGCAGGGGAATTTGTCAACCTGAAGGGCATAAACAACCATTCAAAAAGGCCTTCCTTGGATTTGAAGGCAATCTTCCATACATCTATGGGCTCTATTGGAACCTGGTGATAACAAGACTTCAGATCGATCTTGTTGAAATATTTGTCCCCCTTGAGTTGGTCCAGAAGGTCGTCAATCTGTGGGATTGTATACATGTTCCTGACAGTGATTTTGTTTAGTGCTCGATAATAAATGTAGAGCCCCCATGTCCCATCCTTCTAGTTTACAAGTACAATCGGGCTCCCACAAGGCGAGGAACTTGGTTGGATGTGCCTTTTTTGTAGAAACTCCTCAATTTTTCGCTTGATCTCTTCATTTTCCATAATGAAGCGGCGATATATTGTCCCATTGGGTAGAGGTGCTCTGAGAGTTAGATCAATCGAATGCTTGACCTGACAGTGCAAGGATAACCCTATGGATGAGGAGAAGATGTCCCTATTTTCTTCCACAATCGTATCCACATGCTTCTATTGCATGGAGGAACCCTTCCCAGGGGCCATGGATGTGGCTATGATCTTCCCCTTACATTGAGAGTGAATCAAAAAGAAAACAAATTTCCCAATCTGGGAGATGATCTTACTACATTTCTTAGCAGAGATTAAAGAGATGGCGATAGGCGAGGCTACCTTTGGTATCTTGTATAACTTATTACCCAAAGAAATAATAACAGAGAAAGGTCTAGATTCATATACAGCATGTCGCTTCCACAAGTATGGTTGTCCTTATAATACATCACAAACTTCAAGGTGAGAAACATCACATAGTACCTCATCCATGAAGAGCCCGATGTTATAGGGAAGGCAGCACTACTAGATGACATGGAGATCTCGTCCTTTTTGAAGCCACTAATGGTGTATGGATGCGGATGTATCGTAGTCAATAGACCCAGCTGCTTCACGACCTTTGCTGAAATGAGGTTCTTTTGGCTCTCGTTGTCGATAATGAACTACAATGGAGAACCCTTCACCCACATCTGTGAGTGGAAGAGGTGTTCCCCCTCCTTTGGATCTTCAACCTCAAACTTTTGGATCTTGGTGGTGGCCATGTTGGCACTGGGATCCACGTCAATGATTTGCTTCCCTTTTCCATTCCTCTTGTCAGGTTCTGACTCAGAGTCGGAACATACATCTAATTCGGAAGCCTTCAACTCGGCCACTAGTGACTACTTGGCCCGACACTCACTTGTGTTGTGAGTGGAGGTCTTATGGAACTCACACCACTTTCATGTGTCCTTCTTCATGTTCGTGGTGTTGTTATTTGCTTACGGCTTCAACGGGTTATCCTGGGTCACCTTGCCTTGGTTTTATCCTTTGCTTTACGGTTTTCGAGTGCCTTTCCCTTGCTTTGGATTCGCAAAGCCAAAGTCTCACTTCTTCTGTTTGAACTTCTGCTCAATCTTGACAGCATATCAGTACGTCGTGCCAAGCGAGGAGATATCCAAGAACTCCATCTCATCCTGGATGTACCTATGCAAAAAATCGTGGTACTTGAGTACCAAATGTGACTTAGAATCCTTGAGACTCAACTTCATGCCAAGGGTATGAAAAACATTGGTAAAATCTGGCACATCCTGGTCCCTTCCCTACCGCAGCATGGTCCACTTTATGTATTCATCCTCATATCTCCCGACAAGGTAGAACTACTCCTTGATGGCATCCCGGAACGAATTCCAAGTGGGTGCGGATGAAAATAGTGAGGGTGTACTTTCATCTTTCTTCTCACAGTAGGTTTCTCACCAGTCCTTGATGTGGGGAGCGGCTTTGAGAAATACACGAGTAATCTTTTCCCGAATGGAAAAATCATGAACAGAAAAATATCATTCTAGCATATTTGACCATTTACCTAGATGTCTGCATCTATTTGACCTTCAAATATGGGGATGTCAAAGTTAACTTGTACCTTAAAGGGTGTGGCGCTTCTAGAGTGGCTGTTGGAAGTAGATGTGTCGCCTTTGGGTATCCGTTGAAGGATCTAGGAAAAGTTGAACATCATCACGTTCCTTTGTCACTTGAGGGCTTCTTCTCGCAATATTTTAAAAGGATCTCCTAGCCCCTCAGCATTCTTCTCTTTCACCATGGTAGCCATCGGGATTTGCAAGGCTGGTCTTGTAAAGGTTTGACCAGTTTGAGCCCTAGCTCCTTATATCCCGACCTCGTTGGGGACATGTAAATAAAAACAAAGAAAGAGCAGACCGCTCTGATACCACTTATACGAACTTAAACAGGAACGTAATAAATTACAGATATAACCATAAATACAGAGATACAACATAAATAACACTTCATTTCATTAATATCAGATACTGAAATATGCTTACAATTAGAAATGGAAATAAGCTATCTCGGATGATGGTAGCTTATCTCTAAGAAGAGATGTGGCAGCTACATGCCTCTTAACTTTGTTACAATGAGGCTCATAGGCCTATTTATTATTGAGAAACAATGGAAAACCCTAGACATCCCAAAATCTAACCCTAGGAGATGAAATGCTAAAACTATGGGCCCCATTTGGGTAAATTGGTACATCAACTTCCCGGGGTTGTAACTTTAGCATATGATCTTCGTTTGACGCGCACAATACCTTGTTAGAAATATTTATCCAAGGACTACTACTTCCAAGTGGACAACATGGTCCATGACCCATGTTGGCCCCAGTTTTCCCAAAAAAAAATCTTTTAGGGCCTCAAAATAGCTTTGGAAGTTCAGGACCTAAAAAACTACCAAAAATAGAAAATTGTGCTACAACTAAGGAAACTGAAAGAGACAATGGCGGGGGCCCAAGTGGAATAGGCAAGTGGCCATTAGCATCCACCTAGATCATTGTGCCTGCAACTGGGAGTCTAGGTCAGTGAATTAACTATTCAGCTCAAGATTTGGGCATTGGGAGTGGTTGTTTAGCCTAAGTGTCATGTAATTCTTGTAGGATGTTAGTTTGTTGTTGATAGGTTCAGTTGTCGGCCTCACTTCCATAAGTGAATCTTGAACGTCAGGTCATGTCTTAGTATCTCTTGCTCTCATGTTTACCCCGTCAGCCCAATGAAATTGGGTAAATGTGGGAGGGGTGGTTACAGAATGGTATTAGAGCTCCTAGGTTCAAACACTTGGACTACATGGGCTAGATGCATGTTGTTATGCCTACATTGTCATGGTTATGGTTAGACGTGCTTTTTGGTGGTCATTGTATGTAGTTTGTGTCATCATGATGTTGATATGTTGGTTGAGATGGAGCAGGAGAAGCAGATTATTAGAGCGAGGTTGCAGCATTAGACTTTGGGGTAAGAGTAGATCGTCATACAAGTTTTTATGTTGGGCATGCAGGTATGTTGGTTAATGATTTTTATAAGAATTATGGTTATGTGCATGTCTTTCATTCTATTATTTTTATGGTTAAATGCATGATAAATTCTAGTTGATTAGTGTGGTCATAAGTACATGCATAAGATAGTCATGCATGGTAGTTAACTTGTTGTTATATGCATGATGATTATGGCCATTGCATTTAAGATCCACATGTTATTATGTATCATGTTAATTTGGATTGGCCTATGCAGATGGTTATGGTTATGATATTTAGGTATGAGTCTATATACTTGTGATATTGAGTCATACTAATCTGGACTGACTTGTGCAGATGTGATAGCCTCCCCTGAGATACATTGAGGTATGAGTTTGATTACGTCGAGTATTTGGTATTGAGGTATGAGTTTGATTATGTCATGTATTTGGTTTATATAGAATGTTATGTTTGTAGGTTGTCTAAATGTTTGATTAATTGCATGATATGAGTATGTGTCTATAAGATTATAGGAATAAATTATTGTGTTTTAAGATGGTTATACTAACACATTATGTGTTGAGACAACTGATATGCACTTGAGTATAAGTGGGTGCTAGTTGTAGTATTATGATTAATGATTGTTAGTTGATTATGACATTTTTGTTAGTCTTATTAAAGGTTGATTTCAAACTAATAGACACGATGTCTTGATCTTTGGAACATGTGACTGACATGTGTGAACAGTTGCAGGGCAACATGATTGGTATTAGCATGACAAGGTAATAGTTGATTTGTTTATATAACTAATAGTTGGGTGATGTGATAGTACGTAATATGACTCAATTGCAGCAAGGTAAGAGTTAACATAAAGGAATTGGGTAAGAATTCCTTTGACTATGTTTGGAAACTACAATTCTAAACGAATGAGTGTTTTGCATGAATACAGGAAGTCTTTTTAACCTTGATTTTTTCTGATATTATGTGGATATGTGTTATATTTATGAACATGTATTTGATAGGTATAACAGTTGGTTTCCAATTATGGCTGAATTTGTCAAGGAATTGGAGTCCCTTGAGAGATGGCATGGATATGTTCAGTTACAAGGCAATTTTCTTAACACGACAAGGTAAGGTAACTAATATATTGTTATGTTTATGTATGCACAGACATATGTGTGTTTATGGCGGTATGATGTAGGGAATTGCATGGAAAAAGAGACTACCATGAAATCTTGAAGAAGCCTCAGGTTGAATTTTCCCTTGGAAGCATTGGGAACCCATCGGGATTGAATCATGGTGTATGTTGTTATTTTTGTGCTTTCGATATTTTGTGATCCATTGTGCTTGATTTGTAGTTTCTTTTTGTGTCTAGCGCATGGCCATGCCACTTTTCTTGTGGTTTCATATAACTATTGGTTTTTCATGGGTTTCATCTCGATAGCTTTTGGTTCATGCCTTTTATGTTTTGAGGGTCTTACGAATTGGTTGGGAAGGAGGAAGTTAATGGATCTCGAAGAGAGATGAATGAAACCCAATAGGTAATGTATGACTCGGGTGAAGCTGGACGCATGAGTAGAGGGTAGTTGAAGGCAAGGGTATGATGGCCAGTTGGACTAGTTGGGTCCATTGGGATAAATGGACGATGAAAGGATAGTCATGAGAAAGGTAAATTAAATGGACTTGAGACATAAGATCCATTGTCTATGTTGGGAACTTTTATTCTCAATGTTGTGCATGGTGTTATAGGCCACTTTTTCGCATTTGGGAAATAGGCTTACAAACTGGATCAATCCACATTCATGAACACGTTTTCATCATCCCTACACAAATCCCTAAGCATGAACTTTCCAAATGCCTAAGTTTTTGGGTGTAATTGCTTCAAAACAGTGCTCTTAAGCCACAATGAGTATGCCCCTTTAGAGACCTATGTTTAGCAGTAGATTTCTCTTTGTTGCACCAACGTTGATTAGCAACAACTTGTCCCTTGCTGGGGGTGTGCTACTTCTAGAAATTTGGGAAAATGAAAAAGAATCCCGAAGCTTCCTCTTCCAAAATCTTCCAAAGGTTGTTTTAACCATTTACCTTTGACAAGAATTTTGAATCTTATGTGATTCTACCTTGGAGATTTCACCTATTATCCCTTAACCCATCTTCACCTCTTAAGTGGATCTGAAGCCTAGATTGGTAAATGGATAATAATTCCTAAACTACCATCCCTCTCCTATAAATTTACTATCATCCACAACATCAGGGTTGGATTTTGGATATTGATCATGCCCTCATGTTGCTACCTTGAATCTAAGAGAGTCGTCATCTTCATGCATTAGGGTGACATTGAGGTGTGCTTTGTGACAAGGAAGGACAAATCAACTTGGAGAGATTCCCACAAGATCAACACTATTCTTGGTTGTAAACTCTCTCCTATTTCTATTAATACAAAAAGTAACTTGTTTTCCTATGTGTTATGTTACATTTACATTCATATATTTCAATGCTTCATTGATCCATTGAATATAGTAATTGAATCGTGTAGAATTTTCTCTACAAATCAGCTAGTTCATTGATATCATGTAGAAATTTCACCTGCAGATCCAACTGATATATGCAATGTACTAAAGCATAATACTAAATCTACATCTACCATAAACTTTGCGGAAGTTATTCAACCATGAGAAATATCAAGCATGAACGCATATAACTAATAAGAAGGAATCAATCACATATAACACAAAATATATCACTGGGGAAAGCACCAGCATAAAACCCCAACACTTTATTATCAATCAAGTGGAAATCCTCAACAACATACAAAAAGAATCAGCTCAATAGCTATCCTTCTCTCTTTGTACTCCGATGATGAAAATCATGGACTACCTAGGCCTCAATATATAGGTTGTAAATTGGCCTAATCATACATGTTGTCACATCAGGTCCAACTACGTAGTCATAGAAGAAAATAGATTCATTCCTCATGCAAGGAATACTTACTAGAAATATCCTAGCATCTGACAGTACACTGTCCCACATCGGATCTCAACTGGGTCTCTGACATAACTGACATGCATCAGTTATCCATGAGTGAATACACAGTTATCTCAAAATAATAGTTGTCACATGCATGCAAGCATCAACAAACTATATCTCATTAATTTAACAACTTGTTAAATTAATCTCAATGCACTTGACTAAGTTAAACTAAGTCAACTAATCCTCTCAATATAGAACTCATCCTTAATTCCTCAACCAATGGAGCAAATCAAGGACACATTCCCCAATTAGTGGAGAAATAATTGCATGTTCTCACAAAGACTTCAAGTTTGTTTTTCTTTAACTAATTAACTCATGGAGAATTAATTAATTAATATTCCAAACTGTTGTTAATATCAAATTCAAATTTTACTTCCTATTTCTAGTCCAGCGACTGACTAAACTAGGAATCCACACTAAACTGCTAAAAATAGAACTTCTATTTTTAGCACTTCCATTTTTCATTCCCTGTTGCCCAATCCAACACTAATACCCAAATTGCTATTTTTAGCAGTGTTATTTTTAGCACTTCTATTTTTAGCAATTTCTTGTTGCCATTTTCCACACTCCCTCTCAATAAGAAAGGCTTCCTCTCGAACCCGATCCTGTACCTTCAAAATGTTCTACATGAAACACATTTACCAAGTGTAGTTGCTCCAGTAACTCTCAAAACAAAAGAAACTCCCAGCTGACCTCTTTGTTGGGCTAGAAACATACTCTGATGCTAAAGCTCTACCTGCTGCTGACAAGTGCTCCCTCTCTAACCTTTGTTCTACCACAACATCTCCATGCATCTTGCACCGTTGCACCCTTCTCTGTGCTACCCTGCATTGTGCAACACACTTGTGCCTCTTGCATTGCTACAACCTACATGCTCTGCACTGTCTTGGGATTCCCTGCACTATAGCTCTCTCTGTTGCTCCATCTGCATCTGTCTCTACCCCATTAGTCAGTTCTTGCTACTCCACATCGGAGCTCCCATAGCAAGGTCTCATCCAAGAGGTTGGGTACCTCAAGGATCATGCCCCTCCTCCTTGGGATGATCACTCTATGTCGCCCCACCTCCTACCTAGAGGTATGGCTACATGTGATCCCTCTGCCCACCTGGCTTTAAGTTTCCCCCTACTGGAGGTCTCTGCATGAGTAGATGTCTCTACTCAATCTTCTCTCAGCTTCCCCTGTTGTGGTTGCTCCAAAACCTCCTGAAGTTGTTGCACCAATCGTGGCTCCCCCACAATCGTCTGAGACTTCTTTTGGCGTTGCACGTTGAGAGGTAACATACCCTCTCTCTCAACCACCAAGTCTCCATCAGTTGCCTTGCTGCTCAAGGCTTTGCGTGCATCTTGAACCTCAAGAGCATACAAGTTCTTAACCTGTGAACCAATTTGCTTCACTTGTCTAGTGATGATGTGTCTAAGGAAAACCTTTCCCTTACTGAAGACTGCATCATAGCCTCTGTCTTCCACCATCGCGATCGACACCAAGTTTCTCTTCAGTCCTGGTACATACTTGACATCAGTCAAGGTAAGGCGAGCTCCATGCTCCCTCTGAAAAATAACCATGCCTACACCTAAGACACTATACTTTTCATCATTACCCATCGCTATGAGTATCTGGAGATCTTTCTCCTCCAAAGTACTGAAAAAACTCTCGTCACCGGTCATGTGGAAAGAAGCTCCACTATCAAGAAACTAACCACTTCCCACGATGGATGAAACCATGCATGCGAAGAGTGTGAAATCCAACTCAAACTGTGAAGCAAGTGCCTCACCTTCAGATCCTTCCCCGGATCCCTTCTTGGATTTCCTCTTTGGACAATTTGCAGCATAATGGCCCACCTCATGACAACGAAAGCATCACACTTTTGATTTGTCAACCTTCTTCCCACCATTGGAAGAACTGGATTCGGAAAGAGAAACCTTCTCCTTCCCCTTCTTTGCCTTACTCTCTAAGGTACAGTTCTCCTCATCCTCCATGGATGAAGAACCATCTCTGATGCTCCGTCTGATCTCCTCTTGCATTAAATCCAACCATAGTCGTTCCCAATTTGGCAGTTTCTCCCTTCCATTAAACGAGTCTTGGTAGCTATGCCAGCTCTTAGAAAGGCCAAGGAGTGATAGACTCACCATATCATCATTAGTTGTCACGACCCCTACACTTGCAACCTCATCCCTGCATGTGATGAGTTTGGTCAAAAACATAGAGATCGTCTCATCCTTTTCACACTTGATCTTTCAAAGTTTTTCCTTCAGTGCCAGCTTCCTCTGATCAATGCTATTCTGATAAAGATCTTTCATTGTTTTCCACATCGAAAACGGATTCTCCTTTCCATGGAGGCTCAAGACAATGTGATCTCAAACTCCCTCTAGAAGGATTCTCCTTGCTCTAGCCACACACTTCTTCCATTCCGCCAGTTTAGTAGCATCAGTCGGCTTCTAGACTTCTTGATCAATGAAGTTCTTAAGGCCATTATCTTCTAATACTACCTCCATGTGATCCTTCCAGGCTATATAATTCGAACTGCCATCAGGGACATATTCGAGTCTCAAACCATAGAACGCCAATGGTGAAATAGATGTGATAAGAAATCAATTCAATATTCAGAAACCACAAACTTCTTCCTTCTTGCATACTCTTCTTCCTTGATCACCTATGCTCCGATACCATGTAGAATTTTCTCTACAAATTAGCTAGCTCACTGATATCATGTAGAAATTTCACCTGCAGATCCAACTGATATATGCAATATACTAAAGCATAATACTAGATCTACATCTACCATAAACTTTGTGGAAGCTATTCAACCATGAGCAACATCAAGCATGAACTCATATAACTGATAAGAAGGAACCAATCACACATAACATAGAATATATCACTGGGGAAAGCACTAGCATAAAACCCCAACATTGTATTATCCATCAAGTGGAAATCCTCAACAACATATAAAAAGAATCAGCTCAATAGCTATCCTACTCCCTCTGTACTCTGATGATGAAAATCACGGACTACCTAGGCCTCAATATATAGGCTATAAATTGGCCTAATCATACATGTTGTCACCTCAGGTCCAACTACGTAGTCATAGAAGAAAATAGATTCCTTCCTCATGCAAGGAATACTTACTAGAAATATCCTAGCATCTAATAGTACACTGTCCCACATATGATCTCAACTGGGTCTCTGACAGAACTGACATGCATCAGTTATCCATGAGTGAATACACTGTTATCTCAAAATAATAGTTGTCACATGCATGCAAGCATCAACAAACTATATCTCATTAATTTAACAACTTGTTAAATTAATCTAACTGAACTTGACTAAGTTAAACTAAGTCAACTGATCCTCTCAATACAGAACCCATCCTTAATTCCTCAATCAGTGGAGCAAATCAAGGACACATTCCCCAATTAGTGGAGAAATAATTGCATGTTCTCACAAAGACTTCAAGTTTGCTTTTCCTTAGCTAATTAACTCATGGAGAATTATTAATTAATATTCCAAACTGCTGTTAATATCGAATTCAAATTTTACTTCCTATTTCTAGTCCAGAGACTAACTAAAATGGGAATCCACACTGAACTGCTAAAAATAGAACTTCTATTTTTAGCACTTCCATTTTTCATTCCGTGTTGCCCAATCCAACATTAATATCCAAACTGCTATTTTTAGCACTTCTATTTTTAGCAATTTCTTGTTGCCATTTTTCAACAAATCATGCTACATAGATGTCATAGGTCCTTGGCTTGTTTTGGTTGTATGTGAAAGTCCTAATTATAGCAATCAAAGCTACGATTAGAGCTTACAATCCAGAAGGAAAATAAAGCTTGCTACGGATTCCAATTAAGCCTCTTTCCATTCTTCAATTTCTCTAAGGGAAACTCTATATTATTTTCCTTTTGTTGTTCTAGACTAGTCCACTAGGTCTAGGGAAGATACTTTTGTTCGCAATCGTAAATTTTGCATAAAAAATTGGCGACCATACTAGGAATCGAACCTAGAATCTCTAGTTTCACATACCAGATCCTTATCCATCATTCCATAATGGATGAAGGAGCTTCAACATATATTATGTCTCTTTCTTATAGGAATGCCATTGGTTCTCCCAAATTAAATCAATGACTGACTACTTTAAAGGCTTTTAATGGACGAGGCTTCAAGCCTTGTGGAATTTTGAATTCGTTACAAGTAGAATTAGGCAGAAAGATTTTATCTGTAGAAGTTGAATTTATTGAAGGACTGTTATATTATAACCTTCTATTGGGTTGAACATGGATGTATGTTATGGTTGTTGTTGTTTCGACATATTTCAAAATGATTGCTTTCCCTCATAAGGAAGGTATAGTAGTCATTAATCAGCTCACTTTAATTTCCACCAATTCTCAAGTTATTCGAAGCATCCCTCTTGTGAGAGAAACCCCATATCCCTATCAGCATGTCGGAGTGGGACTACTTAAGGATTCCTCTCTCATGGAAACCTTTTCACTTCCTCCTCCTTCCCTTCCCGACAACTCTAGTAGTGTTGCCTATGTCAACATGATATCTTCCTATACTACTCCAATTGATTCTTGGATAGTGCCATGTGAATCTAACATTGGTACTTTTGGTGACCGCATGTCACTCAGTCTTATTGAGCTCAACTATGAAGCCATCTATTTGGCATATGCGTCACATTCTACCCTCTCATCTACGATCAATTAGGTTGATCATTATTTATATTACGAAACATCCTCTAATCCCTTCTTTCCTACATTTTATATTGATGAGAGCATCATGGAGATCATGATTTTAGATGATGCATCATGGGACGATCATTACCATCGTTACTCCATGCCATATTTATTCGAGGATAATCTTAATGAACTCTATCGACCCAATATTGTTGAGATGTCTATGAATTTTGTATCCATCCATGATGTCAATTCTAAGAAGAACTTGTCGAATATTAAAAACACTATCCCTCTCGATATTTTGATCAAACTCGGAATTGTCGAGAATCTACATATTAGTGCGTCATGCTCTCCCATTGAGATCAAGACCTATAAAGACCTTTTCCATAAATTTAGAGACGTTTTCACCTGGTCTTATGAAGATATTCCAAGTATCGATCTGAACATTGTTGTACATGAAATCAATACATGTCCTAATGCTAAGCCAGTTCGACAACACCTCCGTCTAGTCCATCCCAAGAAGGCTACTACTATTAAAGCCGAAGTTGATAAACTTCTACACGTTGGTTTCATCTATCCAGTACCTTTAACTAATTGGGTGTCAAACATTGTTCATGTCATGAAGAAACAGGGAAGAATTTGTGTGTGTGTCAATTACAGGGATATTAATCATGCTTGTCCTAAGGACAATTATCCTACCTCGCTCATCGATCAGATTGTTGATGATTGTGTTGGCTATGAGTTTATGGATGACTTCTCTAGCTATAATCACATCAACATTCTCCCAACATACCAACACAAATCTGCATTTATTTGTCCCTAGGGAACATTTTCATATCAAAAGCTCCCTTTTGTTGAATTTCCACAATCTTGGGTCTAAATCACACATGCACAAGTATAGACAAATTTTAACAAAATATTGTACAATAATGTACAACCCAATGTTTCTTATATTAAACCAATATGAATAATACAATAGTCTATGGAATATAAGATACAATGACAATATCGCTGCAAACTCTATGTCGTATCTTGCCCTACTGGTCCTTCACTCTCGTTCTGCTCTCTAGCTACCCCTTAGTCCATCAAAGGACAACACATAGAGTCTCCACGAGGGATGCCAACTATCACGGGTGCATGTCACTTCTGATACAATGAACACGGGTTGATCCAATCTTCTCTCTAGGTTGGCCAATACCTGAGCTCCAATCTGCCAAGCTAAAAGCCTCTTTCATCCATTAAAGGGCTACACATTAGGCTCAAACTTCACCCAACCTTCAGCTATCAATGTCACTTTATGATGGCTTGTCAAGGGCTACTTTGGGTAGACAACATGCTACCCTCCACCAGTCCAATGCCTCCAACTCTTCACTACAAGATCTGCTCCTAGTTGAGGCATCCAACTTCCCAAGTTGATCTCAACACACGGCTCCCATAGGCTGCAACAACTATGTCCACACTAGGACACCATCCCTACAACCAAATCAACTCTAAACACATCATAACATACCTATATTTTAGGATTTTTCTTTTGAAATGCAAGTATGGTCCTGGTTAGGGCTGATAACGCACTAATGCAACCCCTTATCCCAGTTTTCAAACCTCCTCCAAAGTTGTGGTCTTGTTGTCCCTAGCTCATTGTGTTTAGGACTACCTCCTAGGATGAGTTTAGGCTTATATTATGCCTCCCAACCCTCTCCACACTGCCCACAATTCCTCCATATGTCTGTGGCGCCCTTCAGCAAACCTTAACACTCCTCAAATAGGCCTTTTGATCCTATGAAATGAGTCTAATATCTGCGACCCTCAAACAAAAGTACCCCACAACAAATATGCACCTCAAAACAACCCGTATTCCCCTCTCTATAATGCGGTCTGCCTCAAAAAATGTCTCGGACCTGTGATGAGGGTAAATAATGCCCAAAATAGCCCTTAACCCTTCACCTCTTGCCCTCCTTTGGCTACGGCTATCTCAGAGATGTTATGATGGTAATTTGATGCTCTTGGATGGATGAGAAGTGACCTCCAACATCACTTATATTTATACAATTCCATGTGGTGTGAAAACATTACTTGTGGCACTCCAAATTGTCAAGTTGACCTCCATTTGATGCCACATTAACCCACAGTTTCATTCAAAAAATCATATCCCCATTTCTATAATTCATAATCGGATGGTTTTCGTTGCGTTGGATTCATCTCAATGAGAGTTATCATCTTCATCCATCACATGTTGAAATTTTCCCATGGTTTTCCCCAAATCACAATGGGTGTAAAACCCTAAATTTGGGTTCAAGCCCACAAGTTGCTCTTATGGTGCTTTTCCCTCCAAACCCAAAACCCTAGGGCTTGGAGTACCTCCCAAGCTACTCAAAAATCAACACTTTGTCTTAGCGAGGGAGTTACTTCCAAGACTAGGAAGTAACTCCTCATCATCATCACTACTTGCAACACTCTCCCAACTCTTGGCACTCACCACTGTAGGAATCCCTGTATCATGAACTACACCTCTCTCGGACATGTCATTTTCACTAGAAGCATCATGCTTCTTCTTCTTCTCTTGTATTACTTTCTAATCCCTCCATTATTGCTTTCTAAGCAGATGTGTAATCACCTTTGCTCCCCACTAACCACACGCTTTTCTTGGGCTGCAAAGTCTCCCTCTGAATCTGCAATCTCCCATTAGAACTCGACTCCCTTTGTGTCTCCGAAACTTGAACCTTCTTATTGGGAACCTTTATCTTCTTTTCTGAAGCCTGCACCTGCAACTGCTTCTCTTGAACCTGCACCTACTCCTTTTTCTTCTTCCCATGATCCATAGGCTCGCCCGTCAGCCTGTATAAACCATGATCTCTAACTCCAAGCACAATACCATCGGAGCTAGAGCCTCTAGGCTTGATTCTTGCCTTCCCATACTCGAACAAGACCTCAAACCCCTTCTTCTTAATCATTAAGACAGAAATCACGCTATATTTAAGTCCTAGTACAAACGACACATCCTAGAACCGCATCACTTGTCCTATCTCCATTCTAAATGGCACAAATCTTGATCCTCATATCTCCTTTTGACTCTGTTCACCCAACACCATGTGCAACTTCAAGTCCCATTCATCTAGAGTCTCAAAAAACTCCTGTAACCTTGTCATATGTTTCAATGCACTACTGTACACGTACCATCCATCCTCATCAATATTACCCTATGAGAAATGAGAGATCATAGCAAACTCCTCCTCCTCCAATATCCCAGTGAGAGAATCTATCTCTGCAGAATTGGAAACACCAGCAACCTACTTCCCTTTCTTCTTCTCATCATCTCCCTTCTTCTTCATTGAACATCTCGACAAAAAATGACCCATCTCACCACAGTTGAAACACTTGACTTTACTCAAGTCCTTCTTCTGCTTACCCTTCATTTTTGCTACAAGTGCCATGTCATCATATGAAGCCCTCTTCAGATGAAGATCCTCGTCTAGCAACTCCTCCTAAATGAGGTCGTCCCACAGCCTATTCAAGTCTAGTAACTTCTCTCTAACAATGATCCCCTTGATGAAGGGCTTTTATTCCTCAGTGAACCCTTTCAAAGCAATCCTCACCATATCAGAATCTTAAATAGTCACACTTACGGATGTAAGCTCATATTTGATTTGAGACAATCTTGTCAAATACAAAGTCACTCCTTCACCCTATATCATCTTGGTGGACTTCAACTTATCCTTCAATACCAGTACCCAATTCTTGTTTTTATTCTGGAACAAATTCTGAAGAGCCATCCACATCTCATGTGCAGTGTTCTTTCTAGACAAATGAGGTATTAAGGGAACCTTCACACCATCAAGGATGATTAATATCGCCCTCGTATCCAAATCCTCAGACACTTCCAACTCCTTTGGGTCAGTTGGCTTCTTGATGGATTTCTCAGCAAACTCCCACATCTTCTTGACCTACAAGACCAACTCGACCCTTTCCTTCCATGGACTATAGTTGGAAAACCCCTCCAACCTTTCCTCATATAGGAGACCAGCCTGCAACTTCGACATTGTCACCTACAATCTGACTAACTCCCTCTCAAGTTTTACTTCGTTGTGCACAAATCTAATTCATTGTCTTCCAAAGTAGCTCAGGCACACTCTCATACCATGTTTAATTTCCACAATATCAGGTCTATGTTATAATCTCAGAATCTCTAATGCTACCAAACCAAGAATCTCAATAAAAGCTACTTTGCACAGCGGAAAATATAAAGAAGTAAATCACACATGCACAAGTATAGATAATTTTTAACAAAATATTATACAATAATTTACAACCCAATATTTATCATATTAAACCAATTTGAATAATACAATAGTCTATGGAATATAAGATACAATGACAATCTCGAGGTAGACTCTATGTTGTATCTTTCCCTGTCAGTCCTTCGCTCTTGTTTTTCTCTCTAGATGCCCCTTAGTCCATCAAAGGACAACACATAAAGTCTCCGAGAGGGTTGCCACCTATCACTACTTCACGTCACTTTTGATACAATGAACATGGGTTGTTCCAATCTTCTCTCTAGGTTGGCCAATACTTGAGCTCCAATTTGCCATGCTAGTAGCCTCTTTCGTCCATGAAAGGGCCACACATTAGGTTCGAACTTCACCCAACCTTCAGCTATCAATGTAACTTTATGATGGTTTTTCAAGGGCTAATTTGGGTAGCCTACATGTTTCCCTCCACCAGTCCAATGGCTCCCAACTCTTCACTACAAGATCTGCTCCTAGTTGAGGTCTCCAATTGCCCAAGTCTACCTGAATACACAGCTCCCATAGGCTGCAACAACTCTTTCCACGCTAGGATACCATCCCTAGCACCAAATCAACCCTAAA
The DNA here is from genome assembly GCA_031772625.1 of Pinus tabuliformis. NCBI lineage: Eukaryota > Viridiplantae > Streptophyta > Pinopsida > Pinales > Pinaceae > Pinus > Pinus tabuliformis. Next base: position 311,095,301 of record CM062806.1, on the reverse strand, counting down.
CACATCATCACATACCTTTGTTTTAGGATTCTTCTTTGGCAATGAAAGCCTGGTCCTAGTTAGGGCCAATAACACACTGATGCAACTTCTTATCCCACCTTCCAAACCTCCTCCAAAGCTACGGTATTGTTGTCCCTAGCTCCTTGTGTTTAGGACTACTTCCTAGGATGAGTTAGGCTTAGATTCGGCATCTCATCCCTCTCCACACTGCCCAGAATTCCTCCATATCTCTGTGGCACCCTTCAGCATCCCTTAACACTCCTCAAATAGGCCTTTCAGCCCCCTGAAATGAGTCTAATCTTTGTGGCACTCAGACAAAAGTACCCCACAACAAATATGCACCTCAAATTAGCCCTTATTCCCCTCTCTGTAATGCGTACTATCTCAGCAATTGTTTCGGACCTGTGATGATGGTAAACCATGTTCAAAATATCCCTTAACCCTTCATGTCTCGCCCTCCTTTAGCTGCGGCTAGCTCAGAGATGTTATGATGGTAATATGATGCTCTTAGATGGATGAGAAGTGACCTCCAGCGTCACTTATATTTATACAATTCCATGTGGTGTCAAAACATAACTTGTGGCACTTCAAATTGTCAAGTTGACCTTCATTTTATGCCACATTAACCCACAATTTCATTCAAAAAATCATATCTGTATTTCTACAACTGGGACTCATATGATTTTCATTGGGTCATATTCATCTCAACGAGATCTATCATCCTCATCCATCACATGTCAAAATGTGCCCATGGTTTTTCCCCAAATCACGATGGGTGAAAAACCCCAAGCTTGCATTCCAAGCCCACAAGTGACTCTTGTGGCACTTTACCCGCCAAACCCTGAACCCTAGGGCATGGAGTACCTCCCAAGCTACTCAAAAAATCAACACCTTTTGGATTAAAAATCGTTGGGGCCACTTTCCAAAGGTCAATGAGTTATGCCTTCCATGACATCAAACATATTGTACAACTATATTTGGATGACCTACTTGCTCACTCGAAACATCGTGTTGATCAACTTATGCATCTTAGGGTTGTATTTTTACCTTTTCGATATTACAAAATTAGGCTCAATATGCACAAGTATGTTTTTTGTGTAAGATTTGGTTGACTTCTTGGTTTCGTCGTATCAAAATATGGAATTCGTATTGAACCATTGAATGTCCAGGTGATCTTAAATCTTCCTTCTCCTTCCTCCCTTCTTCATCTTCAACGACTCCAAGGGAAGGCTAACAATTGACCAAAGGATTTACTCGCCTATTAAAGAAAGGGGTTACATTCCATTGGGATGATACTTCCCAAAAGGCATTTGATGCCTTAAAAGTTGTTCTGATTCGGGCATCATTGTTGTATCCCCCATATTACCAACGTGATTACTTCGTGTACGTCACCATTGGAGTTACTACCATCACTATAATATTGGTCCATGAAGACGATGTAGCGACCAAGAATCCTATCTATTAGTTGAATCAGAATCTGAACGATATTGAGATCAAGTATACTCATGTCAAAATGTTAGCTTTGGAGGTTGTCCAATCTGACCAAAGATTTCATCTCTATATCCTGCTCCAAAAAACTGTGGTTGTTTCTGATGGAAACCCCATGACGTACATCTTATCACGACAATTTATGGGAGGCAAGTACTCCAAATGCATTTTCATCTTTTAGGAATTCAATTTGGAGTTCATAAAATCCAAGTCAAAGAAATCCTTAGTCTTTGTTGTGCTGAACTGCGACCTTCGCACTGCTGAAACTGAAACAAAGTATGACAATTCTAATCCAGACAAGTCGTTGTTCCTGATCAAGTCATCTAACTCGTGGTATGGACACATTATCATATCTCTCCAAATCCAGACTTTTTAGCCTGAAACCTCTCACTCTAGCTAGCTTTGTTATCTTATATCAAGCTAAAAATTACATTATAATCGGTGACACCCTTTATCTTTGTGGTATTGATACGATTTTTCAAAGGTGCCTCACTCATGAGGAGGTCAAGAAAGTCCTGAATGAATTTCATGTTGGGGCATGTGGTGGTCATATGTTTGGTTATGCCATCGCACATAAGATCTTGCGTGTTGGCTACTTTTGGCCTACTATGTTTCGCGACTGTATTCTCGTGGTCCAAAAGTGTCATGCCTACCAAATATACGATTGTAAGACCTGTGCTCCACCCGCTCCTTTACATCATGTTATCATTGTTGGACCTTTTGTGAAATGGGGCATTGACTTCATGAATGTAACCCTCACTCGATTGGGGGGCGTCGATATATCATTGTAGCTGTAGACTATTTTACCAAGTGGACCGAGTTGATTCCTACATACAAGAACATTGGTGAAACAACTGCTTTTTTTCTTCAATCATGGCATTGCACGGTATGGCGTACCACATGCTATAGTTAAAAACCATGGGAAATATTTCTGGAATCACATGATGTTTGAACTGACTGCCATGTTGGGCCTCTCCCATGAGAGCTCGACTCCCTATTACCCTCAAGCGAATGGGCAAGTTGAGGCAATAAATAATTTTTTGAAAACAATGCTTCAACATATGATAGGGGTCCATAAATTAGACTTACATCTGATCATTTATTTGACCTTGTGGGCATATCGAAACCCTATTAGGACTATTATCGGGTTCACACCATTCCAATTGGTATATGGTTTGTGAGAAATCCTTCCTATTGAGTGTGGAATCCCATCTCTAAAAGAAGAACGTCCCTAACATTTTATGTTCTTAGATGAAACCCATTGTGATGTCATGATGGCTAATGAAGCCCATAAGAAACTTATTAAGGCACAATACGACAAGAATGTCAAGCCTCGTGTCTTCTCAAAAGGAGACCTTGTCCTGTTATACTATAAAGATTCTAATAAATTAGGATCAGTGAAGTTTGAGCCAATGTGGCTAGGCCCATACATTACTAAACGTGGTTTTGCCAAAGGGGCCTATGAGCTTGTTGATTTCGATGGAGTTCCATTGGTGCAGATTAGAAATGGGTTGTACCTTAAAAAATACTATGCTTGATTATTTTGCATAGTTCATTGTGTGCATGTTGTATATAGGTGTGTTGAGTGTATTTGCAGTGTGTTCCCTTCGAAGTTTCCTACAGTTTCTATTAATCATGTTTTCATTTGGTTTGCAGATGTCAGCATCCCTTCCACCATATGTTGGTTATGCTAATGGTGCTAGTCATAGTACTCATAACCTTTCTTCTACAACATGGGTTGTATATGCTTCGAATGGCGAATTAGTGAGTTTATAAGGGATCTGTATCGATCTCTCTACCAATAACATTGCTAGGTATAACACAGCGATCGAACTATTGTGTGATGTTATTTCTCTTGGTATTTTTCGTATAGTTATCAAAATCGACTCACAACTTGTAGTACTACAATTGACTAATGTCCATTCAGTTAGAAGCCCAACTATGATTCGTATGTTCTTAGGGGTTCACCTTCTAGAAAGACATTTTAATTTTATCCAATATCAACACATTTTTAGAAATCTAAATACATTGACAAATGCATTGGCTAATCATGTTTTAGATAGACATTTGTGACATATGTAAATTAAATTCAACACACATTTGCATACATTGAACGAGACAATAGAACCATAAGAGACATCAATAGGTAGATAACTGTATCTATATCAAATTTTAGTTTTACAAAATTTGTGCCTGAGACACATATGGCCACATGACCTATCATATCAAAAAATATACATGTGGTCAAAATATGGCTATAAGCATCCTAGTAGACTAATCATGATGCTCATGGTAGCATGTCACAGCGTGATCCATTTTACACAGTAGCTGACTAATACAGCTAGGCACGCCAATAGTATGACGCTGCAATCTCTTAGGGATCTAATCGACCCTAGTCTCAGCTATGCCCTGGGTAAACCCTCTCCATATGATGCTCAACCTCTACAAGGGTCTCGACCACATTGAGATCTTGTAATACCTTTCGCCCCCCTATAGCAACCTATATTTCTGTTGGTGCTTGTTGTGGGTCTCCTGAAGATAGGAGGAACCCACAAGTTGAACGGGTTCAAAATATGTATGTAGAAATCAATAGTTTAGTCTCGTATATATAGAAAATAGAAAAAAAAAATGTAAAACTTAAAAAAAAAAATGATCAAAATGTTTTTGTTTAACTTATGTCACCCCAACGCTCTCCATCAGGAAGCATGAGCTTTGGCTCTCCACGAAAATCCATCCCTATGTATGGATAGTCTTCAATCATAATGAGTTGTATGTGCAACCATCGAAGAAGGCTAGTGTGAAACTCATCGATGATGGACCGGCGTGTCTAGACATGAGATCCACCCATCTCCTCATCTGTGGGACTCTCGGATTTGTGGGCTCAAGCGAGATATGTTGTGGTTGGAGCAATGAAATCCACTCTATTATCACTTAGAAAAAACCCCGAGTTATGAGAAAAACTCTAAGGTAACCTCAAACAACTTTGAGGTTGAAAGCTAGCCCTTCAACCTGGAAAGGGATCTCTCCCTAAAACTTAGCTACTCAAAGTCACAGTGGTAGAAGGTTTGCTATAATTCCTATGGCCAGATTTATTTAATAAAAACTGAGGTTGGTTGGACTATAGGAAAATTTCACCATTGGGCATCGATTCTAACCCAATCAGGCTTCAATAATCACAGGTGCAGTGAGAAAACATCACAAAAGCAAGATAATAACAATCTGTCTGAAAATTTTTAGGAATTTGAAGGATAGTGATATATATATGTGTGTGTGTGTGTGTGTGTGTGTGTGTGTGTGTGTGTGTGTGTGTGTGTGTGTGTGTGTGTGTGTGTGTGTGTGTGTGTGTGTGTGTGTGTGTGTGTGTGAAAAAATATTTAAATATCTGAAACATAAGAAAATGGAGCACGGAAATATGAATTCCAATTTCAAACCACTTAGCATTCAGACATTTAATAAAATATTAAACCAAGAGAGAGACAGGGAATTATGACACAGGAATTTCTGCAACAGCTTTACTATAATTTGTTCACATAGTACATAAAAAGGCTACTTTCAAATAATTTTCAACCCTTTTTTCTTCAAAAATTGTTTATATAGAGAGTACAATAGATAAAACAGGTTTCTAGCTTATACTTAATTACAGTAATCTAAAAATAACAATGTATTTCTTTTAAGTACATGCATGTAAAATATCTTCAAAACATATATGTTTCCAATCAAAAATGACTTGCTATAAATCATGTTAAAAACGGGGACTAAAAAGTGCATCATTGTTATGCCTCCTTTGTTGGGAATCATGCCTTGTCATTCGTTTCAAAAAAGGACTTTTGTTGCATAACTTATGCTTCCTTGGGTACCTTTCCTACAATTGTTGATAATCTTGTTATCATCCTTTAGTAGCCAAAAACTAGTAATTATACTGACGGGCCGACTGTCATCGTTTTCCTCCAAAATGTCTGCCAAAATGTGCTGACAATGAAACTTACAGTGCTCCTCTGCGCTTTCCTGTGCTAAAACACTAACAAACGCTTTGTCAATTGAAGACGAAAAATCCCTTTTGACAGCATGGGGTCAAAAAACTCAAAAGACCAAAAATAATTTCAGCTAAGAGTACTGGCTTCTTCCAACAGAACATCAACATTAGCCATCCTGCATCTTTTTCTTTCTCTAGTCTCCATGGGAATTCCCTTCTTGGTAGCCTTTGTTTCCTTTTACCTTTTTGAACGTGTATCTCTCTCCATGTTTATAATTAGATCCTTTAGTGGGATATCATCCACATCTATGACTTCTTTAGCAAGCTCTGGGTTCTATTTTAATTTGATATTAAATCTTAGCTTGTTCTAGGGCCTAGTGTGAGAATTTGTTCCCCCTTTAAACATCTCAAATAGGGTAGGCTCTTTCTCAGCTGAAGATATTTCATTTTTGGGTTCAATCATCTTTCCTTTGGTTTTCTCTAGCAATTGGCTTCATGTAGGTAGGATTTTAGTAGTGGGAGGAGGTGTTTGATGTGCCTTTCTGATCCTATCACTCCTTCTAATCTGAACTTTAGGTAATTGAGGAATAGGAGAAGAGGTTTTCTCTACCCTCTTTTGACTTCTGGTTTGTACAACAAAATTTCTTTGAGAGGAGGTTCTTCTCTCAAGGTTTTTGACTTGTTTGGCCTCCTTTTTAGTGCCCTTTTTCTACCTCTTTTAGACTTAGCAGGATGGGGTTGAAACCCTCCCTAGAATATAAAATGACCCCATGTTATACTAGCCTTCCTTAGTTTATTTTCAATTAATGATTTTATCAAATCTTTATGTTAAATGAAATGTGAATATGGGTTTTTCCTCGCTCGAATCCAAGCGGCCATATGTTTCAAAAATTCTAACAAAAAGTAAGAGGCGTTGATACTTATCTGACCTACCAAATGAGTAAGAAAATAGAAATGGTAGATGTTGACACAGTTGTAGCGCCCCTCACAAGTGAAATAGGACTGAACAATACGCAATAAAACATGCCTAGTCTTTCAACCACACCCTCTGAACCCCTGCTCCCTTGTTCTTTTCTTTGAATTCGTCCTTTAAGAAGAAAGGCACATCAATTACAGATAAGATGTGGCTTCTAAAAGCTTTCTCTCCATCTGTGGGCAAAGTTGTAACCTTAGATATTAATTACTTTTTCACGTGGAAATAAATTCCTCTAACCTCTACTCATTGTCCATTGAAGCCCTTGGAAAACTCTCGTGCCACCTCAAAGTGAAAATCGTTGCACTGCTTGAAGAATTATTCCCAACTGGCCTGTCGAAACTATTGTTGGATCTCCGATTAGATATCAAGAAGATCAGGCCCTTTCGACTCATTCCTATTCAATTTTCCGCTTTTCCCTGTTTCTCTTTCGCAGCCTATCGAAATTGAAGAAAAAAGGATTGGGATTCAATCCTTGATCTTCAGCTAGTAACTCAATAGAACAAATGTTTTTAGAAATAGAAGATGATAATAATCACAACTAAAATGGGTAAATTTTCTATATGGGGAAATTTATTAGAAAATGTTTCTTGTTTATGTATTATGATAAATAACTAACAAAAGATATCAAAGATGATTTAACCCTTCAATCATTAAAAGTAGCCCACATACCTCTATGGCGGTGGACACGATCCTTTCAACACATGCTTTCTCCTTTCGGATCTAACAAGGTGTTTTCGAGCAATAATTACCTTTTTCTAACATGGAACATGTCAGAGCTATTCAAAACAGAGATTTTAATTTCGTCATTTTGATGTTGATACCCTGGTTACTCGCAAAAATTCTTTTGTCTGCAATTTCAAACACCCGATAACGTTGCCACTCTAGTTGTCAGTGTATTTTTTTTTTCAAAATTACAATAGCATTGATAGTCCCATTATAGGTGTTGTTCCCTATTTATTACAAACTTTTCACTGATATTGTAATTGTCAGCGTTTAAAAATGTTCAAACTTAAACAAATGTGATAACAGCTAGCTCCATGGTGATGTTGTCAATAATCTATGGCAGCAATAACCCTACCGACCAAAGTCCTATTTATTAAAGAATAGTTAAAACTAATAAAACACTGAAATCATGAGAAACAAGAGCCATGGCGGAAAAGGCCTAAATCCTTAATGTATATTGTGTCTCTCACACAAAAAATGATAATCATACAATATATAAATGCATCACGAGTATGTCTCAAGATAGTGCATCTATCTTGGACACAATCACTATGTCTCAAGATAGTGCATCTATCTTGGACGCAATCACTTTGGTTGAGTGAATATCTCAACCACACACTAATCTAGGAGCCTAACTAGTTGGAGAGAATCTTTCTACCAACTAGACCTAAACAAACTCCCCCAAGTTTTAGGAACTTACTCATTCTAGAATAGATAGGTAGGAATAATTCTAAGTTTCATCATTTTCATTATTTTGAATAATTTTTACTTTTTTATTGTTTTATGAGAGTGTGAGACTAACATTCCCCCCCCCCACCATTCCTAAGTCCAAAAGAATAACCCAGTATCATCTCATCTCTAAGTCTTCATGTTGAAACTATTGAGTTAATCCTCAATGAAAAACTGCATGAAAAACCGCTAAAATGGGATGCCAAACAAAAAAATCCAATATGAAGAGAACAAACCAAGAAACATGAATCAGCTGCAAGTTTGATACATCCCTAAAATTTGCTTGACAGCTCCATCAAATTCCAAGTTGCAATGCAAAAGGATACATCTATCCTTTGCTTGGTCCAATGACCATCAAAGTGAACAAAAGAATGTACACAAATGTTTTCAATCAGCATCCCAATGGGTTTTCCACTAAAAAAAAATTGATGACGCCCATTGGCATATTTGTTGAAGTTCAGATTCCCAATCACTTTCCCACTGGAAAATTTGACGATGCCCATTGGCTTATTTGTTGATGCCCACTCGCTGATTTGATGATGTTGTCAAAACTTTTAGTCTAAAAACCATCTTTAATTCCATTATCATTTCCCCCCTTTGTCAATTTAAAGGAGAGACAATCATCTGCATTTTATTTTTGAACTCCCCTCCTTAAGTTGGAGGAAAGTTTCTCTTCAGGAAAGTTTATCTTTACTTTTGTCTTAAGTAAGTTGTAGGACTTATGTAGTTTCCTCATTTCTAGATTCCATCTCCAAGGGTTTATCCAGCCATAATTAACTATCACTTTAGTCTTCCTATGCATTCGACATTTCTCTGATATTTGATTTGGCTTCCCACAATGAAGACAAGGATGGAGGTCAAAACATTTACTCTCCATATGACCATTTTTCTTACAATGGTTACACTTAACAAGATTCTGGGTATTTTCTAGAAAACTTGGACTTACAAGTTGAACTCATTTTGATAATCTGGAACATAAAAAGTGTTTTATTTGTTGTACCTCAAGCCATGTCAATCTTTGTTGAAAGAAATTTCTTCCCAAGCACTGATCAGTTTCTTGGAAAGATCATTTTGTTGTTGTTCTTCACACCTGCTACTATTGTTGATATTCTCTGTTGGATTCATTAAGTCATATGTATCACATTGAACATCAATCATCTCTATTAACAATTCATTTGTATCACATGTTGCATCAAACTTTTTAATTAGATCTCCAGTACAACTTGCTGGATGAGATCATATATATCACAAATTACATCAATGTGGTGGATTAGATCATTTGTGTCACAACTTTCATTAATCTGGTGGATTAGATCATTTATGTCACAAATTTAATCATTATGCTGAATAAGGTCATCTGTGTGACAAATTTCATTTGTTATTTGGATGAGGTCTTCTGTGTCACACACTGCATCTATCTTTTATGTACATCAAGCATCAATTATGTTATTTATGATAACCCTTTGTTTTTCTAAACTCTAGCCTTAAATCCAGTTCACGTCCGGGAGTAGGTTCTGGTTTATTGCATCCATAGAAATGCAAGTTTTATGTTTGGAACTTTTAAATAAACAAAGGGAAAATTGTGAACATTTCCCACTCCTGATCGCAATCCCGTTTTAATCCAATGGTTGATAATGCTTTTTCCCCCCCTTGCCATCCTATCTTAATAGGTGGGGGGGCGGGGGGGTCCGAACAGTGGTTTCCCCACCGCTACATGTCCTTCCCTTGAGATTTCAGACCCCCCCCCCCACCCCTTCTAATACCAAAAACTACTCTGACCCCCCTCTGAAAGTAGTTTTCTCCGCTCCCACCACAACCTGCATTCTCGCTTATGTTCACCTACCACGTCCCTGCTCCTCCTCCTCCACTACTATTTTTCAACGCATCCTCCTCCCTTAATATTTTTTGCCTCCACATTATCACTCACCTCCATGTCACCTCTCACCTCCACTATCTCGATAGTATATTCATTTCCTCCAATCCCCAGTTGCATGAACAGTTTTGAGACAAGTGGATTTCATGTTTTCCTTCGTAAACGCAGACCACAATGGGTTTCCAGATTGATCAACAGCCCAGATCAATGAACCCTTCCGCTCCGTGAGACAGCAAGAGTGTTTTTGGGCGCTTCTTCAGCAGCATGGACATTAAAGTGATAGAAAAAAAAGATGGTCGAGACACAATGGAACAATAATAGCATTTTCATCACGTTTCAACAGCAAACAGCATAGCAGATTTGAAGAGCCAGATGTTCAAGTTCCCACCAATAGAGTGGCGTGCTTTAAATTATTGTAACAGTCCATACAACTCCCATTTGTATTCAGAGTCTGTTGTAATAGAAATCTCAATGAAGTCTCAAAGATTTATTAATCAGATAGGAATAGGTCTAGAACAATGGATTCAATCAAGCCCAGGTGTCAAGATTATGTAAAGAGATCTTTCTCTATAAATAAGTAGATTTCTGACTCTGAGAGAGGTTGATTTGGAATGTGAGAAACTAGCCTTCTGTAATATTTTGTTCTTGTAATAGAAAATCTGCAACACTCTGTTTTTGTACCCGGGATTCTTATTATGGATTTTATGAATTTTTATCTGTTGTTATTAGTTTTACATATTTTCTTGATTACTTGGAAATTTGTCATACAGCTCCAATTTCCTTCATTTATTATGTATCATTGTGGGTGTTCAGTTGTATCAGTTTTAAAACCATAGATGCCTTAGCTTCCATTAAACAATGTTGTTGATCATTTTTTGTTTTAATTTGACTCCATACCCAATGGTGGCAGTTATCACATTTTTCTTCACCTAAAAAATTCACAAAAATAGATCAGAGTTAGTAATCTGAATTTTGAGTTTATCACAAGTCATTTTATAAACATTTTGAGAGAGCCCTCTCAGATTGGAAGGACTAACTTCCAGTATAAAGTTGGTTTGAAATAGTTACATTTGGTTGAAGGTTGATACAGCCCAACCTATCCCAACCGAGTGATAACATTTTGGTGCGTCTGCAAGGAGTCTGAAATTTATATCATCCTAGATGTTTCATTTCAAAAGTTGAGCTCTTGAAAGTAGGAGGAGATCATATTGTTTGAGGCTGCATTTCTACCTTGGTGACTCCACTGGTACTTTCAACTTAAAGGTGGATTCTAAGAAGATTCATACAAGGAGAAATTCAGACCCTAATCCACCATAAATAATTGAAGATCCTGAAAAAATTCTCAGAAAAGATGCTAACTTATCAAAATCAGGTACTTCATTTCTCTTAAGATCTACCTCATTACCCTCTGGAGATATTCAAGATATTGAAGGTATTAGATTTGATGAAGAGTATAAGCCTATATTGCTCAGATCTAAATCAGAGAATGATTTACCAAAACTAGGGTTAGATTCTACTTTTGAGGTTCCAAAAGAAGTTAAAGATAGGTTTTGGGAAATTGTTGCATCATAATTGTCACTTGAACAAGAGTCTTTAGAGAAACTAAAAGAATTTGATCCTTTTGAGATTTTGTCAAGAAAATAATTTGGTTCCCTTTACCTGAAAGAATTATCTTTACTTCGAAAACTAAAGTCTCTGTCACTCAGGCCCCTTCGAGTACATCTACTTTCATCACTACCCCTACTAGTTTCATTTTTACCCCTCCTATTGGAATTTCTGCTAGTATTTTTGCTATGGCAGCCCCTACTAGATATGCTCCTCTTGTTTTACCAGTCGTACTTCATGACTTACCTCAAGGGTACTCCACTAGAATAAAAACTTTTGGAAGTGAGGAGGGGATAACTGCAGAACAACATGTTAACCAGTTCAATGACTTTATAGGAGTGGAAGAGGTAGATTATGAAGATGTTAAAATGAGATTGTTTGTATAGAGTTTCATTGGTGAGGTGAAAAAATGGTTCAAAGCTTTAACCCTTGGGAGTTTACATGATTGGAATGAATTAGAAGATGCCTTCTTAAGGAAATGGGGAAGTAAAGTTAATCCTGTACAAGCCTTGACTGAATATAATAATTTGAAGAAGGCCAACCATGAATCAGTGCAAGATTTTTCAAAAATATTAAATAAATTCTACAATTCCATTCATCTCACATTAAGCCTCCCCCAGGAGTTGCTTAGTTACACTATGTTGGAGCCTTTGATTATGAGCTTTCCATCCTACTAAGAGAGAGAGAATCTGTTACCTTAGCTGACATGCAGAATGATGTTGTGAAAGTGGAATTTAATATGGCTGCAGCAAAAAGATCTAAAGTGGCTAAAGGAAATTTAAATGAGGAAGAACAGCCTTCCACCTCTTCTGATGTTAAATTTGATACCATGATGAGAACAATGGAAAGACTCATGGATAGATTAGACCTTGGAAATAATCCTCCTATTGCACAACCTAAGACAAAAGTTAGAAATCCGAATTTCGGAAGGGTTCAAATCCAACACAGGAAAAGAGAACAGAGAAATCATCCTGACCAACAAGTTAGGCCTCCTTTCCATCAAAACCTAGTAGATGATGAGGAAATTCCACTAGAAGTCCGAGAAGATACCATTCATTGTCTGGATGAAGATGAGAAAATAATGTTTTTAACAAGGGAAGAACATGATGAGTCTTATAATGACTTGCATGGTGATGAAGTTGACCCACAATCAAAATATTTAGAAGGTTATTAGCATGCTATTCTAGAGATGAAAAATAAGTATAGTTTCAGAAACAGAAATGTTCTTTTAGATGCAAATAAAAATCAGCCTAATAAAGATGCTCCAAAGGTTGCATAACAAAAGAAAGAAACCCCTACAAAGGAAGTTGAGAAGACACCACCAATTTTTAACTTGGAGAATGAAATCTCAAAGATAAAGATTATTGTCCCCCTTTGAAGAAATAATAAGACTTACATAATACAGAAAGGAAATTTTTAGAATGCTTAATGTTGAAGTTGGATCATCTGATATTTTGAATTTGCACGAAGATCATCCTATTGTGTTCCTAGGGCCTAGAGCAGAAGATGAGCAGAATGAAGAGGTACCACCTTTCTATGTAAGTTTAGACATCCATGACATGACAGTACATAATGCTATGTTAGATTCAGGGGCATCACACAATTTAATGCCTAAGGTCATCATGATGGGGTTTAGACATAACCAGGCCATACAAAAACTTGTTTTCATTTTATTCAAAAAGGGTGAAATGTATAGGTTTAATCAAAGATGTGTGTTTTCTTTAAGTCAAATTCCTACTAAGACTATATTGATGGATATTATTGTGGCTGATATTCCACTAAAGTTTGGCATGTTGCTATCAAGATCATGGGCTGCCAAAGTCAAAGGAACTATTTAGATGGATATGTCCTATGCTACTATCCCAGTTTTTGGTGAACAAAGGAGATTATACAGAGAGTCTAGGATGGCATATATGGTTAGTAGCAAAGACAAACCTCAAAAATTTCTAGTATATGCAATGGAGACTGAATTGGGCTCATCTATACTCTTCAATGAAATCACCAACAACACATAAAATCAACATGCAGAAAAGGAGTAGCAAGTTGAAGAAATTGATAGGAAAGGGTGGTGGCACATGAGCTTTGATGGTGCTGCAAGAAGAGATGGAACCAGTGTAGACATATGGATAATTAGCCTGGGAGATGAAAGTAAGTTTTTCTCTTATAAACTCATTTTTTATTGCATAAACTCAATTTTGATTGCAGACATATGGATAATTAGCCCGGGAGATGAAAGTAAGTTTTTCTCTTATAAACTCAATTTTGATTGCACAAATAATATGGCAGAATATGAAGCATTGGTTTTGGGTTTAGAAGTATTGAATAATTTAGGTGCAAAGAAAATATTTTTTTGGTGATTTTGAATTAATCATCAAACAAGTTAACAACACTTATCAAACCAAGGATGTTAGAATGAGAGCATACAGAAATCATATTCTTGAATTACTGGAAAATTTTGAAGAGTATAATTTCACCATCAAGCCTAGAGAACATAACAGCATTGCAGATTCTTTGGCTATTTCAGCAAGTTTATTTTCAATTCCAAATCATTCCAACAATAAATATGAAGTTGAAATTAGGCATAGACTTGTTATACCTGATAACATAATACACTACCCAGTGTTTGATAATGATCAGCAAGTCAGAAATTTCTTGGAATTGAAAGAAGAATTTGAATCTATTCAAGTTGACCAACAAAACATCTGTGTTGAAACAAAAGGCAATAGCTAAGTTGTTCAGCTAAAAAGAAATTATATTTTAAAGGGATTGATTCCTCTTGAGAAGTTATTTGACCAAAATGATGTGGCCTAAAATCTGAAGATGAAATCTGATGATGAGGAGGTTGAGACTTATAATCTTGGTACTGCAAAAAATCCAAAGAATGTCAAGTTGTCCAAATTTCTTTCTCTTGAGGAAAAACAAAAATATCTAGTTTTGATGAAGAAATATGTAGATATTTTTGCATGGAGTTATGCTAATTTGAAAAGCTATGATCCAAATGTTATTCAACATACCATACCAATAAAAGAAAATGAAAAACCTTTCAAGAAAAAATTGAGAAGGATAAATCCATTGCTCTTTCCATTGATTGAAAAGGAGATTAAAAAGTTGTTTGAAGCAAAAATCATAGTACCATTGAGATTTTCCAAGTGGTTGGCTAACCTGGTGCCCGTGAGAAAGAAGAATGGGGAAATTAGGATATGCATTGATTTCAGGAACTTGAATAAAGCTTCATTAAAAGATAATTATCCACTTCCCAAAATGGATCATATTTTGCAAAGCATTGTAGGATCACAAAGGATGTCGATGCTAGATGGTTTCTCAGGCTATAATCAGATATTGGTACATCATGATGATCAAGAGAAGACAACTTTTACCACACCCTGGGGAACATTTATGTATGCAAAGATGCCTTTTGGACTTATGAATGCAGGAGCAACTTTTCATAGAGGTATGGATATTGTATTTGCATATGAGATAAACAGGTCTGTAGTAGTATATTTGGATGATATTACTGTGTTTTCTAAAAAAAAAAAAGAACATCTCAAACACTTGGAGAGAGTCTTTCAAAAATGCAGAAAATTCGGTATTTCTCTAAATCCTACTAAGAGTATTTTTGCTTTGACAAAGGGAAAGTTGTTGGGTCATATTATATCAAAGGAAGGAATTAAGATTGATCCAAGTAGGGATTCTACTATCCAGAAAATTGGTCTGCCCAAAAATAGAAAAGAAATTCAATATTTTTTAGGCAAAGTGAATTTTGTGAGAAGATTTGTTCCTAACTTTGCAGAAATTGTGAAACACATCACAAAGATGCTTAGGAAATATTGTGATATTAAATGGACAGCAAAGGCTAAACATTCATTTGAAGAAATCAAAAAGGCTCTTACTTAGGCTCCAGTCCTTATAAATCCTGATTTTTCAAAGCAATTTCTGGTTTTTACTTTTGCTTCAGAACTCACAATCACTGGAGTATTGTTGCAGAAAGGATAGCAAGGTTATGAACAACCTATTTCATTTTTCAGTAGAACACTTGGAGATTTTGAATCGAAATATAACATCATGGAGAAGCAAGCTTATGCTTTAGTGACATCTCTTAAATATTTCAGAGTGTATGTCATGCATTCACACATTATTGCCTATGTACCTAACATTGTAACAAAGGACATATTAACTCAAGTTGATCTAGATGGTAAAAGGAGTAAATGGGTTGCTACTATGTTGGAGTATGATTTAGAAATCAGGCCTACAAAACTTGTAAAAGGACAAGGGTTGGAAAAGTTAACGACTCAATCAAATTTTGACTGTCTAGATATTAATTTTGTAGCAAAAAATTTCAGATACAATTGAAGATGATGAGATGATCCCTGTTGAAGAAAAATTTACAATGTCGGATTGGTATAAAGATGTTATCTGTGTACAAAAAAATCATAAATATCCTCCTGAACTAACAAAGTAAAAATCCAGATTTGTCAAGTTGAAATCAGTGAGCTATTGTGTTTTGAATAAATGTTTGTATTGGAAAGATTCATGTGGAATACTTCTTAATTGTCTATTGGAAGATGAATTTGAAAAGGTGATCGAAGATTTTCATAAAGGTGATTGTGGAGGACATCATTACTAGAGAGAAACAATGAATAAGATACTCATAGCAGGATTTTATTGGCCTTCAATGTTCATAGATGTATACAGAAAGGTTGTTGCTTGTCATGAATGTCAAATATTTGAAGGAAAAAAGAAGTTAATCTCATTGCCTTTGAAGCCCATTTTTGTTGAAGCCCCTTTCCAGTAGTGGGGGTTAGATTTTATTGGCGAAATACATCCTACATCTTCAGGAAAACATCGGTGGATCGTAACAACCACTGATTACTTCAGAAAGTGGATTGAAGTTATTCCCACAAGGCAAGCTACAGATGCAGTCATGATTCAATTTCTGAAAAATAACATCATGTCAAGATTTGGCTACCCAATGAAGATCATCAATGATAATGCCCAAGCTTTCAAATCAAAGAGGTTGGTAAGCTTCTTTAACTATTATAATATCACTCTTGGTCATTTTACAACTTATTACCCCCAAGGTAATGGGTTAGTTGAATCATCAAACAAAAGTCTAGTAAGAATCATTAAGAAGATTTTGCAGGAAAATGAAAGGTCAAGGCATTTAAAGCTCAAATTTGCTCTATGGGTTGAAAGAATTTGTACTAAAATATCTATAGGAGTTTCTCCTTATGAGTTAGTTTATGGAACTAAAGTTGTTTTTCCTAGTTCTCCTGGAGTTCTGGTCATGAAACTGTTGCGGGGACTAGAAGAAGAACCGAGTGTTATCCAAAGGAGGATCAACCAACTAATTGCTTTGTGGGAAAAAAGAGAAGAATTCTACAACAATAATCAGCAATCTCATAACATAATTAAAAAGACCTTTGACAAAAAGACGAAAGAAGAAAATTCCAGTCCTCAAGACATAGTTTTGAAGTGGGAAGCTAAGATTGAAGATAAAGGAAAACACAGCAAGTTTGAGAATCTCTGGAAGGTGTCATATAAAATTTCAGCTTACCAAGGGAATAATGCATTTATATTACAAGAGATGGATGGTCAACTATATGAAGGAGGACCTGTTAATGGCAGGTTTCTCAAACATTATATCTATTGATCCAGCTGAAAGAAATACCATTGTATATATTCCTTTTGTTTTTCTCATTTGCAGGTGTGGATGATATATTTGACAAGTTTGAGCCCGAAGTGAAGGCCATAAAAACTTGGAGATTATGTCGTCATTTTCAGTTTTCAATAAGGCAACTGGTCTACTGGTTCTTTGTTGCACCACAGGGGTGCAGCATCCCCATTGGAGCCATTGTTATCTATGATAACCCTTTGTTTTTCTAACTCTATCCTTAAATCCATTTTCCCATTGTTTATTTAAAAGTCCCAAACATAAAACGTACACTTCCCCCGATGCAATAAAATGGAACCCACTACCGGACGTGAAACTGCATAAAACACAATCTATAAGAATTCGGGTCCACCACAGTTAAACCGTGCACATCTCCTACTCCTAATTTCAATCTCGTTTTAATCCAACGGCCGATAATGCTTTTTGACCCCCCTTGCCATCTTATCTTTATCGGCGGGGGGGCGCGAAAAGTGGTTTCCCCGCCGCTATGTATCCTTCCCTCATGATTTCAAAACCCCCCCACCCCCCCCCCCCCCTCTAATACCAGAAACTACTCTGACCCCCCTTCGAACGCGGTTTTCTCCACTCCCGCCACAACCCGCATTCTCGCTTACGTTCACCTGCCACATCCCTGCTCCTCCTCCTCCACTACTATTTTTCGATGCATCCTCCTCCCTTAATATTTTTTCCTCCAACCAAGTGCCTCCACATTATCACTCACCTCTCACCTCAACTGTCCCAATAGTGTGTTTATTTCCTCCAATCCCCAACTGCCATTTGGCCCATCTTGCATGAACAATTCTAAGAGAAGTGGCTTTCTTGCTTTCCTTCGTAAACGCAGACCACAATGGGTTTCCAGATTGATCAACGGCCCAGATCAACGAACGCTTCCGCTCCGTGAGACAGCAATAGTGTTTTTGGGCATTTCTTCAACAGCATGGACATTAAAGAGACAGCAAGAAAACAAGGTCGAGACACAGTGGAACAGTAATGGCATTTTCAGCACATTTCAACAGCAAACAGCACAGTAGATTTGAAGAGCTAGATGTTCGAGTTTCCACCAATACAATGTCATGCTTTAAATTATTGTAACAGTCCATATGACTCCCATTTGTATTCAGACTCTATTGTAACAAAAATCTCGATTAAGTCTCAAAGTTTTATTAATCAAATAGGAACATGTCTCTAGAACAATGGATTGAATCAGGCCCAGGTGGCAAGATTATGTAAAGAGATCTTTCTCTATAAATAAGTAGATTTCCGACTCTGAGAGAAGTTAATTGGGAATGTGAGAAACTAGCCTTCTGTAATATTTTGTTCTTGTAATAGAAAATCTGCAGCACTCTGTTTTTGTACCTGAGATTCCTATTATTGTTTTTATGAATTTTTATTCTGTTGTTATTAGTTATACATAGTATCTTGATTACTTGTAAATCTATCATACAACTCTAATTTCCTTCATTTATTGTGTATCACTATGGGTGTTTAGTTGTATCATTTTTAAAGCCATAGATGCCTCAACTTTCATTAAACATTGTTGTTGATCATTTTTTGTTTTAATTTGACTCCATACCCAATGGTGGTAGTTATCACATTTTCTTCACCTACAAAAATCACAAAAAGATATCAAAGTTAGTCATCTGAATTTTGAGTTTATCACAAGTCATTTTATAAACATTTTGAGAGATCCCTCTCAGATTGGAAGGACTAACTTCCAGTCTAAAGTTGGTTTGAAATAGTTACATTTGGTTGAAGGTTGATACATCCCAACCTGTCCCAACAAAGTGATAACAAATTAGATCTTGTTTTTCACTTAATTTTATCTAGAGTGCATTAATGAGTTGTTCTTTCATATTTAGTTCATTTTGAAGATCGTTTGTTGCTTCTAATGTGTTATTCATATGATTGATTATGTTTTGATTTTGCTTTAGCTTCTATTCAAGTACCTCAATTTTGTTGTGAAATTCATGATTTCACTCTTGCAATTCTTTGATTTGTAGTTCGGAACTTTGAAGACATTTTCCTCCTTTACCCATTTTGGTCTTTAACATGCTCGCTTGTACTCGCTTGCTTGATTATCATGCTTGCTTGCTTTTATCTTACCTTAGGGTGTTGAGTACTAACGAAAATGCACCCAAATTAATGACATCGTATTTGATTGTTAAAAACCCAACCCCGATCAATTTTGCTTAATGACTAGTTTAGAGTGTCAGGCTCCATCAATCACCCAATTATAATCAATAATTCTAACTTAACCTTGCCTTTGACTTGATTGATATTGACTCTTTACTCACTTACATTACAAGTGACTTTAAGTCTCAACGCTCCACTAAAAAAAGACGTCAAAGTTTTATGACCACATTCCATTTATTTTTCTCCTTATTCACTAATTCTCTTTCTTATTCCATTCATTCTCTCTCCTCACCACTCATTCCCTCCACTCAAAAAAAAAATTAGTCAATAAAAAAAGGGTGCTTAAAAACTTTCCACCAACTTAAAAAACATGACATTATCCTAACTCCTTTTCACCCCATTACAAAAACTTCACTTTATGACAAATCTATAAAAAAAATTGAACACACCTTATCTCTCCGAATTTTCTTTTTAAATAATAATAAATTTTAAAAAATTTTAAAAAATTACTTTATAAAAAAGTGAACATCACTGTGTTGGTTGGTTTTTTTAATATCCACCATATGGGAATTAATAAAGTGAAACATTCATTTTGAAATAACATGCACTATGCACACCTTGAAGTCAGTCCTCCACTCAGGTTTCAGAAGCATGCAGAAGCTGCAAATTGCAGTGCCCCAGGCTCAACTCCTCTCACGTTGGCTACTCGTTGGGTCAACGCTTCACTACCTCGCCAACATCATTGACTTTTCTCTCTCAGTTTGGTCTAGTTCATCTTCAAGCGAGTAGATACACAACTCAATTAACACGGGAAGGGACACATTCTGTTGTAGCTTTCCCACAGGTGGCTCTACACGGTTCTAGTGCCACAACAAGAATCAATGGACAAATGTCTCTCCGACAATCAACAAAGACTTCACGATCATGATTTCTCTGCATCCATGCTCAATGTCTAAGTGGCGAAGTGGAGATCGATCTGAGGTGGCCACTTCATTTATGTCACTTCCAGAACTTGCAGTCAACACAAATGTGAGGAACCGGTACTTCTAAAAGCATATATAGTCACACTTAACTTGAGACTTGGATTTTGATTTATATTTATACCCCACACAGCATGTGTAATCAGATTTTCTTCCCCTCAGTCAAGCAATTTGAACTTCTCTGCTATAAAAATCTTTCAAGATGAAGGAATAATAGCACAACCTTCTTACAGGAAGGAAACTTGGCCCATAATGATGAGAACTTAACCAGTCAACAGAAAGAAGGCATTCGACTCCCTCGTCTTCAAGGAAACTCGTGCTACCCGTAAGGAAAACATCCAGCAGTTAAAGGAGAAGCACGAATCAGTTAACCCTTTAAATATCATCCACACTCCTTTAGAAATTTGACATATAGAGCCAACAGCACTATGGCGTGTAGCCTAGGCTTTGATACCAAATAAAGAATAATGAAAACTAACAAAAAACTGAAATAGTGAGAAACAGAAGCCATGGCAGAAAAGGCATAAAACCTTAATGTATATAGTCTCTCACACAAAAAATGATAATCATACAATGTATAAATACATTAGGAGTATGTCTCAAGATAGTCAGTTTATTTTGGACACAATTACTTTAGTTGAGTGAATATCTCAACCACACACTGATCTAGGAGCCTAACTAGTTGGAGAGAATCTCTCAACCAACTAGACCTAAACAAACTCCCAAGTTTGAGGAACTGACTCATTATAGGATAGACAGGTAGGAATAAATCCAAGTCTCATAATTTTAATTATTTTAAATATTTTGGATGTTTTTTATTGTTTTATGAGAGTGTGAGGCTAACGTTTATTACAATAAGCTTGGTTAAAGCAATACATTGACTAACTCTAAATAAGAAAATCATCTTTCAAAACCATTTTCATTTTTACAGACTCTGTTGGGTTTTGAAAATAACACAACTGATGTAAAACAATTTTATTCCCTGATAAACATTTATCGGAACCTTAGGGCCTTCTCCTCGGACTTCAAGCTCTTCAAAATGCTTACCCAGGCCTGCAATTTTTTCAAATAACATGGATGTTTACAATGAAAAAGTAAACTATTATTTTTCAGGCTATATAATGTTTCAAAAACCGCCCATTCACTGGATCACTAGGCAGTTACTCTCCTTTCAAATATTCTAGAATAAAGTTATTCTTGGCACAAAAAGCTGCAATTTGATATGGACCCTTCCAAATATTTTTAGAATTTTCATGCTTACCTTTGTCTTCAATTGCAAGCATCCCATTTCAACACTAAGTCTAGGCATTTAAAATCATCTTTCTTTTTCCAAAGGAAAAAGCGAAACTTTTTATTAAGATTATAAAAATTTTACATTGCACATGCTGATGCATCGCTGATCATCCTGTGACTATCATGTCTGATTTACAAAAATTGTTGCCTTTTGCCTGTGGCCGGTTTCCTTTAATAATCAAAACTGTCTCTGATTCTTCTTCTGTTCTTGGTTTGTCCTGAACTGAGGTTCCTTTAAGCTAGTAAACTTAAACAAAAACTATGGACTGTTTAAAAAAGACTAACCAGCAAAAAACCAGGTCTCCTCAACAGAGAGGAAAACAACCCGTTACATGTACAAGGAGTTTTGTAAAATGCCATATTACCATAGCTGTAAAAATTTTAGATTTTGCATATGAGAAAAAAGTTTTTTGATATGAGAATGAACACAAAAAAATGCTGCCATAATATCAGAAGATATGGTTATGAGGAGGTTGATTGGTCCTTCTGATTTGGCCTTGGTTATCTTCTACAATTTTCCAGCTGCCCAAATCCTGTTGTAGACCGTCTTTAGAAAGCTTGTCCGCTGTATCATTCCTTTCCCTGAAAATGTGACATAGAGAGAAGCTGTTAAAATATGATTTTAATCTCTGAATTTCTCCCAGGATTTGTTTTAAAACTTGATTGCTGCATGTACTTTGACCATTTACCCATCTGATCACATTTTGGGAATCTCCAAAAATCTGAATTGTGAGGGTGTGCCTTTGGATGAGCCAGCATATAAGGAGTTTTAGGGCGAGCATTTCTGCATAGTTATTTGAACCTGTTCCTAAGCCCACAGAAGCTTTTAGGATGTGAGTTGGGGTTTCATGAATGACTAAGCCTGCTCCTGCTATATTGTTTTGAGATGCACCGTCGAAGAAAGCCCAAGGGATTCCCTCTGTTATCTGCACTACTGGGGCATTTCTTTGGGAGTGGGATTCCTTTGGTTCAGGGATACTGGAAAAGATGGCAATGCTCTGTATTGCTGTGATAGTTACTGGAGTTTCTTTATCCTGGAAGATGCTCCTATTCCTGGCTATCCAAACTCCCCAGCTGATGATTAGAGGAAGGTTGCACAAGTTCCCATTTGGATGGGAGTGCCACCACTTCTGCCATGCTTCTTGCATATTGGCGCCTTCCCATTCAAGCTTTTTGTTCAAAATATTTCCTGCCTCGCCCCATATCTTAAGAGTTTCTGGGCACTTAAGAAAAAGGTGGTTTATGGATTCTGCTTCTGATTTGCATAAGGTGCATCTCCCAGGCCCGTACATGAATCTGGTCTGCAGAATGTCCCAAGTTGGAATTTTGCTTTTTAAAATGCACCAGAAAAGGATTTTTGACTTTGGAGGGCTTTTGAGTTTCCATAGCTGTTTCGACCACCACTCCGGATCTCCCCATCCTTTCCTGGACATGAGGAAGTTGTAGCCACTCTTTGGTGCATAATCCCTCGAGTCTGTATGTGCCCATATTAACTCATCATGTCTGTCACTCAGCCTAACATTGGATCTAGAGAGTTCCTGGATAAAAACTCTCCATTCATTCCACCATCTTTGCTCTAACTCCAAGTCTTCTCCATTCTTCCAAGCTTGTCCCCAGATGGATGAAGAACCCGGTTTCTCCACTTGGCTTAGGAAGAGAAGTCCTTTATCTTCTAAATGTTGTACAAGGCCAGGGGAGAGGGCATAGTTTCCATTACAGCCTACCCAGGGATCCTTCCCGATCTTTACCTTTTCACCATTCCCAATCTTCCATGCAAGTCCTTGCTCGATCACCTTAAAAGACTCCAATGTTGCTTTCCAAATTGCAGAAACGTTCTTTTGGACCTTGATTGGGTTCCTGATCCATTCTTCCAATGGAGTTGGGTCTATGTATTTTCTTTTTACCATTCTTGTCCAGAGGTTTTCCATCTTGATAAGTCGCCACCCTGATTTGGCTGCCAGTGAAAGTCTGAAGTCAGGCAGGTTTTTTATTCCCCAACCGCCCCAGTCTTTTGGTCTCGCCACTTTCTCCCAGGCAACCCAAGGGAGAGCCATATTTTCTTTTGATCCTGCCCATAAAAATCTGCTACAAATTCTCCTTATTTTCTCCAGTACTCCTTTTGGGACCCATGTTAAAGCTGCCCAGTAAACTGGGATGGCTAGCAGCACAGATTTTATTAGTGTCAATCTCCCTGCTCTGGATAGCCATTTGAAGCTCCAGTGGTTGATTCTTGCTTCAATCTTTGCAATTAGCCAAGACCAGTCCTCCTTCCTGTAAGCATTTGGCTTCAGCCAGAAGCCTAAATACTTAAACGGGGAATCCATGTTGCACATTTCATATGGAAAATAAGAGCTGAGCTGCTCTTTTTCTTGTCTGTTTAGGCCTTCCTCTATGATCTGAGATTTCCTGGGGTTAATCTGCATTCCAGTAGCTTTCAGAAAAAGTTCAATGAAATCACCAACAACACATAAAATCAACATGCAAAAAAGTAGTAGCAAGTTGAAGAAATTGATAGGAAAGGGTGGTCGCACATGAGCTTTGATGGCGCTGCAAGAAGAGATGGAACCAGTGCAAACATATGGATAATTAACCTGGGAGATGAAAGTAATTTTTTCTCTTATAAACTCAATTTTGATTGCACAAATAATATGGCAGAATATGAAGCATTGGTTTTGGGTTTAGAAGTCTTGAAGAATTTAGGTGCAAAGAAAATATTTTTTTGGTGATTTTGAATTAATCACCAAACAAGTTAACAACACTTATCAAACCAAGGATGTTAGAATGAGAGCATACAGAAATCATATTCTTGAATTACTGGAAAATTTTGAAGAGTATAATTTCACCATCAAGCCTAGAGAACATAACAGCGTTGCATATTCTTTGGCTATTTCAGCAAGTTTATTTTCAATTCCAAATCATTCCAACAATAAATATGAAGTTGAAATTAGGCATAGACTTGTTATACCTGATAACATAATAAACTGCCCAGTGTTTGATAATGATCAACAAGTCAGAAATTTCTTGGAATTGAAAGAAGAATTTGAATCTATTCAAGTTGACCAACAAAACATATGTGTTGAAACAAAAGGCAATAGCTAAGTTGTTCAGCTAAAAAGAAATTATATTTTAAAGGGACTGATTCCTCTTGAGAAGTTACTTGACCAAAATGATGTGGCCTGAATTCTGAAGATGGAATCTGATGATCAGGAGGTTGAGACTTATAATCTTGGTATTGCAGAAAATCCATAGAATGTCAAGTTGTCCAAATTTCTTTCTCTTGAGGAAAAAAAAAATATCTAGTTTTGATGAAGAAATATGTAGATATTTTTGCATGTAGTTATGCTGATTTGAAAAGCTATGATCCAAATGTTATTCAACATACCATACCAATAAAATAAAATGAAAGATCGTTCAAGCAAAAATTGAGAAGGATAAATACATTGCTCTTTCCATCGATTAAAAAGGAGATTAAAAATTTGTTTGAAGCAAAAATGATAGTACCATTGAGATTTTCCAAGTGGTTGGATAACCTAGTGCCCGTGAGAAAGAAAAATGGGGAAATTAGGATATGCATTGATTTTAGCAACTTGAATAAAGCTTCATTAAAAGATAATTATCCACTTCCCAAATGGATCATATTTTGCAAAGCATTGTAGGATCACAAAGGATGTCGATGTTAGATGGTTTCTCAGGCTATAATCAAATATTGGTACATCATGATGATCAAGAGAAGACAGCTTTTACCACACCCTGGGGAACATTTATGTATGCAAAGATGCCTTTTGGACTTATGAATGCAGGAACAACTTTTCATAGAGGTATGGATATTGTATTTGCATATGAGATAAACAGGTCTATAGTAGTATATTTGGATTATATTACTGTGTTTTCTAAATAATAAAAAAAGAACATATCAAACACTTGGAGAGAGTCTTTCAAAATGCAGAAAATTCGGTATTTCTCTAAATCCTACTAAGAGTATTTTTTCTTTGACAAAGGCAAAGTTGTTGGGTCATATTATATCAAAGGAAGGAATTAAGATCGATCCAAGTAGGGATTCTACCATCCAGAAAATTGGTCTGCCCAGAAATAAAAAAAGAAATTCAATATTTTTTCGGCAAAGTGAATTTTGTGAAAAGATGTGTTCCTAACTTTGCAGAAATTGTGAAACACATCATAAAGATGCTTAGGAAAGATTGTGATATTAAATGGACAACAAAGGCTAAACATTCATTTGAAGAAATCACAAAGGCTCTTACTTAGGCTCCAGTCCTTATAAATCTTGATTTTTCAAAGCAATTTCTGGTTTTTACTTTTGCTTCAGAACTCACAATCGCTGGAGTATTGTTGCAGAAAGGATAGCAAGGTTATGAACATCCTATTTCATTTTTCAGTAGAACACTTGGAAATTTTGAATCGAAATATAACATCATGGAGAAGCAATCTTATGCTTTAGTGAAAGCTCTTAAATATTTCAATGTGTATGTCATGCATTCACACATTATTGCCTATGTACCTAATGTTGTAATAAAGGACATATTGACTCAAGTTGATCTAGATGGTAAAAGGAGTAAATGGGTTGCTACTATGTTGGAGTATGATTTAGAAATCAGACCTACAAAACTTGTAAAAGGACAAGGGTTGGAAAAGTTAATGACTCAATCAAATTTTGACTATCTAGATATTAATTTTGTAGCAAAAAATTTCAGATACAATTGAAGATGATGAGATGATCCATGTTGAAGAAAAATTTACAATGTCAGATTGGTATAAAGATGTTATCTGTGTACTACAATATCATAGATATCCTCCTGAACTAACAAAATAAAAATCCAGATTTGTCAAGTTGAAATCAGTGAGCTATTGTGTTTTGAATAAATGTTTGTATTGGAAAGATTCAGGTGGAATACTTCTTAGTTGTCTATTGGAAGATGAAGTTGAAAAGGTGATCAAAGATTTTCATAAAGGTGATTGTGGAAGACATCATTACTAGAGAGAAACAATGAATAAGATACTCATAACAGGATTTTATTGGCCTTCAATGTTCATAGATGTATACAGAAAGGTTGTTGCTTGTCATGAATGTCAAATATTTGAAGGAAAAAAGAAGTTAATCTCATTGCCTTTGAAGCCCATTTTTGTTGAAGCCCCTTTCCAATAGTGGGGGTTAGATTTTATTGGCGAAATACATCCTACATCTTCAGGCAAACATCGGTGGATCCTAACAACCACTGATTACTTCAAAAAGTGGATTGAAGTTATTCCCACAAGGCAAGCTACAGATGCAGTCATTATTCAATTTCTGGAAAATAACATCATGTCAAGATTTGGCTGCCCAATGAAGATCATCAATGATAATGCCCAAGCTTTCAAATCAAAGAGGTTGGTAAGCTTCTTTAACTATTATAATATCACTCTTGGTCATTTTACAACTTATTACCCCCAAGGTAATGGGTTAGTTGAATCATCGAACAAAAGTCTAGTAAGAATCATTAAGAAGATTTTGCAGGAAAATAAAAGGTCAAGGCATTTAAAGCTCAAATTTTCTCTATTGGTTGAAAGAATTTGTACTAAAATATCTATAGGAGTTTCTCCTTATGAGTTAGTTTATGGAACTAAAGTTGTTTTTCCTAGTTCCCCTGGAGTTCTGGTCATGAAACTGTTGTGGGGACTAGAAGAAGAACCGAGTGTTATCCAAAGGAGGATCAACCAACTAATTGCTTTGTGGGAAAAAAGAGAAGAAGTCTACAACAATCATCAACAATCTCATAACAGAATTAAAAAGACCTTTGACAAAAAGACCAAAGAAGAAAATTCCAGTCCTCAAGACATAGTTTTGAAGTGGGAAGCTAAGATTGAAGATAAAGGAAAACACAGCAAGTTTGAGAATCTCTGGAAGGTGTCATATAAAATTTCAGCTTACTAGGGGAATAATGCATTTATATTACAAGAGATGGATGGTCAACTATATGAAGGAGGACCTGTTAATGGCAGGTTTCTCAAACATTATATCTATTGATCCAACTGAAAGAAATACCATTGTATATATTCCTTTTGTTTTTCTCATTTGCAGGTGTGGATGATATATTTGACAAGTTTGAGCCCGAAGTGAAGGCCATAAAAACTTTGGAGAGTATGTCGTCATTTCTAGTTTTCAATAAGGCAATTGTTCTACTGGTTCTTTGTTGCACCACAGGGGCGCAGCATCCCTATTGGAGCCATTGTTATCTATGATAACCCTTTGTTTTTCTAACCTCTATCCTTAAATCCATTTTCCCTTTGTTTATTTAAAAGTCCCAAACATAAAACCTACACTTCCCCCGACGCAATAAAATGGAACCCACTCCCGGACGTGAAACTGCATAAAACACAATCTATAAGAATTCGGGTCCACCACGGTTAAACCGCGCACATCTCCCACTCCTAATTTCAATCTCGTTTTAATCCAACAGCCGATAATGCTTTTCGACCCCCCTTTCCATCTTATCTTTATCGGCGAGGGAGTCCGAAAAGTGGTTTCCCCGCCGCTATGTATCCTTCCCTCGTGATTTCGGAACCCCCCCCGCTCTAATACCAGAAACTACTCTGACCCCCCTTCGAAAGCGGTTTTCTCCACTCCCGCCACAACCCGCATTCTCACTTACGTTCACCTGCCACATCCCTGCTCCTCCTCCTCCACAACTATTTTTCCATGCATCCTCCTCCCTTAATATTTTTTCCTCCAACCAAGTGCTTCCACATTATCACTCACCTCTCACCTCAACTGTCCCAATAGTGTGCTTATTTCCTCCAATCCCCAGCTGCCATTTGGCCCATCTTGCATGAACAGTTCTGAGAGAAGTGGCTTTCCTACTTTCCTTCGTAAACGCAGACCACAATGGGTTTCCAAATTGATCGACGGCCCAGATCAACGAACGCTTCCACTCCGTGAGACAGCAATAGTGTTTTTGGGCATTTCTTCAGCAGCATGGACATTAAAGAGAGAGTAAGAAAACAAGGTCGAGACAGAGTGGAACAGTAATGGCATTTTCAGCACATTTCAACAGCAAACAGCACAGTAGATTTGAAGAGCTAGATGTTCGAGTTTCCACCAATACAATGTCATGCTTTAAATTATTGTAACAGTCCATATGACTCCCATTTGTATTCAGACTCTGTTGTAACAAAAATCTTGATGAAGCCTCAAAGTTTTATTAATCAAATAGGAACATGTCTCTAGAACAATGGATTGAATCAGGCCCAGGTGGCAAGATTATGTAAAGAGATCTTTCTCTATAAATAGGTAGATTTCCGACTGTGAGAGAGGTTAATTTGGAATGTGAGAAACTAACCTTCTGTAATATTTTGTTCTTGTAATAGAAAATCTACAGCACTCTGTTTTTGTACCTGAGATTCCTATTATTGATTTTATGAATTTTTATTTTGTTGCTATTAGTTATACATAGTATCTTGATTACTTGTAAATCTGTGATACAACTCTAATTTCCTTCATTTATTGTGTATCACTATGGGTGTTTAGTTGTATCAGTTTTAAAGCCATAGATGCCTCAACTTTCATTAAACATTGTTGTTGACCATTTTTTGTTTTAATTTGACTCCATACCCAATGGTGGCAGTTATCACATTTTCTTCACCTACAAAAATCACAAAAAGATATCAAAGTTAGTCATCTGAATTTTGAGTTTATCACAAGTCATTCTATAAACATTTTGAGAGATCCCTCTCAGATTGGAAGGACTAACTTCCAGTCTAAAGTCGGTTTGAAATAGTTACATTTGGTTGAAGGTTGATACATCCCAACCTGTCCCAGCAGAGTGATAACAAATTAGATCTTGTTTTTCACTTAATTTTATATGGAGTGCATTAATGAGTTGCTCTTTCATATTTAGCTCATTTTGAAGATTATTTGTTGCTTCTAATATGCTATTAATATGATTGATTATGTTTTGATTTTGCTTTAACTTCCATTCAAGTACTTCAATTTTGTTGTGAAATTCATGATTTCACTCTTGCAATTCTTTGACTTGTAGTTCGGAACTTTGAAGACATTTTCCTCCTTTACCGATTTTGGTCTTTAACACGCTCGCTTGTACTCGCTTGGTTGATTATCATGCTTGCTTGCTTTTATTTTACCATAGGGTGTCGAGTACTAACGAAAATGCACCCAAATTAATGACTTCGTATTCGATTGTTAAAAACCCAACCCCGATCAATTTTGCTTAATGACTAGTTTAGAGTATCAAGCTCCACCAATCACCCAATTATAATCAATAATTCTAGCTTAACCTTGCCTTTAATCAATAATTCTAGCTTAACCTTACCTTTGACTTGATTGATATTGACTCTTTACTCACTTACATTACCAGTGAATTTAAGTCTCGACACTCCACTAAAAAAGACGTCAAAGTTTTATGACCACATTCCATTTATTTTTCACCTTATTCACTAATTCTCTTTCTTATTCAATTCATTCTCTCTCCTCACCACTCATTCTCTCCACTCAAAAAAAGTTAGTCAATAAAAAAGGGTGCTTAAAAACTTTCCACCAACTTAAAAAACATGACATTATCCTAACTCCTTTTCCCTCCATTACAAAAACTTCACTTTATGAGAAATCTTATAAAAAAAATTGAACACACCTTATCTCTCCGAATTTTCTTTTTAAATAATAATAATTTTAAAAATTACTTTATAAAAAAGTGAATATAACTATGTTGGTTGGTTTTTTTAATATCCACCATGTGGGAATTAATAAAGTGAAACATTCATTTTGAAATAACATGCACTATGCACACCTTGAAGTCAGTCCTCCTCCACGCAGGTTTCAGAAGCATGCAGAAGCTGCAAATTGCAGTGCTCCAGGCTCAACTCCTTCACTACCTCGCCAACATCATTGACTTTTCTCTCAATGCTCAATGTCTAACTTTAAATTGACGTGGATCTTGAACGCCAACTGGTGTTGACTCTTTCTCACCTTTGCTTCATATACACAATTATATAACTGAGACTCATGTAGTAACAACTTCAACTCCTTGGACATCTTGAGCCCATATTGTTCCCGCTATCTGCTTTTTGATGTCACCTTCGCACAGATACACACAACCCTTAATTAATATATATATATATATATACACACGTTCCTGTCGTCATTGTTCCTTGTGGCATTGGAGGTTTTGCAATCAAAGAATGGGAAAAGGACAGAGCAACATGGCGGGCAGGGGAGAAGTCTATAACTCTCATTGGGACCATTTCCTTACTGATTAATGCCAACCACACCCTTCAATTTCCAGGCTCAATATACATCTTTAGTGGGAGCAAGTCGATGAACCTATGCATGTCGATATAGATGAACGAAAAGTGTGCGGCATAGGCCCCAGAATGATCTTGGCAAACACCATATTGAAGCATAATAAAGATCCTGAAAAGACCCGTATTGGTTTGGTTCAACATTTGCATTTCTTCTGAGACTTGATAGTATCATTCGTCTTTGGAATCGATATTCACAGTGAGCATGTCTCTCGTTCCTCGCCTCTTCGGCAGTCGATCCTAGCTTGAATTATTATTGTATGCAGTGATTTGTTGAATGCTTTCGTTATCAGCTTCACACTTATTTCACATATGTTCCAGCTACAATAGCTCGCATGGAACTCGGCTAAATATAATTTAGAAAATGGCCTGCGTATTGGCTACAACGTGGAGGATTGAATTGGCGAAGTGGAGATCGATCTGAGGTGGCCACTTCATTTATGTCACTTCCAGAACTTGCAGTCAACACAAATGTGAGGAACCGGTACTTCTAAAAGTAGATATAATCACACTTAACTTGAAACTTGGATTTTGATTTATATTTATACCCCACACAGCATGTGTAATCAGATTTTCGTCCCCTAAGTCAAGCAGTTTGAACTTCTCTGCTATAAAAATCTTTCAAGATGAAGGAATAATAGCACGACCTTTTTACAGGAAGGAAACTTGGCCCATAATGATGAGAACTTAACCAGTCAACAGAAAGAAGGCATTCGACTCCCTGGTCTTCAAGGAAACTCGTGCTACCCGCAAGGAAAACATCCAGCAGTTAAAGGAGAAGCACGAATCAGTTAACCCTTTAAATATCATCCACACTCCTTTAGAAATTTGACATATAGAGCCAACAGCACTATGGCGTGTAGCCTAGGCTCTCATACCAAATAAAGAATAATGAAAACTAATAAAAAACTGAAATAGTGAGAAACAGGAGCCATGGCAGAAAAGGAATAAAACCTTAATGTATATAGTCTCTCTCACACAAAAAATGATAATCATGCAATGTATTTATGATAAGCATACAATGTATAAATACATTAGGAGTATGTCTCAAGATAGTCAGTTTATCTTGGACACAATTACTTTAGTTGAGTGAATATCTCAACCACACACTAATCTAGGAGCCTAACTAGTTGGAGAGAATCTCTCAACCAACTAGACCTAAACAAACTCCCAAGTTTGAGGAACTGACTCATTATAGGATAGACAAGTAGGAATAAATCCAAGACTCATAATTTTAATTATTTTGAATATTTTGGACGTTTTTTATTGTTTTATGAGAGTGTGAGGCTAACGTTTATTACAATAAGCTTGGTTAAAGCAATACATTGACTAACTCTCAATAAGAAAATCATCTTTCAAAACCATTTTCATTTTTACAGACTATGTTGGGTTTTGAAAAATAACACAATTGATGTAAAACAATTTTATTCTCTGATAAACATTTATCGGAACCTTAGGGCCTTCTCCTCGGACTTCAAGCTCTTCAAAATGCTTACCCAGACCTGCAATTTTTTCAAATAACATGGATGTTTACAATGAAAAAGTAAACTATTATTTTTCAGGCTATATAATGTTTCAAAAATCGCCCGTTCACTGGATCACCAGGCAGTAACTCTCCTTTCAAATATTCTAGAATAAAGTTATTCTTGCCACAAAAAGCTGCAATTTGATATGGACCCTTCCAAATATTGTTAAAATTTTCATGCTTACCTTTGTCTTCAATTGCAAGCATCCCATTTCAACACTAAGTCTAGGCATTTAAAATCATCTTTCTTATTTTGCTTATCAAATACCTTCTTGACTTTATTCTGGAAATCTTGAGATTGTTCATATACCCTTTCTTTTTCTCCTATACCTATATCAACTGATTTATTCTCCTTTGCAAATGATTTGTTTCCTCTCCTAGTTCTTGTAGGTACCTCATAACTAGTATCCCTATTGAAATCGGGAATGTTGCTTCAACACCGTATACTAACTGAAAAGGAGTGGTAGCTATTAACATCTTTGTATTGATCCTATCTGCCCACAAAGAAAACTTGAGCTTTGTATGCCAAGTTTTCTTATTGTCTTCTAACAGTTTTTTGATGATCCTGATAAGGCTTTTGTTTAATGACTCAATCAGTCCATTACCTCGAGGGTAAAAGGTTGTGGAGTGACTATTTATATGATACTCATCACATAATTTTATTAGCATTTTGGATTTAAAACATTGAGCATTATATATAATAATCCTTTTGGACTACCAAATCTGGAAAGGATGTTTTCTAAAATATGTATAACAACAAGATCAATAACTTACCTGCTTGGGAGAGCTTCAATCCATTTGGTAAAGTAGTTTGTCCTTATTAAGATCCACTTGTTTTGTGCTGAAGATGTTGGGTGTATTTCGCTTATGAATTCAAGGCCCCATTGATGAAATGGTGCTTCTACAGAAATAGGTTTTAAGGGTAAAGACATCAACTTAGCTTTGCCCTCAAACAATTGATATTTATGGCATGTTGCAACTTATTTTCGAACATCATAAAACATGTAGGCCAATAATACCCTGCTCTCAAGATTTTTTTCAACAACAGCTTTCCAATAATGGCGATCTCCACTGGCTCTGTAGTGGAATTCTTTGATCACTCTTTTGGCTTCATCTTCTAATAGACAATTCAATAAAATGCCTTGTGGATCTTTCTAGATTAAATAAGCATCCAAAGGATAATATAACAGATTTAAGCCTCAAAAACCTAGCTCGAGTCTTATTCATCCCTGGTGGCACCTATAGATTTTGAAATATGTAAACGATATGAGTGTACCATGAACAATCTCTAAAGCAATCATCTACTCTTACCATTGTTTCATTCCCTGACAAATAACTCCATAATCAGATTGACACCAAAAGTCTCAAGATTGGTTTCAATCATCAATTTAGCTAAGCCCTGTCCTTTGATTAGTTTAGTGATCTTGATTTCTAAATCAAACTCAAGCATTTTGGCAATCCACTTACCCCTCATACCATCATTGTCGAGCTGGATCAAAATACTTTTTTATTGCAACATCTAGTACATAGGCAATTACGTTAGAATGAAGTATAAAGACCCTAAATCCTTGATTGACTTTATTAACGCATATGCTTGTTTGTCCATTATGTTGTGCTTTAGTTCAACATCTCTCAATGCTCTGCTCAAACAGGAAATTGGTTGTTCTTGGTCTTTTACATTCTTCTAAAGTAAAACACCAGAGATGGTGTGCTCGGAAGCAAATGAAAAAATAAGAAATTCTCTAGAAAAATCAGGACTAATGAGTAAAGGAGCTTGACCTAAAGCTTTCTTAATGTTGTCAAAGGATTATTTTTTTATTGTTTGGTCCATTTAATCTCATTTCCTTTCTTTAGCATGTTTGATATCACCTTTATAATTTCTGCAAAACTAGGAATAAATATGCACAAAAAAATTACTTTACCTATAAATGGTTGTACCTCTTTTTTGTTTCTTGGTTGTTCAATTCTATGTATAGTTGTTACTTGGTTGGGGTCAATCTGAATGCCTTCCTTCGATACTATATAGCCTAGCATATTTCCTTCCTTCATTACAAAATGAGATTTCCGGATTTAAGGAAACTCTGAATTTTTTGCACTTAGTGAAGATTGTCCTCAAGTGTTTTAAATGGGCAGATTCATATTTTGAAAAGGCAGTAATATCATCTAAGTATATTAAAAAACGTATCTCTTTCATCAACAAAATTTATATCCATCGCTCTCTGGAATGTAGCGCTAGCCTTCATAAGCCCGAAAGGCATATTCGAGTACATAAATGTGCCTTGTGGTGTGGTGAAGTAGTATTATCCTAATATTTTGGATTAACTAGTATCTCATTATATCCGGAAAACCCATCAAGCATAGAAATCCTTTCTGAGCCAACCACTTTCTGCAAAATGCGGTCCATCTTAGGTAAAGGATAATTATCCTTCAATGAAAATTTATTCAAATTTCTAAAGTCCATGTACAACCAGATCTCCCCACTATTTTTCCTCAATGGTACCAAGTTAGCTATCCAATTTGAAAATCTTAGAGGGATGATGATATTCTTTGCAGCTAACATCCTCTTAACCTATTTTTAAATCAACGGTGACAGCTTTGGATTAATTATTCTTAACTTTTGTTTGAAATGATTTTCATTTTCTTTGAGTGGAATAGTGTGTTGGACAACAACCTTGTCATATACTTTTAAATCTTCATACCTCTAGGAAAATAGATCTAAAAACTCCTTCAACTATTATGCATACTTCAGCTTCTGCTTTGTCTTTAAAGTGTTAGAAACTTTGACCAATTTTGGATTTTCTTCATTCCCAAATTGTAGTCTTCCATCTCCCATTCACTTGGAAAAATTATAGGCTTGACAGCCACATCATTTGAATCAAACAACCTCTCTAAAGGAACTAAACCTCTAGGGATTATGTTATTGTTTAATTGAATTTATCTTGTCTAGCAACAGTATTTAGAAAAACTTCTACTTCAGTATTTTCCTCCGTAACCTTATCCTCGTCTTTATCAATTGGAATGCTAAGAAACTGATCAGTCCATTCAAGAAATCTTCTAATTTCTTGGTCGTCTTCAAAAACCTGCCAGTGTCTAGTATTGTCTATGATAGAAGGTCGACATCTCACATTTATTTCATATTTTTCGTTAGGGTAAATAAGAATTCTAAATGCACTAGCAGCAGTAGCCAAAGAGTGTGCAATTCCAATTTCTTCTCTAGGAACAAGAGAGATTCCATGTTCAAAAAATAAATTAGAAAACATATCCCATACCTCGTTTCAGTACGCCCTCATCCTTGGGTGTCTGGTTTGATAAATAACTTTGATGGCTTCACAATTAAATTTGAATCTCCAAAAACATGAACTTTTTTTGCTTTCTACTCTCTTAACAAGTTCAACCCAGTAATCACAGCTTCATATTCTGCTACATTGTTTGTACAGTCAAAATACAATTTATAAGAATGTAGCTGATTGGTACAATATGCGAAACAATCCAAATTCCTACCACATAACCCTTCTCACAAGTAGAACCATCAAAATATAAATTCCATATTTCATTTTAAAATGTGTGAACCTACTCTTACTGAACACCGACCTCAACCTTTTTTGATACTTCCCCATCAATACAAAAATAATTAAAGAAAATATGAGATCCAATCTATGTATCTATTGCATATACGGGATGATTATCTAGTTGAGTTCTACTGCTTACCATATTGGTCATTTGAACTTCTCTATATAACATGTTTAACTTACCAAACAACGGGATTGATTCATAAGACATTTCCATCTGCAATGTTCCTCCTAATCTTGTTGCCCAAGACCGAGATAACAACATACTGAATCTAGCTAGAATGTCTGCTACCACTATGTCCATCATCACAGTTTTGGCAAGTAGCTGCATCCAAATCTTCAAATTTTCCATTTTTCATTCCATCATTTTCTGCTTCAACCACTCCTCTGTTTTCTGTGGGATTTCATACTCCCACTTCATCAACTGCAACAACAACAATTATTGAGAAATCCAAGGAGGTGGTAGTTAATTGATTTCT
Organism: Pinus tabuliformis; assembly: GCA_031772625.1. Taxonomy (NCBI): domain Eukaryota; kingdom Viridiplantae; phylum Streptophyta; class Pinopsida; order Pinales; family Pinaceae; genus Pinus; species Pinus tabuliformis. The sequence goes on along the minus strand of CM062806.1, from coordinate 311,058,978 downwards.
CCTATTATGACATTATCTTACAATGTTTTTCATTATTATTATTAGATCTTTCAATTTATCTTTTCTTATCATCAAGACTAATGCCAAATAAAAAATAGAAGAGGACACAAGATGTAGGCACGCTGCCAAGGCAAAACCCGACTCTTTGGAGAAAACCTAGTCAAAATTCTTCCTTCAATAGATTCAAGATGAGAAAACCAAGACCCTTACAATCCATACTAGAGACTCCTTTCATCAAGTCATCCTTGTTTGAAATTCCTTTCACTTGTCACTATAATAGCACTGAATTCTTGTCACTTTGTTTGCACCGTAACACTATTACTGTAACTCCATCAAGACCTTGTCATTGTAATGCCACCAAGATATTATCACTGTAATAGAACTTAGCAATAATACCTCCTCACTGTAGTGACACCGAACCCTTTTCACTTATTTGCACCAAAATGCCGAGACAATGATTTTTCACCACTGTGATATGTTAGCACCGAATTGTGGTAGTACTGTGGCATAAATCTGCATTTACCAATCCTGTGACATCCAAAATTATCTCTGAGGTGATCCGAGCTTCTTCACCTCTATTCCATCGAACCTTTCCTCTGAGATTTCATCAAGAAAAAATTTGTGATAACCAAACTTGATTTTAGAGAGATCTGAACTGCTTGACTATAATTTATGTGAAGTCCTCACACTTGTATTTATAGTAGTTTCCCACAATAAATAAGATGACATGACTTTGTGAAGAGGTGTGTCTCTGTTTTAGGCTAACATGAGTATATTGAGGAAACCGACTTGAAGATAATTTATTTGAGGCCGACTTGAGGAGGTTGACTTGATGAAGACTTGATGAAGAGGTTGAGTGGATGAATTTGCTGAAGAGGATGACTTGATGGAGGAGTCTTTGACCAATAAATAAATTTGAGAACAACCTAAAGCCTATAATGGAGTCTTGACCTATAATTGACCCAAAAATGAAACCCATGCTTTAAAAGGTCAATTTAATAATAATTATCATTATTTTTTCTTTACAAATATATCATATTCAAGTACAATAATGAAGACCGAAACTAGTTACATTCTTCAACACTCCCTCTTAACTAGGGAGGTATTCATATTTACATATAATCAAATAGGTACATGGAAGATCTGAGAACATATCATCTACAAAGAAGTTTAGGCACTGCAATGCCATGGACTAGATTCCTGACCAGGGAAATCTATCCATTGGTCTCTAAACAATTTAGGCACCGCAATGCCACGGACTAGATTCCTCATCGGGGGACTGAGATGAAATCAAGATTTCAGCCTCTCTAGGTACCATGAGGATTACTTTCTAACCATCAAACCAGGTACCTAAGTGCATATCCATGGTCAAAGCTCTACAACCCACGCCACCATCCCTACTTTGGGACCTAGACATCAACACAAAGTGTTGGCCAGATGTCCTCCCAGGAAATGATTCACTCGCAAAGCCTCTCCTTGACCCAATAGATCAGGGACAGCAAATATCTACCGATAAAACCAATCAGTAACCAACATGCTATCAAAACCTTTGAGAGATAAACACAACCCCATTAATATACTTTCACATATTCATAAATAAACACAAACATTCGAGGTTTTCTTGATGTTTCTTTTCAAACACGATAGTCCTATCAACCAAATCTTTGATACTTTTTCTTTGCATACAACAACATATCCTTATGTTGTACTATTCAACAACCCCCCCCCCCCCCCAATTTGTTATATTAATAGTTAGTATTGTATTAATAAATGGGGACCCTTTAAAAAAAATTCAAAAAAATAGCAAATAAGAGCTTGCCTTTTGAAACCATTCGGAATAAAACTTTGGATAAACTTAAGATATCAAACCAAGTCACTTTGTGATTAGGCATTCCCGCTTTATCGCAAATCGCAAGATTCGAAGTAACAAAGGTTAGTCGTGAGTCGAAATCCACAAAATGCGATAAAAGAAACCTCGTAAAAGACCCAAAGATAGCATTGAACTTTTTATAAAATCTAAGGCTTAAGATATTCCTTAAAAGTATTCATCGCAATCGCATCGCAGCTTTTACAAAGGGCACAGACATGAAAACCATAAAAAACTGCGAAATGCGATGAGGTCCGGACCCGACGGAACAATAAAGATTGTTATAATTTAAATAAAGTCCGACCTATCACAAAATAGTTGTTTCAGTTAAATAATCATTTGTTTAAGAAAACGAGCTCGAAAAAGAAAAAAGTAGGCCACTCATCACAAATTGCAAAATATCAAAGTAGCTTTAAATTGGTCTACTCCCAATTTGCAATTTGCGATCTTTCTGATATTCTGATTTGCGATCTTTTCGATATTTGTGATTTGCGATTTGCGATATTGTGATTCATTGCAATTGCAAGATCGGTATTGCGCATAACACAAACCAATTTGAAATATCATTTTGAAACTTGCGATGTGATATTCTGACAAGTCATAAAGGAAATATTGTATAGGCCTTAATGCATAGTTAATGAGGTTTAAATGCATTTATTCGTTTAACGGCTCGAGATGATAGAATTTTTTTTATCCGTGTTTGAAATAAAAGCTCCATCTTTACGTTCTTTAATAATTTACTGTGCTAATTGTGTTTCCACTTGCATTTATTGCTCTGCGTTTTAATCCTGTTTTCTCCATTTACCCGAATTTCAGGAAATTTTCGAAGAAGACAACGCTTGCAAAAATGGTAAAGAAAGGAAAAAAGAGCGCAGAGGCTACTGCATCTAAGGATTCATACATGCAACCACTCTTCTCTGATACCACCTGTAACAAGGATGGCAAGACTACATCTTTGGAGGCAATGTATAATTTACTGGAGGAAGAAAACCCAAGGCCCCTGGAAACTAAAGCAACAACAGATGCCATGGATTCATCCGATGCTTCTTACTTCGAAGCAGCATGTTCTTTCTTACTCGGGATAGCTACAAGGCCAAAAATCTTACCATACACAGATATGGTAAGATGGATTATTGATAATGTGGATATTTCGGATAGAACGTTCAGAAACTCCAGGCAAGAAGTCATGGGGTCATTCAAACCGGACAATTTGAGCCAAATGTACCACCTGCCACAGCCACATAAGATCTATGATAAAGCCTTTATTGAGAATTTTAAAAAAATGAAGACCCAATGGACGTTATGCTGAATTGGAGGTCTCTCTCCAACAAGTTCAGGTGAGAGAAAACTGGTATGTACCCCATTGCACCTCTGTCATCCCCGCACAATTTTGCAGTCGCAATGTTGTGTAGGTTATTTGGAAAAGTTTATACCACCAAGTTTTCTATTGAATGGGTTCTATTGATTGATGCGATTGTAAATGCTATGATTATGAACTGGAGTAATATTTTGTCAGACAATCTAGTTATGGCCATTAGAGAATACAGGCACAATAGAATTGTCTCCACTCAGGTTATCCCTCCCTTTTACATGAGTGCTTATGTCATGGATGCTATATGTTTTTGTTCACATTAATCTAGGTGGATGTTGGTGGCCACCCATCTATCCCACTTGGACCCCCACAATTGTCTCTTTCATTTTTTTAGTTTACTTAATTGTAGCACAATTTACTATTTTTGGCAGTTTTTCGAGTCCTGAACTTCTGGAGCCGTTTTGAGGCCCTAAACGATGTTTTTTGGGAAAACTGGGGCCAACATGGGTCATGGACTGATGTTGGTCATTCAAAAGTTGTAGTCCTCGGATAGATATTTCTAACGAGGTATTGTGCACGTCAAACGGAGATCGTATGCCAAAGTTACAACTCGGGGAAGTTGATGTACCAATTTACCCAAACAGGACCCATAGTTTGGCGCTCCATCTCCTAGGGTTAGGTTTTTGGATGTTTAGGGTTTTCCATTGTTTCTCGACAATAAATAGGCCTTTGAGCCTCATTGTAACACAGTTTAGAGGCATGTAGCCGCCACATCTCTTCTCAGAGATAAGCTACCATCGTCTGAGCTAGTCTGATTTCCATTCTTTATGTAAGCATATTTTAGCATTTGATATTAATGAAATGAAGTGTTATTTCTACTGCATCTTTGTATTTATGGTTTATATCTGTAATTTGTTGCGTTCTTGCATAACTCCGAATCAGTGGTATCGGAGCGGTATGCTCTTTCTCTGTTTTTCTTTGCATGTCCCCAAGAAGGTCGGGATATAGGGAGTTAGGGCTTGAACTGATCGAACCTTTGCAAGACCAGTCTTGCAAATCTCGACGGCCTCCCATGGTGGATGAAAAGAAAGACAAGGGGGTAGGAGATCCTATCAAAATCTTGCTCGAAGAAGCCCTCGAGCGACAAAGGAATGCGATGATGGACAACTTTGCCCAGATCCTTCAGCGGCTACCCAGGGGCGACTCATCTAATAGCTACTCTAGAAACATCGGACCCTTTAAGGTGCAAGTTAACTTTGAAATCCCCATATTTGAGGGTCAGATAGATGTAAACGTTGTAGATAAATGGTTAAATCTGCTAGAAGGATGTTTTTCCATTCATGATTTTTCCAGCTGGGAAAAGATCACTTTCGCACTTCTCAAAGCAGCCCCCCACGTCAAGGACTGGTTGGAAACCTACTGTGAGCAGAAGGATAAAAGTATGAACTCATTGTTTTCAGCTGCATCCACTTGGAACTCATTTTTTGATGCCATCAAGGAGCAGTACTACCCTGTCGAGAGCTATGAGGATAAATACATCAAGTGGACAATGTTGCGACAGGGAAGGGACCAAGATGTGCTAGAGTTTATCAATGTTTTTTATACCCTTCGTATGAAGTTGGGTATCAAGGCTTCTAAGAAGTATTTGGTTCTCAAGCACCGCGGCTACCTACATAGGGACGTTTAGGACGAGATGGAGTTCTTGGACACCTCCTCGCTCAGCACGGCATACCAATATGCTGTCAAGATCGAGCAAAAGTTTAAACAGAAGAAGCGAGACTTTGGATCTGCAGACCCGAAGCAAGGGAAAGGTGCCCCCAAACCATAGAACAAGGGACAAAGCCAAGGCAGGGCGGCCTAGGACAACCTGTCAAAGCCACAAGCAAAGAACAACACCGCGAAGCCGAAGAAGGACATGGGAAAGTGGTGTGAGTTCCATAAGAGCTCCACTCACAACACAAGTGATTGTCGAGCCAAGCAGTGACTAGTGGCCGAGATAAAGGCTTCAGAATCAAATGCATGTTCTGACTCTGAGTCAGAACCCAATAAAGGGAATGACAAAGGGAAACAGATTATCGATGCATAGCCCAATGCCACTATTGCCACCACCAAGATCCAGAAGAACAAGCCCGAAGATCCAGAGGAAGGGGAGTGTCTTTTCCACTTACAAATGTGGGTGAAGGGTTCACCGCTACAATTCATTATCGACAATGGCAGCCAAAAGAACCTCATTTCAACAAAGTTCATGAAGCGGTTGGGCCTACCAAACACACCACACCTACAATCGTACAACATTGAGTGGCTTCACCAAGGATGAGATCTCTGAGTCTGCCAACATTGTCGCCTTCCCTACACCATCAAGCCCTTCACAGATGAGGTATTGTGTGATGTTGCTCCTCTCGACGTTTGTGATGTATTATTAAGACAACCATACTTGTGGAAGAAACATGTTGTATATGAGTCTAGACCTCTCTCTATTATTATTTATTTGAGGAATACATTATACAGGATACCGGAAGTAGCCCCACCTACTGCCACCTCTTTGATCTCTGCTAAGAAATGCAGTAAGATCATCTCCCAGACTAGGAAAATTATTTTCTTTTTGGTTCGCTCTCAAAGTAAGGGGAATATCGTAGCCACATCCATGGCCCCTAGGAAGGTTTCCTCCACACAGCAAAAGCAGGTGCATACGGTCATGAAAGAATACAGGAACATCTTCTCCTCACCCACAGGGGTACCGTTGCACTGTCAAGTCAAACATTCATTTGATCTGACTCCCGGAGCACCTCTACCCAATAGACTGATATATTGTCGCTCCATTGTGAAAAATGCCAAGTACAAGCAACGACATGATCATCATTGGGTGCCACATAAGTTTCAGGTTGGCAACAAAGTTTAGTTGCATTTGCAGAAAGAATGCCTTACCGGAGCCCATTGGAAGCTCAGACTACTCTGATATGGTCCTTACACATTACCAAGGCTATGGAAGACAATGCTTTCGAGCGCAACATTCCCCCATTCCTTGGCTTGTACCGAGTGTTCAATGTGGACTGCCTTCGACCATGATTCCCACCATTACTGGACACATCAGAGATTGCAGAACAGCTCACCAGGGACCAAGTTCAGTAGAAGTTTCCCCATCTCATGGAGGCACTCAACGCAATGGGGATCATTGCTTCCTAAGGGGGGAGGAATGATCCAGGTGGATTTTGGTGGCACCCGCCTATCCCACTTGGAACCCCACAACTATCTCTTTCAGTTTTTCAGTTTCCTTAATTGTAGAACAACTTACTATTTTTGACAGTATTTCGGTTCCTGAACTTTCGGAGTCGTTTTGAGGCCATAAACGACATTTTTTGGGGAAAATTGGGACCAACATTGGTTGTTAACCAATGTTGGTCACTCAAAAGTCGTAGTCCTCGGATAGATCTTTCTAACGAGGTATTATGCGTGTTAAACGGAGATCGTATGCCAAAGTTACGACCCGGGGAAGTTGATGTACCAATTTACCCAAACGGGGCCAATAGTTTGGTGCTTCATCTCCTAGGGTTAGGTTTTTCGATGTTTAGGGTTTTCCATTGTTTCTCAATAATAAATAGGCCTTTGAGCCTCATTGTAACATAGTTCAGAGGCATGTAGCCACCACATCTCTTCTCAGAGATAAGCTACCATCGCCGAGCTAGTTTGATTTCCATTCTATCTGTAAGCATATTTCAGTATTTGATATTAATGAAATGAAGTGTCATTTCTACTGCATCTTTGTATTTATGTTTATATCTATAATTTGTTACGTTCTTGTTTAAATCTGTATCACACATTTTCCAAACATGGGCTGGAAATGGACTTTAAAGGATCGTGCACCCATCCATGTTTATCATAAAATTTTGTGGGAATCACAGTTTAGCTCCCATTTTTATAAAATTTGTCATAGCGTCATGCTGCCAATTTATCAGACCATTTTTAATAAGAAAGCCCCCAGGCTTTCAAAAGAAGTAAAGATAGACATCTTGTCGGCAGCAAGATGTTTTGGTGAGGAATTATTTACTTATATCAGAGTTTTTGGGAGTATTACAACTCCCAATGTTCTTCCATATTATGTTCCGAATTAACTACTAGCAAGAGAGATTGTTTATCAGACAATGGGTGATGGTATAACCAAAACCCTCAAAGAGCAGAAGAAATCCATATGGTCAACCTTCTCGTTTCAATGTGGTGCTTTCATGTTACATGATCTTGGGCACCTGACAAAAGAAATACAAAACATCACATCTCTAAATATGGCTACCATGCCAGGCAGACAGTATGACCCTAACAAGGTCACCAAGAGTTTCACTACTATGGTCAAAATCAGCCAATTTATTCATGAGGATGATGATTTTGATGATCTCTTTGATCAAGCTGAGACATTTTCACAATTTTTACATTTAGCATCAATAAAACTGGACCTAGCGGACCTCAACGTATTCCACATATACAGAAATAGAAGGCTCGAAAAGGTCCCTTTGGACCTGTTACAAATTGAAGAAATAAGAGAACCTACTCCCAGCGTAAGCCTGGAGGAAAGTTCCAAGCATAATTCTGATGAGGAATCTCAACAAAAGTCAATTCAAGGTTCAGAAGACTCTAAACACCAATCTGAGAATAAGGAAGGAAGCCCTGAGGAAGACTTTGAACAAGACACATAGGAAAATGTTGAAGAAATGACCGAAAAGGTCTCAACTGAAGAGCACATGAAGACTGATTCAGCAAAGGTTCAAACAAAAAAATCCCAGTTGTTGATCTGGATCAAGAGTGGGAGCAATTTAATAAAAATCTCCAAATAGAGACCAGTCTTGAAGGTACTTATGGATTCCAAACTCCACAACACACTGAGCAGGTTATAAATCCAGAAATAACAATACAAGAAATTGTAACTACTCAATATATTGAAGTCATCCCAGCACACCCAACTTCAGAAATTGTTTTAAAGATTGATTTTAAAGATTGAGGAAATACCACCACTAGACATATTCTACAGCCCAACACGTAAGGAAAAGGAAGGAAAGAAAATTGGATGTATTGGCAGCAGCAACTCTTGGAAGTGAATCAATGGAGGTAGTGTGGAAAGACACCCCATTGATCCATCAGAAAATCTTACAAAGCTATCACAATTTGCAAGCACTTATGCAACTGCAACAATTGATAATGCAACAGAAGTTCGACTTTTGCTTAAAGAAAAAGAAGAAAGAGTTCAGTTGCTTGAACAACAACTTAAGCAAGAAAGACAGAGCACCAACAAGCAAGTGGAAATACAGATGGCACAACTTCAATAAGATTTTGAGCAAATGAGAGTACAACATCAAACCGACATTGCAGAGAAAAACTCACAGATTCACCAAATGCAGGCTATAATAGATGTATCGGCAGCAGAAACTATTGGAAGTGAATCAATGGAGGTAGTTTGGAAAGACACCCCCATCGATCCATCAGAAAATCTTACAAAGCTATCACAATTTGTAGGCGCCTATGCAACTGCAACAATTGATAAGGTAGCAGAAGTTCGACTTTTGCTTAAAGAAAAAGAAGAAAGAGTTCAGTTGCTTGAACAACAACTTGAGCAGAAAAACAAAGCACCAACAAACAAGTGGAAATACAGATGGCACAACTTCAACAAAAATATGAGCAAATGAGAGTACAACATCAAACAGACATTGCAGAGAAGAAATCATGGATTCACCAAATGCAGGCTATAATGGATAAATTCAAAGACAATCCTCAAATGGATGAATTCATTAAAAAGGAAATTGAATTGAATTCTCTATTGTCACAACAGCAAGAAATGTTCCACCAAAGAATCTCATTGATCAATCCCTGTTGTGAAACAAGTGATAAATTAACCAATCAAGTGATTGATCAAAGATTAGAATATGAAGAACTAAATAAGAAGATATCAGAGCTTATTTCTTGGCAAGAATCTGAAGAAGGTAAAAAGGTCGATCTACCAAAGATTGAGGAGTCCTACAAGGATATCTTATTCGCAGATTGGCACATACAATTAAAACAAGTAGAAAGGGCAGTAGCAAGAGAAACTAGTACAACAAACAATATCATTGAGGTTGTCAATGAAAACCTCCACACTGCCAATCTTATCAAAGAATACAGGCCATAAGCTCTCCCAGACATCAAACAGTTAGAAGAATGGTAGAAAGAAACTGCCAAAACAAATGCAGAGGCAATCAAGCAATTGTCTAGGATTGACAGGGAAACCTACTGGCATTTTTTGGTAAAACCACACAGTCATTGGATGACTCTACACTATTTAACCAATTCTGCTCAAAAGATGGTGCCACCTCTCACTGATGTTGCATTCACGGGACAATTGAGATCTAGAATTGTTCAGCCTCCCCAAGTGAAGCCAATGATAGACATCTGTGAGCTCAAGGACCGAATGCCTTAATAGGACCATTCAATTTGAAGAAGCTTGTCATCATTTTATTTTTTTCTTTCACTTATTTTGAGGAAGGCTATTTGAAACCTCCTCAACCTTTTATGTAATAATCTATTTTTGGTACATATGTTGTATTATTTAAACCTCTCTTATGCATTTAGAGAGGGGTCCAAAATTTTATCAAAAACACTTTGCAAGAGCATTCACTTTTGTACTTTTGTGATTGTTTTGATGAGATAATTGGAACAAGATCTCGATTTTCTTAGATGTTGAAGCATACTCTACTGAATTTGCACTTCTGTACTCTTAGAGTATATTTAGTTGAAGAGAAGCATATCAATATTGTTGACCTCATGAGTAGGACCTTTCATATTTGGTACTTTTATCTTTATGATTGTGTTTTGTTTATGAATTAGCAGTAATCTTTCTTATATTGTGTTATGTATGAGATCCGAGTTATAGTTTGGCATTAAAGCACTTTTGTATAAATGTTTCAGCTGTAATTCCTTATTGAATACATGATCAATTGATATATGCAATATATTTCCATAATTATTTTGCCTAACTATTTAATCAAAATAATTATCATTAACGATTTCTTATCTTATAGCAATTGAATGATCTTTATTACCTTTTGCTTTAAGACATCTTTGTAGATCGCATGATTTGAGTTATTCTTGGGTGTATATATATATATATATATATATATATATATATATATATATTATGATACATGTTAGACTATATAGATGCATGTGTTTGTTATTTAATTAGATTATTTTTAGTTAAATCATTTTCCATTATATCTTATATCAACCCAACATCATCATCATATCAATTCTTGTTGGGAAATTGGTCCCATTATCCCCAGTCGGAGCCACCACACCAAATGGAAAAGGAGCTTCTTTCAAGGTCCATACTGGGTGGTTATCCCCCATGTTGTTGCAACGGAATTCTGGGGCTTCAACACCTTCAAACTTCATTCTCCAATCAAAACTATGCTCTCCCTCTCAACCATGGATATTTTCTCTATCCAGGCTTCCTCTTAACCCAGGGCAATCAACTTCTTCTTTTCAACATCAGAGAATGTTTTGTGGCTTCCATCCATCTTATCAGAGTTATTCTTATCACATCAAATTTTTATTTCAATCATCTTCACCATCTTGAAGATTGTGTACTTGCACAACATAGATAGCAAGTACAACCAAACTATAGAAGCATGAAGTTAGCCATATCAAAATCTTACAATAATGGAAGCATTAGACTCTTACAAACATAATCAGCAAGAGACTACACTATAATATTTCCCGGGTTTTGTTACAAACCTTAAATCACATTCACAGCTCATTAAGATATCAAACTCATTATGTCTAGGGTTTCAATATTGTTTCAAAGACATGACACGATCTTTCATATAGAAAACCCTAGAAACAAATCAAATTAATGCATCTAACAATTTTCATATTTCATATGTTATACTTCCTACTAAGATTTCATGTAAACCCTAGGTTTCTTATTTTTCTCAATCTCATCAATCATTATATAAATAGATCTCATATACACATACTAGATAAATTAATTACTACTAGGGTATAGTTTGAAAACCCTATATTTACCTAACAACATCATCTTAGAACATTAAACTCATATAAGGGCTTAAATTAAACCCTAAGACTTATGACCAACAATGATTAGGTCAAGCACACATATCTAGGAATTCATCATGAAATCATTTGTCAGACAACATTATTATTTTAGACATATATCAACCTAGACCAAGCTATGGATTCAACGTGTTAGAGTCATATGCTAGGAATCAAGCTATTAGCCTCTTACTATGTAATTTTAATGTCAGAATAGCCTATTTATCAGTGTCTACCAATAGCCGAAGTTTTTTTTATATGTCAAAGGAGTCATTGGTGTCACAAGGTTAATCAATCCAAATTTGGGAGGGTTTTTTTACTGTAATGTTTGGCTCAGTTGATCTTACAGGTGAAACCATCAAATGGAGCTCGAAATTAGCTTTCTAATGGTATGTGGAGCTGCCCAAATGGAACCCAGAGTCGAAATTTAGAGCAAATCAAAGTTCCCCTTTGCAAAGCAGAAAACAAAGAGAAAAATGCCTAAGTCTTGGATCCCGCATATCAGAGGTTTGGAGAGGCGGGCAATGGGGGTTGGAGCAAAATTAGTGAACTCCAATCTCCGATCAAGCATATTAGAGATCGGAAATTGACGATTTTCAAAGGAGGGCAGGGTGGTCACATTTCAGAAGTGTTGATATGCGGGATTGCGACATATCGGAGATTAGAAGTCAGGGGTCCAAGTGATATCGAAGATCGGTAATCAGCGATTTGCAAGGCAGGTCAAGTAATCACATTTCAGAATCGTTGATTTGTGAATTTTGATGTGCAAATAAAACACTGGGAATAGGTTTCTAGTGTTAAAATCTCTGAAGGGCCAGAAGCAAATAACAAAGGATTTTCATCGCAAAACAAAGCCGCTCGAGCCTTTTTCTCTCTCCTCCCAAAGGGACACGTGGCACAAAACGACTGGATCCGATAAAGGCCATGGGGCAATCATTCATTAGATCTGATAAAGGCCACATGGAGGATGACATCAATAATGACGTGGCAGTAGGGTGGACACGTGGCAGGTGGATTCAACATTTTCAGGGGTCACAATAGGCTGAAAAAAGGTGACACGTGTCAGCACTCACAGGGTGACACATGGCAGTGATGACTTCATGCATCAAAGATTGGCGAAGGCATGTTGTGCATCATGGTGGAACCTCTGAATGAGAAGCTCCAATTAAGGTGCTACAATAAGGAGGCTAGGCTGTGGTTACGTGAAGCACCACAGGACCAGGCGTTAAGTACAAAAGGTGATCGATGTTTGAAAATTGGTGGAGGTGTGTTGTGCACCACTTAAATCATCGATATAGAGGGATCTGGTTTGGAGGCTATCACCACGATCACAAAGAGATCAAAGTGACCAAGAGTTATAGGCACAATGTGGGAAAGCTGCAGTTTAAATATCAGTTTTTCTATTTTAATCATGAAGTCAAATGGATAGGGTTAAAAAATGTTTTTTATGTTAAAACATTGGCATGGGCCCTCCCTCATCCCCTCTCCACGTGGACCAAGGCACATTACTCTTCTGAGATCTCAAATTTCAAAAGGCACAACCAAATTCAGCATTCAAAAATCGTCAATCGCTTAAGTTTCTATATCCAAAGGGCTCAGCCACATATGTGTTGTGGTCTTACGGTCTTATGTGCTCATAATGTGATATTGCAAAGAATCGTCCCCTGTCCCAACCAAAGGGTTTACCCCTAAAAAGGCTTGGCCCTAAGCCCTCAAGCTCCAGTCATAAAGATTTTTCCTAAGCCCCGGAGGCTAGGCATATCACAAAGCTTCATCCCCACATAGTTCAAAGTAATACTCAAGTGGGAAACATTGATTCGTTAAAATTTCAATATATTGGCCCCCGGTCTTACCCTTAGTCGTAGTATAAAGTAATATATCAAAGCATACCAAAGAGGTTTGTCACACAGTTACAACACAGAGCAGAGGAGTCATTTTTTCTTCTTTTCCATCCCAAAGACAAAAGAACCTGATAAGTTTGAAATGGGCTGACAAAGAAGAAGACGAATGAACCAAGGCATCTAGAGGATTTTGGGTGTTTCTAACAGGATTTTTAGCATGATGGTAGACAATTTCAATTTTTTCCAAAGGCACCATTTTGAATTGTTGTGTCTAATTTTTTGATGTAAACATTAAGTTTATGTTTTCCTGAGTTTCCATCTATTTTGAATGGATAACTCATTCATTGAATCTAGTCATAGGATATTTCATATTGTAATCCTATTTAAGATTATGAAGGCAATGTAAAAAGGGTTGGTTGGTTGTTGATTGGTTTATGTTGGGAGCAAAGACTTGTATTCTATATTTTCAAGTATTTTTTAAGTGAATAAAAGAAGGCTGAGGGTATTTTTCCAGGGATTCTCGTGTCATATATTTGTTGGTATGTGTGTTGTCTTTGTTACTGTTGTTACTTATGTTTCCATGGTGTTAAGATAATTCTTCATGCTCATCTAAGGGAATTTGCAGAATTCACTTTGTGCTTTGCCTTACATCTGCTAAACATTTATGTGTTTCCTATTCTTATGAAGACAGTTTGAATTCATCCTAGTTTGATTCTCATTTTGTCACCTTTGATGTTACATTCATCCACTCACTACAACGGAATTTGTGAATTACCAACAGAGTTACCTATCATTACCCTGCTCAAAACATCGTCATTATCCCTTATTCACTTAAATAATTAAACAATATGAGCCTGATCGAAGTGGGTTTTCATTCTTTCACCTACCTTCAAGCCACCACTTAAACTTATCTTTTGATCCTCATAACTAGCCTGAAATCCAAAATACTCAGTCGATTCATTGACTGCAAATCATATAGAGAGAGTCGTCTATAAAGCTAGAAGGGAAAGATTCTAGCTTACAAGTGGTTTGTGTTTACCTTTGGGTTTCCTTCCTATAGCCGAAGGAAATTACAGAGTGCTAACATTCTGGCATTGTTGTCAAGGAAGGAAAGCTAAATTTTCCCTAGGAAGTTACATTGTTTTGAGAGTTTCACCCTAGTCCCATAGGTGACAAGTTTCTAGGTATTCATAGGTTGTAACCTTGAAGATCACCCAATTTTTTGTTGAAGTTGGCTGCATGCAAACCTGTGCAAGAAAATCTAGCTTCTAGAGGTATATTAGACAAAATCCTGATCCAAATCCTCCTATGATTATGAATGATCCTGAAAGATTGCTTAGGAAGGAAAGAAATACTGTGGAGAGTCAATCAAGTAATATCGCTTTGGAGAGATCTACTTCTTTGCCAGAAATTATGACCATAGTTGATAAAACACACCTTTCTTTTGAAGCTCCTTTGTCCATAACTAGATCTGTGTCTTATATTCCCGAAGCTCTGGTGGATCAATCCATTGTCAGTCCTCAAATCCCACTTCCAGAATCAAAGATTAGCATAAATGTATTACAACATTTTAGTAAAATTAGAGGTCTAGTCAATAAAGTTGAGCAAATTGCTGAGAAAGCGGTCCTTTCTCAAAAAAGAAATCCATTCACAAGTTGCAGCCCCTGTTACATTGGCGACTCCTACCCGTTTAAATTTCAATGCATTTGTTACCTCATTTTTTGTTCCCACATCATAAGTTGTAGCATCCATCCACCAAGCTATTACATCATCCTCTGTTTCATTTACATCATCAACAAGCCCCTCAACTACCCAAGTAGTAGTTAATGCATCAAGATATTCCCCTCTAGTTCTACCTGCTCAGTTGCATGATTTACCCCATAATTATGGCCAGAGACTTCCCCAATATGATGGTATAGGAGATATCACTGCTCAACGTCATGTGGATAAGGTGAATGATTTTGCAGACCTCAAGGGAGTGGACGATGCAGATGTTAGAATGAGATTGTTTGCTCAAAGTTTCTCTAGTGAGGTTAAGAAGTGGTTCAGAACTATCTATGTTGCAACTCTTGCTAGCTTTCAAGAAATGGAGGATGCCTTCCTTACTAGATGGGGTGAGAAGAAGAATCTGCTACAAATCCTTGTGAGTATAATAATCTGAAAAGGTAGTCTAGTGAAACAGTCTAGGATTTCTCAGCATGTTTCAACAAGGTGTACACTTCCATACCTGCAAACATAAAGGTTCCTCCTGGACTAGCCTTGCTCCATTATCCTAATGTTTTTTATCCTGAGGTGGCATACCAACTAAGGGAGAGAAATCCACCGACACTAGAAGACATGCAGAACATTGTAGTCATTGTAGAGGCCAATTTATTGGTGAAGAAGTCCAAAATGAAGTCGAAAAGGAAAGTAACTATAAAAGAAGAGTATGTCACTTCCTCTAAGGAAAAGTTTGACACCTTGATCAAAACAATGGAGAATATGATGGAATATGTCGTTAACTGATCGGACTACTGTCAGAGAGCCTCAAGCTGGTCCCTAGGTCCAGAAACTTAATTTTCGAAGATAACCATAAATGCAAAACAAGCAAAGGGAGAAGAAAGGTCCATAGCAATCACAATAGCAAGTAAGACCACCTTTTTAGAAGAACTATTCCCAAGAACGGGATGAGGAGGACGAACAATCACCAGAGGAATCGATTCTTTACTTTGGCGATGGGTAGGAGATTATGTATGTGAATGAGGAGGAGGAACAAGAACAAGAGCAGTGTGGAAATATTATGACAGAAGAGGAAAAAATGTTGCTTTCTTAGTCCCATAATGACATTGTGATGGCTAAATCCAAAGAGTACAGAAAGAGGTATCAAAATTCCATCATGCAAGTCCAAATATCGTACAATCTTAGGATCAAAAATGTGGGAAGTAGTGCAAAGAAATATGTGGGAAATAATGCAACAAAGAAAGATGTGCAAACTAGTAATGTGAAGAAAGATATTTCAAGTAGCAACGGCCAAAATAAAGACCCTTCGATCACAATTTTGCAAAGGAAAGAGAATCCTTCAAAGGACACTGCAGATAAGAGAGATGTTGTTCCTAAGGAGTCACAGAAAGCACCAAATCCTTTTAATTTCGAGACTGAGCTTGCAAAGTTGAAAATATCCATTCCCCTTAGTGAATTGCTAAGAAATGATCAATGCAAAGCTCAAAATTTAAAGGCATTGAGAATTGATAAATCTTTTGATACTTTCAACATAGTTGATGACCATCCAGCTATCATTTTTGGGCCAAAGATTGATGATAGAAGCTAGGATGGGAATGTGCCTCCTTTTTATCTTAACCTGAATGTGCATGATCAGATATTGCACAATGTTATGCTAGATTCCAGGGCTTCACACAATTTGATGTCGAAAGTGATTATGGAGAGGTTGGGACTTGATATCACCAGACCTTACAAGGACCTGTACTCTTTTGATTCTAGCAAAGTGAAGTGCCTGGGATTGATCAAAAATTTAACAGTCTCTTTAACTTAGATTCCTTCCAAAAGTAAGGTGATGGACATCGTTGTAGCATACATACCTCCTAAATTTGGCATGCTCTTATTAAGTTCATGGATGACGAAGCTACACGGTGCATTGCATACTAATGTGTCTTACATTACCATCTCATTCTTTGGTGGTTAGACAAGGAGGTTGTACAGAGAACCACTCATGAAATATATGATCAACAGCAAGGAGAAGCCTACAAATCATCCAGTATATGTTATTCATTCTGATTTAGATTCTTTCATTTTATTTAATTCTAGTTGTTTCGATGAAGAGGAGAAAAATACAGTTTTGTTATCAGAAATAGAAGAAGAAGAAAATGCATAACAAACATAGCAGCAAAGTGGTTCAAGAAGAAGTTGAAAATTTGGAGGAAGAAGAACCCAAACATCACCTCTGGACCATGAATTTTGATGGAGCAGCAAGTAGAGAAGGTGTTGATGTTGTTGTATGGATAGTCAACGCGGTAGTCGGAAAGACCAAGCTCTATTCATACAAGTCGGTTTTTTATTGTACCAACAATGTAGCAAAGTACGAAGCACTCCTTTTGGGTTTGGAAGATTTGAAGAAACTAGGAGCCAGAAGGATAGTTGTTTATGGGGATTCAAAGTTGGTCATCAGGCAAGTCAGAGGTGAGTACCAAATAAAACATCCTCAGATGCATGCTTACTGCAATGTTGTTCTAGATTGCATGTAAAGTTTTTCTAGGTATAGTTTTTCAGTTGTTCCTAGAAAATAAAATGTTGGTGCACACACCTTAGCCACATCAGACTGATTTTGAGGGTTCTAGCAATGTTATGGGAAAGTATAAGGTTGGAGTGAAACATAGGCCCACTATCCTAGACAATTTGAAGTACTGGCAGGTTTTTGAGAATGATAAACAATTGGAAAATATCCTACTGCTAAAAGAAGAATTTGCCAAATTAAGGATTGAAAATGACTGGGAGATAGAGGAAGATGAAAAGCAGAGCTACATATATCAAATTAAGGAAGAGTTGGACAGACAGGGGACATAATTGAAGGTGTTGCAACTGAAATATAATGTTATACCAAAATTTATGGTATCGTGGAGAAGCTTTTTAACTGGAATGATGTAGAAGAGAGGTTGAAACTAATGCCTATTGAAGTTGGAGTGGAGGAATGCAACATAGGCACAGTGGATCAGCCGAAGATGATCAAATTGTCCAAGACCTTAAGCCCAAAAATGAAGCAGAAGTATTTGGACCTGTTGAAAGAGTTTTTTGATGTATTTTCCTGGGGCTATCAGGATTTGAAGGTGTATGACAGGAGCATCATCCAGCACATAATACTGATCAAGGAGGATCAGAGGTCATTTAAACAGAAGTTGTGGAGGACAAATCATGTTTTGTTGCCCTTGATCGAAAAGGAGGTGAGGAAATTATTTGATGTTGGTATCATTACACCCCTTAGATTTTCTAAATGGTTATCTAACTTAGTGTCAGTCAAGAAGAAGACACGAGAAATTAGATTATGTGTAGATTTCAGGAACTTGAACAAGGTGTCTCTCAAGGAAAACTACTTGTTGCCCAAGATGGATCATATCCTTCAGAAAGTAGTTGGTGCAAAGCAGATGTCACTATTGGATGGATTTTCAAGGTACAATCAAATTTTGGTTCACCTAGAAAATCAAGATAAGACTACATTCACTACACCTTGGGGGACCTTCAAATATGCAAAAATGTCTTTCGGTTTGATGAATGCAGGCGCGACTTTTCAGCGAGTTATGGACTTAGCTTTTGTAGATGAGAAGGACAAGTTCATGGTGATATATCTGGATCGTATCACTGTTTATTCCCAGTCAGATGAGGAGCATTGGCAGCACCTGAAGGTTGTTTTCATAAAGTGCAGAAAGTATGGCATATCACTTAACCCGAAAAAATCTTTGTTTGGGCTAGAAGAAGGGAAATTTTTAGGCCGTATTATTTCTAAAGACGATATTAAAATCGATCTGAACAGAATTGTAGCTGTTCAAAAGATGGGCATTCCAAAAAACAAGAAAGAGGTTTGGTCCTTTATGGGCAGAATAAATTTCTTGAGAAGGTTTATTCCCAATCTAGTTGAGCTTTTGAGCAAGATCACAGACATGTTGAAAAGGGACAACAGAGTAAAATAGGATGAAGAAAGCATAAGATTATTAATGAAGTTAAATTTGTGTTGCCTCATGCCCTTGTGCTTGTTTGTCTAGACTACACATGTGATTTAATTATTTTCTCTTTCGCCTCGGAGCATAGTATTGCAGATGTTTTGATGCAGAAGAATCAACAGGGTGAAGAGCAGCACATAACATTTTTCAGTAGAACACTCAGGGATGTTGCTCTCAAGTATAATATTATGGAGAAATAGACATTTTCTTTGGTGAAGGCTTTGAAGGATTTCCAAGTGTATATTTTACATTCACATGTTGTTGCTTACATGCCAAGTGTTGTTGTCAAAGAGATTCTTACACAGAATGATCCAGAAGGTCGACATGGAAAGTGGATTTCTTCCATACAAAGTTGATCAAGGGAAAGGGCTAGCAAAAATGATGGCAAGGTCGAATATGCATGCTCTGGAGATAAATTTTTAGTTGCCTTGTCGAAAGAAGATGAGTTGAGACCAGTCCAACAAGTGGCAGAGAGGTTTGCTATCTCTCCATGGTACGCAAACATCCTATATGTATTGCAGCACCTACAAGCACCCCCAAGTCACCAAAACCAAATCAAGGTTTTTGATCAAGTTTTGTATTATAGATCAGTTTTGTATTGGAAGGATCCTGGTGGCATTTTGTTAAATTGTCTGTTGGAAGATGAAGCTTAGAAGACTATGGAAGAATTTCATAAGGGAAATTATGGTGGGAATTTGTTCTGGAAAATCATTGCAAACAAGATCCTGAGGGTCAGGTTCTATTGGTCGACTTTGTTTGTTGATGTGTATAAAAAAGTTGCTAGTTATTGAGAATGCAAAGTATTTGAAGGAAGGAAGAAATTACTCCCCCTACCCTTGAAACCCATAGCAGTCAAGTCACCATTCCAGCAATGAGGACTTGATTTTATCAAAGAAATTCATCATGCTTCTTTAGGACAACACAAGTGGATATTGATAGTGACTAACTACTTCATCAAAAGGATCAAGGCAGTTCCGACCAGATAGGCTACAGACTCAATGATCATTCAATTTTTGGAAGCTAATATTTTGTCTAGGTTTGGTTGCCCACAGAAGATCATTACAGAAATGCAGTTGCTTTCAAATCGAAGAAGGTAGATTTTTGTCATAAGTATAATATTATTCTTGGCCACTCAACAAATTATTACCTCAGGATAATGGCTTGGATAAATATTCCAATAAGAGCCTGATTAATATTATCAAAAATCTCCTTCAAGAGAATAAAAGAAATTGGCACAAGAAACTAGTGAATGCATTGTGGGTTGGTCGGGTGAGCACAAAAAAGTCAATATGCATGTCTCATTTACAACTTTTTTATGGCACCGATGCAGTCTTTCCCTCTTCACTAGGATTTCCTGTGATAAAATTGTTGCAAGAGGTGGATGTGGAGCCAAATTACATACAAAGGAGAATCAATCAGATGATCCAGGTTCAGAAGTCAAGAGAAGAATTATTTGGAAATACTCATCTGATACAATACCAAATCAAGAAGATTTTTTACAAAAGAACCAAAGCAACGGATTTCCAGATTGAAGATTTGGTACTGAAATGGGATGCCCGAAATGAAGAGAAAGGAAAACATGGGAAGTTTGATTGCTTGTGGAAAGGTCCTTTTAAAGTTGTTTCATTTCATGGGAATAATGTTTACCTCCTAGAAGATCTGTCAGGAGAGTTACTTGGAGGAGGGCATATCAATGGTAGGTTGTTGAAGTATTTTCTTCTTTAAGTTACAATTTATCTCACAGTCCATTGTATATATCATTTTACTTTTCAATACTGCAAGTGTGGGTCATTGCCATTAGGATTTGAAGCCCAAAGTGAGGCCCCAAGATCCAGATGGTCTATTGCCATAAGTAGTTTCATTCAATCAGACAGTTATATTTTATTTTAGTCAGTGAGTCAATCATGTTTTTAGTTTTAATTTTGAGTCCATTGCCCAATGGTCTGAATAGGCTACTAGTCTGCTTTCTATTTTTGTCACTTCACTAAGAGGCTTCCATCCCCATTTGAGTTGATGTTAGAGTCCTATGCTAAGAATCAAGCTATTAGCCTCTTACTATGTAATTTTAATGTCAGAATAGCCTATTGATTAGTGTCTGCCAATAGGTAAAGTTTTTTTTCATGTCAAAGGAGTCACTGGTGTCAGAAGGCTAATCAATCCAAAGTTGGGAGGGTTTTTTCCCTGTAATGTTTGGCTCAATTGATCTTATAGGTGAAACCATCAGATGGAGATCATAATCACATTTTCAGTGGTATGTGGAGCTCCCCAAATGGACCCCAGAGTCAAAAGTTAGAGCAGATCGGAGTTCCCCATTGCAAAGCAGAAAACAAAGAGAAAAATGCCTAAGTAAAGTCTCGGATCCACATATTTGATGTTTGGAAAGGTAGGCAATGGAGGTCAGAGCAAAATCAACAAACTTTGATCTCCGATCAGGCGTATCGGAGATTGGCAATAGGTGATTTACAAAGGAGGGCAGGGTGGTCACATTTCGGAAGTGTCAATATGTCGGTTTGTGACATATCGAAGATCGATAGTCGAGGGTCCAAGCGATATCGGAGATCGGAAATCAGAAATTTTCAAGGCAAGTCGAGTGATCACATTTCAAAATTGTTGATTTGTGAATTGCAATGTAAGAATAAAACACCAAGAATAGGCCGCTAGTGTTAAAACGTCGAGAAGGGCCTAAAGCAAATAAAAAAGGATTTTCATTGCAAAACAGAGTAGCTTGATCCTTTTTTCTCTCTCCTCCCAAAAGGATGCATGGCACACAGTGACTGGATCCGATAAAGGCCATGGGGCTGTCAATCATTGGATTTGATAAAGGCCACGTGGAGGATGACATCAGCAATGACATTGCGATACAGTGGACATGTGGCAGGTGAATTCAACATTTTCAAGGGTCAGAATAGGTAGAAAAAGGGTGACACATGTCACCATTCACAGGGTGACATGTGGTAGTGATGACGTCATGCATCGGATATTAGCGGAGGCGTGTTGTGCATCATGGTGCAACCTTCGATTAATGTGCTCTGTTAAGGAGGCTATATTGTGGTCACGTGAAGCACCACAGAACCGAGTGTTAAGTACAAAAGGTGATCGGCGTTCGGCGATCAACGGAGGCGTGTTGTGCACCAAGTTAAATCATCGATAGAGAGGTCTCCGGTTTGGGGGCTAGCACCACAATCACAAAGAGTTCAAAGGGACCAAGAGCTATCAGCACATGGCAGGCAGGGGATAGTTTAATATGTGTTTCTCTATTTAAATCATGAAGTCAGATAGAAAGGGTTAAGGAAGGTTTTTTATGTTAAAACATAGGCGTGGGCCCTCCCTCATCCCCTCTCCATGTGGACCAGGAAATGTTACTCATTGGAGATCGCGAATTTCAAAAGGCACAACCAAATGCAGTGTTCTAAAATCGTCGATCGTCGAAGTTCCAATATCCAAAGGGCTCGGGCACGTATATGTTGTGGTCTTATGGTCTTATGTGCTCATAATGAGATATTAAAAATAATCATCCCTCATCCCAACCAAAGGGCTTAGCCCCTAAAAAGGCTTGGCCCTGAGCCCTCAAGCTCCACTCATAAAGATTTTGCTTAAGCCTTGGGGGCTAGGCATATTGCAAAACTTCATCCCCGCATAGTTCAATGTAATACTTAAGCAAGAAATTTCAATTTCATTAAAGTTATGATATATTGGCCCCCAATCTTACCCTTGGTCGTAGGACAAACACATGTATTAAAGCATGCTGAAGAGGTTTGTCACATTGCTGCAGCGCAAGAAGAGGAGCCGTTGTTTCTTCTTTTTCATCCAAAAGATAGAGGAACCTGATAAGTTTGAAAGGGGCTAACAAATAAGAAGATGAATGAACCAAGGCATTTGGAGGATTTTGGTTGTTTCTAATAGGATTTTTAGCATGATGGTAAACAATTTCAATTTTTCCAAAGGCACCATTTTGAATTGTTGTGTCTAATTTTTTGATGTAAACATTAAGTTTATGTTTTCCTGAGTTTCCATATGTTATGAATGGATAACTCATTCATTGAATCTAGTCATAGGATATTTCATATTGTAAGCCTATTTAAGGTTATGAAAGGTAATGTATAAAGGGTTGGTTAGTTGTTGATTGATTTGTGTTGGAAGCAAAGACTTGTATTCTGTATTTTCAAGTATTTTTTAAGTGAATAGAAGAAGTCTGAGGGTAGTTTTCAAGGGATTCTCATGTCAGATATCGGTTGGTATGTGTGTTATCTATGTTACTATTGTTACTTATGTTTCCATGGTGTTAAGATAATTCTTCATACTCAGCTAAGGGAATTTGCAAAATTCACTTTGTGCTCTACCTTGCATATGCTGAACACTATGTGTTTCCAGTTCTTTTGAAGACAATTTGAACTCATCGTAGTTTGATGCTCATTTTGTCACCTTTGATGTTACATTCATCCACTCACTAGAATGAAATTTGTTAATTACCAACAAAGGTTCCTATCCTGGCCTTGCTCAAAACATCATCATTATTCCTTATTCACTTAAATCATTAAACAATATGAGCCTGATCGAAGTGGGTTTTCCTTCTTTCACCTACCTTCAAGCCACCACTTAAACTTATCTTTTGATCCTCATAACTAGCATGAAATCCAAAATAATCAGCCGATTCATTGACTGAAAATCATATAGAGAGAGCCCTCTCTAAAGCTAGAAGGGTTAGATTCTAGCGTACAAGTGGTTTGTGGTTACCTCTGGGTTTCCTTCCTACAACGAAAGGAAATTACGAAGTGCTAACACAACCAATAGACACATACCTAGGCTTTCATTCTTAGGATCGCAACAAAGGTTTTTCTTATAGATCCAACCAAATCCTAAAAACAAACCCTAAAATACCAAAAACTTCAATGGTTCGGGATTTCAGATAACATCATTTCAACCTTAACAAGTTAGGGATTTCATGATCATATCAAAATCCCAAACATGACATCAATAACAAAATAGCATTTCTCAATAACCCTAAGTCATTATAGGGTTTCAGATATTAACATTAGCATACCCTTAGGTTATGATTTTCTAGAGAACCTGTCTGGGGTTCTATAAAATCAATTAAGAATATGAGGAGGGTAGATTTATCAAGTGATGAATCACCCAGAACAAGAATCATTATGATTCAAGATAGCTAGACATAACGATGTTAGTAATGTAATTCAAACTTCAAAAATAAAATGATCATACTTTTAAGAGAATCTTGTAAGGTGTATAGTTTGAGACATACCTGGAGATTTTCCTTGGAAAACCTCGTAAGGATTCCTTGAAGTGTTTTCTTTATATTAAGCCATCCTCTTTTATACATGTAGGACATACTTACAATCACAACATGTGATACCAAGGACATAATTTAACTTCTTAAGTTATATCTTATACATAATCATGGAGGAGGGAATCTTATGATAAGTTGTTCATTCTTTCAAACATCAGTAGGACCTTTTATTTGACATCCTAGATTACATGTAAACCCTAGAAGATAAGGATGTAAGTTATCTAGGGATTACAATCTTTATCCTAGTCTAGCTATAAGCAAGAATCATTTAATATTAGATATATTGCAAATCTAAAAACTCATGAACATATGTACCTTGTGATTACATACCTCTAATTTGATAACTTATTAGACTTGTTGTAGTAACAATACTTGGTTCATTGTACTCAGATCCTCAAAAAGTCATTTCTTCAAGATGGTTCCTTAGAGTATCAATTTCATTTTCCATAGGGAAAACTTCATATTCTTAATGTGGTGACACAGTTCATTAAGGTACCTTATACTTTGGTTCTTTGGTCCTGTTATGGCTGAGTATTCTTCACTGTAATAGACCGAAAATTTTCACTATTTCGATCATAGCAATGCTTCAGCCCTTATATTAGTTCTTTAATCATATACTGAGCCTGAATTCTTCTTTATGACCATGACTGTGATTTACATTGAACTTCACAAATTTATCACTGAAATGGATTTGAATTTGTCTTCTTGTAGTCTGTTACTTGATTTCACCAAAACTCCTCTCTGAATTCAATTCTAACTTGTCTTACTTCACCAAAATGCATCACTGAACTATTCTAACTTTTCTTATACTTGTTTCATTAATGACTTTTCCACGAACTAAGATGATCCAAGCCTTTTCACAGTGATCCACTGAAAGATTATGCAATAACATCGAACTTCAATAGCATATAACTTTTATATTGTGATGACACAAGACTGCAATGAACTCCTATGACGACACCTAACTGTAATTTGCATCATCGTTTTGAAATCGATCCGAACTTGTATCTCTGAAATGAACGAATTTTATTATTATGATTTGGACCTTTTGAAATTAGTCCTATAAGATGCCTTTGAATCCTTCTTAACTTGCTCTTCAATACTCAACAAATGTACCCAGCTGATCTTCAATACAAATGCACCCAAGTGATCTTCAAATTGTCTTTGATCATGACCATAGCTCTGAAACCATGTTGAGAAATCCAAGGAGGTGGTAGTTAATTGATTTATCTTATTATGACATTATCTTGTGATGCTTTTCATTATTACTGTTAGATATTTTAATTTATATTTTCTTATCATCAAGACTAATACCAAACAACAAATAGAAGAGGACACCGGATGTAGGCACACTACCAGGGAAAATCCCCACTCTTTGGGGAAAACCCGGTCAAAATTATTCCTTTAGTAGATTCAAGATGAGATGACTAAGACCCTTACAATCTAGACTAGGGACTCCTTTCATCAAGTCATCCTTGTTTGATCTTCCTTCACTTGTCACTGTATTAGCACCAAATTCTTGTCACTGTGTTTGCACCATAACGTTAGTACTGTAACTCCATCAAGGTCTTATCACTATAATGCCACCGAGATATTATCATTGTAATAACACTTAGCACTTAGACCTCCTCACTATAGTGACACCAAACCCTTTTCACTGATTTGCGCCGAAATTACGAGACAGTGATTTTGCATCGAGACTATGATATGTTAGCACTGAATTGTGGTAGTAATGTGGCATCAATCAAAATTTACCAATCTTGTGACATCTGAAATTATCTTTGAGATGATCCGAACCTATTCACCTCTATTCCACCGAACCCTTCTTCTGAGATTTCACCAAGAGAACTTATGTGATAACCGAACTTGATTTCAGAGAGATCCAAACTTCTTGACTGTAATTTATGCGAAGTCCTTACACTTGTATTTATAGTAGTTTCCCACAATAAATAAGATGACATGAATTTGTGAAGAGGTGTGTCTCTATTTTAGGATGACATGAGTATATTGAGGAAACTAACTTGAAGATAATTTATTTGAGGCCGAGTTGAGGAGGCAGACTTGATGAAGAGGCCAAGTGGATGACTTGATGGAGGAGTCTTTGACCAATAAATGACTTTGACAACAACCTAAAGCCTGTAATGGAGGCTTGACCTATAATTGACCCAAGCATGAAATCCATGCTTTAACAAGTCAAATTAATAATAATAAAAATTCTTTTTGTTTTACAAATATATCATATTCAAGTACAATAATGAAGATTGATCCTAGTTACATTCCTCAACAACAATCTCATTGCTCTTGACATCTGCTTTCCAAACTCCTATTGTCAGTGTAACCTTATCTCACAGCACTATGGATGCAAGATATGCACCTTTAAATATTCAAGGTCCATTACATGACCTCCCCTTAAATTACGAACGATGTGTTATCACTTAGAGAAAACCCTAGCTACATGAAAAACTATAAGGTAACCTCAAACCGCTCTGAGGTTGAAAGTCGATCCTTCAACCTGGAGAGATATCTCTCCCTAAACTTGGCTACCCAAGGTCATAGTGGTAGAAGGTTTGAAATAAGTCCAATGGCTAGATTTATTTAAGAAAAATAGAGGTTGGTTGGATTGTAGGAAAATTTCACCAATGGGCATGGATTCTGACCCAATCAACTTTATATAATCATAGGTTCAATGAGAAAACATCACAAAAGAGAGATAGTAACAATTTCTTTGACAATTTTTAGGAAGTTGGAGGATAGTTAAGGAAATTAGTGCGATATATATGTGAAAAATAAGTATTTAAATATCTGAAACATAAAGAAAATGGAGCACAACAATATGAATTCCAATTTTAAACCACTTAGCATTCTGACATTGAAGAAAAGATTAAACCAAGAGACAAAAAAGGAATTATGACACAGGAATTTATGCAAAATTGCTCACATAGACTACTTTATTATAATCTAATCACACAGTACATAAAAAGGCTATCCTTCAAAATTTCCAACCCTCTTTCATTTTTCAGAAACAGTGTTTATAGAACAAACCATACCTTACAACATTTTTCGAGCAAAACTTAATTACAAAATCGAAAAATAATAATGTACTTTTTCAAATACATGTATATACAAATCTTCCTAATCCTATTTGCATCTAAATATCATGTTGTTGATGGATTCATGGCTAGATATAAGTATCACCAAGTCGAGTTTGATGAGGTGGCATCCAAGTCAACAATTGTGCATGAGCTTTTCCCTCACGAATTCCTGAACAATTGGGTCGAGTGATCCCTTCAAAACTCTGAAACCATGATAGTTATTAGAAAACTGAGAGAGGGATTTTTAAATGGGTCCATTTTGGACAAAAACCTCTTTCGGTTTTGAAAAATTTGTTCTCATTTGTTTGGAAATTGTGCTCAAAATTATTGTGTTGTACAAGAAAAACAGTCTAAAAAACAGAGTTTTTGTCAAGTAAAAACAAATACGCTTTGGCACCTCTTCCCTTTAACTGTTGAGCTTGTGTCATAACTTCCACCGTCCAAAAACACAGGCAACAAAGATGGGAGTGGGATTTGATTACAAGAATGTGGGATAACAATTATTTTACTTTGGCAGATAAAACAATACAAATGATTAACTCTGCACAACTTTTAACTCATGGTAATATAAGTACTTCCACCATCTGGAAACACTTGAGATTAAATATGTTATTCCATCAACGCATTTATTTGGTCATGAAAATTTTGAATTTTTCATTTGGTGTTGATTTTTCATCTATCAGAGTTTAATTGACTGTCTTCATAAATTCGCGTTACTACTCTAGATGTCAGCGCAATTTTAAATTTTCAAAATTGCAATAACGTTGACAATTTTGTTGTGAGTGCTTTAACCCTCTTTATTACAAATTTGCGTTGACACTCTCGTTGTCAGTGTGTTGACAGTGCTAGAGCCGCCAACATGTAAGGGTATCTCCCCGGTAAGAAGTCCCAATTAGACCTCAGACTGTTTGGTGTAGGAGTTCCAACAATGGGTCGTACAGTAATGCCTTGACCGCGATTTCGCACATAGGCAAGTAAGATAAATTTGTTGGTAGTAAGGGTGTGACAATTCATCTACCCTCATGACTCTTCATCTACTCTATGACTATTACATCCAACTATCAACACTTGAACTTCCACTTGACAAGACATTACATTACAATGCACGTGTGCTCATGTGAGACAAAATGGCTTGAGCAAGCCATGCAAGACATCACTGACACTCGGTCCTTTGTGG
This sequence comes from Pinus tabuliformis, assembly GCA_031772625.1. Classification (NCBI taxonomy): domain Eukaryota; kingdom Viridiplantae; phylum Streptophyta; class Pinopsida; order Pinales; family Pinaceae; genus Pinus; species Pinus tabuliformis. The sequence goes on along the minus strand of CM062806.1, from coordinate 311,030,609 downwards.
TGAGACCAACTCTTTGACATGCTTGTGATGGTGAAGGTGGTGAGCTAATGCCAAGTTTGGTCGTCTGCGATGGTGTGCATGTGCCCAATGGTGACATCTTGTTGAAGCGAACTCTTGCCTCTGTTGCATCCAAGTGCATTGGTATGGCTCCTCCGTCCAACTTGTCTGTTAGCATGTGCATGGTCTTCTTGGATGTGGACGAACCGGAAACATACTAGTGCATATTATCCATGTTGATCTTCTAGTGTGTGCTGGTGGTCATACGCATCAACTATCAACAACATGTTCAGCTCCAGTTGGACTTGCTTCTTGTCTTTGCCTCAGTGAGTGTGTTGAATGGGTGGGATCACATGTGTGCACACAATGACATGCATGCTACTGAATTCCCTTGCATGCGATCAACAACACTGCTCACAATGTCTTCTTCGTGCCAGCTACTGGGATGGATCTTTAACTTGTACGGGTGTATTTTCATCCGTGAGTGTACCTATTCCTGCTGCAACTCATTCTCTCATTTATGCAGCTCTTGTTCTTCTTGCAATCTTCATGTCACGTTGTCACCTCATATCCTGTGTCTCCAAAGTTGCTTTCATCACAAGTGGATCTGCTTGAGCTTGCAACTTTGTTCTGCCTCTATGTTGTCAACAACCTTCCTCTTGCGTTCGTTGCATCCGGTATGCTACCTTCAGCTGTTGTTCATGGTGTTGCTTGTTGTGATGTTTCTACCATCATATCTTGATGTCCTTGTCTACGAACAACTTGATGTCTTCGTGGGTAGGCAATTCCATAGACACTTGATCGACTGCATCCCCAAGTGTGCTCTGAATGGTGTCTTCGACTCTGCTCTCCTGGAAACTATTGTACCTGTACTACTAAGAGGTAGATGAACACATGTGATACCTGGAGACATGGAAACACTCATGGCAAGAAATTTGTCAGTCAAAAACCAAAATGAACTTGAGAACTGGCTTGCAACATACCTATGTGACTAATCATGAAGGTTGCGCAATTTCTGTTGGGAGGTCGAGAGACTGACTACCAAGACTGAACAAGGCACAGTCCAAGCTATCAGGAGGCTGACTAACAACTGGAATAGTGCAATGCATGGTTCAAATTGGCTGTTGACTGCTGGAATTGCACAATGCGCAATCTCAGCTGGCAATGGTTGCAGGCTTAGTGACTGCATTGCACAATTTTCTGAGCCAGTAGTCACTGTCCCTCATAATTGCCCAATGCAAGACTGGGGAAAGTCACTGGGTAGAAATGTGCATTTACTAATAGGAAGACAGAGCCTTCCCACTCAGGATTTCTTAATGCTATCTTGGTGAGGCAGAGTCCAAGCCAAGACAACCCAGACTCGCTGAGGGCAATTGAAAGCAAATTGTGAATGTGAATGCATGGCGATACTGAGTGTAATCATAAGTGAATGACCGTGTGTGAAAACAGTGGATGAAAGATTCATAAAATGGAACACAAGAAATGAAAACCAGGCTTACCCCAAAATAGTTAAGTTGAATGTGCTGATAGCTCCTAGATGCAACATGGGATGTTAGAGCTACAAGGTTGATGTAAGGAATGAGCTTTGCAGCGTCTGGTTCATGAGTTTTGATAAAATCGAAAAGGTGACGCACATGCCTCAAATCTAGAAAGAGCGACACTTGATGGGAGGTTTCTGCAATGATATTTGCATGTAACCTCCAGCTGCTAAAAAATATCCCTAGAACAAGGGATGCCTTTACATGCTGCATCGGGAGAAGCATCCCATACATGAAAGTTAGTTTTGCTCGGTCCCGGGTAGAATTGGTCAACCCAACTACACATGCATGAGCCCGCTCAACTACTGGGAGAAAATGTGCATTTCTGGAAGCGAGCTGGACTGGCTACCTAGGAGATTTGTGCAATTTTTGGGTAAAGCAGCTGACTTATGCCCAGGATTGCGCAATTCCTAGGCTGAGCAGCGATATTATATTGCACAATTTTCTGGATGAATCCTGACTGGCAGAATTGCGCAATTCTAGAGCCCAGCAAGCTGCCACACAAAATTACTCAATTTATGGCGGGAAGGTTGGTTTCCCTCCAGAAGTGCACAAATTTTTGAGGGAGATGCTCAGTCCGCTGCTAGACCAAGTCTGGGAGAACAGCCTGTGAGGGGAGTGCAACAAGCTCTAATTGACAGGCTATCTATCTGCAAGAAAATCACTGAATCTTGTGTACTTCACGAAGCAAGACATGCTGTTGTGAAAGGTTGGTAGGGAGGCTCCAAAATGAAGCTAAGGAAAAAATTTGGAGGCTGGTTGTAGCCGCTACAACACAACACTTTTAAAAAAAATTCAAACTAAACAATGCGATAACATGCTCTAAGGCAAATGAAATCACAATCGAACTATAACCAAAGTTCTTCAACCGTCCATCCTTTGCCTTGGTCAATTGTTCTTTCATATTTGTCAATACCACCTCACTCTAGTTGAATATTATCAACTCTATACACTCTAGAGCATATTGCATATGAGACCTATTGGTCAAATGTAAAGTAGCACTACCAACCAATCTATCAATGATAAACAAGATCGCTCTCAAAGGTAATCAAACCACATCCTTTATCTCAATTTTCCCATCTTTGGTCATGTTGAGAATTAAATAGGTAAATATATATGTTAATTCTCTTAACTTGGTAACTGTTTGTGTTCCCTTTTAATTATTAGCTTTGATCTGAATTATTTCAATGTGCAATACTTCAAACAACTATGTTACACAGTATTTTGTCATACCTCTTGTGCTTCCTCGTGACATACCCCGAAGTGCCCAAAACATGACCATCATGTAGTGTACTCATCTAGATATGCAACTCATATCCTCCCTAAAACAATGATGGAAAAATGCCTTGAGCTTCCCTTGAAGGAAATGGCTCTAAAACCCTAATTTTGGCATCATCGCCCCCTTGACACTAAAAACAACAATGGTTGCTAGTTGCACTATACTAGCCCCATGATGCCATCGCACTTTTGGGTTGGATACCAATGATGATCCCTAAAAGGAAATTTTCCCAAAGAGGACAAGAAGCTTCGTGATCTCGAGGCTTCCACAACAATGAGCTGGAGGTTGTTCGACGTGAATGAGGTCAAGTTCTCTCAACTTGGCCTTTTGGTCTTATCCCTATGAGCTACCTTCTTGAGGTGAGGGTCTTCTCCTATCTTTAGAGAGACCCTAACTCCCTTTCTTTGCCTATATATTCATCCTCTCCCATTCCCAAATGGTTGGTTTTTGGCTATTTGCACCCTTATGCTGAGATTGTGCCTACATGCTACCCATTTGGCTTGGAGAAGGAGTGCTTGAGCTTGGACTTGGACATTCACTCAAGGAGATCTTATTGACGTCAAGGCTTGGTTGTATGCTTCCTCCTTTATTCTATTAATATATACAATTGTTGGTTCATTTTCCATAAATTTAATGCATCATTTATCTTAATGTTCCTTGATTTGTTAAGTAGGTTACTTTCGATTATGCTATTGTACTTGCATGCTTTGTTGTATCTTGATCTCTTTTGCGGGGATTTAAACGTTGTGAGTAGTAGGACCAAGCCCATGGTGCAAGCAATTTGAGGTCTTCAACAAAGGAGGATATTATAGCATCAAAACGAGGTAGGTCATCTTCCTTGTCTCCTATTTCGATTGTAACTTAGGAAAGTGTCTAGTAGATTGTCACGTAGGTTGCTAGTCCTACTCATTGTGCTAGAGGGATCATCTTTGTCCAAAAAGAGGATTTCCTAGACAAAAAGCTACCAAAACAGTAAGAACAGTGACACAATATATAGGCTACAAGCCAGGGCCAAAACCCCTCCTTTTGAGAGGAAAACCCGATAATCTCTTCTTATCTTTCAGATATTTCAATTGATGAATACCATGACCTAGTATCAGAAAAATACCCTCCAAGATCAAGTCTCCCATGAACTCTTGTTGCAATATCTTTGAACTTCCAATAGATTCGAAATTCTGCTCCCCAATAATTGTTGTTGCTTCACTAGGAGACTTTGATCTCCCTCTAACAACCCTCCTCTTGACTTCGCTTGCCTTGACTTGAGTCCTAGGGCTAGTAAGATTCCCTAAGAGACCTTCGCTTTCCTTCCCTTCTCTCTTTCTTCCAAAATCGAATCTCAAAATATCCCAGCGCAAAAACCCTAACTTTGCACTTCCAGAAGAATAGAGAAAAACCCAAACACTTTGATTTCTTCAACCTTTTCTCCTTCACCCTTCCTTCTTCGACTTCCTTTTATTTTCCCTTCTTCATATAAGAGATGAGAGAGTGAGTGGTTCAAATGGAGGGCAAGTTCCTCTTATATATATGCTTCCTCAAGGGTGGACGTGACTCTTCATGTAGGTCGACTTGACAGCTCATTAGGGAAACTTGATCTTGGAGGTATTTTGCCATTTTCAAGCCAAAAATAATTTTTTCTTTACAATTTAAAATGTGCCCATAGGGTATTCTATATATGACAATGACTCTTATACATATCACAAACCCTAGAAGCACTCAATGGGTGCTTTACCTATAAAATAAAAGAACTTTATCATGAAACCCATGCTTCAATAATAATAATAATTTCTTTTTCATTTTATATTTACAAGAATACATTTCATACTAATGAATACCGAACCTAGTTACACATTTTTCAACTCTCCCTCTTAACTAGGGAGGTATTCATAAGAGATATATGGTTATTCTCAATTTGAAGAGATATCATAAGAAGAGTTGGATTGGTAACCCATTTGTCTAGCCTCATAATAACTAGCATTATCACATAACAACGCATTGAATAACAACTCTACCTCTCCACAAGATCATAGCACAATGTTGGCGAGCTCAATGATGTATAGACACCACCATCATTATCTCTCCAAGGTACATACCCCACTCGGGTGTTCACAGAGTATGACCTCCCATTAGACTATTCTTATCTTGGGTAACTAATCATCAAAGAATATCGGTCCATGACTACTCTTGTCTTGAATTCCCTACCACATTCTCAAAGAGTATCGAATGTCAAATGGTTACCCAGTCCTCCATTATTTCTTCCCAAGTGAAGACAAGAATTTCGTGTCTATCTCTCCCTCTCAATTAGGGAGGATAAATCCACCAAACCAAGCTTGTCCTTTAAGTGTACAAGCTTATTGTTTGGAAGTGATTTCGTCAATATGTTAGCTACCTGCTCATCAATGGAGATATATTGTAGCTACAACACACCATTTTGTACTAGCTCTCGAATATAATGATACTTGTTGTTGATATGCTTTGTCTTCCCATGAAACACTGGGTCGTCAGACAAACAAATACAACTAGTGTTATGACAAAGTATCATTGTAGGGTTCATCGGTTCTTCAAACAAGTCGAATAACAAATTCCTTAACCATACTTATTCCCTGCTTATTTCACATGCTCCAACATATTCAGCTTCAGCACTACTCAAAGCAACGGTGTCTTGCTTTCTGCTCATCCATGAGACCATGGAGGATCCTAAAATGAAACATCCTCCCATAGTGCTTCTTCCATTTGGTTCACTGCCTCCCCAATCAGAATTTGTATACCCAATTAATTGAACTATATTCATTCTACCATATTTCAGGCAATAATTTATGGTTCCTCGCAGATATCTCATAATATTTTTTGTTACTATCCAATGATCGTGCTTCAGCGCCACTTGGACTTGACTGAGTACGTTTACTGCAAAACATATGTCTGGTCAAGTATTCACCAAGTACATAAATGAGCCAATAAGTTTTCTGTACATGGAAGGATTTACAGGGCCTGATTCAGAACTCCTTAGTCTTTTCAAGTTTGTGATCATCGGAGTTGTCATAGATTTACAGGTCATCATGTCGAACTTCTTCAGTATCTTGATCACATACTTTCCTTGACCCAAATAGACTTCATTTGGTCCTTATAAGACTTCTAGTCCAAATGGTAATGCATCAACCCAAGATCCTTCATGTCAAATTATGATGCCAGCTGCTTCTTACATTCTTCAATTCTACCTTCTACACCTGTCAAGAGAAGATCATCTACATATAGAAGAATAATTACAGGTTCATTGTTTACAACCTCAATATAGAGGTTTAGGTCAACAGAACTTTTTGTGAAGCCTAATCTCTGAGGGTATGCATCCATTCTAGCATACCATGCCCTTGGTGCTTTCTTGAGGCCATATAATTCTTTCTTCAATATGCAAACATATTCCATCCTATCTTTGATTTCAAATCCCAAGGGTTGTTCCATATAGACTTCTCCATCAATAGTGCCATTCAGAAACACAATCTTGACATCCATTTGATGGATGTTCCATCCCATTGATGCTTCCAGAGAGACTAATGATCGAATCGTTGTATATCTTGCAGTTGGAGAAAATGTCTGTCATATTTGATGCCTTCAAGTTGAGAGAATCCTCTAGCCACAAATATTGCTTTTTACTTATCTATACTTCCATCAACTTCATGCTTGATCTCATAGATCCACTTGGAAGTAACCACAGATTTTCCTTCGGGTCTAGGTATGATATCCCATAATCCATTCTTCAGTATAGATTGATATTCTTCATTCATGGCATCCTTCCATTCCCAATATTCTATAGCCTCTTCAAAGGTGGATGGTTATGCTTCTATTAATTTTTTTCATGTATGCAACATGCCCAGAATATTTCTTGGGTCTCTCACTTTTTCTAAATGATCCTTGAGTTACCCCATGACATTCTACATCAAGTAGTGTGGACATCAACCAATTAGGTATTTTCCACGTTTCTGGAATGGCTACGGGTTGAACATGTTCACTAGGCCCTTCTTCCTCGTGGTGGGATCCTTCTCCTTCCTTGTCAACTTCTTCCTCAAATATTGGAATTTCTTCGTGATCAGAATCTATAGAAATTTCTTTTGACTTCTTGAATGTTATACTCTCATCAAATATGACATCACGACTAGCTTCAATGTGACGTCCATGTCTCATATAGATTCTATAGGCCTTTGATGAGTTACTATACCCAACAAAGGTCCCCTTTATACCGGAAGGATCCAACTTCTTACTTTTGTCCTTTAGTATATGAATATACACAAGACACCTAAAGATTCAAATATGATCTACAGATGCATTCTTCCCATTGAACACTTCTTCTAGAGTTTTGTTGTCTAGAGATCTGTGAGGACATCAATTATGAATGTAGACCGTTGTCTTGGTTGCTTCTCCCCATAGAAACTTAGGTAGATCTTGATCGTGTAACATTGTTTTTATAGTTTCTTCAATGGATCTATTATTTCTTTATGCAACTCCATTTTTTCGGGATTGTATGGGACTATCAGCTCCTTCTTAATCCCGGAATGGTATAATCTCTTTAGATGTATATTCTCCTCCATTATCAGATCTTAGTATCTTGATTCTTCTCTTTGTAAGGTTCTCCACTTAAGCTTTGAATTCTTGAAATTTTATAAATACTTTATCCTTGGTTTTCATTAGGTAAACCCATGTCTTTCTTGAATGATCATTTATGAATGTAACATAGTATATATGGCCTCCAAGTTATTTTGGAGTCATAGGGCCACATAGATCAGAGTGAATAAGATCCAAGATTTATTTTGACCGTGAAGCACTGCTTCCAAATGGTCTCTTGGTATTCTTACTCAATGCACATCCCTTGCATACACCTTCATTATCTTCCTTTAGATTTGGGATTCCATCTACCATGGAATTTAAAGTTGGAAGAATTTTGAAACGTAGATTACCAAACTTTTGATGCCAAAGTTCACATGGACTAATATCAGTGTGAACTAGGGCTTGGTTTACAGGATATTAATCTGTAAATCCTTCCTTATCATATACCAATAACTGTAGCTTGATCCATGCTTGAGTCCTTTCCCCAAACAACTACCTTTCCATCAACGAAGGCTACTCTATCACCTTTATCTTCTAAACTTGGAATAGAAAGTAATTTTTTGTGCAAACCTGGAACAAATAGAATGTTGTTGAGGTGGATATTGCTTTCATCTTTGAGTTTTATGGAAGTTGATCCAATTCCCCTCACCGAATAGCTTTTGTTGTCTCTGAGTTCCACATAGTAAGTGTATTTTCCTTTTGATAAGGTATTTAATCGGTTGGAGTGCCCATTCATGTGCCTTGATGCACCATTATCAATTAACCAGATGTCTTCTTTTTGGAATGTACCAGAGAGATTCGAAAAGAGACCTTCATCCTTCTCATTAATTGATGCCTTCTTTGAAGAAAATAATAGACTCCATTCTTCCTTGATACCTTTCTTGAGATGGCTTGTAATCTTCTTGATGAACTTCTTCATTGTAGACGAGATCTTCATGATGCCCTTAGAGAACCAAAGCTTTGATACCATGTTGAGAATTCAATAGGTCAATACATATGTTAATTATCTTAATTTGGTAACTATTTGTGTTATCTTTTTACTTATTAGCTTTGATCTTTATTATTTCAATGTGTAATACATCAAACAACTACCAAAACTGTAAGAATAGTGACACAGTAAATAGGTTGCAAACCAGAGCCAAAACCCATCCTCTTGAGGGGAAAACCTTATAATCTATTCTCATCTTTCTGATATTTCAATTGATGAATGCCATGACCTAGACTCAGAAAATACCCTCCAATATCAAGTCTCCCATGGTCTCCTACTGCAATATCTTCGACCTTCTAGTAGATCTGAAATTCTGCTCCCCAACAATTGTTGCAAATGTTGTTGCTTCACTTAGAGACTTCGATCTCCCTCTAACAACCCTCCTCTTGACTTCACTTGCCTTGACTTGAGTCCTAGGGCTAGTAAGATGCCCTAAGAGACCTTCACTTTCCTTCCCTTCACTCTTTCTTCCAAAATCGAACCTTGGAATATTCCAGCGCAAAAACCCTAACTTTGCACATCCAGAAGAATAGAAAAGACCCAAACACTTCGATTTATTCAACCTTTTCTCCTTTGACCTTCCTTCTTCGACTTCCTTTTATTCTACCTTCTTCACATAAGAGATGAGAGAATGAGTGATTCAAATGGAGGACGAGTTCCTCTTATATATAAGCTTCCTCAAGGGTGGACATGGCTCTTCATGTAGGTCGACTTGACAGCTCATCAGGGTGACTTGGTCTTGGAGGTATTTAGTGTTAGGTCCCTATACTACTAGTGTAACCCCTTATTGTTATTACTACAACCCCCTTATTGTATTATTGTGCCCATATAGTCCCCATGTAGTTATTATTATGCCCAATAGAAGCCCACTATTGTTATTGTTGTGCCCCTACAATATTATTGTTATGTAGACTCTTATTGTATTGGGACCCCTTAGACTCCTATATATAGAAATGAGGCCTTATCATTTGTATCATGAAAGAATTGTTCATTTATGTAAAGTAAAGTAGGTTTCCCCCTCAAAGAGGCTGATTTCTAAGGTGTTGATCTTTATTTTCTATCTTTTTGTGAGTTGGTTTCATAACATTTGGTATTAGAGCTCTCGATTCTAGGGTTTTGTTGCTCCAAATAGGTCACCGTGGAATTTTTGCCATAACTTTTTTTATGTGACGTTTAAGAAGCTAAAAAAAAAAAACCCATTTGAGCCAAAATCGTTCTGAACCTTCGGTACATATTTCAAATCTTTTCTCACTATATTTTCAAAGATATGATCTGAGGAAGTTAGGGTTTTTGCATACTCCCAAAATACATTCCAAACAGGTGACCTTGGGAAAATCGTCATAACTTTCTCTATGAGCATCAAATTGAAATTTCATAAGAAGTTGCAGAAAGAGGACGGGCTATAATTTTCTGTGTATATTTTTCAGATCCGAAGGTCAAAACAGTGACACGTGGCATGTCGTACAAGTTCGCTCTACTGAAAAATTATATAATCAGGTCATCTTGGGAGATTAGGCATAACTCTTCCTTGGAGAATCCAATTTTGATCAGACTGGTGGCATTGGAAATAGGACTCAAAGGGATATCGTAGGAAGCAATTTCAAACCGTGGAGATCTACAATTATAGAGATACAAAAGATTCAATATCGAGCTTCTACAAAGCGAAAAAAGGTGTGTAGTATTTTTAAAATTTTGTATAAGTTTGGGTTGAAAAATTAGGTTGAATTTCAAAGGGTATAGTAAAGCATAATTATCATTAATTGATGCCCCGAAGAAAGAAAATGGAAACACCTAGTAATCAACCGAAAATCTCTAACATGACTCATGAAGAAGAGGAAGAAATGCAACATGATATATAAAAATTACAAGACCAAGTGCAACAAATTTCACTCTCACAAAAGGTAACATAAGCTAAGATTGATGGTTTAAAGAAAGGCGTGGAAGCTAAGATAAATGGCGTGGAAGCTAATATGAATGGAGTGCAAGTTAAGATGGATGGCGTGGAAGCTAAGATGGATGGAATGGAAGCTAAGATGAATGGCATGGACACTAAGATGGAAGAATTGAAGATAGATTTTATTAAGTTGCTACAAGAACTTCTTACTAATGGTGAAAGGGTAGTAAAGGAAACTCGTGATGAGAACAAAAGAAATGTTAATCATGATTTCATAGACTCTAATGTTGGATTGAAGACCCACCATGTTCCAAAGATCGATATGAGGAAGTTTGATGGCAAGGATCCTGTAACATGGATACTACAGATGGAGCAATATTTCAATCTCCATAATGTGCAAAACACACAAAAGGTACGCAATGAAACTTTATATTTGGAACCAAATCAGTTTGTATGGTATCGATGGCTTTTCTCTCATAAATAAATTGTCACTGGGGCAATTTTTACGGAAGAAATAATAGCACAGTATGAGGATACAAAGAGCACACCTTCTTTAGCCAATTGATAAATCTCAAACAAAAGGGTTCAATGGCAGAGCAATTGAGGACTTCCAAAAATTGAATATAATGGAAATGATATTCCAGAGAAGCAAAGGATTGATGTCTTCATAGGGACTTTAAAGGATAACATTCAACATGAGGTTCGTCTTTGGGAACCTGATTCATTGGAGAAGGCATTCAAGTTGGCAAGAAATTGAAAGTGGAATTATGGAAACAAGGAATCATACCACTCGCAACTATAAATATGGAAGTGTTTTTTCTCCTAGCCTTCCACAACTTACAAGGTTTACACCACAACAATTGGAAGAAAAAAGGGCTTTGTTATAGCTGTGATAGAAAATACACTAAAGGTCATAAGTGTGCTGAGAAGAAATTATTTTACATAGATTATGAAGAGGAGGAAGAAAAGGATCAAGAAATGTCAAAAGAAGAGGATATACACCAGGAACCAAACCTAGAGAAAGAATAAATGAACCTAACCATATCTTGTAAAGCATTGGCAAGAATTACCACTCCTCAAACTCTCAAGATAGAAGGATATATGAAGAAGAAAAAGGTTCAAGAAGTGAAAGATCACATGGAGCATCAAGAAATGAATCGACCATAACTTGTAATGCAATGGAAAGAATTACCACTCCTCAAAATCTCAAGATAGAAGGACATATAAAGAAGAAAAAGGTTCAAGGAGTGAAAGATCACATCGAGCATCAACAACAAGTTCTCCAACGTTTAAAGGATAACCCCACTTTGGTGCAAAATCGAATGAAACAATAGGCAGATCAACATCGTAGTGAAAGAAGTTTTGATATAGGCGATTGGGTATTTTTACGAATACAACCATACAAACAAATGTCCCTCAAGCATGCTAAGAAGGATAATAAATTATCACCAAAGTACTATGGTCCTTACAAGGTGCTGCAAAAGATTGGTACTAAGGCATACAAATTGGAGCTTCCAGCATCTTCCTGAGTGCCCCAATTTCCCCATGTTTCAAGATTAAAGAAGTTTATGGGTGATAAGCTCTCAATTCAAACAATATTGTCAGAACTTGACGAGGAAGGAAAATTCATACTGGAACCTGAAGCATTCATGGAAACAAGAACCCAACAGCTATGAAATCGATCAATTTCCGAGTATCTCATCAAGTGGAAGAACTTACCCACCGAAGATTCCACATGGGAGGACGAGAATTTTATACAAAAGCATCCAAAACTACTCGAGCATTGAGGACAACACTTTTTGAAGGAGATGGGCATGTTAGGTCCCTATACTACTAGTGTAACCCCTTATTGTTATTAGTGCAACCCCCTTATTGTATTATTGTGCCCATATAGTCCCCATGTTGTTATTATTATGCCCCATAGAATCCCACTATTGTTATTTTTGTGCCCCTACAATATTATTTTTATGTAGGCTCTTATTGTATTGGGACCCCTTAGACTCCTATATATAGAAATGAGGTCTTGTCATTTGTATCATCCAAGAATTGTTCATTTGTGTAATGTAAAAGTGGTTGCCCCCTCAAAGAGGCTGATTTCTAAGGCATTGATCTTTTTTTTCTATCTTTTTGTGAGCTGGTTTCTTAACATTTAGACATTTTCAAGACAAAAATAATTTTTTCTTTACAATTTACAATGTGCCCATAAGATCTTCTATATATGACAATGACTCTTATACCTAGGGAAAACCCTCGAAGCAATCAATGGGTGCTTGATCTATAAAATAAAATAACTTGAGCATGAAACCCATGATTCAATAATAATAATAATTTCATTTTCATTTTATATTTACAAGAATACATTCCATAATAATGAAGATTGAACCTAGCTACATAATTTTCAACAGGTCGATTGGGATCGAGGTGTACCGTGTGTGCTAATGTAATCCTTGACTGTCTCTCCACCGCTCCTCGAACTAAATAATGAGATGGGGGCACATCTCCTCGATAAACATGTCAAAAAGTATATGTCTTCCACCTGTATTTTGAGCATATGTGCTCCAACTCTGAAAGCTTGCACCTAAACATCCCATGCTGGGATAAGATACTCTAACAGCTCCATTTGTTGCCTCATATCAGGAAGCCAGAATAATTTCAGAAGCCCGCAATTTCTTAATGCCTGGATAGTGGTTGAATCATTAGTTGCATTCATATCTTGTTTCGCATGTTCTCTTTTTCACCATATTAAAGCCATTTTGTTCCAGTAGAAACCTGAAACATCACAAGAAGGAATCTCATGCAAAAAAATGGGATAATTTTGAGAGAAATAGGGAAAACAAATTTGTGAATTGTGCCTAACGCACCCAGCTAAATGGAGACAGTGTGATACAGTGCCATGGACAGTGTCATTCTTGCCTCCCCAACGCACCTTTCGACACTGTTGGGGTGTGCTGGAGCTAGGGCGAAAAATTAAAGCCCTAGGACCCTCAAAAATGGAAAAAAATGCATGAAATGACAAAACGGAAGCATATAAATAAATATTTAAGGTGAGATCTCCTACCTGGAAGTGACGGTACTCAAAATGGTCCACCAGATTGGTCGCAATCAGCTGTAGAATATCGGGGGAAAAGCACTCAGACCTCACTCACCAAGAGGTAAAATGTAAAATGGTAAAGATGAACTACTTTTTGTTTATTTGTGTTCATTTTCATAATTATTTTATTAATATTTTAATATTTTGACCTAAATATGACTCAATTTTATCATGGATCAGGTATTTTTAATCTTTTGGTGGTATTTGAGTAGGTTAACAACTGTTTGATGAGTTTTATGGTGTTTGAATCGAAAGAGATCATTTTTTACCAAAGAGCACACTTTTATCACTTTTTAGGGCTCTGTAAACTTATGAAAAAGGAACCCCTTGAATCCTCTTTCGGCTCTTTTCAAACTCCCAAAACATGAAAAGATTGTTGAGTACTTGTCCTTTTGAACTCGTTAAAGTAAATGAAAAGATGTCTACTAAGTATAAGTTTAACCCTTTTCTGGAATAAGATAAAATATTTATGAAAAAGGAATACCTTAGTCGAATATGGCTAAGAGGTTCTTTAAGTATCATTTTTTGTCGTTTTGGACTCAATGGAGTATTTACGAAAATGAACCTTTAGAGTTTTTTTCGTCTTTTTTCCAAACTCTCTAAACATGAAAAAGATTTCGAGTTTCACCTTTTTTGGACTCATAAAAATATCAAACAACAATGGACTTTATGTTAACGGGAAAAGTGTCTATTCAGAACGACCCTATACCACTGAGGTGTGATAGTGACCTCAGAAACAAACAGGGAAAACTACTCTTGTATTCTCCTTTATGAACTATAAACGAAGAGGAATAGGATGAACCAACCTGTGTCTTGCGCTAGTCCTTTGATCCAATCTCTCTCCTCTTTGACAGCTTCCAGCTACCTGCTCCCTTACTTGCCCAGCTTCACCAAGTTTCTGTAAGATCACAGAAGAAAGAAACTACACAAAGACATGGATTTATGTTCATAAATAGCTTAGGATCATATTTAAGCTAAACATACAAATATAACAAACATCAATGATATACAAGCATGTAGGAGAAACTCAAATAGTTTTATTGATAAAACAAGAAGATCCAGGAGGAGTTACAACCGATGATTCCTGATCCAGCATCAACCTCCCAGCATAGAATCCCCTCTTCACCTCCAATAAAGCATAAATCACCCAATACTCTGATATCTATCTCAAAACCAACAGCAATTCTCTGCAATGTACAAAATTCCAGCCTCTGGATCTCTTGGTGAGGGATCCATATATAGATGTATGCAAAGAGGATGAGTCAACTCATGAATTGATTAGTGGCCTCTCTCTGTCAGTTCTTGCTTCCACTTGGAGACTGAGAGCCTCTTACTCATCACTGGTCGAATTCAGTGAGGCAAGTGTCATTGGAGAAGATTTTGGAAGCTTCCATTGTCTCTCCACCTCGTGGAATGACTCTGCCACTTGTCATTTCCCGCTCAACGCACCCTGGTAGTGCATTCAAGTGCGTTGCAACACACCTAGCTAGTGTATTTGGGTGCTTTGCAACGCAACTAGCTAGTGGAGCAGCTGAAATGATCCTGATTTGACTAGTTCTGAGTAGTTTCTGGTGGAGAACTTCTGGGAGAAGCTGTAATTTGTTGACCTTGTTTCTTTAGGAGCTGGAACAACACTTTTAGGGACTTAGGATCCCTTGGTTTATGGACATTTCATGCTTAGAGCTGTAAGGCACAAAAATGTCTATAACAGTTGCCCCTAAAGTATGAGGCCGTTTATCGGGTGAAATGCTTTATTAGGAGGATCCGAAGTTCTTTCAATGCTGGGAGGAGACCTGTAATAAGATACAATACAATACATTATCTTCATACTATTTTCATGATCTAGCTGAGGCGGGCATTCCCATGCTTAGCTTTATAAATTCATTTTCATGTACATAGGACAGACAATCGTCTGATGGTAGACTGATGATTCTGATGAAGTCATCATCCTTTTGGTAGGATGATTATCTGTGCTGCAATGTTGTACATTTCAATGTCTTTATTTTTCCTGAATATATATCACAGCCCGGATGGATGAAACTAGATCCGGGGTCTTCAATCTCGTCCGATCTTCACTCGAAGTACAAGTCGATCCATGTGAGAAATGTTTTGAAGTCGAACATGGAAAGACATCGCTTGATTACCAGTCAATGATGTAAATTGTTAACAAGCACAAGAGGAATCACCGATAATGATAATGACCCTCAAGGTACTGCAGTACAATTCACGTGGTGTGAATAAATGACTTGGCGTCGAACACCATGCAAAATCTTTCGGTTGAAGGTCATTGATGTATACCTGTCGCCGGAAGTGAGAAACTTGCCATTGAGGCATGCAAGCTTCAAAGTACTGAATGGGGTGTTCCTAGATCAACTTCTTGGATAATGAGCTGATGTCGACAAGAAGCGATCTGTCAAAGGAGGGCCTTAATGAATCCCACATCAATGACACGGAACGGAGCAAATGATTTGATGGAGGTGAAAACGATCTGGTGATATATGGTTCAGGGTGGCGGTCATGAAAGAATGAAGTATAATGTATGGTAGTGGATGGGACACGGGTGACTTCTCTGGATGACTTCTCTTGAACATGTCGGCGACACTTATGTGATGGATTGGTATCATTTACCCTAAATGTGGATGGTATGACCATGGTGATGTGACCGGTGGATGAAACAACCCAACCCGACTCAGGCACGGAGTGGAAGTGTCATGTTCAAGAGCGACTTGCTACCAATAAAGTTTCTTTGAGTTTTCTTCCCAATTTTTCCCCAGTCATTGCTGACCAGTACCTCTTTATTTTTGTCAAGCTTGAGGAGGTTAACATATGCTTGTTCTATAATTTGCCCTTCGGGCAAACCCATCGCTATGTTTTAACGAGCCTAGCGATAGTGAAACTCGTTCTCGCCTAAAGACAAGTTTGTCGCTATTAATCTTTTTAACGAGTCTAACGACAAAGATAACTCGGTCCTTTTCATTTTTAGAGAGTCTGAAAAGGTACGTAAAGGTAACTCCAAAATTCCTTTTTCGTCATCTAATCCCTTAAGTCCGAAAAAGTATAAAACAATACAGAAGGGATGAGTTTTCGATAGTTTTAACGAGCCGAATAAAACAAGCGCTCGATCTTTTTGTGCAATAATCCCTCAGGTCCAAAAAGATTAAAATCTAGAGGAGGGATAGCACTCCCGGTCGCTTTAACGAGCTGGAAGGCCAAAACTCGGCAATCTTTTCACATTTTACGAGTCAGTTGAAAAGAGCTTAAAGAAGACTCGTCTTTTGAGGAACGAGTGATAAAATGGGTAGCAGCTGATTCCAGGTAAGGTTTGGAATTTTCCAATCACGGCAGTGTCACAAGGATGGCTAGTGAAATCACTCTTCGCAGTTGTTCCTCAAAATGGGTAAACAATCAAATGGAGGTGAATGATCGACCAATGGAAAAGTGGAGGTGACAGTGCAAACACGACCAAGGCTTTAATGGCTGAAAATGCTTCATTCACGGTGGTTATTTACCGGGGGATAGTTCATTTTTTAACGAGCTTAAACGCGGGTGGAAACATTTTCTCGGTCTTATGTTTATTTTTTAACGAGCTTGAACTATGCGCTAAAACTGCTCCATTAATCCAGTCATATGATAAGAATGTCTCATATAAAAACCGGAAACTTTTAGATTTTTGCCCCACATCCTTTCTTAATGCAAGTTAGGAAACGACTAATCCAAAAAAACGGATAAATAATCGCTCTTTGCTTGCACGCCAAAAGGTTTGCATGCCCCCAGGTATAAAACAGAGTTTCAAAGTTACCCCTCAATTTGCAGACAAAACATTTGTTCCATCGGGAGAGGCCTACCTCTTACAGGTTACCCAAAGATTGTTCTATTCGCACAGCAAATAAAACACTTCTTCAGCGATGTCTACCGAGATAAACAAAGGTGAGCGACAATGCCCGCCAACTCACATAACTTTGACAAGAGAATCTTATTCTAGAATAACCCCTCTTCCAATCATGGACGGGGTACAAACTAGTCATATTCTCCCGCGGAAACCTACTCTATACCCGAAGTTTTCCTGCCGAACCAGACCAGGACGCATGCCCCCTGGGTTTCAGTCATATCCCTCTGAATTACTCGCGCTCATCGGGAGGACGGACTGGGGATTGAGACCTTTCTTGCGTGAAAAGACCATTTAGGGATGGTATATGACTATTTACTATGTGTGATCCGGGAAATGAAAGCTGGTCCACGAGCTTGACCACTCTTCCTTCGTGCGGAAAACACATTACTCTAAAGAGTGAGGAGACGATGGCTCCCATGCAATAAATATAGTCTCGCCCAAGGAGTAGGTTATAATCCAAGGGTCCTTGAACTACCATGACGTTCATTCGAACTGTCTTCCCCCTCAATGTTATGGGCACATCGGGAAGGATCCCTAAAGGTCGACTGGTTCCTTTATCAAAGCCTGTCAGATTTCTCATCTCAGGCAACAGCGATGGCGAACCAAGCGCTTTCCAAGCAATAGAGGAAAGGATACTCACAGAATCCCCCTCATCTATGATGGTACCAGCCATGACCATTCTATATATTTGAACGATAATTCAGAATGGTACACTTGCTGGTAGGCGGGGTCTGCCTAGTTGATTCCAATCGAAGGAGACAACTAGGTTTCTTGGAGGTGGGACCGAATAGACGGCCGGGTATGGCTCTAACGAACTTCCTTCCTGCAGTAAAGGAATGGGTGGATTGCCCCCATGTTCGTCAGAGTCTGTGTTGATGAAGAGAATTTGGATGGTGTCATCCTTGTTCTCTTTAGTGACTGTATCATCCGAAGATAAAACCTCTGAAGGCAAGACCGGGTCAACTGCCGCCTCGACCTTTTGACTTTCGTCTGGTATGGATTCAGTTGGTTTATCTTCAATGATAGGCGCTTCAGCCGACCACTTGCGCGGGCCAGCTGGGTTCTCAACTAGTGACAGACTCGGCAAGAGTTTTTTATATCCCGGAGGAAGTTGTAACGGTGAAACCGGACGATCATCCAAAACTCTTTTAGCCTCGTCTAAGAGGGGACAACGGTGGAGGGCATGGTCGCCTTCGCACAGTTTACAAGGAAATCTAGCTTTCCTTCTTTGTCCTGGGGCTTCACTTTCACTAGTTGACGATGTGCTTTCAACATGTTCTCCAGAGGTTGATGACACCAGATTGTGCAAACGAGGAGACCAGTCCCTTAGTATCTGGGGGATGCAAGGACAATCTCTGTGAAAGTGGTCTCCTCTGCAAATGACACATGGCGATTTAAGCATGGTTGGTGCTGTGTGTGGATTTTCGTTAGATGACACTCGTTTTCCCCCATTTGACTTTGGCTCCTTCTTCTTTTTCTCTTTCTTCTTCTTTTCCTTCTTCTCCTTAGGAACTTGGCTTTTAGCTTTACTAGTCCTGTCAAGCGAAGAGGAAGGAGGAGAGGAAGAATTAGAGGAAGTAGAAGGCTGGTGGGTAACTCTGGACTCGTCTAATTGTTGATTCGATTGTTCAGGAATAGTGGTGTTCTGAACGACATTGGTTGAGAAGAGCCATACTGGCAAGCCCATTGTCAGTCCTAGAAGCGACAATGTGGCCATATGGGGCGCACCAACATCTCCCCAAGAGGAGAAGGGACTAGGATTTCCACCAAGGGGAATTCCTTGGTTGGTAGGCTCCATTTTCTCAACCTAAAGATCAACGTAGGAAAAGGGGATGAATATTCTGTTTAAAATAAATTTTAACACGCTTTGACACAACTTTTTTTTTCAGTTTTAAAGAGTCGAGAAAAAACAAAAGATGACTCTAGTCTCCTTCGATTTTTAATGAGCCTGAAGTGACAAGTGCTCAGATGGACCTTTTCCGTTAAGGAGTCTGAAAAGGAACGAAAGGGACTGCTCTGGAGATCTAGGTAGAGGGAGTACCAAACCAATCGCAAAACTGCAGAATACTTTTTACGGTACGGCAGTCAATCTTCCCGAATGCTGTGTTCGGTGCATTGCGATCAGTAGGGTGGCCAACATGGCTTCCTATGGATAAAGGTTTCATGCCTATAGGGGTCTCCCAATATATACTCGACGGTACGTGGGAGCACAAGTCCATACTGGCACTTATCGTCTCAAAGTGGAGGAATCACCCAACCATCAATGAGGACAATAGTTACTAGGCTTTACAACGCCGGAATACGTCTCTAGCCTAGACCTCTAAATATTGTGCGTTAAGTTACAAAGCGTTGTTAAGTTCATTGAATTTATTTTAGGTTGATCTTTCTTATGAAGTTTTCCTTTTTGGTTCACCACGAGATGTAGATGTAATTCCTAAAATGCAATCTAAAGATGATAAGCAAGCTTTTATCTCTTTTCAGCAATGAAAATCCTAGCTACAAGGGGAAAAGAAAGACACAATCTTTTCTCAAAGAGCAAGGAGCACACTGTAAATGCACTTTTCCTAAATCAAGCCAAACAGACTGTCAATATGCAAATGCACATGTGCATGTATTTGTTTTTCACTTTCTTAATATTGATGCCTAAAAAGAAAGTTGTTGTACAAATTTGAATTCGTTTTCAAGTGAAAAACACAAACAAGCTTCTTTTCGAAATCAAAAGGTAGAGACGATTAAGACACTTTATGATTTTGAAATAAACACTTGTTTTGACACTAGAAATTCACAAATTCAAGCCAAAGGCAAAAGTAAAAGCATAATCAACTGTCAACAGCAAATAAACTTTCTCCTAAGATCAAAATCGACACTTACAACAGATCTAAATCAAAGGACGACAGTATGACTATTCTACTTTTGCAATGGGAAACTGTAAATGACGCAAAAAACACACAAAAACAAATACAGTTTCTTTTATACAACTGAGGCGGAATTAAGGCAAAGAAAAGGGGCTTTTAAACAGACACACACACTGATCACAGGCTGCAAAAATCAGAGGCAAAAACTAAAAAAATGAGCAAAGAACCTCAGCTGCATAGGGCTAAGCTGATCAATGCACCTGGTACACAGAGAAACTGGATTGCAACGCAAGTTGCCCTCTCGGGAACTGCGCTGAAATGCAGGAACTCTTCACAGCACCTGCACTGGGGTAGAAATGAGAATTCTATCCCGGTTCTGGGTCACGGTTTACAGTTTAATCTATGGTTTTTGGCCAAGTAAAAGCAATCAGTAATGCACAATCAGAGGGTTGATTTAAAAGAGGTTTAAGAGCTATCACAAAGGGTAATCAGATCATTTGTGAATCAGTTGTTCAAATCATAAACAGATCCAGTGAATGGATTGAAGCAGCAGATGTCTACTTTGCATTTGTTAATTGCAAATGCAGTTTGATTCGCTACTTCTAAGTTTATGAAACAAACAACAAGAGAAACACAAACAAACTAACTAGACACGCTCCCCAGCGGAGTCGCCATTTTGTTAACGGGAAAAGTGTCTATTCAGAACGACCCTATCCCACTGAGGTGTGATTGTGACCTCAGAAACAAACAGGGAAAACTACTCTTGTATTCTCCTTTATGAACTATAAACGAAGAGGAATAGGATGAACCAACCTGTGTCTTGCGTTAGTCCTTTGATCCAATCTCTCTCCTCTTTGACAGCTTCCAGCTACCTACTCCCTTACTTGCCCAGCTTCACCAAGTTTCTGTAAGATCACAGAAGAAAGAAACTACACAAAGACATGGATTTATGTTCATAAATAGCTTAGGATCAGATTTAAGATAAACATACAAATATAACAAACATCAATGATATACAAGCATGTAGGAGAAACTCAAATAGTTTTATTGATAAAACAAGAAGATCCAGGAGGAGTTACAACCGATGATTCTTGATCCAGCATCAACCTCCCAGCATAGAATCCCCTCTTCACCTCTAACACATAAATCACCCAATACTCTGATATCTATCTCAAAACCAACAGCAATTCTCTGCAATGTACAAAATTCCAGCCTCTGGATCTCTTGGTGAGGGATCCATATATAGATGTATGCAAAGAGGATGAGTCAACTCATGAATTGATTAGTGGCCTCTCTCTGTCTGTTCTTGCTTCCACTTGGAGACTGAGAGCCTCTTACTCATCACTGGTCGAATTCAGTGAGGCAAGTGTCATTGGAGAAGATTCTGGAAGCTTCCATTGTCTCTCCACCTCGTGGAATGACTCTGCCACTTGTCATTTCCCGCTCAACGCACCCTGGTAGTGCATTCAAGTGCGTTGCAACGCACCTAGCTAGTGTATTTGGGTGCTTTGCAACGCAGCTAGCTAGTGGAGCAGCTGAAATGATCCTGATTTGACTAGTTCTGAGTAGTTTCTGGTGGAGAACTTCTCGGAGAAGCTGTAATTTGTTGACCTTGTTTCTTTAGGAGCTAGAACAACACTTTTAGGGACTTAGGATCCCTTGGTTTATGGAGATTTCATGCTTAGAGCTGTAAGGCACAAAAATGTCTATAACACTTTGGTATAGGCCATTTTGTCACATCCGATCAATAGGCCTCCCAATGGGATCAATCAACATCATATTCCCCCTTGTCATCATCATTGCACAAATACCTAAGCATGTACCCTTCATTCCCCATAGTTTCTACCATAAACTTCATCATTTGAGCCAGTTTTAGGACCAACGCACCCCGGCCTCTTGCTGGACAACGTTCACCTATAGGTTTCTCCATTGTGGCCTACATTGATCACCTACATGTTGCTCCCCTTTGCACCTGGGTTGGTTCCAGAAATTTAGGAAAAAGAGAGAAATTTTGAAAGCCTCCTATTCCAAAAGTTTCCAGAATCTGTTACAACCATTTACCTCAGATAAATCATTTGGATCTTATCCTACCCTGCTTTGGAGTTTCCATCCCTTATCTTTTGATCCCATCCTCCCATAATAAGTGGATCTAAAACCTTAAATTGGCAATTGGATAAGAACTCCCAACTTACCCCACTCCTCTATATATTTATAGCCTTCCATATGAAAGAGGTTGACTTTTGGAGAGTAATGTTACCATCATGCTATTGCGATGAGAGGTTTCATTTCATGCATTTAGGGTGATTGGAGGCGCACACTGTGATAAGGAAAGGATAAGTCAACCTTGGAGGAGCTCTTCTATAAGATCAACACCTATTTATGGTTGTAAACTCCTTCCATTTATATTAATGCAAAGAATTCTATGTTTTCCTACATGTGATGTTATTTCATATATTTCAATACCAAGCTGATCTATTGAATAAAGTATTTAGATGATACTGCATAGATCTCATAGTTTATTGGCTTGTGTCACGTGACTGTGCAGGTTCTAATTTTGGAAATCAGAGTTGGAATTGGAGCATTCAAGCTAAAGAATGAGTGAATAATGTGACAGACTCTAGGTAGGCTTCATACCGTCATCTATTTAATTTAAGGAAAGCATTGTATTCCTTGTCTTTTTGTTGTTCTAGGTTTGCCACCAAACCTAGGGGAGATACTTTTGTCCACAATCGTAAATCTCATATAACAAATTGGTGACCATACTAGGGAACGATGTATTCCCTTGGTGGTCCATTTGTCCATTGTGTTTGATTACCTCCTTAATAGATGTTTGTTGCTTTACCCAACCAAGAACATAGCTAGGAAGTCATTTCATTGAGTCTCTTTTGAAAAAAAATTGTCGAAATCCTCTATTCCTGAACCAGCGCACTCCCAGTGCCTATGATAGAGAATTGCAGCTCATCTGGGCCCACTCTATACCTATGTTGCAAAGCATTGGTGCCTCTTTTGCAGACATGTCTTATCAACTTAGGGAAAGAAATTCTCAAACCCTAGAAGGGATGCAAAGAGATGTTGTGAGTGTAGAGGCCAACCTCCAAGCTAAAAGAGAAGGGATGAGGACTGAAAAGAGAGTGGCTTTTACAGAAGAAGCATCCACTTTTGCAGCAGAAGCCAAGATTGATTCTCTAGTTAAGGACTATGGAAAGAATGATGGAAAGGATAAATACCAACGAAAACACACTTGCTCAACAAAACCGAAATCCAAATCCTAGAATAAATCCTCAACAGAACAGACAAAGAGGCCTAGACCAAAAAATTAGGCCTCCATTTCAAGAAAATTATGTAAAGGAAGGCAGGGAGGTGATAGAAGAAGTGGAGGAAAATCAGATAAATTTGATGGGAACTAATGAAGATGATTCTATTTTTCTTGCACAGGAAGAACAAGAATTATTTTTAATGACTCAAACGGAACTGGAATCTGAAGAATCTGGAGATTATAAACATGGTTTTGAAAATTCTATATTAGAATTCCACAGACAATATAATATCAAGAGCAAGAAAAACAATGATAACTCCAAAAAAAAGATCTAAACAATTATGGAAAGAAAACTTTAGAATCTAATCCTACGAAAACAGCTGAAAGCTTAAAGAGAAATTTAAACAATGCAAAAAAGAGAAATGCAGAAAATATTATCAAGAAAATGATTGATGTCTCAACAAAATCTATCCAAACTGAAATGCCCACTACAAGTAAACAAGCTGAACTAATAACAAGGACCATAGCTGATAAAACAAATTTTCAAACTTGCTAAAAAGTCAAGCACCCTTCAGTATTGAGAATGAAATTGCAAAACTTAAGATTTCTATCCCCCTTACTGAATTGGTGAATAAGAATGTTTATAGGTCTCAAGTTTTAAAGGCACTCAATGTAGGAGAAAACACAGATACAGTGAATTTAAGTGATGACTAGCCTGAACTCTTGTTTGGACCAGAGGTGGATGGCAAGCCTCAAGAAGGAGGTGTTCCTCCATTTTATGTCAGTCTCAATATTCATGATAAGATCCTACATAATGCCATGTTAGACTCAAGTGCATCACATAATCTCATGCCAAAAATTGTTATGGAGAAACTTGGATTAGAAATCACTAGACCATATAAAGATATGTATTCTTTTGACTCCAGCAAGGTTAGATGTCTAGGTCTAATTAAGGACCTTTGTGTCACACTAGCCTAGATACCAGCCAAAATTTTACTGATGGACATTGTAGTAGTAGATATCCCTCCTAAGTATGGCATGTTGTTATCATGGTCTTGGGGGGCTAAGTTGCAGGGAACACTTCAAATGGATATGACATATGCCACAATACCAGTATTTGGTCAATCAAGGAGATTATATAGAGAAACACTAATGAATTACATGGTGAATAGTCAAGAAAGGTCAGACAATTATCCCCTCTACTCAGTCCACACGGATCTTGATTCCTTCATTTTGTATAATGACAATACTAGAGACATAGATACTCAGGTAAAATAGGCAAAAAATAAATTTGATGAAAAACATAACACTCAAGTACCCATTATGCAGCAAAAATCTGAAACGGAACCTCTGTGGAATATGACATTTGATGGCTCATGTGGTAAAACAGGACCAAGGGTAGGAATCTGGTTATATAATCCGACAACTAATCAAGCTCAAGGCTACTCCTATAAACTGAATTTTCTATGTACAAAAAATATAGCAGAGTATGAGGCATTATTATTAGGCTTAAATTTGCTTAAAAAGATAGGTGCCAAAAGGATTTCTATCGAGGGAGACTCTGAGCTTATCATTAGACAAATCAAAGGACAATACTCGGCTAAACACCCCAGATTAAGAGAATATCGAAATGATGTTATTGATTTCCTCAAAACATTTGAAGAGTATGATCTTGTTGTTATCCCTAGGCTCCAGAACGCTTTGGCCAATGGACTAGCTTTTTCAACCAACACTTGCAAATGACCTCATCCAAACAAAAAATACACAGTTGAAGTAAAGCATCGCCCTGTAGTGCTTGATAACATGAGATACTGGCAAGTTTTTGGGAATGACAAACAAATTGAAATTTTCTTACAATCAAAAGATGAATTTGAAGACTGCAGCATAGATTTGGAAAGTGAAATAGACAATCAAACTAATGTAGATACTAATTTAGAACAAATTGTTGTCTATGAGGAGAAATTTCCTGTGAATAAAATTGTACAAAAAACTGAAATACATAAGGATCTAGAAAAAGAAGAATTTAAAGTACTGCAACTTAAAGATAATGTTCTCCCTAGAGGACTTGCTCCTTTAGAAGAACTATTTGATTTTAATGATGTTGCTAGAAAACCAAAAATAGAACCTACAGGGACAAACATAGAAGAATGCAATATAGGTAGTGAATTGAACCCCAAAATCATAAAACTGTCAAAATCACTACCCCTCATGGCTAAAAGAAAATATATAGCTCTATTCCAAGAATTCATAGATGTGTTTGCCTGGAGTTATGAAGATTTGAAATCTTATGATACTAGCATTATACAACACAAAATTCCACTCAAAGAAGATCAAAAGCCATTCAAACAGAAGCTACGCAGGATAAACCCTGTTTTAATGCCTTTGGTTGAAAAGGAAATCAAGAAGATGTATGATGCTAAGATCATAGTCCCAATAAGGTATTCTAAATGGGTATCCAACATAGTGCCTACAAGAAAGAAGAGTGGTGAAATAAGACTGTGCATTGACTTTAGAAATTTAAACTATCCCTTACCAAAGATGGATCATATATTGTAAAGGGTAGTGGGTTCTAGTAGGATTTCCTTGTTAGATGGTTTCTCCTGGTACAATCAAGTCTTAGGACATCCTAATGATCAAGATAAAATTGCTTTCACTACCCCTTAGGTAACTTTCATGTATGTTAAAATGCCTTTTGGATTAATGAACGCACATGCCACTTTTCAGAGAGTAATGGACATTTCTTCCATAGAAGAGATTGGATATTTCGTTGTAACTTATTTTGATGACATCACAGTATTTTAAAAAACTAACGAAGAACACTTAGTGCATCTAAGAAAGGTATTTGAAAAGTGCAGAAAGTTTGGTATTTCACTTAATCCTAAGAAATCATTGTTTGGCCTTGAAGAAGGAAAGCTTTTAGGCCATATCATATCCAAAGATGGAATTAGGATTGACCCTAGTAGGATTGAAGGCATCCAAAAAACCAGTCATCCAAGAAACATGAAAGAACTTCAGTCTTTTATTGGGAAAATAAATTTTTTGAGAAGATTTATACCAAATCTGGTTGAACTACTCAGGAATATAATAAACATGCTTAAAAAGGATACATAAATCAAATGGAATGTGGAAGCTAAGAAATCTTTTGACTTAGTTAAACACGCATCAACACAAGCCCCAGTTTTAATCAGCCCAAATTTCACCAAGGATTTCATGATATTTTCTTTTGCATCTGAACATACTATTGTTGTTGTGTTATTATAGAAAACCAATGATGGACATGAACATCCAATAGCATTCTTTAGAAAAGCTCTGAGAGATGCTTCTTTGAAGTACAATATCATGGAAAAACAAGCATTTTCTTTAGTCAAAGCAATCAAAGATTTCAGGGTTTATGTTTTACATTCTCATATCATTGCTTATGTGCCCAATGTAGTGGTAAAAGACATTCTCACTCAAAATGGACCAGATGGGAAGAAAGGCAAATGGATAGTTGTGATATTGGAATATGATATAGAAATCAAGCCCACCAAGTTAATAAAAGGACAAGGATTAGCCAAATTAATGGCTGAATCAAATTTTAATTCTTTAGACATCAACATTGTGTTTGATTTGGATGATCTTGAGGAACTGGCAACTCCACCGATAGATGAGACATATTTAAATTCTCCTTGGTATGCAGACCTTTTATATGTTCTTTTCAATTTAAATGCTCCTCCTAGATTATCCAAAACAAAAGCTAGATTTCTCAAATTAAAAGTTGTCAAATTTTGTATTGTTGATGGTATATTGTATTGGAAAGATGTTGGAGGTGTTTTACTCAGATTTTTGTTAAAGGATGATGATGAAAAAGTTATGCAGGAATTCCATGAAGGTGACTGTGGAGGCCATCTTTATCGAAAGGCAACTACAAATAAAATCCTTAGAGCTGGTTATTATTGGCCTACATTATTCCTAGACATCCATAAGATGGTAACTGCTTGCCACAAATGCCAACTTTTTGAAGGAAAGAGAAAATTGTTATACATGCGTTTGAACCCATCTCTATTGAAAGCCCTTTCCAGCAATGGGACTGGATTTCATTGGTGAAATTCATCCTCCATCCTCTGCCCAACATAAATGGATCCTCACTGCCACTGATTATTTTACCAAATGGATAGAAGCCATTCCTTCAAGAGCTTCTACTGACTCTGTGATAATAAAGTTCCTAGAAACCAATATCCTTTCTAGATTTGGTTGTCCTAGGAAACTGATCACTGATCACACTGCAGCGTTTAAGTCAAAAAAGATGGTGGATTTTTGCCACAAATATCATATCTCCTTGGGACATTCAACAGCTTATTACCCTCAAGGCAATGGGTTAGTTGAATCTTCTAAAAAAAGTTTGGTGAACATTATTAAGAAGATATTGGAGGACAATAAGAAGTCATGGTAGAAAAAATTGGTCTATGCATTATGGGCTGATAGATTGACTACAAAGAAATCAATTAGCATGTCCCCATTTCAGTTGGTTTATGGTATAGATGTAGTATTTCCTACTTCCATGGGAGTACCAGTTATGAAGATCATCGAGGAGATACAAAGTGAACCTAATGATATCCAAAGGAGGATATATCAGACCATTCAATTACAACAATCCAAAGAAGAAGTTTACAACAGAACTCAGGTTATCCAAGAAAATATAAAGAAATTTTTTGACAAAAGAACCAAGGCTGATGATTTCAACATGGGGGACAAAGTGTTAAAGTGGGACTCAAGAAGAGAAGACAAAGGAAAACATGGTAAATTTGAGAATCTTTGGAAAGGTCCATATATCATTTCAGCTTTCAGAGGAAATAATGCATTTTTTCTTAAAGAATTGGATGGAACAGAATTATCAGGAGGTCCTATCAATGGCAGGATGTTGAAACATTATTTCTCATAAGCACAGAAATTTCCTCACTCCATTGTAAATATCACAAGTTTCAGGTTTTTTTTATTAGTTTATTTGATAAAAGAAATCAGATTGAAGACAAAATAGATTTGAAAGACTCAAGGCTACTGGTCATGTGTTCTTGACACTTCAAGATGAGAAGTGCCATCCCCAGCTGGATCCACTATCTATAATTTATAGGATCTCAAGGTGATTCAGCATTTCACAATTTGTAGGTTTCAAATTATTCATAGATTTCAATTTTCAATTGATTTCATGAAAAAAAGAGGAAAAAGAAATGAAAAGAGGGCATATATATATAAAAAAAAAAAAAAAAAAAAAAGTGCCCCAATGATTGTTCAAATCATACCGTTTAAGCATGATTGAAAAACTTTCAGTTTATGTTGATAGGTTAGAAAATAAAGAGTTGGCAAACAGTTAAATCTTAGAAAAACAGTAGCTAGGTAGGAATGGAATTTGGTCCAACTATTTAATCTGGACCAAAGAGGAGAAATAAGTGATAGAGTAGGTTAGATCTTAAAAGAAAAGAGATGAAAAATAAAAAAGAACAAAAACGATGAAAGAAAAAAAAATGCTAGGATAGAGAATAAGGGTAGGTAGAATCAGAGAATAAGGAAGGGGTATCATAGGACCTTCTTAAAAATGGGAAGATATTTCCTAAGGTTCGAAGAAAATTCGATCTTTCTAAGGTCGGATAGTAGGATTTATAAGGAAAAGGGGCTTATGGCACTTTAATAATCATCCCCCCCTCTTAACCTTATTCATTTACCCTTTCATATTCCTATGGTCCGCCCCCACTCATAACCCGACCCCACCACGCACTCACCCATCACGTCATCGTTAACCTACCCACCATATTTCCCCTCATCTCCACTCACTCCGCCCGATCGAATGGCCCACGTCTCTTTTCAACCCCCCCTCACCGTCCGAAATTTAATCCAGGGTGGGGGGGGGGGGGGGGGGGGTCCTAAGTCAGTGTTTCCGCTCCCCTACGTGGCATGCTCTTGTGAGTTCGCACCCCCCCCCATACTGCCTACCGCTCTGCAGGTCCCCCCGAAAAGTTGAATCTGGTATTGGCTAAACCACACACCCAAGCGATCGTTGAACACTTGACACCTCACCGTGCCAACCTATCCCATCCGTCCAATCATCCCCATTCCCGTCGTTGAGCCATAGATGAAGGTTAGGTCGTTAGCCAACGGACCTGTGCCAAATTAAGCTAATCCAACAACCTGATTTCAAATCATAAAACCACCAAATTGCGCCAAGTTTAACATTCAAATGTTATCATTCACTTGCAGGTGCCTCCTTCCACTCCATTCATCTATTGCAAAGAATGCTAAGTAGAGCAAGAGAACAACAACACAGTCCAGCATTATTTTCAAGCAGTGATCCTCAATTCAAGCAGTGATCATCGATTCCTATTCTTGAATCCAATTTCTTTTCAAATCCATTTCTTTCTCCCTCACTAAAAATCCCACTTCTTTCATCCTTTTCTGTTACAGAGTAGACAACAATGGCACCTAAGCAGAAAGAACCAGAAATCTTCAACCCAATGGTGCACCCACCACTGGATTTAGATCATTTACCATTGGCTAACATGGATTTCAAGATCCATGAAACCCTCTCAGAATTTGATCTGTTTAATGTATATTGCTGGTGGGAGGACAAATTCATGGAGGAAATGGATGACATAGGCCTGTGGGACACCAACCTACCTTTCTATATCTTCCCTAAAACACAAAGTTGTCTAGAACTGATCAAGAAGTGCCATTCATGTTACAACCCACAGCAAAGGGCAGTGATGGCCCCAACAGGACATATTTTATTCACAATTGATGCTCAATCAATCATGCAGATGATGCAGGCCCCAGTTATTGAAGGAGTTGTTCCTTTTTCACATGAAGTTTTGATTGAAATATACCAAAAACTTGATTTCTCCAAAAGAGCTAAAACATTAGAGCTTTTCATGGCCGAGAACACACCTATGCGAGGAAAAACCCCTCCTTATTCCTTCTCTGTTTTCCCTGACAGAACCAGACATATTACCTCAGTCCTCTCCCACCTACTTGGCTATTATTTTGATCAATGGCTTGATGAAGCTATTATAGCTTTTTTATCTATCCTCTCCACTAAATCCAAGCCCTCAATCATTTTCAATTTCAGCCAATTTCTAGCAGATGTAATTCATGAACAACTTGTCAACTTTTTCACAGAAGAAGTTTTTCATTATTCCTCAATATTGGTTTACATGTTTCTATATTTTTAGGCAAACATGTTTCAGTTTTCATTGATCAAAATGAATGATGAAGGGGAGCCTCAATCAGTGATATTTTGGACAACCTTGGTTATGAAATATCAAAAAGATTTCAGTTACAAGACATTTGTGGAAATGTTTGTACACCCAACAATGAGCCTCCTCAATGGAACTATAGAACCAAGGATAAGTGAAGACATAAAAAGAATTATGCAGTTGTCTGATCAAGCCAGAACTAGTGATTGGTACTTGTACCAAAACTACACTAAGATAAGAGTGTATGGCTGTGAATTGGCCCCTTACAAGCTGCTAAAGTTCCTCCTCATGAGGATCTTTGCATTAGAATATATTAGACATATGATTAGTGCAAATGAGATGCATTTTGTGGCAGCCAAGAAGAAATCCCAATTTAGGATCAAGTTCCAAATTGGTCCTTTCATTTTCAATAACAAAGCTGCAGGAGAGGAGGCAGATAGAAGACTAAGAGAGATGAATTTCACCCATAGCTTCACATGGTCTTATG
Organism: Pinus tabuliformis; assembly: GCA_031772625.1. NCBI lineage: Eukaryota > Viridiplantae > Streptophyta > Pinopsida > Pinales > Pinaceae > Pinus > Pinus tabuliformis. Next base: position 310,999,519 of record CM062806.1, on the reverse strand, counting down.
ACCCTTGGGGTATTATTTCTAAGAAGAGGGTGGAAAATAAATCCACGGCCTACATCCACACTCAAAGACCTGAAATCGAAAAATACATGAATCAAACAGAGTGGGTGCCAGATACATTACAGGAGGCCGAGGAGCAGGTAATCTCCTCATCCAGTGCACAAACCCCAAGGCCACAGGAGAAACAAACTACTGAAGAAAGGTCTGAAAAAATAAAAAGTAGCACAAATGGCCACATCCACAATGGAGACCCTTCCTCTAACAACTCTCCCCATAACTACTACAGTAGATACAACAACAGGAGCAGCAAGCAATACAGAACAGTTGGAAAAATCCATGGAGGGTATGAATCTGCAAAATGAAGAAATTAAAAGGTTGGAATCCCAAGTTAGTGTATTACAAGATCAGATTAAAAGGGTTGAAGATAACCACTTGGTAGAGATGCAGAGAGCAAAGGCATTGATTGAGAGGCTTCAGAAGTCAGAAAAAGAATCCTCCATTGGGAATACTCTAGGGAGGGTTAAGGAAATCATTTGGCACAATATCATAGATTGGATGAATGAAATTTGGCCTAGCATCCAAATTATTTTTTAGCAGAAAGAGTTGCTAGAGAAAGCCAAAGAATCCATTTCAGCCACCGACACAGAGTTGGGAGATATGCCAGAGACAACAAACAGAATTATCAAGTTCCTAAATGCAAGGAACAAATATGAGCTGGAAGACTTGGGAGTGGCAGACAGAACAGAGACCATACTACAAGTCAAGAAGGTGCTGACAAAGAAGAATTTAAATGTGCAGCTGAAGGAAAAGTGCCAAGTTTTAGAGTTGACAGTAAACAAGTTTTTTAACAAAATGCAACCTCTGCACCAAAAGGGTCTTCCCTCTCTGTTTGTTATAAATGACAAACTCATGGACAGAGGGGATTATGTCAAAAAGCTTCAAGGTATAGCTATAGATGCTGCAAATCTATCAAACATCAAAGGTAACATAAGAAGGAAAGATTTACTAGAAGTAATCAGCAATCAGATTTACATTCAACATGAGCTGAAGCATGTATTTTTGGTCAAGCCTTCATTTGCCAAATACATTGATGTTGATGAGGTGTATCGAAGATTAATCAAAATCAAGATCCCTGAAGGGGAAGAGTGGAGTGACTTATGTGACTACCAGGAAGAACGAGACAAGGATGACTAGAGTAGTCATACAGGTTTGAGTCAGCACCAGCCATGTCAGCAAAACCACTCCAGTCTAACTAGCACTTCAGGCAACAGTATTCCAGAAATGAAGGGACACCTATCCCAATCCTCTCAACGTGGCTACTCCTTAGTTACATTAGTCAATTTTTCCTTCATTGTAATAAATAATAGATTGCCAAGTGTACAAGGCAAATCGTTGTAGTTTTTCTTTAAATACTCCATGCATTGGGAGTATTAGGGTTGGACCCTAGTCATCTGAACTATTTTTCTATTTGGAGCATTGTAATTTTAAGTTGGAGCATCAATAAAAGGACAGTTTACAGGATACTTGATTTGTTTGGACCTGGTGATGTTTTTCTCTTGGTGTTTAATGTATTTCTATTTACTCATCCATGCATTTTCACTTCTCATTGTAAAATTGAAACTATAGTTTAAGATATGTTGTTGGAGCACCTTACTACTATCCGTATTTACAATCTTTGTGTTTTATTCTGAAGTATGATTACAAAATACTTAAATGCTTTGTAATCCTAACTAATATTATTGTCTGTCATTCCATTTATCATTCTGCTTTAAAAGATCTAGTGAGGACAGTTAGCTTGCCCTATAAACGCTCTGTAAAATTGATGTTACCACCCAGCCTGTGACTCCATAGCCCAATGGAAAATATTGAGAAAATGACCTTTTCCCCAACCAAATGAACAAACAAACAAACAAATCTTTTATTCTTAATATCTAGCCTAAAACATTATAGCAATAAAAACAAAGTTAAATCATAATTACATAGAGAGAGCCCTCTGTGAGTCCAGGAAGGCTAGGTCCTAGACTCATAAGTGGTTTTATGTATCTTTCGTGACTTTTGTCTTGCCAATCTTCAAAATCACAGAATGATAACAGATTGAAGCATACAATTAGCCATTTCTTTTAAGGTGCGATTCTTCCTTTCAGCTACACCATTTTGTTGTGGAGTATATGGAACAATATGTTGCATTTGAATTCCATGCTCAGTGCAAAAGTTGATGAATTTGTTGTTAACATATTCTCCGCCATTATCAAATCTTAGCTTAAGAATTTGATGTCCATATTGTTTCTCAACAAAGGCCTTAAAGGCCAAGAACATGTTAAATACTTCACTCTTGAGTTTTAAGAAGTATATCCAAGTGCGTCTGGAGAAATCATCATTTAAAGTTAATAAATACTTGTATCCAAAGAATGAAACAACCGAAAGTAGACCACATAAATCACTATGCACAAGCTGTAAAGGGGCTGAGGCGTGCCAAGAGGCACCTTTTTCAAAACTATCCCGATGATGTTTTCTGAGTACACATCCGGAACAGACACCATCTCTGCAAGATACCATAGGAAGACCTGTCACCATATTTTCTTTACATAGATTTTGAAGGGAGTGATAGTTTAAGTGACTAAATCGCTCATGCCAAATTTTGCTCACTCATCATTATAAGCAACAAATACCGATGGAAGTGTTGATGACCCAAGGTTGTTAAACTTATACAACCTTGTAGAATCATCAACAATGCCAGTAGCTAAAATCTGTCTAGGATCTCTTAGTTCCTTAATTACAGCATCGTGGGGTGAAAATTCAATAGTTTTACCTTCACCTGAATGAGTTATCTAATATACAGATAGAAGGTTGCAGGATAAGGTTGGAACACATAGTACATCATTAAATTCACTATTGTTTAGATGAATAGTTCCAGTCCCTACAACACTAAGAGATCTATCATCACCAACATATATATTTTTGGCGTTACAATCATTTAAAGAAGAAAACATGGCTTTGTTTTTGGCCATGTGATAAGAAGCTTCAAAATCAAGGAGCCACTCATGAGAATGAGAAGAGGAAGATACATTTAGTGCATAACCAGACCGAGATGTTTGACAACCACATGCAGAAAGTGTTATTCCTAAAGATGAAATTGAAGATGAAGAGTACTCCAAATGGATGTTATGCTTCTTCATTGTTGCTTCCAAAGCTTCCATCTTCTTAAAGCATTTGGATTCGAAGTGGCCATCTCGATTACAAAAGTTGCAATGTCTATTGGTCATTCTCCCTTTACTTTTATTTGCCTTATCATTTTGTTGAATTGATTTTTCATTTTGAGAATGAAATTGCTTAGGACCTTTGTTTGTTGTAGGACCATTCCTTTTAGGATACTACTTCTTAGGATTCTTTGAATTTGGTTGTTGTTGGGCAGTTAAGGCTTTATTCGAAGAGTTTCGAAGATTAAAAAGACCAAGATGTAAGGGTTTTTTTTGTTCTCTTATTAAAGAATCACAAAAGGCATCAAAAGAGGGGTACTTGTAGTCTTGTCCTTGAGAAATAAATGTTTATCTAGTAGAATGGAAGGTGGAAACAAACAAAGAGTAGGCTAGTCCTAGCTTAGTAAGAATGAAATAGATAAGGCTACCAACTTCTTTCTTAACCTTAACACCTTCCAAGAGAAGTCTAAGGGTCTTGAACTTGGAAAAAAAATCTTCAATGGGAGAAAAATTATTCGGGTCCAATGTAACCAACTCATTTTCGAGTTGATGGGCTCTAATTTCATTTTTAATTCCAAAAACTTTACTGAATTGTTTCATTGCTTCATTAGGGGTATCAAGTTCTGCAATATGGAATCTAAGGTGTGGATAACTAGACATCCCTATCAACCCACATGCTTGATCTTGTCTATTTTCCCATTAGGCTGCCTTATCTTCATCTTTAGGTTTAGTTTCTTGGCTTGAGGCTATTCTGTAAAGATCTTTACTTCTATGTAAATCCACAATATATGACCACCATTGGAAGTAGTTGGTGCTGTCAAGAATAACTTGGCATGGACTTTCCATTTTAACATAAGCTGAAGCTGTTGATGCTGAAACTAAGTGTTCCAGTGGAAATATCTCGAAAAATTAGGCCAATTAAAAAAAAATGGCTTCCGGATGAAGAAATTATGGATTTTTTTAAGAAAAGTTGTTGAAGATGTCGACGAAGTGCATGAATGTGAAAAAGTGAATGATAATGTTATATCTTTTAAAAAAATTCCCCCGCCCCCCCCCCCCCCCCCCCCCCCCCCTCCTTCCAAAATTAATCTAAATTAGCTCACTTTCAACAAAAAAAAAAAAATATGTGACCCACTTTTATAAATAAATGAAAGTAACTTTTACAATGGTACTTTATGAGCTACCCACTAAATTGTAACTTAAATAAAAAATATGTCGGGTTGTGTTATGTTCTTTCCACGACTAGCCCACGTAGTTAACCGGGGGGTTAGAGGGGGGGCAGAGCCCCCCTTTCGTTGCGCCAATTATGTAGTGGGGGCGTCATAAGGGGTTTGAGGGGTGCACGTAACCCCACTCTATGGGGTTCGGGGCAGCGCCTCGGAAAATTTTGGTTTTGGAACCTATGTTAGGTTGGGCGGACCACCTATGGTTTTGTCCAGGATTTTCGTACATGTTTTTTGGACGCAATGGTTTTCGATCCATGGTATTAGATGTTTCGGCATATATAAATATGTATTATAACATTGAAAGGAACATAATGAAAAATCAAGTTGGTAGTCCCAGTTTTGGGATCTAGGGGAAAATCTCTGTGTATATGTGTTTTATGTGTTATGCTCTCGCATTGTTTATTTTATGTGTTTTAGAATTCGTATGCAGGTAATTTCTATACGGGGTTAAAACCTACAAAATAAAGAGACTTTAGAATTATAAGTGACTCACTTTTTATAATGGGTGAGTACATAAAGTAACTTTAAAACATAAGTTATATGTGTGCTTTGAAAAAGTAACTCAAGAAAAAGAAAGACATGAACTCGAGACCTCTATTCTCATAAAGTAACTTTGGACCAAGTGGACTAGTTTAAAAGGTTAGTAATTTTTGGAAAAGGGGAAGGGTTTTTTTTTTTTAGTCACTGAAACTTTGGGGTGCATACTTCCTTGAAAAACCCCTTTTTGCCTACAAAACAAAGAACCACACAACCCAACACGGACATGCAAAAAAAACCAAACCTTCTAGCTTGAAGTTAGCTTTCGCCGGAAACTAAATATTTTCCTCAATGTTTCTGATTTCTGAGATCACACTAAAGTGCGACGGAAAAGAGCATATGCATGAGAAATATCCTTCCTTTCTATTTCTGATTTGCCTAGATCACACAAAGTTGTAGGGCAAAGAGAATACGCAAAAATGAAAGATATAGATCCTAAGGTATAGATCCGGTAATAAAAATATAGAGAGATAAATAAACTAAAATAAACAGAGAGATAAATAACTAAAATTGCAAATGAAGACTGTATACCTCCAATTCTTAGAAATGACGTAGCTAAGGCTACTGGAAACCTTTTCGTGTGAAATGAAAGGGGCTCCTCACTGGAACAGATGCTCCTAACACAATAGAGTAGTCCTCTCAACCCGAAAGCGGTCAGAAACAATAGATCTAGGAAACGACAGTCGAATGCAGTTGTACCGCTTTTGATTTGGATCACCAACGGATGCGGCCCTCAAATAGTTCTGATACCATGTAAGAATTTACAAGGTAAGTTCCTCAGATAGAACACCAGGACATCGCTCACAAACAGATCACATATCAATACACTAGTATTCTTGACGTGGTTAAAACACTCAAAGAGGGAAATAGTCCACGGCCTAAGCCAACCCGACCACTTCAGGGAATTTATTAATAAAATAAAGAAAATTTACAAAAGCTTCTCTCTTGAACGGTCACCCTACAAATTACCCTCCATGCTCTTTAAATAGAGATCATGGACCAATCAAGTGTTAAGCGATAGATCAAGTGTCAGTAATACTAAGGAGAGAATGAACCGTCAGATCACTTAATGTCTAGAACATATCGTAACAATCAGATTGTAAGTTACAAAAGTACATAGTAAAGAAACACACTTTACCTAACTCTACACTAGACCAAGTTATACTTAATTATTTCCTATGTGTCGAAATATCCTAACATAATTGCCTTTGGTAAGGATTGGTTTTGATTTTTGTTTGTTCCTATCATTTGGTCGCTTGCAAATTGATTTTGTTTGGTCATTGGTCTCTTAGATGAATTTTTGTTTTAGTCCTCATTCTCAAAAGTGTGTTTGAATCAGTGATTAAACATTTGCATCTTAGTTTTCTTCATTTCGAAAATTAAGTGTGTTGAAAAGAAAACTTTTGCATATGCATTTAGGGTTTTATATGTGCATCAATATAGAAACAATTACACTGAAAAGGGAAATTACATCTTGCATCTTGTTTTCTGCATATTGTGTGCTACATAATAATTATTTCTTCCCTTTCTTAGCTACATTTTCATTGAAAGATAAAGAATTCCATTTATCATGCTAGATTTTCATTTTAGGATATACAGATAACATTCGTGGTGAGCCCAAAACTGAAACTTAATCTAAGATAAACAGTAAAATTTATTGAATCAACCTAAGGAGAAATTGTAACATTATCACAAACATTTAGAGGTTTAGGCTAGAGATGTGTTCCGACGTCATTAAACTTAGGAGTTGTCGTTGTTTGCCAGTGTTGCCTCTCGGGGGTGAAATCTCATTCCACATATGTGAGTGTATAAGATCGTTCTCCATGTATCTTTGGGTATATTGGACGGCGCTCCACGCACGTAAATTATATGGGAACACTCTCATCGAACAGTTACTACGGACTACACTCCCACATACTGTCGATTATATTTTGGGAGTCCCCTATAGGTTGTTATCCAACCATAGGTAACTGAGTCTGCCACCTTGTATACCATGATACATCAAACATATCATTCGGGGAGATTGGTTGTCATATGTTAATTCCTTGGTTTGCCAAGGTGTATATTGCAATTCACAGTTGCTTGGTAATCCTTTATGCCTAGGTTAACCTCTTTTTTATTTATTTCTTTTTGTGTTAATAAAATTTATTATCCAGCATGGAAGAACAAAATCCCCCACCCTGTTGTTAACGTAGAATGAAAAATAAGCGTCCTCTTCCACTAGAGGCTACTCCTGGCAGTCGTCGAAAGAATAAGAAGGCATAAACTACTGAATTAGAAACTTCAAGAACTACTTTTGGCCCTCCTCATGATATTGATCTACCAGAGTCATGTATCCCTTTGAGTTCCGAGCCCGAGATCACATCTACTCTTAACGATGACACTAACACAATCGAAACAGAAGTCCCTAAAACCTTATTCCCTGAGGTCATTGAATTGACCTTACTGAGTCAAACACTTTGATTCCTGAGGTTGTTGAACCCAAGGAGCCTTAACCATCTTCACCTATTACTTCAGGACCTTCCTCCTCTCTTCCTTTGTCTCAGACAAAACCTATATATCTTGGACCTAACGGTGAACCTCTTCCACGCGGACTTGTGAGTATTAAATAGATCCCACAAGAAGATCCTTGTCCTTCTACTCTTGTTCATTGGGAAGTACTCCATTTTTATCAGATTATTCCTTTCCCTTCTTTTTAGACTCCATCATAAACTCCTTTACCTGATTCTTTGGACTTACCCACAGATCTCTTGCGACAATATTCATTGGGATTGTTAACCATGACTAGAACTAATCTGAACTCTCAGCATGTTTGCACCACTATGGTTGAGACATCGAATTTTGCTTCCTCATTTATGTTTGCGACATCACCAAAAACACATATGTATGGTGGCTTGTTTGTCCCACCTGGTTATCAGTCTTTAGCTGGTACCTTTTCTGGTTCATCTTTCAGTCCTTAAACCTCTTCCATGTCATCTAATTTGAGAATAACATCTGTCACTTCTCTTATGAGTGCCTCACAACCTTCTCCTCTTCTTCCATCTACACCTATGTTTGAGCAGCAGGTTGGCCCTTATGTTAGTGGGCAAGGCTACTTTCAACAACCTAACTCTTCTTATGTTGGTTATCCTCCATCTGGATCACAGTTTCCTCCATCACGCCCTCCTCCTTTGGCGGGGGGGAACTTTTTGTTGGTATACCTCAAATTGATAATCAACCTTATTATAGTCCTCCTTGTCCTGGAATGGCTGTCGATGTTTGGAAACCTACTTTTCTTATTCAACCTAGTTCATTTTGGGACCGATTGTTGAATCCTCAACCTACACAATCTTCGTCTCAAATTCCTATTAATCCATCAGTACCCCAAAGGGCTCAAATACATGTGAGCCAACCTTTACAAGCTATCGTTCCATCACAACCTTTTCCCTTGGTATTTGGCATTCCTAGGTTCCGCTAACCCAGCCTATACAAGGTACCTTACATTCTCAACCGCTTGGATAGGGTACTTGTCGATAATTTAATTGATTATTAATTTAGTTGCATCTATATGTCAATCCGGGTACGTGAGCTTGCAAAGTACACTACACTGGATGTGCTAGGAGATTAGCTTTCAATATTTATGCATAACTGAAATGAATTGGAAACTTCAAAAGGAAATTAGATTCTTTAATATAAACTATGAAAGTACTAAGTGTATGTGAAGACATGCAACAGTTATCCCTTTGATTGAGGAAGTTATCCCTTAATTAAGGAGATCGGGATGAGTTGTACTTTCAGTTTTAATTAGTTAGCTCAATTAACTGAGTTAAGTCCAGTTAGATTAGTTCCAATAGTTTGTGGAACTGATTGTGAGTTCAGTTAGTTAATGCATGCATGCATGTAACTAGTGTACTTCAGATAATTGAATATTCTCTCATAAATAACTCATGTATGTCAGTTCAGTCAGAGACCCAGTTGAGATCAGAGGATGGGACAGTGTACTATCAGTTGTAGTAATATTCCCTTGAGGATATCTCTTGCATGCAGAAGGAATTCATTCCTTGAGGATTGTGTAGTTATTTCTAAGTTTGGTGAGTTGTGTGTGAGGTAATTACACACAAGTGGCAACTTGAGGACCCAAGAGAAACTACACAAGGAAATAGGAGGCTTGGAGGACTGAAGGAATGCATATGTGTTGACTATTCTGTCTATGAGCAGCATTGAGGGATTATACTGAGAACTGGATAGCTTGTGAGCTAAATCTTTGTGTAATCCAGAGATATTTCCACTTGTATGATAATACAGATAGCGAGGTTTTTAGCTAAGGCTTTCTCCAGAGTATTCTTCTGTGTTCATGAGTGATTGTTTCTTCTTCATCTGTTATATGTGTTCTATTTGATCTTGCTCAAAATCGATTAAGCTTCCACAAGTTTGTTTGTAGAAGTAGATCAAGTATTTTTCTTTAGTATATTGCATTATCAGGTGATCTACAGTGAGAATTTATACATGGTATCGGAGCCAAGTTTATCAGAGAAAAATTTATTAAATCAATGAACAATATACAAAGAAGGGAGAAGTTCGAAGATTGAAGTTCTTGATTATAGAAATCGAATTCTTATCACATCCCATATTTCACCAATGGCGTTCAACAATTTGAGACTTGAGTATGCCCTAGATGGCAGCAGAATTATCACCTGGAAGGATTACATGGAAGCAATATTAGAGGACAACGGTTTGAAGGACTTCATTGATCAAGAAGTCCCCAAGCTAGCAACTGCTAATGCCCAAGAATTGGCGGAATGAAAGAAATGTGTAGCTAGAGCGAGGAGGATCCTTCTGGAGGGAGTTCGAGACCACATTGTCTCAAGTCTCCATGGGAAGGAGACACCGTTTTCAATGTGGAAAAAAATTGAAGGATCTATATCAGAACAACAATGATCAGAGGAAGCTGGCACTGAAAGACGAGCTTCGAAAAATCAAGTGTGAAAAGGGCAACATGATCTCTACATATCTGAATAAGCTCACCACCTGCAGGGATGAGCTTGGAAGTGTAGGAATCACGACAGCCGATGATGACATGGTCAGTCTTGCTCTCCTTGGTCTACCTAAGAGTTGGCATAGCTACTAAGACTCAGTAAATGGAAGAGAGAAACTGCCAGATTGGGAACGACTGTGGTCGGGTCTGATGCAGGAGGAGATCAAGAGAAGCACCAGAGATGGATCTTCATCAAAGCATGATGATGAAGAAAATCTAGCCTTAGCGAGTAAGGCGAGGAAAGGGAAAGGGAAGGCTTCCCATTCCAAATCAAGTTCTTCCCATGGTGGGAAGAAGATTGACAAATCTAAAGTGCAATGCTTTAATTTTCATGAGGTGGGCCATTATGCAACAAATTGTCCACAGAAGAAATCCAAGAAGGGATCCTCGAAAGGATCAGATGGTGAGGCACTGGCCTCACAGTTCGAATTGGATTTCACCTTCATCGCATGCATGGTTTCATCGATGGTGGGTTGTGATTGGTACCTAGACAGTGGAGCCTCATTCCACATGATCGGCGACAAGAATCTATTCAGTACCATGGAGGAGAAGGACCTCTAGATGCGCATAGAGATGGGTGATGATGGAAAGTACCGTGTTTCAGGTGAAGGCACAGTTGTGTTTTAGAGGGAGCATGAAGCTCCTCTCACCCTGACTAATGTAAAGTATGTGCCTGGACTGAAGAAGAACCTGATGTCCGTCTCAATGTTGGAATACAAAGGCTATGATGTAGTCTTTAGTAAAGGAAAGGTATTCCTGAGACACATCAGCACTGGACAGACCAAGAGGATTCGGATTCGAGTTAAGAATCTCTACAAGCTATAGGTAGATGATTGTGTTGCATTGAGTTCCAAAGTAGAGTTGGTGCAAAGCCAAGATATTGGCGAGCTATGGCATAGAATATTAGGCCACTTGCACCATGGGGCCTTGAAGATCATGCAACAGATTTCTACCGGACTTCCCAAGGGTAAACTGGAGCAAGTGGATACATGCAAAGGTTGTACCTTGGGTAAGTATACAAAATCTTCCTTTCAGGATCGAGACAGTCGAGTTGGAGAAATCTTGGAGCGAGTTCATATAGATGTGTGTGGACCATTCTCGACAGCCTCCACCGCTAAACAAAGGTATTATGTTATTTTCATTGATGATTTTTCTCGTAGATCCTGGATCTATTTCATGCAGAAGAAGGATCAAACCTTCTCAAGGTTTTGTGAGTTCAAAGCCTTGGTTGAGAAAAAATCAGGAAAGAAGATAAGGGCCTTGCGAAGCGACAATGGTGGATAGTATGCCTCTCAACAGTTTAAGGACTTTTATGCAGCAGAAGTAATTAAACGGGAGTTGATGACACCCCATAAGCCACAACAGAATGGGGTGGCCGAAAGGAAGAATATAATGATTGCAAGATCAACTCGGGCGATGCTGCATGACCAAGGCCTACCACTTCATTTTTGGATGAGGCATGCAATACAACAGTATACTTGCAGAATAGAAGCCCACATCATTTACTGGGGATGAAGACACCACAGGAGGCTTTCTTCGAGAAGGGACCAAATGTGAGTCACTTCAGGATCTTTGGCTCATCGATATTTTTCCATGTGACGAAAGATGCCCGGAAGAAGCTAGAGCCAACAGTCGAGTTGGGGATACTTGTGGGGTACACTGATACACCCCACAACTATCGGGTGTTCTTGCCTACCAGTTAGAGGACAGTGGTACGCAGAGATCTGAAGTTTGACGAGTATAAGGCCATGCGAGTTTCCCTTGAGAGGGAGCTCAAGTTGCATGCATAGGAGGAACTTTTGGTTCCTAAGGAGGAGGAGCCTCAGACTGATGCGGAGCAGCCGCATGCAGAGGATCTAAGAGTGGAGACATCCACTCATGCAGAGTCTTCCTGAGATGGGGGGAAATGCTCAAGGGAAGCTGACAGATTTTTTATGGATGCGAGAGAGAATGTGGGACAGCCATATTCTTAGCACAGACAAAGGAGGTCACCTGAGCATTACACTGGTTACATGGCCCTAGTTGGGGAATGTATAGAGACTGAACCATCTTCCTTTGAGGAAGCAATGCAGCAGCCAGTCTGGGTTGATGCTATGGTGGAGGAGTATGACTCCATAGTTCGGAACAATGTTTGGGATGTGGTTCCAAGACCGGAGGACAAGTCAGTGGTGAGTTCTCGATGGCTTTACAAGGTAAAGCAAGCAGCTGAGGGTAGTGTTATGAAACATAAGGCAAGGTTTGCTGCCCGTGGTTTCTCATAGGTTGAGGGGATCGACTATGATGAGACTTTTGCTCCTGTAGCAAGGTACTCATCTATCAAATCGATGTTGGCACTATTAGCACAGATGGGTTGGAAGATCCATTAGATGGATGTGAAGACTATGTTCCTCAATGGCAAGATTGAGGAAGAGGTGTACATAGAGCAACCGAAAGGATTTGAGACCTTCGATCGTGAGTCGCATGTGTGTCGAATCAACAGAGCTTTGTAAGGGCTGAAGCAAGCACCTCGTGCTTGGTACACCAAGATTGACAGCTATTTCATCGGGTTGGGCTTCACAAAGAGTGAAGCAGATGCGAACCTTTACCACATCATGTTAGAAGGTAATCCATTGATCATTGTTCTTTATATTGATGATCTGATATTGACAGGTGATGATCAGTTTATCAAGTCTTGCAAGGAGGACCTTGCAAGAGAGTTCGAGGTGAAATACATGGGTCTCATACACTACTTTCTAGGCATGGAAGTGTGGCAGAAGGATGGGGAAGTGTTTGTGTCTCAAGGCAAGTATGTCAATGAGATACTCAGGAGATTCCACATTGAGAAGTGCAAGCCCATGAAGACTCCTCTAGTAGGTAACTGGAGGAAGGAAGATGCTACTTCAGGTGAGGTAGTAGCTGCTACTTTGTACCGGCAACTTGTGGGTTCATTAATGTATTTAGTGAACACACAACCAGATTTGTGCTTTGCAATGAACCAGCGGACTCAAGTTATGGTTCAGCCTACCAAGCTGTTTTGGAAGGCAGTGAAGCATGTGTTGAGACACCTCAGAGGCACATCTCAGTATGGATTATGGTACAGACGGACAGAGGGAGTGAAGCTTTAGGGCTTCACAGATGCAGATTGGGCAGGGAGTCCATCAGATCGAAAGAGCACTTCAGGAGGAATTTTCAATGTTGGTTCAGCTGCAGTTTCTTGATACATCAGGAAACAGAGGTCAGTTGCACTTAGCTCAGCAGAGGCTAAATACATGGCTGCTAGTCAGGCAGAATGTGAGGTTATTTGGATGCGGAAAATTCTAGTTGGATTGTTTGATCAAAGGATGGATCCAACTGTGATCTATTGCGATAATCAGAGTTGTATCAAACTCTTTGAGAATCCAGTATTTCATGATGGGTCCAAGCACATCGATATCCGGTATCATCATCTTCGAGACTGTGTGGTGAAGAGCATCATGTTGTTGCAGTATGTTTCGACCAAGGAGCAGGATGCAAATATTTTGACCAAGGCATTGTCAAAATGCAATTTCGAGTTCCACATAGACAGGATCGAGGTGATAGATAATCCCTTTCTTGTTGAGAGGGAGTCTTGAAAATAGCAACAAGAAATGCTAAATATAGAAATCCTAAAAATAACATTTCGGGATACATTCCAATTTTAGCTAGTCCCTGGACTAAAATTGAGAATTAAAATTCGAATTTGAGCTCAGCAGTTGTTTGTAAAATAATTAATTAATTCATCTTGAGTTAATTAGTTGGAGAAAATCAAACATGAAGTCTATGTGAAGACATGCAACAGTTATCCCTTTGATTGAGGAAGTTATCCCTTAAGTAAGGAGATCAGGATGAGTTGTACTTTGAGTTGTAATTAGTTAGCTCAGTTAACTTAGTTAAGCCCAGTTATATTAGTTCCAACAGTTTGTGGAACTGATTGTGAGTTCAGTTAGTTAATGCATGCATGCATGTAACTAGTGTATTTCATATAACTGAATATTCTCTCATAAATAACTCGTGCATGTTAGTTCAGTCAGAGACCGAGTTGAGATCAGAGGATGAGACAATGTACTATCAATTGCAAGAATATTCCCTTGAGGATATCTCTTGCATGCAGAAGGAATTCATTCCTTGAGGATTCCGCAGTTATTTCTGAGTCTGTGTGTGAGGTAATTACACACGGTGGTAGCTTGAGGACCCAAGAGAAACTGCACAAGGAAATAGGAGGCTTGGAGGATTGAAGGAAGGCATATGTGTTGTCTATTTTGTGTATGAGCAGCATTGAGGGATTGTACTGAGAGCTGGATAGCTTGTGAGCTAAAGCTTTGTGTAATCCAGAGATATTTCCACTTGTATGATAATACAGATAGCGAGGTTTTTAGCTGAGAATTTCCCCAGAGTATTCTTTTGTGTTCATGTGTGATTGTTTCTTCTTAATCTGTTATATGTGTTCTATTTGATCTTGCTCAAAATCGATTAAGATTCTGCAAGTTTGTTTGTAGAAGTAGATCAATTATTTTTCCTTAGTATATTGCATTATAGAGTGATCTACAGTGAGAATTTCTACAAAAAAAAACATAAAGATTATTGATCTAAGAAAACATGAGATTTTACCCTATGAAATCATGGAGATTTTGTTCTAAAACTTACAAACTTTAACATATGGAATCATGAACATTTTAATATAAGAAAGCATAAGCAGTTAATTTATGGAAAACATGATTTTTTAATTTATGTAAAACAAACCATACATGAGAATATGAAATAAATGGAAAACATCTATACTATTCTCATAGATCTCCAGGGGGCTCCTGAGGATTGTGAGGTGTTGAAAACTCAGATTCAGAGAAGAGATTTAAATCACTAATTTCATTCAGAGTTGTGCCATACTAAAAGAAATTACATTCAATGGAAAAAATAGAGTTATTATCCTTCAATCAGCAACAACAATTACAAATTAAGATCATCCTTGACATCTCCTCTCCTTCATCTCATCAAAGGGATGGAAATTAATAGATCACCAAAGCAACAACAGACTTAGAGTTTTATTGCTACAATTATGGTCATATGATCTTTATAAATCAGTTTGAAAATCAAATCAAATCAAATTTCATGGATTTTTGGATCAAAGATCAGCCTAGATCTAATCAAAGTTGTCTCTATGCCACGAATTTTCTAAAGAACAACTCGTTCTAACCTCATTGTTGACTGTGCATTGAATCGCGAATTGGAAAATCGTTTATGCACATAATCTGTAAAATAAGGCCCAAAGGAACTCTAAAATATCTCAAATGGTAACAAATTTGAGAAAACTACTCAAAAAGAACCTAATTGGGCCCATTTTGAAAAAAACCCATGTTTTCGTTTTCTGAAATTCGTTTCCATTTGCTTAGAAATGCGTTTGAATTTGACTGGTCAAAAATGTTGTGTTTTTCCATTGATCTTTTGTTGGAGGCCCACACGTGTGATATGGGTGGATTTTGAATAATACAAATCCATATTAGAGTTTCTAGAAACCAATTCAAAGTTTCTACTTTCCTTCTAGAGTGGCGTTTCTACCTCAAACATCGAGGTAGCTACAGAAACTTGAATTGTCAAACTATCATAGTAAAACCATGCATAATTCTCCTTAATCTACTAAAAATAAAGGAAAATGATGTTAATTAACCACTTAGACATATAGAGACACATTATAAAATATTATGGTAAAAATGGTGGCAAGTGAGTGAAATGGTGCAATGGATGGTTGGAAGTAATGGCTTAATGAATGACAAAGATAAGTGAGAATGATGACAAATCAATGACCCAACAATAATCCTCAATTTTCGATAGATCAGATTATTCACAGTATGGCGTAGTTCTAATCAATCCCACCTTACTGGTGCACTTAAAACCCCCATCAGGCAATAGTATGGACCATTTCAAGGTATTCCTTAGGTGCCTTTTCAAGGCCAGCAAACCAAAACCCAACCATTCTAGTAGCTTTATCGTCATCCTCGGCTGGACAACAAGGCAACTTGTATACTAGTTATTGGAATCCTCCCTTTACTGGTACCCAGTTTCCTTATTATCATAACCCTCCTTATCCAGGGATGTAAGTATCTATTTCCCAAGCTATTCCTTCATATCCATGTTATCTACCTCCAAACTTTAGCCGACAGTTGCCTTTTGTGGCTACTCTAAAATTGCCAAACTTAACTCAACTCACTAATGACCCCATCCCTCATTCCCCATGGTGGTTGATTATTCCACGATTATTCCCACTAAATTGCCTTCTGATATCCCAAAATTCAATGGGAATCCAAGAGAAGACCCGTCGACGCATGTTATGACATATCATTTACGATGTTCTTCGAACTCCCTTAACGATGATTTTATTCAACTTCATCTTTTCCAATGAATGCTTACACGTACTGCAAACAAATGGTATATTGAATTACCTGGAGCTTCATTTCATGATTTCAGTACTTTAGCCACCACCTTCCACACACATTTTCAGTTGCCCATCAGATACAAAACTCGAACAGAACTTTTGACCAACTTCAAATAGTCAGATTCCACTCACATCTCAGATCACATTCATGAGTGGAGACGTCACTGTCAATTGGTTAATACTTGTGTTCGCGATCAATTTTTAGTGGAATGGTTTGTCAAATATCTGCTAGCCCCCTATAACATAAGATGTGGCTAAAGGTGGAGTTGTGACTGAAGAACAAGTTATTGCTCGTGCACAATGTTTGGAACTTATTTATACTCAATCAAGCATGCTCTATGATAATATACCAAATGTTGTAAGGCCTTCGAATATTGTTCCTCCTCCACTTGGTAAAGAATCTCATGTAGTTGATGACGTGATTGGTTCTACCAGTTCACAGGAAAAGGTAAGAAAAAGAAAGATCCCTCGTTGCAGGATAAACAAACAAATCAGTCATATGATGAGAAACAAAAGCCTCGATACCCATGCTTGATTTGCAATGAGGATCACTTTACATGTGATTGTCCACATCGCACTGAAGTGAATCAGTTTCTTAAATCTTCCACCTCCCCCACTATGTTCACCAACCCGCTTCCCAATCAGGAGACACATATGGTTGCCCGTGTCCCTTCTTCCTCTAACACAGTTTTGATGCTTTCCTCCTTGAAGCTGAAGTCTGAAATTATGGTGGCCACTCGGAACAAGGACTATAGTAATGTGAATCCACTGAACAGTCAGGCTACTGATCAACTTGCCAGTTCGACATCACCTTCATCTGATCCTACTCCACCTCTAATTCCTATGGAATTGACTATCAAGCCTCTGAAGGGCGTTATTCATAAGTCTGCTTTCAACCCTCATTCAAGAGTTGCCCAAAATTATAACGTAGTTGAAGACTTGGCTCAGTCTCCATCAGCTATGTCAAATCTTGAAGTATTGCAGAACTACCCCAACAACAGAAGACTTTGTTATCAACTATCAGATGTGTGAATCCATCGGATTCCAACCTAGTGGTTTTCTCTCATTAAAACTATACCCCTTGACTTCCATCTTAGCTAGATTTTATAATCCAAGTCATCATTAGTGGTAAGAACATTCATCGCTCTATTGTGGACAAGGAAGCCTTGACCTGCATTATGTCCATGTCTTGCTAGAAGGCAATTGATTCGCCTCAACTGAGTCAATCGACCACCACATTGAAATATTTTGATGGAAGAACATACAAACCTTGTGGAATTTTGAATTCCTTTCAAGTAGAACTTGAGGGAAAAACTATTTCCATAGAATTCGAATTTATTGATGAACCTCACGATTATAATCTTCTATTGGGACGTACGTGTGTTTACGCCATGGCTGTTGTCATTTTGTATGATCGCCTTTCCTCATAAAGAAGGGATTGTAGCCATAGATCAACTGACCTTTTTCACCTATGATTCTCATATTACTGGAAGTGTCCCTCTTGTAGGGGAAACTCTACATTCCTATCAGCATGTCGAAGTTGGATTGTTGAAGGATTCTTCACTTATGGGAACCTTTTCACTCCCTCCTCTTGTCCTTCCCGACAGCTCACCTTTGGTTGCTTATATCAACATGATATCATCCTCTACTATCTAGGTTGACCCTTGGATTGTACCTAATGAAACTAACATCCAGAGTTTTGGCGACCGAATATTGCTTAGCCCCATTGAGATAGATTACAAAGCCATATAATCGGCTTGGGCAGCTTATACCTTTTCTTCGATTAATTGGGTAAATCGATAACTGGATTATGGCATGTCTTCTGATCTTTTTTCTCGAGTATTCTCTACTAATGAGAGCATCATGGAGGTCATGATTCCATATCACAGGCCGTGGGACGAACATCGCCATTGTTCCTCCTTACCAAATCACATTAAGGATAATCTCAGTGATGTATATTTACTTAATTTTGTCGAGCCTTTTATGAATTTTGTATCCATTCATGAGGTCAACTACGAAAAGGACCTTTAGGATATCTAAGAGACCATACCTCTCGATATCTCGATTAAACCAAGAATTTTCGAAAATCTATACATTGGAGCGTCTTATAGAGCCCTTTTCCATGAGTTTCGAGATGTCTTTGCCTGGAATTATGAAGAAATGTCAAGTTCCGACCCAAACATAGTAGTGAATGGAATTAAAACGTATCATGATGCCAAGCCCGTCCTATAATGCCTTCGTTCAGTCCATCCTAAGAAGGCTGCCAGGATTAAGGCTAAAGTTGAAAATCTTTTACAGGCTGGTTTCATATACCCCATTCCTTTAACTGATTGGGTGTCAAACACTGTCCCTGTCATGAAGAAACAGGGCACGATCCAAGTATGTTTCGATTACTAGGACATGTATCACACTTGTCCTATGGACAACTATCCGACCTCATATATTGACCAGATTGTTGATGATTGCATTGGTTGTGAGATTTATTCATTCATGGATGGATTCTCGGGCTATAATCAAATCAACATTCTCCCAACAAACCAACCTAAGACTGCATTTATTTGTCCCTGGGGTACTTTTGCTTATCAAAATCTCCCATTCAGCTTGAAGAACGTTGAGGCCATGTTTCAACGTGCTATGGATTACGCTTTTCATGATATTAAACATATCATGCAACCCTATTTAGATGATCTCCCTACTCATTCCAAACATCGGGTTGATCACTCAATGCATTTAAGGGTTATTTTCCTCCATTGTAGACATTATAACATTTGAATTAACCCGCACAAATGTGTGTTCTGTGTCGGTTCTGGTTGACTCCTCAGTTTTGTCATTTCAAAACAAGGAATTCGTATTGATCCCCTGAAAGTGCAAGCAATCGTTGACTTGCTTGCACCTTCTTCTCTTGTTCAGTTACAAAGACTCCAAGGGAAAGCTAACTTCCTATGGAGGTTCATCCCTAATTACACTGAGCTGACCAAAGGATTCACTCGCTTACTGAAAAAAAGGGTTCCCTTCCATTGGGACGACGTTGCTCAAAAAGTGTTTGATGCCCTGAAAGATGTACTGGTTCGGGCATCTCTTTTATACCCCCCTGATTATCAACGTGACTATTTCCTGTATCTCGTTGCTTCCATTTCTACTATAGAAATGGTATTGGTCCAAGAAGATGATATAGGGACTGAAAATCCTATTTATTATTTGATTCAAAACCTTAACGATACTAAAATTAGATATACTCACATAGAAAAGTTGGATTTGGCAGTCGTTCAAGTCGTCCAAAGGTTTCACCATTACATCTTGCTTAGGAAAACTATGGTTGTTTCAGATTGCAACCCTATGACATATATGTTGTCACGACAATTACTAGGGGAAAGTACTCTAACTGGATCATTATTCTCCAAGAGTTTAACCTGGAATTCATCAAATCCAAGTCGAAGAAATCCTTAGTTTTCGTCAAGCTAATGTGTGATATTCCTTCCCCTATTTCTAAATCTACATATGAATATTCTATCCCTAACGATTCATTGTTCCTGATATCATCATCTAACCCTTGGTATGGAAATTTTCTGATCTATCTCCAGACCCGGACTTTCCGACCTGATACCTCTTGCTTTGAACAACGACGTATTCGATACCAATCCGAAATTATGTTATTATCAGAGACACCCTTTACTGTCGTGGTATTGATACGATCTTATAGAGGTGCCTCGCCCTTGAGGAGGCCAATAAAGTCCTCAATGAATGCCACTCAGGGGCATGTAGCGAACATCTATCTGATTACGCTACCATGAAGAAGATATTATGTGCTGGTTACTTTTGGCCTACCATTTTTTGCGACTGCATCCTTGTCGTCTAGAAGTGTCATGTGTGCCAGATCTACGATAGAAAGGTCTGGGCTCCATTTGCTCTGTTGCATCCCGTTGTAGTTGTTGGTCCCTTTGTGAAATGGGGTATCGACTTTATGACATGTAACCCTTAACCGGTTGGGGGATTGTCATTTTTTACTATTTTACTAAGTGGGTTGAGGTGATGCCTACATTTAATAACAAGGGCAAAACTACTACATACTTTTTCTTCAATCATGTTATTTTTAGGTTTGGTGTTCCTCAACCAATAGTTACAGATCATGGGAAACGTTTCCGAAATCATATGATGACTGAACTAACTGCTAAGTTGGGACTTTCACATGAAAATTTCACTCCCTACTATCCTCAGGCTAATGGACAGGTTGAGGCTATTAACAAATTTCTTAAGACTATGCTTCAATGTATGGTAGGGGTCCACAAATCGGACTGGCACTTTCTTCTTTATGCTTCCTTGTGGGCATACGAACCTTATTTAGGACTGCTATCGAATTCACACCCTTTCAATTGATTTATGGCCTGCAAGCTATCCTCCGCATCGAAAGTGAAATTCCATCGTTAAAACTAGTTGTTGAACTTCTTCCTACCACTTCTATAGAGGAGGAGCATCTTTTTTACATTTGACTCGTTTGGATGAAACCCAACGTGATGTTGCTTTAGCCAACTAAGCTCATAAAAGAAGCGTCAAGGCGCATATGATAAAAATGTCAAGTCTCATGTCTTCTTGGAAGGAGACTTGGTTCTCTTATATGACCAGGAGGCCGATAAATTAGTTCTAGGGGAAGTTCTAACCCATGTGATTGGGTCCATACATTGTCAAGCAAGCCCTTACAAAAGGGGCCTATGAGTTAGTAGACTTTGATGGAGTTCCATTGGTGCAAGCTTGGAATGGGTTGTACCTAAAAAAATACTATGCTTGATCCCATGCGTAGTACATTGTGCACATGTTGTCTATAGGTGTGCTGAGTGTGTTTGTTGAAATATGGCAACAAGAATATTCCAATTTAATTTGTCCTTGAATTAAATTGTGAATTAAAATCGAATTTAGTCTTAACAAGTACTTGGAAATAATTAATTAAGTTATTTTGACTTAATTAGTTGGAGAAATTCAAGTTAGAAGTATCTCTGAAGTCATGCAAGAGTTATCCCTTAAATTAAGGAGATAAGATTGAGCTATATTTGAGTTGTAATTAGTTAACTCAGTTTACTGAGTTAAGTCTAGTTAAATTAGTTCCAAATTGTTTGACGAACTAATAGAGAGTTAACAGTCAGTTGATGCATGCATGCACTCAACTAATGCTACTCCTATTAACTAAATATTCCCTCATCAAAAACTCATGCATGTCTATTTTGAGAAAGACCCAGTTGAGATTAAAGTCAAGGACAATGTACTATCAGTTGCATGTGTTTTCTTATAAAGAAAACTCATGCATAAAGTAAAGGAATCATCCTTGAGGATTGCACAGTTCTAACATTGTGTGAGATCAGGAGATCATCCACTTGATAAATAGGTTTCCCACTTGGTTGAAGGTGAATCATCCCAGAGGAACAACACAAGGAAATAGGAGCTTGGAGGGCAGAGAGGAAGGTTGGAGAGAAGCCAAGATTGCTTGTGAGCATCTATGAGGATTGCACTGAGAGCTGGTGTTATAGACATTTTTGGGCACTGCAACCCCAATCATATATGTCCATAAACCAAGGGCTCTTGAGTCCCTAAAAGTGTGGTTTCATACCCTAAAGGAACAAGGTCAGCTGATTACATCATCTCCCGGAAGTTCTCCATAGGAAAGTGCTCAGAACTGGTCAAAACTGGACCATACAAGTTGCTCAGTGCTAAGGGTACGATGCATCTCACTTGCCCAGTGTAAAGGGTGCGATGCATACTAAAAAGCTCTTCTGTAGGGTGTGATGGGCGAGAGTGGACAAATGGCAGAGACAGTTTGCGAGGTGGATGATCATAGAATCTTCCAAAAACTTCTCTTGTGACACTTGCCTCTCTGAATTCGCCCAGGGATGAGTAAGAGATCATCAATCTCCAAGTGGAACCAAGAACTATCAGAGAGAAGACACTAATCAAAATCCCAAAAGCTGACTCACCTCCCTGCAATCATCTATATATGGATCCCTCATCCCAGAGATCCAGAGGCTGGAATTTTGTATCTTGTAAGGAAGTGCTGTTGGTTTCCTGGTGGAATATCATAGTGTTGGGTGATCTAAGCTTTTCATGAGGTGAAGAAGGGCTTTCATGCTGGGAGGATGACGCTAGGTCAGAACAATGGGTTGTAATCCTCTCTTCTAATCTTCATATTAATAAAGCTATTCAAGTTTTCCTCCACATTCTTGTATGTCTGATAGTATATGCATTTGTGTGGTCAATATATATCTGGTCCTATATTGTTTATGATTGTAGATCTTTGCACTTTGAAGGTATTATGCTGCTTTGACTTTACAGGTACTCTTTGAAGCGGAGTGGTCAAGGGAGAAGCGGCAAAGACCGGTCAGTGAGGAGAAGGAACAAGCAAAGAACCGAGCGAAGGATTGAGGTTGGTATTCTTTGATCTTCTCCTATCTACTTCTCATAAAGGAAAACGAGAGTAACTTTAATCTGTTTGTTTCTAAGATAGCTACCCGTCTTAGTGGGACTAGCAGCTCTGCATAGACACTAGATTTCTCGATAACAAAATGGAAACTCCGCTGGGGAGCAAATAGATTGTTTGCTTGTCTATATTTGTTTGTTTTATAAACTTACAGACGGAGCCTGAAGTTAATCCAGCTAGCCTTCGAACTGCATTTGCTATGCAAGTGCAAAGTAGATCAATGCTGCTTCAGTCTATCTCCAGGTTTTGTTTATAAACTGAACAATCGATTTGCAAACATCCTAATTTCCCTAGTGGTGGCTCTAGTAACCTCATTATATCAGCCCCTGTAATTTCTATCTACTGACTATCATTAGCTCGGCCTAAATCCCTGAACTAAGCTGCAAACTGTGACCAAGAACCAAGTTGAAGTCTCGTCCCTGGACCATCGCACTTTCTCCTCTTGGGAATCTGGATGCATCGCACCTCCTGTGTGCAGTAGGTGCGTTGCATCGCACTTTCCCTGTGTTGCAGGTGCGCTGATCAGATAAGACCTCTTCTGCTCTCAAATTTTGGTTTCTCTGTTCACTCTGTTCAGCTTTATTCAAGAGTTTTGTTGTCTGTGATCAGTATACCACTATGGAAACTCCCTTCCTTTGCATGATTCCACCTCCATAGTACAAATAATTGTGAATGTTTTTATGTATTGTGCACCATTTACAGTTCTCTTTTACAAAAAATAACGTAATCAAATTGTCGTCTTTTGATTTGGAAGTGTCGTTGTCAGTCGAAGAAAATAATTCTATTGTTCTGGATGGTTGATTATACAGTTACTCTTGTATTTGATTTGAATTAGTAGTTTTTCAAGTGTCGAAAGCAGTTTTCAATTCAAAATAGCAAAGTGTCATCATTATCTTCCTTTCGTTTTTGAAGAGAAATTTGTTAGTACTGTCACTTTGAAAAGATAATTCAGATTTGTACTTAGCATTCTTCTTGTCATTCACACATTAAGAAAGCTGAAAACAAATACATGCATGTCCATTTGCATTTAGGCTGCTTGTTGGTTTGATTTAGGACAGTGCATCTAGTGTGTGCTCTTTGCTCTATGTTGAAAGAATATCATCTCTCTTTCTTTAGTAGCTAGGATTTTCATTTCAAAAAGAAGATTAAACGATTGTTTATCATCTTAGATTGCATTTTAAGAATTGTATATCTACATCATGCGGTGAACCTGAAAGGAAAATTTCTTAAGAAAGATCAACTGTAAAATAAATTCAATCAACATAAAAACGCTTTGGAACCTAACGCACAACATCTAGAAGTCTAGGCTAGAGACGTATTCCGGCGTCGTAAAGCCTGGTAACTATCGCTTTCATTGTCGGTTGGGTGATTCCTCCTCTTTGAGACGACAAGTGCCAGTACAGACTTGTGCTGCCACGTACCATCGAGTATATATTGGGAGACCATAATAGGCTATATCCTTTATCCATTGGAAGTCGTGTCTGCCGCCCTATCGATCTCAATGCACTGAAAACAGCATTCGGGAAGATTGACTGCCGTACCATAAAAAGTATTCTGCAGTTTTTTGATTGGTTTGGTAATCCCTCTGTCTAGATTTCTAGATTAGTCTTTTTCTTTCCTTTTCAGACTCCTTAAAGGAAAAGGTCCATTTGAGCACTTGTCACTTCAGGCTCATTAAAAATCGAAGGCGACTAGAGTCATCTTTTGTTTTTTCTCGACTCTTAAAAATTGAAAAAACAAGTTGTGTCAAAGCATCTAAAATTTATTTTAATCAGAATAATATCACCATTCCTGCGTTGTACTTAGGTTGAGGAAAATGGAGCCCACCAACCAAGGATTTCCCCTTGGAGGAAATCCTAGTCCTTTCTCCTCTTGGGGAGATGTTGGTGCACCCAATATGGCCACATTGTCACTTCCAGGATTGACGATTGGCTTGTCGATATGGCTCTTCTCTACCTCCGTCGTTCAGAACACCATGAATCCTGAACAATCGAGTCAGCAGCTAGATGATACTAAAGTTACCCCCCAACCTTCTACTTCGTCTGATTCTCCCTCTCCTCCTTCCTCTTCGCTTGATGAAGTTGGTAAAGCCAAAAATCAAGTAACTAAGAAGGAGAAGAAGGGGAAGGAGAAGAAAGAGAAGAAGAAGAAGGAGTCAAAGGTGAAAAGGGGTAACCGGGCATCGTCTAGTGAAAATCCACACACTGCACCATCCAAGCCTAAATCTCCATGTGCCATTTGCAAAGGAGACCACTATCATCGAGATTGTCCTTGCATCCCTCAGATCTTAAGGGACTGGTCTCCTCGTTTGCACAATCCAGTGTCATCAACCTTTGAAGATCATGTTGAAAGTACACCATCAACTAGTGAAAGCGAAGCATTTGGACAGAAAAGGAAATGTAAATTTCCTTGTAAATTGTTGGAAGGCGATCACGTCATCCACCGTTGTCCCTTCCTAGACGAGGCTAAAAGAGTCTTGGATAACTGTCCTGATTCACCACTACGGCTTCCTCCTGGATACAAGAAACTCTTGCCGAGTCCATCACTAGTTGAAAATCCGACTGACACGCCATTGTGGTCGGTCGAAGCATCTATCACTGAAGATAAACCCGTTGAATCCATACCAGATGAAAGTCAAAAGGTTGAGGCGGAAGTCGACCCGGTTTTGTCTTCGAAAGGTCCATCTTCAGATGATACAATCACCGAAGAGAATGAGAACGACACCGTTCAAATTATTTTCGTAAACACAGACTCCGATGAACATGGGGGAAATCTACCCGTTCCTTTACCGTAGGAAGGAAGTTCATCAGAGTCATATCTGGCCGTCTATTCGGTCCCACCTCCAAGCAACCTAGTCGTTTCCTTCGATTGGAATCTACTAGGCAGACCCCGTTTACCGGCTAATGTACCATTTTGAATCATTGTACAAGCTTACAAAATGATCATGGTCGGTACCATCATAGATGAAGGGGCTTTTGTGAGTATCCTTTCCTCAACTACTTGGAAAGTGCTTGGTTCACCATCACTTCTGCCTGAGATGAGAAATATGATAGGCTTCGACAAAGGAACCAGTCGACCGATAGGGATCCTCCCCAATGTGCCTATAACGTTGAGAAGGAAAACCGTTTATATGAACGTAATGGTAGTCCAAGGACCTCTAGACTATAATCTACTCCTTGGGCGTGACTATATTTATTGCATGGGAGCCATTGTCTCCTCACTCTTTCGAGTAATGTGTTTTCTGTATGAAGGCCGAGTGGTCCAGCTTGTAGACCAGCTTTCATTCCCCGGCTCACACATAGCTAATAATAAAATTCCATCACTAAATGGTCTTTTTACGCAAGGAATGTCTCATCAATATCCAGTCCGTCCACTCGAAGAACGCGAGTAATTCGGGGGACATGACTGAAACCCAGGGGGCATGCACCCTGGTTTGCTTCGGCAGGGAAACTTCAGGTATAGGGTAGGTTTCCGCGAAGGATATATGACTGGTCCGATGCCCGTCCATATAGGAAGAGGGAGTTAGACTGGAATAAGATACCTCCGTTAAAAGGTAGGCCTTTCCCGATAGAACAAATGTTTTGTCTGCAAATTGAAGGGTAACCTGGAAACTCTACTTCGCTATACCTGGGGGCATGCAAACCTCTTGTGCGCGAGTGAGAAGCGACCAACATAACACTAACTCTATGGTTCCGCTAACTTCAACCACCTAAGTCGGGTGAGTATTCAAATCGACTGTTCGTCTTCACAGGGGCCAAATGGCACCAGCAAAGTAAAGGAAAAATTTTCCTACCTAACCTTGGTAGTGATCTTGGTAGTTAAGTAGAGGAGCGTAGTTGGTCGTTCCTAGCTTGCATACGAGAGGCAATGGAGCAGAGCTTCGAAAGGTGCAAGCTCCATAAAAATGGAATCTATCGATGAGATGTCCTCATTATATGACTGGCACGAGCAGTTTTTATGTGAAGTTCAAGCTCGTTAAAAATTAAACCTAAGCAATGAGCAAATGTTTCCCCCAGAGTTTAAGCTCATTAAAAAATGAACCAATTTCCGATAAATAACCATTGTGAATGCATTATCATCAGCTTTTGAGCCTTGGTTGTGTTCTCATCATCACCTCCACTCTGTTTTAGCCGATCATACGCCTCCATTTGATTGTTTACCCTTTTTGAGGAACAGCTGCGAAGAGTGATCCTGTTAGCCATCCTTGTGACACTGCCGTGATTGGAAAATTCCAAACCTTACCTGGAATCAGCTACTACCTGAAATTATCACTCATTCCTTAAAAAATGAGTCTCCTTTAAGCTCTTTTCGTCTGACTCGTAAAATATGAAAAGATTGCCGAGTAGTTGGCCTCTCCAGCTCGTTAAAGCTACCGGGAGTGCTATCCCTCCTCTAGATTTTAATCTTTTTGGACCTGAGGGATTATTACACAAAAAGATCGAGCGCTTGTTTTATTCGGCTCGTTAAAATTATCGAAAATTCATCCCTTTCGTATTATTTTATACTTTTTCGGACTTAAGGGATTATATGACGAAAAAGGATTATTGGAGTTTCCTTTACGTCCCTTTCAGACTCTCTAAAATTGAAAAGGACCGAGTTATCTTTGTCATTAAACTCGTTAAAACCAATAGCGACAAACTTGTCCATATAGACAAGAACGAGTTTCACTGTCGCTAGGCTCGTTAAAACATAGCGACGAGTTTGCCCGAAGGGAAAATTATAGAACAAGCATATGTTATCCTCCTCAAGCTTGATAAAAATAAAGAGGTATTGGTCAGCAATGACTGGGGAAAAATTGGGAAGAAAACTTGAAGAAACTTTATTGGTAGCAAAGTCACTCTTGAACATGACACTTTCACTCCATATCTGAGTCAGGTTGGGTTATTTCGTTCATCGGTCATATTACCATTGGTCCATCATACCATCCATCTTTGGGGTTAACACTACCAATCCATTTCAAGTGTCGCCGATATGTTCAAGAGAAGTTGATCAGAGAATTCACCAACCCATCTTGTGTCTCATCCACTGCAATACCTTTACGCTTCATTCTTTCATGACCACCACCCTGAACCCTGTATCATCATATCGTTTTCACCTCCAAAAGTCATTTGCTCCATTCCGTGTCATAGATGTGGGATTCATTAAGGCCCTCCTATGACGGGTCACTTCTTGTCGACATCAGCTCATTATCCAAGAAGTCGACCTAGGAACAACCCTTTCAGTACTTTGAAGCTTGCATGCCTCAATGGCAAGTTTCTCACTTTCGGCGACAGGTTTACATCAATGGCCTTCGACCGAGAGATTTTGCATGGTGTTCGATGCCAAGTCCCATTCTCACACCACGCGAATTGTATTGTCGTACCTTGAGGGTCATCATCATTATCGGTGATTCCTCTCACGCCTGTTAACAACTTACATCATTGGCTGGTAATCAGGCGATGTCTTTCCATGTTCGACTCCAGAACATTTTTCACTTGGATCAACTTATACTTTGGACGAAGATCGGATGAGTTTGAAGACCCCGGATCTAGTTTCATCTGTCCGGGCTGCGATATATTCAGGAAAATAAAGACATCAAATGTACATCATTGCTGCACAGATGATCATCCGAATCAAAGGATGATGGCTCTATCAAAATCATCAGTCTGCTACACAGACGGTTGTCTGTCCTATGTACATGAAAATGAATTTATAAAGCTAAGCATGGGAATGCCTGCCTCAGCTAGATCATGAAAATATTATGAAGATAATGTATTGTATTGTATCTTATTACAGGTCACCTTCCAGTTCGAAAAACCTCGGATCCTCATGATAAAGCATTTCACCCAACATCAAAAGATTAACGACCTCATGCTTTAGGGGGCAACTGTTATAGACATTTTTGGGCACTGCAAACCCAACCATATATGTCCATAAACCAAGGGCTCCTGAGTCCCTAAAAGTGTTGTTTCATACCCTAAAGGAACAAGGTCAGCTGATTACATCATCTCCCAGAAGTTCTCCACAGGAAACTGGTCAAAACTGGACCATACAAGTTGCTCAGTGCTAAGGGTGCGATGCATCTCACCTACCCAGTGTAAAGGGTGTGATGCTTACTGAAAATCCCTTCTATAGGGTGCGATGGGCTAGAGTGGACAAATGGCAGAGACAGTTTGCGAGGCGGATGATCATAGAATCTTCCAGAAACTTCCCCTATGACACTTGCCTCTTTGAATTCGCCCAGGGATGAGTAAGAGATCATCAATCTCCAAGTGGAACCAAGAACTATCATAGAGAAGACACTAATCAAAATCCCAGAAGCTGACTCACCTCCCTACAATCATCTATATATGGATCCCTCATCCCAGAGATCCAGAGGCTGGAATTTTGTATCTTGTAAGGAAGTGCTGTTGGTTTCCTGGTGGAATATCATAGTGTTGGGTGATCTAAGATTTTCATGAGGTGAAGAAGGGCTTTCATGCTGGGAGGATGACGTTGGGTCAGAACAATGGGTTGTAATCCTCTCTTCTAATCTTCATATTAATAAAGCTATTCAAGTTTTCCTCCACATTCTTGTATGTCTGATAGTATATGCATTTGTGTGGTCAATATATATCTAGTCCTATATTGTTTATGATTGTAGATCTCTGCACTTTGAAGGTATTATGCTGCTTTGACTTTACAGGTACTCTTTGAAGCGGAGTGGTCAAGGGAGAAGCGGCAAAGACCGGTCGGTGAGGAGAAGGAACAAGCAAAGAACCAAGCGAAAGATTGAGGTTGGTATTCTTTGATCTTATCCTATCTACTTCTCATAAAGGAAAACGGAAGTAACTTTAATTTGTTTGTTTCTAAGATAGCTACCCATCTTAGTGGGACTAGCAGCTCTACATAGACACTAGATTTCCCGATAACAGCTAGCTAGCTGTGAGAGCTAAGGCTTTGTGTAATTCCTATGTATTTCCACCTTGTATGATAATACAAATAGTGGGGTGTTTAGCTGAGGCTTTCCCCAAAGTATTTTAATGTGTATTGTGCATTGATTCTTCTTCTTCTGGTTATATTTTTCAGCTCGATCTTTAAGCTTCCACATAATTGATAGTAGAAGTAGGTTATAGTATTCTGCTTTGGTTTATATTGCAATATCGGGTTAACAGTATCATAGTGAGATTTTTAGAAATTTTCTACATGGTATCGAGGTTGTGAACAGTATATTGAGAAGAGAATTCGAAGTTTGAAGTTCGGGGTTGCAGGTGCAAATTGAATTCATATCATACTTCAAGGTTGGCCAATGGTGTTCTATGGCTTGAGACTTGAGTATGCCTTGGAAGGTAGCTCGAATTACATATCATGGAAATATAGAATGGAGGCTATATTAGAAGACAATGGCTTGAAGGAATTCATTGATCAAGAAATCTCAAAGCCAGCTTCAACTAATGCACAAGAGTTGGCTGAGTGGAAGAAGTGTGTGGCGAAGGCGAGACAGATCATCCTTGAGGGAGTTCAAGACCATATTGTCTCGAGTCTCCATGGGAAGGATACTCCATTTTCAATGTGGAAGACATTGAAGGACCTCTACCAGAACAATAGCGACCAGAGGAAATTGGCGCTCAAGGATAAGCTTTGAAGAATCAAGATGGACAAGGGTGATACTATTTCCACATATCTGAACAAGCTCACCACCTGCATAGATGAGCTTGGTAGTGTGGGAATAACTACTGCTGATGATGATATGGTGAGCCTCGCTCTCCTTGGCCTTACAAAGAGTTGGAATAGCTACTAGGACTCTGTGAATGGAAGGGAGAAACTGTTGAATTGGGAAATATTGTGGTTGGATCTCATGCAGGAGGAGATCAGAAGAAGCACACGAGATGGTTCTTCATCCAAGGATGATCATGAATAAAATCTGGCCTTAGCAAGTAAGGCAAGGAAAGGGAAGGGAAATGCTTCCCATTCCAAATCTAATTCTTCTCATGGAGGGAAGAAGGGTGACAAGTCTAAAGTGAGATGCTTTAATTGTCATGAGATGGGACATTATGCGATTAAATGCCCATCGAAGAAGTCCAAGAAGGGGTCCTCAGAAGGATCGGAAGGTGAGGCATTAACCTCTTAGTTCAAAATGGACTTTACCCTCATTGCATGCATGGTGCCATCAATGATGGGTTGTGTTTGGTATCTTGACAGTGGATCCTCATTCCACATGATCGGTGATAAAAGTTTATTCAGTGCCTTGGAGGAGAAAAACCTCAAGATGTGCATAGAGATGGGTGACGACGGAAGGTATAGTGTTTTAGGAGTGGGCACGGTTGCTTTTCAGAGGGAGCATGGAGCTCCTCTCACCTTGACAGATGTGAAGTATGTGCCTGGACTGAAGAAGAACTTGGTATCGGTCGCGATGTTGGAGGGTAAAGGCTACGATGTTGTCTTCAGTAAAGGAAAGGCATTCCTAAGACACATAGCCACGGGTCAGACCAAGAGGATAAGGATTTAGGTGAAGAATCTCTATAAACTAGAGGTAGATGATTGTGCAGCATTGAGTACGAAAGCAGAATTGGTGCAAAGCCAGGACATTGGCGAGTTGTGGCATAGGCGTTTGGGCAATTTGTATCATGGGGCTTTGAAGATAATACAACAGATATCTACAGGACTTCCCCAAAGTAAACTTGAGCAAGTTGACACATGAAAAGGTTGTACCTTTGGAAAGTACACCAAGTCTTCCTTTCATGATCGAGATAGTCGAGCAAAGGCTATATTAGAGTGAGTTCATACTGATGTGTGTGGACCATTCTCGACGGCATCCACAACGAATCAAAGGTATTATGTGATTTTCATTGATAGCTATTCTCGTAAATTCTAGATTTATTTCATGCAGAAGAAGGACGAAACTTTCACAAAGTTTTGTGAGTTCAAAGCTTTGGTCGAGAAAGTCAGGGAAGAAGATCAAGGCCTTGAGAAGCGACAACGATGGAGAATATGTCTCTCAAGAGTTTAAGTACCTCTATGCAGTAGAAGGAATTAAATGAGAGTTGATGGCACCTCATAACCCACAACAGAATGGGGTGGACGAGAGGGAGAACAGAACTATTGTAGGGGCAACACAGGCAATGGTGCATGACCAAGGCCTACCACTTCACTTGTGGGCTAAGGCATGCAACACGACGTTCTATTTACAGAATAGAAGCCCACATCGCATACTTGGGATGAAGACACCAGAGGAAGCTTTCTCCGATAAGAGACCAGATGTGGGTAACTTTAGGATCTTTGGCTCATCGTTATGTTGCCATGTGACAAAGGATGCACGGAAGAAGCTTGAACCGACAACAAAGTTGGGATACTTGTGGGGTACATTGATACACCTCACAACTATCGGGTGTACTTGCCTACCAATCAAAGGACAGTGGTTCGCAGAGATCTTAAGTTCGATGAGCAGAAGGCCATGTGCTTCCCTTGAGAAGGAGCTCCAACTACAGGCTGTGGAGGAACTGTTGGTTCCTAAGGAGGAGGAGCCTCAGATTGATGTGGAGCAGCCGCATGCAGAGGTTCCAGGAGTGGAGAAATCCACTCAAGCAGAGTCTTCCAGAGATGGATGGAAGCGCACAAGAGAAGCTGACAGATTGTTGGAGGATGTGAGAGAGAATGTGGGAGCACCATCTTCTCAGCGCAGACAGAGGAGGTCACCTGAGAGGTACACTGGATACATGGCCCTTGTTGGGGAATGTGTTGAGACCAAGCCATATTCCTTTGAGGAAGCAGTGTAATAGCCGATTTGGGTTGATGCTATGGTGGAGGAGTATGACTCCATAGTTCATAACAGTGTTTGGGATGTGGTTTCGAGGCCGGAGAACAAGTCAGTTGTGAGTTCCCGTTGGCTTTACAAGGTAAAGCAAGCTGCTGATGATAGTGTGGAGAAGCATAAGGCAAGATTTGTTGCCCGTGGATTTTCATAGGTTGAGGGGATTGACTATGATGAGACTTTTGCTCCTATTGCAAGGTACTCATCTATCATATCTATGTTGGCACTATCAGTGCAAATGGGTTGGAAGATCCATCAGATGGATGTGAAGATTACATTCCTCAATGGCGAGATTGAGGAAGAGGTGTACATAGAGCAGTCAGAAGGTTTTGAGACCTTCGATCATGAGTCACATGTGTGCTGACTCAAGAGAGAGTTGTACGGGTTGAAGTAAGCACCTCGTTCTTGGTACACCAAGATAGACAACTACTTCACTAGGTTGGGCATCACAAAGAGTGAAGCGAATGCAAACCTATACCACATCGTGGTGGAAGGTAAGATGTTGATCATTGTTCTTTATGTTGATGATCTCATATTGACTGGTGATGATCAGTTGATCATGTCTTGAAAGGAGGACCTTGCAAGAGAATTTGAGATGAAAGACATGGGTCTCATGCATTACTTCCTTGGCATGGAAGCGTGGCAGAAGGATGGGAAGTTGTTTGTGTCATAGGGCAAGTATGCCAATGAGATGCTCTGGAGATTCCACATGGAGAAGTGCAAGCCCATGCAGACTCTTCTAGCAGGTAACTGGAGGAATAAGGATGCTACTTCAAGATAAGTGGTAGAGGCTACTGTGTACAGGCAGCTTGTGGGTTCACTGATGTACTTAGTGAGCACACGACTAGATTTGTGTTATGCGGTGAACCAGCTGAGTCAAGCGATGGTTCAGCCTACCAAGATGTTTTCGAAGGCGGCAAAACATGTATTGAGATACCTCAGAGGCACATCTTAGTATGGATTATGGTACAAATGGATAGAGGGAGTGAAGCTACAGGGCTTCACTCATGTAGATTGGGCAGGGAGTCCATCAGATCGAAAGAGCACATTAGGAGGGATTTTCAACCTTGGGTCAGCGGCAGTTTCTTGGTACAACAGGAAACAGAGGTCTGTTGCACTAAGCTCGGCAGAGGCAGAATACATGGCTGCAAGTCAGGCAGCATGTGAGGCCATCTAGATGCAGAAAATCCTAGTTGGTTTATTTGATCAGAGGATGGATCCAACTGTGATCTATTGCGATAATCAGAGTTGTATCAAACTCTCTAATAATCCAGTATTTCGTGACAGGTCCAAGCACATCGACATCCGGTATCATCATCTCAGAGACTGTGTAGCGAGGAGGATCATGTTGTTGCAGTATATTTTGACAGAGGAGCAAGATGCTGACATGTTGACAAAGGCATTATCAAAGTGTAAATTCGAGTTCCATAGAGACAGGATCGGGGTGGTAGATAATCCCTTTCTTGTTGAGAGGGAGTGTTGAAATACGACAACAAGAATATTCCAATTTAATTTTTCCTTGAATTAAATTGTGAATTAAAATCGAATTTAGTCTTAACAGCTACTTGGAAATAATTAATTAAGTTATTTTGACTTAATTAGTTGGATTAATTCAAGTTAGAAGTCTTTCTGAATTCATGCAAGAGTTATCCCTTAAATTAAGGAGATAAGATTGAGTTATATTTGAGTTGTAATTAGTTAACTCAGTTTACTGAGTTAAGTCCAGTTAAATTAGTTCCAAACTGTTTGAGGAACTAATAGAGAGTTAACAATGAGTTGATGCATGCATGCACTCAACTAGTGCTACTCCTGTTACCTGAAGATTCCCTCATCAGAAACTCATGCATGTCTATTCTGAGAAAGACCCAGTTGAGATTAAAGTCAAGGACAATGTACTATCATTTGCATGTGTTTTCTTATAAAGAAAACTCATGCATCCAGTTAAGGAATCATCCTTGAGGATTGCACAGTTCTAACAGTGTGTGAGATCAAGAGATCATCCACTTGGTAAAGAGGTTTTCCACTTGGTTGAAGGTGAATCATCCCAGAGGAACAGCGCAAGGAAATAGGAGCTTGGAGGGTAGAGAGGAAGGTTGGAGAGAAGCCAAGATTGCCTATGAGAATCTGTGAGGATTGTACTGAGAGTTGGCTAGCTATGAGAGCTAAGTGTTTGTATAATTCCTATGTATTTCCACCTTGTATGATAATACAGATAGTGAGGATTTTAGCTGAGGCTTTCCCCAAAGTATTTTCATGTGTATTGTGCATTGATTCTTCTTCTTCTGGTTATATTGTTCAGCTCGATCTTTAAGCTTCTGCAAAAATTGATAGTAGAAGTAGGTTATAGTATTCTGCTTTGATTTATATTGCATTATCGGGTTAACCTACCATCAGATTTTCTACATGGTATCAGAGCGAGATTTGTAGAAATTTTCTACAATGTTTGCACTGTGTCTTAGTTTTCTTAGGTTTTTGTTGATCCCTTTTACATCTAGTTTGCAGCTGTCGACTTCTCTTGAACCGTATATTGGATATGTCTATGGTGCTAATCGTAGTACTCATAACGTATCCTCAGCAACATGGGCTATCTTTGCTCCAAATGGTGAGCTAGTGAGTATGCAAGGGATTTTCTTTGGTAGCTCTACTAACAACATCGTTGAGTATAACGCAGTGGTGGAGCTACTATCTGATGCTATTTTACATGGTATCCACCATATCATCATTGGGCTTGACTCACAACTCGTATTACTCCAACTCGCTAATGTTTATTCGGTGAGAAATCCTGCCATCCTACACATGGTTTTGAGAATACATCTTCTAGAAATACATTTTAATTTCATTTGATATGAACATATTTCTAGATATCTAAACACATTAGCAGATGCCATAGCTAATTACGTTTTAGATAGACATGTGCAACAAATGTAAAAAAGTTTTAATTCACATCACAACATATTGAAAACACGATAGGAACAAGGAAACATTCAAAATATGTATCTCTCTCTCTCTCTCTCTCTCTCTCTCTCTCTCTCTCTCTCTCTCTCTCTATATATATATATATATATATATATATATATTGGTTTTACAAAATTTGTGTCCCAAGACACATATGGCCGCATCACCTATATATGCAAATATCTAAGTATACAAATCAATGGTGCTCATGATAAAATGACACTGCACAAGCTATCTTGCACAATAATCGACCAATACAGCTAGGCACTCTGATAGTGTGTCACTGAAGTCACATCAGAATATGATCAACCTCGGTCTCATCAATATCGTGTGTCAACCTCTCCATGTGGTGCTCCACCTATGATAGGATATCAGCCACCTCGAGATCACGTAGCACATCCCATCCTACTGCAACAACCTATACTTGTTCCACTACCTCCTCATGTGGTTGCCTCTCTACACGATGGAGATATGAAGCACCCATTGGTCGAACTGATCCCACATATGCATGAAAACATCAATAGTTTAGTCTCGAGAAACATTAAAAAACACAATTTTTTTTGTAAAACTTCCAAAAACTTAATGGTTGAAAAATGTTACATGTAGCATCCCATTTCTCACCCTCAGGCAGCACAAGCTCGAGATCATCGCGCAAATCCATCCCTGCATAAGGATAGTCGTTGATCATGATGAACTGTCTACGCAGTCACCCAAAGAAGGCTGGTGAGAAGTTGATCGCCAACGAACCTCCAGGTCGGGTCATATGATCTATCCACCTCTTCATCTATGGTACCCTTAGATCAATAGGCTCAAGTATGATCTGATGAGATTGAAGTAATGGCACATGTTTAAGAGCAAAAGAGACTAAGATCGAACCATAGTCGAACTTCTTCAACTTCCCCTCTCTTTCTTTAGTTAGTTTTTCTTTCATATTGACCAGAACTCCCTCACTCCAATTGAATATTGTTGGCTCTAGACACTCCACCCTGTACTCCATGTACGATTTACTAGCTACATGTAGTGTTGAGCTACCTACCAATCTTGCGATAATGAACAATATCATTCTCAAATGTAACTGGGCTACATATTTTATGTTGATCTTTGCATCCTTGGTTGGATGGGCTAGAGGTCTACAATATGTGGTGATATAATCTTTCATTGTCTCCCCACCACTTCTCTCACCTAAGAGAGAGATGGGGGCACCTATTTTGGATAAACCTATAAGAGAATAGATATCTTCTACCTTTGTCTCGAGAGTATGTTCCTCAAACCCGAATGCTTGTGCCTGAACATCCCATGAACGAACAAGGTATTTCAAAAATTCCATTTGTTGCCTCATAGCAGGAAGCCAGAAGAATTTTAGCAATCCACAATTTTTTAGCGCATGAATGGTAGCAGGATCATTTGTTGTATTTAAATCTTGTTCCTCATGTTCCTTTTCTCTCCAAATGAATGCCATTTTGTGCTAATGAACACCTGAAACATAAACAAGAGATTCATTAGGCTCCTTTTCATGCAAAAAAAATTGAGGGAAAATTGATAAACAAGTTGGCATTTTATGCCCAACGCACCCCAGTAGTGCAAGACATATTGTTACACCTCTCCCTGTAGTGTTAGTTTCCCTAGGTGCAACGCATATTTCGATATTGGGAGGTTGCGTTGGTCCTAGGGCATGTTCTTAGAATCCCAAAGCCCTCAAAACCTCAAAAAAATTGCATGAAATCACAAAATTGAACCATGAAAAGGAAGAGAAGGGTTTTAACTCCTACATGGAAGCAACAGTACTCCGAATGGTCCACAATAAACTGCAGAAAATCGAGGGAAAAATGGGCTCAAAACTCTCATTAATGAAGGTAAATGTGAAATTATGAAAATGAATAATCATTTTAAGTATTTATGGTCATTTCTTGCATTAGTTTATTTTAATGTCTTGACCCAAATAAGCTTCATTTTTACTATGAAACAACTATGTTTAATCCTTTTTGTGATGTTTTGAGTAGGTCGATAGTTGTTAATAGGTTTTCTATCATGCTTTGAACACGTTATTTTAACCAAAGAGCATATTTTTATCTCTTTTTCGGGATCTATAAACCTACGAAAAAGGAACCCCTTGGAGTTCTCTTTCATCTCTTTTCAGACTCCCAAATTATGAAAAGATCATTGAGCACTTGTCTTTTCGAACTCCTAAAAGTAAATGAAAAGACATCTACTCAGAATCAGTTTAACCTTTTTTCGGACTGAGATAAACTATTTATGAAAAAGGAATACCTTAATCGAACATGGATAAGAGGTTCTCTTGAGTTTTGTTTTCTACCTTTTTGGATTTGAGAGATTATGTACAAAAAGGGACATTTGGAGTTTTCTTTTTCGCCTCTTTTTCAAACTCTCTAAACATGAAAAAGATGTTGATTTTTACCTTCATAGGACTCGTTAAAACATCAAACAACGATGGACTTGTCAAACATGACAAGACCGAAACACTCATTCTCAGGGTTCGTTAAACATACTCTGAGGGATTCATCTGAAGGGTGAACTTACAGATCAAGCATATGTTATCCTCCTCAAACTTGTTAAAATATAAAGAGGTACTAACCAGTATGGTTGGGGAAATTGGGAAAATAGGGAAAATAGGGTATTCCATTTACTAATGGAAGCGAATCGCCCTTGAACACAACACTCTTTCACTTCATCTTTGTGGCTATTGGGTTGGGTAATCTGCTTGTATTTTGGTTATCATACCATTTTCAAAGCATCCATTTCAGTTTTGGGTCAATTTTTCCAACTCATTTCAGTGTCATCGTTGTGTTCAAGAGAAGTCATTCAGTTGATATTCGTTACAATACTTTTAAGCCTTCATTCCATGTGTTTCCTTTCCTGATCCACTTTTGTATCTGCATGATTTTTGTCTTAATCATGATATCCATTTCATGTTGTTGATGGGGGATACATCATTGCCCTCCTGCGACGGGTTGCTTCCTATCAACATCTGCACATTATCCAGGAAGTTAACTTAGAAACATCCCTTTGGTACCTTGGTGATTGCATACATCAATGGCAAGTTTCCTTGCTCTCGGAGACATGTTTACATCAATGACCTTCAACCTAAAGTCTTTGTGTGTTGTTCGACATTAACTCATTTATTCACACCATGCAAATTGTACTATAGTACCTTGAGAGCCATTAACATCATCGGTGGTTTCTCTCGCATCCGTTAACGACTTACATCATCGAGCAGTAATCAGATGGTGTCTACCATGTTTGACCTCAGCTCATTGATTCACATGGTTAGACTCATAGTTTTTTTAGTTGTGTGAAGGATATAGAAGACCTCAGATCTAGTTTCATCCATCCGAGTTGTGATTTCAAGAGTTATACAAAGATCACAATGTATGTTGGCCATGAGAATGCAAACAATGATCCAGTCATGGGTCCAATAGTTGTCATATGTTGATGTGTCTTTTGATCATTGTACATATTATGTTAGCTTATGTGTTGAGTATGGGTATGCCTCCCTTAGCAACAGAGATGTCACGATGAAAATGTATTATAACAAATGAAGCTTGTCGGTTTTTCTTGATCCCGACTTGTCACAAGGTAAATCACTTCAGTCAACAGTCATCATTTCTGACTTTGCGCTTTAGGGGGCACTCTGCTATAGGCCATTTTGTCAACCCGATCAATAAGCTTCCTAATGGGATCAATCAAGATCATATTCCCCCTTGTCATCATCATTTCATAAAGCCTTAAGCATGTATATTTCATTCCCTAGAGTTCCTGCCTGAAACTACATCATCTGAGCCAATTTTAGGACCAAAGCACCCTAGCCTCTTGTTAGACAATGTGCACCAACAGGTTGCTCTAACGTTGCCCGTGTTGATCACCTACAAGTTGCTCCAATGTGGCCTTTGTTGATCACCTACAGGTTGTTCCCCTTTGCACTTGCGTTGGTTCTAGAAATTTGGGAAAAAGAGAGAAATTATGGAAGCCTCCTATTCCAGAAGCTTCCAAAATTTGTTACAACAATTTACTTCAGATAAATCATTCAGATCCTATCCTACCCTACTTTGGAGTTTCCATCCCTTATCATTTGATCCCATCCTCGCATCAAAGGTGGATCTAAAACCTTAAATTGGTAATTGGATAAGAACTCCCAACTTACCCCACTCCTATGTATATTTACAACCTTCCATATGCAAGAGGTTGGATTTTGGA
This sequence comes from Pinus tabuliformis, assembly GCA_031772625.1. Classification (NCBI taxonomy): domain Eukaryota; kingdom Viridiplantae; phylum Streptophyta; class Pinopsida; order Pinales; family Pinaceae; genus Pinus; species Pinus tabuliformis. Next base: position 310,959,728 of record CM062806.1, on the reverse strand, counting down.
GAGTGATGTTACCCTTATGTTGTTGTGGTGAGAGGTTTCATTTCATGCATTTAGGGTGATTGGAGGTGCACATTGTGACAAGGAAAGGACAAGTCAACCTTGGAGGAGCTCTTCTACAAGATCAACACCTATTTATGGTTGTAAACTCCTTCCATTTATATTAATGCAAATAATTCTATGTTTTCCTATATGTGATGTTGTTATTTCATATATTTAAATACCAAGTTGATTTATTGAATAAAGTATTTAGATGATACTGCATAGGTCTCATAGTTTCTTGGCTTATGTCATATGACTGTGGAGGTTCTAATTTTGGCAATCATAGTTGGAATTGGAGCATTCAAGCTAAATAAGGAGCGAATCCCATGACGGATTCCAGGTAGGCTTCATACCATCATCTATTTAATTTAAGGAAAACATTATATTCCTTGTCTCTTTATTGTTCTATGTTAGCCACCAAACCTAGGGTAGATACTTTTGTTCACAATCGTAAATCATGTATAACATACTCATCGAACATGATGGGACCAAACCACTCCTTCTTATGGTTTGTTAAAGTTACTTAGAGGGATTCATCTGAAGGATGAACTTACAGATCAAGCATATGTTATCCTCCTCAAGCTTGGAAAAAGAAAAAAGAGATACTGACCATAAATGGTTGGGGAAATTGGGAAAATAAGGTACTCTACTTGTTAATGGTAGCGAGTTGTTCTTGAACATGACACTCTTCCACTTCATCTCCATGGTTGTTGGGTTGGGAAATCTACCTGCCTTTTGGTTCATCATACCATATCAAAGCCTCAACTTTTGGTTTTGGGTCAATGTTGCAAACTCCATTCAATGTCGTTGATATGTTCAAGAGAACTCATTCAGTTGGTATCTGCTACGATACTCTTAATCCTTCATTCTATGTTTGTCTCTCTTGAACTAGTTCCACATCAGCATCGTTTTGTCTCAAATCATGATACCCATTTCATGTCATTGATGGGGGATGCATCAAGGCCCTCTGTGACAGGTCGCTTCCTGTTGACATCAACTCATTACCCGGGAAGTTGACCTAGAAACTCCCTTTAGTACCTTGGAGCTTGCATACATCAGTGGCAAGTTTCCTTGCTCTCGGCGATAGGTTTTCATCATTGGCCTTTGACCAAAATATTTTGTGTGGTAATAAGATGGTGGATGCCTTGTTTGACTCTAGTGCATTCATTCACATGGTTAGACTCGTACATTGGACGATTGAGTGAATGAGATAGAAGACATCGAATCTAATTTCATCCATCCGAGCTGCGATTTTAGGATTAATATAAGATTACAATGTATGATGGATATGATCATACAAATAGTCATCCAATCACAAGTCCACACTTTTTCACCAATGGACATGACTTCTTGATCATTGTACATGTAATGTTAGCTTATGTGTTGAGTATGGGTATGCCTCCCTCAACACAGATATCATGATGAAAATGCATTGTAACGTATGATGATCTCAACCAATTTTTTTTTATCCGAACTTATCACAAGGTAAAACTTCAATCATCAGTTGTCATTTCTGACTTTGCTCTTTAGGGGGAAATCTATTATAGGCCATTTTGTCGCATCTAGTCAATAGGCCTACAAACTAGATCAATCCACATCCATGAACATCTTGTCATCATCCCTACACAAAGACCTAATCATGACCTTTCCAAATGCTTTAGTTTCTGGGTGTAACTACTTCAAAACAATGTTTTTAAGCCCTAGCGTACCCTTCCCGTTTAGAGACCTGTGTTTAGCAGTATGTTGCTCCTTATTGAACCAACACTGATCAACAACAACTTGTCCTTTACTGGGAGTGCGTTGATTCTAGAAACTCAGAAAAAATGAAAAAGAATCCCGAAGCTTCCTCTTCCAGAAAATTCCAGAGGTTGTTTTAACCATTTACCTTGGATAAGAAGTTCAAATCCTATCTGATCCTACCTTGGAGATTTCACCTCTTATCCCTTGAGCTCATCTTCCCCTCTTAAGTGGATCTCAAGCTGATATTGGTAAATGGATAAGAATTCATAAGCTACCATCCCTCTCCTATAAATTTATTGCCATCCACAACATCAGAGTTGGGTTTTGGAGACTGATCATGCCCTCATATTATTGCCTTGAATCTAAGAGAGTCATCATTTTCATGCATTAGGGTGACATTGAGGTGTGCTTTGTGACAAGGAAGGACAAGTCAACTTGGAGAGATTCCTAGAAGATCAACAATATTCTTGGTTGTAAACTCTCTTCTATTTCTATTAATACAATAAGTATCATGTTTTCCTATATGTGTTATGTTATGTTTGCATTAATGTATTTCAATGCTTCACTGATCCATTGAATAGAGTAATTGAATCATGCTACAAAGATGTCGTAGGTCCTTGGCTTTTTTTGGTTGTATGTGCAAGTTCTAATTATAGTAATTAAAGCTACGGTTAGAGCTTACAAGTCAGGAGGAAAGTAAAGCTTGCGATGGATTCTAAGTAAGCCTCTTTCCATTCTTCAATTTTTGTAAGGGAAACTCTATATTCTTTGTTTTCTGTTGTTCTAGACCAATACACTAAGTCTAGGGAAGATACTTTTGTCTGCAATTGTAAATTTTGCATAACACATGGATAAAGGGAGTTCTCCTAACCTTGACCTTGCGATATCTGGTAATTATGTTGTGATCATGATTATGCCGATGTCCATATCTATATAAATGCATGTATGTATGTCATTGACTAACAGATCATCAAGAATCATGATTATTTTATGCTAATGTTTATATATATATGTATGTATGTCATTTTCTGGTAGGATCATCAAGGATCTTGCCCATGGAGGAACGATTGCTTATGCAAGTGAATGACATGAAGAGGTTCCTGGTTTATGAGGAATCAAGTGGGAAGAGCAGCCTACGAGATCTATGAGGTTAGTATCATATGGATATAATTGATATTATGTGATTATACCATACCTATCTTTACGCTATGGCAGGTAATGTTGAAGGATATTGTTGGCTTGAGGGGGCCCGACCCAGGTTCAGCATTAGTTAGCCAAACAAATCCCTACACTACTAGCCCTTTTGGCATCAGCCCGCGGAGCGTGGACTGAATTCTTACCTGAAGTAGTATGGGGGGATGCTAGAACCAAGTTTACACACCCTTGAGATGGTTGTGATGTCGGTTTATTCCAATTGTACCTGCCTTCGCGCAGGTCGCTTTGCGCTCTATTCTACCCTTCAGTATCTTTGCGATCTGTTACGATCGGCTCTTGCGCAGTCCTAACTAGGGACTGAAGTCCTTTCGCGTTGCTAGGGTAGCAAACTACAATATCTCCCAAACTAGGTTAAATATCTTAATTATCTTATTAATAGATCTTAGTTAGCTTCGCGTAAACAGATGTTCTTTCTTACGTTTACTTAACCAATACAATTATACACATTCGCGCATCATATAAGCATTAAATGTTAAATTCATACCCGGTCTAACAAATGCATAAACAAGAAATAAATACGCATAAATGATAGGAAACTTCTCGTTATTAATACTTCCAGATGATTACAGACTCAACTCGCCCTGCGCACTCAGCTGTAAGGGTCCGTGCACTCAGTTGCGGACTACTAGGCCTCTGCGCACTCAGCTGCGGACTACTAGGCCTCTGCGCACTCAGCTGCAAAGCCTCTGCCTATGCTATGACCCAAAACTTAGACTTACACTTCAGAGCTATCTCGCGTACATCTTCATTGCTTAGACATTGTCTATTCTTGATTGTCTTAACTTACTTAGAGCTTTGCTCTATTTATACAATCCCATGGTCCGCGGACCATGGGTAGATCTTCTACAGCCGACATTACATTATCAAAATAAGGGAAAACAACCCTATGACTCCTTAACAAGTATGCGCTCTGCCCCCACAAAATGCGGAGTCTTTACATTGGAATTACAAAATTGGACCAAAATCTAGGCTCTAAGCCCCAAAACTGCCCTTGGGGGATCCTGCGCCCAACAGATATATCAACGAAATGAAAGCAGTGTGATATGTGGCATGATGGGACAAACATGGATAATTGAAGACACTATAAGTAAGGCTGCTTTGTAGAGACGTTGTGGTCTTCGGATGTGCAGTATTGCTGTTGTGTACATGTTGTATATGAAATATTGTGTACATATGGTATTGTGTACATGTTGCATATGCGACGTTGTGTACATATAGTGTTGCATGCATGTTGCATATGTGGTGCTTTGTACATATAGTGATGTGTGCACGTTGCATATGTGGCGATGTGTACATATGGTGTTGTGCACATGTACATGCAGTGACCTATGAACCAATTAAGGGATAAGTATTAGTGTTTTATTTCAATTTTAATTATGCATGTGATTTATTATGGTTACATGTGATTTATGATGGTTGCAATTGAACTAACCAGATGTCATATGTTTATACATGACAATTTGATCGAAGAATTAGTTTGACTTGTTGTGACAGGAAGTAAATAGAGTTGCAGATGTACCTTATTAATGGACAATCGATGAGGTATGATTCAAATTTATTTCATTTCTTTTGAATCTAATGGAAATTATGTGCTTGGTACATAAAAACATGGAATGCCCATTTTGGGTGGTTGAAAATGCTCGGTTTGAGTGGTTGAACTGACTGCAAGAATTAGCAGCAATTGTTGGGCATGGAATCCCCCCAAGGCATGTTTTGAGGCTTAAAGCCCAATTTTGACCAAGTTTTTTGTAAAAGCTCCACGAGTTATGGACACGGAGCGCGAAGTTATAATAGAGTCACAAGGTTGTCCGCCCTTGGTTTTGTAATGTAATGTTGTCTTGATAGACCTACCCATGGTTCGAGGACCATGGAATTGTATAAATAGAGTGAGGCTCTAAGTGTAGAGAAAAAAGAAGAAAAATCATGATGAGTCTAAGAGACCGAGTCGAAGTGTAAAGTGTCTTTGGGTTGTAGAGTAGGAGTAGGCTCTGTAGCTGAGTGCGCAAAGGCCTAGTAGTCCACAGGTGAGTGCGCAAACCCCTGCAATTGAGTGCACAGGACAGGTCGAGTCTGTAATCATTGGAAGAATTAATAAAGAGAAGTTTACCATATTACTGTGTATATTTCCCTGTTTTAATGTATGATTGGGTTTAAATTGCATGTGTACTATTTATTTGATGCGCGAACTCTTATGAATGTGTTGTAATAAATATAACGTAAGACATCCATTTACGCGAAGATAATTGACTAGGCGTAGAAAGATAAGTAAGATCTCAAGTGCAACTTAAGGGAATAGCGCAGTGCGCTACTCCAGTAGCGCAAAAGCTCCACAGCCACTGGTTAGGGCTGCACGAAGACAAGTCTATAAAGGTGCGAAGGCCTAGGAAGTGCGTGAAGCAACCTGTGTGAAGGGACTAACAGTAGGACCATTTCAACCTCTCAGACATCTCAAGGGTGTGGAAACCTGGTTCCAACACCCCTCGATACTACTTCGGGTGAGACCTTAGTCCGCGCTCTACGGACTGTTGCCGAAAGGGCTAGTAGTACAGGGATTTGTTTGGCCAATTAAATCCGAACCTAGGTCAGGCCCCTTCAAGCCAACAAATGGTTCCCTTGTCGGGACCGGGGTCTGCATAGAGATGTTTGAAGTCGTATCACTGGAATCCGACAAAGAAAGGAATTGAAGATTGGTTGGATGGAAAAATTCACGAGTTTGAGGCGCAAGAAAACAGGAATCCGTGACTATCAAAGGAAGAGTGGTTATACTGCTACTTATATACAGAGATCCACGAAATTTTCTTCACATCTTTCCCTATTGAGCTATACAAGTGGACCACAAAGCTAGCAAACAGCCAAGGAAGGTGTAAGTTCAATAGACCTATTGTGTGGACTCCAGAATTGGTGCACAGATTGGAAGCATCAAAGGATAAAATCGCTCGCATTGTTGATCACTGGCTCGATCAAATCATAGGAAGATTCATCGCCAAGTTCGCGGTGGATACTTCAGTCAGCTACAGTGAGGCAGAATGACGCTTCCTCAAAGGGTTGCGAGGTAAGTACGTTAAATTTTTGAAAACTTGGATTAAAATTCTACTGTGTGAAAAGCAGGTTATGCGAATAAATTGATGTTTAGCGCTACGCGAAGTGGGAGAATCTACAGAAACAAAGATAGTGTCGAACTAGAAACTAGCCCCTTGATTTCACCTCCGCGAGGGGGCGAAGAAGAGCTTGCGAATGACTCACCAAGAAGTGCGATCAATTTGATAAGGCAAAGAATTCCGCACATACCACCCCCACTCACACCACCACCAGTTTCACCCTCTTCACTTCCATCTTCGCCCATACCACCTCTGCCACCACCGTGAAGCAATATGGCGAGCGCAATAAAGTTGCTAGTGTTCAAGGGAGTAGGAAATGAAGATCCATACCAATTTTGGTTCGTGATAAAAGCTGTATGGGAAGTGCAGGGAGTCACTGATGACAATATAAAAAAAGAAACATTGGTTAGCACTCTGCAGGATCACGCACTGACCTGGTACATTAAGCATTCCAATGACAATCCAAATGTAGGGATCGCGGATATCCAAGTTGCGCTAAACAAAGAATTTAGCAGGCCAAAGTCCGAGGTGCAGTCGATCATTGGGTTCGAGGAAATCACAATGCTACCACCCGAGACCCCTTAAGAGTTGGATCAGGGACTAAAGTGTATAATTTGTGAAGCTAACATGACGTTGACATATGGACAACACCGCGAATGGTTTGTAGCATTGTTAACACCGCATCTACGGAACGCACTATTGCAACAGAGGCTAACCACTCAGGCCGAGGCCTTGGAGGTCGCGAAGAGATTGCACAAGACCCCGATACAAGATCCCAACTTGGGAGTTTAACAGATTCACGCGCAGTTGAAAAATTTGTGCCTTGAGATGCAGAGTTTGAAACAAGACAGGACAGCCCGCCCAGAAGTGTGCGATGAGGTATGGTGCGTAAAGTGCAAGGGCCAGGGATATGACAAGGACCACTGGCCGGTGTTCGCGAATTACCTCATGGGAGGAGGGCCAATGCCATTGAGACCGGAGGCACAAGCAGGACCAAGCGCAGTGCCTACACTATGGTGCATGATTTTTCAGATAGGAGGGAAGCATGCTACATATAACTACTATTTATTACAGAAGTATATGCAGAATTCACAGCAGTTGTTCTATAATTTATGTAGATCAGTGGGACATGATGAGCGCACCTGTAGAAGTTATGAGCTGATGATGGATCGAGCTCCCACCTATAGAGTTCAGGCTGAAACGCTGCCCCTTGATCAAAACATAGGGATGGCGCGCACTGGATTTCAGGGGCGCGGACGAGGCCGAGGTGGAGGGGGACTAGGAAGAGGTCCTGGACAACTCATATGTTACAATTGTAGAGGGTCGGGGAATTATGCCCGTGATTGTACGAATCCAATGCGACCATCATGCTTTTATTGTACGTTGTTTGATCATGAGACGGAGGATTGTCCCACACTGATAGCGAGGTTGCGCGATAAAGGAGCACTCCAACCTCCCCCGACTCAGAACCTGTAAATGATGAGATCTGAGCCGCGTGAGGAAGACCCTAATGTAAATATCATGCTCTAAAGTGGAATTACGACAGGGGATGACAAAGGCAAGCAACCTGAAGAAAGTACTCAGGTTCACAAGGCTCCAACGAAGGAACCAGAGTTTGATTTGGAGTGCACCAAGGAGACCTTCATGGAAGCCAAGAGGAGCTTCGCTGATGCCTCCACTTCAGAAAGTAAAGACAGAATCGAGCCAGAAATGGACCCATCGATGCTCACTACGTTCCTGGAAACATGCATGAAGCTGTTGCACGGAAATAAGGCTGTAAAGGGGCTGCAGGAACTCATAAATAGATGCGTTGGGATTGCGCCAGGAGAATCGCACGTAGTCTGGAAGCTCGGAAAACACACGATGCGAACGGGAAGGGAGATGAGATTGACCACGCAGATTGGAGAATATGAGATGGACCAAGTGATTCTGGATCTAGGATCGGACGCGAACGTCCTGCCGAAGCAGACATGGGAGTGCATGGGAAGGCCTACACTGCAATGGTCTCCTATCCAACTATGAATGGCGAACCAGCAAAAGATCCTACCTATGGGGCGATTACAGGGAATCACAGTAGAGAGAGAGATTACCTAAGGAGCAAGCGCGCTAGCAAATTTCGAAGCGATAGAGATTGTTGATGATAGCAATCCCTAACCCACGCTATTAGGAATAGATTGGACCACTGACATGAATGGAGTGATAAATATGAAGAAGCGCAAGATGATTTTTGAGAAAAAGTCTCTGCGCGTAGTTGTACCTTTGGACCCTGCAGAGGGATCGCACTACACGGAGCTGGTGCGTGACTACGATAGCGACGATGACTTGGACTGCATCTACAAGATAACTGTGTGAGAGCAAGACTGGGTGAATCCGACCGCGGATGGACGAATCTCATGGGAGCGTGAAAGCTCCTACACATCAGATTCGGACGAGGAAATAGAACGATGGTAGAACTGGTTACACGAGGTAACCACACTGAACTGTAACATGATGACAAGATCGTTGTGCTGCGTATCGACGGAGGTGAGGGACCTGCCTACGTATGATGGGTTAAGTGAGGTGGATGACTTCCTGAGCAAATTTGAAAGAGAAGTGCCAGAACAACAACGTTTTGAAGCTTTGAAATGGGTACTACGCGCTACACTCACGAGGTGGTGGGGTACGCACCAAAGAAGTTTTAAGGATTGGCGTGAATGCAGAAGGATGATGCGCATGTGGTTTGGGAAGCCTTAGGTGCAATTGACGGAAAATATTGCCAGACGAAATGGTCCACGCACCCACCTATCCCAATGGATGTAGGCATATGCTGTGAAACCTGTGCAGAAGCACACAGTCTTCACGTTAATAGATACGGTCAGTAAGCAGGTATGGGAAAGGTAATCGCGCGAACAACCCCTCCGGGTAGAACCACGAAGTATGGTAAGACCAAGTGCGCAAAAGGTTATCCACATAGAAGCCTTTAACAAAGTGTGTGAAGCATTTAACAAGGTCCACAATGCGAAGCGGACTCACTCGGACCTGTGCGTACCAGATGTTCTATGGGTTTATAGGACCGCGTGTAAGAACCTGACCGCGTAGGCACCACCAAGGCTGGAGTATGAAGCGAATGCTGTAAGCCCCATAGAGCATGAAAATCCTAGTCCACGCATGGCAGCACCGGTAGATACGATGGTTCGCGGAATCTTGGAAAACGAAATCCAACAGGGAAATTTTAGGCTCCAAGAACTTGAGAAAGAAAGGGTGCGATTGAGGAAGAAAAGTGTTTTGGTAGAAGCGGAAGTCAAGAAGTTGGAGGACGAGATAAACAAAGATTTTCTCGATAAGAAGACTAGGGTGATAAGACAGGGTGTGCACGATCACGCTGACAAGTTTGAGGACTATCGCCAGGGTGGCGCGTTGCAGATGATACAGTGCGCGATGCCGCCAATAACAATAAAAGGTGGGTATTTTTCAGGAAGAATGATGGATGACCAGATGACACCCTATACAGGTGGCGCGGCCACCTGACTAGCTGAGGGAAGTATAGTCTTAGCATTCCATGCAGTTGAAAGGAGGCACGGGACTATGAACTACTATACCCGGGAGGTGCGCGATGTTGGAGCTACGCACAAAAGCAAAGAGTCACAGGGTCCGCGTCTGTGTAAGGGGGGCTGCACTACCACACAGGTTGGCTCGAAAGTGACCATTAGAGTCACTATTCACGATGGGATGCTCGACTTGAGACCAAATGGAGCGGGCAACAGGCATTTAAGACGCGATTTATGGGCAAGATTTGGGAAAATCTGCCGCCAAGGGAGCATTAATGATCCGGATTTGTGGGGAACAGTCGAATTCAAATTCAAAAGGTGCTATAAATTATAAAGCGTTGCCTAATAAACAACACTTGGCCTTTTGCGAATTGAGCAGTTGTATACCCCGCGTAGCTGTGCAGAGCCCTGTTTGACCTATGTCGAGCGTTCATTGAGCCCTTGAACATGCGAACGATAGATTTCTGGTCGAACACAATGGCAGCATCTGAGGAAGTTATGGATATCACAGAGATGACCGCCAAAGAGGCAGCGCAAGCCTTGACTGTGGGGGATGCCCCTGAAGGCGCCGGGATTGTGGCAGAAATCCCAAAATCACCATGCATGCCAAGACCAAAGAAAGATAAACATGCAATGGTTCCCATACATGTGTCCTCGCAAAACCCACTGCGCACAAGGTTGATGATGGAAGAGAAGGGGGAAGTCGTTAACATAGAAACCGATGAGGAGAAGGAAGACCTATAGGACCTGATCATCGAAGAAGATGAGCACAAAGGCATGGAAGAGGAAACTAAGCCTGCACACCCTCCAACAAAGATGCCTACCTATATCCCCCCACGAAAAGGGAAGGCTAAAGTTCCCAAGGATCTTGACGAGAGCAAGAGCTCTCTCCAGACCATGCTACTCCCAGACAACATCATTTTTTAGGGCATGCACCTGGGATGGGTGCCTAGTTTAAAATTTGAAGATTAGGATCTTGTTGACCACGAGAAGTTCCCTCACTTAGAGAAAGCGCAACTTATGAAACCTAAGTAGAACACCGTGGTGGGGGTTACCGAATTACAACAGCAAAAGTGGTTGCGCAGAGTAAAAAAGGCAGGGCTGCTAAACCTACTTTGGGTGCCGCATTTCCACCGCGCCCCGATAACAATTTTCGTCATCAAGCAACTACTCTACCTGGTGCATGGTGGGTGTTTGTGGCTGGAGGAGCCCATCCCCATCACAGAACATTTGATTCACCACATCACCCGACTTCCATGTAAAGAAGAGGGCACCGCGGATATCTCGGAGGGTAAAAGCAGTGACTTGGCCATCGCGGAGACCATGAAGAAGAAGTATAAACTAGAAAATAAGAAGTGGGGCTACGCCATATCTAGCATCAACAACAAAGCAGTAAGAGTGGCGACCCAAATACTGGTAGGTAAGGTTATGTGCAAGTGCCACACGGACAAGGTACCCGCACTAGTGGTATCACTTGCTGAGCAGTGCGCAGAGGGGCTCCAGTTTAACTGGTCCAAGTTCCTTTGCAAGGAATTCTTGGAGAATTGCCATGAAGCTTAGGAACAAGGCAAGACGTTCCACTATGCATGGCTTCTATTGTCCATAGTGCTCGTGGCACGGGAATTGCCGGAGGATAGTCAATTCCCCACAATTGACAGGGATCTATCGGAGGTTTCGAAGTACGCTTCACTCTGGGCCATAAAGGATGCAAACAAGATCCGCGACAGTAAGATATTATGGGTGTTCATGGAGATGAACCGCAAGCCGTAGTTATCACCCATTGTCTACAATAGCCTGTAAAGTTTTGTAGAGTTCAAAGCGGAACTTCACAACATATACATCAGAGCGCACAAGGACCCAACCAAGAAATGGAGAGAGCTACCCTTTGTAGCCACGAATGATGTAATCTTTAATGTACTGGAGACATGGCCGCCAGAGTGGCACACTCCAGACATCGCGACAATTGAAAAGACTGTAGCGTAGAGGAAGAAAGAGGAGGCCAAACTGCGCATGGCGCAGTTGGTAGAAAAGAGAAGGAAGGAGGCAGTGACATTAGAAACGCAGGAGGCACGGAACGCTGCAGAAATAATAGCTTAATAGGAAAAGGCAGAAGCAGCGTAGGAGGCAGCTGCGAAGGTGCGCGAGGGCCAAAAGTTGCCTTCGCATGGGCAGGAAGTAGAGGAAGAGGAGGGAGGCGTGGACCCACAAACCGCGTATCAGAATCGAGATGGCTGCAATCCTGCGGGAGACATTATAGGTTTTGCAGGATGGGATTACTGCAGAACTGCAGGCTAGGGAGAGTCACGTGCTACAGGTACTAAGCAAGCAGAAAATCAACATGGAACAGTTAACCTTGCAGTGCGACAAAGTGGTGTCGCAGAATCGGCAGTTGGTACAGGTACTCAACGAAGCTTGTAAAAGCATCCCTGAGCTAGCCATCCCCGCCGACACACCAACAGAAGCATGCATCCACAGGCTAACAACAGGGGTGCGCGAGGTGGGGGAGGAAATGATAAAGGTTCAGCTGGAGCTGAACCTTTCAATCACAGAGCTGCGGCTGAAGGCGCAACTGTCCACCCCTCCGGAAGTAAGAAAATAATGCGCTAGCACTATTACAGCGGGATTGGACGAGATCGACAGTGTAGTGTGAGACTACACCAAAATGTTGGAAGAATCCTTTGAGGTCCTCACGAATCTGTAGGAGGACCCCAACATCCAGCGCTTAGAGACAAAAATGTGAGAACTCCAGTAGTAGTATGACAACGTGAAAGGAACTGCGCAGACGATGGCCCTCACCCTGAGGCTCGCGCGGATGCAACATGCCAAAGCACTGAAAGAACAAGTGGACGCAGCACAACATAAGGAAGCAATCCTGAAGGCGCGCGTTCAACCTTGGCTCGACGAGGCCTTCACCATCATAGTAGCAATTGAAGGCAAGCTCACACAGATGCAAGGAACACAGACACAAACGCAAGGAAGCAATTTCAACACCGCTGTCTCGAAACAACGCGTCCAAAAGATCCAGCAGGCAGCTTCTTAGTGCGTTGTCGACCTTGCAGCAATTCAGACAGAGTTAGAGGGACTCCACGTCGACAGAGTGACTCGAGGGCGAGTCACGATGTTTGTGTTGGGGGCCTGTTGGGTATGCAAGGGAAGGCATGTTTTGGGGCGTAAGCCCAAGTTTTGACCAAGTCTTTTTTAAAAGCTCTGCAAGTTATGGGCACGGAGCGCGAAGTTATAATAGAGTCACAGGGTTGTCCGCCTTTGGTTTTGTAATGTAATGTTGGCTTGATGGACCTACCCATGATCCACGGACCATGGGATTGTATAAATAGAGTGAGGCTAAAAGTGTAGAGAAAAAAGAAGTAAAAGCATGATGAATCTAAGAGACTGAGTTGAAGTGTAAAGTGTATTTGGGTCATAGAGTAGGAGTAGGCTCTACAACTGAGTGCGCAGGATAGGTCAAGTCTGTAATCATTGGAAGAATTAATAAAGAGAAGTTTACCATATTACTGTGTATCTTTCCCTATTTTAATGTATGATTGGGTTTAAATTGCATGTGTACTGTTTCTTTGTTGTGCGAACTCTTATGAATGTGTTGTAATAAATATAACGTAAGACATCCATTTACGCGAAGATAATTGGCTAGGTGTAGAAAGATAAGTAAGATCTTAGGTGCGACTTAAGGAAATAGCGCAGTGCGCTACTTCAGCAATGCGGAAGCTTCACAACCACTAGTTAGGGCTGCGCAGAGACAAGTATATCAGGGCGCAAAAGGCTGGGAAGTGCGTGAAGCAACCTGCGTGAAGGGACTAATAGTAGGACCAGTTCAACCTCTCAGACATCTCAAGGGTGCGAAAACCTGGTTCCAACACCCCCCCATACTGCTTCGGGTGCGACCTCAGTCCGCACTCCGCAGACTGTTGCCGAAAGGGCCAGTAGTACAGGGATTTGTTTGGCCAATTAACTCCAAACCTGGGTCAGGCCCCAACAAGCCAACATCAATAATAAAAGGAATTGGAACAAGCAACAATATGTTGGTAAAGCACTTCAGGAGTAGGGCCATTGTGAGAAACTAGTACCCAATAATGTCCATTGATTTCCATGAGCATACTATGAACGATATGATGGTTTTGGGGCAGGGATATGCCTTGATTTTGGAACTTCTAATGCAAGGAAACCTTTCCAAGGGATGGATTTCCCGAGGGACTGTGTAGCAGAGAAGCGGATGCCAACAAAACTTGGAAGGTGAGTGATTACACAAAAGGGGGTGATTGGACTACCCAAGGGACTGTGTAACAGGGCGGGGGGTGGATTTGTTTTGGTCATTAGCATTGCCAGATGGAATCAAAAGCACATTGGGAGTGTGCCCTGGAACAACGAGCCGATAACTGTTCACTGAGAGAACAAGTGGCGTAGGATTGTAGCGCTGGACATTGGATGTATGTTTGACTTTGGCAATGGATTCTGGACTTCTTTGGAAGGAGGGGAATCCTGATACTACTTTTGAGGGTGGAGGTATGAGCCTTTGGATTCCCTTGTTGATTGATGTGGACATCATATCCTTTTATTTTTTAGTTGAGAAAATGTGCATATGTATATGTGTATGTTATTGTAAATATTGTATCGAGTTATGGTTATAAAGCTCCATAGACAATATGATTATTTGCTGGTTGAAGCAAATGTGCATGCATATATGTGGTTGCTATTGTAAATACAGTAATGTGCTGTGTTAGAAAGCTCAAGTAAACGGTATGATTGTCATGTTTTTAACAGGATGTCATTGTAAATACTGCAATGAGTTGTGTTATAATAGGCAGTATGTTATTGTTTTCAGCGATTATTGGTTTATAAGTGTCGTTGAACACCGATGATGGTGTTGCCCCAAGGGGAAGGGTTTTGTAACAATCTCTGGTTGAATTTCCTATAAAAAAAATATAAGACCAAGGTCATGAGACACATATTCCAAGTTGAATGGTGGGAAAAAACATCCTAGTGGTTGTTCATTTTGGTTTATTATGGCTAAGGAAATTGGAATTTATTTATGAAAACAAAGGAAAATAGGAGAAAAGGAAGATGAAAGGTCACAAATTAGCATGAGGAGGAAATTGAAGTGAAAATGAAGAAAATAGAGGCCTCAATGATAAAAAGGCTTATGAGGACCAGTTCACAAACTTTTGTTAGTTTTAGCTTGGAGCTCTCTCTCCATTCTCTCTCTCTCTCCCCCGTCCTATTGCATACTTAGAGAAATATTGGAGCATTGTTGGAGCACTCTAGTTTTCATTGGATTTAGAAAAGAAGGCAAAGGAAAGCGGAAAAGTGCAAGGGAATAGCGATATCAACAACTACAACGGGATTGCATTGCAGGGATCGAGTTGCATGTATGATTTTCTTGTTAGTTTTGGCATGCATGGTATATGCATGTGATTATTTGATTATGATCTGTCATTAGCATGGAGGATTGTCTGGATTGACAGTGGCTTTGCGTAGCCTTGCCACTTCCTAGATAACCACTGTGTTGTGTGTTTTTCCACTTTTTGTTTTGATTAGTGCTCAGGTTACTTATGACCGTGGGTTGAGTTACTAGTTCCTTGAGCTATTGGCTGGAACAAATGCTCTAGAGCCCTATAAAAGCTTGGGTTGAGTTACTAGTCTTAGAGCCTTGGTTGGACAAACACTCTGGAGCCCTTGGTGGGTTGAGTTACTACTCCTGGAGCCTTGGTTAGACAAATAATCTGGAGCCCTGGAACGCTGTGGGTTGAGTTACTAGCTCCTGGAACCCGCAGTTGGGACAAACACTCTGGAGCCCTGAACAACTTGGGTAGAGATCGGCCTAGTTGGTGTTAGTGATGTTTGATTGTGAGGTGGAATAATTGGTTGAGGGTTGAGGTGGTCTGGCCTCTAGAAGCCTTAATTGGTTTTGGTTGGTTTATTCCATGTGATCCCATATTCACGTTTGGAATATGGCACAAGGATGATTGGCTGAATGAGATGTTTGGTTAAGCCCAATCTATGGTCTGGTGATACATGAAAGTCCCTGACTTGGTTGGATTTTGCATATGTTTATAAAAGCTCTTTTCCTCTTATATTTCCATGAGTAATTGTACTTGTTGCTATGTGACTTTGACAATTGTTTTATCATGGTGTATATGTTGTTCATTCGTTGGTTATGTGATGTAAAATGGTTATGGCTCTTGAGGTCTTTTGATTTGTTGATGAATGGTTAATGAATGTATGTGCTAATAAATGTTATTGCAACTATTATGATAGGGCATTAGACCTTCTTGAAAATTCTCAGATAAGTATCAAACTTCTATGCTTAATTATGCATTTATGACTTACAGATTATATGTTCACTATATGTTTGACGAAATGATTGTTGTTGGGCGCGGGATCCCCCAAGGGCATTTTTGGGGCTAAAAGCCCATATTTTGGTCAAATTTTGTAATCCAAGTGTAAAGACTCTGCATTTTGTGTTTACAGTGCGCATAGATGTTAAAGAGTCATAAGGTTTTTCGCCCTTATTTTGGAAATGTAATGTCGGCTATGAAAGATCTACCCATGGTCTGTAGACCATGGGATTGTATAAATAGAGCTAAGCTCTAAGTAGTTAGAATAATAAATCAAGCAATGAAGATATGATGTATGAGGGATAGCTCTGAAGTAGAAGTCTAAGTTCGGGTTGTAGCGTAGGTAGAGGCTCTGCAACTGAGTGCGCAGAGGCCTAGAAGTCCGCAACTAAATGCGCGGACCACTGCAACTGAGTGCGCAGGGCGGGTCGAGTCTGTAATTGTCTATAATTATCAATAAAGAGAAGTGTTCTACAATTTTTGCATCTTTCTTTCCTGTTTATGCATCTTGTTATGTTGGGTATGAATTTCACTTATAACGCTTATATTATGCGCGAACGTATGTAAATGTGTTGGTTAAGTGAACACAAGTAAGAACATATGCTTACGCGAAGATAACTAAGATCAGTTAATAAGATAAGTAAACACTTCGCCTAGGTTGGGAGATATCGCAGTTCGTTGCCCTGGCAGCACGAAAGTCCCCGAGCCGCAGGTTAGGGCTGCGCGAAAACCAATTGTACCCTTTCGCGAAGATACTGAAGGGTGGAACAAAGGGCTAAGCAACCCGCGCGAAGGCAGGTATAGCCAGAATAAATCGACATCACAACCATCTCAAGGGTGCGAAAACTTGGTTCCATCATCCCCCATATTGCTTCGGGTGAGACTTCAGTCCACACTCCGCGAGCTAATGCCAAAAGGGGTAGTAGTGTAGGGATTTGTTTGGCTAACTAACGTTGAACCTGGGTCAGGCCCACTCAAGCCAACAAATCGTTCTGTTGCCAAGACCAGAATCTGCATAAGAGATGTGTGATGTCGTATCACTGGAATCCAACTAAGAAAGAAATCGAAGGCTAGTTTGATAAAAGGATTCACGAGTTCACGGCACAAGAAATAGAAACCCGCAACTATCAAAAGAACCGTGGTTGGATCGATACCTGTATACGAAGATCCACGAAATCTTTTTCGCCTCCTTTCCTACTAAGCTATACGAGTGGATTGCGAAGGTAGCAGATAGCCAAGGAAGATGGAAACTTGACAGTCCTATTGTGTGGACCCTAGAGCTAGTGCGAAGGTTGGAAGCATCGAAAGATAAGATTGTCCGTGTTGTCGATCATTGGCTCGATCGTGTCATAGGAGGATTTGTTACTGAATTCGCGGTCGACACCTCAGTCAGCTATAGTGAGGCAAAGCGATGCTTTTTCAAAGGATTGTGAGGTAAGTACATAAAATCTCTGAATACTTGGATTAAAATGTTGTTGTGTGAAAAATGGGTTATGCAGCTACCTTGATGTTCGGGACTACGCGAAGCGTAAAATTTTATAGAAATGAAGGAAATGAGGGTCCAGAGCATAGCCCCTTGGTTTCACCTCCACGAAGGGATGAAGAAGGGATAGTGAAAGTCTCTCTGCGAAGTGATATTCAGTTGATAAGACAAAGATTCCCGCGAATACCACCTTCGCCCACACCACCTTCAACTTCACTACCATCGCCTCCAACTTCACTCGTACCACCTCCACCTCCACCACAATTCAGTATGGCGAATATAGTGAAGTTGCCTTTGTTCAAAGGTTTGGGAAATGAGGACCCGGACCAATTCTGGTTTGTTGTGAGGGCTGTATGGGAAGCTCAAGGTGTTACAAATGATCACATAAAGAAGGTGACACTGGTTAGTGCTCTGCAAGATCACGTGCTAACCTAGTACATTAAGTACTCCAACGATAACCTGAATGTTAGAATAGCGAACATCCAAGCAGCACTAAATAGGGAATTTAGCAGGCCTAAATCTGAGGTGCAGTCGATTGTGGGATTCAAAGAGGTCAAGATGCAACTAGGTGAGACGCCTTGGGAACTATATCAAAGGCTGAAATGTATGATCTGTGAAGCCAACATGAATTTGACAGATGGACAACATCATGAGGGGTTTGTGGCTTTTCTTCTACCACAATTAAGGAGTGCGCTGTCACAGTAGAAGATAACAATTCAGGTAGAGGGCTTGGATATTTCCATGAGACTACATGAAACTTCGATGCAAGATCCTAATCTAGGAGTCCAACAGAGCCATGCGAAGCTAAATAACCTGTGCCTTGTGATGCAAAGTCTGAAGCAAGACAGGACGGTTCGGCCAGAGGTATGCGAAGAGGTATGGTGCTTGAAATGCAAGAGTTAAGGTCATGACAAAGACCATTGCCCGGTATTTGCAAATTACCTTGTAGGAGGAGGATCAATGCCTTTAAGGCCGGAAGCTCAAGCAGGACCTAGCGCGGTGCCTGCTTTATGGTGCGTTATTTGTCAGGTAGCCGGAAAACATGCCACAGATAACTGCCACTTGTTACAGAAGTATGTACAAACGTCACAACAGTTTTTCTACAACTTTTGTAGGTCAATGGGACATGATGAGCGTACTTGCAGGAGCTATGAATTGATGATGGACATAACTCCCGCCTACAGGGTTCAGGCCGAAACTCAGCCCCTTGACCAGAATGCAGGGATGGTGCGGACAAGATTTCAGGGGCGCGAACAAAGTCGAGGTGGAGGAGGATCTGGTAGAGGTCGAGGACAGTTGATTTGGTACAATTGCAGAGGACCAGGACACTGTGCTCGAGATTGCACCAATCCAATGCGTCCATCGTGCAAGTATTGCACGTTGTTTGATCATGAGACAAAAGATTGTCCTACATTGATAGCTAGGATATGTGATAAAGGAGCGCTACCACCTCCCCCGACTCAGAACCTGCAGATGATGAAGTCTGATCTGCACGAGGAAGATCCAAACATAAATATAGTGCTCTAGAGTGGAATCACGATGGGAGATGATAAGGGGAAACAACCAGACGATAGTACTTGGGTTTGCAAAGCCCTAGCAAAAGAGGCTGAGTTCGATTTGGAGCGCGCTCGTGAAGCATTCATGGAAGCTAAGAAGAGCTTCGCTGAGGCCTCCACCTTAGGAAGCAAGGATAAGCCTGAATCAGAGATGGACCCTTCTATGCTCACAATTTTCTTGGAAACCAGTATGAAGTTATTGTGCGATAGTAAGGCTATGAAAGGGCTACAAGAACTCATCAATAGATGTGATGGGACTGTGCTAGGAGAACTACGTGTAGTCTAAAAGATCAGTAAGCATAAGACAAGGATGGGGCGTGAAATGAGACTCACCGCACAAATAGGAGAATACAAAATGGATCAAGTCATTCTGGATTTGGAGTCAGATGTGAATGTTCTACTGAAACAGACATGGGAGTGAATGGGGAGACCTGCACTGCAATGGTCTTCGATTCAGCTAAGCATGGCAGATCAACAGAAAATCATCCCCATGGGGCGGCTGTAGGGGGTGACCATGAATATTAAGGGAGGGAGCGCGCTGGAAGATTTTGAAGTAATAGAGATAGTAGATGATAGCAATCCCTACCATGCATTCCTGGGAATTGACTCGGCTACTGATATGAACGGGGTAATCAATCTAAATAAGCGAAAGATGATCTTTGAGAAGAAATCACTACGCGTAATAATACCTCTGGATCCTGCTGAAGGATCGCATTATACGGAACCAGTCCGTGATTATGAGAGTGATGATGATCTGGACTGCATCTATAAGATAACAGTGTGAGACCAAGATTGGGTGAATCCCACTGCGAATGGACGGATTACGTGGGATCGCGAGAGTTCCTGCACTTTGGACTCCAAAGAGGAAATACAACGCCGGCGGAATCGGTTACATGAAGTAACTACGCTGAATTTCAACATGATGACCCGGTGGTTGTGCTGTGTGACTTCAGAGGAAAGAAATCTAACTATTTATGATGTTCTAAATGAGGTAGATATCTTTTGGATGCATTTGAAAGGGAGGTTCCAGAAAAACAATGCTTCTAGGCCTTGGACTGGGCACTAAGCGCTATGCCCGCAAGATGGTGGGGTACGCACAAGGGAAGCTTTAATGATTGGCGCGAATGTAGGAGGATGATGAGAGCATGATTTGGGAAGCCTAAGATGCGACTAACAGACAAATACGATGGGCAGAATGATCCGCACGCGCATCTGGCCAAATGGACACAGGCCTATGGAGAAAAGCCTCAACCTGAGTGGGTGTGCCTGTTCTGCCATACCCTGGATGTTATCCCAATGAATTGGTATATAGAAATAGAGCTCCACCATGGGACAGGTGAATGGGATATCCTGCGCGAAGGATTCATGATGACATTTAGTTTTGGGGACGGGTTTGACAGTATTGATGAAACGCTACAAGAGGTGAAAGCAACCATCTTTAGGGTACCACAGGATCCTTTAGACCTGATTCAACTTGAATGGGCTACTTAGCTGAGTTGCGCGCTGGAATGTTATAATGTAACTACTGAAGATGAGGATGAGGACCCGCAGAAGATTAATATTCCAAAGACAGAAGGCCATCGCGAGGTCCAAGGACCACAAATTAAGAACCCTGATATAACCGTGTCGGTAAAAACTAAACATGTGAACATTGGTATGGAGGTAGAA
Source organism: Pinus tabuliformis (assembly GCA_031772625.1). Taxonomy (NCBI): domain Eukaryota; kingdom Viridiplantae; phylum Streptophyta; class Pinopsida; order Pinales; family Pinaceae; genus Pinus; species Pinus tabuliformis. The sequence continues at coordinate 310,939,052 of CM062806.1, read as the reverse complement.
CCCAAATTCGCAAAGATTGAAGACTACTAGGACGACGCGATGGTGGATAAGGTCAGTCTCAGTGTGGTAGGGTTTTTCTACCTTATATTCATGGAGTTACAGATAAGATTGCTAAAATCCTAAGGAAGAAAAACATAAGCACGCAATTCTCAGCACCTGGAACTATTAGGCAAGGTATGAGATCTGTCAAGGATAGTATTGATAAAAATCAACTTAAGGGAGTCTATAAAATAGATTGCTCATGTGGAAAAAGCTACATTGGTGAAACAGGTCGCTCCTTGCAGACTAGACTCAAGGAACATGGAGCTGATATTAAGAATGAAAGGTCTCGTACTTCGGCCCTGGCAGAACACTCCTCAAAAACTAAGCACCATGTCTGCTTGGAAAGCGCCTCAATTATCGCTAGGGAAGAACAACATCATAGGCGAAAGATCAGAGAAGCTCTTGAAATTATCAAACACCCGCATAATCTCAACAGAGACAATGGTATGGAGATTAGTGGAAGCTGGCTTCCCCTAATCAGAGAAATTAAGGTCACCAATACTTCTTAGGTTTAGCATTCTATGGTAGAATTTCCTCTCGGCCCCCCTGCACCGGCCGCTCCCCACCGCCGCCCTTCTAATCTTAATAAGTTAGTAACCTCGCTATAATAATTTAAGTATAATAATAATAATAATTAGTACATAATTAATCATTTACAGTAGTAATTATGATATTAACTATTATTAATCGTGATTATTAAGTATTAATTAGTTAAACTATTAAAAAATTGAAAATTCACTATTTAATTATCAATATTAATTATTATGTCTTGATATTAATTATCAATCATTAACTCTAATTATTTATTAATTATTAACTATTTATATTGATTCTTAATATAATAATATCAATTTTAATATAATAATAATTATTATTAATATCAATACATTTTAAATAATTTTAATATTAATACATTACACTAATAATACTATTCATAAAATACCAAATTATATTAGTAATAATTCTATTTTATAACATCATACTAAAAACTGTACTAACATATATTATATAATAAATATTAATACAATATACTAGGATTAATATTATTAATATTAATTATTAATACTAATTATTATTATTAATTATTATATTAATAATAATATTTATAATTAATAATAATAATAATCATTATATTAAATTAAAAATAACTAATTATTAAAATATATTAGTAATAATTCTATTTTATAATAATCATAATAAAAATTGTACTAACCTACATTATATATAATAAATATTAAACATTAATATAATATACTAGGATTAATATTAATTATGATCAATATTAATATTATTAATACTAATTATTATTATTAATAATGATAGTAATAATAATTATTAATAATAATAATATTTACAATTAGTATTAATTATAGTAATTATATTAAATTAAAAGTAACTAATTATTAAAAATATTAAAATTAATATTAATCTTAATTATGATAATGATCAACATAATAATAGTTTAATTAATTAGCTCAAAAAAAAAAAATAGCCGACATCTCATCAATAATTAATCAAAATTATTATTCAAAAAAGAGCCGACATTCATCTTAATTTACTCTCCTCATTACTATTTAATCTCTCAAATTAGCTCTTCTTCTATCAAGCATTCAAGTAGTCCTGATGATGGATCCCGGTTGGGATTTGAAACATTGGCAGAAAATGGTTCTTACTGTGGATTCTCGGGAAACTAAGTCAAAAGAAATAAACCATAGAGGTCTTAAATCCGGTGGATAAGGTTGCTGAATTACTCCACGAATATCAGAACTTATTCCCTACCAAGTTTACGGATTTGAAAGCAATAATTAGAGATCTAGGAGTGATGAAGATCACGTTAAAGCCGGACATGAAGCCAGTTAAGCAGAGGCCTTACCGCATAAATCTGAAATACAAGGAGAAGGTCTGCTTAGAGCTAGATAAAATGCTAGCAACAGGCATCATTGAGCCTGGGGAGGAATCCGATTGGGTAAGCCCAATGGTGGTGCAAGAGAAAAAACAGAAGGATGAGATAAGAATATGTGTTGATCTGAGAAAATTGAATGACGCTTGTGTGCATGATCCTTTCTCGACTCTGTTCACGGATTAAGTGTTGGACAATGTAGGTGGTCAGGAAGCGTATTCCTTCACTGATGAGTTCTTTGGGTACCACCAAATCAAAATCGCGCCTGAGGATATGAGAAAGACAACCTTCGCCACTGAGTGGGGTTGCTTTCAATACATTGTAATGCCATTTGGGTTGAAGAATGCGCCTGCTATCTTTTCACGCATGGTTGTCGCAACATTCAAGGAATTTATTCATAAGTTCCTAGAGGTCTATTTTGATGACTGGACTGTATTTGGGCTAGTTAAGTGCCATGTAGCGAGCTTGCGCTTGATGCTGAATACCTGTCGAAGATACTAGATCACGCTCAACCTCAAGAAGTGTCTGTTTTGTGTTCCTTTTGGGAATCTATTGGGGCATGTGGTTTGCAGACAAGGGATGATGGTAGACACTGCAAAGACCGCGGTGATTCTGAACTTGGAGGCACCGAGGAATGTGAAACAACTACGCGCTACTCTGGGACATACGGGATATTACAGGAATTTCATCAAAAGATATGCCTAGATCACCGCGCCAATGGAAAAATTGTTGAAGAAGGATGTCACGTTCTGCCAGAACGATGACTGTAAGAAAAGCTTGGATATATTGAAAGAAAAGATGGTTGCTATGCCAATTCTAGTCTTCTTGAACTGGAAGAAAGAGTTTCATGTACATGTTGACGCATCATGTATAACGCTAAGGGCAGTACTAACACAGGATGGCGGAGAAGGCTTGGACCACCTATCACATTCGCAAGCCGCAGATTATCCAAAGTGGAGAAGAACTATTCTACCACTAAATGCGAGGGGCTAGCTATGGTGTATGCGCTCCAAAAGTACCGACACTACTTTCTAGGAGGCCACTTTAAAATGTATACGGATCACTCCGCGCTGAAGTACCTGGTCAATAAGCCTGTGTTGGGGGGGTGAATCTGCAGATGGCTCTTATTGTTCCAAGAGTACAATTTTGAAGTTGTTGTGAAGCTTGGACGATTGAATGCGAGACCAGACCATCTGTCATGCATCGAAACAGGGGAGGAACCTACTAACTTGGAAGAAGGATTGCCTAACACGCAACTATTTGTAGTGTGTGTCGTAGATGGTCATTTCGAGGATATAATACAATTCCTAACAAGTGGAACTGCATTGGAAGGATACTTTGTCCAACAAAAGAAGGAATTAGTGGAGCGTGCGACATATTTTTCTTTCATTGTTGGGCATCTATACAAAATGGGGACTGATGAGATATTGCAACGATATGTACCTGAGTTCGAACGAAGTAGCATCCTTGTGGACATTGATGGGGGCGCCGCGGGAGGACATTACGCTGGGAGAGCAACCGTGCAAAAGATTCTACATGCTGGGTTGTAGTGGCCAACCCTTCATTAGGATTCAAAAGCATATTACAAGGCGTGTGATGTATGTCAAAGAACAGGCAGGCCATCGCGGAGGGATAAATTGTCTTTGAGTCCACAAATGACGTTGCAACCCTTCGAAAATTGGGCAATAGATTTTGTAGGACCCATTCAACCACAAGGGAAGATAGGTGAGAGGTACATTATCACTGCGATGAATTACTTGACTCGTTGGGCAGAAGCGCAGCTAGTGAAGGATTGCACGTGCGTGACGACCGTGAAGTTCCTATTTGAACATGTCTAGACGCGATTTGGATGTCCAAGAATCTTGATGAGTGATCGTGGTACGCACTTCCTGAATGAGACGATTTGCACACTAACGGAGGAATTTCAAGTGTATCACAAAAAGAGCGCACCTTATCACCCACATGCTAACAGGACAATGAAGGCATTCAACAAAGTTCTTGAAAATGCACTGACCAAGGTTTTCAATGCTCAGCGAAGTGATTGGGACCTACGCATACCTGTAGTATTGTGGGATTATTGAACAACATGCAAGAAGTTGACGAGACAAACCCCTTTTAGGCTTGTCTATGGTGTGGAAGCTGTAATTCCTATGGAATATATCGTGACTAGTCTGCGCATATCATTGCTCACAAGTATGACAAATCGCGAAGTCCTGGAAGAGAGGCTCGCATAATTGGGTGAGCTTGAAGAAGAGAGATTTTTGGCTGGATTTCATCAGTGGGTCCAAAAGTAGTGTGAAAAAGCGTGGCGTGACCGACATATTAAGCTGTGCACCTTTAAGGTGAATGACTTGATGTTGTTGTATGATAGGATAAATTCCCAGGGAAATTCAGAATGCATTTGCTGGGGCTTTATGTTATTAAGGAGATTACTGATGGAGGCATGGTACAACCGGTCAAGTTAAATGGAGAACCCTTCCTAGGAAAGGTGAATAACAGTCACTTGAAGCCATACACTGATGGTCCGACCATGTGACTAAATGAAAGTAGCACAGTCTTAGCGCTCTAGGCAGCTGAAAGGAGGTGTGAGATTATAAACTACATTGCCCGAGTTGGGGAGCTGCGTAATTTCAGGATTGCGCGAAGCAACTAAGTGTCACAGGGTCCGCGATAGTGCGAAGGCAGTTGCGCTACTCGTGGAAATACTGCATAGGTCTGTCGCAAAGTGACTGTTAAAGTCACTGTTCACGATTTGATGGTCGGATTATGGTCAAATGGAGCGGGCACCAAGCATTTAAGGTGAACTTTATGGATTAGATTCTTGAAAATCTGCGGCCAATCTAGCATTAATGGGTCGAATGTGGGCGGAACGGTCAGATTTGAATTCAAAAGGCCCTATAAATTACAAGTGGTTGTTCAACGAAAAACACTTGGCATTTTGAAAATTCAGTTGTTGCGCTATCAAGTGTGTATGGACCTTGCGAATTTTGAGGCTTTGAGAGCAAGTTCAATGTTTGAGAGATTGCCAAAGGAAACACAAGACCTCTTGAATAGAATGATGTCGACACTCAAGGAAACCGCGTAGGAAATTGCGGTAGTAGAAGCCTTAGAGAGTGCCAGAGTGATAGTTGAAATCCCTAAATCACCCAGAGCACCGAGACCAAAGAGGGATAAACATATCATGATCCTGGTGCACGTCTCACTAAGAAATCCATAGAGGACCAAACTCACTTTGCAGGAAAAGGGGAAGGCCATTAACCTAGAGGCCGACGAGGAAGAATCTGAAGAAATCTTGGTGGATGAGGAGAACGTGGAAATGGAAGTTGAAACCGAGGGTGCAGACCCTATTACTAGGTTACCAGAATATGTTCCTCCGCGCAAGGGCAAGGCCAAGGTACCGAAGGACAAAGACGAGAGCAAGAGCTCCCTGCAAACTCCATTGCTCCTAGATGACATTGTTTTTGAGGGGCAACACTTAGGGCGGGTTCCTGTACTAAAGTTCAAAGATTAGGACCTCGCAGATCATGAGAAATTCTCGCATGTAGCAACTGAGCAGCTAATGTGCCGATGGATTGACGCGATTGCTGGAATGATTGAATTAGAGCCGTGGACATGGCTCAAGGGTGTAGAGAAAGCCGGGTTGCTCAACCTGCTGTAGGGACCGCATTACCACCTCGCCCCAGTGACCATCTTTGTCATCAGACAATTGCTCTGCTTGGTGCATGATGGGTGTTTGTGGTTGGAGGAGCCCATTCCCATCACAGACCACTTGATCCATCAGATCACACAACTGCCTTACTTAGGGGAGGATCCAACCAATATATCAGAAGGAAAAGGTGCTGAGTTGGCCCTTGCGGAAACTATGAAGAAGAAATTCAAGTTGGAGAAGAAGAAGCGGGGACATGCCATCTCTAGCATTAGCAACCCTGCAATCAAGGTAGCAATGCAAATTTTAGTAGGGAAGGTGATGTGGAAGTGTCGTGTGGATGAGGTACCCACGCTTGTTATTGTATTAACGACCTAATGCGCTGAAGGAGTCCAGTTCAACTGGGCAAATTATCTATGCGGAAAGTTCCTTGCAAACTCTCGCGAGGCACAAGATCAGGGCAAGACGTTTCACTACATGTGGCTCCTGTTGTCGATTGTACTGGTGGCATGTGAGCTGCCAGAAGACAACCAATTCCCTTCAGTCGCGCCGGACCTTCCATAGGCAACGAAGTACGCTTCGTTGTGGGCGACCAAGGATGCGCATCGTATAAAAGAAATCAAGATATTTTGGATGTTGATGGGGATGAGTATCCGGATGGGGATCAATCACAAGCTGTAGTTGTCGCCCATAATATATGTTGTTTGCAGAGCTTTGTAGAGTTCAAAGCAGATTTCCACCATGTCTTTATCAGGGCGTGGAAGAACCCTGCAAAGACATGGCATAACTTACCATATATGGCCACTTATGATGTTATTTTTGCAGTCCTCAATTCTTGGCCGCCGGAGTGGCGCGCTCCAGCAGGCTCCGCGGTGGAAACAAACAAGTTCACCGCGTAGCGTAAGAAGGAAGAAATAAAGCTCCGAATGGCACAGCTGGCTGAGAAGCGCAGAAAGGAGGAAGCAGAGGCTAAGGCTCAGGCAGCGCGCGACGCCGCGAAATTGGTGGAACAACAGGAGATAGGAGGAGAAGCACGCGAAGGACAGAAGTCACCTTTGTCCGGGACTGAAGTAGAAACAGAGGAGTCAACAGAACAAGGTGGCGCGGACCCGTAGACAACATCCACCCAACTCAAGCGTCAACGACCGCAAGAGAATGAAGCGTTGCTGAAGAAAACCAAGGATTCAAAGACATCCTTGGACCCAATCACCCTCACGGAAGGGGATCTACATGATATTGGAGAAATGGTGAGGGATGTCACCGCGGAGGCCCTCCAATAGTTCGAGGAGTAGCAACAATTGGTATTAGGGGCTCTTTGGACAGAGCTGTAGGAGTTGCAGGTTCGCACTCCACAGGATGACATAATGTCCACCAGCCTCGTGATCGACACTTCAGCTGCCGAGGAGATGTTGCGCACAAGGGTGACCAATGTGATACTGCTACCAGATGAGGCACTTACTATAAAAAATGAGGCCGACAGGCCCACGGTTAGCAGCCTAAAAAGGGTAGGATTGAATATCGTCATGCTACCTCGAGAGATGCTCCACCTCTTGTAGGATGGAGTCACTACGGAACTTAGGGCCCGAGAGAGTCTCTCTCTGCCAGTGATGACTGAGCAGCGCATCAATATCGAGCAGTTGGGCCTGCAACGCAACGAGGTAGTAGAATAGAACAAGCAAATCATGCAGGAAGTGGAGGAATCCTGCCGGATGGTCCCAAAGTTGGACATTCAGGCAGAAGAACCGGTTGAGGCATGCGTCCGAAAGTTGGCCACATGGGTACGCGACGCTCAGATAGAGATGGCCAGGATTCAGCTAAAGCTGAACCTACAGATCACAGAATTGTAGTTGAGGGCTCAGCCTTCAAATCTGTCGGAAGTCAGGGAACAACATACCACTGTTGTTACAACAACAATAGCGATAATCGACAGTGCAGTAGCAGACTGCATGCGACTTTTTGAACAATCATTCAAGGTCCTGACCACCTTGCAGGAGGACCCGAATGTAGAGCGCCTGGAGACAGAGGTGCGCAAGCTACAACAAAGATATGATGAGGTCAAAGGGACCACGCAGACGGTTGCCCTTACACAGAGGCTTGCATGGATGCAGGAGGCAAAGGCGCTTAAGGAACAGGTGGATGCCGCTCGACACAAAGAAGCGGTCCTAAAAGCACGCCTACAACCATGGATAGACGAGGCATATACGATCACAACTTCCATTGAAGGAAATCTCGCGACACTGCAGGCAACTCAGCAGAAGATTTAGGGCAGCAGCTCAACAACAGTCACCGAGCAAAGAGTGGAAGAAGTCCAGCAGGCGGCCGCTTAGTGTGCTGCCGAGGTTGCGGTTATCCAGACGGAGCTGGGAGGTCTTCGTGTTAAGATCTTTGCACCTGCAGAGTGACTTGAGGGCGAGTCACGATGTTTGTGTTGGGGGCTTGTTGGGCGCGGGATCCCCCAAGGGCAGTTTTGGGGCTAAAAGCCCATATTTTGGTCAAATTTTGTAATCCAAGTGTAAATACTCCGCATTTTGTGTTCACAGAGCGCGTAGATGTTAAAGAGTCATAGGGTTGTTTGCCTTTATTTTGGAAATGTAATGTTGGCTGTAAAAGATCTACCCATGGTTCACGGACCATGGGATTGTATAAATAGAGCTAAGCTCTAAGTAGTTAGAATAATAAATCAAGCAATGAAGATATGATGTATGAGAGATAGCTTTGAAGTAGAAGTCTAAGTTCAGGTTGTAGCGTAGATAAAGGCTCTGTAGCTGAGTGTGCAGAGGCCTAGAAGTTCGTAGCTAAGTGCGCAAACCCCTACAGCTAAGTGTGCAGGGTGGGTCGAGTCTGTAATTGTCCGGAATTAGCAATAAATAGAAGTATTCTACAATTTTTGCGTCTTTCTTTCCTGTTTATGCATCTTGTTATGTTGGGTATGAATTTCACTTATAATGCTTATATGATGTGCGAACATATGTAAATGTGTTGGTTAAGTGAACACAAGTAAGAACATCTGCTTACGCGAAGCTAACTAAGTTCGGTTAATAAGATAAGTAAATACTTATCCTAGGTTGGGAGATATCGCAATTCGCTACCCTAGTAGGGCGAAAGTCCCAGAGCCGCAGGTTAAGGCTGCGTGAAAACCAACTGTACCCTTTCGCGAAGGTACTGAAGGGTGGAACAAAGAGCTAAGCAACTTGCACGAAGGCAGGTATAGCCAGAATAAACCGACATCACAACCATCTCAAGGGTGTGGAAACATGGTTCCAACGTCCCCCCATACTGTTTCGGGTGAGACTTCAGTCCGCGCTTCGTGGGCTGATGCCGAAAGGGCCAGTAGTGTAGGGTTTTGTTTGGCTAACTAATGTTGAACCTGGGTCAGGCCCACTCAAGCCAACAATTGTCATGATTAAACCTGGTTAGTTCAAGTATTTGCTTAATTTTTGTATCAATGACTTTGTCTTAATGTTATTTATTATTTTGGAAAGTCTCATTAAGTTATGGGAAGTGGTTTGGAGACGAGCCCTTAAAAGGTGGCACTGATTATGGGGTCACATGCTCAAAACTAAGAAATTGGAATTGCAGTCACTACCTTGCAGGTTTATGCATGTGACTAGAGGCCTATAGTTGCATGGATGCAGTGTTGCGCCTACGCCTGGGAGTCTAGGTCAGTGAATTAACTATTCAGCTCAGGATTTGGGCAATGGGAGTGGTTGTTTAGCCTTCGAGTGTTCTGTAAGTCTTGCAGGAGGTTAGTTTGTGGTTGATAACTTCAGTTGTCGACCCCACCTCCATAAGTGAAGCTCGAAGGTTGGGTCATGTCTTAGTAGCTCTTCCTCTCGTGTTTACCTTGCCAGCCTGGTAAAATTGGGTAAATGTGGGAGGGGTGGTTACAATTAGTCTACACAAAGTGTAGCCATGGAAATATAAAAATGGATCTATTCATGAATATAACCAAGAAGGCCCCATTAAAATTGTTATTGCATCGAAAAAATGGAATTCTTTTGTTTTGCTTTAAAGATCTTGTTCATTCAAACACGAAACTTGGGTGAACTCAATTCAACATCTTATTCTGACATTTTTCATTAATAAATATTATTTTGAAAAATCTATGAAAAATGGTGGTTAGACATATAAATGAAATGGTTAATAAATAGACATCAAAACATCTTTTCCTTAAGTTATATATATATATATATATATATATATATATATATTGTAATAAAATTTCTAATTATAGATAGACACTTCAATTTTATTGTAAATTTTTTTAATTTATAATAAGTTTCATTACAATACTATCCCATGGTTTATTAATACCACATGCTCAAAAAACCATAACTCATGTTCATATGACATATTTTTTTATTTAATTAACTTAAAATGCATAACTAGACATGTGACTGCTACTAAGCAGAAATCTAGAATATATTTTGGAGGTTACATCTTTACCATCCACCTAATAATTATGGATAATTAAGTTAAAATTATGGAAACCCTATTCCAAAATAAACACACTCATCCACCTAATAAAAAAACTATAATTAACCCTTAGTCACTTAGGATTACCATCAAAATATTACAGTGATTCCAAAACAAAGAAAATTTGAGTAAGCAAATGCATTTTGCCATAAAAAATGACCATGACATCATAAGATATGTGGTTTTTCAAAGTAACAATATTTGTATAATAAATACATATTTGATAATTAAAAACAATATCAATTTTCTCTAGAAATAATATATTAAATAGAGTACAATCTAACTCTATTCACTATCTTAAATTTTGATTTTGATTTTACCTTGAAATATTTACCAACCAAAAAGAACATGTAAATGAATAAAATAAAATCTAGCTCAACTTATTAACTATCTTAAATTTTGATTTTTATTTCAGGTTGCAATATTTGCAAACCCCTGCAGCTTATAAGTTTTATTAAAAACTCAAGGCCTTGCTTAACCACGGCATAATTTCTTCTTTACGATGAATTCTTTTTCGAATTTGGTGAATTTTTTTCCAGATTTATAAATGTAAAAATGTTTAAATCATTATATTTTGAAAACCAAAAACAATGCAACACTACCAAAAATCCTTAAACACCCAAAATCCTAAATTTAATATTTATCATCAAAAATTTCAAAAAAATTTGACCCACTTTTTTTTTTTTTTTTTTAATCATACTGAAATTTTTATTATTTTTACTATTTTTACTAGCTAAAATGCGACATGTTTAGAGTACGCGGTAACTTAATTCATTTGACATTGTTCTTTCGTACGGACTAATAATCCGTTCACAATCATTAACTTTTTTTTCTAAGATAACAAAGTGAAATTTGATACCTCGATCAATATTTTAATGGGCCAAAACCCATACTCCTCGTACAAATGCTCATGTACTCCGTCTGAATTTAGCAGAGCAATTGGGTTTCTCCCAAAATGCTCTTCGGTGCTATTAATTTATGGTCCTCAGTGTTTTGAATTCAAGATGGTTGAAATTCATCACAACTTTTGAATGATTATTTTCTCTGACATCAATTTCCTTATTCTTTGAATACCCCAAATACTCCTTTTGTCATGGGCTGAGGTATTCAATGGTATATCCCCACATTTCCGTGTTTTCGGGAGTGTTTTTGGAACTGCAGCAGTTTTGTTGGCATAATCCCAGTATTTTAAGCCCAAATCTCACATTTTGGGAGTAGCCAAGTACTTCTTTTGGGAGGCTAGATCTTGCAGGAGCAATTTTATCACCCCAATTTCCAGTTTACTAGCCCATTATGCCACATTTTGTAGTGGCTAAATAGGGTTTGGGGGGCATAGATCTTAGATTTGTTTGGCAAAAATACTCACATTCTGGCATAAATTCTTGTTTCTTCGGTCGATTTCTTTTTTTTTTTGGGGATGTAATGGATCAAATGTGGACTGATCTTGCTGAAAGAATGAGTGAAAGCACCGAGGGGAATGCAAAAGGCAATAGATTGGTTCTTGCCGTGAAGGAGCAGAGCGAAATACAGGGACTGCAGGCAGCTGATATTCCATATCATTTGTGGGAGAATATCTTGGCTAGACTGCCGATTTCGAATATGTTCAGGATGTTGAGAGTTTGCACAGCCTGGAATTCAATGGTGCAGTCGGATTCATTTCTGATGGCCTACAAGAGGGTACCCCCGCAAGACCTTTTCTTCATTCTGTTTGCAGAAAATTGTAATAGAAATGTTGTTGCTGCCTATAATCCTATAGATGACAAGTGGGTTGTTATTCCCATGTCCTACATGTCATCTTCATGCCCTTGTTCTGTAACATGTTCAAGGCTTCGTAAGCCTATAGTATCAGGTGGGGGTCTGTTGGTAGCAGAGAACAGAAAGGGGTCCCTTGTTGTCTGTAATTTATTCACCAAAACCCATAGGATTTTGCCTCCCATGTTACCTATGAAGTCTCCCTATGTGGTAGCAATGGTGGTGTATCCAGAGAGAGACAGTGAGTATCAAATTTTGGTTGTAAGTATTGTTGATGGGATTTCTTCACAGGTGTATGATTCTAGGAGTGATTCATGGAACATTTGTGGTAGTTTTGAAGGGAGGTTTGCCATGTTGGGGAATGCTGCTCATTTAGATGGCTTTTTGTTCTGCCTCACCCATGGTCCTGATCACTTGTTGGCCTTTGATGTTGATGCCGGAACTTGGGATTTGGTTGAGGTTACCATGCCCCCTGTGGTTTGCCCGCATATACTGGAGCACGAGGGGTCCTTGATTCTTGTTGGGGGTATCGAGGAGCTTGGAGTTTTGAAGAAGATTAGTATATGGGAGCTCGATGAGTCTGTCAAGCAATGGCAGAAAGTGTGCAGTATGCCCGATCATCTCTTCAGTAAATTCAGTCACGGTAATCTTAATCACTTTTTCACTGTTGGTCTTTGGGGCAAGATTTGCTTTTACAGAAACTACTCTCCAGTCATTTTCATGTATGATCTTTTGGAGAATAGATGGTGTGGATTGCCACACTGTCCTCTTTACAGTCGCTTGTGTAAGCCAAGCTGGTTTTGCCTTGCATTGGAGCCCCGCCTTGACGCGATGGTATAATGCAAGTATCTTAGTTAACCTATTCCCGATAATGCAATCTCATAAATTGCATTCAAAATGTGGGCTTTCTTACCTTCATTTGTGTCTCTCTGTAATTATGTGACAAAGATAGGGACAGTTAACAGACATACTGACTTTTTTTGGGTTTGTTTTCTCTTACAATTTGGGCTATTGGGGCTTCTAAACTTTTGTACATGTCTCGTGAAATGAAGTCTCACTTGTATATAGATTTTTGGACAGATAAAATGATGGTATCTTTCTATTATTTTCCTGACAACTGTGTTGTTTTATTTCTTTTCCTTGTGTTGAATCTTTTTCTATGCTAGTAAAATTTGTATCTTCTAGTTTAGAATGTCGTAATGTTATTTAAAACGTTAAGACTCTTATAGGAATGGAATTATTTGGTATTAGCTGCATTTTAATTGGTATCTTCTAGTTTATAATGTTGTAATGTTATTTAAAAAGTTAGGACTATTATAAGAATGAAATTATTTGGTATTAGCTGCATTTTCGGAAACAACACCTTGTAGGCAGACCAAATTGTGTAGTGGCAGGTTCGCTTTATGGTGATTTCCAACTTTGGAAGGTTCAACAAAGTCTAAGTGAGTTAACCTTTACCTCACCCTGCATCTGTTAAAATATCTGTCAGCCAGAAGAAAGGCTCGCTTTCATTTTTGAATTTTGAATTTGTCACTTTTTGGACTTCCCTCTGCGATCAATTGAAATTGGCTTACTTGTCTTCATTTTATTTATGAATTTTGTTTAATTGCCAAAATCACTTCAATGTCTGGGATCCGTCATACTGTAAATTCTGGTTTAGTATTAGTCAATAAACTTAAGCAGACCTTGAGATTGCATAACGTAAACTATATCTGAAAGTGGTAACAACAATGTCTAGGATTAATATATGTGAATTTTCGGCAGTCGTTGCTTGCCATCAATGTTTATAAATGCAATGCTAGTTTGGAACTTTGGATACTTGAGGGAAACTTTACAAGCTTGATTTACAGGCAAAAGATTGTATGATCTCATTCTGTTGAATTTTTCGGATTCTTTGGTTTCCTGCTGTCATATACATATTCTAGCTTAAATATCTCTTTTCGTTAGACTCAATTTTTTATGTTTAGAAGTTTCTTCATGTTCAACAAATAAATGCTTGAAGGAAGGAGAGACATAAAGGCATAAATTACTGTCTTACAGACACGGAGACCTATACATCTGTGTAACCAAAAATCAAACATTATTATCTGGATACAGCTTGGTCCCCTTACGGAAACTTATATAATTGGGAAGATGGTCAAATTTAAAAATTGGTCTCTCTGACATCCATTCTGGTATACGCTGTGCTGCTGTTACGATGCAGCACATATGGAATTCTTGTTGCAGTAGTCTACTGAGGTGATTTTTTGGCCTTTTTCTGGGCAGATTTTCTTGTTGATTTTGCTTGAAATTGGGAAAATCACAGTTTTAAATTGTTGAGTCTGCACAATCTGAGTGCCCCAGGGGTTTTGCAGGGCACTGAATCCATTTTTACATTCAAAAAGCATTTTAAATGATGTTGGAACATTGTGATCTCACCAAGAATTGTGTTGCTGGATTCTGACGAAAAACCCCAAAATGTTGCCTTGTTAGACTACACCCTTCTTGTTGTCTGTGTCCTGTAGATAGTTTATTTCTCGTTTTGTGGCCTGCAGTAGCCTGCAATGGAAAATATGTACATTCTGTACTACCAGGTTTTATGAGCTAACAAAATTGAACAGATGAGAACGAAAAGCAGCAGAGAAATCACATCCTGTTTGGGATAAATAGTTGTATTTCTGAAGAGGGTTACAGAGTTGAATCTCTTTTAATATTAAATGCCAACGCACTTCCCAATTTTTTCTTACCACCACAATCTTAATAAATCTTTTGTTCTGATGTCAAAAGAACACATCTAAATCCCTTGAAAGAGATAACTTAACGTGTCTTCATTGTTATCTATGGATTTTTTGTTTTGTTTTTTTGTTTTTGTTTCTGTCAACAGCTTATGTCATGTTCCGGTGCCCACTTAAGTCATTCTCAGATAGGTTGGAGTAGGCTGGCCTTGGTTGACATGTGTTGGAGAGGCCAATCTTGGCTAACACATGTGTTAGAGGGACTGATGTGTAAGTCAAAGGAACAATGCTAGGTGTGATTGAGCATGGAGACCCAACAAAGAACCACAAAAGTGTGTCTGAAGCTAGGCAAGCTGACCCAAATCCATGTCTCGCTGCTTACCAGTCCATTGTAGCTGACATAGGAGTGATAAGGTGTTTATATCTAAGTTATCGGAAACGCTGCCCCCAACTCCCAGAAATGCCGTTCGGTGTTTCGTATACGGAAATGCGTACGAAACGACTTGGAAACGACATGGAAGTTTCACTTTTTCAGAAACGGCCAACCTGATATTTGAAACGTTTCAAAGGAGTTTCAAGAAAATTTGATCCATTTCCAGAAAATTTGGATATGTTTCCAGAAAATATGGATACGTTTCCAAGTTTCCAGTTTTCTAGGTTTCCAATGTTCTAGGCACTTTATTGCAAGAATATATTCCAGGTTTGTTTGTCCAGAGCATGTAAATGCAGCTAAATTCTTTGCAGACCTTATATCCACTTATTACAGCTCATCTGAAAGTGAACATTTATCTTGAAAAAGGATTCATGACATGATAGAGGTATTTGCCAACAAGTTTTCAACAATGCAAGATCTAAAGGATGGAAACCTGAAATTTGGAATGGAAACTCATAAGGTATCTATAATCTATGTAATCAAGAAGTGTTAAAATTGGCAACTAGGGCCAAACTCCATGTGGGTCATCTTATTAAAGGAAGTTGATATTTTTCTTGGATCCCTCTCATCGAGAGGTGTAGGCTTGATCTAAAGATCATCCGATTCTGATAAGTATTCATGGAGATATGAATTTATTTGTGTTATGGGACAATTCGTCAAGGTCGACCAGCAACGAAATAAACCCCTCTTGTGCTCAACGTTTTAGTATAAATAGAGGTGGCCTTCAATCATTTCAATACACTTGGGATCTTTTCCTCTCTACTTGTCTTTGGGTTTTAGTAGGAGGAGAGATCTTAAGGGATAACGCTGCCCTAACCCCGAGGGCAGAAGCTGGAATTGCCGGAAACTGCCAGAACAGTCGGGAAAGCTGACGCAGAGGGCAGAAGCCAAAACTGACGGGAAAAGCTGGAACTGTTGGAATAGCTAGAATAGCCGGAACTGTTGGAATAGCTAGAATAGTCGGAACTGTCGGAATTGCCGGGAACAGCCGGAATTGCCGGAACAGGCGGGAAAGCTGACGCAGAGGACAGAAGCCGGAATTGTCGGAACTGCCGGGAACAGTTAGAACTGTCGGAACTGTCGGGAACCGCTGGAATTGCAGACATTGCCGGGAACTATTGGAACAGCCAGAGCATCTATCTCCGAAGGAGAGCAGCATGCAAGGGACAACTAACTAACATTGGGACAATTGTGTAAAGTTTTGTAGATGTTCTATGCTAAGAGCAATTTCACTTTTCTCACAACAATCATACAAGTAGATAAGCAAAATGCAGATAGAACATATAAGCAGATCTTACAGAAGACAAATCAGAAACAAGAAAAATGAATGTGTTCGTTTCGGCGGTCAACAGGATGCTTCAACCAGCAAAGTCTCCTTTGGTCAGCCAGCCCAGCATGTGTCACAACAACCCTCTAACCAGCATGTGTCACAACAACCCTCAACGCTGTTCAAACTTCTTCGAAACCCTAGCAGCAGAAACCCTAGCATGTGAGTTTTGGTTGTCATAAAATTCTCTCCAACTTTTCCTGTATATATATCCATCAATGAGGGGTGTGTGACACATCTGTTGGGCATGTGAGCCTACATTACAAAACTGGCTGACCTTGCACATATAATTTATTAAGAATAATAAATTCACAATATAAGTTTTGCTCATCGGATTAAGACTATTTTTATGTGGATTTTACACCTCTCAGAAAGAGGAATCCAACAAAAATATTAGCCTCTTAATCTGAGCATCAGAACATGGAGTTTGGACCTAGTTGTCCAAATTTAACACTCCCTCTCAACTAGGGAGAACTCCATTTATTAGTGCAATCAACATCGTGAGTCATCCCGCCGAAACTTGCTTTGCTGGCTTCTTTATTTCAGAACAGAAGTAGGTCAGTCACAAAGACATCATTCCCCGACTGACATAGTCAGTCCAGAGGTCCCAGACCTCACAAATCTTGATCCCAGATCAAGTGGTTGGACCATGCCATCCTAGATAGAGAGTACGGCAATCTCTGATGCGTCCATCAGTCTTTGCTAATAGTCTCTAACTTTTCCACACCTCATTGGCCAAATGAGAGGTACTTCCCATGAGCCCTGAACTCAATGGGTAGGATGCATACGGGGCACAGATAAATGAGTGGCGAACCAGCTCAATAATCACAAGGGTGGGGCAAAAGCATTATGAGTGCTTATAGCTCCGAGAAGCTATCCCCAAAGCCCCCCAGAGCTCCCAGAGCTCATCGTCCAACAGGACCCACATCATAGGGTCTTTCCACGACACCAAGACTCTCACGGAAGGTTAGGAACTTGACCTTTCCCAGGGGCTTAGTGAGAATATCTGCGACCTGCTCATCAGTTCCTATATGATCGAGCCTTACGGCGGCTCGCTGTACCATATCCCGGATAAAGTGGTACCCGATATCAATATGCTTGGATCGGTCGTGGAACACAGGATTCTCAGTCATACGAATCCCACTCTGATTATCACAGAGTATCACAGTGGTATCTAGCACATGTTGGAACAACTCACTAAAGAGCTTCCTCAACCAAACTGCTTCACAACAGGCCATACTAGCAGTAATGTATTCGGCCTCCGTGGTGCTCAAAGCCACCGACTTCTGCTTCCTGCTCATCCATGAGATCGAAGCAGAACCAAGATTGAAACAGCATCCAGATGTGCTCTTACGATCCACCACACTGCCAGCCCAATCGGCATCAGTATATCCACGGAGTATCACACTCCCGGCAGTGTATCTCAACCCATGGTTTATCGTGCCCCGAAGATATCTCAAAAGATTCTTGGCACCAACCCAGTGAAAATGATGAGGCTCAACCATCTGTTGACTCAAAGTATTCACTGCAAAACATATGTCCGGACGGGTGTTCACTAAGAACATCAAAGCTCCTATGAGTTGTCGATACTCAGTAGGATTGGCCAAGATAGGCCCTGCAGCGCTGCCACTCAACTTCTTAAAGTTGAGTTCCATTGGTGTCGACACGGACTTACAGTCCACCATCCCAAATCTTTCCAGAAGCTTCACAATATATTTTCCTTGAGAAAGGAAAATCTCTCCAGGTCTCTGCCAGACCTCCAGGCCTAGGAAATAGTGCATCAGTCCTAGGTCTTTCATCTCGAACTCAGCAGCAAGCTCCCTCTTACATTGATGAATGAGAGGGTCATCACCTGTCAGGAAGAGGTCGTCCACATACAGCACTAGAATGAGAGGCTTTCCTTCCACAACCTTAAAGTAAAGGTTTGGATCAGCATTGCTTCGAGTGAAGCCCAGCTTCATCAAGTAACTATCCATCCTCTCATACCAAGCTCTGGGTGCTTGCTTTAACCCATAGAGGGCTTTCTTCAACCTGCAGACATAAGTGTCTCGATCTTGAACTTCAAATCCCAGAGGTTGTTCTACATACACCTCTTCCTTTATTGCACCATGCAGAAAAGCGGTCTTGACATCCATCTGATGAAGACTCCATCCTTGCGTAGCAGCAAGGGCTATGATGGATCAGATGGTGGTATATCGTGCCACAGGTGCAAATATATCGTCATAGTCAATTCCTTCCTTTTGAGAGAAGCCACGGGCAACAAATCTTGCCTTAAACTTTTCAGCACTCCCATCAGGTCCATGTTTAATCTTGTAGAGCCATTTAGAGGTGACAACAGATTTGTCCTTCGGTCTCGGGACCACATCCCAGACATCATTCTTCATAATAGCCTCATATTCTTCATGCATAGCATCCTTCCAGACTTGATGCTTGATGGCTTCCTCAAAAGATCCAGGTTCAGATTGTATAATAGAACTCATGGCAGCTAGATACCCTTGGTATCTACACGGCTTCTTGCTTTCTCGGAATGTCCCCCTTGGGGCAGCATGACCCTTAGCATCTTCGAGGGTGTCCCTGAGCCATGATGGCCTCTTTCCTAGAGAAGGGGAAGGATCAATAGGGTCCATTTGCCCTTCAACATCAGGCATAGTCTCATCCTGGGGTTCTTCCAGATTTCCAGGTCTTTCTTCATGATTTTCTTCAGATCTAGGAAGATCTACTACTTTCTTCAGGGAAGTATTTTTGTCAAAAGTGACATCATGGCTTATTTCTACTTCCCTTTGACCAGGTACATAGACTCTATATGCCTTAGAAGTCTCACTGTAGCCCACAAACATTCCTTTCTTTCTAGTAGCATCCAGCTTACTTCTCTTTTCTTTCGGCACATGAAAATAGACAGGACATCCAAAAATTCTAAAATGTGAGACATCAGGTTTCTTACCAGAGAAAACCTCTTCGGGAGTTTTGGAGTCCAAAGCGGAATGAGGGCATCGGTTTTGAATGTACACAGCAGTATTTGCAGCTTCTCCCCACAGAAACTTTGGAAGACCCTGGTCACATAGCATGGCACGGGCAGCTTCCACAATAGTCCTATTCTTGCGTTCAGCAACACCATTCTGCTCAGGAGTATATGCAGTGGTAGTCTCCCTCTTAATGCCAGCTTCTCTGCAAAAGACTTTTGAACTCATTTGACTCATATTCAGTGCCATTGTCAGTCCTCAAAATCTTGATCTTCTTTCCGGTCATATTTTCCACCAAGGCTTTGAAGGTACGGAACCACATGAAAGCCTCATCCTTCTTCTTCAAGAAGTATATCCAGGTTTTGCGAGAGAAGTCATCAGTAAATGTCATATAGTAAGAACATCCCCCCAGGGATGTTACAGGCAACATACCGGAAAGATCAGAATGGACCAGTTGCAATATCTCAGATGTCTTTGTGACACTTGAGGGGAAAGGTCCCCTTGTATGTTTTCCTTCAGCACAGCCCTTACATACACCTTTATGATTATTTCCAAAATCAGGCATCCATTTATAATTGATATATCAGAATTACAACACAAGCAAGTGTGCCGGCAAACCTTCGGCCACACTTAATATATACAAAACAGACCTCTGCTTTTACACATATATGTGCTGTACAAACCGTATCTCTGTACACAGGATAATTCCACGATAAGACTGCACAAACCCCTGCGCTATATCGTGCACCTTTTACTCAACAGTCAGCTGCATGCGTATATTACTACGCTGTTTATTAGAGTCCACCAACGCTCTTTATAA
Organism: Pinus tabuliformis; assembly: GCA_031772625.1. Taxonomy (NCBI): domain Eukaryota; kingdom Viridiplantae; phylum Streptophyta; class Pinopsida; order Pinales; family Pinaceae; genus Pinus; species Pinus tabuliformis. Next base: position 310,918,982 of record CM062806.1, on the reverse strand, counting down.
ACCTGTGTAATGGTATACTTCTGTCCACGTACCAACCTCTAGTCCGTCCACGTGACAGTCCTGCAGCCTACATGACCTTCGTGCTGTTTATTCGAGCGTTCCACGCTCTCATAAACCTGCACATGAACACGTCCACGATTGTCCACCCAATGGCTCGCTGTTTGTACAAATTTCTGTGCTGTTATACCGACACCCAAAAACCTGCACAGTATATTTATTACTGCCCACGTAGCAGCCCTCTGGTCTGTCCACGTGACAGTTCTACAGCCATCCACCGATAACACTTCGACAGCCCACTGTTCACATGTAAATCTCTGCGTATTTATACCTTGAACGTCCTAGACATTCGTATAATCCCGCACCGTTATATATGAACTGTTTTATTAATCCGACAGTCCAATATATATGAAGAACCTTTGCACTGTTTATCTCAGCGTACCCCGCTTCATAAACCTGTGCACGGTTACGTCCTCCGGTCGTATATAAACCCGAAGCTATAGAAATGTATTCACAACCGCATCCCACGTGAGATCCTTCAGCCGCGTGGACTTCTCTCAATCGTATGACTGGTTGTACAATTGCTTCAACCAAAACCCGACAGACTGTTAATATAACCTCTACGCTTAACCGAGAGCAGTTATCCACGCGGATCACCCAAAACGCTCCCGTGTCTCTGCGCAATTACACATCCGACTACTGTCTAGGTTCTGTCCACCGGCTTCTCTATGCGAGATCTAGCATGTGTGCTTTCTGCGTTCTAGACTGCGGCTCCACTGCTGCTTCATTCCCTTAATAGTATGATTATTATAGTGGGCAGAGTTCCGACATTTATCATGTAACTGTTTTTCAAAATATCAGAAGTATCGGAGTTCATATGACTGTCTCCGTGACTGCACATAGGTTTTCACTGCGGCTTCATTAACTGTGCGTATATATGTATGGACTGCGTCTTCATTCCAAAGATTGCGGCTTCATTAACTGTATGTATATATATATGGACTGCGGCTTCATTATTCCAGCGTATATATGTATGGACTGCGGCTTCATTATTCCAGCGTATATATTGTATGGACTGCGGCTTCATTATTCCAGCGTATATATTGTATGGACTGCGGCTCTGACTGCGTATAACCATTCCCAGCGTATAAAGTGGTTCCATATTGCGTATATAACATAAACAATATTGGATATATGAACAGCGTATCATAACTGTTCTTTATGTCCTGCGTTTACTTGTATGCGGCTTCATTATTTCTTCAACTGCGTATTAGTACTCCTCTTGACAGCTACAGGTCTCCTTTTGCACTGCGTCCAGACCTCCTTGTAAGACATGACGGCGGCTTGACTGCAGCTACATTAGCCTTACTGCGGTTGTTCCTTATATGAACACACGTTAACCTTTAACCTTACTGCGGAATATGCGTATAACATAACTGTTCTTGCGTATATATTTATGATTAGCGTATAATGCTACAGCATGTATATATCTCTATAGATGTGAATATATGTTGCCATTGCTACGTTGAAGGAGTCTCCATTGACTGCATAGATAGAGTTTGTCTTCACCTCAGCTCTGATACCATGTAAAGTTTTGTAGATTTTCTATGCTAAGAGCAATTTCACTTTTCTCACAGCAATCATACAAGTAGATAAGCAAAATGCAGATAGAACATATAAGCAGATCTTACAGAAGACAAATCAGAAACAAGAAAAATGAATGTGTTCGTTTCGGCGGTCAACAGGATGCTTCAACCAGCAAAGTCTCCTTTGGTCAGCCAGCCCAGCATGTGTCACAACAACCCTCTAACCAGCATGTGTCACAACAACCCTCAACGCTGTTCAAACTTCTGTGAAACCCTAGCAGCAGAAACCCTAGCATGTGAGTTTTGGTTGTCATAAAATTCTCTCCAACTTTTCCTGTATATATATCCATCAATGAGGGGTGTGTGACACATCTGTTGGGCATGTGAGCCTACATTACAAAACCGGCTGACCTTGCACATATAATTTATTAAGAATAATAAATTCACAATATAAGTTCTGCTCATCGGATTAAGACTATTTTTATATGGATTTTACACCTCTCAGAAAGAGGAATCCAACAAAAATATTAGCCTCTTAATCTGAGCATCAGAACATGGAGTTTGGACCTAGTTGTCCAAATTTAACAAATTGTATGGTACTTAATAGCAAATACACCAAGCATGCAATGTTACAACTAGCATGCAAGGGATAGCTAGCATGCAACAACAAGCATGCTAGGGACAACAAGCAAGCTAGGGACAACAAGCAAGCAAGATGCAGCCAACACATAGGTCAGTATGGCAACATGGTGCAGCAATGGCACATAATGCAATACAGTGATGGGTACAGTCATGATTAATGAAGCGTGATGAGATGCAGCATAGTGATGATGGGTGCAGCATGGTGCAACGCGGTGAGGTGCAGCATGATGACGAAATGCAGCACAACGATAGGTGAAGGAGTCACCTTGGAGAATCAATTGAAGCAACGTGTCTTCAACTGATCTCATGTATCATCTTCTTAGAGATGATCTATGCTCTTATCTAGATAAGTCAAAGTGTTGACTTCTGTTGTAAACGTACTATCTCTCTCTCTCTGTGCTGAACTATTGAAGAACATATAAGAAGAATTGATCAAGGGTTTCCCCACACTGGGGTTTGTCCCTAGCTAGCGCCACATCTTGTGTCCTCTTGTCTTGGCTTGTCTTTTGCGATTTATGTTTATGTTCTATCTGCAGTTTACTTTAATGCTGATGTGATTGCTAATCTCGAAAAGATATTGAGCTAACTGTGAAAATTGAAATAAATTGCTCTAAGCATAGAACATACCTAAAATTAACAAGAAGGAAAGTTGTTACCCACAAATTTTGCTGGTGGAAGCAGTTTCTTTGCATTAGGTTAAATTTCTCAGCATTTATTTACTAATATCATACTTCACAATACTTAATTGCTTAAATTGTGGCATCTTGATTCTTGGTCATATGATCTTAGGTTGTGAATAAATAAATCTAGCTTACTTCTTTCTATGAATTTTAGAGCGTCTTCTGTTGTAGCTACTGGAATATAGTGCAATTTATAATGTGTAGACGCTGTTATTTACAATTATTAAATTTACATTCTATCTGATGGATACTAAACAATATTTCTATGTCATGACTCCTTTAGAGTCTAGACCAAGATACTGTGCAACATACTATTTGCAAAGTCAAATTTACTATGTTGACTCTGTGTTAGGGCTGTCAAATTCATTAGAAAACTATATAATTTCATGAAGTATGATGTGACTTTGAAAAAAATCTCATATTTCCTTTAAACCATGAGTGGGTATTGACATTTTAACCAAAGGTGCCAACTTGAATGTTGTAATAATCATTGATGATGACGATGACAATGTTTATACTAAATTGATGATGACTTGTTTATGTTGAATTCATGACGATGATTATGTATTTTTAAATATAGAGTCTAGATTCTTAAGACTAAAAGGTGAATATATATATGTGCGCTGTTTCCTTGCCGTATATATATAGATATATAGATATGTGCGTTGTTTCCTTGCCATATCTTATCCATGTTTTTTGAAAATTTGCTATATCCGTTTCAAACCCTGTATTTGTATCTGTTCCCATATCTGTTTTAGTGCAACTTAGGTTTATGTCACTTTGATGTATAATAACACATTATTGTATTGCTAGAATTGCAAGTGTCGAGATGCCTTGAAGTGAAGATGTAACTAGATTATTGCATTATTCTTTGGTAAATTGTAAAGACCAAAAGTTGTATACACAACGGAATTATTAAAATACTTCGTAGACAAAGACATCCATTGTAGGATAGAAATTGTAAATTGTATATTGTATAAAAGAATGAATGTAGGATGAGTTACAATGAGGTGAGGGCCTGCTTATATATACCCTAGGCAGGTACCTCTTCACAAACGGTTATGTCCTTTAGGGACATACCTTTTCCTTAATTGCTAACTAATTAATCATTAATCTTATTTGTTGTCTTTTACATTATTTGTGATTTTTTTTTTATAAATTTAGTTTGTTACATTGCCTTCCCCTTCAAAAAGCTTTGTCCTCAAAGCTTACTGATGAAGGATCGGATCTCTTCTGTCATTCAAAATCTCTTCTCATTTATGAGCTTTCACCTTTGTTGATACAAGGGGATATGATGTTCTGAGCAATAGACAAAACTGTCGTACTGAAAATGGATCGGACCATCCTAGATTAATCTTCTGATTCTTGCAGATGTGTAGTGAATAGTTATCGTATGATTGGATTGAGCCCACTTCAGTATTCATCAGAACATAAGTTTGTTGTTTATGTTTTGCTTGATATAGACTTGTAGATTGATTACGGTGTCTACTCTTGTGATTCGGATGTAGATAAGGAATTTTTCTTGTTTGAACTTCCTTAAACATTTTTATGGTAGTTTCCTGATTTTCCTCGGGCATTGTTGTTGTTGACTTGACTACTGAACCCTCATTTGGGGTGTTCGTTGTTTGAACGACAACCTTCGAGTACGTCTTTACTTCAGTAGGATTGGGATTTGCCTGAACTGTGAGATTAGTGGGGTCAATGTTTGTTTCTTCTTCCCCAACTTGGACTACTACATCTAGCGATTTTGATGCTTCTTTTGCGACAATTTTTTCGAACCTATTCGTCAATGATTTCTTATTGTCCTTAAGTTTTTTAATTTGTTTGAGCAGATTTTGGTTATGATTTTTGAGACGTAAGCATTCCTCATTTTCTGAGTCAGCTTTATTTTGGCCTTCAAGCTTCTTGTCTTGAGTTGTGATATTGATTGGGTCAGTATTAGTTCCCTTATTTTCAACCTGGACTGTTACGTCTGGAGACTTCGATACTTCTTGAGTAAGTTGCTCTAACTTGTCTTTTAATGACTTCTTGTCATTCTTAAGCTTTTTAATTTGGGTTAGTAATTTTTGCTATGATTCTTAAGTTGCAAGACTTCTTCATTTCTATCAACAATGATTTTGTCAATTTCATTTTGCATATTTTGTAATACTTTTTTATCTTCTTGAAATATTACTTTTGAAATGTCTTGAATGTCTTCTGGTGTTACTAAATTTCGCTGCACGGTAACATCTTGTAGTGTTATTTTTTTCTTTTTGTAAGAAAATGTCAAAAATTTCTTTTTTTTTGTATTTAGGATGAAGGAACCTAGGGTTTCCATCCAGGCTGAACCTAAAATAATGTCACCTGGATGCTCCATAGGGTTTGAACTGAGAATTGCGATACAAATGTATAATCCTCAATGTTTAACTGTAAATTGGTTATGTCATATTTTTTTGTTGCCAAAACAGTTTAATTTTTCGATTATATTTGACTCTGGAATCACTAACTGGTTTGCGATTTTATGCGTTATATAATTTTTACCTTTGACAGGGGAGATGGCAATAGTGACATCTTTTCTTGCAACACATCCCATAATTTTAAATAGCACTGAAGCATAATTACGTGAAATTTCTAAAAATCCTTTGGCCTTCATTTTTGATCTAGACTCCATTTTTCTCGACCTTAGGCTTTTATTTATTTATTTAATTAATTAATTAATTAAATTATATTAATTTTATAATAAAATTATAACAACTATATAATAGTGTTAACATCGACCAAATGTAACGACCAAATGTTATGTTATGTTAATGTCATAACACTATTATATATGTTATGAAATAACGTGACCAATGATGAATAGTCACGTCTGGTGGTTGACCCAAGAATTTAACCAACGTCAGGACTGTCAAGGGTGGACGGGATGCGGTGATCGTGGACGTAGGCCGAGAGTGTGGTGAGCGTGGACATAGGCCAGGAGAGTAGATGGAGGAGCAGGCGGAAGTGTGTAGTGGGGCATGGAGTTTGATGGTGTGGACAACAGGGACTGAGGAGTAGGCGAAAGTGTGTAGCGAGGGCAAGGATTTGCGTGGGAAGGGATGGATGATGGGTATGTTAGTATTCGATGCAGCGGTAAATGTTGTCGGCTGCTGCAAATAAGATGGGCGACAGTCGGGAATTTTGGATGGCGGTCAGGGTGCGTGGTGACGGTTGCAAGGGAGACCGTGGCACGAAACAGGGGTGGCAGCGGATAACACGAGAGTACAGAAGCATTTGAGTGATGTAGGGAGTGGACACAGGGGTTAATGCAGAGTGTTTGCAATCGATGGCTAAAATGCAGCGTTCAGCAATGGTTAGCAGCGTTTATTTGTGCGGTGAGTCTTTGATCACTGGTTGCAGAGATATGGATGTTGCAGCTGCAGAGATATGGATGTTGCTGGGATTGATAACAAAGGGGACTCGGCTAGAGCTTGTTCAGTGCTCCTGTGACCATTGGTGCCGCGACTTTGCCAGCCCAGGGCGTCTCGATGGCAGCCAGGTAAGTATAATAATTTTGAATTTTGATTTTTTTTTTTTTTGTTTAATTTTTGAATTATGCCTTTTTAATATATATATATATTTGACTTTATATATATATTTTTTTTCACTTTTGATTTTCAATATATATATATATATTTTTATTTACTTATATATTTTTCGTTCTTGTCTCTTTTTTATTTTTTTAAAATGGGCAAAGGCCAACTGGCGAATTGGAGAACATCTCACTTCGTAGCGAAACACTTGAGTCTTGACGACAACAATGTTGATGGGTAAAAGCCAATATCAGACGTGGCTCTGATACCAATGTAACGACCAGAAGTCATATACACAATGGAAATATTAAAATACTTCGTAGACAAAGACATCCATTGTAGGATAGAAACTGTAAATTGTATATTGTATAAAAGAGTGAATGTAGGATGAGTTACAATGAGGTGAGGGCCTTCTTATATATACCCTAGGCAGGTACCTCTTCACCAACGGTTATGTCCTTTAGGGACATACCTTTTCATTAATTGCTAACTAATTAATCATTAATCTTATTTGTTGTCTTTTACATTATTTATGATTTCAGATTTGTCTAGATATCATTCATGTATTTGCGGATGTGCATGGTATTGGTGTTTAATTACTATTTCATGTTTTTGCTTAAATGTTATTTCCTTTGCATCCATAAAGTTGTTGATATAGTTGATGTTATAATATGTCTATGTAGCTTTGACATGTGGTATTAGAATGTGTTAATATCTAACTAACATAGCTAGTGTAATATGTGGGGTATGTTGACAAGATTTGAGCAGAAGGTTAGTTTGGGTATGAGCAATATTGGCCCAATGGTAATAGTTGAAGTTTTGTTTGCAATTGTCGAGCTATGTTGTGACTAGGAGTCTTGTTTTAGTGGGAGTTGTCGATTGGTCAACAAACTGACATTCATGTAATATAATTTGCTTGGATGCAAATCAACATACTACTATTGCAAATATAAAGTTGCATTGAAATAACAAGAGGAAATTTGATATTGGAACTCAAAATGACAAAGCAAAGAGATGGAATAAAGGAGTGTGTCCTTTTGACATACTCAAGGGCCAAGAGTGGTTTGCACTTGCAAATTTGTATAATGAAGGAAGAGTTCTTTAATATGTACTTGAAAAGTAATATAATTTATTAATTGATAGATAGGATTAATTACAAGAGGGGTAAACCCTATTTATACAAAAGAGGGATGAAAGCCCCAACTTGTGGCTCGAGTTATCTTTATAGGGTAATTAGGTTCTTATGTAGCTTATTAATTTTAAACACACTAATTATCTCTTTTAGGCCTTATTTAACATAAGTGGCCCTGTACAAAAATATTAAGGGACTAAGGACTAAAACATTATTATTATAATTTCACATACAAAATTGCTCATGTCTCTAAATTGATAACAAAATGTTGTATTTAGATACACAACATGACTTGACCCTTGGAATGTGTTGTTCCTAAAGCTTTGGGTGCAAAGAGTAGCTTGACGATGTTATTTCTTCTTTCTCCATGTGAATATGGTGATACACTTGAATGGATAGAAGCTTTGAGAATATTCTTCTTTGATGAATTGAATGAACTCACTCATTGTACTTAGCTCAAGATGCTAGATTGGGTCATATGTGTATGACTCAACCAAGACATCAGGAATCATGATTACTACCAATGGTTTTGGCTTGCTTAGTTTCCCTTTTAGTGAATACATTTCTCATTGGGAGATTTGTTATAGAGAAGTTTGGAGATTTCTTTGCCTTTTTAGTTCCTTTTTTGTGGGAGAATCATCATCAAGAGCAGATTCCATAAAGACTTAGTCATCGTATTCAACAAATTTCAAGCTTGAAATGAAAATTCATTAAATTCAATTGGAATTGAAGTTGAAGCCAAACTTGATGTCAAACTTGAAGCTACATTTTAAGCCCAACTTAAAGCCAAGCATAAAGTTGAACTTCAACTCGATTTTGAACTTCAAGGCAAATTTATTTGAATTCAATTTTTAAAAGAAAAAAACCCAAAAATAAAAGCCCTAATTTATAAAAGCTAACCAAAGCATTTTAGAAGATATTGTCTTTTTGAAATATATTTTTAATGTTGGGATGCAATTTTCATTTTTAACACATATGAGCATATGGAATATAGTTTCTCAAATATAATGTTGAACCTCGTGGTTCTTGATCTCAAACACGAACTAACCAAGTGACCATGCCTGAAGATATGGCCAAATAAGTTATCTTCAACTAGTTTGAGGATTTCTACATTCTCCTCATAACATTGCTCACAAGCATTTTTGAAATATGGCCATGCATCTATTTATTTTCAATATTCTTATTCTATAGTTTCTTTAATCCAAGGAAAAGATCATGAGGAAACCTAGTGGATGCTTCTCTACATTCATGGATGGGATCCTTAGTAAACTTCTAGGTCTAGACTAGTGTGCTTAACCCAAGGGGATTTAAATGGGGCACTTGTTGGCATGGAACTAGTCAAATGCCTAGTAAAATTGGAGACCATTGGTCGAGCCAAACCCTTGGGTTGTATTCTTATTTTGTATTGAATGTATGAAGAAATTTGTTAGGTACATTTAAAACATTCCCCCTATTTTTTCAACAATGTTTTTTCAAGCTAGGGTTTGATACAAAAAATAAAAGGCAACTTGTATACAATAGATTCCACTCTTGATGTAACTATGAAGCAAAGTTTTGTGAGGTGGTAGATTTGCACTTCTTCAAATTGCAAAAATCAAATGCTTGATTTTTTTCTTTCTTAATCTTGATTAGAAGTTGTGATAATTTCCTCATTTTTGTCGAGGTTTTGAGCTTGAAGAAGAAAAACAATATTTAGAATATGTATCTTTGTCCCTACTTCATAAAATCTCTTGATAGATGTCTCATTTAAGAAGTTTTAAAATCTTCTTCCTTATAAAAATCAACACCTTAATAAGATCATCTAATTGAAAGTCATGCTTCATTGAGATGAGCTACTCAAATGGACTTTGTTTTTATGTATTTTGAAACAGAAATTTGCAATGAATATCACTGTTGATAACATTGGTGATTTTTCGTTGATTTCCTGAAAGATGGTGAGTTTTCCTGCTCCATGATTTTTTGGTGCCCAAAATTTTGTAATTTTTGCACTTTGAAAAAATCATGATTTTTCTCGGAAAATTGCGCCTAACACGAAAAATCATCGGAATGGCGAGAGTCTTCAAGGTTTTAAATAATATTTTCGGTTTTTTGGCCCATTTTGGTCTTTTTGCTATTGGATAAGGAAGGAGGAGAGCTTGTGGTAATCTTCAAGGAGGGATTGAGGGCCAAACAATCATTATCGTCACCAACAAAATCTTTGTAGTGGATTAAGGTTGAAGATTATTTGCCAGATCAATCAGACATACATTTCGCCTTCCACTCACAAGTATGTTCTTAAATACCCCCATGTTAATGATTTTTTTTTTCCATACAACTAGGCATATGGTTGCTTGCCTCCTTGCCTACCTACGTTTTCCTTCTTCCTTTTTGTCATTTTGCTATGATTTTCATGCCCATGAAACAATGTAAGGGTTTTTTACCATAATTGCACAACAAGCTTGATTTTATTTTAACCTTTATTGCCAATTTTCATTGAAAACAATTTAATTTAAATCTCTAAAAAATTGATTTTTTAAATAAAGAGGCTGTTCATTTTTGTGTAGTGAGGGCTTAATGCCATTAGTTTTTGTGTTTTTGGTGCCCTAGGATTGAATTTTGAATCTATCCATTTCCATTGCAAATATGCCAAAGGCCTTGGACCCATTTTGGCAGTATGGGGAACCTGAAGATGGGACAAACCGACAACGATTAAATTGCAAATTGTGTGGCCAACATATGACAGGATGGAGTTGCTAGTTGAAATACCATTTGGCCAAAATCCCCGAGCATGATGTTGAGATTTGTAAGTCATCTAACTTGGAGGTTATGAGAGCTGCACATGATGAATGTATGATAAGGATAGAAAGAATGGAGAGGTAACTGCAAACAAGGTTGAACATGCAAGCAGATCTTCAGGGCTATCTACCTTTGAGGTTGAGGGTAGTGAGAGGGTCTCCACAACTTCATCTACCGAGAGGTCATGATTTTTTGTTCCACAAACTAGAGTTGGAGCACAACCTTAAATCAAGTTAGTGATGAAAAAGGGAGATGCAAGAAGCAAACAAGATTATGGGGAGGTGTCTTTTTTGGAGTGGCTTACCTTTCAGCATAACCAAAAGAAATCCATTTTGGTAGCCAATATGTGATGTTATTGGTGATGTGGGCCAAAGGTATAGAAGAGCTAAATATGAGGAGTTGCGGGGGCCAATCCTTCAATAAAAAAAGAAGGACATCAACTCTAGATTGGTTGAGTTGAAGCAATCATGGGAGGTCTTTGGATGCACAGTGATGTCTGATGGTTGGACAGATAGGAAGGGTAGGACCCTTCTAAATTTCTTGGTATATTTTCTTAGAGGTACCATGTTTATTAACTCAGTGGATGCATCAGTGCATGTAAAAGATGCAAACTTTGATATGTGAGTTGTTAGAAGCGTTCTTCTAGGAGATCAGTTTGCATAATGTGGTGCAAATCATAATAGATAATGTAAGGTAATTATGTGGTTGCTGGTAGGATTCTTATGGATAGGGACGACTCATTGTTTTGGACTCCATGCACTACACATTGTATCAATTTGATGTTTGAGGTTATGGAGAAACTTTTCTTCATCAAGGAGTTGATTGATATGGCTAGGAGCATCCCCAAGATCATATATAATAATGCTTTTGTTCTTAGCCTCATCAGGAGATGCACCAGCAACAGGGAGTTGCGACATCCTGCAATCACACGTTTTCCCACCAACTTCATTACTCTTCAATCTTTTGCTTCAATGTTAGTTTGAGTTGAAGCAAATGTTTGTTTGTGATGAGTGGCGTGATTGTAAATATAGCAAGAAAGAGGATGGAAGAGCCATTGCTAAATTGGTGTACATTGACTCCTTTTGGCAAGGAGTAGAATAAGTGTCTTCAGTTAGTGAACCTTTAGTAAAGGTTTTGAGATTGGTAGATAGTGATAAGCTTGCAATGGCTTATTTGTACGAGGCTTGGATAGGGCCAAAGGGACTATTCGAGTTCATTATGTGGACAAAGGGTACCCCTGGATTTAATAAACACATGATGTTATGGGACGTGATTGATATTTTGTGGACAGGGATGCTCCATCGACCCATTCATGTAGTAGCACTTTTCCTCAACCCTGCATTTTCCTACAAATGCATCTTTGATTTTGATGGCGAGGTGATGGAAGGGCTCCATACTTGTCTTAATAGGATGGTAATTGATCTTGAGAGTCACATCACAATCAATCGCGAGATAGAGAGGTATCAGGATGGTATTGGACTATTTGGTTTTGATGATGCTATCCGTGAAAGACCACCTTGATGCTACGTAAGTGACAAGTCATGACTCATTAGAATTGAGAACTATAGATTTTTTAAATTCAATTATATTTTGTTTGAAAGTTTAATTATGTTTTCTTTGTTTTGTTGTAGATTTTTTGCTGCGAAACTATGGTGCAAGGGCACCAAATTTATAGAAATTCGCCATCTAATTCCTTAGTCAAACTTGTAGCGCTTTGGGATGTGAACGCAATTGGAGTGTATTTGAGAAAATACACTCAAAGAAGCGCAACAGGTTATAACTTTGAACTTCAACTTAGCTATTACATTTATTGTAATTTATGGCCCTCAAGAGTCAAGGCTCATTAATTTTTTAATGACACTCTTATAGGTTGGAGTTCTTATGTCTTACTAACTTGGTGTATGTCCAGTACAATCTCTGACTATGGATGAAGAAAATGGAGAGAACACTAGTTGTGGATGTTATTTCCTTGGACGGGAGAGAGGGCATTGATCTCAGATAGTTAGGTGCTAGTTTTGTTTTGTTTACCATTGTACATATAACTCATGATGATGAGATACAGTTATATATGTGATGCTATTTTGTATTGCTTCTCCACATTTGAGTCCTTGATTGGACAACTATTAGGGTTCAACAGGATTTAGTGTCTTGCTTTTGATGTATCATTTTATTTGGCCTCCACTACATCATATATATATATATATATATATATATATATAGTACTTTCTTCATATTTATGTGCCAATGTGTTTATCTGATGTTGTTGTTGCTTTATATGTTTAAAGTTATGAAAAAAATGAATATATTTTACATTTTATAATGTTTGTCGCAGTGGTCCGATTTTTGTCGATTTTTTCGCTGATGTTTCCGAAAAGATGTTTTCTGGACCCTTGCCGATTTTTTTTTCCTGATGCTGATTTTTTCAACATTGATGAAGATATCTCCTTTGATATATTGCTACACAATTTTTTCATCACCATACATTGAAATCTTTGAATCTGCTTTGTAACAAAAATCAACACCTCACTCTCCAAGAGAAAGTTATGAACTTTGCAATAGAGAGGCCTTTTTGTACCCTACAGATGAAAAATCTGCTTGATACATTATGTAATGTGTCTGGTTGCAAATTGACACTTTAATATTGCAAATGCAACTTTGAATTGAGGTAGCAAGAGGATATATGATGGGAGTGAAGCACAAATGATAAAGCAAGGGGCAAAGAATGAAGTAGTGGAGGCACCTACATAAGAGTAGATTGCATTTGCAAATGTAGATAATGGAGAAAGACTTCTCCAAAATGTACTCGAAACAATATTATTTGATTGACAGATAGATAGGATTGATTACGTAGGGGTGAAACTCCTATTTATTAAAACAATATACCAAAGCCTTGACTTGTGGTCAAAGTTATGTGTATGGGGTTATTAGGTTCTTATTTAGATAATTAATCCCAAACACACTAGTTATCTTTTTGAGGCATCATTTAATATAAGTGGCCTCATACAAAATTTCAAAAGATCGAAGACCCAAACATTATTACAAAATTGTTATCTTACACACAAAATTGCTCGTGTGCATAAATTTGTAATGAAATTATTGTGGTTAGTTATGTAACATACCCAACCTCCACTGTACCTTACTAAGGGTATGGGGTACCAAATTTCATCTTCTTCACTAGATTGACAATTAACTTTGATACCACTCTGTAACAATTATCTATTATAACCTTGTAACAACTATCCAATATAACCAGTTTGTCATTCAACATCGACTTTTCAATTTACAAATAAACTTTCCTTATTCATTGCAAATGTTGCACATGATTTTCCATTGTCCCATTGTGAGTCAAAATATTATTAAAAGATATAATTACCAATTTGCTATTGTATATCTTGAATATGTGATTCATCCTCTTCATAAACATACCTTGGGCTTTGGAAGTCTTGAATGCGTCATAAGCCATTCATACAAACCATACTTGGTCTTAAGTTAGTTCTTGCACTTATTATCTTCACAAATTTAGATTTAGTGATATGCATTCCATCTCATTGTTATAACATACTTTCATACTAAACAAACACTCTAAACATATTGTCTATTAGGGAAATTGATAATGGTATGCCACTGTAATATATATATATATATATAAAATAAATAAATTAATCAATTAATTTTACATTAAAGAAATAAACATAACAATTAATCAACAAACTAAAAATTAATCAATTAATCAAACTAACAAGTGAATAATACAATAAATTAATAAACATATTAATAAAGAATAATTAATAAAATTAATTAATTAATCAACCCTTAATAAATTAATTAATCAATCAAATTAATAAATTAATTAATCAATCAAATTAATAAATTATTTAATAAATCAATTAAACCATATATTTAAATAAAATTAATAAACATAGTAAGTACATAATAAAATCAATTAAGTTATAAACCTATTAATTAGTTAATTAAAAAAAAATAAAAAATATCATAATAAATAAATTAAATAAAGAATAATTAATTAATTAAATAAATGAAAATCTAGCCGACCTATTTTCTTACATCTTTTCTTCAATTTCCTATATAATAACTAAATCTAGCTCCTCGATACATCATTAAGATCTAAAGAATATCTATTGACGCATCCCCTGATGATGGACTCACTTGGTAGTCTGAAACGTTGGGTTCACTAAAACTCTATAACAGGTCATTCCTCCTATCTAAACACTGTAATCTTATTTCAAAGCTCTAAAGTCAATGCACATTCGTTAGTTAACTCCTTTCTTTCGCTGCTAAAATGCTAGTTTTTACAAGGATTGTGTTGGGGTTGTGTTAAAATTGGCAACTAGGGCCAAATTCCACCTTGGGACAACTCATATGATGGAGATGATTATTGCATTGGATTCCTCTTTTCGAGAGGTCCAAATTTGATATAAAGATCATCTCATTCGAACAAGTAGAAGTGGAATTTTGAATTTATTCTCTCTCATGCACAAATTGTTAAGGTCGACCTCAACTTAATGTAGGCTCAAGAAGCCCAATAGATGTGTCCTTTCACCCTTAATGAATTGTATAAATAGGAGTGACCTCTCTCATTTGGACATCACTCGCTCATCATTTCTTCTCTCTCCTAATCTGATTGGTTTGTATAGCTTAGGGATCATCTCTCTCTCTCTCTCTCTTTCTCTCTCTCTCACACGTGTGGATGAAGGACGAATTTATGGGACAGATTGCAGGCTGAAATTTTAGAGTTTCAAGGCAACGTTGATCGAGGCCTTATTAACCAAGTTTAACAACATTTTCTGGGGCAGAATTTCGATCTCCTTAGTTTGAATTTTTGGGCACAAAAATCGAGGTTTTCCTGAGCATGTTGACTAGTGTTCATTTAAGTTTGACTTTTGTTTTGATGGAGAAAATCACAACAGATTTTCTCTTTCCTTTGATTGAGTTTGACTGAGCTGTTTTGGGTTGCATTTGACCTCCTGTTCAGGTCGAGTTTGACCAAGGAAGACCGCACTGCATTGGTGAAGTTTTGCTGCTGTTTTGACCAACGTTGACTTTCTGGGTAGGGTTGAAATTGGATTGTAGTTGATTGCAGAATTTGTGAGGGCTGATTTGACTGTGTATTGGGCAAGTGAATATGATTTTTGTACTCTCTTTTTGCTAAACTATTGATTAATAATAAGAAGATTTGATCAAAGGGTTTTCCCCACATTGTGGTTTTTCTTTGGCATCCGCCAAATCTGGTGTCCTCTTGTCTTGGCTTGTTTTTTGCATATGTTTTTATGATCTGTTTGCATTTACTGTCAATATGATTAAGTTAATGTTATTGTTACAGGAAATAATTGGAAATTGTCATTGGGTTGTTAAAGGAACATTGAAGTAAATTGTGTTAAGCATAGAACATGCCATTGTTATCTCAAATTAACATGGTACTAGAGCTTAGGTGGAGACAAAGCCCAAGCAAGAGTGAGGAACAACAATCACTAAGGGACGCTGTTGGATAAGAAATTGGAACTAGCCTCAATGACGACTACATCTTACTTCAAATTCAAGGACAAACTTAAGGACAAATTCGACTATCATGCATGGAAGATGTCTCTGGATTTGACTTTGGAAAAAAATGATGCTATGGATTGTGTCAAAGGAAGATTGGTGGAGCCTCATTCAAGTGCACCTGCTGCTGCAAAAACAAAGTATAAGAAAGGTGAGGTTAAAGCTAAGAAAATTAACGTTAATTCTATTCACAAGCCTCTGGTTGCCTATGTTTCTGATTTGGAAACATCTAAGGAGATTTATGACAAGCTGGTTGGGATGTTCAAACTTCAAAGTAAATAAAGCAAATCAAATTCTCTTTGTCAAGAACAAGTTGAAAGACATCAAGATGGATAGAGAAGAATCCATTCAATCCTACTTCATGAGGATTACCGAAATCAAGAATGATCTCCTATCTATTGGAGAAGTTATTGGTGACAGGGAGCTCACTCTTATTGCACTTGGAGGCCTTACAAGAGAATGGGATGTGTTTAACACTACCATCCTCAATAATGACAAGATTTTGGGATTTGATGAATTATTGGCTAGATGCACTCAAGAAGAAATTAGGATGATGGAAAGAGACAAGCCTTCAAATGGAAACAATTCTACCACCTTCTCCACTCATGCTAAAAGGAAGAACAATGTTGGTCCAAGAAAACAAGGTCAAAGGTTCAAGCTAGGATTCAAAGAAGGAAGAAAAGGAAGATGCTTAAATTGCAACAAGTTTGGCCACTTTGCTAGAGAGTGTCCTCACAAGAAGGATACTCCAAGAGATGATGACAATAATAACAACAACTACAAAGGCAATGACAATCAAAGGAACAACAGGTTCAACAACAAAGGAAAGAGGAATGCTCTTGCTGCTCGATATGGAAATGGTTGTCCTCCCAAGAAGTCGAGAAACTCTAGGTATGAAGAAGTTAATGTTGTAAAAAAGAAAATATAATTTTATCTTATTTCTGCCCTTACCATTGCCTCTCCTATAGATACATTGGATCATTGGTTGATTGATAATGGTGCCTCAAGGCACTTCACTCGGTACAAGGAGGCCCTCTCAAACTTGATTGAAAATAAGACAAATATGGATATTATACTTGGGGATAATGCCACTTATCTCGTGAAAGGAATTGGGACTGTTACTCTTCACTTAAATCAAGGTCAAACCCTTCATTTACAAGAAGTGTTGTATGTACTTGATTTGAAAAAGAACCTAGTTTCTATTTCTGCAATGGAAGGTAAATCAAGGTGACATTCATTGATGGGAAGGTTCATGTTTGGCAAAGGAACCCAATAAATGAACTTACACTTGGATTTAGGGTTGAAGGTCTCTATTAGGTTGGAGGAAGTCCGTTGGGAGCAATGACTTGCGATACTTCTCTTCAATCCAAATTATGACACCAAAGATTTACTCACCTTTATTACAAAGCCTTACTTGATGTAAGGAAGATGGTCACAAGTATGCACAAATTCAACTTAGATCATGAAGGAGTTTGTCAGGGTTGTGCAGCTGGAAAACATACAAGGGGTCCATTCCCCTCAAGTGAAAGTTAAACTACCGATATTCTTCAATTGGTCTTGTTGCACTCAAATTGTCAAAGTTTCTGGGAAGCAGAAGTACCAACTTTTTCAACAATGATCGGATCACATATCATCAGTTTGTGTGTCATAGTCATCCTATTTTGCAAGTTATAGATTGTAAATGATCTCAGTAAAACCGTGAGGCTATGGAGCAACCTAGGTAAGCTTACAATTTGATGACGAATTCCATCCTAGGAGGTTTTTTAACTTCACTGATTACCTGCGTTTTTCGACACGACTAATCAGAAGAGTTTTTTCCCTCCAACTTAAACCCCCAAAGCTAGGGTGAAATTTATTGTCGAATTATTAGGTGAGTCCTAGTGTTTTAGTCGAGTTTGATGTAAAAGTGGTTTGGGAATAATTTAAGCTAATTGGCTAAATTATTTTATTACAAATCACTTGGTTTACTAGATCATATTGAGTTGCAGATGGGTTATGTGTCTTGAGGGTCTAAGACGAATGCGTATTCCCTCTTTGAGTCTTTAAATGAAAAAACATATGTATTAATTAATCCCCTCATGTGTAAATTAATTAATTTTGCTGGCAAAAATAATTAAATCCTAAACTAGAAAATTAATTTATTAGAGTCAAAATTAAATTGTTTAGGAAAATAAATTTTCCAAATGGAAAAATTCGCGGGTCTTCAAAGAAGCATTTTTTTAAAGGTCTTCCACCAAGGGAATATTATCCTTTTTAAGAAAATTTGGACCCTTGGACTTTGATGGTTAAGTCAAAGTCAATTTTTTGAGGAAATTAGCTCTAAAGAATTAATTTTGAGCGAATTAAAATGGAATTAAATTATAAATTCGAAAATTATTCAAAAATAAGAAATCAAAGGCCAAGATTAAAAGATCTTGAGATATTTATCAACGACCAAGATTATTTTGACAATGATCAAAGAAACTAGCTATTATTTATTTGGAGGATTTATCTATAAATTAGAGAGTCATTTGAGTCTCTAGTCATCTTGATATTTGGTTAGAATTGTTGCTGAAGCATTTTGTAAACTATTGTCCCGCTGGGAACTATTTTTTCTACCATAATAAAAGACTTTGGGGTGCAACTCGAGGTGTTCTTGTTTCGTTGATCTGTGGTATGTATTGACTACGGGCTTCCTATGTGGTGTTTTATGATTATTATTTTGAGATAATACATAGTGTTTGCAGGTACTCGATCCTTGGTCTCCAAGTTCACAGACTGTGGGCAAGGGTTACTTTGCTTGGATCTCTAGTTTTTATATGGTGGATTTAATCTTCGCTTGGGCTATAGTGATCATTAATTTTTCTGAAGTGTTTTAGCCATTCTTTCAAGGAAAAAATATTATAAAAATTATTTTCTCAAAATCCATTTGAAAACCCATGTATATTTTGTAAATAAATTTGTAAATTTAAATTGTAAATTATTTTTCTAACTTGGGTTGGGGTTTTTAGATTCATTTTGTATATATTTGGGGTTTGGGTGTCTCTATTTTCATTTTTGCAAGTTAGATCAAGGAGTTAAGTGGAAGAAGAGCTAGATCTAGGCCCTTGAGGGTAAGATCTAGTCTCTTGGAATTTTTTGCAGGGTTTCCATAGAAGAAATTTTCAGAAAATCAAAGAGCTGAAGCATAAATTTTTTGGAGCAAGGTTGGTTTTGCCCTCCTTACCCTCAATGTCTCTCCTTCTATCCTCCGCGTCTTGGTTTAGGGCCTCTTTTACGTTTTATCGTGAGGTTTTGAGGCTTCAACCTCCCTCCTCCTCTCCTCGGCCCTCCTAGGCTTGCCACTAGCCCCTCCTCCTCTTGACCCCCTTCCATCACGACTTCCTCTCAACCCTCCTCTCCTCCTCTTCCTTGGCTGCAATCCTATAGGGGCTTGCAACTCGGCTAGGACCTAGGCTTTAGGCCTTGCCCTAAGCCTCGAAACCTTTATTTCCCCAACGCTAGCCTTATTGGGCAAAGCGTTGACCCTTCTTAGCCATATTCTTCATTTTTGTGCCCTGATCTATCATCATAGCCTACTTATCCTTGCAAATTTTCTTCCCTTAGCCCTGTTCTCTAATTATTGGCCTCTTTTGCCCCAAAATTGACCTGAAACCCTAATTTGAAGTTTTAAGGGTAAATACTTGGTAGTTTTGCAGGATTAAGGTCTCAAAATTCTTATTTTCCAAGTGGCAATGTGATCCAAAAGTTTCAATGATTTTCAATGGTGGGATCTTCAAGGCCTTGGGCCTAGGGTTTGACCTCTAAACCCTTGTTTTGCTTAAGTTTTATTGCAACAGTTAAATCATTAATATCTAAGCCTTAAAATCATATTTTCATTGGTCAAAATCGATGAAAATTGCAAAATCTAAATTTTCACAAGTTTTGGCCACTTGGGCATATCTAATTTGACCTAGTTCTAACATTTTTGCTTGTTGAAATTTATTGCATAAATACGAAATTCAAGTCTGAAATATTTCTAAAGCATATGCTTGATAAGGACTATTTTTTTTTGAAATTTTAGTTTCCGGCAAAAACTTACTATTTTTAGACATTTGGAGTAGGATATTTATTATTTTTAGCGTGCTAATCCATGACTAACTTACTGTTGTAATAACAATATCAATTCAGTTTCTGGATCACACCCTCTAAATAACTCAAATATTATCTTTTTCGAGTTTGGTGAAATTTTTCTATTTCTAGAAATATTGGGCATCGATTTTTGACTTGATTAGTTTGTTGAGCTGTGGTTAACTCACTGTTGTAACAAACATCTCAGTTTTGAAAATTGCTGAGTCAAACTATCTAAAAGCCCGAAAATTGAAATTTTCAAGTTTTGGTGCATTTTACTATTTTTGGGCATATAGGCCATCTACTTTTGGCAGTTTTATCTTGCTGATCTATCTTTACTTACTGTTGTATATCAAGAAATCAGATCTGAAATTTCACTGAATACATCCTCTTAAAGTGATCTAAACAAGCTAATTCATATTGCTGGTCAAATTGGAAATTTTATGTTTCATGTGTTGGGCAAGTTTCATCATTTGAAGTGGTTTATGCACTGTTGTTATACTTTGATAAGATCTGATTTTTCTGAAGTAGTATTACTGGTATAAACTATTTTAAATCTGTGATCAACATGTTGACTAACTATTGTTTGCATTTGGCATCTTGGGTTACTTGGTATCTTGTGAAATATTGTTGAAATTTGCACTTGTATCTCTAAGCATTTTATCTTGATTAAGATTGCAATTCACTATTGTTAAGTACTCTTGAAAGGATTCTAATTAAGTACTTAAACAACTTAAGAAGATCTTGACTCTAGATGAATTTCACTCGTAATCTCTTGCATAAGCATACTAGATCTAGATATGCATTAATAATTTATCTCCTAGCATAAGCTAGTTTGATAGAGACATATGACAACCCTTTTTATCTAGCTTGAGGGGCCTTGAGTCTTGACAACTCTTCGGTGGTTAACACAGTGACCTTGCAGTCGTCAGAGCCACAATGTTTGCAACGCCGAAGGTATCGGGTGATAGAAGCCTAATGAAGGTATCGTTAATTAGGCCTTTAGCCTGCTTCCTATTAGCTTCCTTTCCACACCTACCTTGGAGCCCAAATTCAGAATAGTTAAAGGAAGGTTACACTTAGCCTAGGCATTTAACTAAAATTTACCAAGTTCACTGCATCTCACATAGGTCTTAGGATTTGCATATCATATAGGTTAGTCAATCATTCAAGCAGTGGGTGTCCATTCGATCATTTGGTTTCAATTCAAAGAAGCAAGAATTTGTGACTCCATTAAGGCACTGGTCTCATAATAGAAAATCTAATTTAATCAATAGTCTTGTTTAATTTCAAGCAAGTGGTTAGGCCACTCATCTGTGTCTCTCAAGTAAGTTGATTTTCAACTTGTTTTCTTCCACTTCATTCCATAGGGATTACCCCCCATAGCCTGCTGTAGGGAGAACTAGAACGGAGTGGGCAGGGATCAGAGTGACAACCCCCATCCTGAGCGTTGTCGCGGTGCTTGTACAATCTGGGAGACAACAGGTCCGTTCTGATCTATTAGGTATGTTACCCGTAACATCTTTGGGAGGATATTTGTACTATGCAATTTTTGTGGATGACTTCTCTTGCAAAACATGGATCTATTTCTTAAAGAAGAAGGACAAAGTGTTCAAATGGTTCTGCTCTTTCAAAGCCTTGGTCGAGAATCAAATAGGGAAGAAGATCAAAATATTGAGGACCGATAATGGAACCGAATATGAGTCAAATGAATTCAATGATTATTGTAGAGAAGCTTGCATTAAGAGGGAGACCACTACTGCATATACTCTTGGACAAAATGTTGTTGCAGAAAAGAAGAATCAAACTATCATAGAAGCCACCTGTGCCATGCTTCATGACTAAGGTCTACCAAAGTTCTTATGGGGAGAAGCTGCCAACAACGCTGTGTATGTTCAAAATAGATGCCTGCATCAAGCATTGGACTTCAAGACACCCAAAGAAGTTTTCACCGGTAAGAAACTTGAGGTTTTTCATTTTAGAATTTGGTTGTCTCGCATATTTTCATGTGCTGAAAGAGAAAAGAAACAAGCTAGATGCATCTGGAAAGAAAGGAACGTTTGTGGGCTATAGTGAAACTTTGAAGTCATATAGAATTTATGTGCCTGGTCAAAGAGAAGTGGAAATAAGTCATGATATCACTTTCGATGAAGATTCTGCTCGTAGGAAAGTTCGAGATCTTCCTATAACTAGGAAGGACAATGATGATGATGCAGGAAAGTAGGATGAATCTTTGACAGATGATCTGATGCGCGATGAACCCATTGATCCATCTCCTTGTGAGCCCTCTTCTTCAAGAAAAATACCTTTGTGGCTCAAAGATACTCTTGAAGATGCCGAGAGACATGTTGCACCAAGGGGAACATTTCGTGAAAGCAAGAAGCCGAACAAGTACCAAGGGTACTTAGCTACCATGAGTACCATTGTACAATCTAAGCCATGTACATTCAAAGAAGCCGTGAAACACCAAGTTTGGAAGGATGCGATGAATGAGGAATATGAGTCGATCATGAAGAATGATGTCTGGGATGTGGTTCCTAGACCCAAGGACAAGTCAGTGGTCACTTCAAAATGGCTTTACAAAATCAAACATGGAGCTGATGGGAGTGCTGAAAAATTCAAGGCCAGGTTTGTTGCTTGAGGCTTCTCTCAAAAGGAAGGAGTGGACTATGATGAGATATTTTCACTGGTTGCCCGATATACCACCTTCTGTTCAATCATAGCCCTTGCTGCCAAGCAAGGATGGAGCCTACACCAAATGGATGTCAAAACTACTTTCGTGCATAGTTTGCTTAAAGAGGAAGTTTATGTAGAACAACCCGAGGGGTTCGAAGTTCAAGATCGTAAGACACATGCATGTAGGTTGAAGAAAGTCCTCTATGGGTCGAAGCAAGCTCCCAGGGCTTGGTATGAGAGGATAGATAACTATCTTATGGAGCTGGGATTTACAAGGAGTGAAACTGAGCCGAACCTATACTTCAAGGTTGAAAAGGTTAGGCCTCACATTCTGGTTCTTTATGTGGATGATCTCTTTTTGACAAGTGATGATCCTCTCATTTATCAATGCAAGAGGGAGTTGGCTTCCGAATTCGAGATGAAGGACCTAGGATTGATGAATTATTTCTTAGGGTTGGAGGTCTGGCAAAATCCAGATGAGATTTTCCTTTCTCAAGGAAAATACATTCTGATGCTGCTTGAGAGATGTGGTATGGGGGATTGCAAGTCCGTATCTACTCGGATGGAACTCAACTTCAAGAAGCTATGTGGAAATGCTGCTAGGCGCAGATTAACGAATCCTTCCGAGTATCGTCAACTTGTGGGGGCCCTGATGTTCTTGTTAAACTCCTGTCCTGAGATATGCTTCACTGTGAACAAGTTGAGTCAGTTTATGGTTGAGTCTCATCACATTCATTGGATTGCTGCTAAGAATCTCTTGAGATATCTCTGGGGCACAATCCATTATGGACTGAGATACACTGTCGGGAATTTGAGGCTACATGGATATACAAATGCTGACTGGGCTGGCAATGTGGTGGATCGTAAGAGCACATCTGGGTGTTGCTTCTCTTTGGGGTCTGCTTCAATATCTTGGATGAGCAGGAAGCAAAAATTAGTTGCTCTGAACACTGCCGAGGCCGAATACATTGCTGCTAGTATGGCTTGTTGTGAAGTTGTTTGGTTGAGGAAGCTCTTCAGTGAGTTATTTGAGCACGTGCTGGATACCACCGTGATCTTCTTTGACGACCAGAGTGGGATTCTCCTTTAAGAAAATCTCGTGTTCCACGACTGCTCCAAGCACATTGAATTCAGGTACCACTTTATCTGGGATATGGTACAATGGGAGCAATAAGGCTCCAACGCATCAATACAGATGAGCAAGTCGCAGACATTCTTATGAAGCCCTTGGGGAAGGTCAAATTCTTAACCTTTCGAGAGAAACTTGGAGTCATGGAAAGACCCTCCGATGAGGGTCCCATATGAGTTGGACACTGAACTCTAGGAGCTCCTGGGGGCTTGAGGTACTTCTTGGAGCTATGAGCGACTATAGGGTGAGTGGTTCACTTTCCCCTAGTGGTGTGTTATGTACAGGGTGAGTGGTTCACCTTCCCCTATGATTGAGATATGCATAGGATGAGTGGTTCAACTTCTCCTATGCGTATGAGCAGGATGAGTGGTTCACCTTCTCTTATGGCATATGAGTAGGATGAGTGGTTCACCTTCTCTTGTTAATGCCCTAGCATACATCCTACCCATGGAGTTTAGGACTCATGGGAAGTACCTCTCATCTGGCCAATGAGTTGGGAAAAGTGGTTAGGGACCATAACACTACCGATGACACATCATGCATTGCCGTACACTCTATGACTAGGATGCATGGTGTTCAACAACTTGATTTGGGATCAAGGATTGTTCACCACTTCATTATTACTTCATGCTTCTGCAGAGTAGTGATGATAAAGATGGTACATGATGACAAGATGGCATGATGATGACAGACAGATTGACAAGTGGAATTTTCCCTAGTGGAGAGGGAGTGTTAAAATTGACAACTAGGGCCAAATTCCACATTGGGACAACTCATATGATGGAGATGATTATTGCATTGGATTCCTCTTTTCGAGAGGTCCAAGTTTGATATAAAGATCATTTCATTCGGACTAGCAGAAGTGGAATTTTGAATTTATTCTCTCTTATGCACAAATTGTTAAGGTCAGCCTTAGCTTAATGTAGGCTCAAGAAGCCCAATAGATGTGTCCTTTCACCCTCAACGAATTGTATAAATAGGAGTGACCTCTCTCTTCATTTGGACATCACTCACTCATCGTTTCTTCTCTATCCTAATCTGATTGGTTCGTACAACTTGGGGATCATCTCTCTCTCTCTCTCTCACACACACACGTGTGGATAAATGAGGAATTTCTGGGACAGATTGCAGGCCGAAATTTCAGAGTTTCAGGACAGCATTGACCAATGTTGATTGAGGCCTTATTGACCAAGTTTGACTGCATTTTCTGGGGCAGAATTTTGATCTCCTTAGGCCGCATTTCTGGGCACAGAAATCAAGGTTTTCCTGAGCATGTTGACCAGCAATGACTCCATGTTGACTTCTGTTTTGACTGCAGAAAATCACAGCAGATTTTCTCTCTCCTTTGACTGAGTTTGACTGAGCTGTTTTGGGCTGCATTTGACCTCCTGTTCAGACTGAGTTTGACCAAGGAAGACCGAGCTGAATTGGTGAAGTTTTGCTGCTGTTTTGACCAGCGTTGACTTTCTGGTTAGGGCTAAAATTGGACTGTAGTTGACTGCAGAATTTGTCGGGTGATTTGACTGTGTATTGGGCAAGTGATTCTGATTTGTGTACTCTCTCTCTGCTGAACTATTGAATAATAAGAAGATTTGATCAAAGGGTTTTCTCCACATTGGGGTTTTTCCCTGGCAACAATCTGTCCAATCTGGTGTCCTCTTGTCTTGGCTTGTTTTCTGCATATGTTTTTATGTTCTATCTGCATTTACTGTCAATGTGATTGCTACTGGAAATAATTGGAAATTGTCATGGGGCTGCTAAAGGAACATTGAAGTAAATTGTGCTAAACATAGAACATACCATTATTATCTAAAAGTAACAGGTTGCCACTTGTAGAGGTGATAACTCCATCTTTGTTGTTCTTGACAAGTTTCTAAGAAGGCTGATTTTATTCCACATAAGAAGAGTGGCAATGCTAGTAGGAGTTGTACAAGACATATGATCTATTGTTCAAGTAAGTTGTGCAGTTGTAGTGTGCCTAAACAGTTACATGTAACAAACTATTTGGTTTTTCAGTTATTTTTGGCATTGGTGTTGGTGGAAGTTGAATGAAAAGCTATAGTACATTTCTGCTTTTTATTTACAAATCGATGAGAAGACAAAGGTGGTGAATTGAAGCCTTAGAAACATGCTACAGAGCATTATTGGAGAGCACTTGACACATTGGGATTTGTCATTGCTGCAAGCGGAGCTTACCTACAACTATGGAACAATGTCCTATATCTTTCCTGAAATGAAATAGAAAGTAGTTGTGGGTCTAGGGGAATTACTGACTAATGTGTAGGTTAATAGAGATATTGAAGATTTTGCAAAACATACATTATCTACTAGTTGAAGTTGATTATAGAGGAGACAACTGAAAAATATAAGGTGTAGGCATACTTTGATAGTAAGAAAAAATCTTTTAGGTTAGAGAGGAGGTGGTGGTGTGCCTGAGAAAGAATTGTTTTTTTTGTAGTTTTTAGGTTTTTCATGTCTTGAAGATGGACCTGGCTGGTGGTTCCAAAATGTTGACTGAAATCTTTAAATCTGTGGATCTTCCTCCATTGATCATTTTTTTTTTTCAAGGTATGTTTAACAAGTTAAAGTTGAAAATGGTGGGACCATTTATAATTTAAGACTAGATTTTTTTTTTTTTTTTTGGGTTGGCTTTGTAGAATTGCTACTAATCTGTTAATGTTACAATATGTACATATAGCTTTTCACAAGAAAACAGGGTTGTAACCTGCAGTTAACGTTGCCACTTGCCACCACATAGTCATAAATAGATGTTTAAAACATGCCCCTTGAAAAACTAAAATTTCAAAATCCGAGGAGGGGCATAAATACAAAAGCTGTGACCTTTCGACTAGAAGCTACTTGATCAATGCCCAAGGCCATACATTAGATACATAAGATGCAAGCCTGTTGTGAAGGGTGCACAATGAATCGTTTGAGGTGATTTTGAGCTCGTAGACAACTGTGGGCTACAAATCGTTGTATTCTTCCTTTGCGTCTTGGCTCTGTCACAAGTAGCCAAGCGAATGCAAGGCACACCTTAATGTCCAGCAATTTTCATGGCACATCTCTATGTTGGTCAAGTGGCCAAATCTCTCTCTGCTTCTTGTGCTCATGAACCTGCATGTTTCGTTTGTGTGAGGATTTTGTTGGCTTGAGCTGTGATGAGACATCCGGGATGACATTGAAGACTTAGTGACTTAATCAATGTGACTTGTGAATCTCTCGATTGAAACCACAAAATTTGGGGGTCAAAAGTCAACGAGCTCACTAAGGCTCGTGAGTTTGTGGTTGGCTCGTGAGTCACTTGACAGACTTGTTGAGTCACACCTATGCAAACAAGGATGCTTATACCAAAAAAGTTTGCAGATCCCATAACATGAAAAAAGGTTATATATACTATTTCTAACCTTGCTGATTGTGCCTATTACTCATTTTCTTCATTGTAGCTTGCTGAAAACATTATTTTGGAGAAAACCAGATTTGAGAGAGGTTAGAATTCACTCTGGACAATGTGGTAGTGCAGGGAAAGAACATTCACCGCTGAAAGAACAACTCTGGAGGATTTGGTAGAGTTGTAGTGGTTTAAGAGGTAGAATATTTTGGGAAAAGAATTGCAAAGGAATTTCAAAATTATCTTATGAAGTTCTGTTTGTTTTCCAACCTTCTCCTTTCAATGCCTTAGGTGACATGTCTAGATATAGAGATGTTGCCTGAAACAATTGTGATGATATTGGGAGGGGCAAAGTGAAGTGTAATTATTGTCAAGAGGGAATATACACAGCAAAATATTCAAAATATCTGAAATATAAGAATGTTCATCATGGGACTAGTAATATATTTATATAAGAATGTTTGAATACAAGTGAGATATGAGATGATGGAATTGTTACAAATGAAGGCCCACTTATATATCTAGGTAGGTGCCCTTTCACGAACGGTCATGTCCTGAGAGACATGCCTCTTCTCTAATTAATTATTATCTAACTAATTATTGCCAAGGGTTCTTAGCTCGAGTGGTTGGGATTGTGGCTTGCCACCCCACCCACCTAGGTTCAAGTCTCCGGAGGCATGTTTTAGTTTGTATTGATTAGGCTCAAGGAGTAGGCAGCCCTAGGGAGTTTTCACTCCGTCCGTGGTCAATATAGGATGTCTCGGCTCTTGCTTAGTCATTGGGTCATTACTGTTAAAAAATTTATTTAACTAATTATTATTTAGTTATATTATTTTTATATCTTTTATTCATAACACATCAACTGCATCAAATATTACATTGTGGACATAGCCAGGAAGAATGTTACTATTTGCCTGTGTTCTTCCTATACCTGGGGACCAAATGAAAGCCATCCTAGATGAGATAAAAGAAACAGTGCCAAATGAAAAAAATTGGCACTCAAAGTTGAGATCTGTTCTAGATCACTTGCTGCACCTTCTACTTCCAGTGCCAATATTGATCCAACTGCAGCTTCCTCACTTTCCACTCCTTGGATCACTCTTGGAACCCAAATAACCCTTGATAGCTTTTGGAAGTAGAGGGTGTAAAAGGAGGTTGATATAGCTATTGTAGATTTGGTACCATGTCAAACTTTCAATGAGTTGCAAACTTCTATTACCAAACCATGATTGATGCTGCTGTTGCAACCAGTCCTGGGTGCAAAGGCCCTATCTTCTTGCACCCATCTTCTACTCTCCTAGGGACAAAGATTCAAATGGGTAGTTTGATTCAAAGTCACATGGTTCGGGTTTGAGTTCAGGTTCGGCAATGATTAGGTTCGGTTCGTGTTCAATTTTTTTGATGAGGTTTGCGATTATGTTCGTCTATATACATTTTTTTATATATATACATATATTAAGTTTAAAATGAAATATAGGATAAAATAGTAAGATATCAACATCAATAAACATAACAAATGCTATCACGAACATGGAAATTGCAAGGATAGGTTACAAGCTTGAGTTGTGACATGAGTTTATGAGTTTTCATCTATGGACTTGGTCAATGACTATGAGGTTTGATGAGGTTCGCCGAACCTCAATATTTTTTTAAGTTCGTCAAAATTTGAATCTCAAGGTTGAAGTTCGACGGACCTTGTGACATAGGTTTGATTGGAGAAGTAGTTGAAACATCTACATCAGGACAGTTCCTTGGCTGATTCAACTTGACTGATCTGACTCAGCTTGATGCCATAGAATTGATAGCTTGATAGGTGAGAGATTGGACATTCGACACTTGATGGCGCTAGCATCAAGATGGTTAACCAACTTAGAGTTTTGACACTTGATTGGGAAGGCAGAATAACATCTATTACCACTAGAGCCACACTTGATACCTGACAGTGAGAGAATGTAATTGTTGTAAGTGTCTTGGCATTCATTATTCAGACATTATAATCACACTGCAAGTTACTACTATGTTAAACTCACTTGTACTTACACTACTTTCTGCACCAACTTTGAGGGTTACACAAGTTATCACTAGTTTAATTTCTCGAAGATGCTTTTCTCATATGATTTTTTTATATTGTCACTGCTCACAGATTGGGCAATCCCCAACTAGACTATGTGTTGCTTTTTTGGAGATACACAACCATAAACATAAGAGGGAAACAAACATACAGAGAATGTGTTTTTTACTGGATGAGTCATTGCATAAATCACTACAAGTTACACTTGAGTTAGTTAACTACCCTCTCAACTTAATGTGGGTGCCTGAGTGTTAGGACTCCTGACAATAATTTATTGAGTGTACCACTTAACACCCTCCTTTCAACACAAATTTCAAATGTTACTTCTTATTTTATCCTCCTTAATTCAAAAGCTAAATGTTAAATTTGTTGACAAGGTGATTCAAAAAAGAAGTTTGCAAAAGCTTACAAAATTTTGATTGTTAGCTACTCTTTTCCTCCACAGATCTGAAGTCCCACAGGTGCTCATCAGGTTGTCATCACCCTCATAAAGTTAGAATTCTACCAAAGACACCAAATTCCACTAGACAACTGTCCATGTCAAGCAATCTTGCTATAATTTCCCTTGTATGGTGATCAACCTAAGCAAACACATCCATTCAAAATTGGAAAATCATTGACTTTTCTTAACATCAGTGGTATCCTCATCCTCCTTGTCAGTGTTATTATCAATGACAATATTATACCTTTCTTTCTCTTCTTTAACCTTTTCTTCAGAATATCAACTGCTTTGGCTGTACAACTGCAGGCTTTATGGCGTGGTTTTCCAGTGTACCTCTCTTTTGTTACTGACTTTGCTCTTACCTCTTTTTTTTTTTCTTGCTTTGCTTTTAGCAAGAAGGGAAATTTTCTTTAGTATTCTTCTCTGCTCTCACTTTCTTTTCGACTGCAATAAGGGCTGATATCATGGTGTTAAGGATTGTGAAGGCAATTAAGTGAGTGGAAATGTCACATTGCTATAATTTCGGAGTAACAGTGCTTAGTAATATCACTTTTGCACCTTCTTCAAAATTTAACATATTGTGTGTTGTCTTCTCTCGTTCACTTTTCTTCTGCAATGAGTGCTGATATCATGGTGTCTAAGGGTTGCGAAGGCAATTGACTAAGGGTGAATGCAACATTGCTATAATTTATGGATAATCTGTTTAGTAATTACTATTGCCCCTTTAGCTCCCTCTTCAAATTTACTCCTCCATCTACCAGCTGTTCATGCGACTTAACATAGCTACACCATTAGTCATTTTGAGTCTAAAAAACTGTTGTTTTAAAGAGAACATCATTTCAACCTGTTTGATCCAAAAAGGCCATTCAGCTTGTCCCAAATTTGGCTTTGCTGTTCCTATTATGTTATTCTTTCGTTTCATCTTGCTGTGAAGGTTTTGGCTCAGTCAAACTGATTATAATTTATCCCTTGAATGTACTTCTGCATTAAATGCGATTGAGTCCAGGTGTGGAAAGTATGACCATTAAATTGTTAAGGAGAGGCTTCCATTTGAACAAAATTAAAAATAGATAATACCTCCAGGTTGTCAGCTAAATCTCTCAAAATTAAATAACTTAAAACATGCTTGTCTGTATCTGTCACATTTGGCACTCCACATGTTTGCTGGAAATGCTTCTGAACTGGGCCTGCAAACTGCTATAATGTGCATCTATGCATCTGTGATTCTGCGCTAACGCAAGCTCTCTATGTCTGTATTTTCATGCATAAACAGAAGTCCTCATTCCTGGTTGTCCTCATTCTAAATTAAATTTTCTTGGGCCTTTGACATGGATCAATGGTGTCTTTTTATTTTTATTTATTTTATTAAACTAACTATGACTAGGAGATTTTATATTAATCAAAAAAGGCTGCAGCATAATTGCAGAGCAAATACATTTAGATCTTCATACAATAACAAAATGCTGAATTGTCTACCAGCGAATAACAGAGCGGCGAGCATAAACTATATCAATTGGCAAAATTTTTCCAGTATATCTTAGTATAGATGTTATAAATTAAACT
Source organism: Pinus tabuliformis (assembly GCA_031772625.1). Lineage (NCBI taxonomy): Eukaryota > Viridiplantae > Streptophyta > Pinopsida > Pinales > Pinaceae > Pinus > Pinus tabuliformis. The sequence continues at coordinate 310,887,699 of CM062806.1, read as the reverse complement.
TAAAATATTAATGACTTTATAAAACACGTAACTTAGCAAGATGAATGTCGGTTGGCTGCTTTGGCCATTGCTGCATTGACTGGGGCCAAGACTGGGTTGGCAATTTCCATGTCCTCAGCAAGTTGAAGCACTATATCTTCTTTCTTTGGTTCTGCACATTTGAATTTACGTATTGCACCTGATTTGATTCTCCAGGTTGATCTCCCTTTTTCATATTAATAACCATGTTTCGAAGCATATTGCATTCAAACTCGAAAACAGCTATTTGACGTTTTTGTTGGACACTTGTGTTCATGATTGTTGCTACCTGCAACCTGAGTGACAATATCCTGTTCATTTTCATGAAATTTTGTTGTGGCTGTTTAAATTGTGGCTCTATGGGTCTGAATGGACTCTCTATGATTTCTTATCACATGCCTGATCTCTCGCAATTCCCAATAATTCATGATGACTTTGTTGATAATGAAAATTCCAAACCACCTGTAAGTACTTGGTTCTGTACTTTGCCATGAGTCTAATCTCCACTTGTAGACTCCTTTTACAGAGTGACCAATGAGGGATCAAATTGGTTTGAAATTCACCAAACAAGAAAGACGTAAGCAATTTTAGAGAATTCAAATAGAGAGAGAGCCTATGCTAGAAGAAGGAATGGTGATGCAAACAGAATTCCCAAAACCTGTAATGCGTGCTGAGCGTAACACCTTCCAACCCCAGACAACCCCAAGAGTGCTGGTTCCATTCACTAAACAAGTAATTCTGCTTTCTCACAACAATACTCTTTCCTATTTCACCAAAAAAAGGATAGCGAAACTCTAGCAGGGCTCTCGAAATAAAACAGAGAAACACCAACAGGGTTCCTATTACCCCTTATGTCAGCAGGGGTACACATACCATTGCAGCATTTTTTCACCCCATTGTAAGCGTGTTAATTTTGGTAACTAGGGCCAAACTTCACCTTGGACAGATCATATGAGACAGCTGATATTTTTATTGGATTTCTCTCTTTGAGAGGTGTAGGATGGATATAAAGATCATCCCATTCTGACATGTACAAATGGAACTATGAATTTATTTTGATTATGGACAAATTGTCAAGGTTGGCCAACGAACTCATGTAGGCTCAGAAGCTCAACGGTCATGTCTATTCATCCTCAATGTTTGCATATAAATACAAGGTGCCTCCTTCTCATTTGGACACTTCACTCACACATCTCTCTCTTTTTGATTGGGTACGAAATTCAAAGGCTGCTCTCCACATGTGCGAAAAAAAGGAAGGGTTTTTTTGTTCCAGCGGTTGACCAGAATTGACCAAAATTGCACAGGTTGTTTTTGACTGTGTTGACCAAGTGTTGACTTGTTTTGAGTGCGGTTTTGGATGGAGGAATTTTGTTTGAGCAGGCCACAGTTCTGGGCATGAAATACAAGGCAATCTGACCTCTGTTTGACCAACATTTATTGTGCTAGGGCTCGCTGCAATGTTGACTTTTGTTGACCATGTTTGATTGGACTTTTTCGGACTATTTTTGGGCTGATTAGACTTGCTGTTGGAGGCTGAAGTTGACTGGGTTTGACCAAGCTGAATTGAGGAAGGATACTACCCTCTTGACTAGTGTTGACTTTTTGGTTAGGGCTTTCTGTTTATGCTATTTGACTGATCAGATTTTCACTGTAATTAGGCAAGTAAATATTATACATTGTACTCTCTCTGTGTTGAAATTTTGAAGAATTATAAGAAGAATTGATCAAGGGTTTGCCCACATTGGGGTTCGTCTTTGGCTGGTGCCATATCTTGTGTCCTCTTGTCTTGGCTAGTCTTCTACTGTTATTGTTTATGTTCTATCTGCATTTTACTATCATGTTGATGTGATTGCTAAACTGGATATTGATATTGGGCTAATAAAGAAATTGAAGTAAAATTGCTCTAAGCATAGAACATACCATTGTTATCCTAAAATTAACATGGTATCAAAGCTGAGGTGAAGACAAAGCCCAAGCAAGAGTGAGGAGCAATCACTGATCAAAAACAAGATTCAATGGCTTCCACATCCTACCTCAAGTCTGATGATAAGCTTCATGATAAGTCTGATCATCATGCATGGAAGATGTCTCTTGATTTGATGTTAGAAGAACAAGATGTAATGGATTATGTGCAGGGAAAGATTTTAGAACCTCCTTCTAATGCACCGACTGCTGCTAAAACCAAGTACAAGAAGGGTGAAGTCAAAGCCAAGAAGATCACTAGGGATTCTATTAATAAGCATTTAGTTGCTTACATTTCCGATTTGAACACTTCAAAGGAGATATATGACCGGTTGGTTGGCATGTTCAAATCTAGCAATGCAAATCAAATTCTTTTTCTCAAGAACAAGCTGAAGGATATAGAGAAAGGAAGAAATGAAGATATTCAATCCTACTTCATGAGGATTACCGAGATATAAAAAAATGTTCTTTTTATTGGAGAAGCTATTGCTGATAGGGAGCTTACTCTCATTGCCCTTGGAGGACTGCCTCGTGAATGGCACATGTTCAACACTCCTATTTTTAACAATGACATGATTCCAGGTTTTGAAGAATTGCTAACTAGATGCTCTCAAGAAGAAACAAGGATGATGGAATTAGATATGCCTTCAAATAGGAATGATCCCACTGCATTCTACCCTCATGCTAAAAAGAAGAACAATGCAGGTTTAAAGAAGCAATGTTAAGGAAGGGCATGATTCAAAAATGGAAGGAAGGGAAGATGCTTCATTTGCAACAAGTTTGGTCACTATGTTAGGGAGTGTCCTAATAGAAGGGATACACCTCATGATGATGAAAACCACAACAACAACAACAATTTCAGGGGCAACAACAATCAAAGGAATAACAAATTCAACAACCAATTAAAAAGGAATGCTCTCGCTTCCCTTCAAGGAAATGGTCGCCCTCTCAAGAGATCAAGAAACACTAGGTATGATGAATCTAATGTTGTTGATAACAAGCAAAAATAATTCTATCTTATATCTGCCCTTTCTACTACATCTCCTCTGGACACTTTGGGAAATTGGTTGATTGATAGTGGTGCCTCAAGGCACTTCACCGAGTATAAGGAAGCTCTTTCAAATCTGATTGAAAGAGATACAAATTTAGAAATTATCCTTGGAGACAATGCCACCTATCCCGTGAAGGGAGTTGGGAATGTTACTCTTCAATTAAATTAGGGTAACACCATTCATCTACAAGAAGTACTATATGTACCCGATCTAAAGAAGAACTTGGTATCCATCTCGGTGACAAAGGACAAAGGATTCAAGGTGGCATTCATCGATGGAAAGGTATGTGTGTGGAATAAAAATTTCAAAGATGTATTTACACTTGGCTTCAGGGTTGATAACCTATATCAAGTTGGAGGAAGCCCATTGGGAGCTATGTCTTGCGACACATCACTTCAATCCGAATTATGGCATCGAAGGTTTGTTCATCTACATTATAAGGCTCTACTCGATGTGAGGAAGATGGTGACAGGTATGCTCGAATTTAAAGTAGAACATGAAGGTGTTTGTCAAGGGTGTGCCGAAGGAAAGCATACAAGGGGACCATTCCCCTCAAGTGATAGCAAGACTACTGACATATTGCAATTGATTCATTCTGATCTATTTGGTGCAATGCCCGTGAACTCATTAGGAGGATACTTATATTATGCTATCTTTATGGATGACTTCTCTCACAAGACTTGGATATATTTCTTGAAGAAGAAGGACGAAGTATTCTCATGGTTCCGTTCTTTCAAAGCTTTGGTCGAAAATCAAACAGAGAAGAAGATCAAAATATTGAGGACCGATAATGGAACCAAATATGAATCAAATGAGTTCAATAATTATTGTAGAGAAGTTGGCATTAAGAGGGAGACTACTACCGCATATACTCTTGAGCAAAATGGTGTTGCTGAAAGGAAGAACCGTTCTATTGTAGAAGCCACTCGTGCCATGCTTCATGATCAAAGCCTTCCAAAGTTCTTATGGGCCGAAGCTGCAAACATCACCATGTATGTTCAAAATAGATGCCCTCATCAAGCGTTGGACTCCAAAACTCCCAAAGAAGTTTTCATCGGTAAGAAACTTGATGTTTCTCACTTCAGAATTTTTGGTAGTCCTGTTTATTTTCATGTGCCGAAAGAAAAGAGAAGAAAATTGGATGCTTTTGGGAAGAAAGGAACATTTGTGGGCTATAGTGAAACTTCTAAGGCATATAGAATCTATGTGCCTGATCAAAGAGAAGTTGAAATAAGTCATGATGTCACTTTCGATGAGGATGCTTCCCTTGGGAAGATTAGTAACCTTCCTATTCCAAGGAAGGACAAAGAGGTAGATTCAGGGAAGCAAGGAGAATCGTAGGATGAGTCGATGCCCGATGTTGAAGGACAAATGGATCCCATTGATCCACCCGCTTATGAGCCCTCCTCCTAAAAAAGGGGACCCTCATGGCTTAGGGAGACTCTCGAAGATGTTGAGAGACATGTTGCACATAGGGGGACATTTCGTGAAAGCAAGAAGTCGAATAGGTACCAAGGGTACTTAACTGCAATGAGCACCATTGTTCAATCTGAGCCTTGTACATTCGAAGAAGTTGCAAAGCACCAAGTTTGGAAGGATGTAATAAACGAAGAGTATGAGTCGATTATGAAGAATGATGTCTGGGATGTGGTTCCTAGACCCAAGGTCAAATCCGTTGTCACCTCAAAATGTCTCTACAAGATCAAGCATGGAGCTGATGGACGTGCTGGAAAGATCAAGGTCAGATTTGTTGCTCGAGGCTTCTCTCAAAAGGAAGGTGTAGATTATGATGAGATATTTACACCAGTTGCCCGCAACACCACCATCTGTTTGATTATATCCCTTGTTGCCTTGCAAGGATGGAATCTACACCAAATGGATGTTAAGACTGCCATCTAGCATGGTTCACTTAAGGAGGAAGTCTATGTAGAACAACCTAAGGGGTTCAAAGTTCAAGATCGTCAGACACATGTATGCAGGTTGAAGAAAACCCTCTATGGGTTGAAGCAATCACCTCGGGCTTGGTATGAGAGGATCGATAGCTATCTAATGACGCTGGGATTTACGAGAAGTGAAGCTGATCTGAACCTTTACTTTAAGGTTGAGAATGATAGACCTCTCATCTTGGTACTCTATGTGGACGATCTTTTTCTGATAGGTGCAGACCCTCTTATTCATCAATGTAAGGAGTTAGCTTCTGAATTCGAGATGAAGGGCCTAGGATTGATGCATTACTTCCTAGGGTTGGAGGTCTGGCAAAAACCAAGGGAGATTTTCCTTTCTCAAGGAAAATATATTGTGAAGATACTTGAAAGATTTGGGATAGTGGACTGCAAGTTCATGACTACTTCGATCTAACTTAAATTCAAGAAGTTATGCGGAAGTGCTTTTGGGCCCGATTTGGGAAATCCTTTTGAGTATCGTCAACTCTTGGGGGCCTTGATGTTCTTGGTAACTCTTGTCCGGACATATGTTTTGCAGTAAATACATTGACCCAGTTTATGGTCGAGCCTTATCACATACATTGGATTGCTACCAAGAATCTCTTGAGATATCTTCGGGGCACAATCACTTATGGACTGAGATACACTGCCGGGAATGTGAGGCTCCATGGTTACTCTGATGCAGACTGGGTTGGCAGTGTGGTGGATCGTAAAAACACATCTGGATGTTGCTTCTCTTTAGGTTCTGCTTTGATATCATGGATGAGTAGGAAGCAGAAGTCGGTTGCCTTGAGCACCGCTAAGGTTGAATACATTGATGCTAGTTTGGCCTCCTGTGAAGTTATTTGGTTGAGGAAACTCTTTAGTGAGCAGTTTGGACATGTGTTGGATACCACCGTGATCTTCTACAATAAGTAGAGTGGGTTTCGTCTCTCTGAGAATCCCGTGTTTCTTGACCACTCCAAGCAAATTGATATTAGGTACCACTTTATCTGGGATATGGTACAACGAGGAGCTATAAGGCTCCAATACATTGGGATTGATGATTAGGTCGCCAATATTCTTACGAAGCCCTTGGGCAAGGTCAAATTCTAAACCTTCCGTGAACGACTTGGAGTTGTGGAGAGACCCTCTTATGAGGGTCTTGTATGAGATAGATGTTGAGCTCTAGGAGCTCCGGGGGGCTTGGGGTACTTCTTGGAGCGATGAGCGACCATAGGGTGAGTGGTTCACCTTTCCCTGTGACACCCCATGGTGACATATGCATAGGTTGAGTGGTTTACCTTCTCCTATGGCATATGAGCAGGATGAGTGGTTCACCTTCTCCTGCTGGCACATCCTATCCATGCAGTCCGGGACTCATGGGAAGTACCTCTCATCTAGCCAATGAGTAGGGAAATGAGAATAGGGACCATAGTACTACTAATGGACGCATCGTGTACTACTGTACTCCCTATGCTAAGATGTTGATATTGATCTTGGATCAATGGAAATTGATTTCGGGTCAGTTAAGAGTGGTATGACACACTCTATTATTGGAGACCGACTTCGGGTCAATCGAGAATGGCATGATACATTCTCGATCATTTCTTCTTTCTTCATAGTTCAACAGAGCAGAGTAGAGCAAAGACAATGATGGTATAGATTGTCAGACAATTTGGCAGGTAAAGTTCTCTCTCGTTGAGAGGGAGTGTTAATTTTGGAAACTACGACCAAACTTCACCTTGTACAACTCATATGAGGCAACTGATATTTTTATTGGATTCCTCTCTCTGAGAGGTGTATGATTGATCTAAAGATCATCCCATTTTGACATGTACAAATGGAATTATGAATTTATTTTGATTATGGACAAATTGTTAGGGTCGGCCAACGAACTCATGTAGGTTCAGAAGCTCAACAGTCACAGCTATTCATCCTCAACGTTTGCATATAAATACAAGGTGCCTCCTCATTTGGACACTTCACTCACTCACATATCTCTCTCTTTTTGATTGGGAATGAAATTCGGATTCTGCTCTCCACACGTGCAAAGAAAAGGAAGGGTTTTTTTGTTCCAGTCGTTGACCAGATTTTACCGAAATTGTAGAGGTTGTTTTTGATTGCAGTTTTGGATGGAGGAACTCTGTTTGAGCAGGCCGCAGTTTTGTGCACGAAATCTAAGACAATATGACCTCTGTTTGACTAGCATTAACTGTGCTAGGGCTGGATGCAGTGTTGAACTTTGTTGACCAGGTTTCATTGGACTTTTTCGAACTGTTTTTGGGCTGATTAGACTTGCTGTTGGAGGCCGAAGTTGACTAGGTTTGACCACACTGATTTGAGGAAGAATACTGCCTTGTTGACCAGCGTTGACTTTTTGGTTAGGGCTTTTTGTTTATGCGATTTGACTGATCAGATTTTCACTGTAACTGGGCAAGTGAATATTAGACATTGTGCTCTCTCTCCGCTGAAATTTTGAAGAATTATAAGAAGAATTGATTTAGGGTTTCCCCACATTTGGGTTTGTCCCTAGCTGGTGCCATATCTTGTGTCCTCTTGTCTTGGCTAGTCTTCTACTGTTATTGTTTATGTTCTGTCTGCATTTTACTATCATGTTGATGTGACTGCTAAATTGGATATTGATATTGGACTAATAAAGAAATTGAAGTAAAATTGCTCTAAGCATAGAACATACCATTATCATCCTAAAATTAACAAAGCGCAAGGTCACAAGTTAGCGCCTTGTAATAACCATGTGAGGCCTTGTATTAAGTGTCATAGACCTTATTTTGGTTGGACGATGGCTGGTCCCTTTGAGTTTATCTTTGGCTCCTTTCGACTTGGAGAGGATTGGAGGACCTTGGATGGTCTTATTCGAAGACTCATGGTTTTAAAAGAGCTTGCTTTTGTAGGGGTGATCACTATTGTAAGGACCAATCCAATACATGTCGGGTGCACTTATGTCTTATTGCAATGCTCTGAGTCTATTGAGTTTATATATGGCCTTGGCTTTGGTGTAGTGTCTCTCAAATGGTTTTTAACATGGTAGTCTCACAATTATAAACTTTTCATGTTTCCCAATGCTAAGTGGTACCAAAAGTAAAAAGTCCACTTGGTCTTATCTTGTTTAGCTTGATGAAAGTATGGTTTGCCAGATGAAAATTTTACAAACAATGAAGGTATTGTTAACATATGGCTGGTCAAAGTTGGTCAATAGGTATTACATGTTTCCTGGTATTATAATAGGGGAATGTTGGTTAGATTTGACATTCATGACATCAAAAGTGGTCTACAGATAGGAGGATCAAAACCCATGTATCAGATTTTGCAAATCCTCATGGGCGTCAGAGATATACCATTTGGGCATGATGAGGTGTCATTGACTAGGGTGTTGTGGCATCGTAATGGACCTTTAGAGAAAATCAATGTTGATGTTTTGGTTAGCATAGAGAGTATTCTCATGTGTGGGGCAAGTGGGCTATGTGATGGGGATTTGCACCCATAGACCCACGATATTTTGATGACCAATGGTATTCTAATAGTCTATGGTATAAACCCAGGGTATTGCATACTTTGGAAAATTATAAGTGCAACAATGAGTGATTCATTCTTGTTGTTGGCAAGAGAGCATCTTGTGGAGGAGAAGGTTGAGCAAGCCTCAAACTTGTGGAAGGTCGACAGGGCCTGTGAAAAGTAGGCCTTAGGCAAGGCCAAGTAAGGTTGTTGAGTATGCTGTAGTTGTGACAACAAAAGGGAGAGGCCGAGTAGGCTAAAAGAAGGTTGAGTTTGCTCTTGTTTGGATCGCAGAGAAGGAATAAGTTTGTCCCTATTTGGACAACAAAGAAGGGTTGAGTTTCCCTTGAGTTCTAGTGATTGGACAACTACAACAACAACCAACAATGAGTGCTCTGTGGCAGGTACAATGATCAGATTGTGGCATGGAGATTGAGGGGGGTTTTAGCATTAAGGACAAGGGCTTTTTTGTGTATGTTTTCCCTTGTATTTGGCATTTTACAAAGTGTTGTAAAAGGGCCATTTTTCTTGGTATGGGGGCTCTAGATTCTTGTTGAAGGACTAATAAGAATGTGGTTTTGGGGCTGAATATTTGTGCATGATCTAATTGTTGGTTTTAAAGTTTTTGTTGTGTAAAAGTTAGACGCATTAGTGTGTTTCAGTTTATTAGCAGAGTAAACTTAAGTGGAAGCTATTACCAGATCTATTGTGTGTGTGCGCACTAAATCTAGTGTCCAAAACCTAACAATCATGCTTATAATTACATCATGGTGAATAGTAACCAAAACAGGTGGAACACTTGTTCATCAAGGAATTGAAGATGTGGAAAAGGTCACAAGGTCGAGTTATTATCCTTGAGAAAGTGAAGTCAACTAGTCGTTAGAATTGGATAAGGTCGCTGTTGGAGAGTTAAGTGGAACATTGGGCATCTTTGACCAAGAAGATTAGTTTGTGGACAAGTTACTAGCTGTTGCAAGTCAATGAAAGATCATCTTCGACCAAGTCAAGTTCTAGGAGGTCCAAGCCGAACTACTTTCTATGATTTGTAAATTTCTGTGGATATTTCACTAGACAGTTTGTCACAATAGATCTGATAAAATTATATTTAAAATCTGAAGTTCTACACTACAATTTTATTTCTTTTAGATTTATGGATTTGTAGGTAACTGTTAATAGTGCATGTGATCCAATGGCTAGGTGGGGAGGTTTGGTCCCTACAGGTTTCGTGGTCCATTCCCAGGAAAGACTATGTATCCCTGAGAGATACTCTGGGTGCGATTTCTTCATGTGAAAAAAAAGATAACTGTTAATAGTGCATGCATGCGAATTAAAAATTATGTAAAAAATAGAGAACAACGAAATAAACACTCACAAACCCCAAAACCCCAATAATTATTTACAAATCTTCAAAAAGTAAAACAAGGGTTAGTAGGAAATTAATTTACAAATATTTACAAATTAAAATTTGCTCTCATTAGCATATTTTGATGACCAATGGTATTCTAATAGCCCATGGTATAAACCCATGGTATTGCACCCTTTGGAAAAGTATAAATGCAATGACGAGTGATTCATTCTTGTTGGCAAGAGATCATCTTGTGGAGGAGAAGCAGCCTCAAACTTGTGGAGGGTCGACATGGCCTGTGGAAAGTAGGCCTTAGGCAAGGCCAAGTAAGGTTGTTGAGTACGCTGTAGTTGTGACAACAAAAGGGAGAGTCGAGTAGGCTAAAATAAGGTTGAGTCTACCCCTCTTTGGATAACAAAGAAGGACTAAGTTTGCCCCTATTTGGACAACACAGAAGGGTTGAGTTTTCCCTTGATTTCTAGTGATTGGACAACTACAACAACCAACACTGAGCAATTTGTGGCAAGTACAATGAGCACATTGTGGCATGGAGATTGAGGAGGGTTTTAGCAATAAGGACAAGGGTTTTTTGTGTGTATGTTTTCCCTTGTATTTGACATTTTACGAAGCATTTTAAAAGGGCCATTTTCCTTGGTATGGGAGCCCTAGATTCTTGTTGAAGGACTAATAAGAATGTGGTTTTGGGGCTAAATATTTGTGCATGATCTAATTGTTGGTTTTAAAGTTTTTGTTGTGTAAAAGTTAGACGCATTAGTGTGTTTCAGTTTATTAGCTGAGTAAACTTAAGTGGAAGCTATTACCAGATCTATTGTGTGTGCACACTAAATCTAGTGTCCAAAATCCAACAATCAGGCTTATAATTACATCATGGTGAATAGTACCCAAAACAGGCAGAACACTTGGCTCATTCATCAAGGTGTTGAAGATGTGAAAAAGGTTGCAAGGTCGAGTTATTATCCATGAGAACGTGAAGTCAACTAGTTGTTAGAAATGGATAAGGTAGCTATTGGAGAGTCAAGTGGAACATTGGGAAACTTTGACCAAGAAGATTAGTTTGTGGACACGTTACTAGTTGTTGCAAGTCAATGAAAGATCATATTCGACCAAGTCGAGTTCTGAGAGGTCCATGTCGAACTACTATCTATGATTTGTAAATTGCTGTGGATATTTCATTGGATAGTTTGTCACAATAGATTTGATAAAATTATATTTAAAATCTAAAGTTCTACACTACAATTTTATTTTATTTAGATTTATGGATTTGTAGCTAACTGTTAATAGTGCATGTGATCCAACGACTAGGTGGGGAGTTTTGGTCCCTACAGGTTTCGTGGTCCAATCCCAAGAAAGACTATGTATGCCTGAGAGATGCTCCATGTGCGATTTTTTCATGTGAAAAAAAAAATAACTGTTAATAGTGCTTGTATGCGACTTAACAATTATGCAAAAAATAGAGAATGATGAAATAAATACTAACAAACCCCAAAACCCCAATAATTATTTACAAATCTTCAAAAAATAAACAAGGGTTAGTAGCAAATTAATTTACAAATATTTGCAAATTAAAATTTGCGCTCATTAGCATATTAAACTTTATGGCAGGAGTACAATAAATTTGGAAAAGTGAGATAATATTTTTATTTTTATTTTTTCACAAGGCCCTCCTGCCTAAGATATTCATTAGATTAAGACTTGGAGCCAAACAAGGATGTGATCCTTTCATAGTTTGTGAACTTGGAGGCCAAGGGTTGGTGCAACGTGCAGCTCAATGCTCTTCAAATGATAGATTATTATACGATGAGGGGTTTGACTCACACAAATCCCCTATAGATCTAGAGGAACCTCTTATATTTCACTATGTTCAATGTTTTTCCTTTAGCTCAACCCCTAAGGCAAGATACCTGTACCAATAGATGTTCCTACTACCAACAGTTGAAATAATAATTGACAATATAATAGCTTAAAACATATCAAATAAATAACCAACATATGCCACACATCAACAAATGAGAGACTCCTTGAATTCAAATCCAAAGACTTTTTATTAAGTGCATAAGAATTGTTAGGAGAGCCTTGCTCAATACATCAGATACTTTTTCACATCATCCCAAGATGAAATGAAGAGCTTCATAACTTTTCCTTATATAGAAAATGAGAGAAGAAACCCCACCAAGTGGAAAGTAATAGTTAGTTGGCGTGATCATCGTCAAAGTAATTTCATCTATCGATTCCTCTTTTGAAATGATTTGATCTTCATCGTTGATTTTTCATTTTAGAGGAAACAATCGTTTTTTTAAATACCTTTTTTATTAATAAAAAAAATAATAGTTTGGACTAATATCCTCAAAAAATTCACTTTAACTTGACTATCAAGGTTCAAAGGGTTAATGGACTTTTGGAGCAAATCAATGTTGATGTTTTGGTTAGCATCAAGAGTATTCTCCCGTGTGGGGCAAGTGGGCTAAGTGATGGGGCTTTGCACCCATATAAGCACGATATTTTGATGACCAATGGTATTCTAATAGCCCATTGTATAAACCCATGGTATTGCACCCTTTGGAAAAGTATAAATACAACGATGAGGGATTCATTCTTCTTGTTGGAAAGAGATCATCTCGTGGAGAAGTTCGAGCAAGCCTGAGATTTGTGGAGTGTCGCCAGGGCCTATGGAAAGTAGGCGTTAGGCAAGGCCAAGTAAGGTTGTTTAGTATGTTGTAGTTGTGACAACAAAAGGGATAGGCCGAGTAGGCTAAAACAAGGTTGAGTTTGCCTTTGTTTGGAGAGTAGAGAAGGACTAAGTTTGCCCCTATTTGGACAACAAAGAAGGGTTGAGTTTTCCCTTGACTTCTAGTGATTGGACAACTACAACAACCAACAATAAGCAATCCGTGCAAGCACAATGAGTAGATTGTGGCATTGAGATTGAGGAGGGTTTTAACAATAAGGACAAGGGTTTTTTTGTGTATGTTTTCCCTTGTATTTGGCATTTTACAAAGTGTTGTAAAAGGACCATTTTCCTTGGTATGGGAGCGCTAGATTCTTGTTGAAGGACTAATAAGAATGTTGTTTTGGGGCTGAATATTTGTGCATGATATAATTGTTGGTTTCAAAGTTTATGTTGTGTAAAAGTTAGACGCATTAGTGTGTTTCAGTTTATTAGCTTAGTAAACTTAAGTGGAAGCTATTGCCAGATCTATTGTGTGTGTGCGCACTAAATCTAGTGTCCAAAATTTAACAATCAGGTTTATAATTACATCATGGTGAATAGTACCCAAAACAGGTGGAACACTTGGCTTGTTCATCAAGGGATTGATGATGTGAAAAAGGTCGCAAGGTCGCGTTATTATCCATGAGAAAGTGAAGTCAACTAGTCGTTAGAAATGGATAAGGTAGCTGTTGGAGAGTCAAGTGGAACATTGGGCATATTTGACCAAGAAGATTAGTTGTGGACATGTTACTCGTTGTTGCAAGTCAATTAAAGATCATCTTCGACCAAGTCGAGTTCAAGGAGGTCCAAGTCAAACTACTATCTATGATATGTAAATTGTTGTGGATAATTCAGTGGACAATTTGTCACAATAGATATGATAAAATTATATTTAAAATCTAAAATTCTACACTACAATTTTATTTCTTTTAGTTTAATGGTTTTGTAGGTAACTGTTAATAGTGCATGTGATCCAACGACTAGGTGGGGAGGTTTGGTCCCTACAGGTTTTGTGGTCCAATCCCAGGAAGGAGTATGTATGCCTAAGAGATACTCCAGGTGCGATTTCTTCATGTGAAAAAAAAAAGATATCTGTTAATAGTGCATGCATGTGAATTAAAAATTATACAAAAAATAGAGAACGACGAAATATACACTCACAAACCCCAATAATTATTTACAAATCTTCAAAAAATAAACAGGGGTTAGTAGGAAATTAATTTACAAATTAAAATTGCTCTCATTAGCATTTTAAACTTTATGGCAAAAGTAAACTAATTTTGCAAAAACGAGAAAATAATATTTTTAATTTTTCACAAAGCTCTCCTACCTAAGATATTCATTAGATTAAGACTTGGAGCCAAACAAGGGCGTGATCCTTTCACAATTTGTGAAGTTGGAGACCAAGGGCTGGTGCAACTTGCAACACAATGCTCTTCAAATGATAGATTATTAGACCATGAGTGGTTTGACTCACACAAATCCCCTATAGATTTAGAGAAACCTGTTATATTTTGCTAGGTTCAGTGTTTTTCCTCTAGCTCAACACCTAAGGTGAGATACCTGTACCAATAGATGTTCCTACTACCAACAATTGAAATAATAATAAAAAATATAATAGCTCAAAACATATCAAATAAATAACCAACATATACAACAAATCAACAAATGAGAGACTCCTTCAATTCAACCCCAAAGACATTTTATTAAGTGCATAAGAATTTTTAGGAGTGCCTTTCTCAATACATCAAATACTTTTTTACATCATCCCAAGATGAAATGAGGAGCTTCATATCTTTTCCTTATATAGAAAATGAGAGAAGAAACCCTTCCAAGTGGAAAGTGGAAAGTAAAGGCTAGTTGGCTTGATTATCATCAAAGTAATCTCATCCATTGATTTCTCTTTCGAAATGATTTGATCTTCATCGTTGATTTTTCATTTTAGAGGAAAAAATCGTTTTTTTCTTAAAATCTTTTTTTATTGATCCAAAATATAATATTTTGGACCAATATCCTCAAAAAATTCACTTTGACTTGACCACCAAGGTCCAAAGGGTTAATGGATTTTTGGGGCAAATCAATATTGATGTTTTGCTTAGCATCAAGAGTTTTCTCACGTGTGGGGCAAGTGGGCTAAGTGATGGGGCTTTGCACCCATAGACGCACGATATTTTGATGACCAATGGTATTCTAATAGCCCATGGTATAAACCCATGGTATTGCACCCTTTGGAAAAGTATAATTACAACGATGAGTGATTCGTTCTTGTTGTTGGCAAGAGAGCATCTTGTGGAGGAGAAGGTTGAGCAGACCTCAGACTTGTGGAGGGTCGACAATGCTCGTGGAAAGTAGGCCTTAGGCAAGGCCAAGTATGATTGTTGAGTATGCTATAGTTGTGAAAACAAAAGGGAGAGAAGGATTAGGTTTGTCCCTATTGGAACAACAGAGAAGGGTTGAGTTTGCCCTTGACATCTGACATCTAGTGATTGGACAACTACAACAACAACCAACAGTGAGCAATCTGTGGCAAGTACAATGAGCACATTGTGGCCTGGAGATTGAGGAGGGTTTTAGCAATAAGCACAAGGGTGTTTTTGTGTATGTTTTCCCTTGTATTTGGCATTTTACAAAGTGTTGTAGAAGGGCAATTTTTCCTTGGTATGGGAGCCCTAGATTCTTGTTGAAGGACTAATAAGAATGTCATTTTGGGGTTGAATATTTGTGCATGATCTAATTGTTGGTTTTAAAGTTTATGTTGTGTAAAAGTTATACGCATTAGTGTGTTTCAGTTTATTAGCTGAGTAAACTCGAGTGGAAGCTATTACCAGATCTATTGTGTGTGTGCATTAAATCTAATGTCCAAAATCTAACAATCAGGGTTATAATTACATCATGGTGAATAGTACCCAAAACATGCAGAACATTTGGCTCGTTCATCAAGGCATTGAAGATGTGAAAAAGGCCGCAAGGTCAAGTTATTATCCATGAGAAAGTGAAGTCAACTAGTCCTTAGAAATGGATAAGGTAGCTATTGGAGAGTCAAGTGGAACATTGGGCATCTTTGACCAAGAAGATTAGTTTGTGGACATGTTACTCGCTGTTGCAAGTCAATGAAAGATCATCTTCGACCAAGTCGAGTTCTAGGAGGTCCAATTCGAACTACTATCTATGATCTGCAAATTGTTGTGGATATTTCGCTGGACAATTTGTCACAATAGATATGATAAAATTATAATTAAAATCTAAAGTTCTTCACTACAATTTTATTTATTTCAGAGATATGGATTTGTAGGTCACTGTTAATTGTGCATGTGATCCAACGACTAGGTGGGGAGGTATGGTCCCTACAGGTTTTGTGGTCCAATCCCAGGAAAGACTATGTATGCATGAGAGATACTCCAAGTGAGACTTCTTCATGTGAAAAAAAAACTGTTAATAGTGCATGCCTGCGAATTAAAAATTATGCAAAAAATAGAGAATGACGAAATAAACACTCATAAACCGCAAAACCCCAATAATTATTTACAAATCTTAAAAGAATAAAGAAGGGTTAGTAGGAAATTAATTTACAAATATTTTACAAATTAAAATTTGCTCTCATTAGCATATTAAACTTTATGGCAGAAGTAAAATAATTTTGGAAATTAGAGAATAATATTTTTAATTTTTCACAAAGCCCTCCTACCTAAGATATTCATTAGATGAAGACTTGGAGCCAAACTAGGGCGTGATCCTTTCACAGTTTGTGAACTTAGAGGCCAAGCGCTGGTGCAACCTGCAACTCAATGCTCTTCAAATTATAGATTATTAGACCATGAGGGGTTTGACTCACACAAATCTCCTGTAGATCTAGAGAAACCTGCTATATTTCGCTAGGTTCAGTGTTTTTCCTCTAGCTCAACACCTAAGGCAATATACCTGTACCAATAGATGTTCCTACTACTAACAATTGAAATAATAATCGACAATATAATAGCTCAAAACATATCAAAAAATAACCAACATATACGACAAATCAACAAATGAAAGAGTCCTTGAATTCAACCCCAAAGACTTTTTATTAGAGCCTTGCTCAATACATCAGATATTTTTTTTACATCATCTCAAGATGAAATGAGGAGCTTCATAGCTTTTCCTTATATAGAAAATGAGACATAAACCCCTCCAAGTGGAAAGTAAAGGTTAGTTGGCTTGATCATCGTCAAAGTAATCTCATCTATCGATTTCTCTTTTGAAATGATTTGATCTTCATCGTTGATTTTTCATTTTAGAGGAAAAACTCGTTTTATTCTTAAAATCTTTTTTTTATTAATCCAAAAAATAATATTTTGGACTAATATCCTCAAAAAATCCACTTTCACTTGACCACCAAGGTCAAAAGAGTTATTTTTTTCTTAAATCTATTTTTCCCTTAGCAGAGGACCTCCATTTTTTTCTTTTTTGGCTACACATTTTTTATTATTTTCCATTTGGAGAGAATTTAATTTCTCTCAAATTAATTTTGACTCTCAAATAATTAATTTTCTGGCCAATTATTTCTTTTTATTTTTGCTAGAAAAATCAATTAAAAGGCTCGAGATGAATAAATATTTTTCAACCCTCCAAGTATGTTTATAATAAAATAATTTAGCCACGGTGTCTAAATTTGAGTAACCATTCACTAAATTATTTCTAAACACACATTACATCAAATATTACACTATCAACCCTTAGAAGGGGAAATACACATTTAGACATACACCCTCAAGACACTATCTAATTCTGTGACACAATATGATATAGTATGAAAAATACAAGATTCGATAAATACTAGGACTTGCCTAAGACCTTGTCAATGAATTCCACCCTAGCTTTGGAGTATATTTGGGAGAAAAACTTTGTCGATTATCTGTGTTTACAAACGCACATAATTTAGGGAGGTTAAAAAACTCCTTAGGAGGAAATCCTTTGACAAAAATTAGAGGCTTATCTAGTTGTTGCTACTTGGCTTAATAGTCATACTAGATCCATTTACAATAAACTTGCAGAAGTTGGGTTTACAATGATAAAACTAGACGCTGAATGATGGTAATGATCTTCGAAAAAATTGTCCACTGCTTTCTACTCTGCTTCTTGAATTGTTGACAAAGTGTGCTCAACATCTGGCTCTACTTGGGGACACATCGCTTCATTGAAGGAATGTGAGAATTCAGATCCTTGTATCCAAGAAAACAAAGTAACATCAGGTAGCTATCCGCTGTAGATCAAAATCATCCTGTATACATAATCAAATATGAAATCTACTGGAATAGAAATCCTATTCTAACAATGAAACATAAAACATAAGTGTTGGAATAAAAACTAACTAATGATAGAGATAAAAGTCTATTTAATGACAAAAATAAAATCTATCTAAGAGAGCAGGGTTAGAGATGCAATATGGAAGATGCCCTGTGGCATCAGATGTCACCCCTGTGGTCCAATTTGGAGAACTTGTCTGCTCATAAGTGGATCCATACGCTGCTTGTTAGATGCTCCTTGTTGAATCTTGATTCGTCTTAGGCTAATGGAGGTTCTCATCATTGCACCACATATCAAGTTTGTTAAGATTTGGAATGTTCTATGCAGAGCAATTTATTTAAATTTTCACAGTTAGCAATCACATCAGCATTACGATAAACTGCAGATAGAACATAAATATAAAACGCAGAAGACAAGCCAAGACAAGAGGACACAAGATATGGCACAAGCCAGGGACAAACCCCACAATGTGTGGGGAAACCCTTTGATCAAATCTTCTTTTATCTTCAAAGTTCAGCAGAGAAAGAAAGAGAGAGAGAGAGAGTACAATTACAACAGAAGTCAACACTTTGACTTGTCTAGATCTAAGCATAGATCATCTTCTATAACAATGAGATCAGTTGAAGACATTCTGCTTCAACTGATTCTCCAAGGTGACGGCTTCACCTATCATAATGCTGCCTCTCATTCATCATCTTCATGTTGCTCATCATGCTGCATCTTCCATGGTCTTATTCATCATCAAGTTTCCCATGCTCATGATCTCATTCATCATCATGCTGTTGGGATTATCATCCTTGCTGCACCTCTGAGATACTTGATCATATCAAGAATACTAGATCTGAATACTGTGATGACTATTGCCACTATATGTCTCCTTTTATAGGTATGCTGAGAGGCTGTTGATCAATACTAAAACCTGCTTCATCATTATAGTTATGTCGAAACAGTAATGAGACTGAGATGATACCCAATGTAATTTTCATTGTGCAATCTGAGTTATGTTGTTCATTGCATCTAAACTGTCACAGGGATACCACCGAGATTTATATTGATTGATTGCGGCTACAGCAGTTCGTTCCAGTGGCCTCATCACCTTACTGCGGCCACTTACAGCTCCCTGCAGCTCTTCCTTATTATTGTAGCTACCCTTTTCTTGATTGTGGTTGTATATGTCTTGACTACGACTTCATATACATGACTGCGGTGTGTTCATTTCCAACGACTTCGTCATTTTCACTTGACTACAGCTACTTCATTTCCTGCGGCTTCGTTATTCCTCAACTACGGCTACCCCTTTCCTTGACTGCAGCTATCGCGGTTATAATTTCCATAAACAGCGTATATATGTATCACGTAGAAAGGCCACACATGTTCCAGACTTCACGTAGAAGAAAACCAACCTGTGGCATAATCTTTTGAACAATGATCTCAATTTTGGCTTTATGAAGTGTTAGTAGTGTGGATATTTAAAGCAGCATTGAAGACATATTTTTGATGCAGATTATTGGACTCTTTTGAAGCTGTTTGTGACCCTCTCTTTTAACTTCTTTAGAGCAGACTTTGGAGTAGTTTATGAGGTATAATTGAAAGAACTTGTAGACACTTTTGGAGTAGATATTTTATTTACTTCTGAAGAAGTTGGTGTAGACATCTTCGAGCACCTATTGAAAATATCGTGGAGAAATATCTTGTTGGGCTAGATTGTGAAGGCTCCCTTAGAGAGTTCTTGAAGAAGCCCTTGAAGAGGCTTAGAGCAGGTGCAAAACTTGCGTTGTCTATTGAAGACATCTTGAAGGTCTTGGATATATTATTTGAGACTATGATCCGTTGAAGCAATAACGAAGTGAATTTGGAGATATTTGTTTGGGTGACATGAAGAGTAGTGGTGACACCTTATAAAGAAGACAAGGTTGTCATTGATGAAGTGGTTTGGAGAAGACATTGCGAAAGATTGACAAGGCTTATTGAATAAGATATTGGGAATCATGAACAATTACTAAACTTATCTTGACAAATTGAAGTTGAGGGTTGGAGCCCCAAAGGTTGGTGCCTTGAAAGTTAGGATTGGAGCCCCAAAGGTTGGTGCCTTGAAAGTTAGGATTGGAGCCCTAGAGGATAGGAGTACTGAAGAGACCAGGTTGGAGCTTGTATCAGAGATAGGGTTGGTGCCTCAAAGTTGACAAGGTTGGAGCCTCGGAAAGTCCAAGTCGGTGCTTGGAAAAATACAGGTTAGAGCATGAGAGGTTGAAGATTGGTGTCTTCATATAGGGTTGGAGCCCTACACTATATTGTATTGGATTGATTGTAAAGAAGAAGTTAATAAAACTATTTATTCTTATTGTTCATTTTTGTGTTCTAATTATAAGTGATCTATCTAGTAAAATAACAATTGAAAAGAAAGATTGATTCACCCCCCCTCTCAGTATTTCCAACAAAGATAAGAAAAATGATTCTCCAAAGTCTTAAAGTGATTTTGTATGAATTTAGATGCACCTCTTATCACTACTATGATTTATATCAATTATAAGAGCATATATCATAATTTGTAAATCATATGACAATCCTCTAAAATCACTTAAAATACCATAAATTCAATGACACAAATTCTTCTTATCACTTGAGATTAAGAGTATAATGATTATAGACTTATGCCAATGTATTTTAGAGC
This sequence comes from Pinus tabuliformis, assembly GCA_031772625.1. NCBI lineage: Eukaryota > Viridiplantae > Streptophyta > Pinopsida > Pinales > Pinaceae > Pinus > Pinus tabuliformis. Next base: position 310,867,205 of record CM062806.1, on the reverse strand, counting down.
CTATTAAGGTGTGCATTCAGAGATTTTACCATTGTTATTAGATGGTTTCAGATCTGATATGCAAAAAATGAGGAGAAAAATGGGGTTAGAGAGCAAAGGCCTTGCCAGGTGGCTAGTTGACTTCCCAAAGTGCACTAGAGCTCTTCCAAACAATTTCAACACAAATGTTAGAATTAACAAACAATGGATCGACCATCCAATGACTGAAGTTAGGGATTCTGGGGTTGGTTGATGAAGCTAGATAAGTCTTGAGCCCTTGAAAACTCCTTCAATGAGGGTTGAGGCCTACAAAACCACTTGTTAGCTAAAAAATTCAATGGATTAGTGGAAAGATAATCTATAAACCAATTTTGAAATCCTTACCAACTTACCATATCCTTGCAAAACAAATATTAGTGCCTAAATAGATTGCAAAACCCCACAATGGTTCAAGACAAGGTTGAAACACTGAGAAAAATGTCCAAATAAGGTTGCTGCCAAGGGATAGTAACCCTCTAAAGCATGCGACTACCTCAAAAAATGCTTAGAAAGGTTGTGGCTAGGAAGGAAGCCCCTCTAGGGGTTGTGGCAAGGAGGAATAAGCCTCCTTAGGCTCGTGAATGACCAAATAAAGGCCATAAGGGCTTGCGACCTCCTCCAAAAAGGCCTTAAGGCCTGTAGCTAAGCCCTAAGGGGCTGCCTCTAGGGTTATAAGCCCATACAAGGGCTGCGGCATAGAAAAGAAAGCCCTTAGGGGATGCAGCTAGGTGAAATAGGGACTTACAAAGCCTGCGAGTATAAAAAATAGGCCACGACACCTTTGCAAACACAAATTTACCTCAATAAATCACTGCAAAAGACCCAAAAGGGATAGCGACTTCCTTCCTCAGCTAGACCTTGAGTTGTTGGGAGTTGGGAAGGCTAGCTCTTACCATTTAGGGACTAGCTCAACTTCCTTCTCTTGAATGAATAACCCATAAATTAAGTGCTTCTTCAAACCCTTGAACTATCACCTGCACAAATGATATAGAGAAGACCCAAGAACCCAATATATACATAAATTGAAATAAAACCCCGAAACCCCAATAATTATGTACGAAACCTCAAAAGATAAAAAAAGGGTTAGTGAGAAATTAATTTACAAATATTTACAATATTTACAAATTGAAATTTGCTCTCATTAGCATATTAAATTTTATGGCACAAGCAAAATAGTTTTGGAAATAATGAGAGAATATTTTTTTTTAATTTTTCGCAAAGCCCTCCTGCATAAGATATTCGTTATATTAAGACTTGGAGCCAAACAAGGGTGTGATCCCTTCATAGTCTGTGAACTTGGAGGCCAAGAGTTGGTGCAACTCGCAGCTCAATATTCTTCAAATGATAGATTGTTAGTTCAAGAGGGGTTTGACTCACACAAATCCCCTGTAGATCTAGAGATACTTGCTAGATCTCTCTAGGTTCTATGTGTTTCTTCTAGCCCAACACCTAAGGCAAGATCCCTATACCAATAGATGTTCCTGCTACCAACAATTGAAATAATAATTGACAATATAATAGCTCAAAACATATCAAATAAATAACCAACACATACCACATATCAACAAATGAGAGACATGTTGAATTTAACCCTAAAGATTTTTTATTGAGTGCAAAATAATTTCAAGCAGAGCCTTGCTCAACACATCAGGTAATTTTTTACATCACCCCAAGATGAAATGATGAGCTTGATAGCTTCCTTATTTAGAAAATTAGAGAAGAAACCCGTTCAAGTGGAAAATAATGACTCACTGACTTGATCCTCATCCAAATAATCTCATCCATCGATTTCTCCTTTGAAATGACTTGATCTCCATCGTCGATTTTTTTATTTTAGAGGAAAAATTCGAATTTATCTTAAAACCCTTTTTTTATTAATCCTAAAAATAATATTTTGGACTAACATCCTCAAAAAATTGACTTTGACTTGACCACCAAAGTCCAAGGAGTTAATTTTTCTTAAAAAATCCATTTTCCCTTGGCGGAGGATCTCCAAAATTTAATTCTTTTTTGACCCATGAATTTTTGATTATTTTCCACTTGGAGAGAATTTAATTTCTCTCAAATTAATTTTGACCCACAAATAATTAATTTTCTAGCTAATTATTTATTTTTAATTTTGTTAGAAAAATTAATTAAAAGAAAAAGGGGAATAAATATTTTCAACCCTCCAAGTGTCTATAGTAAAATAATTTAGCCATGGTGTCTAAATGTGAGTAACCTGTTGAAATTTGGTACCGGAGGACAGGTGGTTCCCTTAGGCTTTGATCTTTGGCCTAGGGAAAAGTGTCCAAAAGAATTTAATTTTTCTCCTAAAGTGACTTTATAATTTTATAAAGTTAAATCTAATTTAAAAGTGACTTTAAGTGAGAAAGTTACTAAGTCTAATTTTAAAGTGACTTTTATAAAGTCAATGAAAAATTAGAAAGGAAAAGTGACTTTGGAAATAAATGACTAAGTGGGTCCTTATTAAAGTGAGGTGAATTAAAAAATAAAAAGTGAGATTTAAATGAGCATTTAATCTCAGCCATTGATCTAAATCTATTTCAGCCATTGGATTTAGAGATCACCCAAAAGTCACTTGGATCACCCAAAAGTCACTTGGAGTTATATTAAGGGAGGAAAAGGAGGAAAAGATCACATTCGATTCAATTCTTTCATGAGCAGATTGAGAGAAGGAGAGCAAGAGAGCAAGAGAGATTTCTGAGCAGGGAGGAGAAGGAGACAGCAGCTTGGCACACATTCCAAAGCAACAGTTGAGCAGATTTGTACAGCTGATTCAGCACACAGTGAAAGGCAGATTTTGGCACGATTTTCGAGGAGAGGTTTGCACAAAAATCGAGGAGCAGTTTGCTGGTTTTTCTGCACGAAAAACGAGGGCCATACAGCAGCATTTAATGCTGAAAGTGGGCACGAAAATCAAGGAGACCGTACAACATTTATTGCTGTCCAGTTTGCTGTAATTTCTAGTTTGTTGTGAAGCATGGGAAAAGAGATAAGTTGTAAATTTGCTTGCTGATTTTTTGCTGAAAATTTCTCACTGTAAAAGGCAATTTTCAGAAATAAAGAAGAGCTCTCAAACTGGTTTTCCCCAAGAGTTGTAGGGGGTTTTTCCAGGGTCACATTGACCAAAAATCTCAGTGTTTAAATGTGTTTTAACGGCTGTTTATTACTGCTGATTTTTATTTCTGCAATTTCTAGCATTCTGTAAAATTTCCAGAATTTGTGTTTTCAGCAAATTTATTTTTTTCAGCTTGTTAAATGTATGGTTATGGGAAAGGGCATTTAACTATATGGGAGAAATAAGGAGAAACTGAAAACCGGGGTGGGAAAACAAAAATTTCTACATAACCATGCACTATGTTATTCCTAAACACACTTTTGCAGCAAATATTACAATATGAAACCTTAGGGGAAATCCACATTTAGACGTATACCCTTAAGACACTACCCAATTCCACGACACAATATGATCTAGTACGAAAAATACATAGACTCAATAAACACTAAGACTCACTTAAGACCTCCTTAACGAATTCCACCCTAGCTTTGGAGTATATCTAGGCAAAACAATTTGCTGATTGTCTGTGTTTACAGACACACATAATTTAGGGAGGTTTAAAATCACTAGGATGAAATCCTTTGACAAAAATCAGAGACTTACCCACGTGTTGTTACATGGCTTAATAGTCATACTAGAATCATTTACAATGAACTTGTAGAAATTGCGTTTACAATGACAAAACTAGAAGCTGAATGATGACAATGATCTTCAGAAAAAATTGTCCATTGCTCTGTACTCTACTTCTTGGACTGTTGACTAAGTGTGGTCAACACACATCATTGTGCATCACTGAAGCTTATTTTTATGGTGGTCTATGAAGATTTGATCCCGAGATATATACAAAATTCTTCAACATGTGCGGCCTTAATTATCGATTCATTGCAAGACATGTTTTGTAGGTTTAAAGCTACGCTCTCTTAGGGCAATGCATCTAAGATTCGTGTCCCTTTCTGAGGTTCGAATTCTTCTCTCATGATAAAGCTCTGGAAGATTTAGGAAACCAACTAGTTCTGAGGATGACTCATTTTAAGAATGCGATATGATGTTTGAGAGTGAAATATATACGAAGAGTGGATGCCAAAATCTTAGCTCTGATTACGAGTTCAAAGTAATGAAGACTTGTTGTTTGTGTTCACTATCCAATAGAAGAGATGTTGGCATTATGATAAAAGACTTAACATTGTACACATTAACACATAGGATTTGTTTGTATACGAAATTGCTAGGGTTCGTAAAAAATTAGATATGTAGGCCATGACTTCCAAATATTGATGCATTGAGATGTCATTGAGTATTGAGACAAAGGTTTACTAAAAATTTGACAGTGAGACATTGAACCTTGTTCTATGACAATGTACGTGTTGACAAAACCTTTTTGACAATATGGTGAGGTCCCTATTACAATACAACAATATAGTGACAATGATACAAATGTTTGACAAATTATCTTTAGGCAATACGTTTATAATGTTATATGGTTGTTGCAGTAAGACATTTTTTTTATGATAATGAGCTGAAACAATACTCTTGGCAGGCTAGTAACCTTTAGGACTAGTGAATGTGCCGAGTGCCCCTTGCTCAGAGTTGTATGTGTTGGAGTACCTAAGTTTTTGACAATAGATGGTGGAGCCAGGTTTTGATGACTATGACAATAACCTTGTTGAGATACAATTTCCTTAATATAGGACAATTTTCACATTGAAATATTTTATGAAATCATGATAAAATACTTAACATTGTACACATTAACACACATGAATTGTTTGTATACAAAATTGCTAGGGTTCGTAAAAAATTAGATATGTAGGCCATGACTTCCAAATATTTATGCATTGAGATGTCATTGAGTATTGAGTCAAAGGTTTACTAAAAATTTGACAGTGAGACATTGAACCTTGTTCTATGACAATGTATGTGTTGACAAAACCTTTTTGACAGTATGGTGAGGTCCCTATTAAAATACAACAATATAATGACAATGATACAAATGTTTGACATGTTATATCTAGGCAATACATTTATAATGTTATATGGTTTTTGCAGTAAGACATTTTTTATGATCCAAAGAAGCTTCGGAGCTGACCTGGGGTACCTGGCACATCACAGAACACACTGACGGACAGATCTACAGATATTATCATCGGCCTTTTATCGAGGAGGCTCCTGCTGATCCTGAGGTTTAGTATTACAGTTCTTCTGGGAGATTTTGTTCTACCTCCCATTATTTATATTTGGCATGTATATGTACTTCATATTTATTTTGGTTTTACAGGAGTTAGTAAGTTATGCACCGAACTTACTATGTGGACACTAGTTTCATCACTGATGTTTTTCATGGTTTTATGGGACTGTGATCGCCTGCAGTTTTGACTTGTGGCAGCTTGTAATAGTTTTATGGACTGAACAGTAGTTGATACTACCAGTTTTTGTAACATGTAACTGATCTTTTAATAGAATAGTTACGAATTTTTTCTTTGTGAAAAAAAAACATTTTTTATGATAATGAGCTGAAACAATACTCTTGGCAGGCTAGTAACCTACAAGACTAGTGAATGTGCTGAGTGCCCCTTGCTCAAAGTTGAATGTGTTGGAGTACCTACGTTTTTGACAATAGATGGTGGATCCAGGTTTTGATGACTATGACAATAACCTTGTTGATATACAATTTCCTTAATATAGGACAATTTTGACATTGAAATCTTTATGGCTCAATAGTGACAATGATAGGTGACAGTGATTTTCATGTTAATGCTCTTGAGATATGACGATAATCTACAATATCTCTATGATAGTGCTATTGAACATATATGACAACTTGACAACGATATGGTAGTATGTATGAAAGTAATATATGTAATCGTGTAGCAGTAACCTTGATAGACTTTGACTTATAGAACCATTGACATATCAGTGACATGGATGTAGTGACTGTGTGACCTTGATGTTCATACACACAACAATGATATACTATTTGTTGTGACAATTTTTTTGACTGTAATGTTTTGACAACTTCTCTATGATGATGTCTTTTGACAATGAAACAACAATGGCATCAATGCCATACTCTTGGTGACAAACATGATTGTGACTAATAGCTATGATGACAACAAAAATAATGATGCTATGATTGTGATGTTTGAACAATGAGAGTAATGAGGATGTGTTCAATTGCAACAAGAGAGAAACTATAGATTGCAACAATGACAATAGTAGGCAATTTAAGAAAAGGCAGCAGTAGGCAATGAAAATATATAGTTGGAGCAGTGGTGACAAGTAGGCAATGGTAGCAACAACAACAACAGTGGCAATAAGTGTAGATTGGTAGCAACAACAACAACAGTGGCAATAATTGTAGACTAGTAGCAACAACAGGTGGTTGTGGCAGTGGATGGTTAGTTGTTTTTAATGGAGGCTGAAGATTCCTGCAGAATTTTTTTGCAAACATCTTCAAACTTGGGGAATTTCATACTTCCTTCTAGCATAGCTGCTAAATGTGCATGTAAACCATACATAATGTAAAGCACTTGTTGGAGACAAATTTCTATGTACTATCATAGATGTGATCATGATGTTTCTTGTTTTATTAATGCTTTGAATGATTAATAAAATCTAACTTACAAATTGTAAAAATTAGGGAAATATTGATTCACCCCCTTCAATTTTTCCAACAATTGAGTGGTACTAAGCTCACTCCTACTAGCTACCACCGACACACAGATGATGAAATGGAGATCGTGAAAAAATGGGATGAGGGGTATCTCAGGAACCGCGTTTCATGAAAATAGAGAGCTTGTATCAATGAGCTACACCTTGGTGAGTATTAATATAATACTACATATCACATGTCTATTAGGATGTTGCTATTCATGGTTTCATATGGTTATGAGGCTTCCAACTTAATGGATCTACTATTTAGGGATAGTAGAGTGCCTAAGGCAAATGAATTGCTACAGGAGTAGCAAGACATCACAAAGTCATTGAAGGAAAATTTGTAATAAGCACAAATTCAACAGTTGTATGTTGCTCAACATCTAAAAGAGTGCAATTCTGAGGTTGGAAACATGGTTTATTTGAGATTGAATCCATATAGACAGTCTACTCTCAAGAAGAGTGGAGTAGAGAAACTCAAGCCTAGGTTTTATGGACCATTCAAAGTATCTCAGAGGGTTGGAGAGGTTTCCTATGAACTTGAGCTACCAACTAGAAACACAATTTAGAATGCATTTCATGTATCCAGGCCCAAGTAGGCACTTGGTAATAATGTGGTTCTCTCATTTGATTTTCCACCATTGGATGAGGAGGGGAAGTTGATATTGATTCCAAAGGCCATCATTGATACTAGAGAGAGGACTCTTTGTAAGAGGGTCATCAAAGAGTTTTTGGTCAAATGGAAGAACTTGCCAGTAGAGGATGCCACATGGGAAAATGAATAGATATTGTAGCATATAGAGTTAAGTGTCCTTGAGGCAAAACAATTTTGGGAATGGTGGACTACAAGGTCCCCTTACTAAGCATTGGAGTTGGTGGACCTCTAGCCTATCAATTAGTTCCCGTAGGCTATTGGGTTAGGGTTAGGGAACATTGGAGGAAATTAATCCAATAATTTTGCAACATTTAATAGTAAATTGAGATCTCATCACGATTATGAGCAGGATTCCTTTTTATGGAATGATTTTGGGATAGTTCTCCAATGCTTACTTATTTTAGTAAGTCAGTTTCGAGCACTAGCGAGGTCAACTTGTAGGGTTACTATTTTTAGTATTGTAAATGAGTTTAGTTTTCATGACTATATCAACAATTTATATATTATGGTGGTTTTAAATTAAATAATGATAAGTTACTAATTAATAAAGTTAAATCAAAGATATAAGTTTATCATTATTTTAATATTTTTAATGAAAGGGCTATAAGGGCCATTTATAAAGTGGAAGATGTTTTATCTAAAAAGAAATGAAATAAATGAGGCCTTTAATTGGGAGATGAAATGCGATTTTATTTAGTGCCACAAGGCTTGATGAAGAGGGTTGAACTTTTGGCAAGAGTTATAAAAACAAATTTGTGGAGTTCATTTCATAGTTTGGTTTTGATATTTGATACTGCCATTTTTTGGAGGAAATTATTTCTTCTTTGTTTTTTAGGATGAAACCCCTTGCGGGCGATGCTCTCCACGTTATTGAGAGATATAATTTAGAGAATATCTTGGTGATTTCACATAGAGATCACAATTGGGCTTCATTGTTGGTTTGATATCTATAGTCTAGAGCATATTTGAGGATATTTGTGGTAGGAAAAATATTTTAGAGCTTGCTACAATATTGCTGTTATAGTAATGTTGCTAAAGTGATTTTGCATATTTCGATTCAAAATCGAACTTATATTTTTCTAGATTTCATGGGTATGCTTGAATAATGTTTTTAAAGCATTTTGGTTATCTAGGTATTGTTCATTTTGATCATATATTGTAATACTAGCTCTAAAAATAAATTTGACTTATATCAGTTTGTGGGTTTTCCTAAATATTGTTATTTTCTAAGTTATTTCATTATTGCCAGTTAAAAAAACGGTTATTTGGGTATTGTTCATTTTTTTCATATATTGTAATCCCTGCTATAAAAATAAATCTGAGTTATAACAATTTGTCTATTTTCCTATGTATTGTTATTTTTCTAAGCTATTTGATTGCTGCCAATTACATTAAAGCTAATAAATTCATTGATAATCAAAAGCATTCATCAAATTTATGTAACTAGTAAATTACATTCTTGGTTGCATTGAAAAATTGATTTTACTTATTTCAAAAACATAATTGTGTACATAAATAAATTTATTACAGTTTTTTTTTTTGAAAAATTGTATACATAAATAATCTTATTTTAGAAACATAGTATAGCTATTTTATTTTCATTTTCCCTTCTTATTAGGTACTATTAGGTTCTTAAAGCTTTCAAGTATAGATTAAAAAGCAAGAAGCTTTATCTCTCATTAACCTAATAAGTCTTAGGAAGAATGATAATGTTGTTTTTGAGTATGATAAGTTTGGATAATATAAATACAAGGAAGATCCTTTTCAATCATTAGTAATATGAAAGGGGTTTTCCTCTAGTAATCATCTCCTAGAAGATGGTTTGGATTTCAAATTTTGAAATGGTCATTTCATTTACTCATATTTTGATACCCACACTTAAACATAAGATAAGTATAACTAGATTATGTGTGAAGTTAGAGTAGAATTGTGGGGATGGACATATTTAATGTTGAAAACACTATAACATGAGTGTATATTGTAGGTTTCAACCCTCACAATAATTGCTTCAAGTAAATTCCAAAAAAGAAAAGAAAAGATGCAATTTGAAACACATAAATTAACACAAAGATTTTGTCTTCGAAACCCAAACCGGGAAAACCAATAATATTTTATGAGCATATTCTTTTGTACAATATTACAATACAATATATATTTAACTAAATCCATAAAACAAAAATCCATTTAACATGGATTTGAATACAATCGTAATTCCTTAATCAAAACTACAAGACCATGGGAAAAGCACCCATACGCTACAAAATTGCTAAATGTGAAAACTGTGTGTTGAAGCCTACCAAAAATGGATGCAAAAAAATACCCAATTTTTTTTGAGGGCACTACCCTTTAACCCTAGTGAAATGGAGCTTTCAACACCCTACAAATCCTTTGAGTAGGGGGGCGAAAACTCCTCCTGCAACACGCTCCTTGAACGAGGGGTTATGCCACCCCCTGTAACCCCCCCACTGTGCCTAGTGCAATGTACAACACATAAAGATAGTCATGCAAAGAATAAAACACATATCCAAAGTATTTGATTGATATTTACAATTAGACATCATCCATTTTTTCTTAAACTTGAATAAGTGAAGAATATGTTTCTTATGCAGCTAGGAAGTGCATACACCTTCGTAGGTCCTATATATTCTCATTCGTAGTAGAGCGATGTCTTTGGTAGTAGGTTTAACCTAGTGTGTTAACATCCATATTACAACATAAATGATATATTGTGATATTCTTTTTATTCTAGTGGGAATTGTAGGTATCTCTACTGGGGCTATGGATGCCCACTAGTAGTGAAGCAAGGCTTGTGATGTTGGGGTGACCACATCATAGGCTATAGATGCTTTTTAACAGTGTAGCGACAACAAGAAGAGAAGATAATATGTTCATATGAATCTCTATTATATTTCTCAATCATTAGAAGTATCTTGAAAATTAACTATGTCTCATGTCATAAACCATGTTATTGGCGAATAAACACTCATCCTTTATTGCATTGAGTTTAGATGAAGAACAATTTGAAATTTGATGTTTAGAGCCTAATACATTATACTGATTACCTTAAGTAACACCTACAATATTGACAATTTGAAAACGAAAAACTTTATCTTTCTAGTAACCAATCTCATTAGTTATGATAGGCTAAAGTTTCATGTTACTCACATATGTATCATTCTAGATATAAATATTTTAAGATGTTGAAAGATTAAAAGTTTTGTTCTCACATAGGGGTTTTCTCCATTTCTTTTATGTATTGGGTTTTTTTTCTTCCACATGTTAATAATTTAAGGTTTTGATAAATATGCAAGGACTACTTTCACTGATAGAGATAAATATGTGATTGTTTTGAAAGTTTTTGCTAAATTTAATGCAACCAAATCTATAGATGCTTGTTGGATTAATGTATACAATTGACCTTCATCTATCAGGGTGCCAAATGTTTCTAATATTTATGGAGACACATCTTTAGGATATATGGTTTAATATAACTCCCCCTCCACATGCCATCAATATGTTTTGAATTAATGTTCCTTGTCAATCTCGGGGCCTTCCTATACGCACTGTAGTGGCCTTCTTATACACACTATGATGGCCATTACTTTTGCTTGTGCTGGCTACTTGGAAGTATTAGTTAGTTGGGTTTTATCATGGTGTAAGGCACCGTGAGCTCTCATTTCCTATCACTTGCTTCCTTCAGGTTATATATTCATAGCTTTTCTCCCACTTGTGTTAGATTTTTTAGACACAAAGAGGCTAGCTACGACTTTTGCTGCTTTGGAGTATAATCCATATTTATTTTGGAGTTGTTTCCTCTTCTTCCCATATGCTCTGGACCTCTTTTGCACTTGTTATTCTCTCCTTCCCCCCAGTATCATGATGACGTAATGCGCACATTACAAATAAGGAGGTGGTGGTCATGGTTTGGTGGGTGGCTCTCGAGCCCATTTCTTGGTTGATTCCTTGGCACACAATTATAAAAACAACACTATAGGTGAAATTAAAGAGGAAATTCATGATTAAGAAGAGGAGGTGAGGCATGAATTCCAACACATTCTAGATTTAGATGTCTTGGAGGGAGTAGCTACATGGATTGCTGAAATTGATAACACAAGGCAACATAATCATTATTTTCATATTATAGATATTTATTGGCATATTAAACTTCTCTTGGGAAAGGTTCTTGTTGATTGAAGAGACCCCTTGATGTATAGATTTTCCTTCATGGTTACATTTATGTTGTTTTTTTCCTTTGCATGCTAGTTTTTCAGGGACACTAGCTCCCATCCATGGACTATCTAGTTTTTCATTTTGTTGTTTTTATTATCTTGTTAGGATTGTCTATCTTAAAAAGTCTAAGTTTTAGTTATGTTTTTGGTTGTTGGTTTCCCCTCTATTGGCACTGTTAGTGCCTGTCAAGTCATGTCAGTCACCAATAATCAAATGTGCTTTTACATAGCTATTTTTAGGGTTTCTGGTCAAATTTTTAGTTTCAAAAAGTTTTTCAATAAAAATTTGATCATCGGTTAGGAAGGTCAGTATCTACTATTCCTTTCAGTCTCATGGTCAAAAGAAACTATATTGGTCAAGTCAAATCATCATTAGTAGAGTCCCATATTCATTTTTGTTCATAATCCACCTAATAAGTCATCATTAGGTCACCACTAGGTTACTAGGTGTAATTCTTGAAAATTGGTTTTTCTTACCATTTAAATTCATATTAGGAGGAATAGTAGAGATTAGTTTGGTAACTAAGGTTTGAAGGTTATGTTTTTAATTTCATTCTCTCAATTGAAATATCATCATCATATCATAAAAATAAAGTGTCAAGTCCAAGTGTACATTGTTTAGTGGGTCCACTATCGTTGTACAAAGGGAAAATGATTTTCTACACTTATAAAGGCTCATCACTCACTCTAATTGTTAAATTTGGACAACTAGGTCCAAACTCCATGTTCTGATGCTCAGATTAAGAGGCTAATATTTTTGTTGGATTCCTCTTTCTGAGAGGTGTAAAATCCATATAAAAATAGTCTTAATCCGATGAGCAGAACTTATATTTTGAATTTATTATTCTTAATAAATTATATGTGCAAGGTCAGCCAGCTTTGTAATGTAGGCTCACATGCCCAACAGATGTGTCACACACCCTCATTGATGGATATATATATAGGAAAAGTTGGAGAGAATTTGAATACAACACAACTCACATCTTCCTCTCTCATCCTAAAAAGTACGAGCTACTTGGAGGACGAATTTCAGCCACACGTGGGAAGGACGAAGAGGATTTTTCTGCTGCAAGGTTTTCTGCTGCTAGGGTTTCTGCTGCTAGGGTTTCGCAGAAGTTTGACCAGCGTTGACTTTGGACAACGCTTGGTCCAAACAAGCTGAAAACTTGTGGGAGGTTCGATTTTTGAAGGCCGTACTACCTAGCACAAAAATCGAGGTCAAAGGGTTGACCGTTTTGCTGCTGCGTTGACTTTTAGCTTGCTGCCCCTGCGTTGACTTTTCAGGACAGCGTTGACTTTTGTAGAACTGACTCGGGTTGACTCATCTACTGGTTGGAGGGTCGTTGTGACACATGCTGGGCTGGCTGACCAAAGGAGACTTTGCTGGTTGAAGCATCCTGTTGACCGCCGAAACGAACACATACATTTTTCTTGTTTCTGATTTGTCTTCTGTAAGATCTGCTTATATGTTCTATCTGCATTTTGCTTATCTACGTGTATGATTGCTGTGAGAAAAGTGAAATTGCTCTTAGCATAGAACATCTACAAAACTTTACATGGTATCAGAGCTGAGGTGAAGACAAACTCTATCTATAGCAATCATCATCGAAGGAAATGGATTCCTCTAAGCTTGAATTCAGGGAGAATGACAAGCTGACTGGAAGTGATGAATTCCATGCCTGGAAGATGTTATTAGATCTCAAATTAGAAGATCATGATCTCCTAGATCATGTGACAGGGAAGATTCAAGAACCTCCATCAAATGCCTCTGCTGCTGTTAAACACAAGTATAAGAAGGGAGAAATCAGAGCAAAGCTGCTGATCAGGGAATCCATAAATAAGAGTCTGGTTGCCTACATATCTGAACTAGGCACATCCAAGGAGATGTATGACAAACTGATACTTATGTTCCGAGTAAACAATGTGAACCAAGTGCTATTCCTCAAGAACAAGTTGAAGAATATGAAGAAGGGCCGAGACGAGTCTATTCAAACTTTCTTTATGAAGTTGACCGAAACCAGGAACAATCTACTAGCTATTGGGGAGACAATAGCTGATCGTGAGATGGTTCTCACCGCACTTGGAGGACTTCCATATGAATGGCAAGTATTCACAACTACCATTCTCAACAATAATACCATCCCTAACTTTGATGAGCTTCTGTCTAGATGTATGCAAGAAGAAACAAGGATGAAGGAATTTGATAATGAAAGAAATGCTGCCTATGTTGCTCATTCCCGAAAGAAGAACTCTGGTGGTTCCAAGGACAAAGGAAGGACTAAGACTCAAAAGAAGAAGGGTAAATGTTTCACCTGCCATAGGACTGGACACTATGCTAGAGAATGCCCCTTCCAGAAGAATTCTCCCGATAGTGACGATAACAACAACAACCGAAGGAATGGGAGAAATGACAAATCCAAAGGAAAGAGGAAGGCTCACTTTGAAGGAAACAATCCACCTTCTAAAAAGACCAGAAATACCAGGTATGAGGAGTCTAATGTTGTTGATAAAAGAAATGAGTATATTCTAATATCTGCTCTCTCAGCTGCATCTCTGCCCGACACTATGGATGTTTGGCTAATCGATAGTGGTGCCTCAAGACACATCACCGGATTCAAGGAAGCACTTTCTGACATGGTTGAAAGGGATACTAATCTAGACATTATCCTTGGGGATAATGCCACTTATCCTGTGAAAGGGACCGGGACTGTGACCCTCCACTTGTCTCAAGGACAAGTCCTTCATCTACAAGATGTACTCTATGTACCCAAATTGAAGAAGAACCTTGTGTCTGTATCTGCCATGGAAGACACAGGATTCAATGTAACTTTCTCTGATGGAAAGGTACTCATGTGGAAGAAGAGCTTCAAGGAAGCTATCTCAATTGGTTTTAGGGCTGGTACACTCTACCAGGTTGGAGGGAGTCCGTTGGGAGCTATGACTTGTGATACTATCCGTCAAACCGAATTATGGCACCGAAGATTTGGACACCTTCATTACAAGGCTCTTCCCGAAGCAAGGAAGGTGGTGACAGGGATGCCTGATTTTGGAAATAATCATAAAGGTGTATGTAAGGGCTGTGCTGAAGGAAAACATACAAGGGGACCTTTCCCCTCAAGTGTCACAAAGACATCTGAGATATTGCAACTGGTCCATTCTGATCTTTCCGGTATGTTGCCTGTAACATCCCTGGGGGGATGTTCTTACTATATGACATTTACTGATGACTTCTCTCGCAAAACCTGGATATACTTCTTGAAGAAGAAGGATGAGGCTTTCATGTGGTTCCGTACCTTCAAAGCCTTGGTGGAAAATATGACCGGAAAGAAGATCAAGATTTTGAGGACTGACAATGGCACTGAATATGAGTCAAATGAGTTCAAAGACTTTTGCAGAGAAGCTGGCATTAAGAGGGAGACTACCACTGCATATACTCCTGAGCAGAATGGTGTTGCTGAACGCAAGAATAGGACTATTGTGGAAGCTGCCCGTGCCATGCTATGTGACCAAGGTCTTCCAAAGTTTCTGTGGGGAGAAGCTGCAAATACTGCTGTGTACATTCAAAACTGATGCCCTCATTCCGCTTTGGACTCCAAAACTCCCGAAGAGGTTTTCTCTGGTAAGAAACCTAATGTCTCACATTTTAGAATTTTTGGATGTCCTGTCTATTTTCATGTGCCGAAAGAAAAGAGAAGTAAGTTGGATGCTACTGGGAAGAAAGGAATGTTTGTGGGCTACAGTGAGACTTCTGAGGCATATAGAGTCTATGTACCTGGTCAAAGGGAAGTAGAGATAAGCCATGATGTCACTTTTGACGAAGATGCTTCCCTGAAGAAAGTAGTAGATCTTCCTAGATCTGAAGAAAACCATGAAGAAAGACCTGGAAATCTGGAAGAACCCCAGGATGAGACTATGCCTGATGTTGAAGGGCCAATGGACCCTATTGATCCTTCCCCTTCTCTAGGAAAGAGGCCATCATGGCTCAGGGACACCCTCGAAGATGCTGAAGGTCATGCTGCCCCACGGGGAACATTCCGAGAAAGCAAGAAGCCGTGTAGATACCAAGGGTATCTAGCTGCCATGAGTACTATTATACAATCTGAACCTGGATCTTTTGAGGAAGCCATCAAGCATCAAGTCTGGAAGGATGCTATGCATGAAGAATATGAGGCTATTATGAAGAATGATGTCTGGGAGGTGGTCCCGAGACCGAAGGACAAATCTGTTGTCACCGCTAAATGGCTCTACAAGATTAAACATGGATCTGATGGGAGTGCTGAAAAGTTTAAGGCAAGATTTGTTGCCCGTGGCTTCTCTCAAAAGGAAGGAATTGACTATGACGATATATTTGCACCTGTGGCTCGATATACCACCATCCGATCCATCATAGCCCTTGCTGCTACGCAAGGATGGAGTCTTCATCAGATGGATGTCAAGACCGCTTTTCTGCATGGTGCAATAAAGGAAGAGGTGTATGTAGAACAACCTCTGGGATTTGAAGTTCAAGATCGAGACACTTATGTCTGCAGGTTGAAGAAAGCCCTCTATGGGTTAAAGCAAGCACCCAGAGCTTGGTATGAGAGGATGGATAGTTACTTGATGAAGCTGGGCTTCACTCGAAGCAATGCTGATCCAAACCTTTACTTTAAGGTTGTGGAAGGAAAGCCTCTCATTCTAGTACTGTATGTGGACGACCTCTTCCTGACAGGTGATGACCCTCTCATTCATCAATGTAAGAGGGAGCTTGCTGCTGAGTTCGAGATGAAAGACCTAGGACTGATGCACTATTTCCTAGGCCTGGAGGTCTGGCAGAGACCTGGAGAGATTTTCCTTTCTCAAGGAAAGTATATTGTGAAGCTTCTGGAAAGATTTGGGATGGTGGACTGTAAATCCGTGTCGACACCAATGGAACTCAACTTTAAGAAGTTGAGTGGCAGCGCTGCAGGGCCTATCTTGGCAAATCCTACTGAGTATCGTCAACTCATAGGAGCTTTGATGTTCTTAGTGAACACCCGTCCGGACATATGTTTTGCAGTGAATACTTTGAGTCAACAGATGGTTGATCCTCATCATTTTCACTGGGTTGGTGCCAAGAATCTTTTGAGATATCTTCGGGGCACGATAAACCATGGGCTGAGATACACTGCCGGGAGTGTGATACTCCGGGGATATACTGATGCCGATTGGGCTGGCAGTGTGGTGGATCGTAAGAGAACATCTGGATGCTGTTTCAATCTTGGTTCTGCTTCGATCTCATGGATGAGCAGGAAGCAGAAGTCGGTGGCTTTGAGCACCGCGGAGGCCGAATACATCGCTGCTAGTATGGCCTGTTGTGAAGCAG
This sequence comes from Pinus tabuliformis, assembly GCA_031772625.1. NCBI lineage: Eukaryota > Viridiplantae > Streptophyta > Pinopsida > Pinales > Pinaceae > Pinus > Pinus tabuliformis. The sequence continues at coordinate 310,850,250 of CM062806.1, read as the reverse complement.
TTTGGTTGAGGAAGCTCTTTGGTGAGCTGTTCCAACATGTGCTAGATACCACTGTAATACTCTGTGATAATCAGAGTGGGATTCGTATGACTGAGAATCCTGTGTTCCACGACCGATCCAAGCATATTGATATCAGGTACCACTTTATCCAGGATATGGTACAGCGAGGCGCCGTAAGGCTCGATCATATAGGAACTGATGAGCAGGTCGCGGATATTCTCACTAAGCCCCTGGGGAAGGTCAAGTTCCTAACCTTCCGTGAGAGTCTTGGTGTCGTGGAAAGACCCTATGATGTGGGTCCTGTTGGACGATGAGCTCTGGGAGCTCTGGGGGGCTTTGGGGATAGCTTCTCGGAGCTATAAGCACTCATAATGCTTCTGCCCCACCCTTGTGATTATTGAGCTGGTTCGCCACTCATTTAATCTGTGCCCCGTATGCATCCTACCCATTGAGTTCAGGGCTCATGGGAAGTACCTCTCATTTGGCCAATGAGGTGTGGAAAAGCTAGAGACTATTAGCAAAGACTGATGGACGCATCAGAGATTGCCGTACTCTCTATCTAGGATGGCATGGTCCAACCACTTGATCTGGGATCAAGATTTGTGAGGTCTGGGACCTCTGGACTGATTATGTCAGTCGGGGAATGATGTCTTTGTGACTGACCCACTTCTGTTCTGAAACAAAGAAGCCAGCAAAGCAAGTTTCGGCGGGATGACTCACGATGTTAATTGCACTAATAGATGGAGTTCTCCCTAGTTGAGAGGGAGTGTTAAATTTGGACAACTAGGTCCAAACTCCATGTTCTGATGCTCAGATTAAGAGGCTAATATTTTTGTTGGATTCCTCTTTCTGAGAGGTGTAAAATCCATATAAAAATAGTCTTAATCCGATGAGCAGAACTTATATTTTGAATTTATTATTCTTAATAAATTATATGTGCAAGGTCAGCCAGCTTTGTAATGTAGGCTCACATGCCCAACAGATGTGTCACACACCCTCATTGATGGATATATATATATAGGAAAAGTTGGAGAGAATTTGAATACAACACAACTCACATCTTCCTCTCTCATCCTAAAAAGTACGAGCTACCTGGAGGACGAATTTCAGCCACACGTGGGAAGGACGAAGAGCTTTTTTCTGCTGCAAGGTTTTCTGCTGCTAGGGTTTATGCTGCTAGGGTTTCGCAGAAGTTTGACCAGCGTTGACTTTGGACAACGCTTGGTCCAAACAAGCTGAAAACTTGTGGGAGATTCGATTTTTGAAGGCCGTACTACCTGGCACAAAAATCGAGGTCAAAGGGTTGACCGTTTTGCTGCTGCGTTGACTTTTAGCTTACTGCCCCTGCGTTGACTTTTCAGGACAGCGTTGACTTTTGTAGAACTGAATCGGGTTGACTCATCTACTGGTTGGAGGGTTGTTGTGACACATGCTGGGCTGGCTGACCAAAGGAGACTTTGCTGGTTGAAGCATCCTGTTGACCGCCGAAACGAACACATACATTTTTCTTGTTTCTGATTTGTCTTCTGTAAGATCTGCTTATATGTTCTATCTGCATTTTTCTTATCTACTTGTATGATTGCTGTGAGAAAAGTGAAATTGCTCTTAGCATAGAACATCTACAAAACTTTACACTAATTCATTCCTCATTTTCCCATTGCAATTTCCAACACTCCATCTCATCCCACCAGGGTGATACTGTCATGCTAAGAAGGTTTGTTGCAGCTAAAACTTGATTTCTGAAACTGTGCTACGCAAATGATCTTGTCTCTACTACGCATATACCAGGTATCTGCTCCATCATCTCTCCAAGAGTGTGAGCCATCTGCAGCAGTTTCCTCCATCATGGTGACATTGTTCTACTTCTAAGATAGGTTGGTGATCTATCTTGAGGTAAAAACTTCTTTCATTTCCCTCATCTATGCTTATTATGTCTCATGTCTACCTCCTAGGATTTTGAATGTAGTTAGTAGGGTTTTCATCCTTCTCTTGTTAAACTTGCTGCTAAAACTAATATCTATGTGCTTCCACACCAGAATCTATCCTAAATACACTCACCCAAACACCCCCCATCAAACCTACTCCCCACAATTCATCAACTCTACCTAAACCCTAGACAAACTGCATTTTTTTGACTATAGGACTGTGTTTCCTTCATTTGGAAACGTTCCACTCACCCAAATCCTGTAATTCCACTTTCCCTAGCTTCCTAAACTTCCTCACTAACCCTCCAATTTTTCTTGGAATTTTATCACATCCCTATCCCCCTCATTTTCCCCAAACTCTCTCACAATTGTTGAAAATCCCTTGTTTTCCCACAGTCAAAACCGTAATTTCTATCCTAAGAGCTAAGTGTTGAAATGGAGTCTGAAACCTCAAAACAAAGGAAGAATAGAGGAGAACATGTCATCAGTCATGAACCTACATCAACCCATGAGGTCTTATCATCTCCCTTCATTAGGAAATCATTTGAAGATGCATGTTGCCTTACATTTTGTCAGAGGGTTGAAGCATTGAAGTATTGTGACTAGTTGACTAGTGCTTTTGCTACCAAACTTAAAAGGGACAAAGAGACCATAATAGGGTTTCAAATCACTATTTCAAGGAAACTTATCTCCGAAGCTACAGGGATCCCAGGCACTCGAGAAATTTGCATCAAAAGAGAATATAAGTATCCCACATGCGAAGGCAAGTATTCAAGGATATATAAGTATCCCATGAAACTTCTGATGCATTTAACTGGTGTACAACAAATCAATTTGTCCTATTACTTGTACAAAAGTTTGGTCAAAATGGCAGAAAAGGTACAAAATCAAGGGGAGAATCACTACACTAGTTTGTTTCATCATGGCCTAGTGAAAGTGCTAGTTTGTCATCAATTAGCACAAGAAAATATGTCTTGGGATCATTTTGCAAGTTCATCTTTTCCTCCATCTTCTTCAACTAGGTCTAGTGATGAAACAACACCTATAGGCTCACTAATGCAGCAAGATATTGCTTCTTCTTAAGTATATCAACCGAGAGGAAATACAGGGTAGAAGGGTCTCAAACTTATTCCAGAGGTGATAGGATTGTGTTTGCTCAAGGGATTGTTGAAGGGGTCAAGCCTATAATAGGTAAAGAGACAATTTTCTCACAGCATGAAGAGTCCTCTCATATGGGTACACATGTGTCAACTATGGAGAAAGGACAGGATGGAAGAGTTAAAGATGAGATCATCAGGGATAAGGAGGCTGAAATCAAGAGATTGGAAGGCAAATTGATAGAAGCAAATGCTCTAATAGCATGCATGCAACAAGAGAATATGCAACTAAAGGTGAACTAGATTATTCAAGACAAACAAGAAACTACTTCAAGGAAATAAGATACAAAGGGAAAAGCAATGGTTGAAATGGAAGTGTCAAAGAGTAAAGGAAAGCAAAGTGCATCAGGGAGACCAAGGACTAGAGGATCTAAAAGAGCCCTTGAGCTACAAAGAGAGGCTTCTCCACCAAAAGAATAGATTATGGTAGATGACCTAATAACTAGAAAAAGCATTGAAGATAGGGTTTATTGGATTGATAAGGTAAATGGACACCTGGAGCAGCTCCTCAAGAAGGAAAACATGAACAACAACTTGCAGAGGCATATGGCTATGCACTACTATACCAGAAACAAAGTATCTCAAGTCAGGATCAAGCATTTGAAGAGCAAACTCAAGGAAAATCTAATTGGTCAAAAGGACAAGGAGAAGCTTGATTTACTTGCTGAGCCTCACTCATGGAATATAATATCCTATTATACCCTCACTTAGCAATTTTGAAGAAATTTGGAGAAAAGTTTGTCATTTCCAAAATTTTGGTCATTTTTTGTTTTAAAAACACAAGAAATTCTATAAGCACAGTGCCTTGGCGCTACACTTTCATCTTAGAGCTCCAAATGATGAAAAATTTATATCCTTGGATATATTTTTCCCTAAGGATCTCAAAAATCCAATTTTGGAAGCAAGTCAACAAAATGGCGAAGGGAAAAAGTAAAAAAAGGGGCGAAAAACACATTTTCTGCCACTGTTCTCGAACAGGCACTGTACTTATAGAGTCACCACGAGAGAATTGATTTTTGAAGGCCTTCCTGTGCTCCATTTCCAAAGATTCAAGTTGATCTGGAAACTAGACAGAAAATGCTAGTTGACCATTCTCTTACTTTTCAAATTTTACTTCTAGAAGGCCTCCAAAATATGCCTGAAAGGTGGTGCTACGCTTATATCTGAATGTGCTACGCTTATACCTGTAGTTGTTTTTTTTCACTTCAATTTCGTCATATTTTGGCTTTATGATGTAATTTGGATATTTTAAAGACTTGATGATGTAATTATTGATTTAATAGGCATGATAGGTTGTTTTTGTGTTTAATTAAGCCTCATGAAGGTAGCAAAACGCAGATCAAAGTCTAAAAGAGGAGTTTGTGTTTGACCTTCTTACTCTCTATGGTTTGTTGAGAGATTCTTGGTAACTGTTCCACCACTTAGGGATTTGACCCATGAAGGTGGTGAAATGGTTGTTTTGAGTCTATATGTATGATTTCTCATTCAGTGAGAAGGGTTGGACTTTTGTGGAGAGACTTGTACCTTATGTTTTCATACAACTAATCAAGGAGCAGTTGCAACTATTTTTCAGGAATACTTGTTCAGTGAGTCTATGGTGTTATTTTCCTTTCATATCAGTTTCTAATTGATGAAATCATCTCTCTTACATGATTTACTTTCTTCTTATGGTTTTCCTTATAGTCATGTAGGCAGAATTCTTAGATTTAAAGCTCTGTTTATGTGGAAAATCATGCTTGCGTTTCTCTTCTTCTAATATTAATGAATTTATGCTTATACACGCTCATTATGTTTTCTTAAACTCTCAGACCTATAGTACATTGACTAAATCTTAAGTTCACCATAACACAGTGATATCTAGCTCCCTTTTATGCTTGTTACTGCACACGCTCATTATGTTTTCTTAAACTCTCAAACCTATAGTACATTGACTAAATCTTAAGTTCACAATAACACAGTGATATCTAGCTCCTTTTTATGCTTGTTACTACACACTTGATACCTTGACCTAATTGCTTGCTCTCATCCCTAGTCCAGCAAACCAAAAACCCTAAATTCTCAAATACTCAAACAAGACTTATATATCTAGCCTAAAATCCATTTCTTTTTGGTTATTCATTGACAAATCCTTAGAGAGATCCCTCTCTGGTTCAGTAGGGCTAGCTACTGAACTGAAAGTGGTTTGAGGTTACCTCTTTTGATCTCCTCCTTAGCCTAGGACATTGTAGGGGATAACATTTTGGCGCCGTTACCGGGGAAACGACTGATAAATCATTCCTGGGATTCATTCTATTAGAGCTTTCAAGAAATCTAGTTATGTAGCTTACAACTTACAATATCTAAAGATAAGCTGATTTTACACATTTCATCAACTTTAAGGTGTGAAAATTCTGGCTCCCAAAAGACATACTAGGTCAAATCCTGACCCAAATCCACCTTTTATTGTTGATGACCCAGGAAAACAACTCAGAAAACTCAAGTTACATATCTCTGAAAGTGCAGTTCGAAAAATAAAAAGGACAACTTCTTTGCCCAATTTTTTTTTTACTTTTGAGCACCTACCTTTTGATATTTGTTAGAATTGTCTCTTTCAAGGTCAAAATCCGATTCTTGCATTTTTGAAGTGATATATGAACCTTTTCAATTTGAATCTCATTCCCATTCTTCTGAATCCCTATTTGCTAAAGTTGATCATGAGTTGTGGTTGAATTTTGATAAACTCCAAAGTCTTGTTGACCAGCTCCAAATCACTACTGAAAAGGCCTACATCCAATATCAGCTTGAATACCTAACTGTTGTTTCATCCTCTACTACACCTCCAAATACATCAGCTACCTCATCTCTTCTTCCACCACCTCCATTAGTGTCATCATCTTTACCTACACAGCCTATTGTAGTACCTCTACTACATCCTCTAGGAGTCATGGCACGGTTCACACCTCTTACGCTACCTAATCAACTTGTTGCTCTACCTTAGAACTATGGCCAAATACTCCCTCTTTTTGATAAGAGCTCAAAAATCACATCCCAAAAACATGTTGATAAATTGGTAGATTTTATCGATCTGGAAGAAATTGATGAAGATGATGCTAAGATGAGAATCATAGCTCAGATTTTTTTGAAGATGTGAAGAAATGGTTTTGCAGCTTGGTTGCCAATTCTGCCAATAGCTCACATCGATTGATAGAATTGTTCCTAGAACGATGGAAAGAAAAGAAAAATCCACTACAGATTTTGGTTGAGTACAATTCAATGAAAATAAATCTAAATGAAACAGTCCAAGAGTTCATAGCTAGGTTCAATATGGTATATAATTCTATTCGTGATGACATGAAACCTCCTCCTAGTTGAGCACTTCTCCACTATCCTGATTCCTTCGACCCAGACATGGCATACCATATTAGGGAGAGAGACCCTGCACTCTTGAAGAAATGCAGCAAAATGCAGTAAGTGTCGAAGCTAATATGCTCATCAAGAAATCTAAATCAAAGCCTGAAAGGTCTGAGAAGAAAGTTGTCTTTAAAGAAGAGCCCTCATCATCATCAGATATAAAGCTTGACAATCTGATTAAAAATATGGAAAGAATGATGGACAGAATGTCCATAACAGATCAACAAGCGGAGCCTTCAGTAAGGAATCCAAATTTTCGAGGCCAACAACAACAACAATTCAAAAATAGACAAAAAGAGCAACGAAATCAAGATCCTCAGGGACAAGTAAGAGCTCCATTTCAGCAGAATTACACCGAAGGGCAGGAAGAATATGAAGAGGAAATTGTAGAAGAAAATCATTTCTTTGAAGAAGATGAGCTGCCCACCTTTCTAACGGAGGAAGATCAGTTTTCTGAAGAATCTTTTGTACCAAGTGATCAACAACTTGTACTTGCAAGTGATGATCTATGGGTTGTGCAAACTGAAGAATACCAAAGAGGATATCAAAATTCTCTTAGTCATTTGCAGAAACAATACAACTTAAGGAACATAAATGTACATGTTACATTGAACCAGAAGAGGCAAAATGCACAGAAAGATACACAAAGCAAAGAAGCAACTCCTGCAAATTAGAATAAAGAAAAGGATATTGTCATACTGAGTCGGGATAAAACCAATGAAGCCTCTACCAACAATGTGAGAAAGATAAGGAGGTTCAAAGTGAAAGTCATAAGGAGTCTCAAGCTAAATGACAGATTGAAAAGAAGGACGTCGATGCAAAAGAGGTAGAAAAGCAATCAAATCTATTTAGTTTAGAGAATGAAATTTCTAAGTTGAAAGTTTCAATTCCTCTAACTGAATTAGTGAAGAATGATAAGTATAAGTTTCAGATTGCTAAAATGCTGAAGGTAGACCAAATGTCAGACACAATAAATGTTGCCAATGATGAGCTTGCAATTCCTTTTGGTCCAGCCTTAGACGGAAGTCTTGAAGATAGTGAAATCCCACTGTTTTATCTTAGTCTCAAACTTCATGACTTTATCCTCCATAACGCCATGCTAGAATCTGGTGCCTCACATAATATTATGCCAAAAGTCATCATGGACAAACTAGGACTGAGTATCACCCGACCTTATCATGACCTCTACTCATTTGATTCGGGAAGAGTGAAATGTCTTGGCCTTATCAAATATTTAGTAGTGTCCTTAGACCAAATTCTGACCAAGAATGTTCTGATGGATGTAGTGGTCGCTGATATCCCTCCTCGGTTTGGTATGTTTCTTTCACGATCTTGGGGGGCAAAGCTGAAAGGAACTTTACAACTTGACTTTTCATATGCTACTATTCTAGTATTTGGGCAACTCAGAAAACTCTATCGGGAGAAGAAGATGAAATTCATGATTAGTAGCAAGGAAAAACCAATAAATCACCCCATACATGCTGTACATATTGATCTAGATTCTTTCATTCTGTATAGTGATATGAATTCAGTAGATGATGATAGTCAACTTGTAGAAATTTCAGAAGTTTCAGATGTTATAAGAAGTGTGCATAAAGTTGTGATTGCTGAAGGAAAAGAGAAGAATGAAGAATGTTTGCAGCCAATAAGTCCTCTTGAAAGGATTGCTGAGTTAGTGCAGAAAACAGAGTGTGTTGAGACAACGAATCATCCTCCAAAAGATCAAACAATACAACCTTCAGAAGTTCTTTTTCTGGATCAAGAAAATGGTCTTTGGACCATGGAGTTTGATGGTGCATTAGGAAAATAAGGATTTGGGATTGGTGATTGGATTCATGGTACATCATTCATGTAAAATTCCACGCAATGTAAGAATGAGTTCTTATAAGTTAGCTTTTGATTGCTCAAACAATGAGGTGGAATATGAAGCACTCATTGCTAGCCTCAAAATTCTGAAAAAGTTGGGAGCAAAGAAAATTTTTGTTTATGGTGACTCCGAGTTGGTAATCAAACAAGTGAAAGGGGAATACCAGGCCAAGCATCCAAGAATGAGAGCTTATCGCAATGTTGTCCTTGACATCCTCAAAACATTTTTCAGAATATACTTTGTCTCTTATTCCTAGAACTCAGAATGTTATAGCTGATTCTCTTGCTACTGCAACTAGTATGGTGAAGATTCCCATTCACTCCAATCAGAAGTATTCAATTCATGTTAAACACCACCCAACTGTTCCTGATAATATGAGATTTTGGCAAGTGTTTTGGGATGACAAACAAATCAATAATTTTTTGCAGATGGAAGGTGAATTCTAGAATTCCCGCATTGACGATGCATCTAATATGAATGATCCAGATATTGAAGCAACTGAGATTGAAATACTACAACTGAAGGACAATAACATTCCAAGAGGTCTTGTACCTTTGGAAGAGTTGTTTGATTGAGACGATGTTTCCAAAAAGCTCACCATGGTCCCCACAGAGAAAGGTGTCGAAGATGTGAACATTGGTGCAACCAACAAGCCTAAGATGGTCAAATTGTCAAAGTCCTTATCTCCTGAGATGAAAAGTAAGTACATAGATTTAATGACAGAATTTTCTGATGTATTTTCTTGGGACTATTTAGATTTGAAGGTTTATGACAAGAATATCATTCAACACACTATTCCGGTCAAGCTTGATCAAAATCCATTTTGCTAGAAACTGAGGAGGATTAATCCTAAGCTGCTACCATCAATTGAAAAAGAGGTAAATAGGCTTTATAAGTATGGTATCATAGTTCCTATTCAATTTTCTGAATGGATGTCAAATCTAGTGCCGATAAGAAAGAAGACCGGGGAGATTCGTCTTTGCATTGATTTCATAAATTTAAATAAAGTGTCCTTGAAAGACAATTATCCCTTGCCAAAGATGGATCATATACTTTAGAGGGTAGTTGGGTCTTCCAGGATGTCATTGCTTGATGGATATTCCGGGTAAAATCAGATTTTGGTGCATAAAGATGATCAATTGAAAACAACCTTCACAACACTGTGGGGTACATTCATGTATGCCAAGATGCCATTTGGATTAAAGAACGCTGGAGTGACTTTTCAATGGGCTATGGACATTACTTTCACTAATGAAAAGGATGTATTTCTGGTAATTTATTTAGACGATCTCACAATTTTTTCCAAATCCAACGAATATCATTTACATCATTTGAGAATTGCCTTTCAAAAATGCAGAAAATTTGGTATATCACTTAATTCAAAGAAGAGATTATTTGCCATGGAAGAAGTTAAGCTGCTAGGACATATTATTTCCAAGGATGGCATTCACATTGACCCCGCGAGAGTTCAAGCCATTCAAAAATTAGATTTCCCAAGGAACAAGAAATAAATTCGGTCTTTTAATGGGAAAATCATTTTTTTGAGAAGATTCATTCCCAACCTCACAGAACATTTGAAAGAGATGACAGACATGCTGAAAAAGGATAGCAAGGTAAAATGGTCTTTCGATGCTAAGAAATATTTCCATGCAATCAAATTTGCATTATCTACTACTCCTACTTTGATTAGTCCAGATTATACTTTAGATTTCATCATATTTTCATTCGCCTCTGAGCATACATTAGCAGCGGTCCTAATGCAAAATAAAGATCAGAAAAATGAACAACCTATAGAGTTCTTCAATCGAACAATAAGAGATGCAACACTGAAATGCAACATAATTAAGAAGCAGGATTTGGCATTGGTGAAATCTCTCAAATATTTTCAAGTTTATATTCTGCATTCTCATACCATTGCTTATGTTCCCACAACAACTGTAAAGGAAATTCTTGTGCAGACAGATCCTGAAGGCAGGCAGGGAAAATGGATCGCAACCATGCTGGAGTATGATTTGGAGATAAAGCCCACAAATATCATCAAGGGACAAGGTTTGGCTAAGCTCATGGCTGAATCTAATTTGCATGCATTAGATATCAATTTGATTGCTGCAATTTCCGAAGAAGAAGAGGAAGACTCACAGTTACAAGTGTCTGATATGTTTACTTCATCTCCATGGTATTCCGACATTGTTTATCTATTGCAACATTTAAATCCTCCATCGGAAGTACCCAAAGGTAAAACTAGATCTTTAAATTTGAAAGCTTCAAAATATTATATCCTTGATGGTGTTTTATTTTGGAAATACCTTGGCGGTGTGTCACTGAATTGTTTGGTAGAAAATGAAGAAAAATATGTAATGAGAGATTTTCATAAAGGAGACTATGGTGGTCATCATTTCTGGAAGACTACAACAAACAAAATTTTGAGAGCCAGTTTCTATTGGCCCACTCTTTTTTCTGATGTATATAAAACAGTGATGAGCTGTCATGAATTTTAGGTTTTCCAAGGAAAAAGAAAACTTTTTTCCATTACCCTTGCAACCCATTTCAATCACAGCTCCTTTCCAACAATGGGGTCTTGATTTCATTGGCGAGATCCATCCTTCATCATCAGCACAACATAAATGGATCTTGATAGCCACAGACTATTTTACAAAATGGATTGAAGAAATCCCAACCAAGAAAGCTATTGATTCTGTTATCATTCAGTTTATTGAATCTAATATCTTGTCTAGATTTGGCTGCCCACAAAAGATAATCACTGATAATGCTGCCGCTTTCAAGTCAAAGAAGATGGTGGAGTTTTGTGCAAAGTATCATATTGTATTGGGACATTCCACTGCTTATCATCCACAAGGGAATGGTCTGGCTGAATCATCCAACAAATCCTTGATCAACATCATCAAGAAAGTTTTAGAAGTCAATAAGAAGAACTGGCACAAAAAGCTCATTAATGCTTTATGGGCAGACAGAGTCAGTACTAAGAAATCAATCGGTGTGTCTCCTTTTTAGTTGGTGTATGAGGTTGACACAATTTTTCTTTCATCTCTTACTATTTCGATCATGAAAATTATGCAGGAATTGGACAGTGAAACAAATTATATGCAACGAAGGATAAATCAGATGATCCATTTACAACAAACAAGGGAGGAAGTTTTTCAAAACACTTCTAAACTTTAGGAAAGAATCAAGAAGATCTATGATCGCAAGACAAAATAAGACAATTTCGTTTTGGGAGATGTAGTTCTTCATTGGGATGCGAGAAATGAAGAAAAAGGCAAACATGGAAAATTTGAAAACTTAAGTATGGGGGATTTACACAGTGCATTATATTAGATATCATTTTTGGGATTCAACTGCGTTAAGTAAGTCATTCACGTATGACCCATTTCCATGAGAGGTAGTCGTAACTGACTAATTTCTCATGATTTTTGAATAGTTCACTTAGCACTCATTGCATCGGGTGATGCTCACAGGGGTGAAGAAGTGGGATTGAAACTAGTGAAATGTGGAGAACGAATCACATAGCATCAATCATCACTTCCGGGGCTTGCACCCGGTAACCAGGACTTCCCAGGAGGTCACCCATCCCAGAACTCCTCTGGCTCAAGCGCGCTTAACTGTGGAGTTTTTCCACAATCAAGCCCACTTAGCTTGCTACCCCATTTGCAAAACTGCTCACAGGGGTGAAGAAGTGGGATTGAAACTAGTGAATCCCCCATACTTAAATTCAAAAAGAGTCAAGGGATCTCTACTTGAATGGTTCATGAGGCACAATACTTGCTAAGGTTTTGCAAATGGGGTAGCAAGCTAAGTGGGCTTGATTGTGGAAAAACTCCACAGTTAAGCGCGCTTGAGCCAGAGGAGTTCTGGGATGGGTGACCTCCTGGGAAGTCCTGGTTACCGGGTGCAAGCCCCGGAAGTGATGATTGATGCTATGTGATTTGTTCTCCACATTTCACTAGTTTCAATCCCACTTCTTCACCCCTGTGAGCATCACCCGATGCAATGAGTGCTAAGTGAACTATTCAAAAATCATGAGAAATTAGTCAGTTACGACTACCTCTCATGGAAATGGGTCATACGTGAATGACTTACTTAACGCAGTTGAATCCCAAAAATGATATCTAATTTGAAAACTTGTGGAAAGGACCATACTGAATCTCAAATTTCATAGGAAAGAATGCTTTTCTATTAGAGGAGATGAACGGGGAAGATTATTCAGGAGGAGTGATCAATGGTAGGCTTCTCAAGCACTACCATACTTGAAAAAATTTCTGCAAATTTTCACCATCATTGTATATACCAATTTACTTTTTATGTTCAAGTGTCAAGTGGCTATCATAGGAGTTTGAAGCCCGAGGAGAAGGCCATAAGGCTTCTTTGATTAGTTACTGATTTTATTTTTCTTTTAGAGTCAAGTCAGTTCAGTTTGTCAAAGTCAGTAAGTCAGTCAATTTTCAGTTTGAGTTGAGTCTATGGCATTTTGACTCCATTTCCCAATGAATAAGGCTACCTGGTCTACGGTGTTCTTGACACCTCCAAGGAGCTTCCATCCCCAGCTGGAGCCAATGTTAGTGCCTGTCAAGTCATGTCAGTCACTAACGATCAAATGTGCTTTTACATAACTATTTTTAGGGTTTCTGGTCAATTTTTTAGTTTCAATTTTTTTTTCAATAAAAATTTGATCACCGGTTAGGAAGGTTAGTCTCTACTATTCCTTTCAGTCTCATGGTCAAAAGAAACTATCTTGGTCAATTCAAATCATCATTAGTAGAGTCCCATATTCATTTTTGTTCATAATCCACCTAATAAGTCATCATTAGGTCACCACTAGGTTACTAGGTGTAATTCTTGAAAATTGGTCTTTTTTACCATTTAAATTCATATTAGGAGGAATAGTAGAGATTAGTTTGGTAACTAAGGTTTGAAGGTTATGTTTTTTATTTCATTCTCTCAAATGAAATATCATCATAATATCATAAAAATAAAGTGTCAAGTCCAAGTGTAAATTGTTTGGTGGGTCCACTATCATTGTACAAAGGGAAAATTGATTTTCTCCACTTATAAAGGCTCATCACTCACTCTCATTCATTCCTAATTTTCCCATTGCACTTTCCAACACTCCATCTCATCCCACCAAGGTGTTTCTATCATTCCAAGAAGGTTTTTTGCAGCTAAAAATTGATTTCTGAAACTGTGCTACGCAAATGACCCGGTCTCTGCTATGCATATACTAAGTAGCTGCTCCATCATCTCTCCAAAAGTGTGAGCCCTTTGCAGCAGTTTCCTCCATCACGGTGACATTGTTCTACTATTAAGACAAGTTGGTGATCTATCTTGAGGTTCAAACTTCTTTCATTTCCCTCATCTATGCTTATTATGTCTCATGTCTACCTCCTAAGGTTTTGAATGCAGTTAGCAAGGTTTTCATCCTTCTCTTGTTAAATTTGTTGCTAAAACTCATATCTATGTGCTTCCACACCATAATATATCCTAAATACACTCTCCCAAACACCCCCCATCAAACTCACTCCCAAAATTCATCAATTCTACCTAAACCCTAGACAAACTGCACTTTTTTTTACTATAAGACTGTGTTTCCTTTGTTTGGAAACATTCCACTCACCCAAATCCTATAATTCCACTTTCCCTAGCTTCCTAAACTCCCTCACTACCCCCAAAATTTTCTTGGAATTTTCTCACATCCCTATCCCCCTCATTTTCCCCAAACTCTCTCACAGCTATTGAAAATCCCCTGTTTTCCCATAGTCAAAACCCTAATTGCTATCCTAAGAGCTAAGTGCTGAGATGGAATCTGAAACCTCAGAACAAAGGAAGCATAGAGGAGGACATGTCATCAGACATGAACCTACATCAACCCATGAGGTCTTATCATCTCCCTTCATTAGGAAATCATTTGAAGATGCAGGCTACCTTACATTTTGTCAGAGGGTTGAAGAATTGAAGTATCATGACCAATTGACTAGTGCTTTTGCTACCAAACTTAAAAGGGACAAAGTGACCATAGCAGGGTTTCAAATCACTATTTCAAGGCAAATTATCTTCGCAGCTACAGGGATCCAGACACTGGAGAAATATGGTTCAAAAGAGAAGACCTTGACCTTCAAAACTACAAGATGTACCTAAAAACACAATACAAGGCAACTCCAACATATATTTTTCCATTCAGACATTTGTTGGATAGGTACACCCCTCTCATGAAAATTATCATGAGGTATTTCACATGTGAAGGCAGGTATTCAAGGATATATAAGTATCACATGAAACTTCTGATGCATTTCACCAGTGTACAACAAATCAATTTGTCTTATTACTTGTACAAAAGTTTGGTCAAAATGGCAGAAAAGGTACAAAAGCAAGGGGAGAATCACTACACTAGTTTGTTTCATCATGGCCTAGTGAAAGTGCTAGTTTGTCATCAATTAGCACAAGCAAATATGTCTTGGGATCATTTTGCAAGTTCAACTTTTCCTCCATCTTCTTCAACTAGGTCTAGTGATGAAACAACACCTACAAGCTCACCAATGCAACAAGAGATTGCTTCTTCAAGCAGATCAACCAAGAGGAAAGACAGGGCAGAAGGGTCTCAGACTTATTCCAGAGGTGATAGGCTTGTGTTTGCTCAAGGGATTGTTGAAGGGGCCAAGCCTACAACAGGTAAAGAGACAATTTTCTCACAACATGAGGAGTCCTCTCATCTAGGTACACATGTGTTTTCTATGGAGAAAGGACAGGAGGGCAGAGTTAAAGATTGGATCATCAGGGATAAGGAGGATTCCATCAAGAGATTGGAAGGGAAATTGATAGAGGCAAATTCTCTAATAGCATACCTGCAATAAGAGAATATGCAACTAAAGGTGAACCAAATGATTCAAGACAAATAATAAGCTACTTCAAGGAAAGAAGATACAAAGGGCAAAGCATTGGTTGAAATGGAAGTGTCAAAGAGTAAAATAAAGCAAAATGCATCAGGGAGACCAAGGACTAGAGCATATAAAAGAGCCCTTGAGCTACAAAGAGAGGTTTCTCCACCAAAAGAACAGATTATTGCAGATGACCTAAACACTAGACAAATCAATGAAGATAGGGTTTATTGGTTTGATAAGGTAAATGGGCACCCGGAGTAGCTCCTCAAGAAGGAAAACATGAACAAAAACTTGCATAGGCATATGGCTATGCACTACTATACTAGAAAAAAGTATCTCAAGTCAGGATCAAGCATTTGAAGAGCAAACTCAAGGAAAGCCTAATTGGTCAAAAGGACAGCCAAAAGCTTGATTTACTTGCTAAGGCCTCACTCATGGCATAACATATCCTATTATACCCTCACTCAAAAATTTTGAGGAAATTTGGAGAAAATTTTGCATTTCGAAAATTTTGGTCATTTTTGACTGTTTCAAAAACACAGGAAATTCTATAAGCGCAATGCCTTGGCACTACACTTTCATCTTAAAGCTCCAAATGATGAAAAATTTATATCCCGGGATATATTTTTCCCCAAGGATCTCAAAAATCCACTTTTGGAAGAAGTTTAGAAAACTGGTGAAGAGAAAATGTCAAAAAAGGGGTGAAAAAGACACTTCCTGCCACTGTTATGGAACAGGTGCTGCGCTTATAGAGCCACCTCGGGAGAGTTGATTTTTGAAGGCCTTCCCGTGCTCCATTTACAAAAATTGAAGTTGATATGGAAACTAGACAAAAAATTCTAGTTGACCATTCTCTTACGTTTCAAATTTTACTTCTAGAAGGCCTCCAAAATCTGCCTGCAAGGTGGCGCTACGCTTATAGCTAAATGCACTACGCTTATAGCCAAATGCGCTACGCTTATACCTGTAGCTATTTTTTTCACTTCAATTTCACCAGATTTTGGTTTTATGATGTAATTTGGATATTTTAAAGACTTGATGATGTAATTATTGAGTTAATAGGCATGATAGGTTGTTTTTGTGTTTAATTAAGCCTCATAAAGGTAGCAAAACTCAAATCAAAGTCTAAAAGAGGAGTTTGTGTTTGACCTTCTTACTCTCTCTTGTTTGTTGAGAGATTCTTGGTAACTGTTCCACCACTTAGGGATTCGACCCTTGAAGGTGGGGAAATGGTTGTTTTGAGTCTATATGTATGATTTCTCATTCAGTGAGAAGGGTTGGAATTTTGTGGAGAGACTTGTACCTTATGTTTTTATACAACTAATCAAGGAGCAGTTGCAACTATTTTTCAGGAATACTTTTCTAGTGAATCTGTGGTGTTATTTTCCTTTCATATCAGTTTCTAATTGATGAAATCATCTTTCTTTACATGCTTTTCTTTCTTCTTATGGTTTTCCTTACAGTCATATAGGCAGAATTCTTAGATTTAAAGCTCTGTTTATGTGGAAAATCATGCTTGTGTTTCTCTTCTTCTAATATTAATGAATTCATGCTTATACATGCTCATTATGTTTTCTTAAACTCTTAGACCTATACTGCATTGACTAAATATTAAGTTCACCATAACACACTGATATCTAGCTCCTTTTTATGTCTGTTACTGGACACTTGATACCTTGACCTAATTGCCTGCACTCATCCCTAGTCCAGCAAGCTAAAAACCCTAAATTCTAAAATACTCAAACAAAACTTATATATCTAGCCTAAAGATCCATTTCTTTTTGGTTATTCACTGACAAATCCTTAGATAGATCCC
The DNA here is from genome assembly GCA_031772625.1 of Pinus tabuliformis. Lineage (NCBI taxonomy): Eukaryota > Viridiplantae > Streptophyta > Pinopsida > Pinales > Pinaceae > Pinus > Pinus tabuliformis. Next base: position 310,833,205 of record CM062806.1, on the reverse strand, counting down.
TCTTTGGTTCAGTAGGGCTACCTACTGAACTGAAAGTGGTTCGAGGTTACCTCTTTCGATCTCCTCCTCAGCCTAGGACTTTGTAGGGGATAACAGGGGCCACACTTATTATGAACTCCCATGTAAATTAGGTTTGGTTTTAAGTAGTTAAGTTTTGGGTAATGACTTATATAATATGCTATATTTGTTCTAGTTTAACTTATAGTAGGAAAGAGACAATTAACATCCTTAAATTCATGTAAATATATGTGTTATTAATAAAATTCCCAAAATTTACAAAAAAATGTATATAACTGACCTTTGTGTATGTGGAAATTCATTTCTAGTAGTCATGAGTATCGTCTTGTAGGTACAAACTTTGGAAACAGAGTGGATTCTATTATGGAAAAAATTAATTGTTTTGTAATTATAGGTTAATTAGACAAAAGGGCACGATCAAAAGATCATTCCCTTTCACCATGGGGCACTCAAGGCGGTATATAAGCCAGGGGCCCTTCTATTTGACAATCATCGTTCAAGTTATTAATAAATATATATGCATTTATGTCAATTACTGAGCTAGTTTGCTCCACATGGTATTAGAGCCTTGTTATGAATCCTCCACACTGCTATTCCCTGTTCACCCAGTCTCCATTATTCATCCTTGTTCGACATTTCACTCTGCTACTGTTCGATTCTCCACCACTCTTGTATCTGTCATCTTCACTGTTCGACTGTGTCCCCCTATTTGCTATAACCATTGTCAAACACTGTGATTCCACCTTCTACTGTTTCCAACCACTAATCACTGCCATGTTCCCTGCCGCATCCCTACGTTGCATAAATTCCCACCAACCGCTTCCAACCCTTGTCTCACGTTGTCAGACCGTCACAACCATCCACCGATGCTCAACCTCAGTCAGTTTTCCATTGACTTCGCCGACAATCTCCTGTCCCGACCAATGCACATCTTGTCCGTTGTGGATTATGCCACCAAATTGACCTCGTGTTTGATAGTTTTTTTCGTTCTGTCCACCATAACACCGACCATCACGTTTCTAGCCACAATCATTCATACTCGGTCCTCCATTCACACAATTATATATATCTATATATATATATATATATATATATATATATATATATATATATATATATTCACATAATTATTAAGTTGTATATAAGGTTTCTAATTTAATTATATGTTAATTAACTAAATAATTATTAATTAATTGTATAATTGTATAATTATATAATTAATTAATAGAAAATAATTTAATTATATATTTTAAACACAGGTTTATATATATAATTAGTGTCAAGAAAAAAGGTTAATATAGATAAATATACACCACCACATACCGGATCAATGTTTGCATCAATGTCGATTGTTGATTTTAATAAACAATTGATAGATCTCGAGACTAAGGTTACTAGACATGTAGAAAAAATCAAGGAGGTCTAGAGTATAATGAAGAGAATAGAAAATCACCTCGAGAAAAATCATAATGAATTTAAAAGGATCATGCGATGGTGGATCGAAATCATAATGCAACATCAATAGCCCATGATCAAGCAATGGCGATGTTGAACCATATTTGTGAAAAGTTGAAAATTACACTTGATCAAATACCACAAAATAACGAAGCTATTCAACATCCAAATTCTTTGGATATACTTGTAGTGCTCTATGAGTCTCTTTGCACCTGTAATGACCAAGTCATCCACATACAACACCAGAATGAGAGGCTCCTCACCTATCACAATATACTAAAGGTTCGGATCTGCCTCACTCTTTGTGAAACCCATCCCCTGCAAGTATGTATCTATCTTGGAGTACCAAGCTCTAGGAGCTTCATCAAACTCATTAGACTCGCATCAAATCCGTGAGTCTCCAAAATCATCTTCCATGCCCATTTAGCAAAATAGTAACACAAATTTTCAAAATATGCAGCTCAGGAATCAATGCTCAAATACACAACTCTCGAATCAATACCCCTTCTTCACCCCGCCAGTTGCTACATATCAATGAAGAGAAAAAATTGAGCTCTCCAAATTTGATGGTAACGAGAAATACAGTGTTGCATGGATCAATAAAGCAAAATAATATTTCAATATTTACGGTATTGATAATTATGATGAAAATATCGAGCATGCATTCATGCAAATGGAAGGCGAAGCATATAATTGGTATATGTGGTGGAATAAAACTACACACACTATCAGTTGGAAGCAATTCAAATATGAATTCTTTAAGAGGTTCCAAGGTGTCAAAGAAGAAGTGTTATTTGCAATGCTCACCAGGCTGCAACAAAAAAGAGATGTGGACAAATACACTAGAGAATGGGAAATTCTAGCTACACGAGTGCCTGGTTTGTCAGAGACTCGTGTTATTCAATCATACATCACATGACTTAAACTACGTCTCCAGGCTAAGCTTAAGCTTGATGACATCACTTCTATAGAAGAAGCAAAACATAATGCAAAAGATGTAAAAAACAAGTTCGGAAGGATACAATGGCCAAAGGTTGAAAGTATATATTCGAGATGAAAATTTTACCAAACTACTAACATGGATAATACAAAATATGTTCCACCACATCTACGTGAAGGAGAAAAAACTAATTTGGAAATGCAAATAATGAAAGAAGGTAAGTGCAAACGTTGTGGCAAAAAATGGGATTCAAAACATAAATGTGCTAAGGGAAAAGAGACCAAGAACCTGTATACATGTGAAGCAACCAATGATTTAGAGAGTAAAGAATTAGATGTAGAAGAAGTTGAAGATTCTTTGCAATTTTCTCTAGAATCAAACAGCGAGAACATTCCACAAGTGTCATTATCAGCCATGATAAGTATATCTCAGCCCCAAACATTAAAGTTAAAAGGATATATCAAAAAGAACAATGTAATGGTTCTGAAACACCCACAATGTTTTGGACTCAAATATGGCTAAAAGGCTCAAAATTTTCGCATATCCCACATCCAACATGAAAGTGATGGTAGCTGCCGGAAAGAAAATTAAAAAAGTAGGGAAATGCCAGAAAGTCAAATTATAGATTCAAGACTACAATTTAGAATCTTCGTTCTACAATGTACCATTAGGAGGAGTGGATGTGGACCTAAGTATCCAATTGCTACATACCCTAGGCACTTATTCCACCAACCATCAAAAGAAATTTATAAAGTTTAGATGGCAGGGGCAAAAATATAAGCTATATGGGTTCCAACCCCCTTAGAATCAAATTGTATCATTATACCAGATAATGAAGTTGATCCAGAAGAGAGCATCAACATATGTAGTGCAATGTCATCAAATGGAGATGCTGGCTTGAAGATTGGATAACGAAGAACCATATGAAGTTCAAGAACTACCACCCAAAGTTATAAAACTAATTCAAAAACAAAAATAGGTGTTCCAATATCTTCCTATGAAGATACCACCTAAAAGAGAAATTAAGCACATAATCGAAGTCAAATCAAGATCAAACCCTGTTAATATCAAGCTGTATAAATATCCAAATCATAAAAAAACTGAAGTCGAAAGATTAGTCCAAGATCTTTTGAAGTGTGGAATGATATAAAAGAATAGAAGCCCTTACGCTTATCCAATGGTTTCAGTCCGCAAGAAGGATGGATCCTTTAGATTGTGTGTATGCTATTGAGGACCGAACAAGGTAATGATTAAAAACAAGTTTCTGATCCCCTTTATAGATGAAATGCTAGATGAACTTCATGGAGCCCAATATTTTTCAAAATTGGACTTGAGATGGGGATACTACCAAATCAGAATAAGGCTAGAAGACATAGCAAAGACTTCTTTTCGAACACATGAAGGTCATTATGAATTTAAGGTAATTCCCTTCAGATTAACTAATGCTCCAACAACTTTCCAAGCCACCATGAATGAGGTATTTCGTACATATCTAAGGAAGTTAGTGTTAGTGTTCTTTGATGATATTCTAATCTATAGTAAAACTTGGTAGGAGCATCTACAACATTTGGAGCAAGTTCTCACTATATTAGAAGAGCATCAGTTCTATGAAAATATGTCCAAGTGCACCTTTGGAAAAGAAGAGGATTAGTACCTTAGACACATAATATCCAAGGAAGGAGTAAAACTAGATCCTAATAAGTCAAGGCTATAAAAACATGACCCAAACCAGTTAACATTTGCAAATTAAAAGGATTCTTAGGGTTGAATGGGTACTATCGACGGTTTATTAAAAAGTATTTTGAAGACTTAAAGGAAATTATGTATAATGCACCTTTATTGGCAACTCCAGACTTTTCAAAGCCATTTGTGATTGAATGTGATGCTTCAGGATTTGTCATAGGAGAAGTATTAATGTAGGCTGGTCACCCAATCACTTTTGAAAGAAGGAAGCTCAACATGCAAGAATGTCTCAAGTCTACATACAACAAGGAAATTCTCACCATTATGCATGCATTAGACAAGTGGAGACAATATCTATTGGGAAGTAAATTCTTAATATGAACATACCATAATAGTTTTCAACACCTCCAACAGAAAACTCTCTCTACAAAAAAAAAATGGATCGAAAAAATTGCTGCCTTCGACATGGGTATATTAGATAAGAAAGGGAAAGACAACATAGTAGCTGATGCTTTGTCCAGGAAAGACGAAGAATCATCATTACTTGCAATTTCAGTTGTCCCAAAATGGATTAATGAAATTTGAAGTGAGTATGCAAAAGATCTAGAAAAAAGTACTATAATCAATAACCCTCCTCAAAATTTAGAATTTGAATGGAAAAACGATATTCTATGGTACAAGGGGAGAATTTATCTACGTCCAAATTCTAAATTTAAAGCCAAAGTTCTCTAAGAGTCCCATGATTCACTATCAACAGAACATGTAGGTTTCTTTAAAACCAACTATAATGCACGTCAATCATTTTTTTGGAAGGGACCGAATAATGATATTCAAAAATATGTAGAAGAATGCGATAAACGCCAGAGAAATAAAAATGAGAACATTATGACTCGCGGACTACTCCATGCCTTAAATTTTCCAAATTAGAAATGGGAGGAAATATCAATAGAATTTATTTAAGGATTACGTGTGTCTAATGGAAAGGACAAAATTATCGTAGTAGTAGACAAAATCACCAAGTATGCACACTTCATTGGAATGAGGAAATCAACCTGAGCAAAAAAAATCACCGAGATATTTTGCAAAAATGTATACAAATTGCATGGGCTTCCCAAGGTCATTGTTAGCAATAGAGATGCCAGATTCAAAGGTAATTTTTGGAAGGATTTTTTCAAACATATAGGAACCTACCTCAACACAAGTTCAACATACCATCCTCAAACATATGGTTAAACATAAGTTGTCAACAAATTTTTAGAATCCTACCTACGTTGTTATGCAACAAACAAACAAAATAAGTTCACTCAATGGTTACATCTTGCTGAATTGTGGTACAATTCCACTTACCACACTTCAATGAAAATGACTCCATTTCAAGCTCTGTATGGTTACGAAACCCATAAATGGAAGGACCTTGCCATTATCGAGAGAAAACCTCCAACAATTAAAGATCAGTTAGAAGAAACCCAAAAGGTCGTCCAAGCACTAAAGGAAAATATAAATATTGTAAGAAATCATATGAAGCAACAGGATGACTGAAACAAAACAGAGAGAGAATTTGAAGTTAGAGGATGGGTATTTGTTAAACTTCAACCTCATAAGCAATTATCCTTAAAATAGAAGGGAAAAAACAAATTGGCACCAAAATCATATGGACCATAACATATTAACAAAATGATCAACGAAGTAGGATATAACTTAAGCCTTCCTGATAAAGGTTGTTTTCATAACGTTTTCCATGTATCTTGCCTTAAAAAAGCACTTGGAAAACACAATTAACACAAAAAACACTTCCGACTTTAGATGATGAAGGGAGGATCATTTTATAACCAAAAGGTATCATCTCCACCAGCAAAAGGAGTTGTGATCACGAGTAATCAAAGAACACATGATTAAGTGGAAATAACTACAAGAAGAAGAAGCTTCTTGGGAGACAAAAGTGTTTCGTCAACAACACCCGTCGTTACATATGATTTGAGGACATAACATCTTTTCGAGTGGAAGGAAATGTTATGTAAAAAATTAATAATTTTGTAATTATAGGTTAATTAGGGAAAATGACACGATCAAAATATCATGCCCTTTCACCAAGAGGCACCCGAGGTGGTATATAAGCCAAGGGCCCTTTTATGTAACAATCATCATTCAAGTTATATATGTGTGTATGTGTGTGTGTGTGTGTGAATTACTGAGCTAATTTTCTCCATATTCAAAGGAAATATAAATTTATTCATTTGATGCCATCAATTCACATTATAATTTAGGATTTGACATATATGATTTTTTGTTTCCAATCCATATTGTCCACTTGTGAAAATGAACTTGTCTTGGTTTTTCAGTCGTAACCTACTTACTATTGATAAGAAAAGAATATTAATAGGTTTGGGATGAAGTTACTGATGAGCCCCAAAAATGGACAAATATTTGGGCTCATTCAACCTCCTAATTTGGCTTAGTCCACCATTCTCATTTGTTTATTGCATGTTTTTGATTATTTTTATGTTAATAGAGTGAATTTGGTTAGTCATTATGCCAACAAGTCTAATGGGTGCTTTGTGTAGCCTTTTTGGTCAACTTGGAGACAAAATTGAAGGTCTTAATGAGCACTTGGCAGCCAAATTCGTGGGAGAACAAGCTAGAGGATTTGTAGGAAGGTGTCCCCCTCATTTATGGGCCCTTACCTCGAATTCTCCACCATCAGCTCGGAGTTCAAAGGCCACCAAATCAATGAGCACAAGGGCAGCCAAGCAAGTCAAGTAGGACTGCTGTTAACTACAAGTCTTGGGCAGCCAAGTCCCTAAATTTTAGGAGGACTGTTGGGTCCTCAAATTGTATAAATAAGAAGGCTTAGGGCCTCATTTTGGTTAGCTAGTGAGTTAGTCAATTTGGTTAGCTAGTTAGTCAATTTGGGTTTTTGCTCTTTGTAAGCCAGTTTTGGCATGATGTTAGACTCATGATTATTTAATAAAGGCAGGCAGCTTTGGATTCAATTCTGAGTTTTTAAGGGAGCTATAGCTCTCAGGTTAGGGCCCAACCTGAGAGCAATAGACCTCCTCTTCCTTGTATTGTTACTTGTTTCCTTGCAACACTTTATTTCCTCTGTTTTGACATGCATTTAGAATTTACAGTCTGCTGATTTGATTTCTTTTATGTGATTGAGTAGGATTAGTTTACAGTTCAAGTGCTTTCAGTTGCTTAGATTAGAGTAGGAGGATTGTAATTCATTAGAGCTCAAAAAAGGGTTGTTAGTGCCTTCACTGCCATCTTTGTTTAGGGATTGGGGTGCAGTCTATACCAACCACAAAAAAAAAATGCAGTCTTTTTCCACTTTTATGCGAGCTGCAACACAGTCGTTTTAATCGTGGATCCTTCCATGCATTTTGATCTTGAGCCATACTTCTTCATTACAATTCCATGCACGACTTTTCTTCATGATTTACATTGCTGTTCATTGGTTTAATAGCACAGGTAGCACAGGTTAATGGATTCTCGTTTTTGGTGCAAGACATAAGCAATTTGTTTTCTTTACACTGCTCAGTATCATTCCACTTCCTTCTTCTTCTTCTTAACCACGCCTAAGGCCACCTACTCGACCTCTGTTCAGCTCGTTTACCTTCCAACTCTTCCATTTCCACGTTACTTCATTTTCTTGACCTTTCGTTGCTTCCATCCTTCTATTCACCAACCAACTGTACCCACTCTTTCCTCATCTCATATCTCTGTCCCTGAGCCACCACAAACTCCTCCTTCACCTTACCCATCCACCCATACTGCTCCATCACTTCACCATCACCCAACACTCCCATGGTAGGACATCCTGTAGAAGTCAACAGACTTCCTGTAGAATTCCTGAGTTTCCTGTAGGATCCCCTACAGACATCCTGTAGAAGCCTGCAAACTCGGTTGCCGAGCATCTGAACGTTGTGGACTTCTGTGGACTGATGCTAGGGACCCCCTGGGACCTCTCCTAGCCCTCCTGACCTTTCTCAAGCTTTCTCTCCCTTTGCACCACCTCTGCACAACCAAACCCTAATAAGAACCAAAACTGTAATCACTCCATCCACTTAAGCTAAAATACAAAAACAATGTTCTTTTTCATAGAAGTAGTTTGAGTTCATGCATTTCACAGCATTAGAGGTAATGGCATCCTTTTTAGACATTTGCACTTTCACTATTGCATCATAGAGGTCAAACTAGTCAAATTAGGGTTTACTAGGGTTTCATGTTTTGGTTGGCTTTCAGTTCACTTTTGCAAAGTAGATCAATTTCCCTCGAGATAGCCTTCGTCCATCATTTAGAAAGCTTCTTCTGAAGAGCATATAGAAGTTGGCTTGAGCCCTAGCGGACTTGTGCCAGCTGACCAAGTGACAGCTGCGACAAGAGCTAGTACTTGTGCATACAACACCGTCGCTTCCAAGTTTGTACGAACTACCGGGTTGATAAAATTAAAGAAGGGAGTTCCAGGAGTTGTAGAATTATTGCTACAATACTGGAACCCACCAGTTACTTTAGGTAAGGTCTTGATATTCAGATTTGATAGTGAAAATATAGTCACAATCATGAAATGACTCCAGGGCCAAACAATAGAAGTGACATGTATACTATTCTTGATGCTTCACAGGTAAGCACTATCCCTAGAAGTAGCCAAATAATGTAACCTAGAAATACCCCTTCATTTATTTTGTTATTTATTTATTTATTCTCTTTGCAAGTTTCACTAAATTTCTCACTTTATTTTCACTATGTTAAAAGCATTCTCAATTCCATTAGCTATTTGCTCACTTTTCATAGATTGAAAACTTCTCTATATCCATAAACCTCATAGTTGTATAATTCTAACCCTCTTCCCAACTTGTCATATGATTGCTTTTCAACCATATTTTCAAAGTCTGTATTTTATTCCCCTTGAATGCTTAGTATTGGATTATATTACTTTATCACAATAGATCGTTTTAACTATATACTTATCACAACACACTTTATCCCTTGATATATTGATTATTAATAAGTTCTAGCATTATTAAATCTTCCTTTAATATATCATATACATTATTATTTTCCTTGTGGAATCATAGTAAACCTTTTCAATGCTATACACTTATATTTACTTTAAAATCTCATTACAAGCCTTATTAAATCTTTAAATAATATTGAATGCTCGATTAATCTCATGAAAAGTAATGTATTGATAAATTTATTACATAATGGTAGTTCAATATTTTATTTGATGGCCTTATAGATATCAATATACATTTTTTAACACTTAGGTGCTATTATTAAAGTAATTTAAAAAAATATGATTACAACATCATCCTCCTAAAACTATGGTGTTATACTCTTTCCATATATATTTTCGTTAATTTTCCACTGTTCTATGTTGTTACAGTTACTTTAGCCCAATTCATTTCAATCAAAAAGAAATTCAATCTTCCAATAATCAATGAAAATTGTAGATATAACAGTAAATGTAATATACAATGAGAGACAGTCAGATGCAATGACAAGAGACACCAAGATTGGTCAAAGATTAGGGAAAACTACCACAAATAGGGAAACCCTTTCAAATTCTTCTTCTTATTATTTTGTTACAAAATATTCAACAAAGAGTACAATAATCCAATCCAACAATGTGTCAAAGTCAACCTTAGAATATACAAATAAACAAACCAATATCCAACCAATGATGAGCCTCAAAAGTCAATTCTGGTTAATGGTCAAAGTCTACAATTTTGTCCAAGTTAGCAATGAACAAATGTGCCATAACTAGTCCAAGTCAATGGTCAAATCAAATCTTCTAAGAGCTTGATCAACAGTCACCAAATTTGGCCTTCAATACTGGTCAAACAAAGGTCAAAATAGTCCCAATCCAAGCTGTCAAGCTTGGTCAACGGAGAGAGAGTCCCTGCGGTCAAAGTCTGCAGTCAAGCCTGCGGTCAACACAGGTCAAAGTGCCTAGAATGCCTCAGTTATTGTGCCAAAAAATGAAACCTAGTAAAACAAAATTTCTCACAAAATATTGAAGTCAAAACATGCCCAATACATTAAGGTCAATGTTGGTCAAAGTATCCTAAACAAAAAGTCAACACATAAATTTTAGATCTGCCTCAAAGACCCTCGTACGTGTGAAGTCAACCTACAATATTTAGAGCTGTATGAACCAATGAGAAGGGGAGAGAGAAGAATGATCATCTCTGTTCATTCATTAAACAATATTGAATCTAAATGAAGAAGAATATGACATCATAGGGGAGCTCAAGCTACAACCCTCTATCCAATGACAATAAGAAAGATCCATATACTAGGAAAGGATCACATCCATCCTATTGTTAGGTCAAAAGGCAAGAACCTACTTACCATAGAAGTCAGTGATCACATCCATCCTATCATCCAGTGACAATTGGGTACTATCCATATACTGGCAAGGATCACATCCATCTTGTTGTCTAGTCATTAGCGAGACCAAACTTGCCATATAGGGTAGAGATCACAACCATCCCAATGTATGCTAATATTCCCAAGTTGACCTTGAAGAGTCAAGTGGTAAAACACCTGCATCCTCTAGACTTGAGTGAGATACCACTTTCTATGCAAGGATCACCACATCTCAAGTCATCTCAACCCATTGGCTAGATGGGGAAGCAATCCCAACAAGCCCCACTTGTGGGTAGGATGCATACTGGGGTATACTGTGTCAATCATGATAGGGGGAGATATCCAGCTTGTCATAAATGAAAAGGATCATGCACACCCTATGTTGACAATAGGAGAGATACTTCTTACCTCAACAGATAAGGATCACAACCATCCTATTATCCAAATATCCCTCAAACCTAGGAGCTCTCATGCTCATTCCTCTCCCTGTGAGCTCAAACAAAGGGGAAGAGCATAACTCAATGTTCTCAATCAGTCGGGACCCTTACCCGAGAGGGTCACATCCATGATTCCAATTTGTTCCCTAAAGACCAAGAAATTCCCTTTCGACAAAGACTTTCTGAGTATGTCTGCTATCTGCTCATCAGTCGATATGTGATGGAGTCTTACGACTCCTCTCTGTACCATGTATCGAATGTAGTGCTACCTGATATCTATATGCTTGGACTTGTCATGAAATATATGATTCTATGCCAATCAGATCCTGCTCTTGTTGTCATAATATATCATTGTAGTATCCAAGACCTGCTCAAATATCTCTCCAAATATATTTCTCAACCAAACTACCTCACAACTAGCCATGCCAGTAGAAATGTATTTTGCCTCGACCGTGCTTAAAACTATGAACTCCTGTTTCATTCTTTTTCAAGATATCATAGTGGATCCCAAGCAAAAGAAACACCCTGATGTGCTTTTCCTGTCAATAATATCTCCACACCAATCAACATCAGTGTATCCATGTAGTTGTACATCTCTGATAGAACATCTCAGACCAAGGTTAATTGTCTCATGAAAATATCTCATAATATATTTGACAACAACCCAATGTGCATGGAGGGGCTTAATCATGAATTGAATCAAGGTATTCATTGCAAAACATATGTTTGGATGGGTGTTCAGAAGGAACATCAATCCCCCAATTAGTTGTTGATACTCAAAAGGGTTAGCTAGGCTAGGTCCCGTAGCATCTTCGCACAAATTCTTGAAATTCCTCTCCATTGGGCCATCGGGGTGGCAAAGGATTTACATTCTATCATTCCAAATATTTCCAACAACTTTATGACATATTTTCCTTCAGGAAGTAAAATATCTCCAGGTCTCTATCAAACCTCTAGTCCTAGGAAATACTGCATCATACCAAGATCCTTCATCTCGAACTTAGAGGCCAACTCCCTGTTACAGTCGAGCATCAGGGGCTCACTACCCATCAAGAATAGATCATCAACATATAGAACAATAATCAAGGAATACCTTGGACCACCTTGAAGTAGAGGTTGGTATTGACGCTGCTTCTTGTGAATCCAAGCTTCACTAGGTAACTGTCAATATAAACATTCTAGGCTCTAGGGGCTTGTTTCACGCTGTGTAATGCCTTCTTGAACCTGCAAAGATGCGAATTTCAGTCCTTCAATTCAAATCCATGTGGCTTCTAAATGTAAACTTATTCCTCTAGTATGCCATGAAAAAATTCCATCTTTACATCCATTTGGTGAAGAGTCCATCCTTGACTAGAAACAAGGAAAACCATTTATCTAATGGTGGTGTAGCGAGAAATGGAGAGAAAATATATCATCATAATATTGTCCCTATTTCTGGGATAACCCTTAGGCCATGAACCTTGCCTTATACTTTTTGATGCCTCCATCAACTCCATGTTTAATTTTGTATAGCCATTTTGAAGTTACAAGGGATTTCCCTTTAGGTCCCGGAACAACATCCCATACATCAATTTTCATAATCGATTCATACTCCTCAACCATAGCATCCTTCCAAACTTGTTATTTCACAACTTCCTCAAAGGTAGGTGGTGTTAGAAAAAGCAACTATGTTCAGTCTTCAATAATGTACTTGAGTCATCATGTAATGTACTTGTCAAAAATAATAAAGAAAATTATTATTATTATTATTATTGTGACTTATTAAAGCATGGGTTTCATCCTTGGGTCACCATGTTTTAGGTCAAAGTCCCCATTGAAGACTTCTAGGATTTATTATGAGTCTATAGAATTATTGTACATTTAAAGAGACCCTTCTTGGGCTTTTGAATCATGTAAAAAGGTTAAGTATTGCCCTGACATGTGCCTACATATTGTGCCCATTGTTTTAAGTACTCTACTTTTGGTAATTGCTTGATGAATTGAAGGAAGAAGATATAAGGAATTTTACTAATAAGAAAAATCACAAGTAATTATCAAGATTGATAAAATCTTTATTGCCTTTCTGATTTTCCAACATGGTATTAGAGCTTGGGTGAAGAAAGAAGAACAAGGTAGATCCATTCATAGGCACCATCTCAGGGAAGGAGTCTATAATATTCAAGGAAGATATCTAATTCTATCAAGGGTGAGAACAAGCTTGAAGGAGCATCTAACTTCAGATCTTGGAAGAATACGATTGACCTAGTCCTTGAGAAGAACAAGGTGCTAGACTTGGTTAAAGGAAATGTAAAGAATCCTACAGAAGAAGCCAGTGATGCCGACAAAGTGAAATTCAGGGATCTAGAATTGGTGGCTATGAGAGTATGATGGTAGAAGGGATAAACGACAATATTGTCCATACCTGGCTAACATCAATCATGCTTAGGAGATGTATGAAGCCTTGTCGAATCTGTTCACTATTAAGAACATTGGTCAAATAGAAAGTTTGAAGAATGAGCCGAGGAATACAAAGATGACAAAGGACGATACCATGGAAACCTTCTTTGTGAAGATAGCTAGACTTAGGGATGCTCTTTTAGCCATTGATGAGATTGTTCCAGACAAAGAATTGGTGATCACTACTATATTAGGATTGCCACCCTCTTGGAGTGCATATTCTTCAAGTATCAATAGTTGGAAGTAGCTCCCACCCTTGAAGAATTATGGACTTCATGTAGTAAAGAAGAATTAAGGATCTCCATGGTTTCCAATACCGAAGGAGTATCAAATGCTTTTGTTGCTCATCATAAATTAAAGAGATTGAAGGGACCAAGGAAGAAAGTTGACATGTCTAAGATATAGTTCTATCAATGTCATAAGAAGGGTCACTACAAAAGTGATTGTTCCGAGAATCCAAAGAACAAGAAGAGAAGAAGAGATCAAGCCAAACTTCTTGTAGAAGGGGACATAAAGAAAGTCAAGCCTAAAGAATCCGACATTAGGGACTTGAACTATTAAGTCCTTTGCTTATATATCTTGTTTTATATGTTTTAGAATTTATAGGTTTTGGAAAAAACATTTTTATATTGTTTTAAGTCTGTAGGTTTCCCTCATGTTTTGGAGGGAGCTCCCAACAACTCTCAAAGATAAGCATCTCATGTATTTTCAGTTTTGGGTTCATGTATTCATATTAGTTTTGATTATATTAAATACTAATCACCTTTCTCCCTATGTTGTCTTGATTAGGAAAACAACCACAAGAAGGAGGATCTCTCAAGACAAGGTTAGTTAAGAAACAAAGGTATGCTTTGAATACATTGATTGAAAGGATTATTCTTCTGATGATATATTACTAACTTTGTTATGATTAGCAATATTGAATCCTAATTATTCTTGTTTGGGTGATTAATCTCTTAATAAATCTACCCACCCCACTCTTATATGATTTTGTAGAAACCTAGATAGGTTCTAGAAGACCCTAACCGAAGGGTATGCTAATGTGAATGTCTGAAACCCTAAATTGTTTAGGGATATTGTGAAATTATAGTTGAAGTCTTCATTTATGATTTCAAGTTTGGGATTTTTGTATGATTAGGAAAGCCTAACTTATTAGGATGGAATGATAAGATCTAAAATACGAAACCTTTGAAGTTTTGGTAATATAGGGTTTGTTATGTTTTCACATTGGAACCCTAGCTTAATGGGGTTTGGTGGAATGTATGTTCTACATTTGAACCCTAGCTCATTAGGGTTTATTGGAATGTGTGAGAAAGACCCTTATATTGTCTTAGAATTGATTTACTTGGTTTGTATGTGTTATCTGATCAAACCGTAGTATATTCAATATGTTTGTGTGTTTAACTCTTATTTGATATTGATGAGAAGTTGGGTTTGACTAACACATGATATGAAATGTATTCGCATGATGATATAATCTAGGCATGTATGGATATGTCCTTTTGGTTGATGTCCTAGGTTGGTCTAGGTAAAAATGTATTTATGTTATTAGACATATGATATGATTATGTATGGTTATGATTTCCTAGATATGTGTTGACCTAGTCATTGATGGTCACGAGTCTTAGTATTTAATGAAAATCCTTGTCTGAGATTATAGGATGATGATATATTGGAAATATAGGATGTTATAACTAAACCCTAGTGAAGTTAAATTGTCCAGTATGTATGATATAACAATCTGAAATCTATTAAGTGATTGTGAAAAATGAAAATCTAGGGTTTTGTAGTTAAATCCTAGTAGTGACATTATCTAGTGTGAAATGTAACAATCTGTTGTGGAATTCTAGGGTTTTGGAATTAAACCTTAGTCAAAGTAAAATCTCTGGAATTTGATAATTTTAGATTTGTATAAGATTGTTGAATTTGTGAAAGTGGAATTCTAAGGTTTTGGAGTTGAACCTTAGTTGAATTATAAATCTATGATATATGATGACTATAAGATAATCTTAGATTTATGAAATATTGTTGAAATTTGAATTTTTGGATGTGATTGGTGATTGATCAGAAATATAGGGTTTGCAACTAACGCTAGTAGTAGTTGGTCATGTTAGTCATTGATTGATGGTTGATTAAAAATCTAGGGGTTAGAACTAAGCCTAGTGGAAGCTAATCATGATAATGACTAAGCTATGATTGACTTTGATTGATCCTTTTGTATGAAATCCAGGATTTGTATGATTCCATAGTGTGAAGTCTAACATATGTATTTTGAAATATTTTTAGATACTTTGTAGATCTATATTTTTGAAATTGTTTCTAGGGTTTATTATATGTTGAAGGAAGGTATGTCACACCTTTGGAAGTAACATTAAAACTCTAGATGGGATGAAAGTTGAAGTAGTCTAGGGTGTATGATAAAGTCCCTAACAAGATGTTGAAGAGTATACGTCTCTTGTTTGTAATTAAGTCTAGGTATCTGATATGAATAAAGTTGAAATGCTTATGTGATTAAGATATGGCTAACATCATGCTTCTATAGTTTTGGTTGTAATTTCTACTTAAGCTGTGAATATACACAATCTTCAACTTGGGGAAGATGCTTGATGTGAAAAACAAGCTGTGCATATACACAATCTTCAACTTAGTGAAGATGTGATGAGCATGATGGGGATAATGATAACTTTAATGTAATGATTGGAAGACTCGAAAGATTCTTCGATATTGAAAAGAAGAAGTTGATCTCCTGGAGGAATCATGAATAGAAGAGATCTCCCTAAGACTAAGAGGGAGTCTAGATAAAAGAGGTGCTTCTAGGTTGAGAGGGAGTGATAGATATGGTTCTCTGCTTCATGTGTCATGCACTATACCAGGACTAACAAACGAAAGTTTGAGTGAAGAACATGATCAAGAAAGAAAATTGGAGAATGCGTTTTGAAGTGCTACTGAAAGAAGGAAAGCAAGATCCAATTGAAGAATATGTTGCTAAATATGAAGTAGGAAGAAAATGTATGATTAAGGATCTTTAGTTAAATATTTGGTTGATAGTCCTACTATGGAAAATTGAGAAGCAACATATTTTTCCTGGAAGACCCTAGAGGATTGTATTTGATTATGTACATGGGAAAGTATATTATGGATTGGGGTTGTGTTTGTACAGGTGAATATATCGAAGGAAATCATGCTGTTTACCAATCAATTTGATTGGAAGAGAATGGTTATTCTTGATCTCCTAGATCAAGGGGTGTTGAGACTTTGCAAGTGAAGCATTTCCTAGGTATACATCTGTGTTGGGTGTGGAGCTCGATTATCTTCTTTATTTAGAGGTATCGCCGCATTGGAAGATGATTATTTGGAGCCAACCCCTGGCGGGGGATCGGGGGAAGTGCCCCTGAAGCTAAAAATAGATGTAAATTTCCTTGTAAAATGTTCTAATTTCATAGTTAATTTGGGCCGTTCATTAGGCAGAGATCTGACGGTACAATTTATGTTTAATTTAGGGTTTTTTTCCCTAGAAGGCAACCCCTCGTTGTATATGAGGGAATCATATTGCGTCTATGTAGATTTGTATTCTAGGCGAGGAAGAGAGAGGAGATTGAGAGCGAAGAGGGAATTGCAACGGATCTGTTGTAGGTTGTATCTCTTCATTTTGCTGGATAATATAAAAGGAAGGACTGGATGTTTCTCCATGGACGTAGCCCAAATTGGGTGAACCACATATATCTGTGTCTCTCTTGTTTTATGCATGTTTTGTGTTTATATTTTTGCAATATTTTATGTGTTCCATTGCTCTGTAATATATAATTTACTAACAATAGGGATCATAGCCAAAGGTCTATTTGGATGAAAAACTCGTAGGAGAGAAGGGTTCTTGGTTCGAGTGGGAGCAATGGTAGAATATGGTAGGTTTAGGGTCGAAAAATTTAACGGCCAAAAGTACCAGCTGTGGAAGATGCAGATGGAAGATTATCTGTATCAGAAAGATCTGTACCTACCATTGAGTAGAAGAACAAAGAAGTCGATGAGTATGACAAACACAAAATGGGATATTTTCGACAGAAAGTCACTTGGAACAATACGGCTATGCCTAGTGGCGTCGGTAACCTTTAATATTTCAAAGGAAATGACAACAGAGGGTTTAATGTCTGCATTGGCCAAACCATATGAAAAACCCTCAGCCTCAAATAAGGCATTTTTTATGAAGCATTTATTTAATATGAAGATGTCAGAAGGTGGATATGTTTCTGATCATTTAATTGAATTTAATATAGTTACCAGTCAGTTAGGTTCTGTAGGGGTAAATTTTTATGATGGAGTTAGGGATCTATTATTTCTATGCTCATTGCCAAAAATTTGGAATGGTTTAGTTATGGCCATTAGTAACTCTGTCTCTGGATCTAGTACTTTAAAGTTTGATGATGTTATCGGTGCAATCCTTAGCGAGGAAATGCAACGGAAAAGCTCCAGCGAGACATCAGGTAATGCTTTGACTGTAGAGATTAGGGGAAGAAAAATGGAAAGAGGAAAGAGCCCATGATATCGCAGTAAGTCAAGGAAAGGCAGATCTAAGTCCAAATCGGGGATAGTGTGCTGGAAATGCGGGAATAAAGGACACCTAAGTAAAGACTGCAAGTCTCGGAAGGGAAAAGAAGGAGACACACATCAAGAAAACAATCATGAAGCGAATGTGATAGGTGATGTGTTGCAAGATGCTTTGATTCTTTCATTAGAAAATATTATTGATGCCTGATTGGTAGATTCAAGGGCCTCATTCCATGTCACACCTGATAGAAAACATTTTCATGATTATGTTCAAGGCGATTTTGGACAAGTTCGATTGGGTGATGATAATCCCTGTAAAAGCATTGGAATGGGTACAATTTTCATAAAACAACAGAATGGAAATCAATGGCTATTGAAGGAGGTATGGCATGTTCAAGATTTGAAGAAAAATATGATTTCAACAGGGTAGTTGGGAGGTGAAGGCTATGTAACTACTTTTACAGATAAAACTTGGAAGGTCACTAAAGGAGCCCTGGTAATAGAAAAAAGAGAAAAGGTATTTATGCAATGGTATTTCTAATTCTGTTAATGGTTTAGCCTCTACATGAGAAGATACAACATTGTGGCATCATAGGCTCGGGCACATGAGTGAGAAGGGGATGAAAATTCTTCACTCAAGAAATTTGTTGCCGGGTTTGAAGCACGTTGATTTAAAATTTTGTGAGAATTGTGTTTATGGAAAACAGAAGAGAGTCAGATTCCTCAGAGTTGGGAAATAAAAGAAGAGAGAAAAATTAGAGTTGTGCATACAGATGTATGGGGACCTTCTCAGGTATCATCTCTCGGTGGCTCTCGTTATCATGTTACTTTTATTGATGATGCAACTAGAAAAACATGGATTTATTTATTCAAAATAAATCTGATGTATTTGATACTTTCAAGAAATGGAAAGCTTTGGTTGAAAATGAGACAGGAAAAAGGTTGAAGTGTCTCAGATTAGACAATGGAGGTGAATATTACAACAAAGAGTTTGATAGGTACTGTTCAGAGAATGGAACTCGTAGAGAGAAGACAGTTCCATGAACACCACAAGAAAATGGTGTGTCAGAAAGGATGAACAGGACAATCATGGAGTGTGTAAGGTGCATGAAATTGCAGGATTGCCTTTACAATTTTGGGCAGATTTTGTAGATACTGCTGTTTATCTAATAAACAGAGGGCCTTCAAGTTCCTTGGATGGTGGTATTCCAGAGGAGGCATGGATAGGTAAAAAGGTAAACTACTCATTTTTAAAGACTTTTGATTGTGAAGGCCTTGTCCACATTAATAAAGAAAATATAACAAAGCTTGAGGCAAAACCAAATAAATGTATCTTTATTGGATATGGTGTTAATGATTTTGGTTATCGCTTTTATGATTATGAAAAACACAAAATCATTAGGAGAAGAGATGTCATATTCAATGAAAAGGTTTTGTATAAGGATCAGATGTAGGAAAAGAAACAATAAAAATAAAACAGAGAATACATAGTGCTTGATGAGATCATAGGAAAAGTGAAGGTGCCTGAAAATCATAATGATCAACAACTAGAACAACAACAAAAACCACAACAACAACAAGCACCTCAAACCCTTGAAAGTGGTGTTAGAAGATCTACCATGATAAGTAGACCCCCTCAACGGTACTCTCCTTCATTATATTATGTATTGTTGATTGATTATGGTGAACCAAAATGTTATAAAGAAGTAGTGCAGGTAGAAACCAGGAAGAAGTGGGAGCAAGCCATGAAAGAAGATATGGAATCCTTAGCACATAACCAAACTTAGGACTTAGTCAGGTTGGATACAGGTAAAATAACATTGCAGAATAAATGGGTTTACAGGTTGAAGGAAGAAGATGGAGGTAGAAAAAGGTATAAATCTAGACTTGTGGTGAAGGGGTTTGCACAAAAAAGGGTTATAGACTTTGATGAGATATTTTCTCCTGTTGTTAAAATGTTTTCAATCAAAACTATTTTAAGTCTATTAGAAGCTGAAGATTTGCATCTTGAGCAATTAGATGTAAAGACAACCTTTCTCCATGGGGATTTGGAGGAAGAGATATATATGCAGCAACCACAAGGATATGAGGTAAAAGGGAAGGAGAAACTAGTGTGCAGGTTGAAGAAGAGTTTGTATGGCTTAAAACAGGCTCCAAGGCAGTGGTATCTAAAATTTGACAAGTTTATGTCTGAAAAAGGTTATACTAGATGTCAATATGATCATTGTGTTTATCTCAAAAGACAAAATTATGGCAGCTATATTATATTGTTATTGTATGTAGATGACATGCTTGTTGTAGGTTCTAACACGCAGGAAATAAATGTGCTCAAAAGAAAATTGGCGAACTCATTAGCAATGAAGGATTTGGGTGCTGCAAAACAAATCCTTAGTATGAGAATAACTAGAGACAGGAAGAATCGAAAATTAACATTGTCTCAGAGTGAGTACATAGAAAAGGTGTTGAAAAGATTTAATATGTAGAATGCAAAACCAATTAGTATACCTTTGGCTAGCCATTTCAAGATAAGTAAGGAAATGTGTCCCAAGACACAGGAATAAATGGATTATATGTTTAAAGTTCCATATGCATCAGCAGTTGGAAGCTTAATGTATGCAATGGTTTGCATAACGCCTGATATTACACATGCAGCGGGAGTTGTAAGTAGGTACATGAACAATCCAGGAAAAGAACATTTGATGGCAGTGAAATGTATTCTCAGGTATTTGAGAGGTACCACAAATCAAGTATTATGCTTTGGTGGTTCAAACATTTCTCTATAGGGATATGTTGATGCAGATATGGCAGGTGATAGAGATAACAAGAGGAGCACCAAAAGGTATTTGTTTACTGTAGGTGAAACAACTGTCAGTTGGGTCTCAAAATTGCAAAGTGTTGTTGCAATCTCAACAATGGAAGCAGAGTATATTGCTGCTACAGAGGCTAGTAAAGAAATGATTTGGTTACAAAGGTTTCTAGATGAATTGGGTAAGAAGTAGGAGTTGGGAAGGTTATACAGTGACAGCCAGAGTGCCATACATCTTGGAAAGAACTCTGCATTTCATTCCAAGACTAAACATATACAAATCAAGTACCATTTTATATAGTCAGAGTTGGAAGATGGATAGTTGAATCTGGAAAAGATACACACTAGCCAGAATCCTGTAGATATGTTAACAAAAGTTGTAACTAGGGAGAAAAGAAACTAAGATTTTGCTCAGTTTCATTTGGTATTCAAGTATGATGAAGAAGATGAGAAAAAACCAGTTCCAAAGTGGAGTCATTGTCCAGCAAATGAAGCAACGGTGGAGTTGCTATAATCAGTCTCCAAGTGGGAGATGGTTGGGTGTGGAGCCTAATTATCTTCTTTATTCAGAGGTATTTCCGCATTGGACCCCAGTTCGTAATGTGGTGGCAACACCGCCCATAAAATGTGCACTGCCAGGGGGGTCTAGGGGGAGTGATGATGATTATTTGGAGCCCCCCCCGGTGGGGGTCGGGGGATCGGGGGCAACGCCCCCGAAGCAAAAAATAGATGTAAAATTGCCTTCTAAAATGTTGTAATTTTGTAGTCAATCTAGGCCGTTCATTAGGCGGAGATATGATGGTAGAAGTTATGTTTAATTTAGGGTTTTTCCCCTTAGAATGAAACCCCTTGCTGTATATGAGGGAATTGTATTACGTCTATGTAGATCTATATTCTGAGCGAGGAAGAGAGAGGAGATTAAGAGCGAAGAGGGAATTACAGTGGATCTGATGTAGGTTTATCTCTTCATTTTGCTGAATAATATAAAAGGAAGGACTAGATGTTTCTCCATGGAGGTAGCCCAAATTGGGTGAACCATGTATATCTGTGTTTCTCTTGTTTTATGCATGTTCTGTGTTTATATTTCTACAATATTTTATGTGTTCCATTGCTCTGTAATATATAATTTACTAACAATATGGCTGGCACTTAGTGCTGATGTCTGGGTCCCGAAGTTGGAAAGATGGTGTTGATCAAAGAGCTTTGTTTTGGATACACACTTGGATTTTTGGGTTGATGGTTAGCAAGTAAGCTTGATGGTACCTAGAGGGGTCTAAATCTTGACTCCATCTTAGTCCCAACTAGATATATTGCCTTGGTCAGGAATCTAGTCCATGGCATTGCGGTGCCTAAATTGTTGAGTGATTGGTTGGATAGATTGCCCTAGTCAGGAATCTAGTCCATGGCACTACGGTGCTTAAAGGTTCTTCATGGTTCATATAGTTTGAGATCTTCCGTTGTATATGTACATTGTGTTGGAAATACTAGGGGGGGGGGTGAATCAATATTTCTTTTTCAATTGTTATTTTACCAGTTAAAACATTTATATTCAGAACACAAGATGAACAACAAGAATAAATGATTTTATTAATATCATATATATATATATATATATATATATATATATATATATATATATATATATATATATATATATAATTCCAATCTGTTGCCAAGCACCAACTTGGACTTTTGTGAGGCTCCAACCTCCAGAGCACCAACTCTGTTTTGTCAAGGCACCAACCTTGGACTTAGGAGCACCAACTCCCAGGACACCAATCCTTCCAGTTCTGAGGCACCAACCTCAAGGACACCAATCCTTCCAGTTTCTGAGGCACCAACCCCAAGGACACCAATCCTTCCAACTTCTGAGGCACCAACCCCAAGGGATCCGACCCAATCTTGTCAAGGCATGTTTGATAGTAATGTTCTGCTCTCAGAACTCTTCTTTACTGAGTTCTGTCTATTTACAGCTTCACTGTAGTCTCCATGCTATAGCATCAATGGCAACCAATCTTCTTATGAAGGAGTCTTTACAACTCTTCATATTGTCCACACAGAGTCTGCAAGAGTTATCTCATGATGATATAAAATAGCCATCATGATCTCCAATACTGTCCCCACACAACTTTAGTGAGTCTACAATTAGCTGCACTAAGCTCTGCATAAGAACCAATTCTTTGTTTCAAGCCTCTGTTCTACCAGTCACAGTAAATGCTTCAGGTGTGACTGCTTCTCATTGTTCTCTGCTATTGCAATCTCTTACTTCCCAGAAATACATTCACATATGTTTTAATACTAGTGCTGGCTACTGCTCCCTTCAAACGATGTCAGATAAAACTTTATTTATCTCATCACAGAATTGTACTTCAGAATGAATTATGTACCTGATTAATTTATTACAGGTATGAGTCTTTTATAGGGTAACATGATCAATAGAGTTGCTTGTCCTTCGACTACCTCCTATCCTGCTGGACCTTCAGCCCTTTTTTGTTTTGCTGGACCTACGGCTGCCTCTGTTTCTTCTAGTTTTTCAACAACATAAAAACGTTCCTTGTGCTCTATTTTATATGCCTGATACCTTTGACCTTTGGCTTTCTCCTTGCTCGCTTGAGCTTCCGCTTCCTCAACGTTCGCTTGACCTTTTGGCTTGCTTGATTCTTCGACTTCCCGATCTATGGCTTCCTCTATCTATTCGGGTTTACCAATGCTCATAGGACACGTTTAGGAGGAAGAGAGGCCGAAATACAAATAAATATTGCTTATTAAAAATATCAGAGAGGTCCTTTTCCTTTAATAATATTCATACATTAGATTTTATTGTTTACAGAGGATTTCATTGGAGAAATAGTACCAACAGGGAGGCCCCACATGCCACGTCATAATTGCAATCGTAATCGCAATCATTCAGGCCCACTAAAATATCAGAAACGTTAATTTATGCTTTTGGCCTTAAAAACCCCGGGCAACACATTTATCGGAATACATAGGAATACACGGAAAAACCCCTCCGAACACATAAGGCCGGACTTCAAATGCATTATGTCCGCATCTATAACTTTATCAGGTCCGCTCCTCCACAACTTTATCGCAATCGGCAGATTTGCACGTAACATAGCCAATTCCCCTTCTACCGATGGGATGGATGCGACATTCAATGAACTATTTTTAATGAATCCATCGGGTCCATATATATATATATCGCAATCGACACTTTATAGAGTGGCAAGGCTTTACAATATATGTGATATGCGACAGATGCAATAATCTGTTAAATCATATTGCAATGGTGTAGTCGGGTCCGTGTTATTATCACAATTGCAGTTTTAACATGACAAGGGATTTAAACTTTGCGATACATAACTCCCGATATGACAGACGCAACATTATTATAGACTGTTTTTAATGCCTCCTTTGGGTCCACAACTGTATATCACAGTCGGGGGTTTCGGGGGTGACAACACTTCATAACTTGCGATTACCGCGAATGCGATATAACAATAGGGAATTTTATAATGGTGTAGCGGGTCCGTGTATATATATATATATATATATCTATATCTATATCTATATATATATATATCTATATATATATATATATATATATATATATATATATATATATATATATATAGATACACTCCTCTGCATTTTATAATGGTGTAGCGGGTCTGTGTATGTATATATATATATATATATATATATATATATATACACACACACACACACACACTCCTCTGCATCTATCTTGATATCAAATGGTTGTTGCAGGTTTTTTAATGTGAGCATTGGTGTAGAGCAAAGGTGATGCTTCAAATTGGCAAAAGCCTTCTGTTGGGATTCAGACAAAACCAACTTTTCTTTCACTCCTCCCTTGGTGACTTGACTCAAAGGCCAAGTGATATGAGAGAACCCTAACACGAACCTGCGGTAGAAGTTTCAAGAACCAGAAAGATGTAGAGGTCTGTTAGAGTGGTTGGGGCTAGCCAAAACCGAATAGCTTGTATATTGTTTGGGTCGACATGCACACCCCACTCATCAATGATGTACCCCAAATATTGAACCTGAGTCATACCAAAAGTGAATTTCTCCAAATTGGCACACAACTTATGTTGCCACAGGGTTTAGAAGACCTATCAAATATGGTTGAGGAGTTCTTCTCGACTCTAGTTTAAGATCAATATGTAATCCAAATACACCACCACGAATGAGTTGGTGAAGGGTCACAAGATGTCATCCATCAACCTCATGAAGGTTGCAGGGGAATTTGTCAACCTGAAGAGCATGATAAGTGATTCGAAGTCAATCTTCCACACATTAGAGGATTTGATCGGTAGCTAGTGATAATCAGACTTCAAGTCAATATTTTTAAAATATTTGGCCCCCTTGAGCTGGTCCAGAAGGTCATCGATCCATAGGATTTGATACCTATTCCAGACAATTATCTTGTTCAGTGCCCGATAGTCAATACAGAGTCTTCAGGTCCCGTCCTTCTTCTGTACCAACATGATCGGGCTCTCACAGGGTGATGAACTTGGCTTGATGTGCCATTTCTGCAATAGCTCCTGAATCTACCTCTTGATTTCATCGTTCTCCAGAACAGAGCATTGATTGATCGATCCATTGGGTAGCGGTGTGCCTAGGGTCAGATTTATGGAGTGCTTGACCTAAAAGTGTAGAGGTACCTTTGTGGGTGAGGTGAAGATGTCCCTATACTCCTCTACAACCTTATCCATCTGCTACTTCCATGCTGAGGAGCCCTATCTAGAGGCCGTTTCCACAATATTCTTCTTGCCTTGAGGGCATATCATAAGGAAAACATATTTCCCAATCTAGGAGATGATCTTACTGCATTGCTTCAAAGTGATCAAAGAAACGATGGTAGGCGGTGCTACCTCCTGTATCCTATATAAATTATTTCCAAAAGTAATAATAATAGTGGGAGGCCTAGACTCATACACAACATGTTGTTGCCACACGTATGGTTGGCCTAATAAAAATCACAAATTTAAAGAGGAGAAACATCACAAAATACCTCATCTATGAAGGGCTTGATGCTATAGGAAATGTGACACTATTGGTTGATGCAGAGATCTTGCCCTTGTTGAAGCCACCCAATGGTGTATGACTGTGGGTGTGGTGTGGTAGGTGGGCCAAACCGCTTCACAACCTCTTCTGAAATTAGGTTCTTTTGGATCCCACTGTCAACAATGAACTATAATGGAGAACCCTTCACCCACATCTATGAGTGGAAGAGACGTCACCCCTCCTTTGGATCTTCAAGACCATCCTTCTAGATCTTGGTGTTGGCGATAGTGGTACTAGGCTCCAAATCAATAATTTTCTTCCCTTTGTCATTCCCCTTGTCGGTTTTCGACACAGAGTCAGAACATGCATATGATTTGAAAGCCTTCAGCTCAACCACCGGTGACTGCTTGGTTCGACACTCACTCATGTTGTGAGTGGGGCTCTATGGAACTCACATCATTTCCCTGTGTCCTTCTTTGTCTTCGTGGTGTTGTTCTTTGCTTGCGGCTTCAACGGGTTATCCTTGGTCGCCCTGCCTTGGCTTTGTCCTTTGTTCTGCGATTTTGGGGGTGCCATTCCCTTATTTCAGATTCACATATCCAAAGTCTCGCTTCTTCTGTTTAAATTTCTGCTTGATCTTGACAACGTATCGATAGGCAACGCCAAGAAAGGAGATGGCTAGGAAATTCATCTTGTGTTGGATGTACTTGTGTAGACATCCGCAATACTTGACTGCCAAATTCCGCTTAGAATTATTGATACCTATATTTGTGCGAAGGGTATAGAAAAAATTGTGAACTCTTACACATCTTGGTCCCTTCCCTGCCGTAGCGTGGTCCATTTTATGTATTTATCTTGATACCTCCTGGTAGGGTAATATTGTTCCTTGATGGCATCTTAGAAATAATTCCAAGTGGGTGCGACTGAAAACAATGAGGATTCCCTCTCATCCTTTTGTTCACAATAGGTTTCCCACTAGTCCTTGACATGTGGGGCGGCTTTGAGGAGTGAAAAAGTAATCTTTTCTCGATTAGAAAAGTCATGGACTGAAAAATATCCTTCCAACAGATTTAATCATCTATCTATGATGTCTCCATCTATTTTACCTTTGAATACGGGAATGTCAAAGTTAACTTATACCTTAAAAGGAGTGGTTCCTCCATAGTGGTTGTTGGATGAAGATGCGTCGCCTATGGGTTGCTACCGAAGGATTTGGGCAAAGTTATCCATCATCGCGTTCCTTTGTCGCTCGAGGGATTCCTCAAGAAATATTTTGAAAGGATCTCCTGCCCCCTCGTATTTATTTGTTCTACCATGGGAGGCCGTCGAGGTTTGTGAGGCTGGTCTTGCAAAGGTTCAACCAATTCGAGCCCTAACTCCTTATACCCTCACCTCATTGGGGACATGCAAAGAAAAACAGAGAAAGAGAAGAATATGATGATACCACTGATCCAGACTTAAGAAAGAACATAAAAAAGTACAAATATACACAAGCACAAAGATGAAATAGAAATAAAAGTTCATTTCGTTAATATCAAAAAACTGAAATATGCTTACATACAAAAATGGAAAAAACTTGGCTCAGGCGATGGTAGCTTATATTTAAGAAGAGATGTGGTAGCTACATGCCTCTGAACTGTGTTACAATGAGGCTCAAAGGCCTATTTATTATTGAGAAACAATGAAAAACCCTAAACATACAAAAACCTAACCCTAGAAGATGAAGCGCCAAAATCATGGGCCTCGTTTCAGTAAATTGGCACATCAACTTCTCGGGGTCGTGAATTTGGCATACGATCTCCGTTTGGCTATCATAACACCTCATTTCAAAGATCTCGAAAAGGGAAGGCCGAAAAAAATAAATGTAAAGGCTTAGGACTTTTTTGGTCTCTTCGGTTTCTCTAAAAACGTCTTTTAGTCCCTTAAAACGGCTCCGGAAGTTTAGGACCCAAAAAAATTTCAAAAATAGTAAATTGTGCTACAATTAAGGAAACTGAAAAGAAACAATGGTGGGGGTCCAAGTGGAATAGGTGGGTAGCCACCAATATCCACCTGGATCAGTCCTCCCCCCTTAGGAAGTAATGATCCCCATTGTGTTGAGTGCCTCCATGAGATGGGGAAACTTTTGCCAAACTTGGTCCCTGGTGAGCCACTTGACTTGGTGCAGGAGTTGGCCAAATTTGACAACCCGATATAGTTGGATCTTATGATAGCGAGTGTTCTTGATCTGTGTGTCCATGATCTGATCAGTTGTGGCTTGTTCCATGCAATATGGGCTAAACTTTATTGGTGTGAGCTGTTTTGCAATCTCTGATCTTTCCAGTAATAGTGGAAAGTATGGTCGAAGGCGTTCCACATTGAACACTAGGTACAGGCCAAGGAATAGTGGAATGCTGAGCTGGAAAGCATTGTCCTATATAGCTTTAATTATGGTGTAAGGCCCATATTGGAGTGGGTGAAGCTTGATGTGGAGCCCAACAATGTGCTCCTTCTGCAAATGTAACCAAACTTTGTCACATACCTAGAACTTGTGTGACACCTGATACTGATCATGACACTGCTTGTACTTAGCATTAACTCTGTCCAATATGTCATGGATTTGATGGTAGATGTGCTGAATGCACCAAATGAAGCTGTTAGCCTTGTTAGCTATGGATTGGACATGAGCTGAATCTGTGTAGCTAAAAATGGTATGGCCACATCAATGGCACATAGTGGCTGGAATCCCAACCCCATCTAAAAGGGGCTATGGTCAGTTCAGCTATGGAGAGCTATGTTGTAGCTGTGCTAGACATAGGGGAGGCTTTTTCCCATGTGTGTGGATGCTTCGAGTTATACATATGTAGAATGTGTACGATCATCATGTTGACGACCTCTGTTTGGCCATTTGTTTGATGGTGGAAAGCCATGGACTTAGTGAGCTTGGTATCCAACATCGACTAGAGCCTTGACCAAAATGTACGTAGTAACTTTCTGTCCCAATCTAAGATAATGGACTATGGGATCCCAAAATGTACCCACACTCGTTCAAAGAAGATATTAGTAGTGGCTTCTGCTGTGATACTCTTCTTGTAGGCTGCCAAAATGGCCATCTTAGAGAATCTATCGACAACCACAAAAACATAGTCGTTGCCATGCTTAGTAGAAGGAAGGCCCGATATGTAATCCATGGAGATGGATTCCCAAGGTCGACTAGGAGTAGGCAGAGTAGTATATAGGCCTTGCCTCTTGATGGTCAGTTTGGCAATGGCACAAGTAGTGTAGGATCTGATGTACTTCCCAACATCCTTTGTGAATGTTTGGCCAATAAAAATACTTCTACAACACTCCCATTGTTTTCTCTAACCCAAAATGTCCAACGACTCGACTGTAGTGCACCTCCCAAATCGTCTTGGCACGCTTGCTTGAAGGAACACAGAGGTGTCCCAGGTGGCATAACAGTGCATCCTGGAGTTGAAATTTTGAAACTTGCTTGCCTTACAGGGGCATTTGGTATGTGTTTCCAAATTCTAGATTGCTCTTGTAAATATGCGACCACCCCACAGTATTGTGCCAGAAGAGTCGAGCATAATGGTCGATGCCATGACCAGTGGTCGGCTGAGGTAGTTTGCAACATTTTTGGTGCTTCCCATCTTGTACTTAGTGTTCAAATGGAATTGTTGCACGTATGTGAACCATTTCTGATGGTGATATTTCTGCAACATCCCTTGTGTTTGTATGAACTGTAGGGGTTGGTGGTCTGTCTAGATGACCATTTCCTTTCCTAGAATGTAATGGTTCCATTGTCAGAATAACTGCACAATGGAATACATCTCTTTGTCATAGGTAGGATACTTTCAGAATCCGTCTGAAAGTGTCTCACTGCGATATGTCATTGGATGCCCCTACTAAGTAAGAATTGCACCAATAGCATAGTTAGAGGCATCTGTCTCGATCTCAAATGTTGTTGTAGGTCTGGAAGTGTGAGCATCGGTGCAGAGAAGAGGAAATGCTTCAACTCAACAAATGCCATCTTTTGGGATTCAGATGAAAAGAACTTTTCTCTCGCTCCTCCCTTGGTGACTTGAATCAAAGGCCAAGTGATATGAGAGAAGCCCAATGTGAACCTATGACAGAAGTTAGCAAGACCCAGAAGGCTGCAGAGATCTGTTAGAGTGGTTGTGGCTGGCCAATCCCGAATGACTTGTATCTTGGTTGGGTTTACATGCACACCCTGCTCATCAATTGTGTAGCCAAAATATTGAAAATAGGTCATACCAAAAGTGTATTTCTCCAAATTGGCACACAACTTGTGTTGCGGCAGGGTTTGGAGGACCTGTCGAATATGGTGGAGGTGTTCTTCCCAAATCTATCTAAATATCAAAATGTCATCCAAATACAACACCATGAGTTGGTGAAGGGTCTCAAGATGTTTTCCATCAACCTCATGAAGGTTGCGGGGGAATTTGTCAACCTGAAGGGCATGACAAGCCATTCGAAAAGGCCCTCCTTGGATTTGAAGGTAATTTTCCACACATTGGAGGGTTCGATCAGTACCTAGTGATAACTAGACTTCAAGTCAATCTTTTTGAAATATTTCCCCCCTTGAGCTATTCTAAGAGGTCATCAATCTGTGGGATTAGATACCTATTGCAGAGAATTATCTTGTTCAATGCTCGATAGTCAATACAGAGTCTCCAGGTCCCATCCTTCTTGGGCTCCCACAGGGTGATGAACTTGGTCTGATGTGCCCATTCTACAATAGTTCTTGAATTTGCCTCTTGATTTCATCATTCGCTAGAACAAAGTGTTGATAGATTGGTCCATTGGGTAACAATGTGCTAGGGGTTAGACCGATGGGGTGCTTGACCTGACAGTGTAGAGGCACCCCTGTGGGTGAGTTGAAGATGTCCTTGTACTTGTCCGTAACATTATCCATATGAATTACTGTGCGGAGGAGCCCTGTCTAGAGGTCGTGGCCACAATATTATTCTTTCCTTGAGGGTGAATCATATGGAAAACAAATTTTCCGGTCTGGGAAATGATCTTACTACTTTGCTTTGCAGTGATCAAAGAAATGACGGTTGGTGGTGCTACCTCCAGTATCGTGTACAACTTATTTCCAAAAGTAATAATAATAGTGGGAGGCCGAAGCCTACCCCTACTAGAGAAACCCAACAAGCCAAATCAAAGAAGGACAAATAGAAGAAGTCAGTGTTGTCTGCGCTTCCCCAAGAAATGATACCGAGACCCAGCAAAACAGAAGAAAGATAAGCAACCAGAGAAGGTAGTGTACCTAAAGGCGGAATAAGCCCAGAGAATAGAAGACATTGACACTGAAGGAGTAGAGCCCATAACAAGGCTCCTTGAGTATATCCCTCCGCGAAAGGGAAAGGCGAAGGACATAAAGGACCCAGACTCTGAGAAATTCACCATATCTACACCCCTGCTACTTGAGCAGGTCCCGTTTGAAGGTCCTAGGATCGTGCAGATACCACTGTTGAAAATGGAGGATTGGGACCTCATAGACCACGCTAGGTTTTGACACTTGGCGACGGATAAATACATGAGGAGAGTCTATTATGAAGAATCAGGAGTTATAGCATTAGAGACGGAGGAATGGTTTCGCAGTGTGGAGCAACCAGGGTTACTTAATTTGCGGTGGGTACCCCATTATCACCACACCCCTACTAACACAATTTGTGTACGCTAACTTCTCACATTGGGGCATGATGGTTGTCTGTGGCTAGGAGGGCCTATCCCCATTACAGACATTCTTATTCACATAATCACGCACCTATCTTATAAGGGTGCGAACCCGAATAAGGAGTTTGGCAGAAAGACTGGGGAGAAAGACCTCACAGAAAGAATGAAGAGAGATTACAACCTCGTGAAGAATTTGCGAGGGTATTCAATTATGTCCATAAGAAACTCGACAGTTCAATCGGTTACCCAAATTTTAGCAGGGAAGGTGATGAGGAAATGTCGTGCGGATGAAGTTATAGTGCCTGTAGTTTCCCTAGTTTCACAGTGCGTGGAAGGTATAGAGTTCAATTGGGCAAGATACCTATGCTAGGATTTCCTGGTGAATTGAACGAATCCCAAGACGAGACCAAGTCGTTTCATTACACTTGGTTATTGTTGTCCATTGTGTTAGTTGCATGGGAATTGCCAGAGGATAGCCAATTTCCATAGCTTGAGGAAGGATTGCCGGAGGTAGCACAATTCATTTCCTTATGGGCTACAAAGGATCCTGCGCAGATTACAGAAGGCGATCTTGATGAGATCGACGACAAAATCAGGGATACAAAAACCTAAGTGTTGTAGTAGTTTGAGCAACACTACATGCAGACGCTAGGGAGCATCCAAAAGGATCTACGTGAGTTGCAGATCCAAGCAAATAGAATACAGGTGGGCACTAGACAAGCAAGCTTGGAGCAAGTGAGGCTGGCACCTAGGACACGCCAAGCAGCGGATCTGGTGGGACTCTAGATCTCAGGACTATAGTGTTACCAGACGGGTCTATAAGGCACAAAATTTGCAAAAGATCACATTATCTTGAGTAAAATCAAGAACATGGGATTGAACATAGTGACACTCTCCAACGAGACTGTTCACGCGTTGTAGACAAGTGTGGCAGATGAATTGAGAACCAGGGAGCAGCGCGCCTTCAACCTTATCAATGAGTACAAAGTGAACAATGAGCAGATGTTCGTTGAAAAGATGTAGGCGTTGAAGGGAAAGGAGGCACTTCAGACTCGTAGTTCTAGTCTAGAGTCAACAGTAGCAGAGGCATGCAAGACAATGCCCGAACTTCACATCCTGGAGGATGCACAGCTAGAAGCAAATATTAGAAACTAGACGTTGGTGTGAGTGAAGCTAAACCAGAGGTTGGCCAAGTCTAGTTTGATCTCAATATGAAGATTACAAAACTGCAGTTAAAGTTGCAGCCTACGACTCCACCTGAGGTCCAGGAGCAGCGCAGAGTTGCAATAAAGGAAAGCATGACTACATTGGATGCCACAGTCACTGAATGTGCATCATTGTTTGAGAAAGATATGGAGGTTGTGACCAATCTGCAGGTGGATCTGAACCTGCATACACTGAACACGGAGGTAAGAGAGCTGCAACAGAAATATGATGAAGTCAGGGCAACTGCGCGGTCCATAGCACCATCGCAACGACTTTCCAGATTATAGGAAGGAAAACATTCCTAGCACATGTAGAGGAAGCATAGGAAAAAAGAGGCCTTGTTAAAGGCTAGGTTGAGGAGGCTTATCAAGTCGCGACCACTATTCAGTGTTAGGATATTTCGACACATAAGAAATAGTTAAGTATAACTTGGTCTAGTGTAGATTTAGGTAAAGTGTGTTTCTTTACTATGTACTTTTGTAACTTACAATCTGACGGTCATGATATGTTCTAGACATGAAGTGATCCGATGGTTCATTCTTTCCTTGGTATTACCGACACTTGATCCGTGCTTAACACCCGATTGATCCATGATCTCTATTTAAAGAGCACAAAGGGTCATTTGTAGGGTGACCGTTCATGAGAGAAGCTTATGTAAATTTTATTTCTTTTATTAATAAATTGTCTGAAGTGGTCACGTTGGCTCAGGCCGTGGACTGTTTCCCTCTTGTATTGATCTGTGATTTGTTTGTGAGCGGTGTCCTTTGGTGTTCTGTCTGAGGAACTTAACCTGTAAATTCGTACATGGTATAAGAACTATTTGAGGGCGCATACATTGGTTATCCAAATCCGAAGCCGGTACAATTGCATCCGATTGTCGTGTCTTAGATCTACTGATCCTGACTGCTTTCGAGCTGAGGGGACTGCTCTATTATGTTAGGAGTGTCTTTTCTAGTGAGGAACACCTTTTGTTTCACGCGAAAAGGTTTCTAGTAGCCCTAGCTACATCATTTTTAAGATATGGAGGTATACAGTCTTTATTTGTAGTTTTATTTATTCATCTCTCTGTGTATTTCGGTTTATTTAGCTCTCTGTTTGTTTTATTATCGGATCTATACCTTTCATTTAAGCATATGCTCTTTTGCGACTTTGTATGATCTGGGGAAATTAGAAATAGAAAGGAAGTATTTTTCTCATGTGTATGCTCTTTTCCGCTGCACCTTAGTGTGATCACGGAAAATCAGAAACATTGAGGAAAATATTTACCGTAAGGTTTGGTTTCTTTTTGCATGTTCGTGTTGGGTTGTGTGATTTTTTTTGTTTTGTAGGCAAAAAAGAGCTTTTTCAAGTAAGCACACACCTCAAAGCTTCAATGATTAAAAAAAAATAAAAAAATATTACTAACCTTTTAAACTAACTCACTTGGTCCAAAGTTACTTTATGAGAATAGATGTATTGGGTTCAAATCTTTCTTTTTGTTGAGTTACTTTTTCAAAAGCACATGTAATTTATGTTTTAAAGTTACTTTATGTAATTGTGTTCTCACCCATTATAAAAAGTGAGTCACTTATAATTCTAAAGTATCTTTATTTTTTATTTAAGTTACAATTTAGTGAGTAGCTCATAGAGTACCCTCCTTCCTCTTTTCCAAAAATTACTAAACTTTTAAACTAGCTCACTTGTTCCAAAATTACTTTATGAGAATAGAGGTCTTGGGTTCAAATCTTTCTTTTTGTTGAGTTACTTTTTCAAAAGCACATGTAATTTATGTTTTAAAGTTACTTTATGTAATTGTGTTCTCACCCATTATAAAAAGTGAGTCACTTATAATTCTAAAGTATCTTTATTTTTTATTTAAGTTACAATTTAGTGAGTAGCTCATAGAGTACCATTGTAAAAGTGACTTTCACTTATTTATAAAAGTGGGTCACATAAAATCTTTTTTTAAAGTGAGCTAATTAGATTAAGTTTGGAAAGGTGGGCGGGGGCGGGGTGTTTAAATATAACATTATCATTCATTTCTACACATTCACACACTTCATTGGCATTTTCAACAACTTTCTTCAAAAATCCATAACTTCTTCATCCGGAAGCCATTTTCAAAGCCATTTTTTTTTAATTAGCCTAATTTTTCGAAATCTTTCTGTTGGAACACTTAGTTTCAGCATCTACAGCTTCAATTTCTGTTAAAATGGAAATTCCATGCCATGTTATTATTGAAAGCACCAACTACTTCCAATGGTGGTCTTACATTGTGGATTTACTTAGAAGTAAAGGTCTTAACAGAATAGCCTCAGGATAAGAAACTAAACCTAAAGATAAAGATAAGGCAGCCAAATGGGAAAATAGGCAAGATCAAGCATGTGGTTTGATAGGGATGTCTATTTCTCCATACCTTAGATTCCCTATTATAGAACTTGATACTCCTAATGAATCAATGAAACAACTCACTCAAGTTATTGGAATTAAAAATGAAATTAGAGCCCATCAACTCGAAAATGAGTTTCTTACGTTGGACCCCAATAATTTTTCTTCCATTGAAGATATTTTGTCTAAGTTCAAGACCCTTAGACTTCTCTTGGAAGGTGTTAAGGTTAAGAAATAAGATGGTAGCCTTAACTATTCCATTCTTACTAAGTTGGGACTAGCCTACTCTGTGTTTGTTTCCACTTTCCATTATACTAGAAAAGTTTTTATTACTCAAGGACAAGACTACAACTCCCCCTCTTTTGATGCCTTTTGTGATCCTTTAATAAGAGAACAAGAAAAACTCTTACATCTTGGTCTTCTTAACCTTGGAAAATATTCTAAGAAACCCTTAGTCGCCCAGTATCAACAAAATTCAAAAAATCCTAAGAAGCAGTATCCTAAAAAGAATGGTCCTAAACCAAACAGGTTTCCTAAGCAATTCCAGTCTCAAAATGAAAAATCATTTCAACAAAATGATAAGGCAAATAAAAGAAAAGGGAAGAAGACTGATAGACATTGCAACTTTTGTAATCGAGATGGTCACTTCAAATCCAAATGCTTTAAGAAGATGGAAGCCTTGGAAGCAGCAATGAAGAAGCATAACATCCATTTGGAGCACTCTTCAACTTCAACTTCATCTTCAGGAATAACACTTTCTGAATGTGGTTTTCAAGCATCTCGGTTTGGTTAAGCACTAAATGTATCTTCTTCTTCTCATTCTCATGAGTGGCTCATTGATTATGGAGCTTCTTATCACATGGCCAAAAACAAAGCCATGTTTTCTTCTTTAAATGATTGTAACACCAAAAATATATATGTTGGTGATGATAGATCTCTTAGTCTTGTAGGGACTGGAACTATTCATCTAGACAATGGTAAATTTAATGATGTACTATGTGTTCCAACCTTATCCTGCAACCTTCTATTTGTATATCAGATAACTCATTCAAGTGGAGGTAAAATCGTTGAATTTTCACCTCACGATGTTGTAGTTAAGGACCTAAGAGATCCTAGATAGATTTTAGCTAATGGAATTGCTAATGATTCTACAAGGTTGTATAAGTTTAACAACTTTGGGTCATCCACACTTCCCTCGGTATTTGTTGCTCATAATGATGAAGTGAGCAAACTCTGGCATGAGCAATTTGGTCACTTAAACTATCGCTCCCTTCAAAATCTATGTAAAGAAAATATGGTGACAGGTCTTCCTATGGTATCTTGCAGAGATGGTGTTTGTTCTGGATGTGTACTCGGAAAACATCATCGAGATAGTTTTGAAAAACGTGCCTCTTGGCACACCTCAGCCCCTTTACAACTTTTGCATAGTGATTTATGTGGTCCACTTCTAGTTGTTTCATTCTCTGGCTACAAGTATTTCTTAACTTTCATTGATGATTTCTCCGGATTCACTTGGGTATACTTCTTAAAACTCAAGAGTGAAGTATTTAACATGTTCTTGGCCTTTAAGGCCTTTGTTGAGAAACAATTTGGACATCAAATTCTTAAGCTAAGATCTGATAATGGCGGAGAATATGTTAACAACAAATTCATCAACTTTTGCACTGAGCATGGAATTCAAATGCAACATATTGTTCCATATACTCCACAACAAAATGGTGTAGTTGAAAGGAAGAATCACACCTTAAAGGAAATGGCTAATTGTATGCTTCAATCTAAAGGAATTAATCTTAGTTTTTGGGCAGAAGCAATTAACTGTGCTAATTACATAGTAAATCAAACTCCTACTAAGGTTTTAAAGAATATCACTCCAAAAGAAGCATGGAGCTCAATTAACCTAGATGTAAGTCACTTTTTTGTTTTTGGAAGTGAAGCATGGGCCCATATTCCTGATGAGAAACATAAAGCCTTAGAACCTAAGAGTGAAAAATATATTTTTGTTGGATATTCTGAAGATGTCAAAGGATATAGACTTATTCCACTTAAGTCCAAAAATGTTATCATTCAAAGAGATGTAAAGTTTGATGAAAATATATCGGCCTACGAGCCTAGTTCGATGGATGTGCCACCTCTCTCTATCCCTTCTACTTCTGAAAATATTTCTTTTTCAGATGATGACAGCGAGGATGACAATCCTCCCCCACCTTCTCAGGATCCTCCTTCAGCTCCTCAGCTTCAAAAATGGGTCTGTGCTACTCGGGATGCAGTAGGTGCTCTTGCAATTGATCCTACAGATCAGCAACGTACACGTTCTCAGTTCGATAGAGCCTCTTCTTTACTGGCTCAAGATTTAGCGAATTATGATCCTGACACCTTTGCAGAAGCTTCAGGCCAACCAGATTGGGACACAACGATGAATGAAGAATATTGTTCATTATTGGAAAATGATACATGGGATCTTGTTCCTTTTCCAAAGGGACGAAAACTTGTTAGATGCAAATGGGTTTACAGAACCAAGTATGGACTAGATGGAAAAGTTGATAAACATAAAGCTCGTCTTGTTGCTAAGGGTTTTTAACAAGTTGAAGGCATTGACTATGCTGAAACCTTCTCCCCTGTTGCCAAAATGAACTCTATCTTCCCTGTTCTTTCCCTTGCT
The DNA here is from genome assembly GCA_031772625.1 of Pinus tabuliformis. NCBI lineage: Eukaryota > Viridiplantae > Streptophyta > Pinopsida > Pinales > Pinaceae > Pinus > Pinus tabuliformis. The sequence continues at coordinate 310,795,571 of CM062806.1, read as the reverse complement.
GCCTCTTTCAAATGGGAATTCCATCAGATGGATGCTAAATCTGCCTTCTTGCATGGGGACTTGCATGAAGAAATCTATATGGAACAACCTCCTGGCTTTATACAAACAAAATCCAACCTTGTATGTTAGCTTAAGAAATCCCTTTATGGTCTCAAGCAAGCCCCTCGAGCTTGGTATGCCAAAATGAATAACTTTCTTTTAGATACTGTCTTTTCTAGTTGTCATTCTGAAAATACTGTCTACACCAAGAAAGTGGGTAAGTCTCTTATCATTCTTGTTCTTTATGTTGATGATCTTTTCCTTAATGGTAGTGATCCCAACCTTATAAACCATGTGAATTCCAACCTTAAAAATCAATTTGAAATGATAGACATAGGACACTTGCATTATTTTCTTGGTCTTCAAGTCTTACAATCCAAGGAAGGTATTTCCCTTTCCAAGTCCAAGTATTCCTGTGATCTTCTACGCCACTTTCACATGGAAGACTGTAAGCTAGCCTTATTACTCAGTTTATGCAAAACCCACATGAAAGTAATTGGAAAGCAGCTAAAAGAATACTTCATTACGTTTGAGGTAAAATTCAGTTTGGGATTCATTATATTGCAGAAGTGTCTCCTCTATCGGTTGATTTCACTGATTCTAATTGGGCTGGTGACCCTGATGATCGGAAGTCTACTGCAGGTTATGTCTTCACTTTTGGTTCTGGACCTATTGCATGGGCTTGCAAGAAACAAAGTGCCATTTCTCTTTCTTCAATAAAAGCAGAGTATCATGGCTCCATAGAAGCTAGTAAGGAACCCTTGTGGCTTCGTCAGATCCTGTCAAAGTTTGGCTTTCAGTAGCAGCATCCGACTACACTTTGGTGTGATAATAAAAGTGCCATTAAACTATGCAAAGATCCAGTGCAACATCAGCGCAACAAACACATTGAACTACACATGCACTTCATCAGAAATCTCATTCATGACCATGTTCTTGAAGTGCAATATTGTTCAATAGATGATCAAGTTGCAGACAGGACAAGCGTACTAAACTTTGATTTATGGTTGGAGTTCAGGAAGTTGTCACTAAGAGGGGATAGGCTCTAATGCCTCCCTCCTTCTCCTATTGTGTCATATTTGTACATCCTTCAATCCTATTCCAAGTTGTTCTTAAGGTAGGATGTTAGGATATTCCGACACATACGAAATAGTTAAGTATAACTTGGTCTAGTGTAGAATTAGGTAAAGTGTGTTTATTTACTATGTACTTTTGTAACTTACAATCCGACAATCACGATATGCTCTAGACATGAAGTGATCTAACGATTCATTCTCTCCTTGGTATTACCGACACTTGATCCATGGCTTAACACCTGATTGGTCCATGATCTCTATTTAAAGAGCATAGAGGGTCATTTGTAGGGTGACCGTTCATGAGATAAGCTTATGTAAATTTTATTTCTTTTATTAATAAATTCCGTGAAGCGGTCGCGTTGGCTCAGGCCGTGGACTGTTTCCCTCTTTGAGGGTTTTAACCGCATCAAGAATATTGGTGTATTGATCTGTGATTTGTTTGTGAGCGGTGTCCTTTGGTGTTATGTCTGAGGAACTTACCCATTAAATTCCTACATTCAAGAAAGACTTAAGGAATTGCAGCAGAAACAACAGATGATGAGGTTGGACGTAGAAGGACCAACCACGAAACAATTGGTCGAGGAAGTCAAGTAGGCAACAACTCAGAGCATTGCTGAAGTCATAGTGATATAGGTGGAGCTGGGGGATTTTTGCAGTAAGGTCACAACGCCAACCGATTGACTCGAGGGTGAGTCACGATCTTTGTGTTGGGGGCCCATTGGGATGGGGTCCGCTAGGTCAGTTTTGGGGTTAAAATAACCCAAGTTTTGGTATAATTTTATAAATAATGTAAAGTCTCTGCGATTTTTGGATGTGGAGCGTGTAGATGAATAGGAGTCAAAGGGGCTTAGCCCCTTGTTTTATGTAAATATTGAGTAAGTTTTGAGATCCACCCATGGTTCGCGAACCATGAAATTGTATCAAAAAGGTTATAAATAAGTGTGTCTTAAAGAATCTAAGATATAGATGTCATGGTAATGAAGAGTAGTATGATGAAGTGATAGCGAGAAGAAGCAAGCTAGATAGAAGAGGAAAGGCTCTGCCTCTGAGTGCGCAGAGGCCTAGGTAGAGTCCGCTGTTGAGTGCGTAGATCCCTGCAGCTAAGTGCGCAGGGCGGTTTTGAGTCTATAACCCTGAATTGAAGATAGATAAAGAAAATTTCTGAAGAATTCTTGCGTATTTCTGTGTATTTCTGTTAATGTTATATGTTTTCAACGAATAATGTGTTTTATGGAATATTGATCAAATATTGCGCAATTCTCTTGAATAAGTCTTATTAATGTACACAATGCATGTTTAAGTACTTTTGTGAAGACTCTGATGAATTATGTTATGTTTACTAATAACTTAAGTAGATATGTGCGAACACTAATTTAGGGTTGTTCTCTGATGCGTGTAAGTGGATAAATTGATTGTTAAAGGTCCACAAAGACTAATCGTAGACCTTCGCGAAGGTCTGAAGGTTGTTTTAACAAAGTTACAGTAACGTGCCCTAAGAGTTTATCAATCTGTGCGAAGGCAGATCTGAGGTGCTAAAAGACATCACACTAGTCTTTGGATGCAGAAACTTGGTTCTAGCAACCCCCCATACCGATTCAGGTGAGACTGCAGCCTGCGTACGCAGGTTGTTGCCGAAAGGGCCAATAATGTATGGTTTTGTTGGTTGGCGCAACTAACTCCGAACCTGGGTCAGGGCCCCCTAAGCCAACATGGGACTAGTTCAATCACTTGCTAAACGAGCTCTACTGCTAGCTATGGCTATGGATATTGATCTATAAGGTATGCCGCATGTTATGGCTATTGATCGTGCTATTGATATGTTATAATTATGAGCACGATACTTGTGGAGGGAAGATTCATTTGAAGGGCGAGGTCCAGGGAAGGGGAGAAATTACCAGACCATTCATTTCGGAGGGGGAGGCTGAGCGGAGACTCGAGGGTCTCAACACTCTACTATATAAGTTACTCGAGGACTCAATCTAGAATCAATATAAAAGAACTCCATAACCTGGTAAGTCTTCCCAAAGTATCTAATTTTATGACAAATCTATTTTGACATTTGCTTGTTTACATCGTACATTGCCCTTCTTAGGTATAAGAGTCACGATTCAATCCCTTGCTTGGTCCTCTATATTCCATCCGTGCTTGGTTAAAGCCTTCCTTTGTTCCTTCCCCTCCTTTCTTGGATAGCCCAAGGCCTATATCTATTCAAGAAGGTTGTGTGGAGGAAGAGAAAGATGTGGGGGAAATGATATGGGTGGGTTGGATAAATAAATAGAAAGCCAAAGTAATGTAACTAGAAGACAAGCTTATAAGTATGAAAGGTTGAATTGAAATCATAATGGAAGATGTGGGCTACCTGAGTATGGGTAAGACCATGTGTGATTGTAATGTATATATGTGTATATAAGCTAGTATTTCTCTCTTTCTCTCCTCATGTGGCACTCAAGATCTATCTCTTTCTTTTCTCTTATGCTCTAGCCAGCTTCAACCTGCTCTGTGTGTTTCTTTTCTGCCCATGTGTTGGGCACTCTGTTTCTTATTCTTTGGACATGACATGTCCTAACTCCCTCACATCCCTCTCTTGTGTTTATTTTTTGTCTTTCTCTCCATGTATTTGTTGCATCACCACCTAGCTAGGTTAGAAAAACAAGAATACATGATCATATTACAAATAAAAAGATAGTAATTAGATGATAAAGGAAGTTAATCTTGAATAACAATCTGATGGACATAAGCTAAAATAGCACTAGCAACATCCCTTATGAAAGCAATAGGAGCTTCATATCCATACTCCATTTATCCAATAGCACTAGCAACATCCCTTGTGAAAGAAATAGGAGCTTCATATCCATACTCCATTTATCCAATACCAGTAACTGTGCCTTTAGATCTTGTTATTTATTCAGCGATAGTAAAGATAGGATTAGAGCAATGAAATAACGAGAGGTGGAACGGGTATGCTTGTATTTTTTTATTTTTTATTTCCTAGAGATATGAAACATTTTTAGGTAACCAAATTGCACATCTATCTTCTATGGAATAATTTCAACATTAAAAAGGCTAATTTCAGCAGTTTAAACTAATATTTGGAAATAACATGTAAACTAATATATGGAAATAGCATGTAATTGTGTGTAAAGTTTCTTTCACTATTTGGAAATAGCATGTAATTGTCTATAAAGTTTCTTTCACTATCTGGAAATAACATGTAATTGTTTATAAAGTTTTTTTCACCGTCTGGAAATAGCATGTAATACTATGTAAATCTATTTATCTGTAAATGTGTTTATCTGTAAATCTATGTATAATAAGAAAATTTACCATATAGATTTTGGAAACCCGAGTAGATGCGCTGCCATAAGAGGAGTGTTCTGGCCACCTAGAGGACTTACATTTATTACGGATGGGTGTTTCTGCGCATTGTTACACTCATCCATTTGGGAGGGGTGTTTCTGCACATTGTTACACTCGTCCATTTAGAAGTGATGCGAAGAAAGGAAGGGGTAGTGATCAGGCTAGAGAGAAAAGACTACCTGCTATCCACTGAGGTAACCTCACATACATGCAATTGACCACGGTGGATCTTCACATAAGCATGTACTAACACGCTCTAGGAGTAGACTACGGTTAATGCGGTTTCATAACTGATGGAAAATAGGTGCAGCCGGTGAACGAAACAACTTAATTGAATGGTTGATGTCAATGGCTTCTGCAACAAATGAATGACTTTTATGTGCAACTCTGTCTGATTCTGCAAACCAGAACCAATGATTCTATGATGTCTAAGAAATTCTCATGTTACGTATTATTCTCTCCATATTAGATTATAGTGATGCCAATCTCTGCATATTAGATTATAGTGATTCAAAACCGCTACCAATGATTCTACGATGTCTAAGCAATTCTTGTGTTACCTATTATTCTTTGCATATTAGATTATAGTGATGCACTCTCTGCATATTAGATTATAGTGATGCCATCAAATAGGGAAAAATCATGGTTCACATACACGTAAGGTACAAATTAAGGTGCATAGACAAATAATAGCCAAATAACTATCTCATCTCACATCAATGTAATATTAAGTAATATATTTTGGGTAAAAATTTCAAATAAAAAACATTATCAAATTAATATTATCACATTAATGTTATGTGAGACTTAACATTACTCAGTGGAATTAAATGCCTAGAAGATCATGTTATTTCATTTATTTACGTGAATGCTTAGAGGATCCTGATATTTCATTTATTTACGTGACATATGGAATAAGGAGTGGAATGCTAACCTGGATCCTGATATTTCATTTATTTACGTGACATATGCAATAAGGAGTGGAATGCTAACCTAAAATAACATCACATTAAGTGTAGTCCACAATAAGATGTTGAATGAAATTTAGGTGACTGTATTCAAAGACCAGGTAAGGGCTACAATGGCTAGACTTGACTGGATTAGGGGAATGGTTGTCCCCACTTGCCCGAATCTTTAGGACTATTCATTACTTTTGTACAGAGTTCTTTCGTGATTCGTGATAGACATCTTGCATGATGATCTAGCGAATCTTTTAAGTTTCAAGTTCCCGGTAAAACCTTTCACCGGATGACCTGCTAGGATATTATAAATACTAGCATTGTAAGCCCATTAGGGGCATTAGAGTCTTGAGAGTTTGAGAGAGTCTGAGTATTGTTAAAGTCTGAGTGAAGTCTCCCTGCTCTGCATCTGTGAGAAGTTTTCTCGATCTGCTTGCATCACGGAGCTTAACTCTATAGTCTGTATTGTAAGTTTGAGTTCTTTTAAATACAAAGATGCGAAAATGCGAAAGATATATTAGCTTCTCAGATAATTACAGAATCCAGATATGAGACTAGCGCTCCGTGATGCAAGCAGATCGAGAAAACTTCTCGCAGATGCAGAGCAGGGAGATCTCGTCTCGTCTAAAACTCAAAGAACTCAAACTTACAATACAGACTATAGAGTTAAGCTCCGTGATGCAAGCAGATCGAGAAAACTTCTCGTAGATGCAGAACAGGGAGACTTCACTCAGACTTTAACAATACTCAGACTCTCTCAAACTCTCAAGACTCTAATGCCCCTAATGGGCTTACAATGCTAGTATTTATAATATCCTAGCAGGTCATTCGGTGAAAGGTTTTACCGGGAACTTGAAACTTAAAAGATTCGCTAGATCATCATGCAAGATGTCTATCACGAATCACGAAAGAACTCTGTACAAAAGTAATGAATAGTCCTAAAGATTCGGGCAAGTGGGACAACCACTTGTTATCTCATCCCTTGGAGGCTAAGCCATATGGGGACCGAATCCTGACATCTCTGAAGTGAAAAGATGGCCGGAATCTAAGACGTCGGCTCTTATACAAAAGTAATTTACACAGTGGAGATTTTATTCGGAACAAATCCCACGCAAACCAAAGAACAGCAAGACAAAGTAATTACACAGTGGAGATTTTATTCGGACTAAATCCCACGAAAACCGAAGAGCAGTATATGTACAAATAAAGCAGGATATGAAAGGATTTCATTTGATTGATCCCTTCAATCAGTCACTGTTAGCCCTGTCGTCATAATCATGTGCATGAGTATCTGGAACAACTGGATTATTATGGCCAAGCCTGATTTGGTCTTGTTCTATTAATTCTTCAATTAGTTCTTCATTGTTTGGAGCCAGCACTTCGTATGGGACAGATTCATCTAGCCAATATGGTGCTACATCTCTGGTACAACAAAAGAATGGAAATGTGAACATGAATGTTGGCCTGTCATGTGGGTCCACTGATATCAATCCTCTGAATCTGACAGAAAGCTTAAAGGACTCATCTTCTTCATTAGGAATGACAATTGTGTGTCTGTGGATGAATTCAAACTCTAAGACGAAATCATTTTGGACAGCTACATGCATTTCCCAATGAAAGATTCTGACAAACTCAGCAAAAGTCCTATCAAAAATGCTTTTGGCTCTAGGCAAATATCTAAACATGAATAGCTTAAACCATGAACTCCACCAATTGTTAGAGGGATCTATAGCATTAGCATAAAATATGACCTTAACCGAACCATGTATCCTAGCTCTTTGGTGAATGGAAAAGTAGTCTGACCATGTCCAGTCAGTATTTTGAATACACCCAAAATAAACAGGATCTGGTTCCCTAGACAATGCATAATAAACACGCCATGGCCTAATCCTATATGGTAACTCTTTTGTATATGACCATCTAGACTCCTCGGAATCAAACCATTTTTGCAGAATGATTTGTCTTAAGCATAATGGCAAGACTCGGACCTGTTTTGATAGACATTCTAGACAAAACTCATAATGACAGTTACTACAGACTGTAACATACTTAACTCTTTTAGACTCAACATGACTGGACTGACTTGTGGAAGCTTCGTGCTGGTTAAGTGGTCTGAACATCTTGATCTCCTTGGTTTCTTGAGCACCCTCTCTGGTAAGCATGTCAGCAAGATAATTTTCTGCACCAGATTTGTAAACAATATCAAGATCAAAACCTTCTAAAAAAGGTGTGTGTTTTATTTGTGGAAAAGAAGGTCATTATGCTAACGCTTGCAGGGAAAGAAAAGATAAAAAGCAAATGAAGATAATGAATATCTTTTCTACAATACATGATCCACAAGATTGGGATCTCATATCCCACTCTGATGGAGAATATTTTGAAGTTTCAAGTTCTTCTTCAGAATCTTCAGATAGTGAAATTCCTGAAATCAAGAAATTAACAATTGATTCAGAATCATCTGATTCTGATGAAACATTCATTCCTGATATTAAAATGTTTAGTTTGAATTCCTCAGGAGATATACAAGCAAAGATTGCAGCAGTCAAAGCAGATCTAGCACAGTTAGATCCAGTTCAGTTTACGGCAAGAAGAAGATTGACTGAAAAACTTGAGAATCTTGAGAAACAACTGCCATCCAAAAGGAAAGAAAGATTTTCAGAGGAAGAAAGAGATGATGATGACTTCATCGAGAAAGAGTTCGATTCAATGTTCAGACCTTTGCAGATTTCAGTATCTCCAGGTATGAATCAAATTGATGCTCTTAGAAAGAAGATCACAGATTTGGAATCTTAAATTCATCATACAAGGTCAGAAATGATACAATTGTCATCCAAACTCCAAATACTTATTTCTGATTATGATGATTGTAATTCTAAATTGACAAGTCTACTGATGAAAAATGTGCCAGTTATTGAAGAGATATCCCCAAAGAAAAATGTTGAGCTTTTTAATGTTATGGGCATTGGAGATAGAGTAGTTATTCCAATAAGAATTAAAGTCCCTAGCATTAAACAATATACTTTGGATGCTCAAATAGATTCTGGTGCTATGAGTAGCTGCTGCAAATATAAAGCCATTCCTCATTATTATTGGCAGCCTACTAAACTCCAATTCAGGGCTATTACTGGTGATTTAATGGAAATAAGTCATATAGCTCCTGAATTTCCTATTTTCTTGAATGATGTCCAGGTTTTTGTCACTTTGTATAGTTTTGATACTGGTGCTGATGTTCTGTTAGGACAAGATTTTCTGAAGAAATATTTGCCAGTCACTTTTGGACAAGATTATGTTATATTCTCCACCATTGCTGGTCCTATCACAGTCCCTGCTTCCAATGATTACAAAATTAATGTGCAGCCTGAAGATCAGGATCCTCTCCAGTATAGTCTGCAAGATCTAACCAAGATTAATAAGATCGTAAAAAAGGCAGAGTTACATGGTCCCAAAACTTTGCAACAAATTTCTAATAAACTTCGTGCAGATTGTACTTCAAGTAGGCCAGATGCCTTTTGGGCAAGAGAAAAGTATTTTGTTGCACTACCTTACCGAGAAGGATATATTCCTAGGCCACAAAAAGCCAGTGCAAATCATATGAGTCCAAAAGAGCAAGAATTATGCAAAGCAGAAATTGAACAATTGTTAGAACAAAAGCTTATTGAACCCTGCAAGAGCCCTTGGGCCTGCCCGGCTTTTTATGTCAATAAGCATAGTGAGCAGAAAAGAGGCAAGAAAAGGCTTGTGATTAATTATAAGGCTTTGAATGATGCTCTTCTTCCTATTAGATATCCTCTGCCTAACAAAGAATTATTACTTGCCAAAATTGCTAATGCTAATGTGTTTAGCAAGTTTGATCTTAAAAGTGGATTTTGGCAGATTGGTATTATTCCTGATGACAGGTATAAAACAGCCTTCACTGTTCCTCATGGCCAATATCAATGGACTGTGATGCCCTTTGGTTTGAAAAATGCTCTATCTGAATTCCAAAAAAGGATGGAAGACATTTTTGGTGGGGTAGAGTACATTATTGTATATATTGATGATTTGCTTGTATTTAGCAGAGATGTAAATATGCACAAGATCCATTTAGAACAATTCTACCAACTTGTATATAAGCATGGATTAGTACTTTCAGATTCAGAAGAAAAGTTCCAGATTGGAAAAGTCAAGATTGATTACTTGGGTTTACACATAGAAAAAGGACATGTAGAACTTCAGCCACATGTGCTAATCCATCTATTAAAGTTTCCTGAGATAATTGCCGATGTAAAGACCCTGCAGAGATTTCTTGGATGTCTGAATTATATAAGAAAATTTTATGCTAAACAATCGGAGGATACAAATATACTGCAGAATAGACTAAAGAAGAAAGGTGTCAGTTGGACAGATGAAATGACAGCAGCAGTAATTAGTATTAAGAGTAAGCTTAATGATTTGCCAAAACTCAAGCTTCCTGATACTAATCTTCCTTTTATACTTGAAACAGATGCTTCTTATCACACTTGGGCTGCAGTTTTGCTACAAAAGCATGGAAGAAAAGAATTGGCTTGTGCCTATTCCTCAGGATCTTTTAATGATACAGAGAAAAAGTATCCTTCTTCCCATAAAGAAATACTTGCAGTAAAGAGAGGAATAAAAAGATTTCGCTTGTTCTTGAAAAGTGTTAAATTTATTGTCAGAAAAGATCTAAAGCATATGAAACAGATGTTGGCAAACAAAAGGTTGTTAGAAGAAGGTAGTACCAGAGTACTAAGATGGGCACTATGGCTAGAAGGTTTTGATTTTGATATTGTTTACAAATCTGGTGCAGAAAATTATCTTGCTGACATGCTTACCAGAGAGGGTGCTCAAGAAACCAAGGAGATCAAGATGTTCAGACCACTTAACCAGCACGAAGCTTCCACAAGTCAGTCCAGTCATGTTGAGTCTAAAAGAGTTAAGTATGTTACAGTCTGTAGTAACTGTCATTATGAGTTTTTTCTAGAATGTCTATCAAAACAGGTCCGAGTCTTGCCATTATGCTTAAGACAAATCATTCTGCAAAAATGGTTTGATTCCGAGGAGTCTAGATGGTCATATACAAAAGAGTTACCATATAGGATTAGGCCATGGCGTGTTTATTATGCATTGTCTAGGGAACCGGATCCTGTTTATTTTGGGTGTATTCAAAATACTGACTGGACATGGTCAGACTACTTTTCCATTCACCAAAGAGCTAGGATACATGGTTCGGTTAAGGTCATATTTTATGCTAATGCTATAGATCCCTCTAACAATTGGTGGAGTTCATGGTTTAAGCTATTCATGTTTAGATATTTGCCTAGAGCCAAAAGCATTTTTGATAGGACTTTTGCTGAGTTTGTCAAATCTTTCATTGGGAAATGCATGTAGCTGTCCAAAATGATTTCGTCTTAGAGTTTGAATTCATCCACAGACACACAATTGTCATTCCTAATGAAGAAGATGAGTCCTTTTAAGCTTTCTGTCAGATTCAGAGGATTGATATCAGTGGACCCACATGACAGGCCAACATTCATGTTCACATTTCCATTCTTTTGTTGTACCAGAGATGTAGCACCATATTGGCTAGATGAATCTGTCCCATACGAAGTGCTGGCTCCAAACAATGAAGAACTAATTGAAGAATTAATAGAACAAGACCAAATCAGGCTTGGCCATAATAATCCAGTTGTTCCAGATACTCATGCACATGATTATGACGACAGGGCTAACAGTGACTGATTGAAGGGATCAATCAAATGAAATCCTTTCATATCCTGCTTTATTTGTACATATAATGCTCTTCGGTTTCCGTGGGATTTAGTCCGAATAAAATCTCCACTGTGTAATTACTTTGTCTTGCTGTTCTTTGGTTTGCGTGGGATTTGTTCCGAATAAAATCTCCACTGTGTAAATCACTTTTGTATAAGAGCCGACGTCTTAGATTCCGGCCATCTTTTCACTTCAGAGATGTCAGGATTCGGTCCCCATATGGCTTAGCCTCTAAGGGATGAGATAACAAGTGGTTGTCCCCACTTGCCCGAATCTTTAGGACTATTCATTACTTTTGTACAGAGTTCTTTCGTGATTCGTGATAGACATCTTGCATGATGATCTAGCGAATCTTTTAAGTTTCAAGTTCCCGGTAAAACCTTTCACCGGATGACCTGCTAGGATATTATAAATACTAGCATTGTAAGCCCATTAGGGGCATTAGAGTCTTGAGAGTTTGAGAGAGTCTGAGTATTGTTAAAGTCTGAGTGAAGTCTCCCTGCTCTGCATCTGCGAGAAGTTTTCTCGATCTGCTTGCATCACAGAGCTTAACTCTATAGTCTGTATTGTAAGTTTGAGTTCTTTGAGTTTTAGACGAGACGAGATCTCCCTGCTCTGCATCTGCGAGAAGTTTTCTCGATCTGCTTGCATCACGGAGCGCTAGTCTCATATCTAGATTCTGTAATTATCTGAAAAGCTAATATATCTTTCGCATTTTCGCATCTTTGTATTTATGGTATCAGAGCATCTGGTTCTTTGTCCAAGAGCTGTTTTAAATTGTCTGGTTCTTCCATTGAGTAGTATTTGTCCGAGCTATTGTCCACGAGTCTAAGTTTGTGATAAGGCGCTGGTAGAGAGCTGTGAAGGTGAAGGACTACCGTGTTTGCTTTCCTGGTGCACAAAAGCTTTGATTCTCCTCTGTTCAGGTGCTTACTCATACTTTCTTTCAATGGCTGGTTATATGAATGAGTTTTCTCTTCAGAAACCCGAAGACAGAAAGATAGCTCATAAGAATCGATGGTCTTTTATGAATAAGTTTTTAAATAAAACCAGAAATGAAGATGTTCTCTATGATGAAAAAGTATTAGTACAAGAATTTGAACCACAGCCTAACTGGACATTGCCAGAGATTGATATTGATAAGCTTTATAAAATGCCTGTTTTCCAGTTTCGAGCTGCTCAGTTATTTAGATTTACATCTGTAAATATTCCTATTTCCACTGGCCAGTCTGTATATCAAATCCCACTAATACAGCTTGAAGATATCAAATGGGGTTTGGAAAATGGTTATAGATATATCCATATCGGTATCGTACAATTTGGAATTAACCCTCTAGTCCGTCCTGGTCTAAATACTTCATGCTTGACATGTGTCCTTGATACAAGAATGAATAACTTCGATGACGCTTTATTGGGAGGATTCCAAAGTCCCCTCAATAATGGTCCTGTTTGATCATCAGTTATCCCTAGATATCAAGTCTCATTGACAGACCCTTATATCAATGAATTCTTGAATGCTTATATTCAGTTTTATGGTTTTAATGTTGCCCCACAGTCACAGATTGCTCAGCTCCATGCTTCTACATGCCTGAGATTTGTCTCCACCTCCATGCCTCCTCTGAATCCAAAGTTAACTGGTAGAGCTTTAAAAGAAGGTGTTATTGTTGGCCCTGGTAACACTGCTCCCCTACAGATTGGTTTTGCAGAATGTATTCTTCCAGATGAATGGAATAGTTCTTATATTCCACTTTCACAGAAATATCCTCAACTGCAAACTTCTAAAGTTCCTCCGAAATTGTCTCTCATCCATCATCCTGACGGATCCACTGGTCTTAAATTTACCACTCCTTCACTTACTAGATCTATGTCATCCTTCCCTAGATCTACAATCTTGGGTGGTAGGAATCCACAGATACCCCTTGTTCCCAGAAGCTTACCATCAAGACATTCTGCTCCAAGAGAGGATCATAGAAAATCCACCTCTCATTTGCCTGATGATTGTCAGTTCTGTGTTCCATCTTCATCTTCTACATTCCAGACTGATGAATCTCCTAGCTCTGAAGTCTTTATACCTGATATCAAAAGTTTCTCACTTCCTAGAGCTCAGTCAGAAGTTACTGCAAAAATACTAGAAAGATATTTAGAATCTGGAAATTCTAGAAGGACATTTAGCAATGGAACGAAGAAAGCAGATTTCCAATGGTTATCTATGAAAGCAACTTCTGATCCAGATCAGAATGAAAATGAAAAGCTGCATAATTATACAAACTACCAAATAGTTTGTATGCTTCAGAATATTGATGATATAGCCCGAGATGTTTTAGAAATTAAAGAGCACATCAAAAAGATGCATACTGGTTATATTGAGACATTGGGAATCCAAGATGCACACACACAAAAGTTAAATAATATTCAGTCAAACATGGGTATCATCTCCAAGTCTTTGGAACATCTTACAAATGCACTCCCCACTCCTGCTTCTCCACCTCATTATAGAGAAGTAGATGTCTTAAGTTCAAAGCTGAAATTCTCCTCCAATTCTGATGAATCAAAGCAGATCTTTTTTAAAGGGATAGAGAATATAGATGAAGCCAGACTTGAGAAGATCAAGAAAGGAATCAATCTAGCTAGAGAAAAGACAGAGTTGATGAAGAATAGACTAGCTGATCTTCCTTCTGTTGAAAGTCTAAGACTACCAAAGAACTATGTTAGCCTTAGTTCCTTGATGAAACAAAATGGCCAACCATCTGCTCCTTCAATAATGGCCATGTCAGGAGTAACTGGTGAGCAAACACAAGGTGAATCAAGTTCTAAAAGAGACAGAAGTGATTCATTTTTCCATTCCAACAAAGGGAAAAGAGGTGCTGGTGATACCAATGCACATGAAGCATCAGCATCCAGCCCGTTCAGCAGATATACTGAAAATCTGCAATCTGTACCTATAAGGCTAGACAATCCTGCTTCCAGAGGATATGGAAATTCATTGTTAGTAAATATTGATTGCCTTGATTATAATGAAGTAATTGCTGTTTTGCATAATGTCCATGCTTGGGCATTACAGAGGAAAGCTGAAGCCAAAGTGTCATGGTCTGATGTAGTTACTCAGATTGTATGGTCTTTTACTGGCATACTAAAGCAATGGTGGGAAAGGCTTGCAGAGGAAGAAAAAGATCAAATAGTTGAACATAGTACTGATCCATTAAGAGCACTGTTTGAAGCTTTAAAACATGAATTTGTTGGAACAGTCCCTGAAGATTCAGCCCATCATTCACAGCGATTTCTCTCCCAGAAGTTATGCGACATTGATTACTTGCAAGAGTATTTTTGTGTTATGTAAAAACTTCTGTATCAGGCTAGTGATCCACATAATGTTGCCTATCTGAGATATTACATCCAGTCTATGCCTGGTAAAATTCCTGATCTAATTAACCAGTACATAGCAGATCATAAAGTGAATTTGGAAGGACAATCATTTGCAGCTATTCACCAATTGATTGTCACAATATTGCAGAAAGAATGTGCAGAGAGCAAAGCCAAGAAGAATTTTTCAAAACAGATGCACTTTAGCACAAAGCTCTGCAATAATTTCAAAGAAACCTATAATTTTGGTTGTCACAAGAAAAGTGAAAGAAAGGTTTCTAAAAAGGCAAAGTTTGATAACTCTTGCTCCTGCAAGGCTGATAAATACTTTCCTAAAAAGAAAAAATACTTTCCTTCTAAAAGATCATTTAAAGGACGAAGGGTAGTATTCAGGAAAAGATCAAAACCTTCTAAAAAAGGTGTGTGTTTTATTTGTGGAAAAGAAGGTCATTATGCTAACGCTTGCAGGGAAAGAAAAGATAAAAAGCAAATGAAGATAATGAATATCTTTTCTACAATACATGATCCACAAGATTGGGATCTCATATCCCACTCTGATGGAGAATATTTTGAAGTTTCAAGTTCTTCTTCAGAATCTTCAGATAGTGAAATTCCTGAAATCAGGAAATTAACAATTGATTCAGAATCATCTGATTCTGATGAAACATTCATTCCTGATATTAAAATGTTCAGTTTGAATTCCTCAGGAGATATACAAGCAAAGATTGCAGCAGTCAAAGCAGATCTAGCACAGTTAGATCCAGTTCAGTTTACGGCAAGAAGAAGATTGACTGAAAAACTTGAGAATCTTGAGAAACAACTGCCATCCAAAAGGAAAGAAAGATTTTCAGAGGAAGAAAGAGATGATGATGACTTCATCGAGAAAGAGTTCGATTCAATGTTCAGACCTTTGCAGATTTCAGTATCTCCAGGTATGAATCAAATTGATGCTCTTAGAAAGAAGATCACAGATTTGGAATCTTCAATTCATCATACAAGGTCAGAAATGATACAGTTGTCATCCAAACTCCAAATACTTATTTCTGATTATGATGATTGTAATTCTAAATTGACAAGTCTACTGATGAAAAATGTGCCAGTGATTGAAGAGATATCCCCAAAGAAAAATGTTGAGCTTTTTAATGTTATGGGCATTGGAGATAGAGTAGTTATTCCAATAAGAATTAAAGTCCCTAGCATTAAACAGTATACTTTGGATGCTCAAATAGATTCTGGTGCTATGAGTAGCTGCTGCAAATATAAAGCCATTCCTCATTATTATTGGCAGCCTACTAAACTCCAATTCAGGGCTATTACTGGTGATTTAATGGAAATAAGTCATATAGCTCCTGAATTTCCTATTTTCTTGAATGATGTCCAGGTTTTTGTCACTTTGTATAGTTTTGATACTGGTGCTGATGTTCTGTTAGGACAAGATTTTCTGAAGAAATATTTGCCAGTCACTTTTGGACAAGATTATGTTATATTCTCCACCACTGCTGGTCCTATCACAGTCCCTGCTTCCAGTGATTACAAAATTAATGTGCACCCTGAAGATCAGGATCCTCTCCAGTATAGTCTGCAAGATCTAACCAAGATTAATAAGATCGTAAAAAATGCAGAGTTACATGGTCCCAAAACTTTGCAACAAATTTCTAATAAACTTCGTGCAGATTGTACTTCAAGTAGGCCAGATGCCTTTTGGGCAAGAGAAAAGTATTTTGTTGCACTACCTTACCGAGAAGGATATATTCCTAGGCCACAAAAAGCCAGTGCAAATCATATGAGTCCAAAAGAGCAAGAATTATGCAAAGCAGAAATTGAACAATTGTTAGAACAAAAGCTTATTGAACCCTGCAAGAGCCCTTGGGCCTGCCCGGCTTTTTATGTCAATAAGCATAGTGAGCAGAAAAGAGGCAATAAAAGGCTTGTGATTAATTATAAGGCTTTGAATGATGCTCTTCTTCCTATTAGATATCCTCTGCCTAACAAAGAATTATTACTTGCCAAAATTGCTAATGCTAATGTGTTTAGCAAGTTTGATCTTAAAAGTGGATTTTGGCAGATTGGTATTATTCCTGATGACAGGTATAAAACAGCCTTCACTGTTCCTCATGGCCAATATCAATGGACTGTGATGCCCTTTGGTTTGAAAAATGCTCCATCTGAATTCCAAAAAAGGATGGAAGACATTTTTGGTGGGGTAGAGTACATTATTGTATATATTGATGATTTGCTTGTATTTAGCAGAGATGTAAATATGCACAAGATCCATTTAGAACAATTCTACCAACTTGTATATAAGCATGGATTAGTACTTTCAGATTCAGAAGAAAAGTTCCAGATTGGAAAAGTCAAGATTGATTACTTGGGTTTACACATAGAAAAAGGACATGTGGAACTTCAGCCACATGTGCTAATCCATCTATTAAAGTTTCCTGATATAATTGCCGATGTAAAGACCCTGCAGAGATTTCTTGGATGTCTGAATTATATAAGAAAATTTTATGCTAAACAATCAGAGGATACAAATATACTGCAGAACAGACTAAAGAAGAAAGGTGTCAGTTGGACAGATGAAATGACAGCAGCAGTAATTAGTATTAAGAGTAAGCTTAATGATTTGCCAAAACTCAAGCTTCCTGATACTAATCTTCCTTTTATACTTGAAACAGATGCTTCTTATCACACTTGGGCTGCAGTTTTGCTACAAAAGCATGGAAGAAAAGAATTGGTTTGTGCCTATTCCTCAGGATCTTTTAATGATACAGAGAAAAAGTATCCTTCTTCCCATAAAGAAATACTTGCAGTAAAGAGAGGAATAAAAAGATTTCGCTTGTTCTTGAAAAGTGTTAAATTTATTGTCAGAAAAGATCTAAAGCATATGAAACAGATGTTGGCAAACAAAAGGTTGTTAGAAGAAGGTAGTACCAGAGTACTAAGATGGGCACTATGGCTAGAAGGTTTTGATTTTGATATTGTTTACAAATCTGGTGCAGAAAATTATCTTGCTGACATGCTTACCAGAGAGGGTGCTCAAGAAACCAAGGAGATCAAGATGTTCAGACCACTTAACCAGCACGAAGCTTCCACAAGTCAGTCCAGTCATGTTGAGTCTAAAAGGGTTAAGTATGTTACAGTCTGTAGTAACTGTCATTATGAGTTTTGTCTAGAATGTCTATCAAAACAGGTCCGAGTCTTGCCATTATGCTTAAGACAAATCATTCCGCAAAAATGGTTTGATTCCGAGGAGTCTAGATGGTCATATACAAAAGAGTTACCATATAGGATTAGGCCATGGCGTGTTTATTATGCATTGTCTAGGGAACCAGATCCTGTTTATTTTGGGTGTATTCAAAATACTGACTGGACATGGTCAGACTACTTTTCCATTCACCAAAGAGCTAGGATACATGGTTCGGTTAAGGTCATATTTTATGCTAATGCTATAGATCCCTCTAACAATTGGTGGAGTCCATGGTTTAAGCTATTCATGTTTAGATATTTGCCTAGAGCCAAAAGCATTTTTGATAGGACTTTTGCTGAGTTTGTCAGAATCTTTCATTGGGAAATGCATGTAGCTGTCCAAAATGATTTCGTCTTAGAGTTTGAATTCATCCACAAACACACAATTGTCATTCCTAATGAAGAAGATGAGTCCTTTAAGCTTTCTGTCAGATTCAGAGGATTGATATCAGTGGACCCACATGACAGGCCAACATTCATGTTCACATTTCCATTCTTTTGTTGTACCAGAGATGTAGCACCATATTGGCTAGATGAATCTGTCCCATACGAAGTGCTGGCTCCAAACAATGAAGAACTAATTGAAGAATTAATAGAACAAGACCAAATCAGGCTTGGCCATAATAATCCAGTTGTCCCAGATACTCATGCACATGATTATGACGACAGGGCTAATAGTGACTGATTGAAGGGATCAATCAAATGAAATCCTTTCATATCCTGCTTTATTTGTACATATACTGCTCTTCGGTTTCCGTGGGATTTAGTCCGAATAAAATCTCCACTGTGTAATTACTTTGTCTTGCTGTTCTTTGGTTTGCGTGGGATTTGTTCCGAATAAAATCTCCACTGTGTAAATTACTTTTGTATAAGAGCCGACGTCTTAGATTCCGGCCATCTTTTCACTTCAGAGATGTCAGGATTCGGTCCCCATATGGCTTAGCCTCCAAGGGATGAGATAACAAGTGGTTGTCCCCACTTGCCCGAATCTTTAGGACTATTCATTACTTTTGTACAGAGTTCTTTCGTGATTCGTGATAGACATCTTGCATGATGATCTAGCAAATCTTTTAAGTTTCAAGTTCCCGGTAAAACCTTTCACCGGATGACCTGCTAGGATATTATAAATACTAGCATTGTAAGCCCATTAGGGGCATTAGAGTCTTGAGAGTTTGAGAGAGTCTGAGTATTGTTAAAGTCTGAGTGAAGTCTCCCTGCTCTGCATTTGCGAGAAGTTTTCTCGATCTGCTTGCATCACGGAGCTTAACTCTATAGTCTGTATTGTAAGTTTGAGTTCTTTGAGTTTTAGACGAGACGAGATCTCCCTGCTCTGCATCTGCGAGAAGTTTTCTCGATCTGCTTGCATCACGGAGCGCTAGTCTCATATCTGGATTCTGTAATTATCTGAGAAGCTAATATATCTTTCGCATTTTCGCATCTTTGTATTTATGGTATCAGAGCATCTGGTTCTTTGTCCAAGAGCTGTTTTAAATTGTCTGGTTCTTCCATTGAGTAGTATTTGTCCGAACTATTGTCCACGAGTCTAAGTTTGCGATAAGGCGCTGGTAGAGAGCTGTGAAGGTGAAGGACTACCGTGTTTGCTTTCCTAGTGCACAAAAGCTTTGATTCTCCTCTGTTCAGGTGCTTACTCATACTTTCTTTCAATGGCTGGTTATATGAATGAGTTTTCTCTTCAGAAACCCGAAGACAGAAAGATAGCTCATAAGAATCGATGGTCTTTTATGAATAAGTTTTTAAATAAAACCAGAAATGAAGATGTTCTCTATGATGAAAAAGTATTAGTACAAGAATTTGAACCACAGCCTAACTGGACATTGCCAGAGATTGATATTGATAAGCTTTATAAAATGCCTGTTTTCCAGTTTCGAGCTGCTCAGTTATTTAGATTTACATCTGTAAATATTCCTATTTCCACTGGCCAGTCTGTATATCAAATCCCACTAATACAGCCAGAAGATATCAAATGGGGTTTGGAAAATGGTTATAGATATATCCATATCGGTATCGTACAATTTGGAATTAACCCTCTAGTCCGTCCTGGTCTAAATACTTCATGCTTGACATGTGTCCTTGATACAAGAATGAATAACTTCGATGACGCTTTATTGGGAGGATTACAAAGTCCCCTCAATGATGGTCCTGTTTGGTCATCAGTTATCCCTAGATATCAAGTCTCATTGACAGACCCTTATATCAATGAATTCTTGAATGCTTATATTCAGTTTTATGGTTTTAATGTTGCCCCACAGTCACAGATTGCTCAGCTCCATGCTTCTACATGCCTGAGATTTGTCTCCACCTCCATGCCTCCTCTGAATCCAAAGTTAACTGGTAGAGCTTTAAAAGAAGGTGTTATTGTTGGCCCTGGTAACACTGCTCCCCTACAGATTGGTTTTGCAGAATGTATTCTTCCAGATGAATGGAATAGTTCTTATATTCCACTTTCACAGAAATATCCTCAACTGCAAACTTCTAAAGTTCCTCCGAAATTGTCTCTCATCCATCATCCTGACAGATCCACTGGTCTTAAATTTACCACTCCTTCACTTACTAGATCTATGTCATCCTTCCCTAGATCTACAATCTTGGGTGGTAGGAATCCACAGATACCCCCTGTTCCCAGAAGCTTACCATCAAGACATTCTGCTCCAAGAGAGGATCATAGAAAATCCACCTCTCATTTGCCTGATGATTGTTAGTTCTGTGTTCCATCTTCATCTTCTACATTCCAGACTGATGAATCTCCTAGCTCTGAAGTCTTTATACCTGATATCAAAAGTTTCTCACTTCCTAGAGCTCAGTCAGAAGTTACTGCAAAAATACCAGAAAGATATTTAGAATATGGAAATTCTAGAAGGACATTTAGCAATGGAACGAAGAAAGCAGCTTTCCAATGGTTATCTATGAAAGCAACTTCTGATCCAGATCAGAATGAAAATGAAAAGCTGCATAATTATACAAACTACCAAATAGTTTGTATGCTTCAGAATATTGATGATATAGCCCGAGATGTTTTAGAAATTAAAGAGCACATCAAAAAGATGCATACTGGTTATATTGAGACATTGAGAATCCAAGATGCACACACACAAAAGTTAAATAATATTCAGTCAAACATGGGTATCATCTCCAAGTCTTTGGAACATCTTACAAATGCACTCCCCACTCCTGCTTCTCCACCTCATTATAGAGAAGTAGATGTCTTAAGTTCAAAGCTGAAATTCTCCTCCAATTCTGATGAATCAAAGCAGATCTTTTTTAAAGGGATAGAGAATATAGATGAAGCCAGACTTGAGAAGATCAAGAAAGGAATCAATCTAGCTAGAGAAAAGACAGAGTTGATGAAGAATAGACTAGCTGATCTTCCTTCTGTTGAAAGTCTAAGACTACCAAAGAACTATGTTAGCCTTAGTTCCTTGATGAAACAAAATGGCCAACCATCTGCTCCTTCAATAATGGCCATGTCAGGAGTAACTGGTGAGCAAACACAAGGTGAATCAAGTTCTAAAAGAGACATAAGTGATTCATTTTTCCATTCCAACAAAGGGAAAAGAGGTGCTGGTGATACCAATGCACATGAAGCATCAGCATCCAGCCCGTTCAGCAGATATACTGAAAATATGCAATCTGTACCTATAAGGCTAGACAATCCTGCTTCCAGAGGATATGGAAATTCATTGTTAGTAAATATTGATTGCCTTGATTATAATGAAGTAATTGCTGTTTTGCATAATGTCCATGCTTGGGCATTACAGAGGAAAGCTGAAGCCAAAGTGTCATGGTCTGATGTAGTTACTCAGATTGTATGGTCTTTTACTGGCATACTAAAGCAATGGTGGGAAAGGCTTGCAGAGGAAGAAAAATATCAAATAGTTGAACATAGTACTGATCCATTAAGAGCACTGTTTGAAGCTTTAAAACATGAATTTGTTGGAACAGTCCCTGAAGATTCAGCCCATCATTCACAGCGATTTCTCTCCCAGAAATTATGCGACATTGATTACTTGCAAGAGTATTTTTGTGTTATGCAAAAACTTCTGTATCAGGCTAGTGATCCACATAATGTTGCCTATCTGAGATATTACATCCAGTCTATGTCTAGTAAAATTCCTGATCTAATTAACCAGTACATAGCAGATCATAAAGTGAATTTGGAAGGACAATCATTTGCAGCTATTCACCAATTGATTGTCACAATATTGCAGAAAGAATGTGCAGAGAGCAAAGCCAAGAAGAATTTTTCAAAACAGATGCACTTTAGCACAAAGCTCTGCAATAATTTCAAAGAAACCTATAATTTTGGTTGTCACAAGAAAAGTGAAAGAAAGGTTTCTAAAAAGGCAAAGTTTGATAACTCTTGCTCCTGCAAGGCTGATAAATACTTTCCTAAAAAGAAAAAATACTTTCCTTCTAAAAGATCATTTAAAGGACGAAGGGTAGTATTCAGGAAAAGATCAAAACCTTCTAAAAAAGGTGTGTGTTTTATTTGTGGAAAAGAAGGTCATTATGCTAACGCTTGCAGGGAAAGAAAAGATAAAAAGCAAATGAAGATAATGAATATCTTTTCTACAATACATGATCCACAAGATTGGGATCTCATATCCCACTCTGATGGAGAATATTTTGAAGTTTCAAGTTCTTCTTCAGAATCTTCAGATAGTGAAATTCCTGAAATCAGGAAAATAACAATTGATTCAGAATCATCTGATTCTGATGAAACATTCATTCCTGATATTAAAATGTTCAGTTTGAATTCCTCAGGAGATATACAAGCAAAGATTGCAGCGGTCAAAGCAGATCTAGCACAGTTAGATCCAGTTCAGTTTACGGCAAGAAGAAGATTCACTGAAAAACTTGAGAATCTTGAGAAACAACTGCCATCCAAAAGGAAAGAAAGATTTTCAGAGGAAGAAAGAGAATCCCCTAATCCAGTGAAGTCTAGCCATTGTCATTATAGCCCTTCCTGTATTGGTTATTCCCCTAATCTAGTCAAGTCTAGCCGTTGTCATTATAGCCCTTCCTGGTATTTGAATACAGCGGTTGGAGTTTCTGCTCTATCTATTTAATCATTCTAACCGTGATCTGCTAATTCAACTTGTCCTCACGATGAACCACACTTGTTGGTTTGAAACGCGTCGACAAATGAAATTTCTGGTGATTTACGCCAAAGAAACTCTCTTATACTTATGGATCACAAAAGCCTCAATTCAACAACAAAAATTGAATTAAAATTTTGGTTATTTTGGTTTTTTAAAAAAAATTAAGAAAAAATATTAAATCAAACCGTAATTAATGGTTCGTCAACGATCCGCTATAGTCCGGGTCTAATAATATAAGCAGGAACACTTATTATTATCAGAGAGAATTCAATTTTGAAACAATCTATAACAACATTATGCTTCAATGTTTAAAAAAATTATAATAAGATAGATCAAATCGTAATTAATAGTTGGTCAACGATCGGCTAAAGATCCCTTAACGTGTGGAGATTACGCGCCAGCTAAAGATCCCATGCTAAATCTGTGTGTATTATGACTGAATGATGTATTGGCAAACAGTGACGACCAAAATTAAAACGTTCAGTGCGTGTATATATCTCTGTACTCTCTCTGATATTTACATTACAATATTCCAACTCATAATAAGTCTCTCCTCCCTCGCAATTTACTCATCCCTTCAAAGCGTCCTATTCCTATTTTCATACTCCAGTTAGCGATAGCATACCCATCACCTGCAATTTCATTCTCTGAAATTGAAATTGAAAGTCAGCCTTCTCCTCCCTTTTATACCCGATCTGCTAATGACTTTGAGGCGTCGACCTCCGCCTCCACCGCTGCTCATACCAATGACAACAGCATCAAATATTACGGGCACGAAGTGTTTATAAGCCATCGCGGCCCCGATGTCAAGAAAACCTTTGCCAATCATCTCTACCACCGCCTTCTTGTACATGGTGTACTAGGTTTTCTAGACAACCAAGAAATGCAAGAGGGAGAAACCATAAGTGCTCAGATAAAAGATGCTATTGCAACATCCTCTGTTCATAAGATTATTTTCTCTCCTGGTTATGCGGATTCTCGTTGGTGTCTCGATGAGCTTGTCCACATTTTGGAATCGAAGGCTCCCATCATTCCAGTGTTCTATAACGTCCAACCTGGTGATCTTCGGTGGACGGAGGGAAAACATGGAGTGTACGTGACGCCTTACGGAAGCTCGAAAGGAACACGATGCATGACCCTGAAACTCACGAAGAGCAGCCACGGTACAGCCCCAACACTATCGAAAATTGGAGAAAGGCTCTTGCTACTGTTTCAGAAATAAGTGGTTTTGAGCTGGACGCCTGTAATGGGTGAGTACTCAACACTCTCGGTATTATATTACGGTAAAGTATATAGATGGATGTTTGTTTCTTAATTTCTTAATGTTTATATATATTTTGTTTTGAATAAGCAGCGACGAGGGGGTGCTGCTGCTTAAGGTTGTTGTACTTTTGTTGAAAAAGGTAAAAAAAGCAGAGCTCTATGTGGCCAGTTATCCAACGGGTTTGGATGAGAAGGTGAGACATTTCGAAGGTTTCTTATCGCAACTGCCTGAAAATAAACAGAAGATCGCGGGGATTATAGGGTCAGGTGGAATAGGAAAGACAACGATGGTAGAAGAACTCTTGAATCAGAAGAGTTCCTACTATCGTAAATCCTGCTTCTTATCTGATGTTAGAAATGCAGCTAAAGGTAGAGGAAGCTCTTTAGTTGGTATGCAGAGAAAACTTCATCAGAGATTGCTTGGATTCAACAAGAAAATAGACAGTGTTGATGAAGGTAAAGAGGAGATTATAACGTGTTTACAGTCCTTTTCTCACGGTATGCTAATTTTGGATGATGTAGATCATCTGGATCAGCTGGATGCACTTTTAATTTTTGCCCCGTGAATTTAAAGACACCTTCCCCCCAAATCGCTTTATTTTGATTGCATCCAGGGACAGGTATGTTTTTCTAAGGTCGGGAATACGAGATTCATCGATTTATAAGTTAAGTGGCCTGAATACACATCACTCCAGGGAGCTCTTCTGCCGCCATGCTTTTTGCCAGCCCCATCCCCCCCGAGTTTTCAATATCTGGTAGATAACATTTTAAGGGTTTGCCGTGGGTTTCCTTTATCCTTAAAAGTATTAGGGGGTCATTTTCGTGGAAACAGAGATGAAACTTACTGGGAGGCCGAATTGAGCAGAATTCAATATGTACATCCTGATATACAACAAATCCTTAAAATTACTTATGATTCACTCGACGAAGAAGAGCAACATGTATTCTTATATATTTCTTGTTTTCTCATAGGAGAAAAGAGGGACACAGCCATAAAAGCATGGGACCAATCAGAGTGGAAAGGCTTTCTTCTATTTCAAAATCTACGGAACAAAATCTCTTGTTGAGGTGGAAAGTGAAAATTCTATAGATATGCATAATCACCTAGCCCGAAACGCATTGAAAATATTGTGGCAAGGCAAAAAGCAGGTAAATTTTTGATCCAGTTTCTGCGTTATCACTATGCATATATCACAATACAAGGATGAAATTTGAATATCTGTATCTTTATTATAGCTGAGATACTTTAATATTTTGCAGGTACCTTCAGCTACGGGAGTTAGAGATTTTGGCTCCTCTGTCAAAGCTCTCGAAGCCCACTGGACAGCAGCAGCACCTCGAACAGATTTACATCTCGTTACACGCGAAGAATAATATGATATCATTGTTCGATGAAGTTTGTCATATGTCATCTTTGAAGCGTTTTGAGTTAATGAATGCTTGGAAAATGAAGTCAATGCCGGATTTAATTGGCAATTTGACCAACTTTGAACATCTCAATCTGTCCTATTATTCGAGAAGGCAATAATATAGTGAGACTGTTTTTTTGTCGTCGTCCTTCTTCTTCTTCTTTTTTTTTCTTTTTTGTTTTGAATGTCATTGAAATTCTAGCTATATTTTGAAAAATGTGGCTAGTTATATTTTGAAAAAATGTGGCAGGCACTTTTGCAAATCCGTAACAACCCATTAACTAGGATCCCTAGGGTGGAAATTATGGATTCCATAGGTGTGGTGATTCTTCCAACACCCCCCCTCAAACACACCTCGGGGGAATCGAACCTGGATCCAAGCTCTTATACCATGTGGAGGTTTGCCATTACACCAAAACCCGCAGGTGTTGGTAAACGTTACAACCTAGTGACTAGGATCCCCAGGGTGGAAATTATGGATTCCATATAGGTGTGGTGATTCTTCCAACACCCCCCCTCAAACCCAGCTCGGGGGAATCGAACCTCGGTACAAGCTCTGATAACATCTGCAGGTTTTGGTGTAACGGAAAACCTTCACATGGTATCAGAGCTTGGACCCAGGTTCGATTCCCCCGAGGTGCGTTTGAGGGGGGGTGTCGGAAGAATCACCACACCTCTATGGAATCCATAATTTCCACCCTTGGGATCCTAGTTACTAGGTACCTTCACACAAGTTACAGTGGTTAAACTTTAAAATTTTAGGTGCCTCAAAGTTTTTGATGGTATTGAATCTATTTCTACCATCAAAAACATGATTCAAACACTACTTCCACAAGATTCTTTGAATTTCCGGCCACTTTAGCAAAACGACTCCCTCCAAAAGCTTGGCCCTGCTTACAAGTTCTTTTGAAAAAATTAAAAAGACTGAAATGTCTTAATTTAAGAGGCAACTATGTCAAGCTTGTGAAGAAGATGAGAATGAGAAGAGAAACACTGAAATGTAGAGATGGAATTTGACGGGAAAGAACATTTTACCGCTATTTAATGTTTGAACTTTTCTAGTACTAGATTTTTTTAACATGTTTGAAATCGAGGAAAACATATTTTTGACGTTCAACAATTTTTTGAAAACGTCCTTACACCCATTTATTTTCACTTATTTTTTTCCACTTACCACTACGATCATTTATTCACTTTTTTTTTTCCAACTTACACGTACGCCCATTTATTTTCACTTTATTTTTCCACCTATGAGGGGTGTTCCAGGCCCAGGCGGCATTGACAGGTTGGTGTTTACTTGTAACTTCGAAGTTGGAGTTGGCCATCGCCAATGGGCATAAACCCTCAATCCTACTCAAACTAAGCAATGTGCAAGTTGCAACTGAGGAATTTATATATATATATATATATATATATATTATATACCTCTGTATATGGCTATGTTACCATAAACGAGAAATGAGAAACAAAACTAGAAACGACAACGATACGAGAAACGGAGTTCGGAGGTTTCGCACTAAAAAACGAGGAGAGAGAAAATGAAAATAAAAATGAAAAATGCAGAGTTAGTTTCAATTTTCAATATAGTTTCAACTAAATTTCCAGCCCAAATTTTATTTAAAAACTAAATAATGATGCTTAGCAAATTGATTATTAAATATATACATTCTTATGCTTCCTAGTCAATTAAGTGTATACATTCTTATGCATTTTGGGCCTTCAGCTAATTATTGTTTCCTTAAAAAAAATCCAAATAATATATATATATATATATATATATAAACAATAAATAAAATTTGCAATTAAATGTGAACTTCTTGAGCCACATATAGAATAGTGTTTAAACTACGAATTTTAACAATATACATGTTAAAGGAAAACAAATCAACTAAAAAAAGGACAATACTACAAAAGTGATCAACTTTCTGTATACTTGGCATAGGCCTCTAGGTTATTGAATGAATACATGCATGAAATCTACAATAAAGAGTGAAAATATAGAGCTGAGAACAACCTGCAAAAGAGCTAACTACGACCGGTAAAAGATTTCCCGTAAATATATGCACGTGTTAACTAAAACGACGATAGAAAACGGCGTTTCCGTCTGGTCTCGTTTCTTACACGTTTTTTACGGGGAACGGTGGCAACCGTCCCGTTTCTGGTAACATAGGTATATGGACAGAACACCGAACAATTACCAACACTACCCAATGCCACAGGACCCTAAACCCCACCTAATGCCTCGAATTTGAATTGAAACCCAAAAATCTGAACAGGTCTCTAATCATCGATGGTAGGTACATTGTCTATTAAACACAATAACTATTTGAAAATTTTGGTGGAAGATCTCACACCTTGCAGTACGATGTCTAATTAAATCAATAAATTTCAATGACCAGATCTTGATGGGAGATCTCACACAGTTGCGATGTGCCCTAATAAATTCATGACTCCAGTACTAAACTTGATCTCAATAAATTCATGACTCAAAAATGGACTCAAAAATCTATCAACAAGGAGTTTTAGGGTCCTCGAGACAGTCCACACTGGACAGGGATTCACCTCCAGCGGCTAGTCTGATAATCTGCAATCTACAAGTAGTCAGCTCACTCCACAGTGGACAGGGATTCACATCCAACCTGATAACTTGCGTCCATAACACTTCAGAAATATACAAGTACTCAACTCAATCCACAGTGGACAGTGATTCCCCTCCAGCTTAATAATCTGCATACACATCACCTCAGACCTTTACAAGTATTCTACTCAAATACAACTTACCACTCAGAGCATCCAGGTTAGCTTTCCCTTTCAACCATGAAACTCATTAATAAAGAACAAAGTATAACGTTTGCACGAAATACAATGTTTAGAGAAATTTGCTGGCCGTCGAAAGTTTCTCCATCAAGTCTAATGAAAATCGAACTTTTATATCTACTTTGTTGCTTGAGATTATTTATTATTAAAGGAATTATTTTGATACCTGTTCCATTCTTAAAAAATCCTTTACGTAAATGATGAATTCTTACAACATTATTTTATCACTCAATCCCCTTTTTTGGAGCACACCTTGTTTGAATCTTAACCAACAAGAACATTGCACAACTACCACAGATTTTGGCTTTTCCATGTGTCAGTTGCCCTTATACTTCTCTCCTTAATCACCTGCTCATTGGCCTTATACTTCTTTCCTTAATCACCTGCTCGTTTTGCAAGCCACCAACCTTGGGAATTCCTAACTAGACTCTAATGTGGTAGCTAGGAGTCGAGACCATGGCCCCGAGGGGCAACAGAAACCTTGGAGAATCCTTCTCCCTTGGTACGCACTTTGAAATATGCCTTGAATTCACCCCTGTAATTATTTTTTTAACTAGGATGGGGTGAGTCGTGACCTTGGCAGAACAACTCCTCTTGAACTAACCTCTAAGATTACTTGCACTAACTATTACTCGATTTATTTACATAAGACGGGTAGGTGAGTAATGGTTCCCACAACTTGGTTCTTTCTTTTGCTGGGTCTCGTGGCTTACCTCGACCCTGTTGATCTAGGACCAGAAGCAAAGGTGGAGGTTTGGACATAGACTAAGTCAAAAGAAGCACCAGATCACACAAATCCTTCATATGGATGGTCAACAAAGATCATGTCTTCGGTTGTAACACAAATGAATATACATTAAACTTGATGACACACTAATTTATTGTTAAATTGTAAACAAGAACTTGGTCAGAAAAACCACCTAAAGAAAAAAACCAGCTGAAATATAAATAAGTATAACTCATATCTCTGTGTTAGAGTGTTAATCAAGACATTGACAAACCCTATTCTTGTAACGACAGTAGATGGCAGTTGATGGTAGTCGACACAGTCGGCAAATATAGTTGAAAATTAACGGTAGATTACTGTAGAAACTACGACAACGAGAATGTATAATTTTTCATGTTTGTTAATGAAATGATCAATCTCTCTTGGAGAGTCTTCCCAGTTCTATCAACTAGCATTAGAGCCATGTGATCTGAGTTGTTATGCGTTGAGTTGAGCCATGTGAGCTGAGTTGTTATGCGTTGAGTTGAGCCATGTGAGGAAGAAGGCGTTGAGGAGTTGTGAGGGATCTGTAAGACTGGAGTTGTGAACAGTTGTGAAGATTCTCACTGAAAAGTCGCCGCTGTGTGTGGAGATATTGTCAACATGGAGAGAAGCGTGGGAGAAGTTATTGTCATGGTGTGAACGCTAAGGAAGATTGCAGCCCATGGACTTTGGATTGGGTGCTAAAATGTTGGGTGATCAACAACTACTTGGAGGCGTGGAAGCGCTATCCTTGTGCAACATAGAGTGTGAGAAGGAGAGGTGTTGAGAGGCGTCTATTCTGGGAAGGAAGAAGTAAGGCCCATTTCCCAATTAGAAGAGGGCTCTCGGGGTATTGCTGCCCGTACTTGGAAGGAAACGAGTGAATTTGCGGTTAGAGGCGGAGGCACCGATCAACTGAGTAGGCGGAGCCAAGCGAGCCCTTCTCAATCCAGCCATGCCGGTTGCTCCTCTTGCTAGTCCTTGCATAAGAAATTTGGGCACGCAAGAGAAGGCGAATCCGGGGGCTATGACTTTGGGGCCCGGGTTTCTCCTGTCGGTGGAATAGGTAGCGACTACATCTTGTGACAGATCACCGTCTGTTGTAGTCCCGATGACGGTATTTTTGGAAATATATCGCAGGTATTATTGGTACAGCCATGCATGGGAGGGTTGTAGCAGTAGATGCAGGAGATCAATTCTAATTTTATGCACAACATCGTACAGCAACGAACAGGGCGATAAGTGGATGATTTATATGTGCCATTGCCACAATGAACCCACAGGAAGTCCAAAGTGAGATCCCATACCAAGCTCGATGTCTGAAGGGGAGTATTCTGCTAGATCTGGGTAATATACTGCAAAGTTGCCGAGTCTTGAGTCACGTTCACAATGAGGGCCTAGGGTAAGGTGACATTACAAGAAGAAAGAGCGCACAAAAGGAGTGAAACTAGAAGGAGAGCAGTAGTAGGGCGCGACAACATGACTTGTTTTGCAAGAGCCTGGAAGACGAGGAGCGCCGAGGGCTTAGAAAGAAGCTGTTGTGTGAGGAGCCTGGAACGTTGACAAAGAATTCGTGATGTAGTGCAAGAGTTGAGAAGAAGGCCTTGAGGTCGATTAGCGGCGAAGATTCGTGATCCCTGGAAGAAAACCCGGGTTTGGCTCTGTACTTTTTACGATAACGCAGCCAGTGGTTTGAGGGGCGCCAAGGTAAAGACTAATTTTGCCACCCCAGGGGACAACTAGATTAGCAGCCACACCGGCATGGAATCTTGATAGAGTCCTAAGAACGTCATCGTAGCTCGATTTGGCCCCCCTTTCGATGCCTCCTCGAGGAATTTCAAGCCAAATACTTGGATGCAACAAGGGTTAGTGGTAATGCAAACAGAGAAGTTGTTGATGCCGCTTCCTGGAAGACAATTTATGTGAATAGATCACCTTGAGAGCTGCTCCATCTGGGGTCCAACAAAAAGCGTGTGGAGATGTATGTGGAGTGTACTAGTGAGACGTGACTGTGGAGCTAAAGAGTGTTGGGCAAGCCGAGCTTCAAGAAGTTTATGAAGGTCGAAAAGGGCGTTGTATCTCCTGTCGTGTGGAATTATTAGACATCAATAGCCTAGGAAGAGGCATAAAGGAGCTATCTGGAGAAGCAACCAGCGTAGACCATGGTACATAACGTGGTTAAGAAGAGCGATGTTAGAAGGTTGTCTGGAGAAGCAATCAGCATAGACCATGGGACAGAGTGCGGTTAAGAAGAGCGTTGTTAAAAGGGCATATTGTGTACTGAGACTCACTCCCAGAGCCTGTGGAATTGTGTGAGCTCCAGTGTTGTCTATAAGAGGGCATAAGGGTGAGCCTAGGAGTGTGTGAGCTTAGAACCAGAGTTGTAAGCTCGATGGTGTGCAGAGTTGTGGGCTTTGTGGTGTGAAGAGCCAGAGGAGGGCTCGATAGTGGTGAAGGGAAAGTGGAGTCTACCCTGCTGTTGACGTTGTTGGAGAGTGTTGTTTCCAGTGGAGTGTTCGCTAAAGAGGGTTGTGCTGCCCGTGACACCTGTGTGGCATAGGGAGCATCCAATGGAGTGTTGGTAGATAAGAGTGTCTACAACTAAGTGTCCGTTGATGAATATTGTGATGCATGTGTGGCATAGATCTAGTACAATGTGGGAAGATAAGAGTGTTTGCAACCTAGTGTCCACTGATGAAGACCGTAATGCATGTGTGGCATAGACCACAGAGAATATACAGTGGAGTGTTAGAAGATAGGGATGTCTGCAACACCGTGTCCATTGAAGAAAGTTGTGCTGTGTGAAATAAACAACAAAATATGAAATCCCTCTTATCAAGTTTTTTTTATGTACTATTGTAAGACTTAGCTAAGACCGGGACCAACAGGTGTTACAGATCCATTTGGGCACATCAAATCCCAAAATCCAGATCAATGTTTTAGGGCTCATCAAACCCTAATTTCAGTTGCTTCATGCCCTAAACAAGTCACCCATTTGAATGCCTCCTTCCCAGATAGTTTCATGACTTGAAGACATCTAGAAATATCTTCTAGAGGGACCAACGTAGGTAATCCCTTGTAAAGGTGTGCTGCAGAGCAGTTGAGTCCACTACCAGGGTGCTTTGCGGAGCACTTAGGCTTCCTTTCACTTGTGCTGGGAAAGAATGAACGAAATTCACATAGGGTTTGGGGAATATTCTTATCTTTTGGAGTCATCTAGAAGGTTCCCTCACTTATCAACTCCTATGTGCTCGAAAATTGATGAAGAATGAGTTAAGGTGCATACTATGCTCTCATCCCTTCCTCCATGGAACTAATTCTAAGTATGGAAGGCCATTCAATGCCACCATTTATGACAAAACCTCCTTCATCTTCCTATAAATTGACCACTCACCTAAGTGATCAGGGGATGGAATATGTTGAATTGTAAGGAGATAACGCTGTTATGAGATTTGTCTTTGAAGCAAGTATTGTAATGCTACAAGTTTATCATGCTTTTGATGTGATGTGGATGGGATCCAAGCTGGAGGAATCATTTTGAATCAGACACCAATGGTTGTAATTCCTTCTTCTATATAATAAAGTGTTTGAACCTTTTTCCCATATGTTCGTATTGTTTCATAATGCTTATATGTGTGAATCGTATCTGATTCCTTTCACTTATATTCAATAGATCGTGTGCTTTGATCGGTTCCTTGTTTTCTGTTGTGTTTACAGGGTACTTCTCAAGCGTATTAAGTACGGGAAGGAGTGACAGGATTGATACAAGGGAGACGAGAGGAAAGCAGAACTACAAGTAGGTCTTCTTATATTCTCATCTTATCTATTTCTTATAGAAAAGTCTAAAACACTTTAAACTGTTGTTCTAGATACAACTACTTATTTAGGGAATTAGTATTTATCCATAGATACCAAATTCTCCAAAACAAATTGGCGACTACAATTGGGAAGGAGTGATCCTCTTTCCTAGTAGCTTACCCACCTCCTAGGACATCTTTGCAGACCTTATTTGTGTTCATAGATTGTAATTCAACTTTTTACATTTAAAAATTGGTCAAAACTATGTCAAATTGCCTCTTAAAATGGCTTACTATCACCAGTGCAGGCTTGTGAGGGACACAGTGTGTTGCAGAGCACCCTTGGCTTAGGGATAGTGCTATGAAGTGCACTGTCTCCCACTCTGCGCTGCACCAATCCTCCTAGGATCAGTTTCCCACCTTTGGAAAGAGTTTTTGCCAACTTTTTTATGTTTGTTTGTTTGCTGATTGATCAATCAATGTTATGTCTCAGAAAATAAGTTTTTAACTCCTGGTCTAGCCAAACTTTGATTTTATTGATTAATGTTTCTTAATGTTTTCTTTGTCATTATCGATCGATAGTCAAAGTTAGAATATAGTTGATTAATCTTTGTTCAAAAGAAAGTGTCGTAAAAGTCTTCTTTTCCTTCGAAATTGAACTGTCATAAAGTCTTCGTTCTTATAAAAATATAGATTGATTGTATGTGCATTAGTTTCCTTTTTGTTCATCATAACATTAAGGGATTCGAAAAGAAAAACTTGCATCGTTCATATTGTAATTTGTGAATGCTTGAAAGGAATAGCTAGGGAAATTGTGTTAGATGGTGCTCTTTGCTCTTTGATCGAAAGAAATCTGATTTCTCTATCCCTAAGTAGCTAAGGTTTTCATTGTTCAAATTGAACGAGAAGAATGCTTATCATATTAGTTGCATTTTAGGAATTGCAAACATACATCACGTGCTAAACCTTGAAAGGCAAATTCTAAAGAAGATCAACTTAAAATTTATCTGAATTTACCTAATGGAACATTGTCACCCAATGAAAAACATCTAGAGGTCTAGGCTAGAGACGTGTTCCAGCGTCGTAAAACAAAGCAACTGTCACTAACTTGTCTGCAATACATCCCGAGTGTGATACCTCATTCCACGTACGTGAGTATATCGTAGCTCGTACACGTACCTTCAGGTATATAGGGCGATGTTACAGTATGTAAAGTATATGGGAATGCTCTCACTGTGCGGTTTTGCATTAGATAATGCTTATACGGATTGGGCCTCCACATACTTTCCGGTATATGTGGGAGGACAACACTAGGTTGCTATCCATCCTTAGGTAACCGAGTCGTCCGCCTTGTACATTGTGATACACCGAACACAACAATTGGGGGGATTGCCTGCCCATACTTCTCGGTTCACCGAGAGGTATTCTACAGTTCACAATTGCTTGGTAATTTTTTTGCCTAGATTATCCCTTTCTTGTTTTGTTATGTTACTTTGATCAAAATAAAATTAATTGACCGCCGATAACATCCTCCACGCTCGCTCCTTAGTTGATCTTAGGTTGAGACATATGGTGACAGATCCGGAGTCCACCGATCAAGGAATTCCTTTTGATGGGAATCCTAGTCCTTTTCCTCCTTTTGGAAATATTGGTGCTCCTTATATGGCTACATTGTCCTTTTCGGGACTTACCATTGGCTTGCCAGTATAGTTTTTTTCAACCTCCTTGGTGCAAAATGTCATGATTTCTTCGCAATCGAGTACTCCAACTGGAAAAAATCAGCCTCCAGTTGATCCTAAAGTTGACCCTTTGCCTTCTTCCTCGATTGTTTCTTCCTCTGCTTCTTCCTCTTCGCCTGGTGAGAGTATTGGTACTAGTAATAAGGTGGCTAAGAAGAAGAAGAAAGGGAAGAAAAAGAAGAAGAAGAAGAAGAATCAAATTCAACAGAGGGCAACCAAGTGACCATTGCTTTAAATACAACATCTGATGAGAAACCATCCATCAAGCCTCACAAAGTTTGATATCCATGCAAACTTTGTGCGAGAGACCATCTTCTTCGAAATTGTCCTGATATTCCTCAGATCTTAGAAGAATGGTCTTCCCGTTCACATCATCCTGTGTCATCAACTTCTTGATATCATGGTGGTGACACACCATCAACTAGTGGTAGTAATGTTCATGGACAAAAGGGTAAAGTTAAGTTTCCTTGTAGGTTATGTGAAGGGAATCACCCCATTCAACTTTGTCCCTATATGGATGAAGCCAAAAAAGTGTTGGATAACTGTCCTGCTTCATTGCAGCGAATTCCATCTGGTTACAAGAAACTCTCCCTAAATCCTTCATTAGTTGATGAATTGACTGACTCAAATCAACCGTCAGTCAAACCCACTCTCTCTGAAAGTGAATCCTATGAGTTTATACCCGACCAAAAGCAAATTATAGGTCGAGGAAACAATTGACCCAATTTCACCTTCAGTTAATCGTACCTTTCCCGAAGAGAGAATATAATACCACTCAGGTTCTTTTCGTTTCTTCAGATTCCAATGAGCTTGGGGGAAACTCTCCTGTCCCATCAAGACAGAAGGAAAATCCTCCCATTCTCGTAACTCAAGGGGGTAATTCTCCCGTTCTTATGGTACCCCCTCCAAGTAGTCTGGTCACTTCCTTTGATTGGAATTGACTGGCAGGATTCTGTCTTCCTTCTTATGTGTCTTTCCAGATCATAGTACAGGTTTGTAATATGATTGTATTTGGCACTATTATATATGAAGGTGAATTTGTAAGTATCCTTTCCTCCACTGCTTGGCAAGTGCTCGGTTCGCCGCCACTTATGCCTATTACCCAAAATCTGTTGGCTTTTAATAGAGGAACCAGTCAACCATTAGGGATCCTTCCTTAATTCCCCATTACATTGGGAGGAAAAATCGTTTATTTGAATGTGATGGTAGTCCTAGACCCTTTAGATTATAATTTACTTCTTGGGCACGACTACGTTTGTGACATGGGAGCTATTGTTTCAACACTATTTCAAGTGATTTGTTTCCCGCATGAAGGCATAATTATCACCGTTGACCATCTTTCATTTCCTGGTCCAAATATGGCTTTCAGTCAACCATCTTCCCTAAAAGGTCCTTTTGTACCAATGGTATCTTCCCCACCACGGGTTAATTATGTGGCAATCCATTTCGTGCCTACATCAACGAATGATCAATTCCGTGATGTTGTACATTATGTACTAGGGGCATTGGAACCAGATTCCAGAGCATTGTTCTCACATCTGATGAGAACCTCTTGGAAGTCATGACCTCTTATGGGTCGTGACCAACTCCCATGAGGATATTTCCTTGTCTTGTGTCAACCTCGTTAAAAAATTAAAGAAGGGTCTATGAGGATAGTTCTTTTACTATGTCGACCTCATTAAAAAATGAAACAGGCCCATGAGGATAGTTCTTTTACTGTGTCAACCTCGTTAAAAAATGAAATAAGGAAAATGAGGATAGTTCCTTGTCTTGTGTCAACCTCGTTAAAAAATGAAACCAAGGATATGAAGATAGTTCCTTGTCTTGTGTCAACTTCATTAAAAAATGAAACAAAGGATATGAGGATAGTTCCTGGTCTTGTGTCAACCTCGTTAAAAAATGAAACAAAGGAGTGTGTGCATAGTTCCTTGTCTTGTGTAAGGCTCATTAAAAAATGAAACAAGGAATCTGAGCAGAGTTCATTGTCTTGTGTCAAGCTCATTAAAAAATCAAACAAGGTCCCCTGGAGCAAAGTTCCAAGTCGAGTCTTTGATTAGATCTTGTAAAATCCCAGTCGAGTCTTTCACTTGATCTCGTAAATGAACCTTCAGTCCTTCCACTTGATGGCCGCGAGTAGTCTACTTAGGTGAATGCAATGAAGCTTAGGGGGCATGAACCTAGTGGTAAAGTTAAGTTTCCTTGTAGGTTATGTGAAGGGAATAACCCCATTCACCTTTGTCCCTATTTAGACAAAGCCAAAAAAGTGTTGGATAACCATCCTGCTTCACCGCAACGACTTCCATCTAGTTACAGGAGACTCTCACTTCATCATGCTGGGGGCATGTAAACCAATCTCAAGCATAGTTCTTCATTTCAAGATTGTGTAAAAATGAAACTAAATTCAAGTATAGTTTTTTCATTTCAAGCTTGTGTAAACATGAAACTGAACCCAAGCATGGTTCCCTATGGTTCAAGCTTGTGTAAAAATGAACCCATTTCCATTTTTAACCCTCGTGATTGCAATTCTATTAGCCTCTTTTGACAAATGAGCCTTGGTTGTTTTCATCCCATCGCCACCATCCCTTTGGCCGATCATACACTTTTACTTGGTTGTTTTACCCTTTTTGAGGAACAATTGCAATGAGTGGCCTTATTAGCCAGCCTTTTCACATAAATCAACATGTTTTGAGAAGTTCCAACATCACGAGAACCAGTTGCTATCCTAGACACCACTCGTTCCTCAAAGTGGAGTCCTCTTTAAGCTCTTTTCAATCTCTCGAAATATGAAAAGATTGTTGAGCGCTTGTCCTTTCCTGCTCATTAACAAATTGGAAACGACACATCTCTTGTATTATTTTACGTTTTTTGGGGCTTGAGAGATTAATTTACAAAAAAGAACTTGTGGAGTCTTCTTTTTGTCCATTTTCAAAATCTCTAAACATGAAAATAACCGAGTTATATTTGTCGTTAAACTTGTTTAAACATCAAATAGCGACAAACTTGTCCATCCAGACAAGACCAAATTTCATCTTCGCTAGACTCGTTAAAATATCAAATAGAGATGGATTCACCTGAAGGGGTGGAATTATACAACAAGCATATGCTATCCTCCTCAAGCATGATAAAAATAAAGAGGTATTGGTTAGCAATGACTGGGGAAATTGGGAAAAAGGGGAAATCCACTTTATGGTAGCAGGTCGCTCTTGAACATGACACTTTCACTCCATCACTGTGACTATCTGGGTTGGGTTATTAACTTGATGGATATCACACCGTTGGTCTATCATACCATCCATCGCCTTGTTTTGGGTCAATGCTACCAATTCATTTCAGTGTCGTCGACATGTTCAATATAAGTCATTCAGTCAAAATTCATCCTTTTCAATACCATAAACCTTCATTTTCATGACCGCCATTCTTGAACCTTGTGTCGTCAGTCAAATTCCATCTCTATAATCACTACACTCGTTTCGTGTATTTGATGTGGGATACATCAAGGCCCTCCTGCGATGAGTCACTTCTTGTCGACATCAGCTCATTATTCAAGAAGTTGACTTAGAAACACCCTTCCAGTACCTTGAGGCTTGCATGCATCAATGACAGGTTTCTTACTTCCGGTGATGGGTATAAATCAATGGCCTTCAACCAAAAGACTTTGTATGGTATTCAACATCAAATCATCCATTCACACCATGCATAATGTACTGCAATACCTTAAGGATCATTATCATTATCAGTGATTTCTCTCGCATCTGTTAACAACTTACATCATTGGCTGGTAATCAGATGGTGTCTTCCCATGTTCGAATTTAGATCACATATTCACATGGTTAGACTCATACTTGAGCGAACGATTGAACGAGATAGAAGACCCCGGATCTAGTTTCATCCATCCGAGCTGCGATTTCAGGAGTACTAAATCATATGTACAATGGCTTTACATTGATGGTCATTCCGATCATGGGTCTATATCTGTAGACGACTGTTTATGTACATGTATTGAAAGTTTATGAGCTGAGCATGGCTATGCCTTCCTTCAACAATTCATGTAAAATCAAATATCATGATATATGTATTGTAATTGATGCAGGTCATCTTCCACTTTGATACCTCCTCATCACATCGTAAACCATTTCATTTGACATTGGCATTTTTCTGACTTCATGCTTTAGGGGCAGCGGTTACGGAAAAGTATATAGATGGATGTTTGTTTCTTAATTTCTTAATGTTCATATATATTTTGTTTTGAATAATCGAGGATGAGGGGGTGCTGCTACATAAGGTTGTTGAACTTTTGTTGAAAAAGGTAAAAAAAAGAGCTCTATGTGGCCAGTTATCCAACGGGTTTGGATGAGAAGGTGAGAAATTTCAAAGGTTTCTTATCGCAACTACCTAAAAATAAACTTAAGATTGTGGGGATTATAGGGTCAGGTGGAATAGGAAAGACAACAATGGCAATAGAACTCTTCAATCGGAAGAGTTCCTACTATCGTAAATCCTGCTTTGTATCTGATGTTAGAAATGCAACTAAAGGTAGAGGAAGCTCTTTAGTTGGTTTTCAGAGAAAACTTCATCAAAGATTGGTTGGATTCAACAAGAAAATAGACAATGTTGATGAAGGTAAAGCGGAGCTTATAACGTGTTTATGATCCTTTTCTCACGACATGCTAATTTTGGATGATCTAGATCATCTGTATCAGCTAGATACACTTTTAAGTTTTTCCCCGTGAATTTAAAGACACCTTCCCCCAAAATTGCTTAATTTTGATTACATCATGGGACAAGTATGTCCCTCTAACGTTGGGAATACAAAATTGATTGATTTATAAGTTAAGTGGCCTGAATACACGCTCCAGGGAGCTCTTCTACCGCCATGCTTTTTGCCAGCTCCATCCACCCCCACATTTTCAGTATCTGGTAGATAACATTTTAAGGGTTTGCAGTGGGTTTCCTTTATCCTTAAAAGTAGTAGGGGGTCATTTTCGTGGAAACATAGATGAAACTTACCAGGAGGCTGAATTGAGAAGAATTCAATATGTACATCCTGATATACAACAAATCCTTAAAATTAGTTATGATTCACTCGATGAAGAAGAGAAACCTGTATTCTTATATATTTCTTGTTTTCTCATAGGAGAAAAGAGGGACCAATTAGAGTGGAAAGGCTTTCTTCTATTTCAAAATCTACAGAGCAAATCTCTTGTCGAGGTGGACAGTGAAAACTGTATAGATATGCACGATCACCTAGCCTAGAACGCATTGAAAATACTGTGGCAAGGCAAAAAGTAGGTAAATAAATTTTTGATCCAGTTTCTGTGTTATCATTATGGATATATCACACTACAAGGATGGAATTTGAATATCTGTATCTTTATTATAGCTGAGATACTTTAATATTTTGCAGGCACCTTTGCAGCTGCGGGAGTTAGATATCTTGGCTCCTTTGTCAAATCTCCCGAAGTCCATTGGACAGTTGCACACCTCGAATAGATTTACATCTCGTTACACGCGAAGAATAATATGATATTATTTTCCGATGAAGTTTGTCAGATGTCATCTTTGAAGCGTTTTGAGTTAATCAATGCTTGGAAAATGAAGTCACTGCCGGATTTAATTGGAAATTTGACCAACTTTGAACATCTCAATCTGTCCTATTATTCCGGAAGGCAATAATATAATGAGTCTATTTTTATTTTTATTTTTTTTGTCTTGAATGTCATTGAAATTCTAGTTATATTTTGAAAAAATGTGGCAGGGAATTTTGCAAATCCAAGTTACAGTTGTTAAACTTCAAAATTTTAGGTGCCTCAACATTTTTGATGATGTTGAATCTATTTCTACCATAAAAAACATGATTCAAACACTACCTCCACAAAATTATTTGAATTTTCAATCCCTTCTAGCTCCCTTCAGAAGCCCTGCTTACAAGTTCTTTCGAAAAATCAAAAAGGCTGAAATGTCTTAATTTAAGAGGTAGCTATGTCAACCTTTCAAAGAAGATGAGAGTGAGAAGAGAAAGACTGAGATGAAGAGATGGAATTTGACGCGCAATAATCTTTTATCGCTATTTAATGTTTAAACTTTTTTATTACTAGCTTCTTTTAACATGTTTGAAACCCATGAAAACGTATTTTTGAAGTTCAACAATTTTTTGAAAACGTCCTTACACCCATTTATTTTTAATTTTTTATTTCCACTTAACAGTACGCCCATCTATTTTCACATTTTTTTTCCACTTACCCGTACGCCCATTTTTTTTCACATTTGTTTTCCACTTACATGTATGCCCATTTATTTTCACTTTACTTTTCCACGTACGAGGGGTGTTCCAGGCCCAGGCGGCATTGGCAAGTTGGTGTTTACTTGTAACTTCGAAGTTGGAGTTGGCCATCGAACTCACCAAGCTATGCAATGTGCAAGTTGCAAATGAGGAATTTTAACATATATATTATTATATACCTCTGTCTACAGACAGAACACCGAATAATTACCAACACTACCGAATACCACAGGACCCTAAACCCCACC
Organism: Pinus tabuliformis; assembly: GCA_031772625.1. Lineage (NCBI taxonomy): Eukaryota > Viridiplantae > Streptophyta > Pinopsida > Pinales > Pinaceae > Pinus > Pinus tabuliformis. The sequence goes on along the minus strand of CM062806.1, from coordinate 310,754,344 downwards.
CAATGCCCAGAAATTGAATTGAAATCCAAAAATCTGAATAGGTCTCTGATCATCGGTAGTAGGTACATTGTCTATTAAACACAATAACTATTTGAAAATTTTGGTGGAAGATCTCACACCTTGCAGTACGATGTCTAGTTAAATCAATAAATTTCAATGACCAGATCTCAATGGGAGATCTCACACAATTGCGATGTGCCCTAATAAATTCTTGACTCGAAAATCAATTCATGACTCCAGTACTAAACTTGATCTCAATAAATTCATGACTCAAAAATGGACTCAAAAATTTATCAACAAGGAGTTTTAGGGTCCTCAAGACCGTGCACACTAGGTAGGGATTCACCTCGACTGACCAGTCTGATAATCCGCAATCTACAAGTACTCATCTCACTCCACAGTGGACAGGGATTCACATCCAGCCTGATAACTTGCGTCCATAACACTTCAGAAATCTACAAGTACTCAACTTAGTCCAAAGTAGACAGGGATTCGCCTCCAGCCTAATAATTTGCGTACACATCACTTCAGACATCTACAAGCATTCAGCTCAAATACAAATTACGAGAATCCAGGTTTGCTTTCCCTTTCAACCACGAAACTCATTAATAGAGAACAAAGTATAATGTTTGCACGAAATACAATGTTTAGAGAAATTAGCTGGTTGTCGAAAGTTTCTCCATCAAGTCTAACAAAAATCGAACTTTTATATTTACTGTGTTGCTTGAGATTATTTATTATTGAAGGAATTATTTTGATACCTGTTCCATTCTTAAAAAATCCTTTATGTAAATGATGAATTCTTAAAACATCATTTTATCATTCAATCCCATATGTTTGTATTGTTTCATAATGCTTATATGTGTGAATTGTATCTGATTCCTTTCACTTATATTCAATAGATCGTGTGCTTTGATCGGTTCTTTGTTTTCTGTTGTGTTTACAGGGTACTTCTCAAGCGTATTAAGTATGGGAAGGAGCGACAAGATCGATACAAGGGAGACGAGAGGAAAGTGGAACTACAAGTAGGTCTTCTTATCTTCTCATCTTATCTATTTCGTATAGGATAAGTATAAAACACTTTAAACTGTTGTTCTAAATATAGTTACTTATCTAGGGATTTAGTATTTATCCATAGTTACCAAATTCTCCAAAACAAATTGGCGACTCCATTGGGGAAGGAGTGATCCTCTTTCCTAGTAGCTTATCCACCTCCTAGGACATCCTTGTAGACCTTATTTGTGTTCATAGATTGTAATTCAACTCTTTACATTGAAAAATTGGTCAAAACTGTGTCAAATTTCCTCTTGAAATGGCTTACTATCACGAGCACAGGCTTGTGAGGGACACAGTGCACTGCAAAGCACCCTTGGCTTAGGGACAATCCTCTGAAGTGCACTGTCTCCCACTCTGGGCTGCGCTAGTCCTCCTAGGATCAGTTTCCCTCCTTTGGAAAGAGCTTTTGCCAACTTTTCTTTCTTTGTTTGTTTGCTGATTGATCAATGAATGTTATATCTCAGAAAATAAGTTTCTATCTCCTGGTCTAGCCTAACATTGATTTGACTAATTAATGTTTCTTAATATTTTCTTTGTCATTATCGAACGATAGTCAAAGTTAGAATATAGTTGATTAATCTTTGTTCGAAATAAAGTGTCGTAAAAGTCTTCTTTTCCTTCGAAATTAAACTTCGTAAAGCCTTATTTCTTATAAAAATATAGATTGATTGTATGTGCATTAGTTTCCTTTTTGTTCATCATAACATTAAGGGATTCGAAAAGAAAAACTTGTATCGTTCATATTTCAGTTTCTGAATGCTTGAAAGGAATAGCTAGGGAAATTGCGTTAGATGGTGCTCTTTGCTCTTTGATCGAAAGAAATCTGATTGCTCTATCCCTAAGTAGCTAAGGTTTTCATTGTTCAAATTGAACGAGAAGAATGCTTATCATATTAGTTGCATTTTAGGAAATGCAAACATACATCATGTGGTGAACCTTGAAAGGCAAATTTTAACGAAGATCAACTTAAAATTTATCTGAATTTACCTAATGGAACATTGTCACCTAACGAAAAACATTTAGAGATCTAGGCTAGAGACGTGTTCCAGCGTCGTAAAACAAAGCAAATGTCACTAACTTGTCTGCAATACATCCCGAGTGTGATACCTCATTCCACGTACATGAGTATATCGTAGCTCGTACACGTACCTTCGGGTATATAGGGAAATGTTACAATACGTAAAGTATACGGGAATGATCTCACTGTGCGCTTTTGCATTAGACAACGCTTATACGGATTGGGCCTCCACATACTTTCGGGTATATGTGGGAGGACAACACTAGGTTGCTATCCATCCTTAGGTAACCGAGTCGGTCACCTTGTACATTGTGATACAATGAACACAACATTTGGGGAGATTGCCTATCCATACTTCTCTGTTCGTTGGGAGGTATTCTACAATTCACAGTTGCTTGGTAAACATTTTTCCTAGATTATCCCTTTCTTGTTTTGTTATGTTACTTTGATTAAAATAAAATTAATTGACCGCAGATAACATCCTCCATGCTCGCTCCTTAGTTGATCTTAGGTTGAGACATATGGCAATAGATCCGGAGTCCACTGATTAAGGAATTCCTTTTGATGGGAATCCTACTCCTTTTCCTCCTTTCAGAAATATTGGTGCTCCTTATATGGCTACATTGTCCCCTCCGGGACTTACCATTGGCTTGCCAGTATGGTTGTTTTCAGCCTTCTTTGTTTAAAATGTCATGATTTCTCCGCAATCGATTACTCCTCCAACTGGACAAAATCAACCTCTAGTTGATCCTAAAGTTGACCCTTTGCCTTCTTCCTCGGTTGTTTCTTCCTCCCCTTCTTCCTCTTCGCCTGGTGAAAGTATTGGTACTAGTAACTAGGTGGCTAAGAAGAAGAAGAAAGGGAAGAAGAAGAAGAAGAATCAAATTCAGCAGAGGGGCAACCAAGAAACCATTGCTTTGAATGCAACATCTGATGAGAAACCATCCATCAAACCTCACAAAGTTAGATATCCATGCAAAATTTGTGCGAGAGACCATGTTCTTCGAAATTTTCCTGATATTCCTTAGATCTTAGAAGAATGGTCTTCTCGTTCACATCATCCTGTGTCATCAACTTCTTGAGATCATGGTGGTGACACACCATCAACTAGTGGTAGTAAAGTTCATGGAGAGAAGGGTAAAGTTAAGTTTCCTTATAGGTTATGTGAAGGGAATCACCCCATTCACCTTTCTCCCTATTTGGATGAAGCCAAAAAAGTGTTGGATAAGAGTCCTGCTTCACCGCAGCGACTTCCAACTGGCTACAGGAAAATCTCCCTAAATCCTTCATTAGTTGATGAATTGACTGTCTCAAATAAACCATCAGTCAAACCCACTCTCTCTGAAAGTGAATCCTATGAGTCTAACCCGACCAAAATCAGTAGGTCGAGGAAACAGTTGACCCAATTTCACCTTCAGTTAATCGTACCTTTCCCAAATAGAGTGAATATAATACCACTGGGGTTCTTTTCGTTTCTTCAGATTCCAATGAGCTTGGGGAAACCCTCATATCCCATCAAGATATGAGGAAAATCCTCCCATTCTCGTAACTCAAGGGGGTAATTCTCCCATTCTTTCGGTACACCCTCCAAATAGTCTGATCACTTCCTTTGATTGGAATCGACTGGCAGGATTCCGTCTTCCTTCTTATGTGTCTTTCCAGACCATAGTACAGGTTTGTAATATGAGTGTATCTGGCACTATTATATATGAAGGTGCATCTTTGAGTATCCTTTCATCCACTATTTGGCAAGTGCTCGGTTCGCCACCACATGTGCCTATTACCCAAAATCTGTTGGCTTTTAATAGAGTAATCAGTCAACCATTAGGGATCCTTCCCCAGTTTCCTATTACATTGGGAGGAAAAATCGTTTATCTAAATGTTATGGTAGTCCCGGGCCCTTTAGATTATAATTTACTTCTTGGGTGCGACTATGTTTATGACATGGGAGCTATTATTTCAACACTCTTTCGAGTGATTTGTTTCCCGCATGAAGGCAAAATTGTCACCGTTGACCATCTTTCATTTCCCGGTCCAAATATGGCTTCCAGTCAACCATCTTCCCTAAATGGTTCTTTTGTACCAATGGTATCTTCCTTGCCAGGGGTTAATTATGCGGCAATCCATTCTGTGCCTACATCAATGAACGATCAATTCCTTGATGTTGTACATTATGTACTAGGGGCATTGGAACTAGATCTCTCCTTCCAGAGCATTGTTCTCCCATCTGATGAGAACCTCTTGGAAGTCATGACCTCTTATGGGTCGTGACCAACTCCCATGAGGATAGTTCCTTGTCTTGTGTCAACCTCGTTAAAAAATTAAACAAGGGTCTATGAGGATAGTTCTTTTACTGTGTCAACCTCATTAATAAATGAAACAGGCCCATGAGGATAGTTCTTTTACTGTGTCAACCTTGTTAAAAAATGAAACAAGGAAAACGAGGATAGTTCCTTGTCTTGTGTCAACCTCGTTAAAAAATGAACCAAGGATATGAAGATAGTTCCTTGTCTTGTGTCAACCTCATTAAAAAATGAAAGAAAAGATATGAGGATAGTTACTGGTCTTGTGTCAACCTCGTTAAAAAATGAAACAGAGGAGTATGAGCATAGTTCCTTGTCTTGTGTCAAGCTCATTAAAAAATGAAACAAGGAATCTGAGTCAAGTTCCTTGTCTTGTGTCAAGCTCATTAAAAAATCAAACAAGGTCCCTTGGAGAAAAGTTCCAAGTCGAGTCTTTGATTAGATCTTGTAAAATCCCACTCGAGTCTTTCACTTGATCTCGTAAATGAACCTTCATTCCTTCCACTTGATGGCCACGAGTAGTCTACTTAGGTGAATGCAATGAAGCTTAGGGGGCATGCACCTAGTGGTAAAGTTAAGTTTCCCCGTAGGTTATGTGAAGGGAATAACCCCATTCACCTTTTTCCCTATTTGGACAAAGCCAAAAAAGTGTTGGATAACCATCCTGCTTCACCGCAGCGACTTCCATCTAGTTACAGGAGATGCTCCCTTCATCATGTTGGAGGCATGTAAACCAATCTCAAGCATAGTTCTTCGTTTCAAGCTTGTGTAAAAATGAAACTAAATTCAAGCATAATTTTTTCATTTCAAGCTTGTCTAAACTTGAAACTGAACCCAAGCATAGTTCCCTATGGTTCAAGTTTGTGTAAAAATGAACCCATTTCCATTTTTAACCGTCGTGATTGCCATTCTATCAGCCTCTTTCAACAGATGAGCCTTGGTCGTTTTCATCCCATCGCCACCATCCCTTTGGCCGATCATACACTTTCACTTGGTTGTTTTACCGTTTTTGAGGAACAGTTGCAATGAGTGGTCTTATTAGCCAACCTCTTCACATAAATCAACATGTTTTGAGAAGTTCCAACATCATTGGAACCAGTTGCTACCCTAGACACCAGTTGTTCCACGAAGTGGAGTCCTCTTTAAGCTCTTTTCAATCTCCCGAAATATGAAAATATTGTTGAGCGCTTGTCCTTTCCAGCTCGTTAACGAATTGGAAATGACATCTCTCTTGTATTATTTTACACTTTTTCGGGCTTGAACGATTAATTTACGAAAAAGAACTTGTGGAGTTTTCGTTTTGTCCCTTTTCAAACTCTCTAACACATGAAAAGAACCGAGTTATCTTTGTTGTTAAACTCGTTAAAACATCAAATAGCGACAAACTTGTCCATCCAGACAGGACCGAGTTTCACCTTCGCTAGACTCGTTAAAATATCAAATAGCAATGGTGTTAAAATTGGAAACTAGGGCCAAACTCCATGTGGGTTAGTTTATTTATGGCAGCTGATATTTTTATTGGATCCCTCTCATCGAGAGGTGTAGGATTGATCATAAGATCATCCAATTCCGATAAGTAATTATGGAGATATGAATTTATTTCGATTATGTAATTATTATCAAGCCGACCAACACTTATGTAGGCTGTAGAAGCCCAAACATCATGTCTATTCAACCTATACGTTTTTGGTATAAATAGATGAGGATTTGATGTCATTTAAACACACATTCTTGAGTGATCTCCTCCTCTCCACGTCTTGGGTTTTTGGAGGAGTGAGACACCAAGAGTAATACACTGGCCTTATGGTGATGCCCTAGCCACAGTACAACACAGTCATGGTAATACGCTGTCAAGGGTGCCACAGTCATCAAATTGCAGTCAATAGAGGCTATAATGTTCTCAGATTTGTAAGCAGTTCTTGAATTCATTTATACGCAGGGCATAAAGATTAATACACAGGTCATGACACATACAATAGATACGTTGTTCATTACGTTGGTCAATGATACATTGATATGATTTTCATATATATGCTGATATGGTGTTCATTACGCTGGTCAATGGAAACATGTATACGCTATAGAGAGGAAAAAAACTCGGGTTTCATCTCTGGAATCCACGTACAGGTATACGCTATAATGGAAGGACATAACTCACAGTTATATATGGAACGATATTAGCCGCATCTAAGGTATGAAGCCCGCATTTGGATTATATATGGAACGTAGGTAATATATGAAGCTCCCAGTTGTATTATATATGGAATGCAGGTAATATATGAAGCCCACTGTTTGGATTATATATGGAACATAGGTCATATATGGAGAACACAGTCATATATGGAACCCGCAAGCCAGCAGTGGTTAGGGTTTGAAGCAGAAGGACTACATTCTCTACATAACTATTATAGCATAGAAGATCACTATATATATCTCGGCATTCTCCCAGTCATCTGTAGGGATATGACTTATACTTGGTGATCAATAAGTATATAAGGAATGATCTTCATATGTTCTTATGATCTCGATGGCTCTAATATGAATGTGCATCATGATGATCTCAGCGGAAGGAACGATGAAGTAAAGATGCAGCATGATAAACCTAGTTCCAACACCCTCCCCTGCTACCTCGGGTGAGACCTCAGTCTGCACTTCGCGGGCTGTTGCCGAAAGGGCCGGTAGCTGCGGGATTTGCATGGCTAAATAATTCTTCCGAACCTGGGTCAGGCCCATATAAGCCAACAAATGGTTCCGTTGCCGGGGCCGAGATCTGCCTAAGGGGTGTTTGATGTGGGAACACCAGAACCCTACAAAGAAATAGATTGAAGAGTGGTGGGATCTGAAATTCCACAAGTTTGTAGTTCAGGAAAACAGAAACCCACGAATATCGGAAGAAGATTGGCTGGACTGGTATATATTCACAAACATTCATGAGATCTTCTTTGCGTCATTTCCGGTAGAGATGTATGAGTGGATCGCAAGGCTAGCTGACAGCATGGGAAGGTGTAGATTGGACCAACCTATTGTGTGGACCCCGAAATTGGTGCGTTGGCTAGAAGCCACCGAGGATAAGATTACGCGCACAGTAGATCATTGGCTGGATCGAGTAATAGGAGGATTTATCACCGAGTTTGTGATAGATACCACTGTGAGCTATAGCGAGGCAGAAAGGCGGTTTCTGCAAGGACCGTGAGGTAGGTATATCAAATCATTGAATATGTGGATTAAGATGTTGCTATGTGAAAAATAGATTATGCGTGTCGATTAATGTTTGGAGTAACGAGGAGTGGAAGAGGTTACCGCAGAATGGGAGGAGTAGAGAACAATCCGTTAGCTTCCATTTCCTGGGAAAGCGAGGAAGAACTCGTGAGGTTCTCACCAGGAAGTGTGGTCTGGTTGATAAGAGAGTGCTTCCCCTTGATACCACCTCCATCCACGCCACCACCCGCTTCACCTACATAAAATCCATCCACTCCAACAGCCTCAAAGATCGGGATGGCAAGTTCAGTTAAGCTGCCGATATTTAAAGGTGCGAGGAATGAGGAACCAGGACGATTCTGGTTTGTGATAAAGTCTGTATGGGACACTCAGGGTATCACAAATGATAACATCAAGAAGGCTGCCTTAGTTAGTGTGTTTCAGGACTGCGCACTGACTTGGTACATGAAGTATTCCAGTGATCACCCAACTGAAGGCATTACCGCAATCCAGGAGGTGCTAAATAAGGAATTTGGGTGCCCAAAGTCAGGGGCCCAGTCGGTTATTGGGTTCAAAGAGATTGTGATGATGCCTGGAGAAACTCCGTGGGATTTGGATCAGAGGTTGAAAAGTGCTATCCGCGAGGCCAACATGACACTGACAGATGAGCAGCACTGCGCGTGGTTTGTGGTGTCATTGACACCACACCTGAGGACGACCCTGTCACAACAAAAGATCTCAACCCAAGCTGAGGCACTAGAGACAGCAATGAGGATACACGAGACCCCAATACCGGACCCAGGGTTGGGAGTTCAGCAAATCCATGCGCAACTTCAAAACTTGAATTTAGAACTGCAGAGCTTGAAGCAAGAAAGGGTATCCCAACCGGAGGTACGTACGGAGGTGGGATGTGTTAAATGCAAGAGCTAAGCACACGACAAGGACCATTGCCCTGTCTTCACGAACTATCTGGTGGGGGGAGGCCTAATGCCATTAAAAGTAGAGGTACAAGCAGGACCGAGTGCCACGCCTGCGCTCTGGTGCGCGATTTGTCAGGTGGGTGGGAAACACGCAATAGATAACTGCCACCTACTACAAAAGTATACCCAGATCCCGCAATAGTTGTATTGTAACTTCTGTCGATCAGTGGGACACGATGAGCGAATGTGTCGAAGTTATGACTTAATGATAGAAAGAACCCCAACTTATCGAATGGAGACTGAAGTGCAGGGAGGATTTCAAGGACGCGGTCGAGGAAGAGGAATGGGGCCCGAGTGGGGCCACAGACCATTAATCTGTTATAATTGTGGCAGATCAGGACACTATGCTCGCGACTGCACTAACTGACCAGAACTTCGTGCCCCTACTGTGAACAATTTGATCATGAAATGGTAGACTGTCCTACCTTAATTGCCCAACTGCACGAAAAGGGAGCACTCCAACCTCCACCAACCCAGAATATTTAGATGATGCGAGCAGAACCTCGCGAAGAGGATCCCCATATAAATATGGTATTAAGAAGTGGCGCAACTATAGGAGGTCATCCACAAGAAGAACGTAAGGGGTACGATACACCTACAAAGGCACATGACTCTGAGCCAGAACAGGGAAGGACGATCCTAAGGGAAGCTCAGTGGGGCGGCGTGGAAGCTTCTACCTTGGGTAGAAGGGATCAAGTGGAGTCAGGGTTGGACCCCTCCATGATTACGACCTTTCTCGAAACCTGCATGAAACTACTACATGATAGTAAGGCTGTTCAAGGATTGCAAGAACTGATCACCAGGTGCATTGGATCCAGCAAACCACAGGTAGTTCAAAAAATAGGGAGGCATGCTTTGCGCACTGGACGGGAAATGAGATTGACAGCGCAAATCGGTGAATATGAAATGGATCAGGTCATCTTGGACTTAGGCTCAGATGTGAACGTATTACCTAAACAGACATGGGAGCGCATGGGCAAGCCTGCATTGCAATGGTCCCCGATTCAGTTACGAATGGCTAACCAACAAAAGATCTTACCAATGGGTCGACTGCAAGGAGTGACTGTGGATATCGACGGTGTAAGTACGCCGACCGATTTTGAAGTTATAGAGATTGTTGATGACAGTAATCCTTACCCTGCATTGCTCGGAATTGATTGGGAAATAGACATGAAGGGGATTATTAACTTAAAGAGGCGGAAAATGACGTTCGAAAAGAAGTCACTGCGAGTAGTAGTTCCGTTGGACCCAGCAGAAGGAGAACGCTACACCGAACCCATGCGCGATGAGGACAGTGACGACGAGCTAGATTGCATCTATCAGATAACATCGCAAGACTAGGATTAGGTGAATACCCTAGATGGTGGAAGAGCCTCGTGAGAATGTGATAGCACTTGCATAATGGATTCCGAGGAGGAGACTGAACGATGGCAAAATTGCTTGCAGAAAGTTGTGACACTTAACTGCAATATGATTCGGTCACTGCGACACGTAACCACAGAGGAGAGACAACAACCAGTAGAGAGCACTACCACCGACAAAGGGTATCTCGTCCAGCGTGGCACGGTGGACATAACATAGGAACAACATGATGGGTTAGAAAACGATTTGTGCGTACCAGGGAGGCGCGGAAGCCAAGATCTAGGAAGCGGTTCCAGGTACGCATTGGAAGAACAGTCGGTCATCAACGACGAAGGGTCCGAATGCATAGTGGGTGACCATCAACCTAACCACATCTGTGCGGAACGAAGGTCCGCATGACCAGACAGGGAAGTCTCTTGGATACAACTCACCCTAGCAGTAACACTATCCACGACAGAATTCAGCAACTCTGGGCAACCATTTGGCGTGGTAAGGTGCAGATCGGTAAGTTAGAAGAAACAAAGGCTATACTCTGTGCACAAAGTGTGAAGCTGGATAAAGCTATTACCAAATTGCAGATAGAGGCTGCCTACATGGGTCACGCAAAAGAGTGAATGAGGGCTGGCTCTCCTACCCTGCCACAAGCAGCGACCCCGCTAGCATGGTTGCGCTGGCACCTGAAAGGACAAGACCACACACATCGCAACCCGTTAGCAGAATCAAGGGAACGCAGAAGGTGCTCGCAGCCCGGGCTAGTCGGGAAACGAAAGATCCACATGAAGGGTTCGCCCACCTGACTATCCATAGGAGGTCCAGTCCTAATGCTCCCTGCAGTTGAAAGAGGGCGCGAGACTATAAACCAGGTTGCTGCGAAGTTGTGCGATATGACCTCAACATACACACAAAAACCACAATTACGATCCTGGGGTTTCGCGGCCGCGAAGGAAAGGTGGAAAGTGACCATTGCAGGTACTGTTCATGACATGATGACCCATTTAAAGCACCATGGAGCAGGCGGCGGGAAATTAAGAAAAAATAATAATCGCCAAAATCGCATTGATGAGCTGCCACAAGGGCAAGCTGCCACGTCTTACCGTCCTGCCAAAAAGCTGCTATGGGTTAGGAGCAAGTGCACGATGAGTGACAATCAATTCAAAGAAATTTTTTGGTTTAAGGCATTGCCGAAACACTACCAGGAAGCAATCTGCAAAGCACACAATCCTACCACCAATAACCCGCAACAAGCGTTGTCGCAAACAGCCAAGCTCCCGAAATCACCTCGGACGCCGAGGACCAGGAAGGACCCTCAGATCCCAGAATCAGTAAGAAGGTTGTCGCGACACCTGCACTTTGGCAAGTTCACAATGGAGGAAAAGGGTAAATTTGTTACCATTGACAGTGATACAGAAGCCGAAGACTCTCCCACATATGTCAAAGAAGTCAACCCTGAGGAGGATCCTATACAGCCTGTACGACGACCCAAGTATGTGCCTCCAAGCAAGGGGAAGGCGAAAGTACCTGCAAACCTAGATGAAGTTGACACTGTCATCGCTACCCCAACTCTACCAAAAGAAGTCCCAGTAGAAAACTCGATGGTTGGCCGTGTGGCGGCAATGAAATTCGAAGATTGGGATCTCGCGGATATAGTAAAATTTCCCCACCTGGCAATGGACGCACTGATGGAGCAGACTGTAGAAGGGACAGTGACAACACTCCAGCCCAAGGAGTGGTTGCGAAAAGTGGACCAAGCTGGGCTACTCTGTCTCTTGTCAATTCCCCACTTCCTCCGACCCCCGATAACCATGTTGGTTATAAAGCAGTTGCTCTGTCTAATTCATGAGGAAATATTATGGGTCGGTAAACCCGTTAGTATCACACCTGAACTTGTTCATCGAGTTTCGCACCTTCCCTACAACGGGAGAGATCCTCGAGAAATTACTAACAGAAGCAACAATGTCGCGATGATAGAACCATTAAAAAAGAAGTATACGCTTACATAAGGGCAGCAGGTGTACATCATTGATAGTATCTTAGATAAAGCAGTTCACGTTGCCACTCATTTTCTGGCAGGGAAAGTAATGAGGAAGTGCTGTGGCATTGAGGTTCCAACAGTTGTGATTGCACTCGATGAAGAATGTGCTACTAGCATATGGTTCAATTGGTCCCAGTTTCTCTGTGAAGAGTTTTTGACCAAATTCCGCGAGGTGTAGGAGGAGGGCAAAATTTTCCATTATGCATGGCTGCTCCTGTCCATCATGCTGGTTTCCATCGACCTACCCGAAGAAAGCCAGTTTCCTGTCTTGGACTCGGAATGGCTGGAAGCCGCTCGATATGCTTCCCTTTGGGTGACAAGGGACGTGGGATGAATTCGAAATATCAAAATCTTTTGGGTACTGATGGATGTGAATGTGCGTCAGTGGATTACTGCCTTACCCCGCCTGTCCAATGGGATCTATGAAAGCATGAAGCATATTGCTGAATTTAAGGTAGACATGCATCGTCTCTACATCCGGGCGCGTAAGGACCCGGCCCAAGCATGGACCTCACTCTGATTTATTGCTATTGATGATGTTATCGATGGTATTGTGGATACTTGGCCACTGGTGTGGCGTAGACTGGCGGTGGTAGAGCACAACGAGACTGTTATCAGGTAGCAAAAGGAGGAAGCTAAGCGGGCCGTGCAGCAAAAGCGCAATGAATAGTTCGCCGTGGAAGTTAAGGCAACACGGGAGGTGGCTTGGACGGTAGCAGGAAAGACACCACCAGGAGGGGCGACGTCAACAACAGACAAGGAAAGTTAGAAGGAAACCCCTAAGCCAGTCACGGACGAACCACCAACAACAGGCACAGATTCACCCCTGAAATGGTCAGCGTCATCAAAGCGGCCGAAGCCATGGAAGAAGGCAAAGGCATCTAAAATGGATAGCGGAGTGACCACGCTAACCGAAGGAGACTTAACTGACATCGAGAACACCGTTCAAGATGCCACTCGGGAGGTAGTCGATGAGGCCATGTCGGAGTAGTAGATTGTGTTGGGGGAACTTCGCACACAGCTGCACGAACTGGGATCAAGAATCCCACAGGTAGGCACTATCGCTAATCCAAGGGTTTCCAGCATGGCAGCTACGGAACTGTTGTTAAAAGCCCAAATGGCTCATTCTATCCCGATTCCAGCAGGCACGTTGATCACCACCCAAACGGAGGACCGAGCTGTGCTAGAACGACTTACAGGACTGGGACTGAACGTGGCTGCTCTACCACAAGAAAGTTTGTAACAAATACATGGCAACGCCACAATTGAACTCCACGCCAGGGCCGACCGTGCTGACCAAGTACTCCAAGAGTAGAAAATTAATATCAAACAGTTGCAGCTCCAACGCAACGAAGCAGTCACACAAAAGCAGCAGGTGGAGAAGGTAGTAGCAGAAGCCTATTCGAGTGCCCAAGAGTTAGAAATTGTGGAGGACTTTCCCATTGAGACACAGATCCGTACACTAGCTACTGGGTTCCGAAAGACAAAGGAGGAGGCCATGTGGATCCAGCTAGAGCTCAGTGCACAGATCGCAGACTTAAGACTGTAGGTTCCACAATCGACGCCACCAGAGATCCTAGAGGAATGCCAGAACATTATTACTATGGGGAGCGCGATGCTCACACAGTCAATGGAGGAATTACTGAGTTTCTAACTCAGTCGATTGTTACGATCACCGCCCTTCAGGAGGATCCAACACTTTGTTGATTGGAATCCGAGGCCTGGGAGCTCCACCAAGCTTACGATCAGCTCAGAAGGCCCACGCAGACTGTTGCTATCACACAACGCTTGGCCAAGATGAGGGAGGTGCAGGACATGAAAATCCAAGCCGATGCCGCTAGACAAAAGGAAGCAGTGGTTAAAGCCCGTCTCCAGCCATGGCTGGATGAGGCATTTGCGGTTTCAACCACCATAGAGCACAAGGTAGCCCACATGTAGGCTGAGTATGCCACTATGGAGACAACTGAGACAGGGACTTAGGTGTCGGAAACACGTGCAGAATGGATGCAACGTATGATGGAAGAGTTTTCTATTAGCACAAGCGACACACAGAGTTGCTGATCGCTCTCCGAACAAGGATGGACGCACTAGATGAGTGACTTAGGATGAGTCACGATGATTGTGTTGGGGGACTGTTGGGTAGAGGAAGCCCCACACAACGAGTATGGGGCGCGAAGCCTGCACTTTTGGGTAAGAGTAGGGTAAAGACTGTGAGATGCGCGGAGCACGATGTGTAATAAGTCAAAGTCAAAAGGATAGTCCGCCCAGAAATAATGTAAAGAAATGTAAGTTGAGTTGGCTTGCCTATGGATCGCGGTCCATGGAAAGGTATAAATAGAGCGAGGCTCTATGGGTAGAGTAGATAAGTTTATGGTATGATTTGATGATCTGAAATGTAATGGGTGTCTGAGAAGAGCATTCTGAGAACGTTTGTAAGTTCGAGTCGGGGGTTTGGGTAGAGGATAAAGGCTTTGCAGTTGTGTGCGCAGAGGCCTGGAAGAGTCCGCGGCTGTGTGCGCGGACCCCTGCAGCTGAGTGCGCAGGGCAGATCTGGATGTAAGGGTGATAAGTGGAAATAAAGATAAGTTTCTTCTGAATTCTGTGTTAATTCTATCGCAACTCTATTCTTTTATGGTGAATGAAACTGTTTTGATCTGCGCGCGTATGCTTATTGAATACTTGTGAATTGGGTTTAATCTTAATGCATGAACTAAATGAAAGTAATAAATGTTTGCTTAAAGACCTCTCTAAGTAGATCTGAGTGATAATAATTAATCAAATAAATAAGATTTGTAATCAGCACAGTAAAGGAGAGCTAAGATTATCTGGATCTGCGCAGATCTAACACAGCGTGAGGCTACAGGATGGCGCGCGAACCTCTCAAACCACATCTAGACATCCCAAGGGTACAAGAACCTGGTTCCAGCACCCTCCCCTGCTACCTCGGGTGAGACCTCAGTCTGCGCTTCGTGGGCTGTTGTCGAAAGCGCCGTAGCTACGGGATTTGCTTGGCTAATCCGAACCTGGGTCAGGCCCATATAAGCCAACAGACCATAATAGTACCGATGGATGCATCGCTATATCTACTGTACTACCTATGCTAGGATTACCTTCATTGATATGGGATCAATGATACTGGTCTGGGACCAGTGGTAGGAGTTGTACCTACAATGACGCTGACTTCGGGTCGGTTGAGACTGGTTTGGGACCAGTGGTACATACTCTGAGATTGACTTAAGGTTAGTGGAAGACTGGTCTGGGACTAGTGGTAGGAGTTGTACCTACTATGATGCTGACTTCGGGTTGGTTAAGACTGGTCTAGGACCAATGGTACATACTCTGAGACTAACTTAAGGTCAGCAGAAGACTGGTTTGGGACCAGTGGTAGGAGTTGTACCTACTATGATGCTGACTTTGGGTCGATTAGGACTGGTCTGGGACCAGTGGTACATACTCTGAGACTGACTTAAGGTCAGTGGAGGACTGGCCTGGGACCAGTGAGAGTGGTACATGCTATGACACTGACTTCGGGTCAGTTGAGACTGGTCTGGGACCAGTGGTACACACTCTAAGTGTCATGATACCGGTCTGGGACCAATAGTAGGAGTGGTACCCACTATGACGCTGATTTTGGGCCAGTTGAGACTAGTGGTACGCACTCTGAGACTGATTTTGGGTTAGTGGAGAATTTTATGAGACATTCTTGATAAATTCTTCTTCATGGTTCAATAGAGCTAAGTTGAGCAGAGCAGAGCAAGAGCCAGCAGAGCTGAGTAGAGCTAAGTTGAGCAGAGCAGAGCAGAGCCAACATAGCTAAGTTGAGTAGAGCAGAGTAGAGCCAGCAGAGATGAGCAGAGCAGAGCAGAGCAGAGCTAGAAAAGCTAAGAAGAGATGGGCAGAGCTGAGTAGAGCTGAGTAGGGCAATGAAGGGCATTGATGGAAGAGGTAATACAGTTGGACATATGGATCAGCGGATGGATTTCTCCCTAGTTGAAAGGGAGTTTTAAAATTGGCAACTAGGGAAAAACTCCATGTGGGTTAGTTTATTTATGGTATTTGATATTTTTATTGGATCCCTCTTGTCGAGAGGTGTAGGATTGATCCTAAGATCATTTGATCAATAAGTATTTATGGAGATATGAATTTATTTTGATTATGTAATTATTATCAAGCCGACCAGCTCTTATGTAGGCTCTAGAAGCCAAAACGTCATGTCTATTCAAACTATATGTTTTTGGTATAAATAGATGAGGATTTGATGTCATTTAAACACACATTCTTGATTGATCTCCTCCTCTCCATGTCTTGGGTTTTTGGAGAAGGAGTGAGACACCAAGAGCAATATGCTGGCCTTATGGTGATGCCCTAGCCACCGTACAACGCAACCATGGTAATACATTGTTCATGGTTATATGCTGTCAAGGGTGCCACAGTCATCAAATCACAATCAATAGATGCTGTAATGTTCTTGGATCTGTAAGCAGTTCTTGAAGTCATTTATACGCAGGGCATAAAGATTAATACACAGGTCATGACACCTACAATAGATACGCTGTTCATTACGCTAGTCAATGATACATTGCTACGCTTTTCATATATACGCTGATATGGTGTTCATTATGCTGGTCAATGGAAACATGTATATGCTATAGAGAGGAAAATAACTCGGGTTTCATCTCTGGAATCCACGTACAGGTATATGCTATAATGGAAGGACAGAACTCGCAGTTATATATGGAACACTGTTAGCCGCAGCTAAGGTATGAAGCCCGTAGTTGGATTATATATGGAACGCAGGTAATATATGAAGCCCGCAGTTGGATTATATATGGAACGCAGGTAATATATGAAGCCCGCAGTTGGATTATATATGGAACGCAGGTAATATATGAAGCCCGCAGTTTGGATTATATATGGAACGCAGGTCATATATGGAGAACACAGTCATATATGGAACTCGCAAGCCAATAGTGGTTAAGGTTTGAAGCAGAAGGACTACGTTCTTTGCATAACTATTATAGCATAGAAGATCACTATATATATCTCGGCATTCTCCCAGTCATCTGTAGGGATATGCCTTACACTTGGTGATCAATAAGTATATAAGGAATGATCTTCATATGTTCTCATGATCTCGATGGCTCTAATATGAATGTGCATCATGATTAGCTCAACGGAAGGAATGATGAAGTAAAGCTGCAACATGATAAACAACAGTGATAGGATGCCATCTGTTAGAACAACAACATGATGATGATGCACATTAGTATGGGCAACATGATGATCGATAAGATCATGGACATGGGCAGCATGATTAGTGCAGCATGATGCAGTATGTAGCGGTACAAAAAGAGAACCAGATGCAACACGATGATAGATGAAGGAGTCACCTTAGAGAATTAGTTGAAGCAGAATATCTTCAACTGATCTCATCATTATTCTAAATGATCTATGCTAGATCTAGATAAGTCATAGTGTTGACTTTTGCTGTAAATGTACTCTCTCTCTCTTTCTCTGCTGAACCTTGAAGAACATAAAAGAAGAATTGATCAAGTGTTTCCCCACATTATGGGGTTTGTCCCTAGCTAGCGCCACATCTTATGTCCTCTTGTCTTGACTTGTCTTCTGTGATTTATATTTATGTTCTATCTAGATTTTATCTTAATGCTGATGTGATTGCTAACTGCGAAAATTTAAATAAATTGCTCTAGCATAGAACATACCTAATTTTAACAAATGGATTCACCCGAAGCGTGGAATTATACAAAAATAATATGTTATCCTCCTCAAGCTTGATAAAAATAAAGAGGTACTAGTCAACAGTGACTGGGGAAATGGGAAAAAGGGGAAAACCACTTTATGGTAGTAGGTCGCTCTTGAACATGACACTTTTACTGCATCGCTGTGACTATCTGGGTTGGGTTATTAGCTTGATGGATATCACACTGTTGGTCTATCAAACCATCCATCAC
Organism: Pinus tabuliformis; assembly: GCA_031772625.1. Taxonomy (NCBI): domain Eukaryota; kingdom Viridiplantae; phylum Streptophyta; class Pinopsida; order Pinales; family Pinaceae; genus Pinus; species Pinus tabuliformis. The sequence continues at coordinate 310,736,423 of CM062806.1, read as the reverse complement.
CTTGTTTGGGTCAATGCTACCAATTCATTTCAATGTCTTCGACATGTTCAAGACAAGTCATTCAATGAAAATTCATCCTTTGCATGTTATGAAATCAGGTCAAGGAAAGATAGAAAATATAGATCAACGCCTTAGAATTCAGCCTCTTCGAGGGGGCAACCTCCTTTACATTACATAAATGAACAATTCTTGGATGATACAAATGAAAAAACCTCCTTTCTATATATAGGAGTCTAAGGAGTCACAATATAACCCAACCGACCCAACAATAATACTATAAAGCCACAAAAATAACAATAGAGGGTTTCTATGGGGCACAATAATAACAATATGGGGGCAATAGGGGCACAACAATATTAATAAGGGATACAACTATAATAGTAATGGGGTAATCACTAGTATTATAGGGATCTAACATGCCCCTCTCCTTCAAAAAAGTGTTGTCCTCAACACTTGAGTAGTTCTGGATGCTTCTGTATAAAATTCTCATCCTCACATGTGGAAACTTCATCAGATAAGTTCTTCCACTTGATGAGATACTCTGCAATTGATCGATTTCGTAGCTGTCTAGTTCTTGTCTCTGTGACTGCTTCTGGTTCCAATATAATTTTTCCTTCCTCGTCAAGTTCTGGAAATATTGTTTGAACTGGGAGCTTGTCGCCTATAACCTTCTTTAAACATGAAACATGGAAAACTGGGTGCACTTGAGAAGCTGCAGGAAGCTTCAATTTGTATGCCATAGTACCAATCTTTTGCAACACATTGTACGGGCCATAATACTTTGGTGATAATTTATTATCCTTCTTAGCTTGTTTCAGGGACATTTGTTTATATGGTTGTAGCCGTAGGAATACCCAATCACCTACATCAAAACTTCTTTCGCTGCGATGTTGATCTACCTATTGTTTCATTCTATTCTGTGCCAGAACAAGGTTATCCTTTAAGAGTTGGAGGACTTGTTGTTGATGTTCGATGTGATGTTCCACTGCTTGAACCTTAGAATTTTCTCTTAAATATGATGTGATGGATGGTGGGTGATATCCATAAAGTGCCATAAATGGGGTCATTTTTGTTTCTGTATGGAAGGGTGTGTTATACCACCATTCAACTAGAGGCAACCATTTGACCCATTGTGTCTGTTTATCAGAGACAAAGCAACGAAGATATCCTTCCAGACATTTGTTTACTATCTGAGTTTTCCCATCAGATTGAGGATGATAAGATGAGCTATGAGCTAACTGAGTACCAAGACAAGAAAATAATTCTGTCAAAAAATTTCCAGTAAAGATGGGATCTCTGTCACTTACAATAATCTTTGGATTTCCATGTAGATTTTGAATCGTTTCCATAAATGCAGTAGAAACTATATTGGCTTTAAATGGATGTGATAATGCACAAAAGTGTGCATACTTGGTAAGTCTGTCAACTACCACCATGATGACATTATTTCCCTCAGACTTGGGTAAACTTGTGATAAAATCCATTGAAACCTCCTCCCAATGTTGGCTTGTAATGGATAAAGGTTGTAATAGACCCGGGGTCTTAATTGTTTCAACTTTATTTTGTTGGCAAACCAAACATTCCACCACAAACTTTTGAATATCCGATTTAAGGCCATCCCAAAAAAATTCCTTCTTAACCCTGTGGTAAGTTTTTAAAAATCCTGAGTGCCCTCCTAAGGGAGAAGTGTGCAATTCCATAAGAATATTTTGTTTGAGTTGGGAATTCTTATAGAGGTATAAGCGATCTTTGTACCATAACAAATCATTTTGCCAGCTAAATGTATCAGATGTACTGGAATCTTGTTGTAACTTTTGAATAAGTGCCCACACTTCTTCATCATTCTTCCATTCCTCCCTTGCTTCATTTATCCAATCGGGTTGGATAATAGAAATGGCGCACAACAATGCTTCCACATCCTCATCCTTTCTTGAGAGTGCATCTGCCACCACATTTTGCTTCCCTTTTTTGTAGATGATTTCAAAGTCATAACCCAACATCTTTGTGACCCACTTTTGTTGCTCTTTAGAGGATAATCTTTGTTCTAAAAAGTATTTAAGGCTATCATGATCCGTTTTTACCTTGAAGTGTCTTCCCATTAGGTAGGGTCGCCATTTCTTAAGTGCATGTAGTATTGCCAACATTTCCTTCTCATAAATAGGTTTGTGTAAAAACTTTCCCTTGATTGGACGACTTTCAAAAGCAATGGGTCTTTCATCTTGCATTAAAACAGAACCAATTCCATTTCTTGAAGCATCACATTCCACAATAAAGGTTTTTGTGAAGTCCGGTGTAGCTAAGACTGGTGCTTGGCACATTGCCTCTTTAAGATGTTCGAAGGCCTTTGTTGCTTCTGGAGTCCATGAAAATGCATCTTTCTTCAATAATGTTGTTAGAGGTGTTGCTATTCTCCCATAATTCTTAACAAACTTGCGATAATACCCTGTCAACCTGAGAAATCCTCGCATATGCTTTATGGATGTGGGGATTTTCCATTCCTTAATGGCTTTAATTTTGCTAGGGTCTACCTTAACTCCTTCATGAGATACAATATGACCCAAATATTCCACCTCTTGTACTCCAAAGAAGCATTTGGATCTTTTTGCATATAATTGTTTCTCCTCCAATAGTTGTAGCACCCTGTCAACATGTTCAACATGATCCTTCCAAGACTTGCTGTAGATTAGTATATCATCAAAAAATACTAACAAAAATTTTCTAAGGAAGGGTTTGAAAATGGAATTCATCAAACCTTGAAATGTAGAAGGTGCATTGGTAAGGCCAAAAGGCATGACCAAAAATTCATAATGACCCTCATGAGTTCTAAATGCTATTTTCGGAATGTATTCAGTCTTCATTCTGATCTGATGATATATTAAACGAAGATCCAACTTGGTGAAGTAAATTGATCCATGAAATTCATCCAGTAATTCATCAATGACAGGAATGGGAAACTTATCTTTAATAGTGAGCTTGTTGAGCTCCCTATAATCCGGACACATGCGCCATGATCCATCCTTCTTGTGCACCAATACTACTGGAGCAGAGAAAGAACTTTGACTAGGTTGAATTATACCAACCTCTAGCATTTCTGCAACCATACGTTCAATTTCGCTCTTTTGGGCATAGGGATATCTGTACGGCCTGATGTTTGGAGGAACACTTCCTGGAATCAGATGAATAGCATGATCATGATCACAAATAGGTGGGAGACCTTTGGGAGTCTCAAATACCTTGTAATGATTGTCCAAGACTTTTTGGAGATATGGAGAAATATGATTCCGATGCGGAAACATCTAGCGAACATAATTGTGCAATTACACCTCTTTGTTCCTTTTTTAGAAGCTTTGTCATACCGTTAGAGTTGATTATCTTTCCCGGTTTCCCTGCAATACCCCTTAATTAAACTTCCTTTCCTTCCGCATAAAATTTCATGAAAATTTCCTCAAAATTAAAAGATATTGTACCCAAGGATTGTAGCCATTGGACTCCTAGTACAACATTAGCACCTCCCATTGGAATGGAAAGCATTGGGCTAGTCAATACATATTCTCCCATGGATAGCTTGATATTATGGCACTTTCCAAAGCAATTTATTGTTCCTCCATTTGCAACCATCACTTGACACCCTGGTGCTGGATATAAGAAGCAATTCAATTCTTTTGCTACCTTACAATGAATAAAATTGTGGGTACTTCCTGAATCAATCAACACTATTACCTTTTTCTTCTTGATTTGTCCTTCTATCTTGATGGTTTGAGGAGTGGTAATTCCCGCCAATGCATTACAAGATATGTTCGGATTCATTTCTTCTTTATCTAGGCTTTGTTCCTGGAGTATATCCTCCTCTTTTGACCTTTCTTGCTCCTTTTCTTCTTCCTCTTCACAATCTATGTAGAATAATTTCTTCTCAGCACACTTATGACCTTTAGTGTATTTGCTATCGCAACTGTAACAAAGCCCTTTTGCTCTTTTTTCTTCCAATTGTTGTGGTGTCAACCTTATAGGTTGTGGAAGACTAGGGGCAACAACACTTCCATCTTTATAGTTGTAAGTGGTATGCTTCCTGGTTGCCATAATTTTTCTTTCCATTTTTCTTGCTAACCTGAATGCCTTCTTTGATGAATCAGGTTCCCAAAGGCAAACATCATGTTGGATATTATCCTTTAAAGTCCCTATGAACACATCAATCCTATGCTCCTCTGGAATATTTTTTACCCTTATGTTCAATTTTTGGAACTCCTCAATGTGCTCCATTATTGAACCCTTTTGTTTGAGACTTATCAATTGGCTAAAAAAAGTGCTGCTTTTTGTATCCTCATAATGTGCTGTCAATTCTTCCGTAAAAATTGCCCAAGTGATAATTTGTTTACGAGAGCAAAGCCATTGATACCATACAAACTGATTTGGTTACAAATATAAAGTTGCAATACGTACCTTTTGTGTGTTTTACACATTATTGAGATCGAACAATTGCTCCATCTGTAATATTCATGTTGCGAGATCCTTGCCATCAAACTTCCTCATATCAATTTTTGGAATATGGCGGGTCTTTGATCCAACATTAGAGTCTATGAAATCATTATTAACATTTCTTTTGTTCTCATCATGAGTTTCCTTTACTACCCTTTCACCATTAGTAAGCATTTCTTGTAGAAACTTTGTCAAATCTGTCTTGAAATCTTCCATGCTTGTCTTCAAATCTTACATGCTTGTCTTTAAACAATCCATCTTAGCTTCTACGCCTTTCTTTAAACCATCCATCTTAGCTTCTACATCTTTCTTTAAATCATCCATCTTAGATTCTGTTGCTTTTTGTGCATGTGACACTTGTTGCACTTGGTCTCGTAATTTTGATATATCATGTTGCATTTCTTCCTCTTCTTCATGAGTCATGCTAGAGTTTTCAGGTTGCCTACTAGGTGTTTGCATTTTCTTCCCTCGGGTCATCAATTACTGATAATAATGCTTTACTATGCCCTTTGAATTCCTTCAAACTAATTTTTCAAACCAAGCTTATGCAAAAATTTAAAAAAACTACACACCTTTTTTCACTTTGTAGGAGCTTGATATTGAATCTGATGTATCTCTGTAATTTCGAATCATCTAGTTCTAAAATTGCAACCTGCGATAGCCCTCTGTGTCCTCTTTCCAATGCCACCAGTCTGATCCAAATTGGATTCTCCACGGAAGAGTTATGCCAAATCTCCCACAGTGACCTGATTATAGACTAGTTCAATAGAGCGAACTTGTATGACGTGCCACGAGTCACTATTTTGACCTTTGGCTCTAAAAAATATATACAAGAAAACTAAATTCCATCCTCTTTCTGTACCTTCTTATGAAATTTCAATCCGATGCTTAGAGATAAAGTTATGACGATTTTCCCCAGGTCACCTGTTTGGAATGTAATTTAGGAGTCTGCAAAAAGATCAACTTCCTCAGAGATAAAATATAGAGCGAAAAGCTCTGAAATTTAGATCCAAGATTCAGTGCGATGTCTTCTCAAATGGGTTTTTTTTTTAGCCTTTGAAACATCGTAGAAAAAAAGTTATAGCAAAAATTCCACGATGACCTGTTTGGAGCAGCGAAACCCTAGAATCCAATGCTCTGATACCAATTGTTATGAAACCAGCTCAAGAAAAGATAGATCAACGCCTTAGAATTCAGCCTCTTTGAGGGGGAAACCTTCTTTACATTACATAAATGAACAATTCTTGGATGATACAAATGACAAAACCTCCTTTCTATCTATAGGAGTCTAAGGAGTCACAATATAACCCAACCGACCTAACAATAATACTATAAAGCCACAAAAATAACAATAGAGGGTTTCTATGGGGCACAATAATAACAATATGGGGGCAATAGGGGCACAACAATATTAATAAGGGATACAACTACAATAGTAATGGGGTAATCACTAGTATTATAGGGATCTAACATTGCAATACCATAAACCTTCATTTTCATGACCACCATTCCTGAACCTTGTGTCGTCAGTCAAATTCCATCTCTAAAATCACTACACTTGTTTCGTGTAGTTGATGTGGGATACATCAAGGCCCTCCTGCGATGAGTCACTTCTTGTCGACATCAGCTTATTATCCAAGAAGTTGACTTAGGAACACCCTTCCAATACCTTGAGGCTTGAATGCATCAATGACCGGTTTCTCACTTCTGGTGATAGGCATACATCAATGGCCTTCGACTGAAAGACTTTGTATGGTGTTCGACATCAAATCATCCATTCACACCATGCAGAATGTACTGCAGTACCTTGAGGATCATTATCATTATCGATGATTTCTCTCGCATCTGTTAACAACTTACATCATTGGCTGGTAATCAGATGGTGTCTTCCCATGTTTGACTTCAGATCACATATTCACATGGTTAGACTCGTACTTGAGCAAACGATTGAACGAGATAGAAAACCCTGGATCTAGTTTCATCCATCCGAGCTGTGATTTCAGTAGTACTAAATCATATGTACAATGACTTTACATTGATGGTCATTCCGATCATGGGTCTATATCTGTAGATGACTATTTATGTACATGTAATGAAAGTTTATGAGCTGAGCATGGGTATGCCTTCCCTCAACAATTCATGTAAAATAAAATATCATGATATATGTATTGTAATTGACGCAGGTCACCTTCCACTTTGATACCTCCTCATCACATCGTAAACCATTTTGTTCGACATTGGCATTTTTTCGACTTCATGCTTTAGGGGGCAGCTGTTACAGATCCATTTGGGAACATCAAATCCAAACATCCATATCGGTGTTTTAGGGCTCATCAAACCCTAATTTTAGTTGCTTCATGCCCTAAACAAGTCACCCCTTTGAATGCCTCCTTCCCAGATAGTTTCATGACTTGAAGACATCCAGAAATAGCCTCTAAAGGGACCAACACAGGTAAGCCCTTATAAAGGTGCGTTGCAGAGTAGTTGAGTCCACTGCTAGGGTGCTCTGCAGAGCACTTAGGCTTCCTTTCACCTACGCTGGGCGAGAATGAGCGAAATTCACATAGGGTTTGGGGAATATTCTTATCTTTTGGAGTCATCTAGAAGGTTCCCTCACTTATCAACTCCTATGAGCTTGAAAATGGATGAGGAATGAGTTAAGGTGCATCCTATCCTCTCATCCCTTCCTCCATGGAACTAATTCTAAGTATGGAAGGCCATTCAATGCCACCATTTATGAAAAAACCTCCTTCATCTTCCTATAAATTGACCACTCATCTAAGTGACCAGGGGCTGGAATATGTTGAATTGTAAGGAGATAATGCTGCTATGAGATTTGGCTTTGAAGCAAGTATTGTAATGCTACAAGTGTGTCATGCTTTTGATGTGATGTGGATGGGATCCAAGCTGGAGGAATGGATTTGAATTAGACATGAGATTGAGATTAATGTTAAAGGAATTAGCATAGCTATGTACTTTTATGACATGAGATTGATTCTAACCTCTACTACTATGGATCTTAGGTGGGTAAATTTCGACCTTAGTAGGAAACCATGGGTTAAATAGTGGGGATTTGAACATAAGACCTTGTATTCATATTTGCTTTACATTTTCATAAATTTCCATGTGATGAAATAGTTGGGAATTTGAACATAGAACCTTGTATTCATTTGATCAAAACACTTGTATTTATTGTTTATATGATATATTATTAATTATTATTAATTTAATATATTTTTATGTTTTAACATTTTTTTGGCTTCATTGTTTTCAAATATCTTAACAAGCATGCACATAATATATCATGCACTATGACCTATTTGCATTTATTTTAAGTGCATTTCATAGTTCACTTGAGTTATGTGTGCGAAGTCACTTTGTAATCTTAAGCTATAAAAGCTCATACAACTTATAAAAGTTCGGAGTTAATTATTAATAATTTTTCAAGTCAAGCCAAATCTTTGTTTCAGAGTTAGGTGGGGTATTTTTTCCATCCAAAATTTGGTCTGAACCACTAAGAACGGGTTTGGTAACTGAACGGGCCATTCCCAACTATGCTCATGTGTTATATAAAGAATAAAAGAGCAATTTCCAAGAGGGCCCGCTTGAATGGTTGGTGCTTTGGTAGTTTATCACTTAGTACCTTACTAGCTTAGTAGCAATGGAGCTTAAGAGATATTTACAACAACCATAAATTTCAAATTGAGAAAGGAAATAACTTTCTCTTTGAGAAGATGAAAAAAGACAAGTTGAAATTCTGCATGCATTTTTAGCTTTGATGGTACTTAGAGTTGGGGGCTTTAATTGAGAATGAGTGTAGGAATCATTACATATAACATTAATAATATCAACTACAATAGTTAACCTATGCTCACAATAGTTGACAAGTAGTAATGAGAAGTCTTAAGTGATTTTTTGGATTGAAAAATGTACTCTTTAATTTATGATGATTTAATGTATACATTTAGTTTATTTTAAAATGTTAATTAATAGAGTGAGGGATATAATTAATGGTATATAAATGAAATATTAATATAATATATTAAATTTAAATTTGTATTTTAAATGTTTTATATTTTGTTTTTTTAGATTTATTTATTTTTATTGAAATTTAATAATATAATAATTTTTAGAATAAGTGTAGGAATTATTGCATATAACATTAATAATATCAATTATTTAATAAATCTATGTTCACAATAGTTAACCAATAGTAAATCTATGTTCACAATAGTTAACCAATAGTAATGAGAAGTTTTAAGTGATTTTGTGGATGGAAAAATGTACTCTTTAATTTATGTTTATTTAATGCATAAATTTTGTTTATTTTAAAAAATTAATTAGTAATAGTTAACAAGTCTTTAGTGATTTTTTAGATGGAAAAATGCACTCTTTAATTTATGTCTATTTAATGTATAAATTTAGTTTATTTTAAAAAGTTAATATGTAGAGTGAGGGATATAATTAATGATTTAGATATGAAATATTAATATAATATATTAAATTTAAATTTGAGCATTTTAAATGTGTTATATTGTGTTTTTTTGGTTTTTTTTTCATTGAAATTTAATAATATAATAATTTTTTTAAGTAAGATTTTGAATTCTTTATTATTAAAATTATAATTTTTAATATAAAATGAATTTAAGTTTTTGAATTTTTTTTTGGAATATTAGAATTTTATAAATTTATTGATTATTTTTGTAATTGTAGTAATTTTTAATTATATTTTGGAAAAAAATAATTAGAAAATATACCTAGAAAAATGTCATAAGTTATAACATTTGGATTATGTTTATTAATTCTAATATGTTATAACATATTTAAATTTATTTTTTGAATTATTATTATAATTTTACAATGTTGTATTCTTGTCCTTGGTGAAAAACAATGTGGTTCATCAATCCTAAATAATTATAATGATGTCACATAGATAAAAAGAAGATTGGTCAATTCAATTACACACTCAAGAAAGATGAATGAACTCCATGTTTTATATCTTTACCTAGCATTTTTATTTTATTTTATACATTATGTATTGTAATTATCTAGCCATATATGTTATTCAACTTTAGGGTTTGTAACCTCAAAATAATATTTTTAGAGTTCAATGAAAGGTTAAATTAGTTTTTTATTTATGGAGAGCTATGATTTATTTCTTAAATATAAAGTGACTTTTTCCTTTTTCTTCATAATTATTTTCTATTTATAGATAATATCTTTTAAGCTACATGTGTTAATTTTTTGTTGTAAGTTTTATAAATTATTAATTTATTGTAATTGTTTTGCATGTAGGTAAATTATTTCAATAGAAATGCCTCCAAAAAGGAAGGGTCAATCAACTATAGACAAATTTTATGGATATTCTAAAACATCAAGAACTTCTAATGTTAAATATATTCCATATATACCTGATTTGAATGACGACGCTAATGAAGATATGGATGAAGAGTTTGTTGTTGATCTAGAAATTCTTAGCCATGAAAAGGAAGGACAAGATGATGGATCTAGTAGTTCGAGGAGGAAGACCTTCTCAAAATGAGAATTTCGAGAAGAGTGGATGATAAAACATCCTTGGGTGTATAGTATCAATGTTGAAAATGACAAGACTTGTATGAAGTGAAAAATTTGTGAGAAATACAATGCTCAAGGTCCATGGGGTATTGGAAATGGATGTAATACCATTCAATATGATGTTGTGACAACTCATGTAAAATTTGTTATTCATCAAACATCAACTCAAAAATATTTGTATGAAACTGAAAGGTTGGCAAATCCCATTACAGAACACATCGTGGCTATAAGTGAAGCTAATAAGGAAAGGGTCATAACCACCATGAAGTTAGCATATTTTATTGCATAGAAAGATATTTCAATTGCTACTTATGAAGATCTTTGTCATCTTCAAATGCATCTACAGACACCTAATATGCCTTCTCGAGTGGAGTATTCTTCCTACATAAATAGAAAAGCAGCCACTGAATTTATTCACTCTATATCAGATTACCTTGAAGAGGTGCAAGCTAGAAAAATGTTAGACAATCCATTTTTCTCTATAATGTTAGATGAAAGTATAGACAATGGTTTGGAACAACACCTTGTTGTGTATTCCACATATCTAGACTTAAAAGATTTGGGCCCTCTAGTGTCACAATTTATGAAAATGATTACTGTTCCTAATTGAAAAGGAAAGACTGTGTATGAAAACTTCAGTAATTTAAAGGAATTAAGGTAGTTGAAAAATGACAAAGTAATAGCAGTTTCGATTGATGGTGCATCATCTATGGTTGGATGTGAAAATGGTTTTGTCACATTGCTAAATAATGATCTACCAAATCTTATTGGTACTCATTGCATTGCACATCGTGAAGCACTTGCAGCATCAGATGCTTCAAAGAAGATACCATAGTTTTTGTATGTTGAGAAAATCGCAAACAAGGTATACTCATGGGTTGGAAATTCTGCAAAGAGAAATAATGAACTCATTGCTTTATTAGAGATAATGGAATTAGAATCCTTGCAGGTTCTTCAAATCCATGGGATTAGATGGCTCTCTAGGGGTCAAGTGGTTGAAAGACTAGTTACATTGATGCCTGCTATTTTGAGTTTATAGAAGAAAGAAAGAAAGAATTCATGGTATCATAAGGCAAGGATTTTTTTAGTTCAATTTTGTTTGAATATGCTTGCTGATGTTTTGAAGGAGTTGAATAATCTAAACAAAAAATTTCAAGAAGATAATGTGGATGTCACATCGCTTGGAATATCTATTGACCATGCATTAAATACTCTTAAAAGATATTTCTGTAGACCAGATTCTTTTGCAGAAGGTGTTGTACATCTTACTAAATTTTTGAAAGACTCTAAAGATGGTTTCCTTGAAAATGTTGACAAAGAGGGGACTACCCATAGACATGATTTTTTGTATATTCCAATCCATGATGAACAATTGTCACAACCAATGGAAGCTTGCATTGATGGCTCCCTCGAGAGTTGCATACAACTTACAAGAAATTATGTCTAGGCATGAGAGTTTCAATCCAAGATTTCTAGATCTTCATCTTTTTAACGCAACAAGGTTGTTTAGTCCTTGTCATTATCCTTCAGATCTTTATGTGAGAGAAAATAATGCAAAGCATTGGCTTGAAATGCTTTTTTTTCACATTTGCAGCATAAAACATGTAATGAAGGTGAAAATGTACCAATGTTTGATATTGCGGCCTGTAAAAGAGAATTATATCAATTTATTAATGTGGTTTATTTGAATGGAGAAAGATTCCCAATGAAAGATGCATGGAAAGTATTTTCTCAAACAAAAGATTGGCACTCTAGGTATCTGAATATACTAAAATTATGGCAAGCAGTGCTTGTCATGCCAGCGAGCACTGTGTCATGTGAAAGAGGGTTCTCTAAACAAACTATGATCAAAGATATAAGGAGAACAAGACTATGAATTAAAACACTTTATGCATTGATGCACATATCATTAATAGATTCTAACACAACAAATGTCGAATGGGAACAAGTTTATGAGATTTGGCAAGGTGCACAGGGAAGAAGAATTTTTGACATGTGAGAATTATTAAGTTACATGTTTTTTTACTTTGCAAAAAGTTTATTTACACATACTTTTTTCTTACTTTTATTGTCCTCTACTATATTTATATTTATGATATGACATTTTAATGTTCTTTCCATATTGATGGAATGTGGAATACAAGCATTAATAGTTACATGGATGATGGCTTCCATAAGAAGAAATTGAAGATATCATTTGAAAGATTCTTCATGTGTTGTTGTTATAGGTTGATGGCACATGAAAAATGCCATCAAGGTTGAAAAATGGCCACATCTTACCAACCTTTTGAAAAATGTAGTAAAAGATGTGATGCGTTTAGATTGGATCATTTTGCTACTATGACATAACTTCTCTCCCTTTATGCTTCTCAAGATGCATTTAAATACAAGGAGATTCTTTTGCACATATATCCAATCCCCCTCTTTGTTTGGCTTTAATGCATAGCTTCCATGCAACTTGAGGCATTTCGTTGCTTTCATTATCATTGGAGCAATGGAATTTAGAAACTTGTAAGTTGTGACATTAGTTTGGTGTAGCTGGATTTTGGAGTAAACCATCATTTTGAATACTATGTATATGTATCAATTAATAGTTTGTTGTCAAATGCATTCCTCTTATTGGATGGATCTAAAAACTAGACATTGGTGGTATGTTCTTGTGCCATTTTAGGGTGCCATATATTTCTATTTTGTATCAAACCTTATATTAGATAATGTCAGAAATTATCTCCGAATTTGCATGGAACTTAGTCTTATTGGGCATCTAAATATTCAGGTGGCATAATATAGATTGTTGTTTTTAAATGATACTTTAAAGATATGCAATGGATAACCATCAAGTACTTTACCTAGGACTGATTATATACTTCCAATAAGCAAAATAAACATGTTTCAAATCTTCAACACCTTTTATTGAAACCTCCACAGTTATAGTTGTCAAATTATTATAGTTTAAATATATTTATCTTGTCATCAATATGTCTACAAGTTAGATTAAAGGGTATAGTCTCTAAATAATACACCAAGGTGAAAATTATTTTTCAATTTTCAATGAAATTCTTTTGCCTAAAAAATAAACTAGTTAGATACTATATGGAGCCATTTTAGAGTGAGTTTGTTATGATTTTATTTAATGTTACTTTCATACACATTGGCTTTGTTATATATGTATATATGGGTTTAGTTGTTTATATATATTATATCAATTTTACTAAATTTTGGTGATAAATAAAAGGAAGGATTTGATGAGAGCATGCTTTTATCACATTTAATACTTATAAGTGTTTGCTCTCTCAGAAAGTACTAATGGAGGAAATCATAACATAATCTTATAACATGATGTTAAAAGATCCACAATAACCATTTATTATAAGTTTAGTCTTTTAATTTTAAAAGGCTCAAATACTATGCATTCAATCTTGTTAATATTAAAGTATATCCCATGATCCAAAACATGCTATAATAAATATGGTAAAATGTATACTTTATCTTTAGATATAATAATATATATTAGAATATGTAAATCATAACATAAACCATATTAATTAAATCAGTTTTGAGTTTTTATTGATAACATTCAATAGTTTTACTATGTTGGTCATCTTATATGCCCCATAAATCTACTTAGTCATATCTCCTATATACAAATGCTATGGCTTGTCCTGTCAACGACATTTGATTTTAGGTTCCAAAGATTTTATTCTGTTCCATGCAATTTCAAATCAAAATACAAGATTTAATAGTCATTTGTGTGTTATGGTCATTTTGTTTTGTTCCTTATCATAAATATGTGACAATTTTAAACATAATTATCTTACTGAAAGGTAATTTTTAATCAAGCCTTTATTGGTGAAGGGATAATTTATTATGAGAACGTAAATCTTGAAGGGCAAAATTTTAAAGAGATCGTTTCTTGACGGGAAGCATAAGAACCCAAAATGTCAAATTTTTTTATTTTTATTTTTTATATGACATGTAAAGAGAAATCCATTAGGGGATTTTTGAGGTCTAAAATGGCCCTCCTAAGGAAATTATAAAATAGTAGTGGAAATAATAAAATAATATTAGGTTACATCATCAAATTTTAGAGGGAAAAAAGAAAAAAAAAATTCAACTCGTATCTTTAGCTTACCTCCCTATGGGTTTACTCAAATTTCAAGTGGAAACACTCGTTGGATGCAAAATTTGATTCCTCATCCAAGGAGTACCCATGTTGCATACTTTTGATGGACCCTACTACATGAAAATGGAGAAATACCTTAAAAATGTGTTTGCATTCACATTTTTTCATGTATTTCTGATTTTTCGTGTAGTAGGGCCCATTGAGAGTATGAAACATGGGTGCTCCTTGGATGGTGAATTAATTTTTTCATCCAACGAGTAATCCCGCTCAAAATTTGAGTAAAACCTTAGGGAGATAAGTTAAACATATGAGTTGAAAAAGTAGTTATATTATTTTATTATTTTTTAATATTTTTACTCTTTTACTCCAAAAATGGTGAGTCATCCCCCATGGTTGACATTATCATCTTGAATCCTATTGACTCTTATAAAGTTTATTTTGGTTATACATTTTTCTTAGGAGGCCCATTTTAGACCTCAAAAGTCCCCTAATGCAAATTCCAACCCTACTAAGATGGGAATGCCTCATGAGACTCAGAAGGGAGGGGTGGATGGCGGAGAGGGAGAGGGAGTTGGAGGCAGGGTGGGCATTGACTGAGAGGTGGGAGTGGGAGCGGAAGTGGAAGTAGATGTGGATGTGAACGTGGAGAAGTCTGCCAGGACATGGTTATGGAGCGACAGTGGGAAGGCGGCGTGGTATTAGGTCCTATAAATAGAGCATGCGATGAAGGAGATAACAAGGGAGCTCAAGGAAATAGAGGGAGAGGGGAAGAAGAAGAAAAATCCAAGGGAGATGATGAGGGTAGCGTACGAGAGAAAGTGGAAGTGGGAGTGGAAGACAAAGGTGCATAGAGTGGAAAGAGATAGGGAGGCATTCAGGGTGGCGAGGGAGAGGGCGGAGATCATGAATCATGGGGGAATTTGTGGGAAAGTCCAATTATTACCTCTCAAACTTCCACCATTCATCCAAGAATTACATATAGCAGAATTTCCCAGCACTATTGAAAATCTCTGCATTTTTGCAAGTTTTGGTATTAGAATGCTCTTTGTTGGAAAATCTACTGCCTTTGCTCAGCGACCTAAGGAATTTGAAAAAATTGAAGTTGGTGGATTGCAAGAGATTGAAATTCTTTCCAAATTCCCTCGGACTGTTGACTGAGTTTGAAGTTGAGTCTTGTAATGGTCTAGTTGAGGTTGGAACATTTCTGAATACGCTTATCCAGCTGAGCTTCAGTTCTTGTCATAATTTGGAGAGAATAAATAGCCTTTGTGGCCTTGATGAACTTCAAATGCTAAACATTAGCGGGTGGAGAAAAGTGGAGGAAATGGTAGGTGTTGAGACATTGGTGTCTCTAGAACAGTTGTGAGCATATGGATGTGGAAAGCGGAAGAGAATACAGGGGTTGGGGAAACAAACAAAGCTTAAACTACTAGATGTTCGTGGATGCAGGGAATTAGAAGAGCTAGAAGGTGTTGAACATTTGGGGTCATTGGAGATGCTTGATGCCTATAATTGTCCCAATTTGCAGTGGGATGGGAGAGTACTCGAATAACTACTCAACAATTGAAGGAAGGCATGTTCTACATTTGAAAATAAAATTCGAAGAACACAATTCAGGTAGTGACAACAATTAATCATTGGTCTGTAGGAGATCTTTCTCTTGATGTTCCATTGGTAAAAGGATAAATCTGTGATTGGAGAATAATGGAACCAACACAAGACCACTTCTGGATGTTCATGGGTGTAGAGAATTAGAAGATCATGGCTGCAAAGAATTAGAAGAGTTGGAAGGTGTTGAACATTTGAGGTCGTTGGAGATGCTTGATGTCTTTGACTGTCCTTCTTTGCACTGGGATGGGAGAGTATTGGAATGACTACCCCAACGATTGAAGGAAGGCACGCTCTACATTTGAAAATGAACGAAGTTTTTTC
This sequence comes from Pinus tabuliformis, assembly GCA_031772625.1. Taxonomy (NCBI): domain Eukaryota; kingdom Viridiplantae; phylum Streptophyta; class Pinopsida; order Pinales; family Pinaceae; genus Pinus; species Pinus tabuliformis. The sequence goes on along the minus strand of CM062806.1, from coordinate 310,720,321 downwards.
ACTGAAAATAATTAATCATTGGTTTGCAGGAGAGATTTCACTTAATGTTATGTTATCACTCATATTTTCTTTAGAAGTTATTAAAAGAAGTAAAGGATCCAAGGTAACTACGAACCAACTTTTAGACTCAGGTGCTAGCCCACCCAAGTCCAGAGAGGGCTCTCTCTTATGATTTAGCTATGTTTGGAAAGATTTTAGGCTAGTATTAATGTTCAATGAGGTTGTTTTGTTTGAGAGTGGTGGAGTTTTGAAACAAAGGGCCAAACTAGGCTTTTAGGGCATTGGCCTATGTTGTCAATTAGGGATAATTCACTGGATTAAGTCAAATTGCTGAGGTATGAGTTCAACAGGTGGGATAGCAGAGTAAAAACAAACTTTGGGCTTGAATGGATGATAGTTCTGCTCAAAACTAGAGGGAAATCAAGAATCCTCAAGTTAAGATTAGAAAGAGGAAGATAAAATAGGTCAACTAGTAGAGGGCAATTAAGAATCCTATACCAGGGACCTATTAGAGAAAAACTACAGGGATAGAGGAGCAACTAAGAATTCCTTTATTGAGATAGTTTAGAAGAAAACATAGAAGTGGTAAACCGTTTATAGCAGAGAGCAATATAGCTAATTCTGATACACTTTAACTTTTTTACCATTTAGATTTAAGATGCATGAAACATTGAAACATATAGAGAACACATAAAATCACAAGGATAGAATACTTATTTGTAATTATACTGCACGGGAATCTGATGAAATGTCCTCAACTTTCATTCCTTTTCTAGCAAAAATCCAAGTCTTGAGTACAAAAGCTTTCTCAGCTTGACAACATAGATTTACAGAGATGTTATAAAATCCACCCCTAATAATTCGAATGGAGAAGTATTTATACAAAAATTACATCAAAAATATCTCATAACCATATGAGATTTATTATAGGGAATACAAAATATCTTTACAAAAAGATAGAGACAGATGGAAAACTGATTGTTGCTGTCCCTTTATTTGTGAATGAGCTGGAGGTTGAAACTCGGATTTGCCTCTTGCTGTTGCTTTAGTAATTGTGTGTTGGATCTTTGATTTCTTTTCCCTACTGATACTCTTTACATGTTCTTGATACTCTTTACCTATTTACCAGACTTTACCTCAGTAAATATTTTCTGTTTATCTCAGAGTTACCATAGTAAATTATAGGATATTGGTCATATTGGTCCACCATTCTTCATTTGGTATCTTCATCCTGATCAATTTCCTGTATGTTTCGTCAGCTTCAGTGTACTTAGAAAAATTGGGCTGGATGGTAAATAGGTGTTTTACTTCATGCTCAATATAGAAAATATTTTCCAAACCATCATACAACACTTTTCCTGTAGAAGAGCTAGCTTGACTTCTGGCTTGTTTGTGCAGTTTCTCAATGTAATCCTCATGAGTCATCAACTTGTCATTTATGACCAGTGGGCTTGGAAGGTATTTGTCTCTTAGAATGCCATATTTTAACATGAAATCATCTATGTCCTCCTGAATACTTTGGCATCTTTTTCCAGGTTAAGCATTAAGTTCTTTTTAATAAGAACTTTCTTAATTTCAAGGATAGTAGCAGTTCGATCCTCAATATCCAATTGTTCCAGATGGTGCTTGCTTTTGCTATTCAAGAAGTTGATAAATTGGGTTGCCTCTTCAGGTTTCTCTCCCAATTCTTCCCTGGTCTTCTGTATAGCCTCTGTAGCTAGTTTGACTAACTCAGTCTGTTAAAAAATAATCTGGATAGAAGACCAAATATCATTGATGGAATCAATGATATTGGTCCATAAAATCTCTCTGATATCTTTCAAAGGCTTTTCAAATGTTAAGTCCTTCTCTAATGTTTTGATTCTTTCAGCCATCCTTCTATTTTTTTCTCTCTTCTTCTGTGCAATTAATCTGTGATATCTCATAATTGTGTGCCAAGCTGGTAACCATTTCTTTTAGTTTCTTCATTTCAGTTGCTTGGATTTTCATTTCCTCCACAGACTTTATTAAGTCCTCTGTTTGCCCTGTGGAGGTTCCTGTTGCTTTTGATGTACCTGCTGCTGTGGTCATTGGCAGAGCTTTTGCTAGGGGGATATTGGGTGCCAAAGATGTAGCAATAGTAGATGGCACTATTGTAGAAATTATGGGTATTACATTCCGAGGAATGGTGGTCGGATCGCCTTGTTTGGACTGCAAAGTTTTTTCTAGTTCTTGCTCTATTTCTTTCAACTGCTCATTCAACTTAAGGACCAAGTCCATGAGTTCTTCCTCATTTTGTTTCTCAATTACTTCTACAGTTTGTGGATGTATGAGGGGAGGGAGCTTGAGTTGTTTCTTGAGTGCAGAAATGTCATCATTCTTTTTCTTTATCATTCTTTCAGCTGCTTTAACATCTTTGGGATCATGTCCCAACTCAATCACCAGGTCTTCTAATGATTTTATCCTAGTGTCCTTAGCCTGAGAAGAGGCTTTTTCCAACTGTAACTGTGTTGTAGTATTACTCAGAGAATTCTACAACTGATGTGCAGTGATGGCTTTACTGGTCAATGTGGAATAGACCATCTCACCCGTTTGCTTATGGAGCTCAATCTGATCAATTGGGTGGATGTCTCTGGCAAGAACTTCAAAATTTGTTTTTAAATAATCAGCCATGGACTTTGGCTGTTGTACTGTTGGCTTCAAAAAGCTCATCTGCATCTTTCCCTCTTTGATGTCAAAGGCTAACGTCAACCTTGTCTGATTTGTAGGTGCCATTTTCAGATATTGGGCTTAGGTTCAAGATTTGAGCTTCTCATTCCTAGCCTTAATCTCTTTGTACTTTTCTTTCACATCTTGGCTCTGCTATGAAGTTGTTTTCTGAGAGGACACCTCTAAACTTTGCTGCCTACTTGGTGCCTGTATTTGGGAGGTGGATGGTGTCTCCCCTACTAATGTTGTCTGCACTGTGTCACTTCTCTCTGCTACTATTTCACTCTCTGTTTCTTCAAATTCCTGCTCAGATAGAGGATTCAACCTCTGCCTTTTTACATATACTTGGTCCAGTGGCACTGTAGAGGGAGTAGCCTCACTTCTGCTTCTTTTTTGGGTTCTTTCCTTCTTAAGAGGGGTCTGCAGTACTGGAGGGTTGCTCATGTTTACATTAGTCTGGGTCAATTCCTCATAAATGCTCTGTGACCCTGAATCTTTTCCCTATCCTGAAGTCTCTGGTTGATTTGATGTTTGTGGACTATGCTCCTGTGTTGGTTTCTGTGAAGATTCTCCAGGCACTTGCACAAAGGAATCCAGATCAAGTCTTCTTTCCAAATCTTTCATAAAATTTTCTACTTCAACTTGTGTACTATCTTGTTCTACAAGTGTTCCCTCCACCCATTCATTTTTATTTTCATATTGTTCTATCTCTGCAATTATATGATGGATGTAGGGGGACAACTTATTTTTCTGCCTTCTGTCACAGATGAAGCTATGAGGATCATAAGGCCAGATGAAACTCTTTTTCAAACTCAATCTCTCAAGGATTTCCTCTGCCATTTTCCCTGCTTTTCTGTTGTTGCAAACAAATGGGCTTAGGTGATCCTTTATTCTTAGCTAATCTTTCTTCTTAGTCTTCATAAAGTGTATTTCATCAGAATTGATCATTTGCCTGTAGTACTCCAGGGCAAATAATCTCATGGGGAGGTATTTGGGCAGTTTAAAGGGAGGAAACTCACACCCATGAATTCTAATCTCGGTATGGTTCTGGTACAAGTACCAGTCCCCAACCTTGTACTGCTTGGATAACTGAAGAATTCTCTTAATATCAACACTAATTCTGGGAGGGGGACTTCGTATCAACATGGTAGTTACTGGATGCACAAATTGATCAATAAAATATGTATAAGAATGTGGAGAAGAAGCTAAATAGTGAAAAATGGAAGTCTAGAAGATGACTGACCTAGGGTTCCCTTTGGTGTCAAGCTTTTGTATAGAGAAATGGAATTTATCAGTTTGGTAGTAGAGGAAAAGATGATACAGGATTGAATAATATTTGAACACTCTCTCGTTCTCTAATATCATGAACTGGTCATGCATCTTATCAGCAATGAATGCAACATAGTCAAACTTAGTTGCAGGAGGTTGGCCAGGGGTGAAAATGGACATGTAGGCAAAGGTGATTTCATATAAATACTCATTAGGGTTAAAACCCAGAATGCAAGCAAACATGGTTACAATATCCCTACCCAAACTAGTAAAGGCACATGACATGTAAGGAGGGGGGTCTTTTGATATGTATTTTTCTTCCATGAAAGTCTGATAGACTTGAGTGATTTTTGAACTGGACAACTTTGAAGATTTCTCAAGTAAATTGACAATGGATAGGGGAGTGAGGTCCTGGCCAGGCTATAATTGCAACATTTCATTTATAGACTCAGCTGTAATGGTGAAAAGGATTTGCTGGTCAGGGGACATTACAACTCTCATATTGGGGTCGTAGTTTGCATGACATTGGTGGACAATGTTTGGGAAAACATGGACAATGGGGAATTGATATTTAGGTAGGTTTGATTCCCACAAACCTATTTTATCAGCATTGTTTAGATAATTGTCTCGATACTTGCAGTGTAGCTTTAGGGGGGTTTCATCAAAAGTAAGGTCCTTGATTTGAAAATCTTTATCAGCCAAGGGAAGGTAGTCCAAATCCCTGTGGAGAGTAGTGATTGGTGTGACATTTAGGGCAACAGGAACTTCGATCCTTGGTTCTTGTGTATTCAAGGAAGAAAGTTGGGGGTTTCAAAGATTTTTAGATAAAGACGGTGTTTGGGGAAGCCTTGGAGTTGAGAAACAACTTAATTTGTACTGAATTACTTGAGTTTAGAGTAATTTGGTGGAGGTTTGAGTACAAAAACAGAGTTTCTGAGAAGGAAATGTGGTAAATACCTGGTTATGTTTGACTGAAGGGACAAATGGTTGTGGTGAATGCTTTGCTAGGTGCACACCGTAGTCTGCGGTGGTCTGGAGTTCAGCAACTGATGGTGGTTGACGGTTGGGAGTAGGTTGCTGGTCTGGACGTACTCTATGTGTCCATGGAAGGCAGAAGTTTCTTTTTCTTGGCAAAAAGGGAAAACAATGAGTATTTTTGTTTTTATGTAAAGCCAATAATGTTTGGCCAATGAATGAACAAACGATAGCTAGCATCAACTATCGATGGAACACTTTATCGTTTTAGCAGAGGCAGTAAGCGGGTGCTGTTACATCGCTTTTGGGAGGTTGGTTGTTTTGGCAGAGGGTCCCGCGATGCCACAAATCAGATGACACTTAGCATGGGCGAAAAGTCAAAACAACTTGCATCGGGTGGTTAACATTCGATCAAAAGGCCCGCGTGATATGAGTGAGAGTCGTTGGATGAGGGAAAGCAAATTGTGCGGTAATCGACAGCAAAAATTGTTGGGAAGTTAATGGAGGGGCCCGATCATAATTAAAATAATTAAAATGACTTTAATTATATCGGGGATGATATGATTGGACAAATAAAGGGTTAATAACTTTAATGATATCGGGGGTGATTGTATTGGCGGAGAGGCTATTAATTAATCTAGGTGATTAATTAATCCCTTTAATTAACTTTATTATGATTTATTTTCCAAACCATTTGGGAAGGGATATTTATTTATTTTGGGATTTTTATTAATAATACGGGAAAGGGTAATTTGTTTCGGGAGTTAAATAAATAATTAGAATTAAAAGTTAATATGACTATGGAAAAAGAAAATGCACTAAGTAAATGTTTCCAAAAATACATTCATCATCCAACATTATGACCTAGGCTAAAATGTGTTTGGGGGGTTTTATATAGAACAATTATTTTTCCTAAGTAAAGAGTGATTTTACCTTAGAAACGGTTTGTAGGGAATGAATGAATTATGAAGGGGGGTGAATTTTGATGAAGGGGCTTTAGCACTTAGGCCTTACAAGTTATTGGGCCGAGGGTCCAGTCCCTCCAAAAGTCAGAGAAATGCTCTGAGCCCATTTAACTTTCAGGTTGTTGGTGCCTTTAGTAATTATGGGAAATCAGTAAAATTTAGGGGAAAAATGAGTGAGGAGGTTAGTTATTTTGACTTTTTCTATGATGTAAATATCTCATTGTCATCCATATCTTTGAGTGCTCTTGATTATGAGAGTAAATGACTTGATCTCTAGATAATCATTTATCATACACAATTCTGCAACCATCCACCTACTTACCCTACCTACTTATCCTACCATTTTTACTTCTTTTTATTAGGGTGCACTTAAACTAGCAAACCCTTATCAAACTTTTCTTTTCTTTTACAATGAAAATCTAAGTCTATCCTTATTACATCCAAGGGCTCAAATTAAACTATTGAGCTCCTTTTATTCACTCTACCTATCTACTTATATGCCAAGATTAAACAGTTTGGTCAGATTTTATTCTCTATCTCTAAGCTTGAAATTCAAAACATGGAATAACCAAGATTAAACTATTTGGTTACCATGGATTGTGGCACAAGTGACAAGCTGCACACAACCTTTTATTTTTTATCAAAGTAAATAGTAGTGGCAACTTGACTTGCACACTTTCATGGTCTTTTTCTTTTCCTTGGGGTTCATTTTTCTTTCATTCTTTCACTTTTTCTTTATTCTTTTTGTCCTTTTATTATTTTTCTAGGACATACCCTCTTTACATTTTTTAATTTTTGATTTTGAATATGGAAAACATTTGCAACAAGCAAAGGTATGTACATATTTCAGACCTAAACCAAGTCAATCATGATATATGACACCTATTGGTATAGGAACATAACAGTGGCTCCACTTGGGGATGGCTTTCCCTGGCAGAAAGTCAAGAACTGTAGATCAATGGCCTTTGAAAGACTTTGATTGTGCTTTGCAAATATCCTTTTTCCTGCTGCTTTATTTGTATGTGTTAAAATTGGCAACTAGGGGCAAAACTTCATGTGGGTCATCTTATTCATGGCTGATAATATTTTTATTAGATTCCTCTCATTAAGAGGAGTAATGTTGATATAAATATCATCTGATTCCGATAAGTATTCATGGAGATATGAATTTATTTTGATTATGAAATTATTATCAAGACGACCTACAACTCATGTAGGCTCAGAAGCCCAACAGTCGCATCTATTCAAACATCATCATTTGTGTATAAATACAAGAGGAATTTTCCTTATTTGCACTCACTCATCTCATCACATCTCTCTCTCTACTGTGCAGAAAAGAGTCTCTTCTCTACTGCGCAGAAAAGGGTCTCTCTCTCACACATGTGAAGCCAGAAGCTGCTGAAACTGAAGCTACAACTGCAGATCCAAAATTTGACCAGGGTGGACCATCAAACCTCCTCTTATGAATTGCACTGTAGGTTCATCTGGAACTCCTTTGAAAGCTACAACTTTTGGTGATAGAATCAAGTCAATTCGACGGACGGTTTGCAAGATATCGACTGCCCTACTTTGAAGGAAGTTGTTGAAACTAAAGCTGCAACTGTAGAAGTGAATTTTGACTTGTGTGGAATAGAAAATCTCCTCATCTGAATTGTGCTGTAGGTTCATTTTAACCTCCTCTGAAAGCCGCAACTTTTCGTGGTGGAATCAAGTCAATTTGACGGATGGTTTGCAAGATATCGACTGCCCTAGTTTGAAGGAAGCTGCTGAAACTAAAGCTGCAACTACAGAAGTGAAGTTTTACCTACGTGGACTAGAAGATCTCCTCATCTGAACTGCACTTTAGGTTCATCTGAACCTCCTCTGAAAGCCACAACTTTTGGTGGTGGAATCAAGTCGATCCGACGGTCGATTTGTGAGATATCGTCTGCCCTAGTTTGACGATGAAGCCGCTAATGCTGATGCTGCTGATCTAGGGTTTGCTACTACTGATATAAATCAGATTTATTGTACTATTTTCTCTCTGCTGAATTATTGAAGATAAAAAAAGATTTGATCAAAGGCTTTCGCCACACATTGTGGGGTTTGTCCCTAGCTAGCCTCCACATCTTGTGTCTCTTGTCTTGGCTTGTTTTCTGTCGATCGTTTAATGTCCTATCCGTACTTTACTTTATTTACATGTGATTACTAATCTATGGAATATAATAAGAAAAAGAAGTAAACTGTTATAAGCATAGAACATACCATAACTTAACATGGTATCAGTGCTGAGGTGAAGAAAAAGCCCAAGCAAGAGCAAGAGAAATCACCGAAGAGAAGATTGGCAAGGCTATCCTAAATGAACTATGGGGTCCTCAACACTCTTTCCTGCCAAAGACAAGCTCCGTGAGAAAGATGACTATCACGGATGGAATATGTCTATTGATCTAACCCTAGAATATCAAGGAGTGCTGGACCATGTAAGAGGCAATATTGTTGAGCCTCCATCAAATGCATCCACTGTTGCTCGTAACAAATGGAAAAATGGAGAAGTCAAAACAAAGAAGATCATCCGGGACTCTATCAACAAGCACTTGGTGGCCTATATCTCTGATATGAACACCTCCAAGGAAATCTACGATAAACTGGTGAGTTTATTTAAAGTTAATGATGCAAATCAAGTTTTGTTTCTTAGAAATAAGCTGAGGGAAATCAAGAAGGGTAAAGATGAGAGTATGCAAGCATACTTCTTAAGAATCACAGAGATCAATAATGATCTCCTATCTATTGGGGAGACTATTACTGACAAAGAAATGGCACTCATGACTCTTGGAGGATTACCATCCGAATGGTACGTGTTTAGGACTAGTCTTTTGAACAATAGTATAATTCCTGGTTTCGAGGAATTGATGGCTAGATGAATTCAAGAAGAAACAAGGGTAGAAGAGCAAGAAATGCCCATGCCTAAAGTTCCTCCTACTTCCTTTTCTTCTCATGCTAAGAAAAGAAATAATTTTGGGTCTAAATCAAAAAGAAAGGCTAGACCTAAGGGTGGAAGAAAAGGACGATGTTACATTTGCGATAAAGCAGGTCACTATGCAAGGGAATGCCCTGATAGAAAGGACTCACACCGAGACGATGAACAAAATCCCTCTAATGCCAATCAAAGGAATGAAAAATTCAATAGCAAAGGTAAAAGGAATGCTGGAAATCAAGGAAGAGGACAACCATTCAAGAAGGCTAGAAATTCCAGGATGTATTAAATGCACCTAACCTCCGAAAGAACTTGGTGTCCATCTCAGAAATGGAAGACAAAGGCTACAAGGTAACCTTCAGCAATGGCAAGGTACGTATATGGAAAAATAATGTTAAAGATGCCTTTACTCTTGGGTTTCGTGTTGATTCATTATATCAAGTTAATGGAAGTCTGCTAGGTGTCATATCTTATGAAACATCTCTTCAATCTGAACTTTAGCATCGGAGGTTTGGCCACCTTCATTATAAAGCTCTACCCGGTGTAAGACAAATGGTGACAGGGATGCTGAATTTCGAGTAGAGAAAAAAGAAGAAGGTGTATGTTCGGAATGTGTCGAAGGAAAGCTCAGAAGGGGATCATTCCCCTCAAGCCTAAGCAAGACCTCTGATATATTACAGTTGGTTCACTCAAACATACCTGAGGTTGGCATTAAGAGGGAGACTACTACACTACATACTCCAGAGCAGAATGGTGTGGCACCGTACGATTGTGGAAGCTGTCTCTATGGGTAGATGATGTAACGATGCCTGATGTGGAAGAACCGATGGATCCTATTTATCCACCTGAGCCTTCCTCTTCCAGGAAGAGGCCTTCATGGATTAGGGGGCTACTTGATGATGCTAAATGAAATGCTGCAGCCTGAGGAACCTTCCGTGAAAGTAAGAAACCCAACAGGTATCAGGGATACTTGACCAGTATGAGCACAATCATACAAAATGAGCCTTCATCATTCTTAGATGCCATCAAGCATCAATTATGGAAGGATGATATGACCATTATGGAGAATGATATCTGGGAAATAGTTCCTAGATCCGAGGATAAGACAATTGTTACTTCAAAATGGCTTTACAAGATAAAGCAGCAACAGATGGAAGTACGGAAGAGTATAAGGCTCAGTTTGTTGCTCGTGGTTTCTACTAGAAGGAAGGTATAGACTATGATGTGATATTTGCACCTGTTGCTAGATATACGACCATCCGCTTGATCATAGCCCTTGTGGCTTCACAAGGATGGAACCTACATCAGATGGATGTCAAGACTGTGTTCTTGCGTGGCTCGATCAAAGAAGAGATCTATGGGGAGCAACCCGAAGGTTTTGAGATTTATGATTGAAAATCTCATGTATGCAGGTTGAAGAAGGCTCTCTATGGGCTGAAGCAAGCACCGCGAGCATGGTATGAGAGGAACGATAGCTACTTCATGAAGCTGAGATTCACTAGGACTGAAGTCGATCCTAACCTTTACTTTAAGGTTGAAGATGACAAACCTCTCAGACTGGTGCTATATGTGGATGACCTCTTTTTAACAAGTGCATACCCTCTCATTCACAAATGTAAGAGGGAGTTGGCTTCTGAATTTGAAATGAAGAACCAAGGACTTGAAGTGTGGAAGAAGGCAAGGGAAATTTTCCTATCTCAAGGAAAATATGTGGTGAATATTCTGAAAAGATTTGGTATGATGGACTGCAAGCCTGTGACTACTTCGAGGATCTTAACTTTCGGAAGTTATATGATAGTGATGTTGGACCAGATTTGGGAAATGCCTCTGAGTTTCAAAAACTCATTCGTGTTGATGTTCTTGGTGAACCTCTGTCTGAACATATGTTTTGCAGTTAGCATTGTGAGCTCATATTTGGTTAAGCCTCACTATATTGGTGTCAACAATCTTCTGAGATGTCTTCAGGACACAATCTCTCATGGATACACTGCCGGAAATATGAAACTGCATGATTATTCGAATGCTGATTAGGCAAGTAGTGTGGAGGATCACTGGGGCACATTTTAGTGCTCTTTCTCTTTGGATTCTGCTTCGATATAATGGATGAGCAGGAAGCAGAAGTCGGTTGCCATAAGCACCACCAAGACTGGATACATATCTACGAGTATGATTCGTATGAAGCTACCTGGTTGGGGAAGCTCTTCAGTGAGCTGTTTGAACACATACCATTGTGATTCTCTGTAACAACTAGAGGTGGGATTCGATTATTGAGGAATGCTATATTCGTTGATTGCTCCTGTATATAGACATCATCTGGGAAATGGTAAGTCGATGAGCAAGGAGGCTCCATCGCAGTAAGATGATGTACAGGTCGATACACCTTGTCAAAGCCTTGAGGAAAGATCTAATCTGTGATTTTCCCAAACGACTTGGAGTCATCAAGAAACCCTTGTACAAGTGTCTTGCATGTTGCATACATTGAGCTCTAGGAGCTCTGAGGGTTTGCGGTTCTTACTGGAGCAACATACGACCATAGGGTGACTCACCCTCCCCTGGTGGTGCGCACTGGAACAAGATGATTTGCTCTCTTGTGGTACAAGATGATTCCCTCTCTTGTGGAACAGGATTATTTTCTCTCCTGTGTAGTAGGATTGATGTGTTCTCCTATGAGGCCTGGATTGATGTGTTATCCATGGCGATTGTAGCGGGATTGATGTGTTCTCCTGTGAGGTCTGGATTGATGTGTTCTTCATGGTGATTGTAGTAGGATTGATGTGTTCTCCTGTGAGGCCTGGATTGATGTGTTCTACATGGCAGCCTGTATTGATGTGTTCTCCATGGCGATTGTAGCAGGATTGATGTGTTCTCCTATGAGGACATGATTGATTAGTTCTCCTGTCGAGGCATCCTACCCATGTAGTCTGGGACTCATGGGAAGTACCTCTCATCTGATCAATGAGCATGGAAATGAAGTTAGGGACCATAGTAGTACCGATGGATGCATCACTATATCTACCGTACTCCCTACGCTAGGATGACTTCCATTGATCTGGGATCAATGATACTGGTCCGGGACCAGTGGTAGGAGTTGTACCATACTATGACGTGGAATTCGGGTTGGATGAGACTAGTCTGGGACCAGTGGTACATACTCTGAGACTGACTTTGTGTCAGTGTAGTATTGGTCTGGGACCAGTGAGAGTGGTACATACTATGACGCTGACTTCGGGTCGTTTGAGATTGGTCTGGGACCAGTGGTACACTCTCTAAGACTATGATACTGGTCTAGGACCAGTGGTAGGAGTGGTACCTACTATGAAGCTGACTTCAGGTCGGTTGAGACTGGGCTGTGACCAGTGGTATGCACTCTGAGACTAACTTTGAGTTAGTGGAGGATGATACTGGTCTGGGACCAATGGAGTTGTACTCACTATGACACTGACTTCGGGTTGGTTGAGACTGGTCTGGGACCAGTGGTACATACTCTGAGACTGACTTTGAGTCAGTATGATACATCCTCGATCATTTCTTCTTCTTCATAATTCGGACAAAAGCAGAGCAGAATAGAACAATGCAAGAGCAAAGCAGAGTAGAACAATACAGATCAGTACAGGGCAAAACAAGAGAAAGCAGAATAGGCAGAATAGAGCATAGCAGGGCAAGGGTCAGGCTGTACAGGGTAGTACATTTGATGGATGAATAGCAAGGATTGATAGACAGATTGCAGATGAAGTTCTCCCTAGTTGAGAGGGAGTGTTAAAATTGGAAACTAGGGCCAAAATTTCATGTGGGTCATCTTATTCATGGCTGATAATATTTTTATTAGATTCCTCTCGTCGAGAGGTGTAAGATTGATATAAATATCATCCGATTCCGATGAGTATTCATGGAGATATGAATTTATTTTGATTATGAAATTATTATCAAGCTGACATACAACTCATGTAGGCTCAGAAGCCCAACAGTTGCATCTATTCAAACATCATCATTTGTGTATAAATACAAGAGGAATTTTCCTCATTTGCACTCACTCATCTCATCACATCTCTCTCTCTCTATTGCGCAGAAAAGAGTCTCTTCTCTACAGTGCAGAAAAGGGTCTCTCTCTCACACATGTGAAGCCGGAAGCTGCAACTGCAGATCCAAACTTTGACCAACGTGGACCATAAAACCTCCTCTTATGAACTGCACTATAGGTTCATCTAAAACTCCTATGAAATCCGCAACTTTTTGTGGTGGAATCAAGTCAATCTGACGGACGGTTTGCAAGATATCGACTGACCTAGTTTGAAGGAAGCTGTTGAAACTAAAGCTACAACTGCAGAAGTGAAGTTTGACCTGCGTGGATCAGAAGATCTCCTCATGTGAACTACCTGTAGGTTCATCTGAACCTCCTCTGAAAGCCACAATTTTCGGTGGTGGAATCAAGTCAATCTGACGGACGGTTTGCAAGATATTGACTGCCCTAGTTTGAAGGAAGTTGCTGAAACTAAAGCTGCAACTATAGAAGTGAAGTTTGACCTACGTGGAATACAAGATCTCCTCATCTGAACTACATTGTAGGTTTGTCTAAACCTCCTCTAAAAGCCGCAACTTTTGGTGGTGGAATCAAGCCGATCCGACCGTCGATTTGTGAGATATCGTCTGCCCTAGTTTGAAGATGAAACCGCTAATGCTGATGCTACTGATCTAGGATTTGCTGCTGCTGATATAAATAAGATTTATTGTATTATTTCTCTTTGTTGAATTATTAAAGATAAAAGAAGATTTGATCAAAGGGTTTCCCCACACATTGTGGGGTTTGTCCTTGGCTACCCACCACATCTTGTGTCTCTTGTCTTGGCTTGTTTTTTGTCGATCGTTTAATGCTCTATTTGCACTTTACTTTATGCACATGTGATTACTAATCTGTGGAATATAATAAGAAAAAGAAGTAAACTGTTATAAGCATAGAACATACCATAACTTAACAATATGTATGACATTAATACTTCTGAAGCTTGGGGCCTTCTCTTCGGGCTTCAACTCCAAAAATTTACTATCCAATCAACACTTGAACTTTAAGAAGGATATAATATGTACAATTGAAACTAGTAAGATTAGAAACTAGGGTCAATGTAGTGCTTTAACATTCGACCATTGACTGGTCCTCCTTCGATCTCTGCACCATCCAATTCTTTAAGAAAATATGAATTGTTTCCTCTGAAGGCATATATTATGTATAGATCTTTCCATAGGAAGTAAAACTTCCCATGTTTCCCTTTGACCACTCTTCTTGAATCCCACTTTAACACTTTGTCTCCCAGATAGAAGTCTTCTGCTTTGGTCCTTTTGTCAAAAATCTTCTTAAGTTTTTCTTGCAGTACTTGGGCTCTGTTGTATACTTCCTCCCTGGTTTGCTGCAAATGGATAGTCTAGTTAATTCTCCTCTGTATATCATTTGGTTCCACTTGGGCTTCTTGAAGTAATTTCATAACTAGAACTCCTAAAGATGAGGGGAAAACTGTAGAAATTTTAAATAATTTAACACATATTCACAGAGATTATCTTGATCATACAATTATAAGCGGAACATGTATAATACATACTCTCCTCTACGTTGATCATCAATTTACAGAAGCAGAAACATTCACAGGCACACATAGAAGCATCAATCAACCATATCAACATCAAGAGCATTCACACATTAACACAGTATGTAACCTGGGGAAAGCATCTCGCTAAAAACCCCACACTATTTGTATATTAATGATTGAGACCATGTAACATTACAAAGTACAATGCTTATCACAAGCAATCCAGTACCAGCTCCACCTGTTACACACAATACAGCTCAGATCTGATCTCCAAATCTATTCCACAGCTTGCCTGCCTCTCCAGCTCAATACCTGCTTAAGAATTGATGAGAATGGCTTACCAAACTCGTATTTGACCTGCAAATAATCACTCACAATCTGTTGGAAGTGAGCACAAGCTACAATTCTTGATATTGGGCAATTCATTGGCATACTCAATCCCTTTGATTGTGCAAATCATCATGCACAACTATAGTCACAACTGATAGCAATATGATCCTCTAACACCTGCCCCTACTGAACTGAACATGCAATGACATGCAACTGAGTTAACTGATGTATTCTATAGTTGCATTATGAGTTAATAACTTGTGAATTAATTAATAACTAATTCACCCAACTCATATCTAGTCTATTGATCATTTAGACTAAATACAACTAGTTTAACAAAGCTAAACTGAACACAACTCCATCAACTGCACCTCCAGTCCACTAAACTCAACTCACTTGAGTTCTAACTGAAGTCCTGCATGCAAATATTAGTCATCCCATAGGTAACCACATATTTCCTTCTGGGATCTACATGTACCACATCCATAGCTCATTCTGAAGTGCTCCAAGAGAATAAGATCAAGTTTATAGTCCAAATATTATTATGAGACAATAATATTTGACTTTTCTATTTTTGACAGCCAGTCTAAAAATAGACTTTGATCACTCATACTGTGATCACTCATACTGTGGTCACCCATACTGTGGTCACCCGTACTATTATCACTCATACTGTGATCACCCATAGTGTGATCACCCATACTGTGATCACCCATACTGTGATCATCCCTGCTGGGATCAAAAATAGAACTTGCGCCATAATTTGCCTGCGGGCCCACTTAGTGAAGGCGACTCCTTTCCACTAAGCTCCATCATCTTGTTGCATTCTCAACAAGCATTTCTTGTTGCACACTTTTCAACACTCCCTCTCAACAAGAAAGGCTTCCTCTCAAACCCGATCCTGTAACTCTGGAATGTTCTCCATGCAACACATCTGGCCGGTCCACTTGCTCTATCATCAAAGTCTCTGACTGCTATTGCCTCTGTCGACTAAAAACTCTGCATCTCTGTGCTCTTCAGTATCTGACTGCTCTAGCCTATGTCACTTTGATCTCTAACTGCATCTGTGCTGCTGCTAGTTCTATCTCCCAGCATTGCATCCGCACTGCACCTCCCAACTAACCTCCCTGTTGGGCTAGAAACATCCTCTGATGCTGAAGCTCTACCTGCTGCTGACAAGTGCTCCCTCTCTGACATCTGCGCTACTGCAACATATCCATGCATCTCGCACCATTGCACACCTCTCTGTGCCACCTAGCACTGTGCAAAACACTTGTGCCTCTCGCATTGCTACAGCCTGCTAGCTATGCACTGTCCTGGGATTCCCTGCACTGTCGCTCTCTCTACCGCTCCATCCGCATCTGTCTCTACCCAATCAGTCAGTTCCTGCTACTACACATCTGGGGCTCCCGTAGCAAGGTCTCATCCAAGAGGTTGGGTACCTCAAGGATCTTGCCCCTCCTCCTTGGGACGATCAATCCACAACACCTCACCTCCTACCTGGAGGTATGGCTGCATGCGATCCCTCAGCCCACCTGGCTCGAAGTTTCCCCCTACTAGAGGTCTTTGCATGAGTAGATGTCTCTACTCGATCTCCTCTCAGCTTCCCTTGTTGTGGCTACTCCACAACCTCCTGAAGCTGCTGCACCAATCGTGGCTCCTCAACAATCGTCTGAGACTTCTTCTGGCTCTACATGTTGAAAGGTAATATACGCTCCCTCTCAACCACCAAGTCTCCATCAATTGCCTCGCTGCTCAAGGCTTTGCATGCATCTTGAACCTCAAGAGCATACAAGTTCTTGACCCATGAACCGTCCTCATGACAACGAAAGCATCACACTTTCGATTTGTCAACCTTCTTCCCACCACTGGAAGAACTGGATTTGGAAAGAGAAACCTTCCCCTTCCCCTTCTTCGCCTTACTCGCTAAGGCACAGTTCTCCTCATCCTGCATGGATGAAGAACTATCTCTGGTGCTCTGTCTAATATCCTCTTGCACAAGATCCGACCAAAGTCTCTCCCATCCTCGTAGTTTCTCCCTTCCATTCACCGAGTCCTGGTAGCTTTGCCAACTCTTAGGAAGGTCAAGGAGTGGTAGACTCACCATCCTCATCCGACAGTCACCCCCACACTTCCCATCTCATCTCGGCATTGGGTGAACTTCGTGAGATACCTGGGCATACTGTCTCCATTCTCACACTTAATGTTTCTGAGTTTCGCAATTAAATTCGAATTCCACCAGCTCAAAACTCAACCGCTTTTGATCTAGAATTCGTGAGAACAAAGTATTTCTTGTACAAAGATCGACTGTTTGGGCATTCACCGGATATCTCACCTTCCAAAAGAAGGATGAATCCAGAGGCTACCTGGCCCGATTACAGACTCTGCCTGAAGAAATAAAATGTAAACACTTTCTGAATAATAGATCCGATGATCAATCCTCGCTTGATATCCTGTAAAAATAGAACTTGCGGCATAATTTTCCTGCGAGCCCACTTAGTGAAGGCAACTCTTTTCACTAAGCTCCATCATCTTGTTGCATTCTCAACAAGCATTTCTTGTTGCACACTTTTCAACAAAAACTGCCTCCATTCCATACACTAGCTCATAGGGATTGGTTCCAATGGATTTCTTAGTTGTAAGCCTATCTGCCCACAAAGCATTGGTTAATTTCTTGTTCCAAGTTTTCTTATTGTCTTCCAATAGTTTTTTGATAATATTCATTAGACTTTTATTGGAGGATTCTGCAATTCCATTCCCTTGAGGATAGTATGCTATGGAATGACCAAGTGTTATATTGTACTTGTGACAGAAATCAATCATTTTCTTTGACTTGAAGGCTGTGGCACTATCTGTGATGATTTTGTTGGGACAACCAAACCTAGACATAATATTAGCCTCCAGAAAACCTATTATTACGGTATCCGTGGCCTGTCTAGAGGAGATAGCTTCTATCCATTTGGTAAAGTAATCAGTTGCAGTGAGTATCCATTTATGCTGAGCAGAAGAGGGTGGATGAATTTCTCCAATGAAGTCAAGAGCCCATTGTTGAAAAGGTTTTTCTTTGGAAATAGCTTTCAAAGGCAAGGGTAAAAGTTTTCTTTTGCCTTCGAAGATCTGGCATTTATGGCAGGAAGTTACAAATTTTTTAACATTTGCAAACAAGGTTGACCAGTAAAAGCCAACTCTTAAAATTTTATCAGTAGTTGATTTCTAGTAGAGATGTCCACCACAATCCCCTGTATGAAATTATTGGAGTACTTTGTCAGATTCTTCTTTTAATAAACACTTTAACAAAATACCTTCATGATTTTTCCAAAACAAAGTATTATCCATAATGAAAAATTTAGAAGCTTTCATTTTCAAAAACCTACTCTTAGTTCTGGATAACCATGGAGGACCTTGCAGGTTTTGTAGAACATATATAATATCAACATACCAGGGGGAATCTAGAAAGGGCTGGCTGATCTATGGAGTCACCATCTCTTGTTCGTTATCCAGTTCTGCAATAAGATTTATGTCTAGGGCTTGGCAATTTGTTTCTGCCATAAGTTCGGCTAACCCTTGACCTTTAATTAACTTGGTAGGTTTTATCTCTATATCATATTCTAAAATAGTAGCTATCCATTTTCCCCTCTTGCCATCAACTCAATTCCATGTCAGGATATCTTTGACTACAACATTAGGAACATAAGCTATTACATGAGAATACAAAATATATACTTTGAAATCCTTAATAGCTTTTACCAAGGCAAAAGCTTGCTTCTCCATTATTTTATACTTTAGTGAGGCATCTCTAAGAGCTTTACTGAAAAAGGCTATTGGTTTTTCACATCCTTGATCATCCTTTTGTAGTAAGACTGCAGCTATGGTGTGTTCTGATGCAAAGGAAAAGATAATGAAGTCTCTGTCAAATTTTCGGCTTGTAAGGACGGGTGTTCGTGTTAAGGCTAATTTAATTTCTTCAAATGATTTTTTAGCCTATACTGTCCACTTAATAGCTAAATATTTTTTCAACATGTTATTCAATAATCTAATTAGTTCAGCTAAGTTAGTGATGAATATTCTTAAAAAAATTATTTTTCCAAAAAATGCCTGAAGTTCTTTAATGTTTCTAGGGTGAGGTATTTGCAAATTTGCTTCAATCCTGGTTGCTTCAATTCAGATTCCATCTTTAGAGATAATGTGGCCTAACAGTTTTCATTCTTCCAAACCAAATAAAGACTTATATGGATTCAGAGAGATGCCATATTTTCTACAATTAAGAAAAACTTGCCTGAGATGATCCAGGTGTTGTTGATCTGACTTAGAAAACACTATAATATCATCAAGGTATATAACTGGGAAGTCATGGATTTCCTTTGCAAAGGCAATATCCATTTCCCTTTGAAAGGTGACCCTTGCATTTTTCAATCCAAAGGGAATTTTGACATTCATGAAGGTGCCCCATGGTGTTGTGAATGCAGTTTTTTCTTGGTCATCAGGATGGACTAGAATTTGGTTGTAACCCGAGAATCCATCTAAAAGTGAAATCCTTGTGGAACCCAATACCCTTTGCAGTATGTGATCCATTTTAGGTAAGGGATAATTGTCTTTGAGTGAGACTTTGTTCACATTTCTAAGGTCCACACATAGTCTGATTTCTCTTGTTTTCTTTCTTGTAGCGGCAAGATTAGATATCCAATCTGAAAACCTAATGGGGGCAATGATTCCTGCTTCATACATTCGTTTGATCTCTTTTTCAATGGAAGGTAATAAAATAGGATTAATTCTTCTTAGATTTTGTCTAAAAGGTTTCTGATCTTATTTCAAAGGGATAGTGTGTTGTATATTATTGATATCATAGGATTTTAAGTCTTCATAACTCCAGGCAAAAACATCCTGGAATTCTTTCATTAGCTCAACATATTTTAGCTTTTCATCAGGGGGTAATGATTTAGACAATTTTATCAGCTTAGGATTCTCTTGAGTTCCTATTTGCATTCTTCAATGTCTGCTTTAAAGGGATCCATCTTAGGCTTTTTAGGAATATCATTGGAGTCAAATAAGTCCTCCAAAGGAGTCAATCCCTTGGGTAATTGGTTATATTTGAGATTTATGACTTCAATTTCATCATCAATTATTTCATCATATCCATTTGCTTTAAGTCTTGAATATCTGTTTTTTTGAATTTAGTAGGGTGAAGCATGTTTATTGAATTTTCTTCCAATTTGTTAATGTCTAACTCATTAGTGTGCTAAATATCTGAAACCATGTCTATATCTATATTAATATTATCGAATTCTTTATCTAATGTTAGAAAGTGATTAATATGCTTATCGTTTTCAAAAAATTTCCAGTTCTTAAGATTATCAGGTATAGCTGGCCTGTGCCTAACCTCAACAATATACTGGTGATTGGGCTGAAAAGGCAATTTGTAGGTGCTGGCAAACATAGCCAGGCTATGAGCTTGCATGTTATGTTTTCTAGGAATGGTTGCAAGCTTGGTTTCTAAAAAGGTGTTAAGGATTTCTACAACTGTACCTCTGTAAAGTCCTAATCTAGGGTCTCTGGTTATGTAAACTCCATTAATCTGTTTAACTATTAGTTCAGAATCTCCCATGATTGATACCCTTATGGCTCCTAATCGTTTGACTAACTTGAGGCCTAGCAGGAGTGCTTCATATTCTGCCATATTGTTTGTGCATTTGAAATTTAACCTATAGTCGTGTCCCTCTGCATGATCATTCTCTAGGTTATATATCCATACCCCTGCCCGTACACCTAATTTATTTACTGAACCATCATATTCCAAATGCCATAAGATTTCATGTTCATAATTTGTATCTGGAGTAGTGGAATATTTCTTAGCTAAGGCATCTAGATTTTCTTTGTCATCTGATATCTCTTGAATTTGGACAGTTGACTTTCCTTTTACAATTTCTTTTGGTTCTGATGCTATACCATTTGGAATATCTTCTGGATTAGTTTCTACATTATAGAGAATAAAAGAATCCATATCTAAATGCACTGAGTAAATGGGAAAGTTTTGAGGCTTCCCCTGACTACTCACTACATATTTCATTAAAGTTTCTCTATATAGCTTCTTTCATTGTCCAAAAATAGATATGGTGGCATATGACATGTCTAATTATAGAGACCCCTGAAGTTTGGCACCTCAGGATCTGGACAACAACATTCCATACTTGGGTGGAATGTCTATTACCACTATGTCCATCAGTATAGTTTTGGTAGGGTATTGAACCAAAGAAACACACAAATCCTTTATAAGTCCTAGACACCTCACTTGACTCGAATCAAAAGAAAATAAATCCCTATAGGCTCTAGTGATGTCTAAGTTAAGTTTCTCCATGACAGATTTGGGCATGAGATTGTGCGAAGCACCAGAGTCGAACATGGAATTATGGAAAATTTTGTCATGGATATTGAGACTGACATAGAAGGGTGGTATCCCTCCTTCCATTGGTTTCCAATTTACCTTAGGGCCAAAAATAAACTTGGGCTGGTCATCAAAGAGATTTACAAAATCTTCATTTTCAGTGATTTTTAATGATTTGTTTATCTGAGACCTGTAAGTATTATGTTTTACCAGTTCTGTCAAAGGAACATAAATTTTTAGCTTGGCCACCTCTGCTCCAAGGTTAAATGGCAAAGGTGCTTTGTCTGTTTGAACATTTGGAGTTTTGGCAACAGTGTTTTTATCTTTTTCAGGGTCTGGAGCGTTTTTTGTTGATTTCTGTAATACAATATTTGGAGGCTCTTCCACTGTTTCCTTGAGGGGAAGTGAAGTGGAAGGTTTTTCATTATTGGGCTAACTATCAGATACATCTTCTATGGTGGGGCTGGGAGGATTTTGATTTGTTTTAGAAAGTATCTAAAGCGTTTTGGTCACTGGGACTATTTTACCCTTTTTAGGTTGATTAGGACCTGTTTTCTGGTTTGGTTCTGGGGTATCAGTACTTTTTTTGCTTCTTAAATTATACTCATTGTGTACTTCAAAAATTGTAGAGTCATATCCCTGTCTAAAATCAAATGATTCCCCTGTTTTGGTTTGGAATTGTTGGAGCACATGGGAATCCTGGTCATCCTGAGTTAGGAAGACACCTTCCTCATCATCTAGATCCATTAAATTTATTTGAGTATCTTGTTCAGGGTCTTCTGATTGGGAGGCCTTGGCATAGTTTTCTTGGAAGGGTGGTCTGATATTCTGGTCAGGAATATTCTTTCCAACATTTTGGTTCTGATTTTTTCTAAAGTTAGGATTTCTCCCTGAATTAGCTTGCTGGCCATCCCAAGGAGATTTTCTTTCAATTATTTCAACTCTGTCCAACAATCTATCCATTCCTTTAACTATAGCATCTATCTTTTGTTCAAAGGGTGTATTCTCTTCTTTTACAGGTATTCTTTTCTTGTTCCTAGCTTTGGCTCTTTTGGAAAGTAGGTTAGCCTCAACACTTACCGCTACACTCTGCATTTCTTCCAGTGGGGGGGGGGGGGGGGTTCCTTTCTCTTATCTGGAAAGCCATATCTGAATCAAATCCATTAGGAAATTTGATCAGGGCTAAACCAGGTGGGGGTCTAAGGTCAAGTGGAATGACACTATAAACACTATTGGACCTAGTGCAATAGTCCTGAACGGTTTCATGAGGTCCCCTTTTAAGGTTCTCATATTCAGATAAAATCTGCAGGGGGTCCCTCCTTTTCTCCCACCTATTCAATAATTGTTGGTAGAGAACTCTTAAGCTATCTATACTTTGGGGGGTTAAAGCTCTAAACCAGGTTCTAACTTCCCTAGATAGAATCTGAACAAAAATTCTCATTTGAACGTCAGCTGTGTCAATTTCATATATCTCAAAATAGTCTGTCATTTTCTTAGTGTGTTGCTGAGATGTGTAGGTTCCAGTGCCATCAAAAGTAGTAATTTTACTCTGATAGTCCTGAGGCATGGCACTTAGGACGACGGGAAATACAAGGGGAGCATATCTATTGGCCATGATTCTAGGTTGGGTAGTAGTGTGAACAGGAGTTGGGGTAACAGAAGGTGTTTGGGTTGAGGAGGAAAAACTGGAGGTGGTAGTGGGATGTTGGGTAATGATTGGCTGGAGAGGGAGTGAAGGGATGAATGGAGGGGTGGATTGGAATTCAGAAACGTGATGAAATAATGATGAACTAGCAGAAAAATAAGTAGTTTCAAAAGGTTCAGGTGTTCTATTGGTGGTAAGAGATGACTAAGTGGAGTTTTGCAAATATTGATTAATTGACAAATTGGCTTGTTGGATTTCAAGTTCTCTGAGGAATTTTGGATCTTGGACTAGGTCCAATAGTTCATTGTCAGATGTGGTTCTAAATAGAGAGAGTTCAAAATGTTCATTAAAAGGAAGATCTTCTAGGAAAATCCACTCAACAGGACATGATTGTGATCTGAACAAAGGTCTGGGGCTAATTGAACTTTCTTGTCTCCTAATGATTCTCAGAATCAGGTTGGGAATTTCAAACACAGGGGGAGGATTTGGATTAGTATTAGCCCTAGTGTAATGAGTTCTTCCTCAAGCCAGATTTCGAGCCTTTCAATACTATTATTTTTATGGATTTTTCAAAATAACTTCTAGTAATCCTTTAAGATGATTTAAGATTTAAATTGTTATCTGTCTCAAAGGTTTACTTAAACTGAGAATGGTTTCCCTAGTATGGTCGCCACTATGTTATCACTCAGATTTTCCTTAGAAGTTATTAAAAGAAGGAAAGGATCCAAGGTAACTACAAACCAACTTTTAGACTCAGGTGCTAGCCCACCCAAGTCCAGAGAGGGCTCTCTCTTTATGATTTAGATATGTATGGAAAGATTTTAGGCTAGTATTAATGTTGAGTGAGGTTGTTTTGTTTGAGAGTGGTGGAGTTATGAAACAAATGGGAAAAATAGGCTTTTAGGCCATTGGGCTCTGGAGTCAATCAGGGATAATTCATTGGGTTAAGTCAAATTGCTGAGGTATGAGTTCAACAAGCGGGATAGCAGAGTAAAAACAAACTTTGGGCTTGAATGGATGATAGTTCTGCTCAAAACTAGAGGGAAATCAAGAATCCTCAAGTTAATATTAGAAAGAGGAAGAGAAAATAGGTCAACTAGCAGAGGGAAATTAAGAATCCTATACGAGGGACCTATTAGAGAAAAACTACAGGGATAGAGGAGCAGTTAAGAATTCCTTTACCGAGATAGTTTAGAAGAAAACATAGAAATGGTAAACCGTTTATAGCAGAGAGCAATATAGCTAATTCCGATACACTTTGAATTTTTACCATTTAGATTTAAGATGCATGAAACATTGAAACATATAGAGAACACATAAAATCACAAGGATAGAATACTTATTTGTAATTATACTGCACGGGAATCTAATGAAATTTCCTCAACTTTCATTCCTTTTCCAGCAAAAATCCAAGTCTTGAGTACAAAAGATTTCTCAGCTTGACAGCATAGATTTACAGAGATGTTATAGGATCCACCCCTAATACTTCGAATGGAGAAGTATTTATACAAAAATTACATCAAAAATATCTCATAACCATATGAGATTTATTATAGGGAATACAAAATATCTTTACAAAAAGATAGAGACAGATGGAAAACTGATTGCTGCTATCCCTTTATTTGTGAATGAGCTGGAGGTTGAAACTCGGATTTGCCTCTTGCTTTTGCTTTAGTAATTGTGTGATGGATCTTTGATTACTTTTCCCTATTGATACTCTTTACCTGTTCCTGATACTCTTGACCAGTTTACCAGACTTTACCTCAGTAAATATTTTCTATTTATCTCAGATTTACCATAGTAAATTATAGGATATCGATCATATTGATCCACCATTCTTCATTTGGTATCTTCATCCTGATCAATTTCCTGTATGTTTCGTTAGCTTTAATGTACTTAGCAAAATTGGGTTGGACGGTAAATAGGTGTTTTACTTTATGCTCAATATAGAAAAGATTTTCCAAACCATCATACAATACTTTTCCTGTAGGTAGTGCTTTTGCTGTAGAAGAGTTGGCTTGACTTCTGGCTTGTTTGTGTAGTTTCGCAATGTAATCCTCATGAGTCATCAACTTGTCATTTATGACCAGTGGGCTTGGAAGGCCTTTGTCTCTTAGAATGCCATATTTTAACATGAAATCATCTATGTCCTCCTGAATACTTTGGCATCTTTTTTCCAGGTTAAGCATTAAGTTCTTTTTAATAAGAACTTTCTTAATTTCAAGGATAGTAGCAGTTTGATCCCCAGCCGGTGCTTGCTTTTACTATTCAAGAAGTTGATCAATTGGGTTTCCTCTTTAGGTTTCTCTCCCAATTCTTCCCTGGTCTTCTGTATAGCCTTTATAGCTAGTTTGATTAACTCAGTCTGTTAAAAAATAATCTGGATAGAAGACCAAATATCATTGATGGAATCAACGATATTGGTCCATAAAATCTCTCTAATATATTTCAAAGGATTTTCAAATGTTAAGTCCTTCTCTAATGTTTTGATTATTTCAGCTATCTATTTTTTCTCTCTTCTCCAGTGTAATTAATCTGTGATATCTCAAAATTGTGTTCCAAGCTGGTAACCATTTCTTTTAGTTTCTTCATTTCAGTTGCTTGGATTTTCATTTCCTCCATGGACTTTATTAAGTCCTCTATTTGCCCTGTGGAGGTTCCTGCTGCTTCTGATGTACCTTCTGTTGTGGTCACTGGCAGAGCTGTTGCTAGGAGGATATTGGGTGCCAAAGATGTAGCAATAGTAGATGGCATTGTTGTAGAAATTATGGGTATTACATTCTGAGGAATGGTAGTCAGCTCGCCCCGTTTGGACTGTAAAGTTTTTTCTAGTTATTGCTCTATTTCTTTCAACTGCTCATTCAACTTAAGGACCAAGTCCATGAGTTCTTCCTCGTTTTGTTTCTCAATTACTTCTACAGTTTGTGGATGTATGAGGGGAGGGATTTTGAGTTGGTTCCTGAGTGCAGCAATGTCATCATTCTTTTTCTTTATCAATCTTTCAGCTGCTTTGACATCTTTGGGATCATGTCCCAACTCAATCACCAGGTCTTCTAATGATTTTATCCTATTGTCCTTAGCTTGAGAAGATGCCTTTTCCAACTGTAACTGTGCTGTAGTATTACTTAGAGAATTTTGCAACTGATGTGCAGTGATGGCTTTACTGGTCAATGTGGAATAGACCATCTCACCCGTTTTCTTATGGAGCTCAATCTGATCGATTGAATGGATGTCTCTGGCAAGAACTTCAAAATTTGTTTTTAAATAATTAGCCATGGACTTTGGCTGTTGTACTGTTGGCTTCAAAAATCTCATCTTCATCTTTCCCTCTTTGATGTCAAAGGCTGACATCGACCTTGTCTAATTTGTAGGGGCCATTTTCAGATATTGGGCATAGGTTTGAGCTTTGAGTTTCTCATTCCTAGCCTTAATCTCTTTATACTTTTCTTTCACATCCTGGCTCTGCTCTGAAGTTGTTTTCTGAGAGGACACCTCTAAACTTTGTTGCCTGCTTGGTGCTTGTATTTGGGAGGTGGATGGTGTCTCCCTTGCTAATGTTGTCTGCACTATGTCACTTCTCTCTGTTGCTGTTTGACTCTCCGTTTCTTCAAATTCCTACTTAGATAGAGGATTCAACCTCTGCCTTTTTACATATACTTGGTCCAGTGGCACTGTAGAGGGAGTAGCCTCACTTCTACTTCTTTTTTGGGTTCTTTCCTCATTAAGAGGGGTTTGCAATACTGGAGGGTTGCCCATGTTTGTATCAATTTGGGTCAATTCCTCAGAAATTCTCCATGACCCTGAATCTTTTCCCTGTCCTGAAGTCTCTGGTTGATCCGATGTTTGTGGACTATGCTCCTGTGTTGGTTTTTGTGAAGATTCTCCGAGCACTTGTACAAAGGAATCCATATCAAGTATTCTTTCCAAATATTTCATAACATTCTACTTCAATTTCTGTACTATCTTGTTCTACAAGTGTTCCCTCCACCCATTCATTTTGATTTGCATATTGTTCTATCTCTGGAATTCTATGATGGATGTAGGGGGACAACTTATTTTTTTGCCTTCTGTCACAGATGAAGCTATGAGGATCATAAGGCTAGATGAAACTATTTTTCAAACTCAATCTCTCAAGGATTTCCTCTGCCATTTTCCCTGCTTTTCTGTTGTTGCAAACAAATGGGCTTAGGTGATCCTTTGTTCTTAGCTGAGCTTTCTTCTTAGTCTTCATAAAGTGGATTTCATCAGAATTGATCATTTGCTTGTAGTACTCCAGGGCAAATAATCACATGGGGAGGTATTTGGGCAGTTTAAAGGGAAGAAACTCGCACCCATGAATTCTAATCTCGGTATGGTTCTAGTACAAGTACCAATCCCCAACCTTGTACTGCTTGGATAACTGAAGAATTCTCTTAATATCAGCACTGATTCTGGGAGGGGGATTTCCTATCAATATGGTAGTTACTGGATGCTCAAATTGATCAATAAAATATGTATAAGAATGGGGAGAAGAAGCTGAATAGTGAAAAAAGGAAGTCCAAAAGATGAAGGACCTAGAGTTCCCTTTGGTGTCAAGCTTTTGTACAGAGAAAGGGAATTTATTAGTTTGGTAGTAGAGGAGAAGATGATACAGGACTGAAGAATATTTGAACACTCTCTCGTTCTCTAATCTCATGAATTTGTCATGCATCTTATCAGCAATGAATGCAACATAGTCAAACTTGGTTGCAGGAGGTTGGCCAGGGGTTAAAATAGACATGTAGGCAAAGGTGATTTCATATACATACTCATTAGTGTTAAAACCCAAAATGCAAGAAAACATGGTTACAATATCCCTACCCAGACCAGTAAAAGCACATGACATTTAAGGAGGGGGGTCTTTTGATATGTATTTTTCTTCCATGAAAGTCTGACAGACTTGAGTGATTTCTGAACTTGACAGCTTTTAATATTTCTCAAGTAAATTGACAATGGATAGGGGAGTGAGGTCCTGGCCAGGTTGTAATTGCAACATTTCATTTATAGACTCAGCTGTAATGGTAAAGGATTTGCTGGTTAGGAGACATTATGGATCTCATATTCGGGTTTTAGTTTGCATGACATTGGTGGATAGTGTCTGGGAAAACATGGAAAGTGGGGAATTGATATTTAGGTAGGTTTGATTCCCACAGACCTATTTTATCAGCATTGTTCAGATAATTGTCTCGATACTTGCAGTGTAGCTTCATGGGGGTTTCATCAAAAGTAAGGTCCTTGATTTGAAAATCTTTATCGGCCAAGGGAAGGTAGTCTAAATCCCTGTGGGGAATAGTGATTGGTGTGACATTTAGGGCAACAGGAACTTCCATCTTTGGTTCTTGTGTATTCAAGGAAGAAAGTTGGGGGTTTCAAGGATTTTTAGATAAAAAAGGTGTTTGGGGAAGCCTTGGAGTTGAGAAACAACTTAATTTGTATTGAATTACTTGAGTTTAGAGTAATTTGGTGGAGGTTTGAGTACAAAAACAGGGTTTCTGAGAAGGAAATGTGGTAAATACCTAGTTATGTTTGACTGAAGGGACAAATGGTCGTGGTGAATGCTTTGTTGGGCGCGCACAGTAGTTTGCAGTGGTCTGGAGTTCAACAACTGATGGTGGTTTACGGGTTGGAGTTGGTTGCTGGTCTGGACGTACTCTATGCATGCATGGAAGGCAAAAGTTTCTTTTTCTCGGCAAAAAGGGAAAACAATGAATATTTTTGTTTTTATGCAAAGTCAATAATGTTTGGCGGGTGAATGAAAAAGCGATAGCTGGCGTCAACTATTGATGGAACACTTTGTCGTTTTAGCGGAGGTGGTAAGCGGCTGCTATCGCACCGCTTTTGGGAGGTTGGTGGTTTTGGCAGAGGGTCGCGTGATACCACAAATCGGATGACATGTAGCATCGGAAAAAAGTGAAAACAACTTGCATCGGGTGGTTAACGTTCGATCAAAACGCCTGCGCGATATGAGTGAGAGTCGTTGGATGAGGGAAGGCAGATCGTGCAGTAATCGACAGCGGAAATTGTTTGGAAGTTAATGGAGGGGCCCAATCATAATTAAAATAATTAAAATGACTTTAATTATATCGGGGTTGATATGATTGGATGAATAAAGGATTAATAACTTTAATGATATCGGGGGTGATTGTGTTGGCGGAGAGGCTATTAATTAATCTAGGTGATTAATTAATCCCTTTAATTAACTTTATTATGGTTTATTTTCCAAACCATTCGGGAAGGGATATTTATTTATTTTTGGATTTTTATTAATAATATGGGAAAGGGTAATTTGTTTTGGGAGTTAAATAAATAATAATAATTAAAAGTTAATATGACCATGGAAAAAGAAAATGCACTAAGTAAATGTTTCCAAAAATACATTCATCATCCAACATTATGAGTTAGGCTAAAATGTGTTTGGGGGGTTTTATAAAGAACAATTATTTTTCCTAAGTAAAGAGTGATTTTACCTTAGGAAAAGGTTTGTAGGGAATGAATGAATTATGAAGGGGGTTGAATTTTGATGAAGGGGCTTTGGCATTTAGGCCTTACAAGTTATTGGGCCGAGGGCCCAGTCCCTCCAAAAGTCAGAGAAATGCTCTGAGCCCCTTTAACTTTCAAGTTGTTGGTGCCTTTAGTACTTATGGGAAATTAGTAAAATTTAGGGGAAAAATGAGTGAGGAGGTTAGTTATTTTGACTTTGTCTATGATGTAAATGTCTCATTTTCATCCATATCTTTAAGTGCTTTTGATGATGAGAGTAAATGACTTGATCTCTAGATAGTAATTTATCATACACAATTCTGCAACCATCCATCTACTTACGCTACCTACTTATCCTACCATTTTTACTTCTTATTATTAGGGTGCACTTAAACTGGCAATCCCTTATCAAAATTTTCCTTTCTTTTACAATGGAAATATATCTAAGTCTATCCTTATTACATCCAAGGGCTTAGAATAAACTGTTAAGCTCCTTTTATTCACTCTACCTATCTACTTATCTGCCAAGATTAAACAGTTTGGTCAAATTTTATTCTCTATCTCTAAGCATGAAATTCAAAACATGGAATAACCAAGATTAAACTATTTGGTTACCATGGATTCTGGCACAAATGACAAGCTGCACACAACCTTTTATTTTTTATCAAAGTAAATAGTAGTGGAATTTGGACTTGCACACTTTCATGGTCTTTTTCTTTTCCTTGGGGTTCATTTTTCTTTCATTTTTTGACCTTTTTTTTTATTCTTTTTGTCCTTTTATTCTTTTTCTAGGACATACCCTCTTTACATTTTTAATTTTTGATTTTGAATATGGAAAACATTTGCAACAAGCAAATGTATGTACATATTTCAGAGCTGAACCAAGTCAATCATGATATATGACACCTATTGGTATAGGAACATAACATGTTCCATTTGTAAAAAGCTAAATCCTGGATTGGAGAATCATGGAACCAACACATGGCCTCTCTAATATTTATAATTATTTGTAACTAACAGAATATGAAATTATGTGTTAGAATGCTCGATTATTTTTTTGTTATTTATTAGAATCTTCATATTAGAATTTTGTGATTTCATCCATTTGGAACTGTAATTTGAAGGAACCAACAGGGCTGAAAACATAATTTTTTTTAAACAACATTTACTTCCATCCAATTCCAAACATGTATCTCGGAATAGTGGATTTGTTTTTCGTATATTTTTTGAATGGGACTGATGGGGACGTGTCGGGTTGCACTAGCGGTCTCTTGAAATATATAGGGAATAGGAGTCTCACTTAGGTATTTAGTTTCCTCTATTTCACCAAGTAAAAAATGAATTCTTATTGTGATTTACATTCATCAAGAGTTGTGGAGTCTCTCTGTAAAACACCGTAACAAGTTATTTTCATGTGCCTACCAAAATTTGTTCCACAATTTTCTCCTCTTGATCTCTTAGACTTACACCCTCAACTAAAACTAAAGACTTCCTCACATGTATCTTCAACACATACATTTCAACACATTAATTCATGACAAGCCAAAGTATTAAGACATAGTATGGGTGCTTGTACAAAATATATGATTATATGATTTTTTGAACTCGCAAATGTTGTATACTGTAACTAAGAGTTGCTGAATAAATGTTTGACCATACATTTCACCAACTTTGCATTAAATTCTCATTTGAATTTAATTATCTGATGTGTTGAGGAATGAATAATTTGTACTCCTGCTCAGAAATTCATTTAATCTATCCTTCAGCCCGCAAACAAAATTTGCAACCTGCAAACAAAATTACTTGGAAAGTATGGTTGTTTTTAGTTTGATAGATGTGGTGGTTGGGATTAATTTCAAACACTCCCCCTTAATCACAACTGCCGCCATTGATAATTCCCAAAAAATCTCTGAGATAAACAAAATTGTCACGTGCCAATGGCTTTGTGAAGATTTCTCCAAACTGTTCTTGTGACCCGCGATGCTACAACACAATTTCACCAATGCTAATCTATTCTCTAATGAAATGATATTTAACATCAATGTGTTTGGTCATCTTGTGAAATAATTATTTGATAGTGCAATTGCAAAATTATTGTCGCAAAAAACAGTGGTTCTTCCCTCTTGGTCATGGCATAAATCCCTCAAAATTCTTCTCATCCAAACTACTTGACGCACTAATGTTGTTGTAGCGACATATTCATCTTCTATTGTTGAAAATGACACTATTGGTTGCTTCTTAGAGGCCCATGAAATAGCTCCTGAACCCAAATAGAAAACATATCCTGACATGCTTTTTCTATCATCGACACTTCCTTCCCAGTCACTGCCAGTGTAACCAACCAACCTAAAAAAAACTGTAGTGGTATATAAAATACCATACTCCTTTGTCCCATTGACATAGCTTAAAATCCTTTTTGTTGCTTGCCAATGTGTCTTCTTGGGTGTCTCCATGAACCTTGACACCAAAATCACTGCATACATTATATCTGGCCTAGTTGTTGTCAAATGCATCAAAATTCCCACCATACTTTTGTATAATGTCGGATTGACATTGCTGCTACAATCTTCTTTGCTCAACTTCAACCCCATGACAATTGGAGTTGGTGCGGGCTTTTTGTTCTGCATATTAAACCTCTCCAAAATGTCTGCTACATATTTTGCTTGAGAAATAAAAATACTATTTTATGTTTTCTTCACTTCTATGCCCAAAAAATACCTTAACAACCCCAAGTCAGTCATTTCAAACTCATTTTTCATGACTTGTTTGAAGTCAACGATGAGGAAATATTCATTTCCTGTAAAAATCAAATCATTTATATATAAGACAACAGTAATAATCTTACCATCACTCTCTTTGATGTAGAGAGTAGGCTCACCGTCACACATGTTGAAGGCATTGTCCAACAAGTAAGCATCTATTCTGTTATACCATGCATGCGGTGCTTTCTTTAGCCCACAAATATATTTCCTCAACCTATACATATTTTCTTCTTGGCCTTCTACCACATAACCAAGTGGTTGCACAACATATACTCCATCTTTTAGCACTCCATTCAATAACACTGATTTTACGTCCATTTGATTCACTTTCCATTTATGTTGCACGACAATCGACACCACTATGTGTATTGTCTCCGTCCTCACGACTGGTGCAAATGTATCTACATAATCTCTTCCATGTTGTTGATTGTATCTTTTGACAACTAGCCTTGATTTATGCCTTTCGATCCTTCCTTCAATGTTTCTCTTGGTCTCATAGACCCACTTCACTTCAATGACTTATTTTCCTTGCAGAAGGTACACTAAATCCCATGTGTCATTATTTTCTATTGCTTCTATTTCTTCATCCATTGTCGCAACCCATTTTTCTTATTTGATCACATCTTCAAAATGGATTTAGTCATCTACATGACAAAACAATGCAAATAAGAAATTTAGACCAATGCTACTATCAACTTCATCTTGCTCATAAATTTCACTTAAATTTCTGAATTTTTGTCTTCTTATGCTTGCAGAAGATGGGCTTGACATGTCACTTGATGTTGCGCTTGAAGTAGATGACATTGTGGCTCTTTACAGTGTGCTTGGAGTAGTACTTGCTTGACTGTGTGACATTTTCCTATTATTTGTTGACAATGTCGCTTGTTGACTGCATTGTTGAGCTTGAATAGGAGCAGAAGGAGTGACTATTGAGGAATTACTTTCTTTGGTCAATTCCTCTTTGTCTTCATGTGGTATACATGTTTTCACATTGATCGTTTTCGCCAAACTTCCATCCCATGCTCCCTGTTATATGAACTACACATCTTTGTTGATTATGACTTGCTTAGTTGATGGATTGTTGAGCTTGTATGCCTTGGATTCATCAATATATCCAACAAATATGCATTCCCCCCCCTTGTTTTCCAACTTCTTCCTTAAATCATTTGGGACATGTGCATAAGCCACACATCTAAACACTCTCATGTGAGTGACACTATTCTTTCTTCCACTCCATGCCTCTTTAGGAACCATATTCTTCACACTTTTGGTTGGACACCTTTTAATGATATATGTTGCACAAGAGACAACTTTAGCCCAATAATCATTTGGAAAATTATTTTCCTTCAACATACTCCTTTTCATTTCCATAATGGTCCTATTTATTTTCTTTCCGCGACACCATTTTGCTGAGGTGTATATTTTGTTGTAAATTGCTTGTAAATTCCATGCTCCCTACAAACCGAAGAAATTCATTTGAGATGTATTCACCACCTTTGTTAGCTCCTTAAGACACTGATGTAGTGTCCATTTTTCTTCTCAATAAGGGCTTTGTAATGGCAGAAGTGCTCAAACACTTCACTTTTCTATTTTAGGAAGTAGACCTATGGATTCCTTATATAATCATCTATAAAAGTCAAAAAATAATAAATTTCACCAATTGATGGTGTCTGCATTGGTCCACATAAGTCTGAATGGACAATCTCCAAAGGTGCCTTTGCCCTTATTGACTTTCCTGTGAGAAATATCTCTCTATGTTGTTTGCCCAAGATGCATCCTTCACATAGGCTGTTTGATTTTTCTATGAGTGGGAATCCCTTCACCATGCCTTTCCTATGCAAGAAATTCAAACCTCCAAAGTTGAGATGACCAAATCTCAAATTCCATAACCAATTTTCATCTTTGACTTATGTTTAAAGGTTTACTTGAGTGACAAATGCAAACCTTTCTTTCATCCTCTTATGAATTCATTGATAGTTGTGCTTGCACACCTTCTTCCTTCAAATCCGATTTTATCTTTAGGGGAAACATTCTAGTGCTTGTCATCTGAACTTTTACAATTAGTTGTCTGCTTGGAGACTTATCCAAAATTGTGCACTCATCATTTAAACAAAAATTATTGTAGACCTTCTACATGAGTCGTCCAATGTGTATGAGGTTATGCTTCAAACCAGGGACAAAATAAACATTTGAAATGTGCTTGTTCTCCCCCTTCTTTGTTAGAATATTGACTCTTACTTTGCCCATGACAAATACTTTGCTATCAGTCCCTAATGTCACTTCAGATTTTACGCTTTCATCTAGATTGGAAAACATTTTTATGTCCCATGTCATGTGGGCTTCACCTTGAATCTAGAAACCATACATCACTTTGTTTTTCTTATGCTACATTACAAGCTAAAAACATGCTACCTTGGTTATGATTTTCCTTTGTGAAATTTGCACTTGGTTTGTTACTTATATCATGTTGCTTCTTTCTACATTCATTTTCATAATGACCATACTTCTTACAATAATGACATTGAACTTGAGATTTATCATACCTCTCACCTTGTGCTTGATTCTAGCTTGGGCCTTGACTTGAATTTTGATTGTTGCCCCTTCCACTTGAGTTTGAAGGGCTGCCTCTTCCACCTTTGTGTGGGCTTCTTCCTCTTCCTCTAGCATTTGATATTCCTTTGTCTCTACCTTAACCAAATGAAACTTGTGTCTTGAATGCATGCTCCAATGAGGAGTTTATTTCTCTATTCATTCTATGTTCATGAGAAATGAGTGATGCATGAAGCTCATCCATTGAAAATTATGAGAGATCCTTCATCTCTTCTATGGCCACAACAATGGCATAAAATATTGTTGGTCGACTTCTCAAAATTTTTTGAACTATTCTCCTTTCCTCAAGTGTCTCACCATGAGACCTTATTTGAGTAACCAGTCCAATTACATGTGTAAAAAATGAGTCTACATTCTCATACTCTTTCATATGAATTATCTCAAAGTCTCTCCTCAACAGTTGTAGTTTTGTTGTCTTCACTTTTTCCATGCCTTGGTAGGCTGTCTGGACGGTGTCCATGCTTGCTTGGACTTTGTTCCTGCTGCAATCCTTGGGAAAATACTTTCATGAACTACTTGAAAGATGTAGAATATTCCTTTTGGATCCTTCTTCCTATTGTCCCTCAACAAATCATTTTCTTCTTGTGTCAAAGCATTGCATGTTGTTGCATCTACTAGTTCTTGGAATCCATTTTCCACCAAATCCCAAATATATTGAGAAGAAAATAGAGTCATCATTGTAATAGACCAATAGTCATAATTTTTTCCATTAAACTGAGTTATATGAGGATTAGTCAAGCTTGTGCTTGATGCTGCCATTTTTGGCTGTTAAAAAAACTTTCTCCCTGCTGGTAAATACGCTCCAAAAAAAATATTCTTTCAAAACAATCTTTAACTCCCAGTAAAAACACTTGTTCTTACAATAATAGAGTTTCACCTGCTCTGATACCATGTGAAAGATTTAGGTCATATGAGCCTCCCTCGGGACTTCAGTTGCGGAGATCAAATTGGAACTAAAATGGAGCTAAAACTAATAAATTTGATGCATAGAAAACAAAGTAAAACAGAGTAAAAATTTGGGAGAAACACAATAAAAATTTGGATTATAATTCTAATACATGAAATATATTCATATTCCATGATTCTCTCCTCTTGACCTCTCGGACTTACACCCTCGAATAAAACTAAAGACTTCCTCACGTGCATCTTCAAAACGTACATTTCAACACATTAATTCATGACAAGTCGTATTAAGACATAGTATGGACGCTTGTACAAAATATATGATTCTATGAACTTGCAGATGTTGTAGACTGTAATTATGAGTTGCGGAATAAATGTTTGACCATAAATCTCACCAACTCTGTATTTAATGCTCATTTGAATTTAATTATCCAATGTGTTGTGGAATGGAGAATTTGTACTCCTCCTTAGAAATTCATTTAATTTGTCCTTCAGCTTGCAAACAAAACCCGCAACTTGCTAACAAAATCTACTTGACAAGTATGGTGGTTGTCAATTTAATAATTGTGGTGTTTGGGATTAATTTTCCAACAAATCCCAATACCTCAAGACAAAATAACACCCACAAACACAACTCTGTGATGTAGAATCCAATTCTGGAAATTCTGCAAATTAATTAAACTAACAGTCTGTTGTGGCCACAACCACCACCCTATTAAAACATGCTCTGATAGAAAATTTGAATGGGTATCCTAGAAGTTTGATCTTTCACTTCTCTGAATGATCTATTTTTATCTCCGGGATTTTAACTTTGTGCCGAGTCAAATCTTCAATTCTTAATGGTCAAGACCCCCCTTGAATAAATCTCTGTTGCATGGTTCATTCATGACCCAGCCTAGCCCTTCATTCATTTCCTTCATCAGGACTTTTCAATCCCCATAAACCTTAATGGTGCTCTATGCTCATGCATATAAACAACCCCACTCTTTATTATGGTTGTATTTGGATTCAACCCACAAAACCTTCTATTGCATCTTTATTCCCATTATAACTCTTTATAATGGAAATGCTTCGCAAAACATGCATAACATACCCTTTTTCGCTTATCGCAATCAACATTGACACACAACGCTTACCATGAGGCATCGGACCCGATGGCATTATTAACCATAATATATATATTTTGAGTCTAGAGCCCATTGCATATCACAATCGGCGAAGCCCAGGGCTTGTATATAAGGTGCACCCCAATCTGTCGGACCTGTCTGGACCATTGAACATAATATATATATTTCGGGTCCACTTTCCCCTATCGCAATCGAAATCGGTAGAGTCCATGGCATATACGTAAAGCACGATGCAATGTGGCAGACCTGATGATAACTTTAGACCTAGGTGCATAATATTTCAAGTCCGGCCTTATGGTCCAGCCGTGGGTTTTCTCGTGTTTTCCTGTGTATTGCGATAAAAGGTTGTGGTCCGAATTTTCAAGGGAAAATCCCGTAAAGTGAATGGTCTGCTTTTGAAGCATTGATTAAGCAATCCTTGAGTAAAAATGAATATTATGGGCAAAGGAAATACATGTCATAGCAGGTTTGGTGGGTTGACAATCATAGTTGCTCTGCGTTGTAAGATTAAATAGAAATTGTGGCTGAATGCAAGCTTTGTTTGTGAGCATGTTTGTCATATTTCTCATATGAATTATTTCTACAGGGGAGTTCGAGTGGACCCAGTAGCGGATAAAGGCGAATTATATCAAGATGACACCTCTGCACCACCGGTGTCGATATTGCAAAGGCATATTCTGTAGAAAGGGATATGAACTGCCATAGTGCATAATGGAGGCACACTCCATGTCAAGAGGAAGCACAATGCCGATACATCAAGATGTTATTACCTCCAAACAAACCTTCAATCATGCCAGATGGGGAATGATGAGCACGGCTTCTTCAGTTTCCTTCAGGAAATGATAGGGAATAATGTTCGCTCAATACAGCTGCAAAGGGATGACACACAACCATTCTCTTTTAATCAACATCCATTCATTTCCCCAGAAAAGGAAGCATCGCAACATATATGCCTTCTACGTGTCAGCGGTGACACTAACTGTTCTACGTTTGTGTATTCTGATTTGTATATTGAAAAGAACAGTGGGGAGGCGAAAAGTTAAGGGAAGACTGAGAGTCATTTCCAACTACATAAGTATTACCTCCGGATAGGAGAGGAGGACATTTTTTTGGACAAAACAATTTTGATTTATTGTGAATAAAGAAGACTGTTTGGGTCAAGAAGGAGCCTTTTTGTTTCAAATTTAATTTTCTCTTCTTTCATGTGTTTGGAATAAGGGTGTTGTTGCTGACATAAATATAAATGTGTTTTGTTTTGTGCATACTGATAATGATACAACTTATGATTAGCCTCGGTTATTTTAATGTGATTCTTCATCATAGTTAACTCATGAGCAATCCCTCATTTGAAACTATATTAGACATCAGTTGCAAGTTTTATTTGTATGGAAAGGAATGTGTATTCCTGTATAAGTAATCATATTGCAATTAAGGTTTAATACAACCTTGTTCAAATGTGAACTAGTAATTGATTCATTTGGACTTGGAATCTATATATGATGTCTAATATCTTTTGTTATGCTCATGCAAGGTATATTAGAATAGTTAGGACTAGCATAAGTAGTTAGAATGAGCATAGATAGGATTTGATACATATAGGTTCGCTGTTTCTTTTGTTGATTTAATTGAAGTCTTCATCGAAGAAGCAATCTTGCAACACCTTTAACAGTTTACAGGACCCTTTAAAACTCGTTGGAACTAGCCACTCCAAACGAAAGTAGATCTAATTGGGGCCTGCGATCGGGTTAGTTCCCCTTGTTGGCATAGCGAAAAAGCGCCATGTCAACAAATTGGCATTAGAAGGAGGGCCTGAACTGTCGTCCACAACTTTTCAAGATTTCATCTATAAATGCCACGCATGGATTCAAAAATATTAATGTATGGATCGTAAAGGTCAAAAAGATCATTCTGCCCATTTGGAAGAGCCTCATTTCAAAGAAACATAGATCCTCTCAGCCCCATGTCTGCGTCACCCAAAGAAGAGAGAATGTGGGAGTATCCTGTCACTCAGGAACAACCAGTCATAGTGCTTACTCGTTCCTACGCTCACTCCCTATTTCAACTTCCCATCTTCCACTCCTTACCTCTGACAGCTAAAAGAAAGCCAAGGATCCTTCCCATAAGCGAACAAACATCTGTAGCCCCTTCTCTTGAAGATATTGTGCTAGACTCTTTGCAAAGTATCGACACTCCTTTAGAAGAAATTCCTGAGGATTCCCCCTCTGAAGGTAACCCCTATTTCGATTTGGAAAATCCTAACAAAAAATGCCTCGAAGAAACCTTCAACCAGAACCTC
This sequence comes from Pinus tabuliformis, assembly GCA_031772625.1. Classification (NCBI taxonomy): domain Eukaryota; kingdom Viridiplantae; phylum Streptophyta; class Pinopsida; order Pinales; family Pinaceae; genus Pinus; species Pinus tabuliformis. Next base: position 310,681,345 of record CM062806.1, on the reverse strand, counting down.
CCTATTCATAATATGGCTAACGTTCCCCCTCCAGGTGGGAATCCTGCCTCTACCGCCCCCTCCATGTGGGAATCAGCCTCCACCGCCTCCTCCAGGTTGGAATCAACCTCCACCTCCTCCGAGAGCACTCCCTCCCTGGCTCGCTCAGGATGTTGTAGCAGTACCTGGGCAGAAACATGCCTTACCTAAGAAAGCAGAAAGAACATTGCCTAAATTCGACCCTGAGCGGGGAGACACTGCTGATAACCATATTCACTCTTTCTTCCTAGCCATGTGCATGTTAGGGGTAATCAAAGAAGGCGTTGTATGTCTCTTATTCCCTTTTACTTTGATTGGTGCGACCTCCACATGGTACTTTAGCTTGAGAATAGGATCGATCACCTCATGGGGTGCCTTTAAACAGGGCTTTTTAGACAAGTTTGGCAATGACAAAACACCTGCGGCTTTAGTTTTAGAACTATCCCATTTAAAAATGGAAGCCAAAGAAAAGGTCAATGATTTTAACATCCAATTCAGCACTTTTTTTAATAGAATCTTGACTAACGCTAAACCTAATAATGAGGTGCTCTGGAATTCTACATCACTGCTCTCCCTATCCCTACTACAATGTGGGCAAGAGAAGTAACACACAAACCTTACAAGGTGCTATCGATGAAGCAATAAAAGTCGAGAATGAAATGATCAATCTCACAACATGTCATCATATGATCAAAGGAAAGAAAGCCTCTCAGTCATCCATGAAGAGTAATGGGAGTGCTAACAAAGTGGCTGAGGGCAAAGAATGGAACACCACATAAGTGGAAGGTTTGCATCGGATCATTAAGAAACTGTCAAACATAGTCATCGATATGAAAAGGAATTCTGGTGAGAGTACTAGTGGGAATGGAGGATATTTAACAATAGAAAACCTTTCAAACCTTTCTATCGTAAGAGGACAAAAGGTGGTCATGGTCAACTTGCGCTGCCTACTCCACCCAATGAAGGGAATTTAAATATGGAAGAGCTGGCTCTTATTAGATCGCTCCTTAAAAAAGAAAAACCTATAGTGGAGCTGGAGCCAGAACAAGAAAATGAGGAAGAATACCAAGTAGAAGAGCCCTTGGACGAAGAATCTCAAATCAATGTACTGTGGGATTTCTATACAAATGAGAATGATGATGACGAAGAAGATAGTACGGCAGAAATCCACACTAATGAAATCCACACTCGAAGTAAAGGGTCACTTGCGGGTGTGATGAAGCCTGTATACCAAACGAAGAAAGATGTTCGCCCTTTGAAGGTATCCATTCCCTAAGTTCTTGTCGAGAAGGGCAGACCTAGTGGTGAGTCCAAGAATACTCCAGTTGCAAACTATCCAGAGAAAGAGAATACATCTCCAACTGCAACGAAGGCGACTCAAAATGGCAAACTCCCACCTAAGAATGGAAAAATCGGTATGTTTACTCTGCCCTACCTTGTTTATAACATTGATTACAACATTGTGGATGATCTTAAGAAATATAGGGCTAATATAGCATACTTCGATTTGCTAAAATTATAACAACAAAGAGATCTGCTCTTGAAAGCTATGAATGAGCAGAATTGCAAAACTCCCACCATCCCGAGCAGCCAAACCAAGAAGTCAGTGTCCAGACCTGTTAGTACCCCCAGTACAACCCAAATACCATCAGCTATGGAAGCCACTCTGTCTAAAATGAATCGAAACCCCCAAGATGTCAGTGCAGCCATGATAGGGAGGAAATAAAAATCCATGACTCCACCTTTCCTTATCACATTTGAAATCCTCAACATGAACGTACACAATTGCTTGGTAGATTTTGGTGCCTCGTCCACTGTGATGCCTTACATTGTTGCTAAAATACTGCATGCGATACCCGAGAAAACTGGGACTCGAATTATGCAATTGGACAGGACAAATGTGAAAGTAATTGGGGAATTGAAAGATGTGTTGATTCGGATGGCTGCTAAACCACAATACACACAAGTCATTGACATAGTGGTAGTCGATATACCCGAGGCTTATGGAATGCTACTTAGTAGGGATTGGTCAGCAAAACTGAATGGATATTTCTCAACTGATTGGTCCCATCTCTTGCTGCCTCAGAAGGGAAAAGGTGATATGCTGAGAGTTGATCGAGAAAGATACATGAAATATGTGGTTACGAAACTAAATGGCCCCAATGAACATGTAATGTTTACCAACTATATCCTTGGGAATTATATTTTCGACACTTGTGCCATCGAAACCTATTTTGGAGAATTCCATGCAGAGACCGTTGAAGAAACTGTGATAAACAAACAGTTGGAATCTCTCCCCCATAATCCAACTGATGAATTATCCTGTATTATAGTAGATGATAGGACTAATTTCGTAGAAAATAGTTCCATTGATGTAACATTAGATTCTATATTTTGGACACTCTACTTTGATGGCTCTAACTGCTTTGAAGGTGCAGGTGCTGGGAGCATTCTCATTGACCCAAAAGGGAACCAACATCTGATGGCCAGCTAGTTGGATTTCATGTGCACCAACAACACGGTAGAATATGAAGGCTTGCTGGAGGGCCTGAAGAAAGCCATTGATATGAAGGTAAAAGATCTTAAAGTTTTTGGTGACTCACAGATAATTGGGGATAAGGTAAGGAAAAAGATACATTGTAATTGGCCACACCTGGTAAGGTACCAACATGAGATATGGAGCTTAATTGATAGTTTTGATTCTTTTAATATAACATACATACCTCGAGGGAAAAACCAAGATGCTGATCTGATGGCTGGTATGGCTGCAAAACTTTTTCATGATCTTAGATTAAACAAGAATAAATATTATGTTGAATTTATTTTTAGACCATCCATGCCTGATAACATCTCGAATTGGCAGGTGTTCGAAGGTGATGAACAAATCATGGAGTTCCTACTTTACGAAAGGACATTCAAAAATGCGATCATTGATGAAAAGGAGCATGACAAACGTATGGATGGGAGTAAAGATGAGGAAAAGAAGCAGTCCAATATTATTCCCAAGTCAGTTGTTAAGATGGAGCACTTGTATGACCTGCGTGATAAATTCAAGAAGTCGACTAACTGCAAAACGAATAGCTCATCCATGAAGTATGAGTTGGTCAACCTTGGAACCAAAGAAGATCCAAAAACTGTTAATGTGGGCTTGGGGTGCTCTCCACACGAAAAGGCTGCATTTGTTAAACTGTTTAAAGAGTACAAGGACGTCTTTGCATGGACATATGGCGATTTGAAAACCTTTGATGCCAGTGTTATGTAGCTTGTAATTCCTTTGGAAAAGGAGGCTAAGCCCTACCAACAAAAGCTTCATAAGATGCATCCAAGCCAAGAACCATTGGTGAAGAAAGAATTAAGGAAAATTCTAGATGCTAAAATCATTTTTCTAGTCAGACACACCCGATGGGTAGCTAATCTCATGCCAATAATAAAGAAAAATGGAGACATTAGGTTATGTATCGATTTCAGAAACCTGAACAAAGCATCGCAGAAAGATAATTATCATATCCATTCTATGGAACACATTCTTCAATGCGTTTCTGGGTCTAAAATGTTGTCCCTATTAGATGGGTTTTGAGGATATAATCAAGTGTTGGTATCTAATGGGGATCAACTTAAGACAACCTTCAACACTAAATGGGGCACTTACACATATCGTAAAATGCCTTTTGGACTTATTAATGCAGGCTCCACATTCCAAAGAGCTATGGACATAGCTTTCCGAGGATTTATTAACAGATCAATAGTAGTGTACATGGATGACATTATTGTGTACTCTTATAAAAAAAGGGATCATATTTATCACCTGAAATAAATTTTCGAAAGATGCTAAAGATACAGAATATAGTTGAATCCCAAGAAGAGCATATTCGCAGTTACAGAAGGGAAACTATTGGGTCATATCCTTTCCAAAGAAGGGATTGTTATTGATCTTGAAAGAATAGGGACCATCATGAGAATACAACCCCGGAAAAATAAAAAGGCAATGCAATATTTCTTCGGGAAGATTAATTTCGTTAGGAAATTTGTCTCAGGTTTTGTAGAAATAGTGCACCCCATGCAACTAATGATGAAAAAATACGTTGTGTATAAGTGGAGCGATGAAGCTAAGAAATCATTTCAGCGAATCAAGGAGGCCATCACAGAAGCTCCTACATTGGTCAGCCCCAATTTCGGCAAGGAATTCTTCTTGCACACTTTTTCTTCTGATGTTTCATATGCCGCAATCCTCACTCAAAAAATGATGATGGCAACGAAGTCTGTATTTCTTATATGAGCTCTAATCTTCAGGGAGCATAACTGAACTACCCAGACATGGAGAAATAAGGATTTACGGTTTTTAAAGCCGTAAAACACTTCTGCCCCTATTTATTAAAGGCCAGGACTAAAGTAATCGTTCCCCATCCTGCTGTAAGAGCCCTCTTTGTGCAGAAAGAAATGGGTCAACAGAGAGGGAATTGGATAACCACACTTCAATAATTCGACCTCGAGATAAAGCTGGTGAAGATAGTTCAAGGGCAGGGACTATGTAGGATAGCAGCAGAAGCCTTGGTGGATAAAGAAGGGGCATCTGAAGAACTAGAAGCACAGAGCATGCAATATGCACAAGTAGAATTCAGGGAGGAACCCCTGTGGATTAATGAGACGCTGATGTGTGAGCGCGAAACGTTGGAAGCCCTTTTGGATCTTGAGTCGTGGTAGTACGACATACACTTTTATCTAACACGAGGATCATGTCCTGAACACATGGATGCATCACAAAGGAGAGCGTTCAGATTGAAATCTAATCAGTGTCATTTGGCCAATGACACATTATACAGAAAAAAATTATGATTGAATCTAGCTGAGGTGTTTGGAAAAGGATGATGCTGACCATGTCTTGAAAGAAATGCACGATGACCCAGCAAGTGGTCACTACAGCAGAGAGACCACTGCTCACAAAATATAAAGAGCTATTATTGGCCCACAATGTTCAGAGACTCGCATGCCTATGCTCGCAAATGCAAGGTATGTCAAACCGCTGTAGGACGAGAAAGAGCCAGCTATTCCCCTCAGGCCCATTATGATTTATCACCTGTTCCAGCAATGGGGCCTAGATGTCATAGGCAAGATCACTCCAAACTCTTCACAACAGCATAAGTATATACTCAAGGTGACTAACTACTTCACCAGATGGACTGAAGCTATCCCGCTTTGGAAGGTAAACGAAGACGAGGTAATATCATTTGTTGAGAAATTTATTATCAACAGGTTTGGCATCCCTGATGCTCTCATATTTGAAAATTCTTCTTACTTTTCATCACTGAAATTAACTGATTGCTATTGATAAATCAATTCACATAAGTTATGCATCAAACTATTACCCCAAGGGAAATGGAGTCGCAGAGTCCTCAAATAAAAACCTCATCTGCATAATCCGTAAATCTATCGCTGACAACTAGAGGAACTGGCACAACACTCCAACAAATGCCCTTTGGGCCGATAGGGTCACCCCAAAAGTGGCCTTAGGAAACTTCCCATACTTCCTCGTCTACGGATAGGAAGCCATCTTGCCTCCCAACGTTACCCTTCCCTCTTTATAGCTCTCCGAAACTTTGAGAGGAACCCCTTCAACATTACTTCAAGAAAGGATCAACCAACCGGTGAGGTTGGAGGAAATGAGAGATAAAGCCAGAAATAAATTCAGAAATCACCAAATGATTGTGAAGAGATGGTTTGATCACCATCTAACAGGAGATAAATATTACCAAGTAGGAGAGCTAGTCCTGAAATGGGACAAGTTGAATGAGCCAAAAGGTAAACACATGAAATTCCAATACTTATGGTTGGGCCCATTCCAAGTTGTGGAAAAAATTGGTCAAGGAACTTACAGATTGAAAACTTTACAGGGAGAAACTAAAAAACTCCCTGTTAATGGCCAACATCTTAAGAGATACTTCCAGTAGCCACCACATGGTGGTTACCTCCTGAGTAGGTTAGAATTCATTTTATTTTGTTGTTAGCTTAGTTATATTTTCGTCCTTTCCATTCTTGTTTTTCCACAAAGTTTATTTTCCTTCTATTTTGAATTTTAGTCCTTTTTAGCTAACTAATTTTGGTCCTTCAGTCTTGTTTTCATCTTTTATAACTCTCTTCAGATTTCCCTCATTCACCACCTTCAGCTTTTTCCTCCCTCATTAACCTGCTAATGAGTCTGATGATCCTAAATCCACCGTTACCTTACAAATCAAACAAACTTTCAATGAGCCCATGAGAACTGGAAAATCAGCAGTGGAATTCAAACTGAAGCCACTCGTTAGCATCTGTTGGGAACTAGGTAGGATCTATTGATGACCTAGATACCTGGAGCATGTAGGGGCATCTTGTAAAACGAAAAAATGTCTAACCACAGCTGGACTGGCATGGCGAAATGTTGCATTTTAAAATCCCACTCAAACCTAGCCTATACTTGCCTGTAAGGTTTACAATTATTCTCCATTAGTCACATCCACCACACTAAGTTTCCAAAACCTGTCATCTACAAGTAAACCTCCTTTCACGGGCTAAGCTCACTATCATATACCCTGTGGCAAATCCAATTGTGCTCTAGTCCTTGTGCCTGAAACTAGAAGGACTTATTTAAAAGAAAATGAAATGTCAAGTCCTTGTGCCAATCTGGAAGGACAGGTTGTTTGGGAAGTCGGTTAGAGTAGGGACTGTTGCTGGGCTCAAAGTACTGGTTGATACAACAAGCCCAACCTTGCTTAAGTGGTTTAAAAATATGGCATGATCCATGACTGCGCCCCATTCAATCATACGAAAACAAAGCACTAAAATTCTTACATAAAGTGAAGATAAACATATCTACATCAAGTTCGATGAGCGATAAAGAGTTGAGGTACACACCTAAATAGGTATTGACAGACCAGTGATGGTCCTGAAAGGATTTTGAAAGTAGAAAACAAGTAAAAGAAGGTCAACAAATCCAATAATACTGCCATTGGAGAATGCCTGTCAAAACCCTATTTGGAAACAGAGACAACTGGTTGACCATTTGTTGTGGCCATAACCACCACCCTATTAAAACATGCTCTGATAGCAAATTTGAATGGGTCCCCTAGAAGTTTGATCTTTCACTTCTCCGAATGATCTGTTTTTATCTCCGGGATTTTAACTCTGTGCTGAGTCAAATCTTCAATTCTTAATGGTCAAGACCCCCCTTGAATAAATCTCTGCTGCATGATTCATTCATGACCTAGCCTAGCCCTTCATTCATTTCCATGATCGGGACTTTTCAATCCCCATAAACCTTCATGGTGCTCTGTGCTCACGCATATAACCAACCCCCACTCTCTATTATAGTTGTATTTGGATTCAACCCACAAAACCTTCTATCGCATCTTTATTCCCATTATAACTCTTTATAATGGAAATGCTTCGCAAAACATGCATAACATAGCCTTTTTCACTTATCGCAATCAACATTGGCACACAACGCATACCATGAGGCAACGGAATCGACAACAATATTAACCATAATATATATATTTCGGGTCCGGAGCCCATCCCATATCGCAATCGGCGGAGCCCAGGGCTTGTATATAAGGCGCACCACGATCTGTCAGACCCGCCGGGATCATTAAACATACTATATATATATATATATATATATATATATATATATATATATATATATATATATATATATATATATATATATATATATATATATATATATTTTGGGTCTGCTTTCCCCTATCGCAATCGCAATCACTAGATTCCATGGCATATACATAAAGCACGATACGATGTGGCAGACCTGACAATAACTTTAGACCTGGGTGCATAATATTTCAAGTCCGACCTTATGGTCTGGCCGCAGGTTTTCCCATGTTTTCCTGTGTATTGCGATAAAAGGCTGTGGTCCGGGTTTTCAAGGGAAAATCTCGTAAAGTGAATGGTCCGCTTTTGAAGCATTGATTAAGAAATCCTTGAGTAAAAATGAATATTATGGGCAAAGGAAATACATGTCACAACAGGTTCGGTGGGTTGATAATCATAGTTGCTCTGCGTTGTAAGATTAAATAGAAATTGTGGCTGAATGCAAGGTTTGTTTGTGAGCATGTTTGTCATATTTCTCATATGAATTATTTCTGTAGGCGAGTTCGAGTGGACCCGGTAGCAGATAAAGGTGAATTATATCAAGATGACACCTCTACACCACCGATGTCGATATTGCAAAGGCATATTGTGCAGAAAGGGATATGAACTGCCATAATGCATAATGGAGGCATGCTCCATGTCAAGAGGAAGCACAACGTGGATACATCAAGATGTTATTACCTCCAAACAAACCTTCAATCATGCCAGATGGGGAATGATGAGCGCGGTGTCTTAAGTTTCCTTCAGGAAATGATAGGTAATAATGTCTGCTCAATATAGATGCAAAGGGATGACACACAGTCATTCTCTTTTAATCAATATCCATTCATTTCCCCAGAAAAGGAAGCATCACATCAAATATACCTTTTGTGTGTCAACAGTGACAGTGACTGTTCTATGTCTTTGTATTCTGATTTTTATATTGAAAATAATAGGGGGGAGGCGAAAAGTTAATGGAGGACCGAGGGTCATTTCCAGCTGCATAAGTATTACCTCTGGATAGGAGAGGAGGAATTTTTTTTGGACAAAACAAATTTTGATTTATCGTGAATAAAGAACACTATTTGGGTCAAGAAGGATCCTTTTTGTTTCAGATTTAATTTTCTCTTCTTTCATGTGTTTGGAATAAGGGTGTTGTTGCTGGCATAAATATAAATGTGTTTTTTTTTGTGCATATTGATAACGATAAAGCTTATTATTAGCCTTGGTTATTTGAATATGATTCTTCATCATAGTTAACTCATGAGCAGTCCCTGATTTGAAACTATATTAGACATCAGTTGCAAGTTTTATTTGTATGGAAAGGAATGTGTATTCTTGTATGAGTAATCATATTGCAATTAAGGTTTAATACAACCTTGTTCAACTGTGAACCAGTAATTGATTCATTTGGACTTGGAATCTATATATGATGTCTAATCTCTTTTGTTATGCTCCTGCAAGGTAGATTAGAATAGTTGAACTAGCATAAGTAGTTAGAATTAGCATAGATAGGATTTGATACATATAGGTTAGCTGTTTCTTTTGTTGATTTAATTGAAGTCTTCCTCCAAGAATTAATCTTTCAAAACCTTTAACAATTTATAGGACCGTTTAAAACCCGTTGGAACTAGCCACTCCAAACGAAAGCAGATCTAATTGGGGCTTGCAATCGGGTTAGTTCCCCTTGTTGGCATAGCGAAAAAGTGCCATGTCAACACAGTCAAAATAGAATGTGGATATTTCCCTCATGTTGAAGGCCCGAAAATCGGGTCGACAACAAGGGGGATATCCACCCGGTCCGGAACTTGGTTGGCAGCTCCTTATCCGTTTGGTATAGCGGGTCCAACTGGGGATAATGGGACCAGTTTCCCAATCTAAGGGGTGTGTGTGTGTGTGTAGAGTTGGATGATGCTGATCTAGGAGTATTTAAAGCTAATTTAATTCAAACTTCTAAACTAGCTCTATGCTATTGTAGTCTAAGGAGAAACAACACATCTAATCTACGCTAACCCAGGGTGTATTTCTTCTATTATGCGATCTAAAGAGATTTCAAACAATAACTGGTAATAAAGATCATTCAGCTATCATAAGAATAGAAATCAATAAAGATAAACCACTTTGCATAAAAAGTTAAGCAAAACAGTTGTGAACAGCATATCGCATAGTAAGTTATTCATATATCAAGCACAAATAAATGACTCCACCGTACAGAAGTGCCAAATGGTAACCCACACATTCATGCATTAACATATAAACAACTTGAAAACTGCATATTACTTTAAGAATATAAGCAGAAATGGTCAAGAGATAAAAGTACCATTTATGACTGGTTCCACTCATAAGCTTCAAGCAACAACGATTTATCTCTACTTGTTCTAATATCTACTAAGAGTACAAAAGTGCAACATCAGTAGCAGACATTAAATGCAAACATTGATAAATCTCGATCCATCCATTCATCAAAAACCCCCTCCAAGGGTGCAAAAGTGCATGTTCTGAGGACAAGTTTTTTGACAAATTTCTGGACCCTTCTCCAAATGCCTGAGAAGGGTTTAAATACTGCTAACTAATTAATTTTAATTACATAAATTTAGGACACGGTTTCAAATGACCTCCCTTCTACTAAAGCAAATTTATTTCTAAAAATTGAATCTAATTCCTAACCGTTTATGTATTTGCTCCTTAGTGCTGTAAGCAATGCAACATTCGCCTGGGGAGAGTCGGCTGGTCGTCTTTCCTTTTTGTTTGAGTTACGAAAATAGAAATAACAAGAGCTGGCACCGCTTTCTAGCAGACTTTAGAAGATATTTTCGAAAATCTTCCTCTCGCTTGGTGTATTCATTGTGTGCATTCTTGGTAATAACCCAAATTTCTCTCAAACTGATTGTGCTTTTGCTATTTCGGTTTCTGGCCTCGTGAATGACTGAATAAGTTAGGGATTTTGCTCTCTGAACAATTCTCTGTGTTGAAAACCGCTTCCATTCTTTGTTCCAGGCTTTTCTGGTGCGTCTTCCCTCTTTAGCGTTTTTCTTTTTGCTTTACCCAGTCTATGCTTCAGGATCTTTTGTAAACATGCTGCTTTTGTGCGCCTTTGACTCTGGCCGTTGGATGGTCTATTGACATCAGCGTCTATTGAGTGATACTCTGGAATCCGCAGTCCTGTTGCATGCGGCATCCGTTTGCGAAGGCATCTTTTCTCTGAGTATTTGACACTTTCCCCTTTTCCTTAGATGTTTCCTACACATTGCTTTATATTAGTTGCTATCTTACAGTTTACGCAAAGGAAAAGAGTAATGACGAAGAGATTGACATGAAAGATTTAAGCTCTAATGAATGCATAATCGTGACACTCATAATGAACTGACTCTTCGAAAAACACAACACAATCCTTCTTGGATACTTTGGCATACAATCATTAATTTCTTTTAAGGGGCGCGCCCAATTTTGATATACAGACAGCTTTCCTTGAATACTGTGTCGAGGAAAATTTGCGATGAGTGATTTCTGCGACTCGCATCACAGTATTGAGGATTGCGTCGTCAAGATATGTCATCGCAGGAATTGATGGTCGCATTCATCGCAAATCGCAATATCGCAGATCGCAATATCGCAAATCGCAATATCGCAAATCGCAATAGTCATCCGATCATTGTGTGCTGCTTATGCGATGCTGCGATATGCGACGTCGCATATCGGCCGTCGGCGATTCCTTAAGTTTTTCATTTAAGAGCGCTTTCACAAAATTTGCGATGCGATGAATTTCGCGTCGTTTCTTCGCATCTTATTGTGAGCATAGGAAAACGTTTCACTCTCTTCTTGCGATGCGATATAGCTTTGGGGAGTTAAAATACAAAAATTTTGATGAAATGTTTTTTGGATTTTTTATTAAGGGTCCCCATTTGCTTGGTGTTATTGCTAATACCAAACAAAGAGGGGGGTTGTTGGTGACCACAACAATGGCGATTCACTGTGAAGAACCAGTTATCTCTGCTTTTCTATTGAAATTTAACTTCCGAAGCAGAAAATTTTTCATAAGTCTAAATTTTGTTATGGACAGATAGAGTACATTATGCCTTATCCTATAAATGATATTTTGTTTCAACCTTTTTCTATTCCAATTGTTTGCTTCCTCAGGCTTTGTCTTTGTATTCACACCAGACATTACTTGGTTTTTTAAAGATAAAATAAGGTCTTCTCTGTATGCTGGATTTTAAAAATATGTTCATTTGTCGTAGGTAGAGCCTCTGCTGCCCGCAAGCGTCCATAGCCTCGACAGGGTTACCTGTTACCCAGCAATGATCCTTTATCCTGCTTAAGGCTATTTACAACTTTTCAGAGGAAAACCCTTTTTTGACACTTTTTCCTTTTTTATTCTCTAAAGAACAATGTCTTGGTTTGTTGGCCAAATTATGACACAGTCATTCACTTGATTTACACTTTTGCTGAACACGCTGGCTCGTGATGAGACCCCTTGTCTTTTGATTGCAACAATCTTGAGTCGTTGCCCTGTTTTGGTAGACAGTTTTGGCAAAGTCAGCAAGTTATAATATCTGTGATCATGATAAGCCGGCTCGTGATGAGACCTCTTATTCTTTGAAATATAGTGTTTTCTCGTATTGTTCCTCTGAATGCTACGATTTCCTTTAGCAGGGATGAAGTCATTGTTTTTCCTTAAGAAAGATCTGGACGACAATAATAGAGTTTGAAAACAGCAGCTTTTACAGAGAATATTTATTTTATTATTGATACCTTTCATTGATATGATATAAAACAATTTTTTACCAAAGGTTGCTTTCATCAAATTTTTAAAGTTGAAACTAGTATCATGTCTAGGCTAAAGTTAACTCTATTTGTCAATAATAAAAATCAGATTTTCGAAAAATTTTACTACTTGTACAAGCGAAATCAAAATCTGATAGAGAATTGGTGTGCTCTTCATGAACCCTTTTTAGTGACCATTTACAACTGGTTTTATTTATAAGAAAGAGAAAAACAAATAAAAACTAAAACTATCCTACAAAAATAGAAGAATGATCTTCTATGGAAAATACATTTTAAGGATCTGTCCATTAACAGGCAAAGAATCTCTTCTACCTGCTAAATCCTGCAACACAAACGTTGATGGGCCTATGACTTCTACAATTTGAAAAGGACCAAGCCACATTTTCTGAAATTTCGTATGTTTGCCCTTTTCTTCATGAGCCTTATCCCATTTCAAAACTAAATCTCCCATCTGAAAATTCTTTCTGGTCATTATGCTTGAGTCAAAAGAGGATTTTATTAGCGCTTGGTGATGAGCATGGGTTTTCTTAGCTTGTTCTCGTCGTTCTTCTAATTTGATTATTTCCATTTGTCTCAATTGTAAGGAGGAAGTAGATACTTCATCGATGTATTGTACTAAAGACAAAGAGGGAATGACTAAGTGAGTTGGAAGAACCACTTCTTTCCCATAAACTAAATTAAAGGGAGAAGTGCCGATTGAAGCTTTCTTCGTAATTCTATCTGCCCATAAAGCATTTACCAACGCTTTGTGCCAATTCTTTTGGTTTTGGTCGACTGTTCTTTTAATAATCCTGATCAGGTTCTTGTTTGTTGATTCAACCAATCCATTACCTTGCGGATAGTAGTTGGCAGAATATTTCAGTTTGAACCCTCTTTTAAGTGCAAACTCAGTCATTTCATTTCCATAAAAGTATGAGGCATTATCAAACATTAAGGTCATTGGCAATCCAAACCTAGTGATTATAAATTGATCTATGAATTCAATATTTTTTTCAGAATTAGCTGTCTTGAGAGGAACTGCTTCTACCCATTTAGTAAAATAATCTGTTGCCGTGAGGATGTACCTATGCTGCTTAGAAGAGTGAGGAACGATCTCACCTATTATGTCCAAGCCCCACTGACTGAATGGTTGCTCGATGTTTACCGGCTGTAGTGGCATGGACGATTTCTTTTGTTTCCCTGCAGCAGTCTGGCAGACTTGGCATTTCCTCACGTAACTGTGTGAGTCTTTGAACAGCGTGGGCCAATAATATCCTGCACGTAAGATTTTATGTGCAGTAGCATCTCCAGCATAGTGTCCGCCCGCTGGTCCATCGTGGAGTTCCTGCAAAACCTTTTCGGCTTCAGTTTTCTCAAGACACCTAAGAAGCATAGAATCGTAATTCCTTTTAAACAGAACATCATTTATGAGCTGGTATTGTTTAGCTTTCAATCTCAGAGCTCTTTTCTTGGTGTGGTCCAAGTGTGATGGAGCATACCCGTTCTTAAGAAAATAAATGGTGTCAGCATATAATGATCCTGCATCGTTTAGGCTTACCTCATACGTATTTACCTCTTCAGATGAATTCTCAGGAATTTGCGATGCTCCAGCCAACATTTTGCAGAAGCCTTGACCTCTTACAATGTTTGCTGGTTTGATCTCAAGATCGTATTCTTGTAAAGCGGTGATCCAATTTGCTCTTTTTTCGCCCACATCCTTCTGTATTAGAAGGTTTCTTACCGTTGGAAATGGTACAATGACTTTAGTATGGGCTTTAAGTAAGAAAGGTCTGAAGTATTTGATCGCTTTGAAAACAGCATATGCCTGTTTTTCTACATCTGAATAGTTGAGTTCAGCACCTTGTAAATTCGAGCTAAAGAATGCGATTGGAGCTTCCGCTTTCTCTTGATTTGCTTGAGTTAGAATCGCGGCATAAGATTTCTCTGAGGCAAATGTATATAAGATAAAAGATTCTGAAAAATTCGGGGTTGCTAAAGATGGAGCGTTAATGATAGCTTGTTTGATCAAGTTGAATGCTTCATGCTCATCTTGACCCCATTTAAAATTTGAATTCTTTTTTATCATGTTTTGCAAAGGAGAAACAATACGTGAAAAATCTGGGACAAATCTCTTTACAAAATTGATTTGACCAAGGAAAGATTGCATGGCTTTTTTGTTATGAGGCATGGATATTTCAGAAATTTCTTTGATTTTGTCAGGTTCAATATGAATACCAGATTTTGACACTATGAATCCTAGAATTTTTCCTTCACTTAATGCAAAAAAAGATTTCTTTGGGTTAAGTGAAATCCCATACCTTAAACATCATTGAAAGATTTGTTTCAAGTCTTTGAGATGGTCGCTTCGCTTCTTGGAGTACACTGTTATATCATCCAGGTAAATCACTACGGATTTATTGACTAAACCTTTAAATGCGATGTCCATGGCTCTCTGAAATGTAGCACCGGCATTGATCAAACCAAATGGCATCTTCCGATATGCGTATGTGCCCCATTTAGTTCAGAATGTGGTTTTTAACTGATCATTGGGATGTACCAGCACTTGATTGTACCCTGAAAATCCATCCAGAAAAGACATTAATTCTGAGCCTGCTACTGCCTGTAATATCTGCTCCATAGGTGGGAGGGGAAAATTGTCTTTCTGACAGGCTTTGTTGAGATTCCGGAAATCGATACAGATTCTAATATCTCCGTTTTTCTTTCTAACGGGCACCATATTGGAAACCCATTTGGAATGTCTGACGGGGAAAATTATTCTGGCTCTCAATAACTTATTTAGCTCAGTCTTTATCTGATTTTCTAAATTGGGGTGGATTTTTCTGAGTTTCTGTTGGACAGGTTTTACATTGTCAATCATAGGGATAGTATGTTGAATGATAGAAGTGTTGTATGTCTTCAGCTCATCGTAATTCTAGGAAAAAACGTTTTTGTATTGTCTCAAAAGACGGATATATGCTAATTTTTCTTCAGGGGCTAGGTCGTGGCCTAGATTAACGTTTTGTGCTTTCTCATCGGTTCCTAGGTTTACTAATTCGTAGTTCAGAGTCGAACTGTAGAGTTTAGAATTGGTAGACCTTTTAAACCGACTTTTCAAATCATACAAGTCTTCTAACTTGACCAGCGATTTAGGTATAACATTATCAGTGTTATTTTGTTGTATTTGGTGATCATGACGGTCTTTGTCAATTATTTGATTGGAGTAGGATCCTTCATAAGTGAGGAAATTTACAATATCAGGATCGTCATTGAATACTCTCCAGTTTGTGATGTTGTCAGGGATGGATGGTCTAAAGATTAATTCTATTGAGAATCTATCTGGACTAAAATCTTCGGAGGGAATAAGTTTAGAGGCTACGTTAGCTAACAGGTCTGCGCTCACATTATTGAGTCTTAGGATTGACGAAATATTGAATGCTATGAAATGTGCAGTCAGATCTTGTACTAAAGATTGATAGTGCTTCAAATGACCTCATAGGCAATGTATGGTGTTACGTACCTGTTTGACGATAATCTCAGAGTCTCCAAAGACTTGAAGGTACTTAACGTTCAACCGGATTGCTTTGTATAGGCCTTGCACCAAGGCCTCGTATTCTGCTGTATTGTTTGTGCAATCGAATTCAAGTCTGCATGTAAGCATGGTCTTATTTCCGTCTGGGCTAATCAGAACGCATCGTGCTCCTGCTCCCTCGTTAGATTTGGAGCCATCAAAATATAATTTCCAAAACAAAGATGTATTTACAGGGTTATCTAAAAAATTAACACATTTTGAATTATCAGTTTGGGAAAAAATTTCGACTTGGGACAAAACTGAATTTTCTAAGTAAGGTGAGGTATGAGCATTGAAATTGCCGAGGAAAGAATCTACCGAGTAATTGCCTATGATACTGTTGTTGTATGCTATTGCTTCATTTTCTCCCTCCAATTCAGTCACTATGTACTTCTGGTGTAACTCTCGTTCAACCTTTATTTGATTCGGTTTACCATTGTAGGGTAACCACATGTGCGACCAGTCGGTTGAGAAATATCCGTGGAGTTTTTCGGACCAATCCCTGCTAAGAATCAAGCCATAGAATTCAGGGATATCAGCTACTAGAATGTCAATAACCTGACATACCTTCGGGTTAGACGACAATCTTATGGTCACTTGATTAAGTTCACCAATCACTTCGACTTGAGATCGATCAAGTTGAACTATGCGCACTGCGGATTTTTGTGGTTGAACATTCAATTTGGCACATATTGATCTGGGTAAAATATTCGTTGAAGCACCAGAATCAACCAAACAATTGTGTACATTTTTATTGAAAATCTCATAAGTGAGAAGAAAAGGGGGAGTATGAGACCTTGATCTTCCTCCAATCAAGGCGATGTCATTTGGGTCAACTTTATTGATCGTGTTGGTTGGAGGTCTTCCCATGTTGTGGGAAGCTACAGCTGTAGGCAAAGATGTAGTAGGCACAGCATGCAATTCTTTCATCATTATTTTCTGTTGATGTTTCAATTTGCTCAATTCATAAAGAGTGATATTAGCCCTAGTCTTTTTCATGTCATCAATAATATTGTATTCCATTTCATCCGACACTATCAGTGTTTTTGATGGAGGTGCTTGATCTGATTGGACTGGGCTAGATTGGGTCGCTTTAGCGGTTGTTTTCTTTGTTGCGACCTTATCTTTTGTTGCAGGGCTTGCGCCCTTCTGTTTAGGGGTAGTTTGGGGAGGATCAAGTTGATTTTTGCTTCGTGTGCTAACCGGAAATGCTTCTTGATCTTCTTCTTGTGGGAGGATGAAATCCCACATTCCTTGTAGTTCCACAACTTCTTCGTCATCGGTTTGCCCTTCAGTGGTATTCTCTTCTTCTTCCTCTTCTTCGGATTCGACGTTTGAGATAGCATTGGGTGGTTTCACATCCATTGAAGGACTTCTTTTAAAAGTTCTGTAGGGCTTTTTGGAAGAAGTTTCTGCTACTTGTTTTTTTATGTCAATCATCTCATTGGACATGGCCTTTAATACTTTTTGTAATCCTTCCAAATCGAAAGGATCTTTCGTTTGTTTCTTCTTGGTGTCTTCTTTGAAAGAGATTTTCTTAGATTTGCGTTCCTCTATCGCAGATCTCTTTTCTAGGGCTACTACGCGTTTCTCTACTGCTATCGCCTCTGTCAAGTTTTCAACTAAGGTCGTCTTGTTTGCCCTATCTACGAAGATCACCAAGTTTGATGGTAAGGCCGTAATATACCATTCACATCTTACTTCCTCGCTGGGTTGGGAAGCAGTGGGAATTTTGTTGAGGATTTTATTGAACCGTAAATTGAAATCTTTAATGGGTTCTCTAGCCTCGGCTTTAAGATTGGATAGGTCATTGATCAACGTCGTCGTTGATCTGTCATCACCAAACTTGGTAAGGAATTGACTTTGAAAAATGTCCCAACTTGTGATAGACCCGGAAGGTAACGAAAAGTACCATGACCCGGCTGTTCCTTGCATTGTGTAGGGGAAAAGCCGGACGACAACATCCTCGTTGGTAACTCCGTTGAGATTAACAGAAAGCATGAAATTATTAATATGCTCTTCAGCTAGCATTCCTGCTTCTGGATTGAACTTGGGTAGCCATTTCTCAGGATGGGCCGGTATCTGGCTCAGGGGTGGAGGCATTAAACTGCCCCAGGATTGTTCCATGGAGACTGGGCCATCATTGAGCTGCTAGTAAATGAAAGTGCAGAGGATGATCCCTGATGCTGAGAAGATGAAGATATTATGATCTTTGATGATTGAAGAGGAGGGGTTGTGGAATATGGATGAGTAATTTGGAATGAGGATGTGGGTGGCTGACTTCGTGGTGAGGGAGTTGAAATGGACGAAGTAGATGAAAGAGTCTCACTGTCAGACTCTGGTGGTGTTTTCCTTGCTCTTTTCCTTGTGGGGAGAGGGAGTTCAGCTGGCTGGATGCCAAATTTTTCACTCTTCAATCTGGTCAGGGGATGAGCAGGGTTGTACTTGATGAGCCCCAACAATGTACAATTATTTGGGCTCATTCAACTTCCTAATTTGACTTAATCCACCATTCTCATTTGTTTATTGCATGTTTTTGATTATTTTTATGTTAATAGAGTGAATTTGGTTAGTCATTATGCCAACAAGTCTAATGGGTGCTTTGTGTAGCCTTGTTAGTCAACTTGGAGACAAAATTGAAGGTCTTAATGAGCACTTGGCAGCCAAATTCGTGGGAGAACAAGCTAGAGGATTTGTAGGAAGGTGTCCCCCTCATTTATGGACCCTTACCTCGAATTCTCCACCATCAGCTTGGAGTTCAAAGGCCACCAAATTAATGAGCACAAGGGCAGCCAAGCAAGTCAAGTTGGACTGCTGTTAACTCCAAGTCTTGGGCAGCCAAGTCCCTAACTTTTAGGAGGACTGTTGGGTCCTCAAATTGTATAAATAAGAAGGCTTGGGACCTCATTTTGGTTAGCTAGTGGTTGGTCATTTTTGGTTAGCTAGTTGGTAGTCATTTTTGTAGCTAGTTAGTCATTTTGTTTTAGCCATTAGTTAGCTAGCTTGTAGTTCGATTTTTAGGCCATGGATTAGCTTTGCTTTCAGCTCATTCTCAAGCTCTCCTTATGGACAGTTTTGATGTACTTTTCATTTCTTGATTAATAAAGATGGATCCAACTTTGCACCAGCTCTAAATCGCTCTTGGGAGGCTGTAGTTCTTGGGGTTGGGCCCATCTCAAGCGCCCAGTACCTCCCTTGTTTATCTTTATGTGTTTGCTGCATTCTTGAAATAAAATCTGCTCTTTAGATTTCATTCGTGCTTTGTTACTTAGGTTTCTTTTGATGGTTCAAGTAGCTTCTCATGTTTATAATAGATTGGTAGGAGTTTGTATGCATTTAGATCTTTCGGCATGTTCTTTCTCATGTGATGTATATGGTTCTCTTTTCAAACAAAGCTGCTGTTTACTCATTCATTAACAGTTGGATTGAGTTAGCTAGGACTTGGTTTGTTTGCAAGAATTCATTGATTTGTTTGAATAAGCATTGTGCAGGGCATCTCTATCACCTTCATCACCTCCTCGTTCATTTGAGCCTCGTTCAGATCAGCTACTCCATCACCAAGTCTGTTCCCTCATCTCCCATCTTCTCTTTTTCCAAGTAACCTTACCTTCTTCTCCATTGTTGCCTCAACTACCTTAAATCCAAATCAGCCTTCCACATATCATCTCATCACTCCATCCATCAGTTCCTAGGTCACTTCAGACCCCCATCCTACTCCTATAACCATCCATGCATCTTCCATCAACCATCCATCCTCAAAAATCCAATTCGAAAACATCCTGTAGAAGACCTACAGGACTATCCTATAGAAAACAGAGTATTCTGTAGGAGGCCACTCTATCGGTTGCTGAGCATCTGAATGCGAGGAACCTCTGTGGATGGATGACAAGGATCCCTAGGGACCTCTCCTAGCCTCCCCAACCTATCCCACGCTTTCCTTCCTTCTCCATCCCATCTGCACAACCAAACCCTATTTAGCAGAAGATCACCATCATTCCACATACTTAAAGGAAAGATACAAAAACATAACTTTCATGATGCAAGTAGTTTAGATCCATGCATTTTCACTTATTAGAGGTAATGACAACATTGGTAGAAGTTTCATTCACATTCTTTGCATTGTAGAGGTTAGACTAGTTAAATTAGGGTTTCCTAGGTTTACATGCTTTGATTTGCTTTCAGTTCATTTTGCCAAATAGATTAGTTTTCTTTGAGCTAGCTTTCGTCCATCATTTAGCAAGCTTCTTCTGAGAGCCTATAGAAGTTGGCTTGAGCCCTAGCGGACTTGTGCCAGCTGACCAAGTGACAGCTGCGACAAGAGCTAGTACTTGTGCATACAGCACCGCCGCTTCCCGCCGCTTCCAAGTTTGTACGAACTACCGGGTTGATAAAATTAAGAGACAGGAAGCCCCAGGAGTTGTAGCATTATTGCTACAATACTGGAGCTCACCATCTTTTTGGCGCCGTTGCCGGGGAAGCGGCAGAGTATTGGTGATTGTTGCTATTCTTCTATTTTCTACTACAACCTTCTGCTAAGTAGTTTACTTCATTTCCATTATGCAATTTCATTTATGCAAAAGTAGATTAGCCTTTCTTGCTTTCCTAGATTACCATTTCCTGCTTTCATAGATTAGCAATAGCCTTTCAATTCCGCATTTCAATTCTGCAAGCGTAGATTAGTGTTTCAATTCCGCAAGCGTAGACTAGCATTTCATTCTTGCAATTTCATTTGAGCAAAATAGATTAGTCCTTTCAATTTCACAAGATAGTTAGTTGCAGTTCAATCTATTTCATGCTTTGTAGGAGTAGAGATAAGTTAGAAAAATGATTGCACAACACCCCCACTGCTTCACATAGCCAACGTTCTTCTTCGATGGCTGTGATGAAAGAACCCCTGGGTGGACATCAAGACATATTTGAAGAACTCCTAGGGGAGGAGAAGAAGAAAACATTCCTCTAAGCGAATGGCTACAAGCAGAGATGTTGGGAGCAGTCCCTTATCCAAAGATGAATTTGCAAATCAGATAGAAGATTTCAAGAGTGACATGAGGCAGTTTCTTGCCATGCAACTGGATACCTTGCGGATCCAAAAGAAGCAAGAAGAAGCCAAGAGGGCTTTGGCCATTTTTTGTCCTAGGTGCACTAGAAAGCATCCTTGGAACGAATGTCCAATGCACTCTCTAGAAGTGTGTTTCATCTGTGAAGAATACCATCCTACAGATCAGTGCCCTTCCTTGCCCATAATCAAAGCTACATATCAAAGAGCCAAGGGAGCCACTGAATCACTCTGTTATATGAACCAAAGGAGGCCCCATGGACCTAGATCTTACCAGCAGGAACTACAAGGGACACCCGAGACCTGTTATGACCCCTATCAAGCCACTTTCATGCCTTCTTGGGGCCCCCCTGCTCATCCTTCCTGGTCTACACCTCCTCCCTGGTCATATTCTCCTTGTTCCTTCACAGATCCATATTATGCCCAACCAGTTGCTCATTCATTTCACTCTTATGCTCAGCCACAACCTCAGTGGAATGCACCTTATCAGGAGTGGAGGGCCCAGTATAACTCTCATCCCGCTCATTTTCCTCCACCACCTGCTCATCCACAACCATCGCCTCCGCCTCCACCAAGGCAACCCCAAATGCCTACCCAACCACAATGCCATCCATCTTCATCTCAAACTCACACCTCCACTCATCTACCCGTAACTCCATTTCCAAAACCATGCAATGGAGCAGCTCAACCTAATTGCAAAGCTGAGGCACAACATGTGCAAATGACTCCTTTTGAGCTCAATGATGTTCACCAAAGCTCAGGAAGAGTGTTGCAAAAGAGAGAATCTATTGACAACATTGAAGGACCAAAAGTAAAAGAATATTCCAAAGAGGAGATCAAAGAACCATGGGCTGCACTTGATGAAGAAAAGAGATCTAAATCAGAGATCGAGAGAGATCCCTCATGGTTACCATCAAATCTTCCATGTACTCAAGAGAAAGATCAACAAAAAGAGGAAGATCAGAAGGTCATGATAGAAGGTGACATGAAGAATGATCCAGATCAGCAAAAGAACCAAGGATATCAAAGCTATATTGAGATATGGTTTCAGAAGGTCACTAAGGTGCAGCAGTACTTTCTTCCTCAGCTTTGTTTGATCCCTTCAAGGTCAGATCATTTGGCCTCTGAGATCTGGATACCTATCCAAGCATGCATTTCGAGCCTCCACATCATCTTGTCTCTAATCTCGATGTGCACATGGCTCCATTGGAAGTATTCTTATACTTGAAAATGATTTTGTTTTTTTTTCAAGTAGGGTAGGGTAGAGAAAAAAAAGAAAAAGAAAAAAAAATGAAAAAAGTAAAATAGAAATCTAAGGTGAAAACCTCCTTGGAGGCGCCTTAGATTGGCTCATTGATTGAAAACCTCCATGAGGCGGTCAATGGGTTGGAAAAAAAAGAGGAAAGAGAAAAAGATCTTTGGGTGAAAACCTCCCTTGGAGGCGCCCAAGGCAGGCAATTAGGGTGAAAACCTCCATGAGGCGCCCTAGTTTTTTTTCAAAAAAAAAAAGAGAGAAAAAAGAAAAAGAAAAATAAAGCTAATCTCCATTGAATAAGTTCACGTTGCAGCAATGGCATTGCAGGTTAAAGGAGGACGTTTCATGACAGGAGGAGCACTCAAATCAAAGACAAAGGAGTTTTTGTGCCTTCTACAGGAAGTTTCGTATCTTCTACAGGAAGCTTACAAAAAAGCCAAATTGATCTCCGAGGAGGACTTGAAGGCTTGGAAAATGTCCATGAGGCCTACCCACATCCATGTTTCCATTCCTCACCCCTTTTCCATCATTTTTTCATGTCATTAAGCTTCTTTCCTCAAAACTGTGTTTTCTACAGGATGCTCTATATTTCTACAGGAAACATCCTGTAGAACCTTTGGACGAGCCAAATTCAATCTAAAAAGTGAATCTAATGGTGGGAATCTATTGATTAGGCCTACAAGCACTTGTGTGTCCATCCCTTGCCTTCATCCATCATTTTTTCACCTCCTTGTGCCTCTCATTGTGCTTCTACAGGATCTTCCTGTAGAAATTGTGGGAAACTAGGCATACATTTCAAAAAGTGGTTTGGCGAACATGCTAGCTTCCTCAAGGGGTCAGAGGTCCTCATGCAGTCTTCCAACTCATCCTCCACCATCTCCATACCTGCATCACAAACAAAATTCATTTTGTCATCCCATGCAAGCACATGCAAAAAGCCTTGAGGCAAAAATCCATAGAACCAAATTTGTTTTTGCCATAACTTGAAAACCATTCATCCATTTGACAAACCTCTTTATGGGGAATTCTACAAGGTTGATGACAACATGCCTGAGCAGTTTCATGCAATTCCGATGCACGGTTTCCAAGAAATCAGCCTCCATCACCATCAACCATTTTTGCATTTTCTCCATAACCGTGCATCCGTTTCAAAACCTGTTTCATGGGGATATGCATGTGAGTGATGGTAACCTACCCAAGAAGTTTCAGCCAATTCCGATGCACGGTTTCCGAGAAATAGAGCTCTGAAATCTTCAGCCATTTTCCAATTTTCTCGAAATCCGTGCATCCATTGATCACGAATTTGCTATGGGAGATGCATCATGATGGTAGGAACATGCCCACCAAGTTTCAGCTCAATCCGCTTTGGCGTTTGGGAGAAATGTCGAAAACAAGTTCTGGTTCGGGGAAGATGCAGCAACAGCAGCTTGAATGTGCAGATTTGAACGTGGAAACGATTGTCTGGAGCTTGGATCCGTCCAGAGGACACCTGCACAGAGAAAAAAACAGCCATGAATCATCAATCAAGCCACCATGCAACCACATCAACACATGCATGCAGCAAAGCTTCACGGCAGCCAACTGACTTTCAGGTACGTGACAAAACCGATTCCTCTGTTTGCATGAATCTAATCTGAACATTGCATGAATGAATGAGATGGTTAGGATTAAAAAATCGGTGGCCAGCTAACTAGCCACCCACATCTAGTTCAACAGCACTTGGTGGGTGAATGAGACACGTGCGCTCAGCCATGCACGTGAAGGAAAAAAACGGACAGTGTTGGTTGTTTAAACTCCAGTGCAACGGGTGGATGAAATCACATGCATGGAACACAGTTAACAACTGCAGTTCATGCACAATTACATGGGCCAGCACGTCTTTGCCACCTCATTCCTACAGCAGTCCACGCAGACCAGCAAGAGACAATACGCAGTGGTCATTTAAATGAGGATTTATCACAACAATCAAAACTTTGGTTTGGTGGCAGTTTACGACAACAGATTGATGGGAGTTAAACTCCCCCTTATCTCCACTCAAACTCACACCTGGCAGTAAAAATATGGCACGATAATCTTCAAGAGAAACATGCACAGCAGATCAACCTCCACGCTGGCTGCTATACACAAATTTGATCGGCTGCCTTGGCATTTGGTTGCAGACGTGTCAAATCACAGGTTGTAGTTGAAGATTTGGGTGGGAGTTTGTCTCCCATTTACGTCAGTTATACATATGCACTTGACAGCCATAAAGAATATGCACAAACAGTTGGATGAATGTTGATTTTCAAGGGAGATATACACAGCTAGTTAGGGAGCAGTCTACAACAGTGATCTCCAGCTATTTCCAAAACATATCAGCCCTTCTAGCAGCGGAAGGAAGTTGCAGGGCCCTGAAAGTGGATCTGATCAAGAAATTGATCAATCATATGTGAGTGAAGGCTCAGACCTTGAAATTATGTGCAAAGATCGGTCAAGATATTCACCAAGTAGCTTGACTAGAAACTCTTGTGTGAAGTTGGAAGCTTCCGAGTCAAATGGAAATGAGTAAAGAGGTAGAAGTTCCAACTGCATATCATGAGAATACCAACGAATCTAGGTTACAAATCTAATATACATCATATTTCTTTATGATGGGCAGTTTAAAATGCCTCTGTTCTTAGAGATTTGTGCATGTTTTTCCGAAGCCTAGATTGTTTGGCTGTATTTGTCTTGGTTAATGTTGCAGGTATTTTTCACCAACAGGGGATTTGCATTTGTGACTTCCAAGACTGTGGAGGCTACTGAGTGTTAGGACTCCACTATGTATCATTTTTGCTATATATTTTGACACCATTCTACTCTTATAACCATGAACTCCATTATCTTTTTCATCTACTTTATCCCAAGGTATATAAGAACCTCTTCTTTATTATATGTTTAATCTGTTTTACATTTAATTCCGTAATACTCTTATATTTTATCATTAATTGAAGTGTATTTTTGCTAACACAAGTCCAAAGATCGCAGATAAGTTATATGCCTTGTTGGGAACAAGCGGCCGTTGCTGAGACAGCTGACTCCGTTGCTGAAACAGCTGACTCCGTTGCTGAAACAGCTGACTCAGTTGCTGAAACAGCCGTCAAGCACGCAAATCCCGTTATGCGTAATTTGCGATTCTGGAAGAACTTTTTGTGGAATAGTAGCAGCAGCACGAAGACACGGTTACCTGGATTATTCTGAAGATAGCACTTTTATTGTCTCTGTTGTAACAACATCTTTTTTTTGGAAGAACATAATAGTCCCGTTTTGGGAAAGAGAACAGAATTGAGATAATGTAGATTCACTCTCATGTAAATTGTAAAAGATGTCTCCTCTTTAAAAAGAGGAGACATCATCATTAGAAGGGAGTTATCTTTGTAAAAGCTACAGGAGAGTATTGTGTGAGAACTGGAGCTAGTCTCCATCTGTAATGTATCAGTTACTTTGACAGATGAATAAAATCTTCTTTTGAGCGTTCCAATTTAATTCTTTCTCTTGGGGAATCTTGTGAGAAGGAAAGGGCCCGCCTTCCTCACAAGATTCACCCTCTTGGTTCCTGTAGTTTGTTTAATTCTTTGTGTGTTTGCACTTCCCTTAATTCTGTTGTTGGACACTAGTTACACAGTTTAGTAATACTCTGTTTCTTTAGCACTACCTGTATTGAATGCATGAATGAATGATGTTGGGAAGCATGTGCTGAAGATTCCTGCATAAAGGAATAGGGTCTTGCTCCCATTAATTGTTTTCCTTTGCCTGCAGTGTGATTAGGAACAAGAGAACAAGTGCTGAAGGTTCCTGTTCATGGGAATAGGGTCTTGATCTCTTGAAGCTACTTTTCTTACAGTGTGATTAAGTGTCAGGCATCAGGTGATGAAGTTCCTCACTAAGGAATAGGGTCCTGTTCCTGCTGTGGTTGATTGATTTCTTTCCTTGTAGATTGATTTTCCTTTGTGTGGGTTGTAACTGCAACAGAGAAATCATTTCTGCTATAACTTAATTGACTTCAGCTTTGATTAAGTAGAGTGTGAATTAGTAGATTGATGAGATTAATAATTGTGTGTCCTTTTACTACAACATTGATTCTGCTTTTGAAATTGAGCATTTCCAGTGCGTGATTATCTTTGAAATAAAAAGACCTCCTCGGGTTGATAATTTATGTGGAGCTTGAATTGTGAAAACAATTAAAGCGACCAACATTTTGGCGCCGTTGCCGGGGAAGGTAATTATAGATTTCGAAAGCATTCATCTTTTTTTTTTTTTTAATGTGCAGATTGTATGAGAGGACGCGGAAACCAGAAGAAAAATAACTGCACAGGTGGCAAAGGCTGGGGAGGACGAAAAACTTTTATCGACGAGATTGTATCAAAGGCTGAATCATCACAGAGATTAAGTTCTCGAAAATCAAAATTTCAGCGCTCCCCTCAGTCAGATTACAAAACAGAGGAAGTTGTGGGTCCTGAAAATATAGAAGAACCAGCAGTCAGTACTGAAGAGTCAGAGGAAAGTGTTAGTAGATCAGCAGAGCACATTGAGGAAATAGTAGAAAGCGCTGGACGACCGGTAGAGAAAATTGAAGAACCAATAGAAGATCTTGACGATCGAGAAAGTGCAGTAGGAGGGCCAACAATGGAAGATAACAATGATGCTTTCTTTGGTGGAGGACGTGTAGGTCCTGAAGAAGAAAGAAGGGATGAAAATTCCCTCTCTACCTTGGGATTTCCTATCAGTGATCTCCCTGCAGGAACAATGAAAAATATTCCATTGTCTGCTTTATCTAACTTTCATGGTTTATCCACCGAGGATCCGGATGAATTTCTTTTTGAATTTGATATATTATGCAGAAGTTATGATTATGTTACTAATGCTCAAAAGTTGAAACTGTTTCCAGCCACCTTAAAACGGAATGCCTTAAGATGGTTCATGAGCCTTGGAAGTCAGGTAATCACAACATGGGAGCAGATGAAACAAAAATTTCTGCTTAAATATCAAGACTACTGCCGGACGAGAGAGAAGAAGGATGAACTATTCAATATGGCACAAAAGTCGGATGAGAGTCTGGAGGACTACATAGAAAGGCTGCAGTACAACATACAGAGATCTGATCATCCGGATATAAGTAAGGAAATTCGTAAAACAATATTACTTAGAGGTTTAAGGGATGATTGTTTAAATATGTTAAATATGCTTGCTAAGGGAGATATATCTAAGGAATCATATGATGAGATTTGTGAACTTGCTAAGAGGTGTTCTAGGGGAGCTGCAAGAAACAGAATAAGAGATTCCACCTATTCAAGAGTGCAAAAATCAGCCAATGGAGGAGCAACAAGAGCGGAAATAGGTAATTTACTTGAAGAATTTAAAACCGAAATGTTAAGTTCTTTTGCTTCGCAGATTGACACTTTGCAGGTTAAAAAGAAGCAGGCCGAAGCAGAAGCAACTCTGGCTGTCTTTTGCCCGAAATGCAGAGACAAACATCCACTAAGGGAATGCCCAAGGGACAAAATACCAATTTGCACCCTTTGTGAGAAAGATCATGAGACAGAACAATGTCCATCTCTACCAGGAATAAAAGCAGCGTTGCAGCCAACGGAAGAAGAAGCTGAAGCAGTTTACCTGCTAACTCAAAGAAGACAATGGCAACCAAAAGGACAAGGTATGAACTCTAGTATGCCATTTAATCGTTGGAACAATTATTCTGCTTTTGGCCAAACAAGTTAACCCCCCTTCAACCAAATGCAATACCCACCCTTCAATCAAATGAATTTCCCACCCATGCAAATGCAAAACCCTCCCTTTGTCGATCCTTCAATCTAGACTCCTTGGCCTCCACAACAGCCGTCTCCTTTCAATCCTTGGAATCCAAATTGGAATAGTCAACCACTCCCGTATCCAAACCAATTGCCTCAATTCCAACAACCACTCCCTCTGCCATCAAATGCTCCGCCAAATAACCAAATGAGACCCCAACTACCTGTGCAACCAAATCCTAACCCCAATAATAAAGTTGTGCAAGTTATTGATATTCAGAATCAGTCTATATTTCCTACTATGCAATGTAATGATATTCATTTGAGATCTGGAAGAATAGTAGAGCCTATTATTGATGACATAACTTCTTCTGATTTAGATAAAAACGAAACCGAGAAACAAAAAGAAGCACAACCACCTCCTAACAAGAATGTTGAAATAACAGAACCACCATTCCCCGAACGTTTGGTTTTAACCAGAACAGCTGAAACACCTGCTTTTAATTTTATAGGGGAATTGCAAAATTTGTATATTAAAATTCCACTTTTACAAGCATTAAGAGATGTACCAATTTATGCCAGAACATTAAGGGATATTTGTGTTAAGAAACCTGGTAGGAAAACCAAGGACCCCCTTACAGTACATGTAATGGGAGACTTGTCTGCATTAATGTCCGGAAAAGCTCCTCCTGTAAAATATGGTGATCCCGACCATCCTACTGTCACAGTTCAGATTGGTAAAACAATGATCCCCCGAGTTCTGGTAGATTTAGGTGCATCAATTAATATAATGACTCTTGAAACTTCACAATTGTTATAGCTGAATAACACAATCAGAGATACACCCACCATTTTAGAGTTAGCTGACCGTTCCACAATTAAACCGGAAGGAATTGTTGAAGATCTACTTATTTCAGTTGAATCCTGGAAATATCCAGCTGATTTTGTTGTGTTGCAGACTAAAACAAAGCTGGGGGGACATCCCTTAATTCTAGGAAGGCCATGGCTGGCCACAACTGATGCATTTATTAGTTGCAGATCTGGTTCAATGACAATTTCTAATGGTTATGAAACAAAACAATTAACTCTTTATCCTCACACTACGCCGGTAGTTAATAATGAAGATTCTATATGGATGGATTATGATGATAATGCTGTTCAGCCTATTCTAACTATAGGACAAGCTTTAACTCTTAAAGACAATACAGAGGATGAGATAATCAATAATTTTATTTGTGAACCTTCTTCTGTCATTGCTGAAACACACAATCAATTAACTGCAATTTTTGAAACTGATGCACAAGAAAAGATTGAATCTGAAGATTCATCTCAGACTTTAACCACGATTTCATCTAAAAGCATAACAGTTGAAATTGAACCCGGCAAGACATTAAACATAAATCCTGATCTAACAGATGTGGAAACACAACAATTAATGAAGTTATTGCATGAATATAAGGAGGCATTTGCCTGGGATTACACAGATATGAAAGGTATTTCTTCTGAATTATGTACTCATCGAATTTACATTAAAGAGGGATGCCGACCTGTTTGTCAACCCCAAAGACGAATGAATCCTAATTTACGAGAAATTGTTAAGGAAGAACTTCAAAAATTGCTTAATGCAGGATTTATATACCCCATATCTGACAGTGAATGGGTTTCCCCATTAGTAATTGTCCCTAAGAAAAACGGGAAATGGAGAGTATGTGTTGACTATAGAGCTTTAAACAAAGCTACTCAAAAGGATCACTTTCCCTTACCCTTCATTGATCAGGTGTTGGAAAGTCTTGCAGGGAAGAAATTCTTTTCTTTTCTAGATGGATTCAGTGGGTATAATCAGATAAGAATTGCACCCCAAGACCAAGACAAGACCACTTTCACCAGCCCCTGGGGAACTTTTGCCTATAGAGTTCTTCCATTCGGGTTATGCAATGCACCAACAAATTTTCAAAGAGCTGTTATAGGAATTTTTTCTGATATGCTGAATGATTCTATGGAAATATTTATGGATGATTTTACCCCTTATGGTGTGTCTTTCGAAGAGGCATTACAAAACCTTGAGAAAGTACTTAAAAGATGTATACAAGCTCACCTCTCCTTAAGTACCGAAAAATGCCATATGATGATGAGTGAAGGAATAGTGCTTGGACATTTTATTTCATCTCAAGGTATTCAGGTAGATCCATCTAAAATATTGGTCATTCAGAATCTTTCTGTTCCTAAAACTCAAACTGATGTGAGAAGTTTTCTAGGACATGCTGGTTATTACATGAGATTTATTAAAGATTTCTCTAAAATAGCTTCTCCATTATTTGTATTGCTCATGAAAAATGCTGAATTTAAGTGGACTAATTCTTGTCAGAAAGCTTTTGAAGAACTGAAGCATCAGTTGTCTACTGCTCCTATTTTGAGGGGGCCTGATTGGAATCTTCCTTTTCATATATCTTCTGATGCTTCAGACATTGCTATTGGAGCGGTTTTGGGACAAGAGGAAAATCATCTTCCTTATGCTATATACTTTATCAGTAAGAATATGACCCCTGCTGAGCTTAACTATACAGTTACCGAGAAAGAATTTCTTGCAGTAGTCTATGCCATTAATAAATTCCGACACTATATCACTGGTTATTCTACTTTTGTGCACACTGATCATTCAGCTATCAAATATTTAATGAAAAAATCTGTCACAAATGCTAGAGTTACCAGATGGCTATTACTATTGCAGGAATTTGATATCACAATTGTAGATCGGCCTGGTAAAGAAAATGTGGTGGATGATTTCCTTTCACGGTTAAAAACTGACAATGATATTCCAGTAGATGATTCTTTTCCTAATGAGTATTTGTTTGCAGTTTCTGCTCACTCTCCATGGTATGCAGATATTGCTAATTATTTGGTTGCAGGAAAATTACCAGCACACCTGTCATATAGAGAAAAGAGAAGAATTGTTCAACAAAGTGCCAGGTACAGCTGGATAAGCGGGTGTCTTTTCTATACTGGGCTTGATCAGGAGATCCAAAGATGCATTAGAGAAGATGAAGTGTATGACATATTGAAAGCTTGTCATGATGGCCCTTGTGGAGGCCATTTCGCTGATAAGAGAACAACACATAAAATTCTGAGGATGGGTTACTATTGGCCCTCATTATTCAAGGATGCAAAGAAATATGTAAGGGCTTATGACAGCTGCCAGAGAATGGGTCAACCCAACCATAGAGACCAAATGCCATTAAACCCCCAGGTAGTTTCTGAACCATTTGAAAGATGGGCCTTGGACTTCATAGGACCCATTAACCCTCCATCTAATCAAAGAACCTATATATTAGTCTGTACAGACTATATGACTAAGTGGGTGGAGGCCAAAGCACTCATTAGAGCCAATGAAGAGGCTTTCCTAGCTTTCTTATTTGAAGAAATCTTCACTAGATTTGGAATTCCTAGAGAGCTAGTTACTGATGGAGGACCTCCATTCAATTCTCATGGTTTTAAATCTACCCTTCACAAATATCACATTCAACATAGAATGACTACACCATACCACCCCCAGGCCAATGGGCAGGTGGAAAGCACAAACAAAGTTTTAGAAGCCATTCTAACCAAAACAGTGAAGGACAACCGGAAGGATTGGTCCCAAAGGCTCCCTGAGGCATTATGGGCTTACAGAACTACTTGGAGAAACACTACAGGTTTTTCTCCCTATGAATTGGTTTATGGTAAAAATGCTGTTTTTCCTGTGGAATTTGAAATTAAAACTTTAAGGACTGCTTTAGCTGTTAATCTTGATTTGACTGATGTGCAGACAGCTAGATTGCAGCAGCTTCTGGAGTTGGATGAAAAGAGATTAGATGCCATTCATCAAACAAACATGATACAGCAACAAAGGATGAAGTGGCATGATAAAATTATCAAACACAAGCAGTTCCAAAAAGGTAATTGGGCCTTGTTGTATGACTCTCGGTTTGAAAATTTTCAGGGTAAGCTACGTACACGCTGGCTTGGACCATATGAAGTAGATGATGTTTTTCCAAACGGAACGGTAAGACTTGTAACAATTGATGATGCTAAAACACCTCTACTAGTCAATGGCCATAGGCTCCGTCTATATCAGCGCCCTGTTTCTAAAGAGGATTTCAAGACTGCTTGCATGACTGATATTCATTATCTTTTTCTAGGGGAGTCTTCTGCTCCTCACAGCACTTAATTTTCTGCACTATATTTTTAGTATTAGATTAGATTTAGCACTAATAATCCCTGTCAAGGATTGGCATATTACAATTGAATTTTGCAGATTCTGGAAAAAGCAATAAGGAGGACAGATTCATCATGAGAAGATCTGAAGCTTTAATCACAGAAGCTTGTTCCCATCATTTTACCCTTTTTCCTAAGCAATATCCCTCCATACCCACATTATTTCCATTTTTTCCATTATTCCTACTCCTACCATCTCTGAAATACCCTCCTTCAGTCAGTATTTCCCATCCCTTACTACTGAAATTATCCCCTATCAAATATTTTCTCCATTTACAGACCTAAGTCATTTATCCCATTTCTCTGATTTTTCCCGTTGCTGAAACACCTGTTTCAGCAACGTATCATTGATTTTTCCCGTTGCTGAAACACCTGTTTCAACAACGTATCGTTCATTTTTCCGTTGCTAAAACACCAGTTTCAGCAACTTGTTATCATCAAAACAATATTTCTCTTTGCTGTTATATAAGCTTTTTGGTTCTCCACGATTATACTTCAGATCCTTTTGGCGAAAAATTATTCAGCACGTACCAGATTCAATTACACTCCTGTTCTAAACTTCAGAGAAATCTACAGATTCTTCCATGTACATTAAGCTATTTTGAAGCAACCGACACTTCGAATTATTAAACCAAAGGTAAAAATGTAAGGTATGAGGTTTTAATGTAATTCGGTTAAATCATATTAAAGGGAGGATTTAATTCATAATGAGTACATATCTTCACACGTCCAATCATTATTACACCATACGTAGGGGGGGGAATTCCAAAAATTGAACAATCATTTCGCATTAACCAAGCCTCCGTCCCTTGTCATATCTATCTCTGCCGTCATTTAGACCATGCAGCCTTTGTTGCAACAACTAGCGCGATCAGGGTCTGTGTTTACTGTGTCGATGCCTCTGCATATAACTCAAAGCTACAGCCATGGGAGGGTCGGCCGTTAGACATGAGCCCGGCTCCATAAGTCTTCTTCAATTGTTTCCCGAAGTCTATCAGATTTTCCAACAAGCGGGATGGACAGTATATTTTGAAAGATTGGGGGAATTTAACTAGGAACAAGTCTTAGAATTTGCACAAAACCTTCAAGGCGATTTTTCAGTGGTCAAAGGGGTTCGCATTTCAGTAACAGAGGAGGACATAGTTCAGGTATCAGGGTTGCCAGCTGTTGGTACTCGCTGGTTCAGCAGGAAGCAGGTTGTTCTCAATGCGCAGCAAGAATTTCTGCACCCAGATGAGCAAGTGGAACCCAGAGGCCGCGGGGTTAGTCTGCACTCACTTCCTCAACCATGGCCATCAGTGGCAGAGTTCATCAAACACTACTTAACGTGTGAGGGGCGCTATCAGGTAGTGTACAATCATGATTTTGTTTTGATGAATCATTTGAGAAATGGACGACTGATTAATATCCCCTATTATCTGTTTGGCTGTATTAAAAACATGTCTTATTATTGTAGACACGCTAAATTCCCAATGTTATCCCTTACCCACCACCGTTTATGCCAGTTGTTGATACAGAGGGGTTTTTCTCAGCAAAATCCCCCTCTGCATGTCCCACCCCCTGTTCCCCAGCCGCCTGAAATTCCTCAGCAGGCTCAAATGTCCCAACAACTCGAAAGTTCTCAGGATATTCCGGAAATTCCTTATGAAGAACAACAGGAAGAGATTCCACATTCCCCAGTTGACCCAACCCCGAGCTCGCCTCATTTAGCAGAGCCAACTGTCCCTACTATTTCGGTCCCTAGTGACGACTCTCTAACACCCCCTTCCTCACCCACTAATAAAAAGAGGAGAACCCCAACAGTCGCAGTCTCCAGACCACGGACAAGGTCTACATCTCAAATTCTTACTTCTTCGGAAAACCCTGTCCCCAGAAAGAAACCCTCCCCTTCAAAGAAAAGGAAAGGCAGTGATTTTGCTGCCTTCCTACCAAAAAGAAAAATGAAAATGACTGTTGAGACAGAACTCACCTCCATTTTCCCTGACCCTGCCACTATCCTACTAAAACCTTTATCCCCACCTCAAACCTCCCATCCCGTCTCGTCTGAAGGCACTGCCACACAAGAACCAGTGCCCCGGGATAATACGACATTGTTTATGGCTCAAGAAGTGACTGAAACAAAAGAACCAGTCACTTGCCCAGTGGCTAAAACACAAGAACCAGCCACTGGGGTACAAGACTACACCAAGCAGGACGATAGTGGGAAATCAGCAGTGACTGTCACACAAGAACCAGTCACTTGCCCAGTGGCTGAAACACAAGAACCAGCCACTGTGGCACAAGAACCAGCCACTGTGGTACAAGAACCAGCTACGACTGTGCATCAACAAACTACCCCAACAGAGTCAACCAGCACACAAGGTTTACATACTATGACATCTCTATTGGAGGAGAACGAATTCCTGAAGTCTGAATTAGAAGCTTACAAGAATGAACTAACCATGGCTCGAGAGGCTTTTGAAAGAGAACTGAATCTCCATACATTAGCACACGTAGCCTCAATGCAAAATAAGGAGCCATGCAAGGAATACATGTGCCAGGAGTGTGGCAGCATTTACCAGGATGCAGGTTACAAAATAGTTAAAGTCCAATTATCCAAGGCATCTACGTCAGCTGGAATAAAAGAGGAATGCCCTACTGCTCCACAAGAACTAGTAGGGCTCTCTATAAAGCAAGAAAAAGAAATCAAACCTCAGATATCTCGTCCTTTGCAGGTTAATGCAGCCATCCAGACAGAGGAAACAACGTCCCAACCCACTACTTCTGATGCCAAGACACAGCCTTTGCCATGGAATCAATTGGAACAGATCAACAAGTGGAAGAAGCAATATGCTGAAGAACAAGATATAATATTACGACAACATAAGTTACAATGGCAGAACCATGTATATGCCAACTAGGATAGTTGGGATCAAATTCTGCAACAACACAGGGAGTACAAAAAGGAAGCCAAGGAATCTAAGGCAAAGATAGCCTTGATGTTTTCATTAGTCCAGAAGTTGATGGCTACGCGCAAACCCTCTGTAAACTGCTATCTCTTTCTTTCTGAACGATTAGTTTATTTCCAATTAAAAGCAATAGCAAATGGCAGACCATATGAATTAATGACTTCAGAGAAATTTGTTGAGACCTTTAAGGAGGCCCCCGAGAGTGACCAGCATTTGCTGTGCGAACTCTACCTTCATAATGAGGCCATTCCCGAGAACAGAAGAGTTAATCTTATTCCAATTGCAGGAGATATACAAATCAGGGCATTTGCTTCATTTTTGTCTAACCAGCTCACTTGGAAAACTGCTTTCACTGCAAGCAGTCATAATGAGGAGAATAAACTCCTGTGGATTAGACCAGAGCCTTTAGGCCCAGCCATGTTCATAGCACAATATTATGAATTCTTATAGAAGCCAGGAATGCACGAGTATATGCAGAAATTACAGGCTTCAACACTGTCTAAGTGTCAACAGCACGTTAGAATGAAGGGTACTGCTGCATTGAAGGCCAATGATATGTTTTGGCAGCAGTCATGTAAAGAAAGACAGGATTATCACCCTTTTAACCCTCACAATCTTCAAGCTGCATTATCCAGGGTCCCTAAGTACATTGGTTGCATTCAACATTGTGGAGTAAATTGGATCGGGTATCATTTCCGTTTTCCAATTTTATGGCTGCCTTCAGACAAATATCAATGTCATTACCATTTGACTGACAGAGATGAAGCCTTGGCATGGCAACATTTGCAGAACAACAGCGGATTCAGAGCTCCTACAGATGCCACCTTCTCCAGCTACTGCTTAAGTAATTTGCATGCTCAGTCCCAGTACTCAGACTCTGATTCAGACTAGGGGTTGCCTGAGGACATGCAACATTTTTAGCTGGGGGGATGTTAGGACTCCACTATGTATCATTTTTGCTATATATTTTGACACCATTCTACTCTTATAACCATGAACTCCATTATCTTTTTCATCTACTTTATCCCAAGGTATATAAGAACCTCTTCTTTATTATATGTTTAATCTGTTTTACATTTAATTCCGTAATACTCTTATATTTTATCATTAATTGAAGTGTATTGTTGCTAACACAAGTCCAAAGATCGCAGATAAGTTATATGCCTTGTTGGGAACAAGCGGCCGTTGCTGAGACAGCTGACTCCGTTGCTGAAACCGCTGACTCCGTTGCTGAAACAGCTGACTCAGTTGCTGAAACAGCCGTCAAGCACGCAAATCCCGTTATGCGTAATTTGCGATTCTGGAAGAACTTTTTGTGGAATAGTAGCAGCAGCACGAAGACACGGTTACCTGGATTATTCTGAAGATAGCACTTTTATTGTCTCTGTTGTAACAACATCTTTTTTTTGGAAGAACAGAATAGTCCCGTTTTGGGAAAGAGAACAGAATTGAGATAATGTAGATTCGCTCTCATGTAAATTGTAAAAGATGTCTCCTCTTTAAAAAGAGGAGACATCATCATTAGAAGGGAGTTATCTTTGTAAAAGCTACAGGAGAGTATTGTGTGAGAACTGGAGCTAGTCTCCATCTGTAATGTATCAGTTACTTTGACAGATGAATAAAATCTTCTTTTGAGCGTTCCAATTTAATTCTTTCTCTTGGAGAATCTTGTGAGAAGGAAAGGGCCCGCCTTCCTCACAAGATTCACCCTCTTGGTTCCTGTAGTTTGTTTAATTCTTTGTGTGTTTGCACTTCCCTTAATTCTGTTGTTGGACACTAGTTACACAGTTTAGTAATACTCTGTTTCTTTAGCACTACCTGTATTGAATGCATGAATGAATGATGTTGGGAAGCATGTGCTGAAGATTCCTGCATAAAGGAATAGGGTCTTGCTCCGATTAATTGTTTTCCTTTGCCTGCAGTGTGATTAGGAACAAGAGAACAAGTGCTGAAGGTTCCTGTTCATGGGAATAGGGTCTTGATCTCTTGAAGCTACTTTTCTTACAGTGTGATTAAGTGTCAGGCATCAGGTGCTGAAGTTCCTCACTAAGGAATAGGGTCCTGTTCCTGCTGTGGTTGATTGATTTCTTTCCTTGTAGATTGATTTTCCTTTGTGTGGGTTGTAACTGCAACAGAGAAATCATTTCTGCTATAACTTAATTGACTTCAGCTTTGATTAAGTAGAGTGTGAATTAGTAGATTGATGAGATTAATAATTGTGTGTCCTTCTTTTACTACAACATTGATTCTGCTTTTGAAATTGAGAATTTCCAGAGCGTGATTATCTTTGAAATAAAAAGACCTCCTCGGGTTGATAATTTATGTGGAGCTTGAATTGTGAAAACAATTAAAGCGACCAACATTGAGCAAGACCGTAAGGAACCAAACAAAACCATTGATGGAAGGATTGTTACTGTGAACCTTGCAGTTGATGGACAGAGGAGACTGGTATTGTTAATTCTCAAAATACTACAATGCTTGGTGTTGGTTTACTCCAATGGATGAACATGCATCAGAGATCTGATATAATAAACTCAGCCATCCAGCCAGATTACTATCGTCCTATGGCTGCTGCTACCTTACAAAAACTGGGGAGCAGTGACATAACCAAGCCTTTGAATTCAGCCCAATAGGCATTGCAGTCACATCAGTTACAACTCAGTATTCCACAGTCCCAACAGTCAGAATTGTATCAACCTCAAATTAAGTGGCCACAACAGCAACACCACCTTTCCAATCAGCAACGACAGCAGCAGGTGCCATCACAACAGCTGGATCAACACCATCTTCATATGCAACAGCAAAATCCTTCACAACAAGTGGAGCAACAACACAGTTCAAGAAGAAGGCACCCTCAGTCGCGCAGCCAAAACTCAGCTACAGGTCTGTTTCTACAGGAAGACAGAGTCTGTTTCTACAGGAAGACAGAACAATTTCTACATGAAAGTTTGAAAAGAGGGAAGCCAAAGGAGAAATCGGCCGAGATTCTAGCCAAGGACGTCACCAGGGCCATCGAAGACAAGGGGAGAGATTTGGTTGCTCAGAGGATGAGCAACACTTTCAGTAGGGGGGTGATGATGAGCCCCAACAATGTACAATTATTTGGGCTCATTCAACTTCCTCATTTGACTTAATCCACCATTCTCACTTGTTTATTGCATGTTTTTGATTATTTTTATGTTAATAGAGTGAATTTGGTTAGTCATTATGCCAACAAGTCTAATGGGTGCTTTGTGTAGCCTTGTTGGTCAACTTGGAGACAAAATTGAAGGTCTTAATGAGCACTTGGCAGCCAAATTCGTGGGAGAACAAGCTAGAGGATTTGTAGGAAGGTGTCCCCCTCATTTATGGACCCTTACCTCGAATTCTCCACCATCAGCTCGGAGTTCAAAGGCCACCAAATTAATGAGCACAAGGGCAGCCAAGCAAGTCAAGTTGGACTGCTGTTAACTCCAAGTCTTGGGCAGCCAAGTCCCTAACTTTTAGGAGGACTGTTGGGTCCTCAAACTGTATAAATAAGAAGGCTTGGGGCCTCATTTTGGTTAGCTAGTGGTTGGTCATTTTTGGTTAGCTAGTTGGTAGTCATTTTTGTAGCTAGTTAGTCATTTTGTTTTAGCCATTAGTTAGCTAGCTTGTAGTTCGATTTTTAGGCCATGGATTAGCTTTGCTTTCAGCTCATTCTCAAGCTCTCCTTATGGACAGTTTTGATGTACTTTTCATTTCTTGATTAATAAAGATGGATCCAGCTTTGCACTAGCTCTAAATCGCTCTTGGGAGGCTGTAGTTCTTGGGGTTGGGCCCATCTCAAGCGCCCAATACCTCCCTTGTTTATCTTTATGTGTTTGCTGCATTCTTGAAATAAAATCTGCTCTTTAGATTTCATTCGTGCTTTGTTACTTAGGTTTCTTTTGATGGTTCAAGTAGCTTCTCATGTTTATAATAGATTGGTAGGAGTTTGTATGCATTTAGATCTTTCGGCATGTTCTTTCTCATGTGATGTATATGGTTCTCTTTTCAAACAAGGCTGCTGTTTACTCATTCATTAACAGTTGGATTGAGTTAGCTAGGACTTGGTTTGTTTCCAAGAATTCATTGATTTGTTTGAATAAGCATTGTGCAGGGCATCTCTATCACCTTCATCACCTCATCGTTCATTTGAGCCTCGTTCAGATCAGCTACTCCATCACCAAGTCTGTTCCCTCATCTCCCATCTTCTCTTTTGCCAAGTAACCTTACCTTCTTCTCCATTGTTGCCTCAACTACCTTAAAGCCAAATCAGCCTTCCACATATCATCTCATCACTCCATCCATCAGTTCCTAGGTCACTTCAGACCCCCATCCTACCCCTATAACCATCCATGCATCTTCCATCAACCATCCATCCTTAAAAATCCAATTCGAAAACATCCTGTAGAAGACCTACAGGACTATCCTGTAGAAAACAGAGTATCCTGTAGGATCCTCCACAGCCATCCTGTAGGAGGCCACTCTCTCGGTTGCTGAGCATCTGAATGCGAGGAACCTCTGTGGATGGATGACAAGGATCCCTAGGGACCTCTCCTAGCCTCCCCAACCTATCCCACGCTTTCCTTCCTTCTCCATCCCATCTGCACAACCAAACCCTATTTAGCACAAGATCACCATCATTCCACATACTTAAAGGAAAGATACAAAAACATAACTTTCATGATTCAAGTAGTTTAGATCCATGCATTTTCACTTATTAGAGGTAATGACAGCATTGGTAGAAGTTTCATTCACATTCTTTGCATTGTAGAGGTTAGACTAGTTAAATTAGGGTTTCCTAGGTTTACATGCTTTGATTTGCTTTCAGTTCATTTTTCCAAATAGATTAGTTTTCTTTGAGCTAGCTTTCGCCCATCATTTAGCAAGCTTCTTCTGAGAGCCTATAGAAGTTGGCTTGAGCCCTAGTGGACTTGTGCCAGCTGACCAAGTGACAGCTGCGACAAGAGCTAGTACTTGTGCATACAGCACCGCCGCTTCCAAGTTTGTACGAACTACCGGGTTGATAAAATTAAGAGACAGGAAGCCCCAGGAGTTGTAGCATTATTGCTACAATACTGGAGCTCACCAGTACTGCGAAGTCACGCTGCTTTGAGATTTATCAGACCTCTGAGTAAAAATAGAAAATCCCTGGAGTTTGCGAATCAGAGTTTGAACTTCAGGGGGTTCAATGATAAATTGGTCTGAAATATTAGGGTATGTAGTAGTGGTGGATACTCGAGCGACTTCTGACTCTGGATTTAATCGTACTGGAGAAGTCGGGGGAGTTGATGAGGGTGATTTACTCTCAGAATGGTATTTAGATTTTGATTTAGGTGCCATTCATAGTTCGTGCCCTCCTTCTAG
Source organism: Pinus tabuliformis (assembly GCA_031772625.1). Classification (NCBI taxonomy): domain Eukaryota; kingdom Viridiplantae; phylum Streptophyta; class Pinopsida; order Pinales; family Pinaceae; genus Pinus; species Pinus tabuliformis. The sequence goes on along the minus strand of CM062806.1, from coordinate 310,640,730 downwards.
CACCAAATATTTTGAAGGCCCGAAAATCGGGTCGACAACAAGGGGGATACCCACCCGGTCCGGAACTTGGTTGGTAGCTCCTTATCCGTTTGGTATAGCGGGTCCGACTGGGGATAATGGGACCAGTTTCCCAATCTAAGGGGTGTGTGTGTGTGTGTAGAGTTGGATGATGCTGATCTAGGAGTATTTAAAGCTAATTTAATTCAAACTTCTAAACTAACTCTATGCTATTGTAGTCTAAGGAGAAACAACACATCTAATCTACGCTAACTCGAGGTGTATTTCTTCTATTATGCGATCTAAAGAGATTTCAAACAATAACTGGTAATAAAGATCATTCAGCTATCATAAGAATAGAAATCAATAAAGATAAACCACGTTGCATAAAAAGTTAAGCAAAACAGTTGTGAACAACATATCGCATAGTAAGTTATTCATATATCAAGCACAAATAAATGACTCCACCGTACAGAAGTGCCAAATGGTAACCCACACATTCATGCATTAACATATAAACAACTTTTAAACTGCATATTACTTTAAGAATATAAACAGAAATGGTCAAGAGATAAAAGTACCATTTATGACTGGTTCCACTCATAAGCTTCAAGCAACAACGATTTATCTCTACTTGTTCTAATATCTACTAAGAGTACAAAAGTGCAACATTCATGCATTAACATTCAACTGTGAACCAGTAATTGATTCATTTGGACTTGGAATCTATATATGATGTCTAATCTCTTTTGTTATGCTCTTGCAAGGTAGATTAGAATAGTTAGGACTAGCATAAGTAGTTAGAATTAGCATAGATAGGATTTGATACATATAGGTTAGCTGTTGCTTTTGTTGATTTAATTGAAGTCTTCCTCCAAGAAGTAATCTTTCAAAACCTTTAACAATTTATAGGACCGTTTAAAACCCGTTGGAACTAGCCACTCCAAACGAAAGAAGATCTAATTGGGGCTTGCAATCGGGTTAGTTCCCCTTGTTGGCATAGCGAAAAAGTGCCATGTCAACACAGTCAAAATAGAATGTGGATATTTCCCTCATGTTGAAGGCCCGAAAATCGGGTCGACAACAAGGGGGATACCCACCCGGTCCGGAACTTGGTTGGCAGCTCCTTATCCGTTTAGTATAGCGGGTCCGACTAGGGATAATGGGACCAATTTCCCAATCTAAGGGGTGTGTGTGTGTGTAGAGTTGGATGATGTTGATCTAGGAGTATTTAAAGCTAATTTAATTCAAACTTCTAAACTAACTCTATGCTATTGTAGTCTAAGGAGAAACAACACATCTAATCTACGCTAACCCGGGGTGTATTTCTTCTATTATGCGATCTAAAGAGATTTCAAACAATAACTGGTAATAAAGATCATTCAGCTATCATAAGAATAGAAATCAATAAAGATAAACCACTTTGCATAAAAAGTTAAGCAAAACAGTTGTGAACAGCATATCACATAGTAATTTATTCATATATCAAGCACAAATAAATGACTCCACCGTACAGAAGTGCCAAATGGTAACCCACACTTTCATGCATTAACATATAAACAACTTTTAAACTGCATATTACTTTAAGAATATAAGCAGAAATGGTCAAGAGATAAAAGTACCATTTATGACTGGTTCCACTCATAAGCTTCAAGCAACAACGATTTATCTCTACTTGTTCTAATATCTACTAAGAGTACAAAAGTGCAACATCAATAGAAGACATTAAATGCAAACATTGATAAATCTCGATCCATCCATTCATCAAAAACCCCCTCCGAGGGTGCAAAAGTGCATGTTCTGAGGACAAGTTTTTTGACAAATTTCCGGACCCTTCTCCAAATGCCTGAGAAGGGTTTAAATACTGCTAACTAATTAATTTTAATTACATAAATTTAGGACATGGTTTCAAATGACCGCCCTTCTACTAAAGCAAATTTATTTCTAAAAATTGAATCTAATTTCTAACCGTTTCTGTATTTGCTCCTTAGTGTTGTAAGCAATGCAACATTCGCCTGGGGAGAGTCGGCTGGTCGTCTTTCCTTTTCGTTTGAGTTACGAAAATAGAAATAACAAGAGCTGGCACCGCTTTCTGGCAGACTTTAGAAGATATTTTCGAAAATCTTCCTCTGGCTTGGTGTATTCACTGTGTGTATTCTTGGTAATAACCCAAATTTCTCTCAAACTGATTGTGCTTTTGCTATTTCGGTTTCCGGCCTCGTGAATGACTGAATAAGTTAGGGATTTTTCTCTCTGAACAATTCTCTGTATTGAAAACTACTTCCGTTCTTTGTTCCAGGCTTTTCTGGTGCGTCTTCCCTCTTTAGCGTTTTTCTTTTTACTTTACCCAGTCTATGCTTCAGGATCTTTTGTAAACATGCTGCTTTTGTGCGCCTTTGACTCTGGCCGTTGGATGGTCTATTGACATCAGCGTCTGTTGAGTGATACTCTGGAATCCGCGGTCCTGCTGCATGCGGCATCCGTTTGCGAAGGCATCTCTTCTCTGAGTATTGACGCTTTCCCCTTTTCCTTAGATGTTTCCTGCACATTGCTTTATATTAGTTGCTGTCTTACAGTTTACGCAAAGGAAAAGAGTAATGACGAAGAGATTGACATGAAAGCTTTAAGCTCTAATGAATGCATAATCATGACACTCATAATGAACTGACTCTTCGAAAAACACAACACAATCCTTCTTGGATACTTTGGCGTACAATCATTAATTTCTTTTAAGGGGCGCGCCCAATTTTGATATACAGACAGCTTTCCTTGAATACTGTGTCGAGGAAAATTTGCGATGAGTGACTTCTGCGACTTGCATCGCAGTATTGAGGATTGCGTCGTCAAGATATGTCATCACAGGAATTGATGGTCGCATTCATCGCAAATCACAATATCGCAAATCGCAATATCGCAGATCGCAATATCGCAGATCGCAATATCGCAAATCGCAATAGTCATCCGATCATTGTGTGTTGCTTATGCGATGTTGCAATATGCGACGTCGCATATCGGCCGTCAGCGATTCCTTAAGTTTTTCATTTAAGAGAACTTTCACAAAATTTGCGATGCGATGAATTTCGCGTCGTTTCTTTGCATCTTATTGTGAGCATAGGAAAACGTTTCACTCTCTTCTTGCAATGCGATATCGCTTTGGGGAGTTAAAATACAAAAATTTTGATGAAATGTTTTTTGGATTTTTTATTAAGGGTCCCCATTTGCTTGGTGTTATTGCTACTACCAAACAAAGAGGGGGGTTGTTGGTGACCACAACACCTCACAAATGCTATGAGAGGTCTCTCCCATGCCTTCCTACCCTTTCCAAACCTCATTCAACTTACAAGGGGTTCAACTTATGAATGGAACAACCAACAAGTAAACCTCAAACGCAACCAATTTTTTTTTTTTGCTATAGGCGCTATGAAATATTTTCATAACGCCCCAAACTTATATTTTCGTATTCCTGGGAAGCTAAATCAACTTTCTCCTATGCAAGGTTGATTCTCTACATTGGTTTCTTGCTCGTTAACTCAATAATCAATCTATGTTTATCTTCTTCGTCGATGTTGCAACGATATCGCATTTACCCTTCGCAATCAATCACAATAGTGTTTTGACAAAATTCACATGAAAAGGAGCTTGGCTTTCCTATGACAACATTCTATCTGTTGTGAGTTATACACCATCCCTATTACAACACACAGGGAATCATCACACACATAATCCTCATATTTTTGGAACACAACACAAAGTACTCTGTTTTTCTCTCACATCGCTCGCACACGATCGAACAACAACCACTCTATCACGAGTTTGGAACAATTACAACACAACACCAATGTTGCATGGCTAACACACACAACAATTAAAACTATAGGTAATAATCTCAAGTGATTCAATGGATTACGGGGTCTCACAACTATACACCAACAACACATGGCTTCTACAATGCATATGTGGTGCTACCATGTATCATCAACAAAAATAAACCTCACTATTTAGACCAGGAACATATCCAAAACACATTAGTGACAACTATGACCACAACATGAAGTTATAGCCTCACATGCACCAATGTACATAACAACAACATCATCAGCCAACACTATGCGGCAGTATGAAGTGGCAACTTCATATGCTCAGGGTAAACAATCCAACTTCAAGCTTCATCTAAATTAAAGCATCAATCTAGTGTAAATACTTACAACCATGACACATTTCTCAACACATTTTGATTCTTAACAAGTGTATATAGACATGTTAAAAAATGCAGCAAGAAATTCTCAATTTGATTTTGCATTGATTAAATTAGTAAAATTTGAATTTCCACATCAATAAACAACTTGGATGCAGTTAAGTTGTGTGACATGGCTTGTGTCACCTAGTTTACTTAGTAAATTTGAGTTGGAGGAGTTAGAGTTTAGTTAAGCATGTGTGATCACTAATTTGTAGCAATAAAAGTCATTTATCTCAGGTTGTTTTTAGTTAAACTAGTTATAACTATTGGAGGAACTAAGTGAAGGTCAGTTGTGCAGTGGGACTTCAGTCAAACTCAGTGATCATTAAATTAACTAGTCAATCAAACCAAAATAGCTATACATGCAAAGAATTCAAGCTCCTTAGGCTTGGTGGAGATTCCAAGGTAGTGTAACGTTAGTTGTAGACTAGTCTTGAGTGTACAAGTGTTGCATGCAGTCAGATGATGAGCCTAAGGAATTTAACAATCCATTTTGGAGAAATTCCTAAATAATACGGGCCTAATTTCTCAAGGAACAACACAAGGAAATAGGATCTCAAGAAGGGGCAGAAATTGACTAAGTATGGGTCAAAGCTTCTTAGTGAGTAGAGAGATAAGTTATGCACTTGTAGGTTGTGCTCAGTGGAGAAAAGAAATTGTAATACATCTCTCTTCATCATATTAATGGAAGTAGTCATTGGGGTTTTTAGCAAATTACTTTCCCTAGGAAAAATACTATTTGCATGTGTGTGATTTCTTATTGAATGTCTGAGATTTTTTTTCTAAATTATGAATTAAAGAAGTAGAGTAGGTTTGTGTGTTGTGATTTTGATTAAAGTGTCATGAACAGTTGAAAATATACATAATAATTTCTACAGGGTATCAAAGCCAGGTTCACATTAGAGTGGGAATTTTTAAGTTTATTCTTAGGAGGTTCGACTTTGGATCTTAGTGTAGCAAGATCTCTTCAAAGCTGAGAATATGACCTTCAATGGGCTGAGGCAAGAGTAAGCCTTGGAAGACACCTCTAATTTCATCACATGGAGGCAATAGTGGATGGCAATGGATTGCTAGGATACATCAAGAAAAATGTTGCAAAACCATAGGAATATGATGCCCAAAACCTTACTCAGTGGAAGGAAGATGTAGCCAAGGCGATGAAAATAATCTTGGACGGAGTACGATATCACATTGTTTCAAATCTCCATGGATAAAAAACTCCATTCGCAATGTGGAGAGTTCTAACAAAATTTCTCATGAATAATAGTGACCATAGCAAGCTTACACTCAATGATAAAATTCGAAGTATAAATATGCAGAAGAATGGCACTATTCTATAGTATCTGAACAAGTTCACATAATGTCATGATGAACTTGGCAGGGTTGGTGTTAATGTCCATGAAGATTTGGCGAACGAGAGGGAGAAACTATATAATTGGGAGAACTTATGGTATGATTTGGTATAGGATGAAATGAGGCTGAATACCAGAGATGGGACTTCATCCAAGGGTGAGGATGAAGAAAACATTGGATTGGATGGGAAGACAAAGAAAGGAAAAGGGAAGAAATATCAATCCAAACCACAGTCCAACCAAAGAGGCAAGAATAAGGATTTGTCCAAAATTAAATGCTTCCATTTTCACGAATTCAGACACTATGCCACAAAGTGTCCACACAAAAATGCAAGGAAGAAGACCACATGAGGAGCTACAAGTGAAGCTTTGGATACAAAATTTGATCTTGACTTTACCGTTATCGCATGCATGGCCAACATAATGATGGGGAGCGTGTGGTACTTGGGCTCAACCACATCGTTCCACATGAAAGGGTGTAGACAATTCTTCAGTGACCTGGAAGAAAAATATTTGCATATGCACATTAAGATATAACACGACCAAGGTTGGTACAATCACCTTTCAAAGGGAGTCGAGCTACCCCCTTAGGCTCAAGGATGTCATGTTTGTTCTGGGCCTAAAGAAAATCTCATTTCTGTTGCAATGTTGGATGACCATGGTTATGATGTGATCTTTAGCAAAGGAAAGGAATTCCTGAGACACATAGCCACAGGACAGCTGAAGCAGATAAGGGTTCATGTGAAGAACCTATATAAGCTAGATGTGTAAGACTGTGCTACATTAGGCACTAAGGAGGAGAAGGTGCAGAGCCATGATGTCAATGAACTTTGACACAAAAGAATTGGCCATTTGCATCATGGCATCCTAAAAATTATGTAGCAGAAAATTGCATGCCTCCCGAAAGGAGCACTTGAGAAGGAGGATGTGTGCAAATGATTTACTTTAGGGAAGTACACAAAATCCACATTCCATGATTGGGACAACAAAGCACATGCAGTCCTAGAAAGGATCCACTCTGATATCTATGGACCTTTCTCGACAACCTCCACTGCTAGACACAAATATTTTGTCATTTTTATTGGTGACTTCTCACAAAATTGTTGGATATTCTTCATGCGAAAGAAAGATGAGGCATTCTCCAAGTTCGTATATTTCAAGGTACTGGTTGAGAAAGAAACCAAAAAGAAGGTGAAGACTCTTAGAAGTGATAATGGAGGTGAGTATGTGTCAAATGAATTTAATAATTTCTATGCAAAAGAAGGGGTGTAGGTTTTAACAGAATGGGTGTAGGTTTTAATCCTGTACAGAAATTTAACTGCATATGAATTCCAAAACATAGAAAATAAACAATGTGAGAGTAAAACACATCAAACACATATACACAAAGATTTTCCCCTGGATCCCAAAATCAGGACTACCAGCTTGATTTTTCATTATGTTCCTTTCAATGTTACAATACATATTTAAACATGCTAAAGCATCCAATACCATGGACCAAAAACCATCGTGTCCAAAGCCATGTGCGAAAACCATGCACAAAACCATAGCTAGGTCCGCCCAATGTAATATAGGGTGTAAAAATATTTTCCATGGGGCACTGCCCTGAACCCCGTAGAGGGGGGCTGACTGCCCCCCTCAAACCCCCCATACAGGGGGGGCTACCACCCCTGTTATGTAGTCAGTGCAATGAAGGGGGGGCTTCGGCCCACCTCTAACCCCCTGGTCAACTAGGTGGGCTAGTCGTGGAAAGAATATAACACAACCCAACAATGGGGTGGCTGAGAGAAAGAATCATAGAATTGTGGGAGCGACAAGGGCGATGTTGCATGACCAAGGCCTACCTCTGCACTTGTGGGCCAAGGTATGAAACAAAATAGTCTATTTGCAGAACCAAAATCCTCATCAGATTCTGGGCATGATTACACTGGAGGAGGATTTCCAATGGATAATGTTGGATGTGTCACACTTCAGGAATTTTGGAGCCTCTGTCCACTACGATGTCTCCAAAGAAGGAAGGAACTTGAGTCAACAACATAATTGGAGGTATTTGTGGGCTAAAGAGAAACTCCCCACAACTACCATGTGTACTTTCCATCCCTCAGAATGACAATTGTGCGAAGGGATGTAAAATTTGATGAGGAGAAAGCGATGTGGTGCTCTCCTGAGAGGGAGCTTCAGATCCCACAAGAAGAGGATATTTTAGCTCCAAAGAAGGAACCTCAAGAAGTTGTGGAGAAATAAAAAATTGAGGAGAAGAGAGTGGAGAAAACCACACAAGAAGAGTCATCCAGAGAAGGTAGGACAAGAAATTGGGAAGCCGAGAGACTTGTGCAGGATACAAGGGAGAATGTGGGTGCTCCTTCAAATGTGTGCATGTAGAGAAGGTCACCAGATTGTTACACTCGCTACATGGCTCTAATGACTGAGCTTGTAGAGATTGAGTCATCCTCTTTTGAGGAAACAATAGAGAAACCTGTATGGGTTGATGCAATGGTGGAGGAATATGAATCCATTGTAAAGAACAATGTTTGGGAAGTGGTCCCAAGGCCAACAGATAAATCAGTTGTGGGTTCGAGATGGATCTTCAAGGTAAAGCATGCAACATACAAAATAATAGAGAAGTATAAGGCCATATTTGTGGCCAAGGGGTACTCTCAAGTTGAAGGAATTGAATATGAAGATACCTTTGCTCTTGTAGCAAGGTACTCATCCATTAGATGAATTCTTGATCTAGTTGCACAGATGGGGTGGAAGATCCACCCGATGGATTAAAAACAACATTCCATAAAGGAGTTATTGAGGCATAGGTATACATCGAGAGTCTCATGTGTTCAGACTCAAGTGAGCGTTGTATGGTCTCAAACAAGCATCTTGTGCTTAGTACGCCAAGACCAATAGCTATCTCACTGGTTTGAGCTTCACCAAAAGTGAAGTAGATGGAAACCTTTATCATATCTTGGTAGAAGGACCTTGCAATAGAATTTGAAATGAAGGACATGGGTCTCATGTATTACTTCCTCATCTTGGAATTATGGAAAGGTGATGGGGAACTATTTGTCTCTCAAGGAAAATATGCAAATGAGAAATTGCAGAGATACCACATGGAGAGTTGCAAACCATGGAGACACCTCTAGTGACCAACTAGAGGAAGGGGCTGCCACTTTAGGTGAGGAAGTGGATGCTGCCATTTATCGACAACTAGTGGGTTCATTGATTTACCTTATGAACACATTACCATATATGTGCTATATAGTCAGCCAGCTGAGCTAAGCTATGGTTAAGTGAACCAAATTAATTTGGAGGGAAACTAAGCATGTTTTATGGTATCTCAGAGGCACTTCCCACTTTAGAATATGGTACAAATGAACATAGTGAGTGAAGATGTGTGGCTTCACATATGAAAATTGGGCGGGGATTCCATTAGACCAAAAGAGTACATCAGGTGGAATTTTTAGTGTTGAGTCTGCAGTTGTTTCTTAGTATAGCAGGAAGTAAATATTTGTGGCACTCAACTTGGAAGAAGCAGAATACATTACTGCAAGTCAAGATGCTTGTGAGGCAATCTTGATGAGAAAGATACTTATTTGATTGTTTGGTCAGATGATGGATCCAACTATGATCTACTGTGATAATCAAAGTTGCATTAAGTTATCTGAGAATCATGTTTTTCACAATCAATCCAAGAATATATATATTTGGCATCACCCTTTGTGAGACTGTGTGCAGTGGCAGATAATGTTGTTGCATTACATTCCGATAGAGGAATAAGATGTTGAAATTTTAACAATGGCCTTGTCAAATGATCAAGTACTCATTATTTAGCTCAAAAATCAAAGTTCTCAGATTGGCTTGTGTAGAAATTTTGAATAATGTGACAATTATTTACAGAGATTATCCCGATTATACACTATTGCGGAATACATGCATAATACATAACCTCCTCTACATTGATCATGAATTTTGTGGAATTAAAAACAATGAAACATCAATCGCATGCGCACATTAACACAATATGTAACTCGGGGAAAGCTTACAGCTGAAAACCCCACACTATCTGTATATTATAATGATTGAGAACATGTAACAATACATAGTACAATACTCCTCACAAGTACTCAGTACTATCTCCACCTGTTACACACAAACTAGCTCAGATATGATGCCTCAAATCTCCTCCATTGTTTGCCTGCCTCCACTGCGCAATCCTGCAAGAGAATCAATCACTCTGTGAAATCGAATTCCTTTGGTTATACTACGCAAGCCTCATGGGAAATCTCCATCCATGCATGTGCAAATCTCATGCACAACTATAGTCACAATTGATAGCAATCTCAACCTCTAACACCTGTCTCCACTGAACTGTACATGCACTGAGTTAACTGATGTATTCTTTAGTTGCTTTATGAGTTAATAATTAGTGAATTAATTAATATTTAATTCACACAACTCATCACTAGTGTATTCTTTAGTTAGACTAAAATACAACTAGTTCAACCAAGTCAAACTGAACACAACTCCATCAACTCCACCGAAACTCAACCACATGAGTTCTAACTGAAGTCCTGCATGCAATAGCTCAACTGACCCACAAAGAAAGCGTATTTCCTTCTGACAGCTGCATGTGCCACATCTGTAGCTCAAACTGAAGTAATCCAAGAGGATAAGATAATGTTTATAGTCCAAATATTATTATGAGCTAATAATATTCAACTGTTTTATTTTTAGCCTGACAGTCTAAAAATAGACTCCGCCCATATGTCTAAAAATAGAAGTCCATCTATTTTTACCAACATGACCAATCATCCACAAATAGCACCTTACAACTCATAGACAATGATCCATATGTTTAAAAATAGACATAGTCTAAAAATAGACTTTGCGCCAAAAATAGCCTACGGGCCCACTTAGTGAAGGCGACTCCTTTCCACTAAGCTCCATCATCTTGTTGCATTTTCAACACTCCCTCTCAACAAGATATGGATTATCTGCAACCCCTATCCTGCAACTTTGGAATGTTCTGCATGCAACACATTTACCCGATTCACTTGCTCCAACAACACTTGGAACAAAAATACTCCCAACTGACCACTCTGTTGGGCTAGGAACACACTCTGATGCTGAAGCTCTACCTACTACTGACAAGTGCTCCCTCTCTGAAATCTGTGCTACTGCAACATCTCCATGCATCTCGCACCATTGCACACCTCTCTATGCCACCTAGCATTGTGCAAAACACTTGGGCCTCTTGCATTGCTGCAGCCTGCTAGCTATGCGTTGTCCTGGGATTCCCTACACTGTCGCTCTCTCTGTCTCTCCATCCGCATATGTCTCTACCCAATCAATCAGTTCCTGCTACTCCACATTGGGGCTCCCGTAGCAAGGTATCATCCAAGAGGTTGGGTACCTAAAGGATCCTGCCCCTCCTCCTTAGGACAATCACTCTATATCACCCCACCTCCTACCTGGAGGTATGGCTGCATGTGATCCCTTAGCCCACCTGGCTCGAAGTTTCCCCCTACTGGAGGTCTCTGCATGAGTAGATGTCTCTACTCGATCTCCTCTCAGCTTCCCTTGTTGTGGCTGTTCCACAACCTCCTAAAGCTGCTGCACCAATCGTGGCTCTTCCACAATTGTCTGAGACTTCTTCTGGCTCTGCATGTTGAGAGGTAATATACTCTCCCTCTCAACCACCAAGTCTCCATCAGTTGCCTCACTATTCAAGTCTTTGCATGCATCTTGAACCTCAAAAGCATACAGGTTCTTGACCCGTGAACCAATCTGCTTCACCTGTCTAGTGATGATGTGTCTGAGGAAATTTCTGTTGAACCTGGTCCCTGGTGAACCACTTACCCTAGTGAAGGAGTTGGCTTGCTTTGACAAATAGATATAGATGGATCCTTTGTTGGTGAGTGTGGTTCATCTGTGTGTCCATGAGCTTATCATTTGTGGCATATTCCATGTAGTTAGGATATATCTCTATTGTTATGAGTTGTTCTACAATGTTGGATGTTTCCAACAATGGTAGAAAGTATGGCCGAAGTTGGTCTACATTGAACACTGGGTGTAGACCAAGGAACGGTGGGATTCTGATCTCGAAGATATTGTCCCCTATAGCCTTGGTGGTGGTTTATGGCCGATATCAGAGTGAGCAAAGCTTGTGGTGGGTTCCAATGAGGTGCTTCTTCTGCAAATGTAGCTAAACTTTGTTGCCCACCTCGAACTTGTGTGATACTCGATGCTGATCATGGCACTACTTGTGCTTAGTATTGAATATGTCCAATATATCATGGACGTGATGGTGGATGTGTTCAATGTTCTTAATGAATTTTTTATCCGTGTCAACTTCAGACTGTATGTGAGCCGAATATGCCTGAGTAGATGCAAATGGTATGACCACATCAATGGGACATAATGGTTGAAATCCCAACCCTACCTAAAATGGGCTATGGCCTGTTGAGCTATGGAGAGCTCTGTTGTAGCTGTGGTGGACATAGGGGAGGATTTCATCCCATCTGCATGGATGCTTCTAGTTTTACATGCACAAAATGTGCACGATCATTCTGTTGATGACCTTTGTTTGACCATTAGTTTGGGGGTGGAACGTCATGGACTTAGTAACTTTGGTATCTAATATCGACCAGAGACTTAACTAAAATGAACTTAGGAATCTGATATCCAGATATAAGATAATGGTTTGTGGGATCCCAAAGTGTACCGACACTCAATCAAAGAAGAGCTTAATAGTGGCCTCTGCTGTGATACTCTTCTTACAGGCTGCTATAATGGCCATCTTATAGAATCTGTCGATGACCACGAAAACATAGTCATTATTGTGCTTAGTAGAAGGAAGGCCCGACATATAATCCATGGAGATGGATTCCCAAGGTTGACTAGGAGTAGGTAGAGGCATATATAGCCCTTGCTTCTTGATGGTTGGTTTAGAAATGGCACAAGCGGTGCAGGATCTAATGTACTTCCCAACACCTTGACAAAGTTTCAGCCAATAAAAATACTATTGCAATACCACCACTAGTTTCTTTATTTTGAAATGTCCATCGACCCAATTGTAGTGCACCTCCCAAATCATCTTGGCATGCTCGATTGAAGGAAAACAAATGTGTCCCAGGTGGCATAATAATGGATCTTGGAGGTGAAAATTTGGAACTTGCTTCCCTTATGGGAGTGTCTGGTATGTGTTGTCGAACTCTAGGTCACTCTTGTAAAGATGTGGCCACCCCGTTGTCTCGTGCCCATAGGAGTCGAGCACAGTGATCAGTGCCATGTGTTAGAAAATTATATATTACATAGCAATGGAACACAAAAAGTATTGAAGAAATATAAACACATAAAACACATAAAACAAGAGAGACACAGATATACGTGGTTCACCCAATTTAGGCTACATCCATGGAGAAACAACTGGTCCTTCCTTTTATATTATTCAGCAAAATGAAGAGATACAACCTATAATAGATCTGTTGTAATTCCCTCTTCACTCTTACACAATCTCCTCTATTTCTCGCTCAAAATACACACATGCTTAGCCGCAATACAATTCCCTCATATATGTAGCAAGGGTTTTCCTACTAAGGTAAAAAACCCTAAAATAAACTTAACTTCTACCGTCAGATTTCCAAGTAATGAACGACCCAGATTGGGGTCCAATGCGGCGATACCTTTGAATAAAGAAGATAATCAGGCTCCACACCCAACACCATGACTGTTGGCCAACTGAGGCAGTTTATTACATTATTGGTGTTTCCCTTCTTATGCTTGATGTTCAAATGGAACTATTGCAAGTGTGTGGACCATTTCTAATGGTGATTGTTGTACAACTTCCCTTGTGTCTGTATGAAATACAAGGGTTGGTGGTGTATTTGGATGACTGTTTCCTTCCCTAGAATGTAATGATTCCATTGATGGTAGGCATACACAATGGAATACATTTATTTGTCATAAGTGTCTCACTATGGTAAGCCATTGGATGCCCCTGTTGAGTAAAAACAACACTAATAGCACAGTCAGAGGTGTCTGTCCCAATCTCAAACGATTGTTGCAGGTCTGATAATTTGAGAACTGGTGCAGAGTAAAGGAGATGCTTCAACTCAACAAACACATTTTGTTGGGTTTCATACCAAAAGAACTTTGTTTTTTCTCTACCCTTGGTGACTTGACTTAAAGGCCAAGTGATATGAGAGAACCCTAACACAAACATGCGGTAGAAATTTGCAAGACCCAAAAAGCTATGGAGCGCTATTAGAGTGGTTGGGGTTGGTCAATCCCGAATGACTTGTATCTTGGCTAGGTACACATGCACACCCTTCTCATCAATGATGTACCCCAGATATTGAACCTGGGTCATGCCAAAAGTGAATTTCTCCAAATTGCCACACAACTTGTGTTGTCTCGAGGTTTGAAGGACCTATTGAATATGGTGGAGGTGCTCTTCCCAACTCTGGCTGAAGATCAAGATGTCATCTAAATACACCACCATGAGTGCATTGGTGAAGGGTTGCAAGATGTCATCCATCGATCTCATGAGGGTTGTGGGGGCATTCGTGAACTCGAAAGGCATGACCAACCATTCAAAAAGGCCCTCCTTGGATTTGAAGGTAGTCTTCTACACATCGAAGGGTTCGATAGGCACTTGGTTATAACTGAACTTGAAGTCAATCTTGCTGAAATATTTTCCCCCCTTGAGTTGGTCCAAAAGGTCATGAATTTGTGGGATTGGGTACCTATTCCAGACAATGATATTCTTCAATGCCCAATATTCAATACAGAGTCTCCAGGTCTCATCCTTCTTCTGTACCAGAAAAATTGGGCTCCCACATGGTGATGAGCTTGGCGTGATGTGCCCTTTCTGTAATAATTCTTGAATCTAAGTCTTGATCTCATCGTTCTCTGGAATAGAGCATCGATAGATCAATCCATTGGGTAGCGGTGCGCCCGATGTCAAATTGATGGAGTGCTTGACCTAACAGTGCAAAGGTACCCATGTAGGTGAGGCAAAAATCTCCTTGTAATCTTCCATGACCTTGTCCATCTGTTGTTGTTGTGTGGAGGAACCCTGTTTGGAAGTCGTGGCGACAACCTTCTTCTTGCCATGAGGGAAAATCATAAGGAAAACAAATTTCCTGGTATGGGAAATGATCATACTGCATTGCTTTGCAGTGATCAAACAAATGGTGGTAGGCGGGGCTACCTATGATATCCTGTACAACTTGTTTCCCAAAGTAATAATCATAGAGCAAGGTCTAAACTCATATACAACATCTTGCTTCCACAAGTATGGTTTTCCTTATAATACATCACAAAAGTAAAGAGGTGAAATATCACACAATACCTCATTCGTGAAGAGCTTGATGCTGTAGGGAAGGCGACACTACTGGATGACGCGAAGATCTCCTCCTTGATGAATCCACCTGATGGTGTATAGATGTGGATGTGCTGTCATTGTTAGGCCTATCTGCTTCATGACGTTGGCTGAAATTATGTTCTTTTGGCTCCCGCTATCGACAATGAACGGCAACAAAGAACCCTTCACCCACATCTGGGAGTGGAAGAGGCGCCCCCCTCCTCTGGATCTTTAGGCTCATTCTTCTGGATCTTGGTGGTGGCCATGCTACCATTGCCCTCTGCATCAATGATATGCTTCCCTTTGTAATTCCCCTTATTTGGTTTCGACTTAGAATCGGAACATGCATCTGATTCGAAAGGCTTCATCTCGGCCTCTAGTGACTACTTGGCACGACACTCACTTGTGATGTGAGTGCAGATCTTATGGAACTCACACCATTTTCTTGTGTCCTTCTTTGTCTTCGTGGTGTTTTTATTTTCTTGCGGCTTCAGCAGGTTGTCCTAGGTCTCTTGACCTTGTCTTTGGCCTTTGCTTTGTGGTTTGGGAGTACCTTTTCCTTGCTTCGGATTCGCAGATCCAAAGTTCGATTCTTATGTTTAAACATCTGCTCAATCTTGACAATGTATTGGTATGTCATGCCTAGTGAGGTGATTTCTAGGAATTCCATTTCATCTTGGATGTACATGTGTAGACAGCCATGGTACTTGAGTACCAAATTTCACTCAGAAGCCTTGATACCCAACTTCATGTGGAGGGTATGGAAAAATTTGTGAACTCAGGCACATCTTGGTCCCTTCCCTACCATAGCGTGGTCCACTTTATGCATTTATCTTTACAGCTCCCGGAAGGGTAATATTGTTCCTTGATGGCATCTCAAAAAGAATCCCAAGTGGATGTGGTTGAAAACAGTGAGGATTCTCTCTCGTCCTTTTGTTCACAGTAGGTTTCCCACCAGTCCTTGATGTGTGGGACGGCTTTGAGAAGTGAAAAATTAATATTTCCCTGATTGGAAAAGTCATGATCTGAAAAATATCCTTCCAATAGATTCAACCATTTATCTATGACGTCTACATCTATTTGGCCCTAAAATATGGGAATGTCAAAGTGAACTTGTACCTTAAAAGGAGTGGCACCTCCAGAATGGTTGCTGGATGAAGATGTGTCGCTTGTGGTTAACCGCTGAAGGATCTAGGAAAATTTGTTCATGATCATGTTCCTCCGTCACGCGAGGGATTACTCGAGCAATATTTTGAAAGGATCTCCTACACCCTCATCTTTCTTTTATTCTACCATGGGAGGCCGTCGGGTTTTGCGAGGCTGGTCTTGCAAAGGTTCAACTTGTTCGAGGCCTAACTCCTTATACAATGACCTTGTTGGGGACATGCAAAGAAAAATAGAGAAAGAGCAATCTTCTCTGATACCACTGATCTAAACTTAAACAAGAACACAAAAAATTACAAATATAACCATAAATACAAAGATGCAATAGAAATAACACTTCATTTCATTAATATCAAAATACATAAATATAATTACAAACATAATGGAAATAAACTAGCTCGAGCAATGGTAGTTTATCTCTAAGAAGAGATGTGGCAGCTACATGCTTCTAAATTGTGTTACAATGAGGCTCAAGGGCCTATTTATTATTGAACAACAAGGAAAAACACTAAACAACCAAAACTGTAACCCCAGGATGTGTAATGTCAAGACCTTTTGGGTCGCATAAGGGTTAGTTAGGCAACCAACTTCTGAGGATAGTAACCTGGTCATATTATCTATGTTTGCCATGTACGATACCTTGTTGGAAAGGTTTCTCCGAATACTACATGATTTGCAGTAGACCCTTTCCTATGGATATGAGTTTGCTGCAAACCTAAAAAAAGCGTTGTTTAGTGTGTCAAAGCTACTCCAGAAGTCCAGGACCCGAAAAACTACTAAAAATAATAAATGCTTAAATAAACAAGGAAACAGATGAAACCAAATGGAGGTCTAGGTGGAATAGGCGGGTGGCCACCCATATCCACTTGGATCACTTTTTGAGAAAATTGGGTTGACCATATGGAGGTTCCTCTGTGCTCCCAAACCTCAATATGCAAACAAAGGATGAGAGGACAAGAGGGACTTATTAACAACAAAATTCAAAAAATAATTTAGTACCTGAATGCAATTTTTTTGTTTGTTAACAAGTTACTAGAAACTTTAAATATTACCAAATAATTCCAAATTGTTGCCCTAAGAGGGACTCTCCAACCCAATATGGAGAGATGATGTTATGCCATGTTAAGTAATTTTTTTTTTATGTAAACATTTTGACTTTGTCAAAATACATAAAAATAAAAATGAAATAAATAAAATTAAGAAAAATAAAATAAAATAAATAACTAAAATAATTTTGAGGTAAAATAATCCACAGGTATTGGATAAACGTTGATCGGGTGTGTTGTTAAGGCATTCTTATATGTTGCGTCATTGGTTCAATTCACTGCCCTATTTAGGTGTTATTCTTAGCCTTGACCACAATGTAGCCTCATTGTTGCCGAACTTACAAAAAATAGAGGTAAAATATTAAATTTATCGTTGAGCTCTAGGTTTTGACACACACACACATATATATATAGAGAGAGAGAGAGTAGATCCATCTTAACTTTGGATTTACCAAGTTTCTAGAGGGATGAAATCTCTTTGCACTCTAAAATAAATTTGTACCTCAAGAAATTCTATCCTTATTAGTAATATAAATCGAGGCTAGCATAGAAAAAAATATTCCCAATATTAGCCATTATAACATCTTTGAGATCTAAACTCTCCAACTTTATGATTCTATGCTTTTTAATGTACATATGAAATATTCCTATATAATTTAGATTTTCAATTATATATATATATATATATATATATATATATATATATTCCACTGATTTAACATTTTAAAATATTAGTATAAAATAATTTTTAAATGAAAAAAACTTTTCATATTTACTAGCCACATCGTTGAAATGTGAAACATAGCCAATGAATAGAGAAAGAAAAAATGCGCTAACTCTACAACAACTATGATATCTTCTTCGTAACTAGAAGCAAGCTTTGGTAAGGCAAATGATAAAGTATAATTGATGAGCTACAGGGATAATTTGAAAATTTTCAAGAGGAATGCATCCCATTTAAACCCAAGCCACATGAGCAAGGCGATGTAGGTGGAGAAATGGTGGATCAATGCTTGGACACACTTTTTTCGTCGGTAGGTCTTGTTCAGGTGCTGTGAAAAATCAAACCATTTCTCCTTTGTTTTTTTTTCTTGGACTAAAATTGAACAATATGGTTAAGGGTTTCTATGTTGTAGCTTCAGTGTCATGATCCTCTTTGTAACTAAAGTTGTTGTAACCATTTCTAGGGTTTTTCATCATTTTTTATATAAGGTGAAAATGGCAGAGAATTATTTGGATGTGAAGTAGGGGTATAGACCAACCTCATAGGTGCACTTTCTTTGTGAGGTGGAAAAAGGGAGAAAATGAAGGACATTAGAATTGTAGGGTTTCTAGAGTGGTTGAGACCCCTGTTTAAGACTGAATTTTTTTGTTAACGAGTTTTAATGGTCATCAATTAGAGAATTATATGGGGGCATCTTTGCTTAGGAGGAGAGAAAGTGTGGAGGATGTTTTAAGCATTCGACAAGTCAACAATGGAGGTGAATATGCCCATGCAGTTGATTCTAGCCAATTTAGGGCGCAATCGAAGGCTGTGATTCCTTATGACTATTATTCAAATGGCGAGAAACGAATATTCATATACACCAGGCAAGCTTCCGACATGTTCAAGTGATATGTAGATCCTTTTAGAATCACTTCCCCTTTTGTTGCCCAGCTTGGCATGGTGTTGATCTTGGGTAGGCTGTCAAATTTGTGCCTAATATGGATGGGTCTGAGTAGAACTTAGTCTCTTAGTTCCTAAAAGTTGGGGCGAGAGGATTGAATTACATAGGAAAACTCGAATAAGAATGCTATAGAAGAACAGGTATGTGATGCGACATGTAGTGAGGATTATGAGGTTCAAGGAGAATGCAAGAGAGGATAAGGGATTTTATGAAATATCTATCGAAAGGTATGAAATTTAAAATCAGAGTAAAGTTGTGATGGCTAGAGAAAATCAATTATGCAATGCATAGGAAATTTGGCTTGTTCTCTAAGAGATTAGCATAGACTTAGAGTTGGTTGAAAAATCAAAGGTGGAAGTCTTCCATGACATATCTTTGGAAATGAGCTCAAATCAAGTAATAAGTAATGTGGGGAGTGTTGAATATTTTAAAATTAAAAAGGTATTCTCAAATGAGATTGCTAGAAAATAAGATGCATTCTATGTAGGAAGCACATTCCCTGTTCTTAATGGACTAGCAAGGATTTACGAGTGGTGGTTGAAAAACCAGAGACAACTTTGTTTTGATATATCTATAAAAATGGATTGTTCTTTGTGAATAGAAGGGGAAACAACGCTGAATATGAGAATGAAATTTTCACACAAACCCCATTAAAAACATGTGATAACCCAATTGTTTGTAAATCATTCATTCGAAAAAATCCCAATAGCTAAAAAAAACGTGTGGTTCTCCAAATTTAGAATAATTTGTACCATCAAGTCTTGGTGGAGTTTATCAACTAAATATAAATAAATTTGAAGGGCTTGCTTCATCAATGTGTTCAAAATCTAGTGTCATTGATGAACCAACCTATTCCATTAGCTTAGTGGTTTCTATAGAACTAAAAATAGATGATAGTAATGAGGGTAGTCTAAGATATCAATCATATTCAGAAGCTACTAACACAGATTGTGCATTTACCCACATTTTGTCAAATAAAAACATTGATGCTGAAATTAGTGGTCGAAGAACTAGAAGCAGAGGCCATGGAAAGATATATAAGAAACCAATAGTTCAAGATTTATTAAAATCAATTCAATTTTTGCAAATAAGATGACTGTAAGCCACAGTACAATATGTAAGACTGTCAAGTCCACCATATGAGGTGACCTTGAAAACTTCAGAAAGGCTCAGATAAGAAAGGAAAGACTCTAAAATCTTAGCCATCTTCTTTACATATTGAGTTAGACAAAAAATACATTGAAACTGAGATACTCTAGAGTCGGGGAGGGAGAAAAAGAGAAGCTAGTTTACTAAAGGCTGCAATCTAGGAAGCTTTCCGACACTCGGAAACTAGAGCAGGTAAAATTGCCTATGACTGGTAGCTATAGAAATTTCATAGAAAAGATGAGTACCAAGCATAATAATGATGTTTCACATGAACTAGAGTCTGTTGTAGCATCCCTAAGATTTGAATATCATAGTTTAAATTTTCAGGGAGAGGAGCAGTAGTGCCTCAACAAAGATGTTGGTTTTGTAGGAGGAACCACAAATCAGAAGAACATTGAAGAGGATCGTGAACATTTAGAAATATAGAGATATCAATCCCCTGTTGATCAATCAACATGTTACTTTCTCCTTGATGTACAGAAATCACTTCGAAAGCGAGGAGGAAAATGTAATTGATCGACATTCAAGTGTTTCGACAATGTGCATGGATGAAAGCAAATTCCATATCAATAAAGAAATTAAAACAGAGACATCTCTTAAAGGATTCAATGATAAAATTAATTTTTATTATAGGGTTCATGAAAATGAGAATGATGTTAATCATGAAGATTAGGTTGCAAACACCATGCAGGACATGTATGGAAATTTAATTGACACGAGACAAAGCCATTTGAAAAATGTAGAAGCAACAAGTGTGCTGATGTTCCCAAGATTGAGAAGTGTGACATTAATATGGAAATGGGGCTACTAGAAACCCAAAACAAGAGCTTTATCATGAAATAAGGACACCAGCGATGCATTTATATCAATTTTCAAAATCAGGGATGAGCATGGAGACTTTAGATACTAACAAAACTGAATACGGGAACAATGAATTGCATGATATGATTTCAACAACCTCACATGTCAATTCTACTAGAATATTTGGACAACAAGAATTAGGGAAAATGAAAGTAAGGAGAAAAGGGAAATTCAAAGGGAAATCAGATTTCTGGATGCTCTAGATGTTGCAAAAGTTACAGTAGGAAGTGAAAATATGCTTTAGGACGAAATTGTTGTGAAAAGAACGAGGAAAATTAAATGGAGGAAAATAGAGAAGAGTACCTATATTATTGGAAGTCAACTATGGAATTTTTAGGGGTTATTCCCTTCGTGGTGGCTTCCTAAAGGAACCCACAGTCCATTCCCTTCATCCAATAGACAGTTAAATCACCCAGCAAGTGTCCCAAGCTAGTCTCATTGTGGGTCGAGTTCTCTATCCAACCTGAGTTGCACCTCACTCAGAGGAAAAAGCATATGAGCTACTGTAGGTGGAATATTATTCTTAGGGGGTTGTATTTAATTTTTGAGCTTGCCCATGAGTTCTTAGAGTCAATTTGAAGAGATTGTGGATCATTCAGTTACTTGGGATAGCTGTTGTAAGGGCCTGCTTATTATCTTAGTCCATATTTGAAGCAATAAGTGCCAATCAAGGCTGCCATCTCACATGGATTTGTGCTTCCACTTTTGGGCAAAGTTCCTCTCAAACAAATCTTGGAGCAGTAATTTCAAATGATCTATAACTATTGTATGTATATCTTTTAATGGATGGCTTCTAATGTTAAGTTTCATGCTAGTTATTTCTTCCTTGTATGCTCAAATTTCAATGATAAAAATTATTCTATGGGTTGCCTATCATATATCAACTTATTTATGAATTTATGAGTGCACACAATGAATGAATATTTTTTTATTTCTTGGAAGTCGGTTGCTACATGTAATGTTGAGGGCATTGTTTATATGACTAAAAACATATAGGGAAACTACAGTGAAGTGTAAACCAAATGATTAAAGGAATCTATTACTAAAATACTCAAATCAAAACTCTGAAATTTGGAGACAAGCCAATAATTTTCCAATTTGGAATATTTCACAATATTTGTTGAAGAGAAGTGTGCTCAACATGTATCATTTGAAAAAGAGAGATTGGAAAGTATGTTTCTATATGGTAAAAACAAGGCAAGGAAAAATGCCAAAAATATCAACGGAGGAAACCAATAAACTAAATTGATGAGCACTGAGTAGTATACGTGAGAGGAAGAGGAAAATTGTTTGACAAAAGAACAATATTGGTGATAAAAAATTATCATATGTTAATAGTGAGTATGTGCAAAAATGTTTGGAGAATTATTTAAAAAATAATAATAAACTAGGTGAAGGTTTATGTAGCTTGTCAAGTAACAACGATACTGTAACAACCCTGGTGAAAATTCCATGTAATAAAGGAAAAATAATAACCACGGATGAATGAGACACTTATTCCAAGCTAAATGTTGGGCAAGACATCCTGGGGGGTATTCACTTCGTTGTTTATGGCTAAGGAAATTGGCTAAGGAATTAAAAGGCATTTTGGCACATTTTTTTTATGAAAATAATGGAAATTAGGAGAAAAAGGAGGTGAAAGGTCACAAGTTGCATATGAGGAGGAAAATGAAGGAAAATAATGGAAAATGAAGAAAATATAGGCCTCATTCATAAAAAGTCTCTTGAGGATTAGTTGGTAACCTTTTGTCAGTTCAATGTTGGAGCTCTCCCTCATTATTCTCTCTCTCATACTCTTGGATACTTAGATATTTCTTGGAGCACTCTTGGTGGTTGTGGCATACTTGGATTCTTAGAGCGAGAAGGCAAAGGAAGAGTAGGAAAGCATAGGAAGGCATCGACATCAACAACTACATCATATTTTCTTGCAGGTACCGAGTTGCATGTATGATTTCTTCACTATTTTTGGCATGCATGGAACATGCATGTGGTTTCTTGGATGTGATCTATCATTAGCATGGAGGATTTCCTGGATCGACAATGGATTGCCTAGCCTTTCCATTTTAGGGATATCCATGGTGATTGCAGGTTTAATTTCATGATTCATTTTTAGTTGGTTCTCATGATTCCGTAGCTTGGGTTGAGTTATTAGTTCCTGGAAGCCCTGGTTGGACAAATTCTCTGGAATCCCTGTAACATATTGGGTTGAGTTACTAGTCCTGGAAGCCTTGGTTGGACAAACTCTCTAGAAAACCTTGGTGGGTTGACTTACTAATCCTGTAAGCCTTGGTTAGGAAAACACTCTAGAAGCTTGACAACAACTGTGGGTTGAGTTACTCGTCCTCGAAGCCTTGGTTGGAACAAACACTTTGGAAGCCCTAGAAAGCTTGGATGGAGATCGATATGATGATAGTTTTGGTGATGTTTGACCATGAGGTGGAATCACAGTTTGATGGGTTGAGGTGGATGGCCTCTAGAAGCCTTGGATGAGTTTTGATTGATGTGTTCTATGAGATACCACATTCATGCTTGGAATATGTCATGGGGGTGAATGGTTGAAGAGAGATTTGGCTCAACCATTCTATGGTTAGGTGGAATGTGGTAGTCTCATCTCCTGTTGGTTAATTGTTTTCATTAATGAGAAATCCCTTCTCTTTATTTTAATGTGTAAAGGTACTGATGTATTTATGGATTTTATGGATGATATGTTTATTGTATTTATGTTCCTATTATGTTGGCTATATGCACATTTTATGAAAGCAACTATGGATGGATCTCAACATGTTTTTACTTGTATGTGAATGGATAATGTGTCGATGCCCTGATTGATGATAATGCAGTAAATGGCATGAGGAAACAATGGTTCACAGGGAAAATTTTAAGAACCCCCCTAAATTTATAAATATAATAAATGGGCGAATCTCCATGGTATATAGGAAAAATGGAAGGCGATTTTATCAATAATATAATATGTATATATAATTTTTTGGCGAATCTCTCACCAGGCATGGCGAATATTTCACTCAATTATAAAATCTTGTAAGATCTTGGTGAGTCTTTCACTAAATAATAAAACTTTGTAAATTCCTAGTGAATCTTAGCATAGGCTACATGCTGGCTTAATTCCCCCATTTAAATAGGCTACATTCCAGGTGAATACCATGGGTCAATACCATGTGCCATTTTGGTGAATACCATGGGTCAATACCATGTGCCATTTTTATTTTTATTAATTCTAATATTAGGGTTAATAATGGTTTTTTGCATGGTATTAATAACAATCTAGTCCATGGTATTTGTCCCATAGTATTTTGGCCATAGGTTTCACCTAAATATATCCCATTTTTTGAGTGTTCGTAAATATAAGGTGACTTATGGAGTAAATATAAAAAAATGTTTTATTTGTTTACCATACCTCTCGTTTATTTATATTTTTATTAATTTACCATACCTCTTTTACAAATATGGTATTTGGCCCATAGGATTCACTTAAATAAAACCTCTTTCTTGAACCTTCATAAATAGAACGAGGGTTATGGACTAAATATAAAAAGAGGTTTTATTTATTTACGATACGTCTAGTTTATTTATATTTTTATTTATTTACCATACCGTTTGAGTAAGTATAAAAAGACGTTTTATTTATTTACCATACTTCCACTTTACTTATATTTTTATTTGTTTACACCGTTACATGTATATGGAGTAAATATAAAAAATGTTTTATTTATTTACCATACCTCTCATTTATTTATATTTTTATTAATTTACCATACCTCTTTCATAAATATGGTATTTGGCCCATAGGATTCACTTAAATAAAACCTATTCTTGAAAATGGGCGAATGGATTCACTTAAATAAAACCTATTCTTGAAAATGGGTGAATGGAAGGTTGTAAGTCCTATTCGCCCACTAAAAATTTAAAACCCCTTAATTTCGCCAAAGGGCGAACATTCGCCCCTAAAATTATCCTTGATGGTTCATAATGATTCTCAGACAAGTATGCGATCCCTATGCTTAACTCTGTTATGTACACCTGTAGGTTACATGTTGATGATGTGTTTGACGAAATTCTTGCAATGGATAGTAGGGATCTAGTCAAGGCCTTGAACAAGTATTTGATTTAGTACTTTCATTTCCATGTTAAATTATTGATCGAAAGAGATGATTCAGTTTTGGGCAATGACCTAGGATTCGGGCCTGAAAAAGTGGCTCAAATCCCAGAGTCGTTGGCACAACACTGAAAATTATAGTCCACAATCGCTGGCAGGCAGGCCTTTGGAAGCAACTTTAAGTTGTTGGTCATTCCCTTGCGCATAGCATGACAACAGCTATGGCCCAAGAGACCTAAAACAACAATGGGACCTAGGGATAGGCTGTTTGAGTCACTCACTTTTCCTCTAAGGGTTCTGTTGATGATGTTGGATGTCTATATGGTGTGTTTCCATCAATTCAACTTCCTTACGGTGACTTAGGAGGTCGAATCATATCATAGTTGCCTCTCATCGCATGTTTACCTTGACTGGCTGGTTTTTTGGGTAGATGTGGGAGGAGGGTGTTATAGAATGGTATCAAAGCATGGTTCACCCCTCAGACTAGATGGGTTATGTGTTGGTCATGCATGCATGTCAATTTCATGTGTGTCTCTTACACATATATACTTATTGCAATTGCTTGATGTCGGATTAGGGTTGTAGTATGGTTATCATTTAGAATTTGTTATTGATTTCATGAAATGTATTTGAAATGAGTATGTAACTGACTGTTTATGGATTATATGCCGCTTACATGTTGATTTCATGGTACCTACTTACATCTTGGTATGTTAGGTTACATTTTTGAATATTTTGATTACATGCATCAGTCTTGAAGGTTTATTACAAGAACTGGTCGATTATGTCTGTCTACATGTAGTTATGCATATTTGTAGTTGGTTTGGCATTGCTTATGCATACTGCTGGTTGCATGTGGCAATGTGCACAATGGAGTAATGGTTATTGTCATGCATGAGGTCATAACATGCATTATTGATATGGCCTTGCATCGATGCCTAGATCCTAGTTAGGGTAATGCTTATGAGTTGATACATTTATTTGTTTATGTATATATGTTGTTATTATTATGTTATACACATATCATGTTGATTTGGTAATATTGCAAGCAAGGTATCCTCCCCAAGTTATGCTAAGGTACGTGATTTATTGTGATTGGTTTATCTGACATACTCTACTTGTAGGAAGAAATATCAAATGGCTAGCAAGATGGTTGACTACAGAGACTCTCCCTATGAATCTGAAGAGCAGTATGGCGTTGGGAACCCCCTCTGACATGGCAGTTACATTGAGAAGTTTAAAGGAAGAGATCGGGAGTCATAAGGCAGATAATGACAGAATCATACAGTCAAAGGAAACAGTAGTAGAGGTAAATGCAGTCACACTTCAAAACTTATCAGATTTACAACGACAAGGACCACTACGGATCAGTCATGAGGAGGAAGACAAAACTAATGGGGCATATGGCAACAGGTCTCATAGTAGACATAGGTCAGATAAATATGACACCATCTGAGATGGTAGATTGTTGGACACTCCGAAGAGGAGAAGGGATAGATACAGGTACGATTCTAGTTCCAATTCAGACATGCAATATGATTATCATTGGTATCATCCTTACAGGAGGAGTGATAGGGGGTATTTTCTGGAAGAATTTAAGAAAGAGAAGCCACCTAATTTTGAAGGGGAAATGAAGAAACCATAGGATGCAGAGGCATAACTCCTTGCCATGATGAAGTTCTTTAGGTTGCATGATTATTTAGAGAACATGAAACCTAGAGTAGCTACCTTCAGTCTCAAAGGTAAAGTGGACATCTAGTGGGAAGATGTAAAGAATGTCAGGTGTATTCATGAGGAAGATTTGTCTTGGAGTGAGTTTGAGCAGTTATTTAAGAAGAAGTATTTGTCAGAAAATTACTTTGATGACAGGTAAAAATAATTCTATGAACTAAAGATGGGTTCTATACAGATGATAAGTACACTAGTAGGTTCTTGGAGTTACTGAGATATGTGCCTTACCTCATCGAGGAGAAGGCTAAGATTCAGACGTTCATTAGTGGGTTATTGGTTGGATTCAAACACAGGATTGAATTCGATGAGCCTAGATCATTGGAGGAGTCCATTTGAAAGCTAAATCATTGCTATGAAAAATCAAAGCACAAAATTGAGACTAAGCTAGACTGGAGAGGTAATGTAAATAACAAAGGAAAATGGGATAAAAAGTGAGTAAGGCCATAGGATATAGATAACAAGGATAATGTTGCATCACGTAAGAGGTTCAATGCATCAGATAGAGGACAATAACATAGAGTTGAAGAGAAGAACAAGGATGGAGGCTGGAAGCCCATAGAGTGTTGGAATTGTGGCAAAGACCATCACAGGAGATATTATCCATAGAATCAAGGTGTTAGACCCCAGATATACAATGCACAGAAGGCATAGACTATTGGAGATGTAGGCCAGAGTATTCTACGTATCTATGCAGTAGTGGAAAATGGCCAAGAAAAACACCAAGAATCTATCATTGAGATGCACAGTAAGCTTCGTGATCAAGTTATTTCTATTTTGATTGACCCTAGATCTAATTCTAGCTATGTTAGTACTAACTTGGTGGATAAGTGTGGGTTGAATAAGGAGTTTCATGCAGAGTCTTGGTTAGTTCAGTTGGCTACAGGTACAAAGAAGAGAATTCATCATTGGGTAAGAGCCTACGCATATGACTTAAATGGTATGTGTACCACAACACATTTGAATGTATTACCATTGGGTTCATACAATATGTTATTGGGCATGGATTGGTTGTATCTATAAAGAACCAACGATGACTGCTATGACAAGGCCATTGAATGTGTTGATGATAATGGAGAACCAAGATTATTATAGGGTAAGAAGAAAGCCACATCAGTTAGGATGGTGACAACTATGCAAGCAAAGCATAGCTACAACAAAGGGTGCAAGCTATTTGTAGTACATATTTCTAGTGATAAGGATAAGGAGGTTGAGGATGCAGATGTGTTCAAAAAGTACCTGGTTTTAGAACAGTTCAGGGATGTATTTCCTGAAGACATTACAGATTTTCCTCCCCATAGGGAGGTAGAAGTTTCTATTGAGTTAGTGCCAGGGGTAGCTCCAACATCGAAAGAAACTTACAGGATGAGCACACTTGAGTTGGTTGAGTTAAAGTTGCAACTGAAGGAAAAGTTGGACAAGGGATACATTAGGCCAAGTGTATTACCTTGGGGTGCACCGAGTTTGTTTGTGAAGAAGAAAGATGGTACCCTCAGATTATGCATTGATTACAAATAGCTGAACAAAGTGACTATCAAGAAAAGATACCCTTTGCTGAGGATTGATGACCTTCTCGATTAGTTAAAGGGAGCAACATTGTTCTCAAATATTGACTTGAGATCAAGATGCCATCAGGTATGCATCAAAGAGGAGAATATATACAGGACTACGTTCAGGACCAAGTATGGGCATTATGAGTTTGTTGTTGTTCAATTTGGCTTAATGAATGCTCTAGCTACATTCATGTGTTTGATGAATAGCGTGTTGCATCCATACTTGGATAAGTTTGTTATTGTGTTTATTAATGATATACTGGTATA
Source organism: Pinus tabuliformis (assembly GCA_031772625.1). Classification (NCBI taxonomy): domain Eukaryota; kingdom Viridiplantae; phylum Streptophyta; class Pinopsida; order Pinales; family Pinaceae; genus Pinus; species Pinus tabuliformis. Next base: position 310,612,234 of record CM062806.1, on the reverse strand, counting down.
CTCTAAAAATGAGGAAGAGGATGTCGAGCACTTAGTAACAGTGTTGAGGTTCTTGAGAGAGCATTGATTGTATGATAAAATCAACAAATGTAGTTTCTTTCAGACACAGGTACACTACTTAGGACATGTTGTCTCCAAGGAGGGCATTGCAGTAGATCCAGAGAAGATAAGGGTGATCATGGAGTGGGTATCTCCTAAGAGTGTGGATGAGGTGAGATCTTTCATGGGTTTGGTAGGATATTATATGAGGTTCATCAGGAAATTCTCACAGATTTCTTATTCCATTACATCATTGCAAAGAAAAGGTAAGAAGTTCGAATGGACTGAAGAGTGTGAAACTAGTTTTGAGAAGCTTAAGCAGTTGCTGACACATGCACCAGTACTACAGATTGCAGATATGGACAAAGAGTTTGTAGTATGCTGTTCAAATTCTTGCAAGAGAGGGCTTGAGGGAGTCCTTATGCAGGATGGACAAGTGGTATGTTATAAGTCTCAGAAACTAAATGAGAATGATAATAACTATCCCACATATGATCTCGAGTTGGAAACGATTATACATGCATTGAAGATGTGGAGACAATATCTTCTTGGAAGGTGGTTTTTTCTTATGAGTGATCACATTGGGTTGAGGTATTTGTTTGACTAGCCGAATCTGAATTCCAGATAGGCTATATGGTTGGCCACAATCAATGAGTTTGATTTTGAGACTAGGTCCATCAAAGGCAAGGAGAATAGAGTGGTAAATGCTCTTAGCAGGTAGGTATAGGTGAATCACTTAGTAGCTATGAGCTCCTATGGGACAGATTTACAGGATAGGATCTTGCGGGCAGGATAGTAGAATGTCAGATATATGGAGATTGTGCATAGGTTGCAGCAAAGTACAAGTATAGGTATAGGTACAGGTGATAGTATAAGCACAAGTATAGGTGATGGCATAGGTACAGGTACATGTAGTTGTACAGGTACAGGTTATGGCATAGGTATAGGGATAGGTATTGGTACAGGTACATGTGCAGGTGCACAGGGCTTGGAATATTGTCTTGCAGCAAATGGATTGGTCACATTCTGAGACATGATATATGTGCTAGATGATAGTGATCTCAAGAAGGTGATCTTGAGGGAGTTTCATGAGAAACTATATTTAGGCCACCCAAGTTATCATAAGACACTCATAGCGGTGAAGAGGTATTGCTATTGGACGGATTTAAAAAGGGATGTAGTAGAGTTTGTGGAGAGATTTTTCGATTGTTAGTAAGTGAAGGCAGAGTGCAAACATCCAAGTGGACTACTACAACCGATAACGATTTTGAAGTGGAAATGGGAGGTCACTTCCATGGATTTCTGTTGGGCCGCCAAATTAGCATACATTTTCACTCCATTTTCACCTTTATCCTCATTTTGTCACCTCATTTCATCACATTATCATTACATAACCCTATATTTCCATTACCATATGGATTTATATTTTCATTTTCCAAAGTTATTAATTTCAAGTATTTAAAGTAAATTTATGATTAAAAGTTAGAAAAATAACATGTATTTGCTTATACCTAAAGGTGGAATGAGTTTGGTGACATGTGTAGGTTATTTGGAAGGATCCAAGATACTCTTATGTGGCCTCCAAGATTCAAATTCGAATTCTCTTGAAGATTTGAAGGATATTTGGGATAGGGGTCAAGCATATCTCATGGAGAAAAATCATGGATAAAGGAATATGTGTCTCATATTGGTTGTAACCATATGAGGGATTAGTGGATCCCCATTAATGAGTTAGTTGCTTAAATTTTTGTATAAATAGGAGCACCTCCTCCATTCCAAAAGGAGGACTCTTGGAGCATGTATCCAACTTATGATGGAATAGAATAAAGCTTCATTTTACATAAATTTCCATTCTATAGTTTTAGATATAAATTGTCTTAATGTAGTATATGGAATAATTTGTCACTTTGTTCTTAAGAGAATTGAGCTCACTCTAAAAAGATCAAAGAAAAATTTTATTTCATAATAGATCTTATTTCATTTAATTGCCTAGATGTTTGAGGATTTGTTTGTGATTGATGAATGGGTTTTAAATTGAAATCTTATCAGCATATGAGGGGACAACCAAGGGTCTAAGTTAGGCTCTCTCTCTATTTGATTTGCATGATAATTGAAATTCATTCTTTTGCTTTTAAGTTTTAAGTTATTTCATTTCCTATGCTTATGAATGAATATTAGTTTAGTTTGGATCAGTATACGAGGGGACAATCAAGGGACTAAGTTAGTCTCTCTCTCTATTTGAATCTGAACAACAATTAAAATTCATTCTCTTGTCTTTATTTCAAGTTTTTTTTGGTTTGATGTAATCAATGATTTCTTTTCAATCTATAATACTGTAGGGAAGGACAACCAGGACCTCCTCAATTAGGAGCCTCTTCCCTTGAATATTATATTTAATCAGAAATCATTTAGTTAAACATAGAGTTAGTTGCCTACTCCTGCATATATTTTGCTGGCATCATCACAAGCTTACGAGTTTCCGTGGTTGATAATTTAATGAAAGCAATTTAAGCAATTAAATTACCCAACAATTTCATCACAGGGTTGCCAAAGATAGTGAAACAACATGATTTCATCATGGTCATTGTGGAAAAGTTAACAAAGGTTGCATGCTTTGTTCCAGTAAAGTCTACATTCTCAGCTAGTGATGTGGCACAGGTATTCATCCGAGACCTGGTTAGACTACATGGTGTTCCAAAGAAGATTGTGTCAGACAAGGATGAAAAGTTCACTTCCAAGTTTTGGAAGGATTTATTTGTAGGTTTGGGCACCGAGTTGGCCTTTAGCACAACTTATCATCCGCAAAAAAATGGATAGATAGAGAGGGTCAACAGGATATTAGAGGACATATTGAGATGTATGTAATGCATCAAAAGAGGAAGTGGGAAGAGTATCTCCCTTTGGTCGAGTTTGCATACAACAACAGTTATCAAGTCACTGAGGATGAGTCCTTTTGAGGCATCGTGTGGGTGAAGTTGTAACACTCCCATTAGTTGGAGTGATCCGGTTAGCAAAGTATTGATTGAACTAGATATGTTGGCAGACACAGGGAACATGAAATGCAGGTGATCAAGAAGAATCTCAAGGCAACACAGGATGGCAGAAGAGTTATCCAAACAATAACATGTTGTTCAAGGATTTCTAGGTTGGGGAATAGGTTTACTTGTGCATAAAACTGAAGAAGAGCTCCTTGCAGATTGACTCATGTGCCAAATTGCCACCACGATTTTATGGACAATTCAATATCATTGAGAGGATTGAGCTAGTAGCCTATCGATTTGCACTGCCTCCAACAGTGAAAGTCCATGATGTTTCCATGTCTCATTTCTTAAAGTATGTTAAGGATTCTTATCATGTGGTTGACTGGTCTGTATTGCAAGTGGAACCAGATGGATAATTCTAGCCGAAGCTTTAGTATATTGCAGAAAAAGATGCTCATTCTCAGGAACTAAGAAATAGAGCAACCTAAAGTGTAATGGAAGCACTTTGGGCCCGATGAAGCTACATGGGAGATGAAGGATCAGATGCAGGCCATGTCTCCTTCCTTGTTTTCCGGTTGAGGCAAGTAGCTTTGATATGGTGGTTTGGTGATTTTTATGGTGGTTGGTAGTTTCTTATGGTGGTTTAGTATTTTCTTATGATGGCTTGGTATATTCTTCATGGTGGTTTAGTATTTGTTTTATGTTGGTTTAGTATATGCTTATGGTGATTGATGTATGCTTTATGATAGTTGATATATGCTATATGATGTTTTCATATATGCTTAGATATGATGTTAGTATATGTTTGATATCAGTTTTGATATATGATTTGGCATATGTTTTGGTATTATAACTCGATGATGTTGCTATATGTATACCCATGTATGGATGTAAATACCTGTTGACATGGCGAATTTTCACTATACCAACAAGGGGAACTAACCCGATCGCAAGCCCCAATTAGACCTGCTTTAGTTTGGAATGGCTAATTCCAATGGGTTTTAAGGGACCCCGTAAACTGTTAAATGAGTTGAAATATTGCTTCTGGGAAGCAGACTTCCATTACATCAACAAAATAAAACAGCTAACATCTATGTGTTGAATCCTATCTACACTTCTTCTAACTAGTCTAGTCCATGTCCTAACTATCCTAATTTATCTTGCAGGAGCATGACAAAAAAGAGGTTAAACATCATATATTAATTCCAAGTCTAAATGAATCAATTACTGATTCACATAAGAACAAGGTTGCATTAATTCTTAATTGCAATCCAATCATTCATACAGGAATACACATTCCATTTTATGGAAGAAAAGCTTGCAACTGATGTCAACATGGTTTCAAATCAGGGATTGCTTATGAATTAACTATGATGAAGAATTACATTCAAACAAACAAGGTTAATTATAAGCTATATCATTATCAATATGCAAAAAAACAAAACACATTTGCATTTATGCCAACAACAACACCCTCTCTCGAAACACATGAAAGCAAAGGATCTTAAATCTGAAACAAAAGGCTCCATATTGAACCAAAACAGTCTCCTTTATTCATAATAAATCAAAGTTGTTTTCTCCAAACAAAAAGCCCATATCTCCTATCTGGAGGTAATACTTATACACATGGAAATGACTCTTAGCCTTCCCTTGTTGCTTTCACCTTCCCCTTGTTCTCTTCAATATACAGATCAGAACACATAGATGTAGAACACTTGGTGTCATTGCTGACACGTAGAGGGCATTTCCTATCACTCTAGTGCTTTGTTTCCTAAGGAATGAATAGATGTTGATTGAAAGAGAATGATTGTGTGTCATTTATTCACACCTTTATAAAGCAGATGTTATCCCTTATTATTTCCTGAAGGAAACTGAAAACACTGCACTCATCATCCCACATCTGGCATGATTGAATATGTGTTTGGAAGTAATGACATCTTGCTGGTTCAACGCTATCATGAGTGCTTGTGCTGAACACAGAGAGCTCCTTCATTATGCACTATGGCGGTTTGTATTCCCTTTTGCAGAGTGTGTTTTTGGAAATATTGACACCGATGGTGCAGAGGTGTCATCTTGATATAGCTTCCATTTATCCGTCATCGGGTCTACTCGAATTTTCCTGCAAAAATAATTCATATCATCCATGATTTTCAGAAATATGGAAAAAATGATTATAAAACACGAATCTTGCCTTCATTAAACGTTTATAACATCAAATGTGAAATAATCGGCCCCTGGTTTTTAATTTATGCATTGATTAAATCCCGCGAGTGCGAATCTGATTTACATTGAAAATCATGGCATAACACATAACTAGATCCGAAATCTGGACTTGAAAGATTATAAACTAGAACCTATACTCTATCGGGTCCGCTATATGGGATTTTCCATTAAAAATCGTGGCTATAGAATTTTATCGAAAACACTGGAAACACAGGAAAACCTGCGACCAGGCTGTGTAGTCGAACTTGAAAATTTATGCACCAGAATTCTAACCATCGTCGGGTCCACCACATCGCATATCACAATATGCGCAAGCCTAGGGCTCCGCTGATTGCGATATGCGATTAGGCCGGACCCGATATATAGATATATATATATATATATATATATATATATATATATATATATATATATATATATATATATATATATATATATATATATATATATATATATATATATATATATATATATATATATATATATATATATATATATATATATATATATATCTCTAGATATATATATATATATATATATATATATCTATATATATATATATATATATATATATATAATAACACGGTGGGTCCACCATATCACATTGTATTTTATATATGATTCCCAGGTTCCACTGATTGCGATAAGTGATTGGGGAGGCAGACCCAAAATACATATGTGCTGAGGTTAATAGCCCCGGTGGGTCTGCCATATCGGACTGCACTTTATGTTTATGCCATGGACGCCACCGATTGCGATATTTGATGGGCTCCAGACCTGATATTTATATAATATGGTTAATAAAGTCGTCAGGTATGGAGTATGGTGGTACGTATCATGCCTTAGTGTTGATTCCAATAGGAGAAAAGCGGTGATTTAGTTATTTTTTTGAGTATTTCTATTATAAAGAATTATAATGGAGATAAAGGTGCGATGGAAGTTTTTTGAGGGTTGAAAAGGTCTCGATGGTGGAAATGAATGGAGGGTTAGGGAGGGATAGAGATGAATCATGCGGCAGATATTTAAAGATAGGGGCTTAACCATTAGGAATTGAAGATTTGGCTCGACAACGAGTTAAAGTCTCTGGGATAAAACATATCACTCAGAGAGGTGAAAGAATCAACTTTTAGGCGACCCATTCAAAATTGCTACCAAGGTAGGTTTTAATAGGGTGGTGGTTGTGGCCACAACAAATGGCGAACCATTGGGTGAACTAGTTATCTCTGTTTCCAAATAAACCTTGGATCAATAGAACATCAAGGTGTTAAGATAAACTTTAAATGCAAACTGTATAGATGGACAGGCATGGGTTCCACTTCTACATTAATTGCTATAGGGGGGGATAAAGACAAATAGATTCTACCTACTTGCAAGTTTTTGACAGGCATTCTCCAATGGTAAGATTATGGGATTTATTGACCTTCCTTTACCTGTTTCCCACTTTCAAAAATTCTTTCAGGGCCATCACTGGTCTATCAATACCTGTTTAGGTGTGTACCTCAACTCTTTATTTCTCATCAAGCTTGATGTGGATATTTTTATCTACACTTTATATAAGAATTTCAGTGCTATATTTTCATATGATTGAATGGGGAGCAGTCATGGATTGTGCCATATTTTTAAACTGCTTAAGAAAGGTTGGGCTTGCTGTATCAATCAGTACTCTGAGCCCAGCAACCATCCCTTAGACTCTAACCAACTTCCCAAACAACCTATCCTTCCAGATTGGCACAAGGACTTGACATTTCATTTTTTTTTCAGTAAGTCCTTCCCGTTTCAAGCACAAGGACTAGAGCACAATTGGATTTGCCACAAGGTATATGACAGTGAGTTTATCCCATGAAAGGAGGTTTACTTGTAGATGACAAGTATTGGAAAACTTAGTGTGGTGGATAGGACCAATGGAGAATGATTGCAAACCTTACAAGCAAGTATAGGCTAGGTCTGAGTGGGATTTTAAAATGCGGCGTTCCTCCATGCCAGTCCAGCTGTAGTTACACATTTTTTTTATGAAGATGCCCCTACATGTTTCAGGTATCCAGGTTATCAACAGATTTTACCTAGTTCCCAACAGATGCCAATGAGTGGCTTCGGTTTGAATTCCATCACTGATCTTCCAATTCTCATGGGCTCATTGAAAATCTGTTTGATTTGCAAGGTAATGATGGATTTAGGATCAGTAGACTCATCAGCAGGTTAATCAGTGGGGCAAGAGCTGAAGGTAGCAGATGAAGGCAATATGAAAAAGGTAAAAAAGAAACTGCAGAACTGAAATCAATTGGCTGAAAAAGGACTGCAATTAAAAACAGAAGGAAAATAAACTTTGTAGCAAAACAAGAGAAGAAAAGATAGAAATGTAACTAAACTAATAGCAAAAATAAAATGAATTCTAACCTACTCAGGAGGTAACCACCATGTGGTGGCTACTGGAAGTATTTCTTGAGATGTTGGCCATTAACAGGGAGTTTTTTAGTTTCTCCTTGTAAGGTTTTCAATCTGTAGGTTCCTTGACCAATTTTTTCCACAACTTGGAATGGGCCCAGCCATAAGTGTTGGAATTTCGTGTGCTTACCTTTTGGCTCATTCAACTTGTCCCATTTCAAGACTAGCTCTCCTATTTGGTAATCTTTATCTCCTACCACATGGCGATCAAACCACCTCTTCACAATCATTTGGTGATTTCTAAATTTATTTCTGGCTTTATCTATCAATTCCTCCAACCTCACTGATTGGTTGATCCTATATTGAAGTAAGGCTGAAGGGGTCCCTCTTGAGGCTTGGGAGAGTTGTAAAGAGGGAAGGGCAACATTTGGAGGCAAGATGGCTTTTTGTCCATAGACAAGGAAGTATGGGAATTTCCTAAGGCCACTTTAGGGGTGACCTTATCGGCCCAAAGGGCGTTTGTTAGAGCGTTGTGCCACTTCCTTTGGTTGTTAGCGATAGATGCATGGATTACACGGATGAGGTTTTTATTTGAGGATTCTGCAACTCTTAATGCATGCCTTATGCGAATTGGTTTATCGATAGCAAATTCGGTCAACTTTAGTGATGAAAAATAAGAAGCATTATCAAACATGAGAGTGTCAGGGATGTCAAACCTGTTGATGGAAAATTTCTCCATGAAATATATTACCTTGTCTTCACTCTCATTCACAAGCCTATCATGCTCTTTTTCATCAATGATTGCATTTTTAAATGTCTTCTCACAATGCAGGAGCTCAAGGATCTGCTCGTCACCTTCGAATGCCTACCAGTTTGAGATGTTATTAGGTACAAAAGGTCTGAAAATCAATCCAAAATAATATTTATTCTTGTTTAATCTAAGATAAGGCAAAAGTTTTACAGCCATATCAGTCATCAGATCGACATCTTGGTTTTGCCATCGAGGTATGTGTATGATATGAAAAGCATCAAAACTGTTAGTTAAGATCCATACCTCATGTTGGTATCTCACCAGGTGTGACGAATTGCAACGTATCCTTTCCCTTACCTGGTCCACAATTATCTGTGAGTCTCCAAAAGCTTTAAGATTTCTCACCTTCATAACAATGGCTTTTTGCAAGCCCTGTAGCAAGCCTCTGTATTCTGCTGTGTTGTTGGTGCACGCGAACTCCAACCTGCTGGCCATCGAATGTTGGTTCCTTTGTGGGTTAATGAGCATGTTCCCAGCACCTACACCTTCTAGGCAGTTAGAGTTATCACAATAGAGTGTCCAAAATATAGAGTCTAATGTTACATCAATTGAATTCATTTCTACAAAATTAGTCCTATCATCTACTATATTACAAGGTATCTCATCAGTCAGACTATGGGGGAGAGCTTCCAACCATGTGTTTATTGCAGTTTCTTCAATTAATTCTGCACAGAATTCCCCAAGACAGGTTTCCGTGGCACAAACATTGAAACCATAATTCCCAAGGATCGAGTTGGTAAATATGACAGGTTCATTGGGGCTGTTTAATTCTATCACCACATACTTCATGTATCTTTCTCAGTCGACTCTCAACATATCACCCTTCCCCTTCTGAGGTAGCAAGAGATGGGACCAATCAGTTGAGAAGTATCCATTCAGTTTTGCTGACCAGTCCCTACTCAGCAGCATTCCATAAGCCTCGGGTATATCGACTACCACTATATCAATGACTTGTGTGTATTGTGGTTTAGCAACCATCCAAATCAACACATATTTCAATTCCCCAATCACTTTCACATTTGTCATCTCTAATTGTATAATTCGAGTCCTAGTTTTCTCGGGTATTGCATGCAGTCTTTTAACAACAACATAAGGCATCACAGTGGACGAGGCACTAGAATCTACCAAGCAATTATGTACATTCATGTTGAGGATCTCAAATGTGATAAGGAAAGGTGGAGTCATGGATTTTGATTTCCTCCCTATCATGGCTACACTGACATATTGGGTTTTTTGATTCATTTTAGATAGAGTGGCTTCCATAGCTGATGGTATTTGGGCTGTACTGGAGGTATTGACAGGTTTGGACACTGACTTCTTGGTTTGGCTGCTTGGGATGGTGGAAGTTCTCCAGTTCCACTCATTCATATCTTTTAGGAGCAAATCTCTTTGCTGCATTAATTTTATCAAATAAAAGTATGTGATATGAGCCCTGGATTTCTTAAGATCATCCACAATGTTGTAATCAATGTTATAAATAGGGTAGGGCAAAGTAAACATGCTAGTTTTTCCATTCTTAGGTGGGGGTTTACCATTTTGAGTCACTTTCATTACAGTCAGAGATGTGTTCCTTTTCTCCAAATAGTTTGCAACTGGAGTATTCTTGGACTCACCACTAGGTCTGCCCTTCTCAACAGAAACTTTGGGAGCAGGTGCTTTCACAGGGTGAATATCTTTCTTTGTCTGGTCTACAGGCTTCATCGCACCTGGAAGTGGCCCTTTACATCATGTGTGGATTTCATTAGTGTGGATTTCTACCATGCTATCTTCCTCACCATCATCATTTTCATTCGTATAGAAATCCCACAGTGCATTGATCTAAGATTCTTCGTCCACAGGCTCTTCTACTCGGTATTCTTCCTCATTTTCTTTTTCTAGCTCCAATTCCACTATAGGTTCTTCTTTGTTAAGGATCAATCCAATAAGAGCCAGCTCTTCCAAATTTAGGTTCCCTTCATTGGGTGGAGCAGGCAACACAAGTTGACCATGACCACCTTCTGTCTTCTTACAATAGAAAGGCTTGAAAGGTTTCTTGTTGTTATAATCTCCTCCGCTACCACTAGTACTCTCTCCAAAATTCCTTTTCATATCTATGACTGTGTTTTTCAATTTCTTAATGATCTGATGCAAACCTTCCACATCTGTTTTGTCCCTTTCTTTGCCCTTAGCCACTTTGTTATCACTCCCATTATTCTTCTTGGATGACTGAGAGGCTTTCTTCCCCTCAGTTGTATGATGACATGTTGTGAGACTGATCATTTCATTCTTGACTTTTATTACTACATCGATAGCACCTTGTAAAGTTTGTGCATTACTTCTCTTGACCCACATCGCAGTAGGGACAGGGAGAGCGGTGATATAAAATTCCATGAGCACCTCATCGGTAGGTCTAGCATTAGCCGGGATCCTATTGAACAAAGTGTTGAACCGGATGTTGAAATCCTTGACCTTTTCTTTGGTGGCCATTTTCAAACGGGATAGCTCTAAAACTAAGGCCACAGGTGTTTTGTCATCGCCGAACTTGTCTAAGAAAGCCTGCTGAAAGGTAGCCCATGAGATGATCGATCCTATTCTCAAGCTAAAGTACCATTTGGAAGAAGAACCAATTAGAGTAAAAGGGAACAAGCGACATACCACATCCTCATCGGCTACCCCCAACATGTGCACAGCTAGAAAGAAAGATTGAATATGGTTATCAGTAGTGTCTCCCCTCTCAGGGTCAAATTTAGGCAACACTCTTTCTGCATTCTTGGGTAAGGGATGTTGCTGCCCAGGTACTGCTACGGCATCCTGTGCAAGCCAGGGAGGGAGTGCTCCCGGAGGAGGTGGCAGTTGGTTCCCACCTGGAGGAGGTGGTGGAAGTTGATTCCCACCTGGAAGGGGAACGTTAGCCATATTATGGGTATGGAGGTTCTGGTTGAGGGTTTCTTCGTTAGGATTTTCCAAATTAGGCCAGGGATTACCTTCAGAAGGGGATCCTCAGGAATATCTTCCCAAGGAGAGTCAATACTTTGTAAAGAATGAAGCACAATATCTTCAAGATAAGGGGCTACAGATGTCTCTTCGTTTATGTGATAGACCCTTGGATTTGTTTTTGTTATTGGAGGTAAAGACTAAAATATAGGGAGTTGTGATAGGGAAAGAGTGTAAGCCCGAGTAAGTCTTCTAACTGGTTGTTCCTGAGTGACAGGGTACTCCCACAGTCTCTCTTCCTTGGGTGACCCAGACACAGGACTTAGAAGGGTCTCTGTTTCTTCGAAATGAGGCTCTTTCAAATGGGTGGAATGCTCTTTTCGGCCTCTACGATCCATACATTAATCCTTTTGAGTCCATGCATGGCATTTATAGATGAAATCTTGAAAAGCTGTGGATGGTGATTCAGGCCCTCCTTCTAGCGCCAATTTGTTGACATGGTGAATTTTCGCTATACCAACAAGGGGAACTAACCCAATTGCAAGCCCCAATTAGACCTGCTTTAGTTTGGAATGGCTAATTCCAATGGGTTTTAAGGGACCCCGTAAACTGTTAAATGAGTTGAAATATTGCTTCTGGGAAGCAGACTTCCATTACATCAACAAAATAAAACAGCTAACATCTATGTATTGAATCCTCTCTACACTTCTTCTAACTACTCTAGTCTATGTCCTAACTATTCTAATTTATCTTGCAGGAGCATGAAAAAAGAGAGGTTAAACATCATATATGAATTCCAAGTATAAATGAATCAATTACTGATTCACATAAGAACAAGGTTGCATTAATTCTTAATTGGAATCCAATCATTCATACAGGAATACACATTCCATTTTATGGAAGGAAAGCTTGCAACTGATGTCCAACATGGTTTCAAATTAGGGATTGCTTATGAATTAACTATGATGAAGAATTACATTCAAACAAACAAGGCTAATTATAAGTTGTATCACTATCAATATGCACAAAAAAAAAACACATTTGCATTTATGCCAACAACAATACCCTGTCTCGAAACACATGAAAGCAAAGGATCTTAAATCTGAAACAAAAGGCTCCTCATTCAACCAAAACAGTCTCCTTTATTCATAGTAAATCAAATTTGTTTTCTCCAAACAAAAATCCCTTATCTCCTATCCGGAGGTAATACTTATGCGCATGGAAATGACTCTAATCCTTCCCTTGTTCTCTTCAATATACAGATCAAAACACATAGATGTAGAACACTCGGTGTGATTACTGACACGTAGAGTGCATTTCCTATCACTCTAGTGCTTCGTTTCCTAAGGAATGAATAGATGTTGATTGAAAGAGAATGATTGCGTGTCATCTCTTCATGCCTGTATAAAGCAGATGTTATCTCTTATTATTTCCGGAAGGAAACTGAAAACAGTGCGCTCATCATCCCACATCTAGCATATTGAATGTGTCTTGGAAGTAATGACATCTTGCTGGATCAACACTGTCATGAGTGCTTCTGCTGAACACAGAGAATGCCTTCATTATGCACTATGGTAGTTCGTATTCCCTTTTGCAGAGTGTTTTTTCGCAATATTGACACCGGTGGTGCAGAGGTGTCATCTTGATATAGCTTCCATTTATCCGTCATCGGGTCTACTCGAATTTGCCTGTAGAAATAATTCATATCAGCCATGATTGTGAGATATATGGAAAAGATGCTTACAAAACACGAATCTTGCCTTCATTAAATGTTTATAACATCAAATGTGAAAGAATTTGCCCCTCGTTTTTAATTTATGCATTGATTAAGTCCTGCGAGTGAAAATCTGATTTACATTGAAAATCATGGCATAACACATAATCAGATAGAAAATCCAGACTTGAAAGATTATAGACTGGAACCTATACCCTATCCATATGGGATTTTCCATTAAAAATTGCAACTATAGCATTTTATCGAAAACATAGGAAACATGGGAAAACCAGCGGTCGGGCCATGCAGCCGGACATGAAAATTTATGCACCGGAACTATAACCATCATCGGGTCCACCATATGGTGTTGCACCTTATGCATGAGCGCTAGAATCCACTGATAGTGATTTGCGATGGGGCGGGGGCGGACCCGATATATATATATATATATATATATATATATATATATCTATATATATATATATATATATATATATATATATATATATATATATATTTATTTATTTATTTATTTAATAACACGACGGGTCTGCCATATTGCATTGTATTTTATATATGATTCCTGAGTCCCGCCAATTGTGATAAGCCATTGGGGAGGCGGACCCAAAATACATATGTGCTGAGGTTAATAGCCCAAGCGGGTTCGCCATATCAGACTTTATGTTTATGCTGTGGACGCCACTGATTGCGATATGCGACGGGCTCCGGACCCGATATTTATATAATATGGTTAATAAAGTTGTCGGGTCCGGAGTATGGTGATATGCATCATGCCTTAGTGTTGATTCCGATAGGAGAAAAGGGGTGATTTAGGCCTTTTTTTGAGTATTTCTATTATAAAGAGTTATAATAGAGATAAAGGTGCAATGGAAGGTTTTTGAGAGTTGAAAAGGTCCAAATGGAGGAAATGAATGGAGGGTTAGGAAGGGCTAGAGATGAATCATGCAGCAGATATTCAAAGAGGGGGGCTTAACCATTAGGAATTGAAGATTTGGCTCGGCAACGAGTTAAAGTCTCTGGGATAAAACAGATCACTCAGAGAAGTGAAAGAATCAACTTTTAGGGGACCCATTCAAAATTGCTACCAAGGCAGGTTTTAATAGGGTGGTGGTTATGGCCACAACAATACTGTAATGGTTTGTGTTATAAAGCTCCATTATGAAGTATGGATGTTATGTTATTATGCTATCATGTGGTTATGTTACCATCATGTTATGATGTCATATGAGTTGCCACTCAATAGGTTTATCATTGTAAATACCGTAATGAGTTGTGTTACAAAGCTCCACTATGCGGTATGTTGACATGATGTTATGTCTTGAGAAGATCTTTCATTGTAAATACTGCATCAAGTAGTGTTATAAAGCTCCATAAGCAGTATGTCTTATTTCAGTAGGTTGTTGAGGTATATGTGTGATTGAACATCTAGGATGGTGTCCCCCAAGTGGGATGATTCTGTAACATCCCTGGTGAAAATTTCCATGTAATGAAGGAAAAATAATAACGACGGATGAATGGGACACTTATTACAAGCTAAATGTTGGGAAAGACATCTTAGGGAGTGATCATTTGGTCGTTTATGGCTAAGGAAATTGGCTAAGGCATTAAAAGGCATTTTGGCACATTTATTTATGAAAATAATGGAAATTAGGAGAAAAAGGAGGTGAAATATCACAGGTTGGATATGAGGAGGAAAATGAACGAAAATAATGGAAAATGAAGAAAATAGAGGCCTCATTCATAAAAAGGCTTCTGAGGATCAATTTGTAACCTTTTGTCAGTTTAGTGTTGGAGCTCTCTCTCATACTCATGGATACTTAGAGATTTCTTGGAGCACTCTTGGTGGGTGTGGCATACTTGGATTCTTGGAGAAAGAAGGCAAAGGAAGAGAAGGAAAGCACAAGAAGGCATCATCATCAGCAACTACATTAGATTTTCTTGCAGATATCGAGTTGCAAGTATGATTTCTTCACTAGTTTTGGCATGCATGGCACATGTATGTGGTTTCTTGGACGTGATCTATCATTGGCATGGAGGATTTCCTTGATCGACAGTGCATTGCATAGCCTTTCCATTTCCTAGTTAGTCATAGTGATTACGGGTTTACTTTCATGATTTGTTTTTGGTTGGTTCTCATGATTCCTTATCTTGGATTGAGTTATTAGTTACTAGAAGCCCTGGTTGGACAAACACTCTGGAAGCCCTGTAACAATTTGGATTGAGTTACTAGTCTTGGAAGCCTTGGTTACACGCTTTGGAATCTTGAGAACAATTGTGGGTTGAGTTACTAGTCTTGGAAGCCTTGGTTGGAACAAACGCTCTGGAAGCCCTAGAAGGCTTAAATGGAGACCAGTCTAATGATGGTTTTGGTGATTTCTAGTCATGAGGTGGAATCATTGTTTAATGAGTTGAGTTGGATGGCCTCTGGAAGCCCTGGATGAGTTTTGATTGATGTTTTCTATGAGATCCCACATTCATGCTTGGAATATGGTGTGAGGGTGAATGGTTGAAGAGAGATTTGGCTCAAGCATTCTATGGTCGGGCGGGACGTGGTAGTCTCATCTCCGGTTGGTTCATTGCATTCATTAATGAGAAATACTTTACCTTGATTTTCATGTGTAAAATTACTAATGTATTTATGGATTTGATGGATGATATGCTTATTATATTTCTATTCCTATTATATTGGTTATATGCACATTTTATGACACCAACTATGTATGGCTCTCAGCATGTTGTTACTTGTATGTGAATGGATAATGTGTTTATGACCTAATAGATGATAATGAAACAAATGGCATGAGGAAACAATGGTTCATAGAGATTCTCAGATAAGTATGAGATCCCTATGATTAACTCTATTATGTACACCTGTAGGTTACATGTTGATGATGTGTTTGACAAAATGCCTACCATGGATAGTAGGGATCCAGTCAAGGTCTTTGTCAGGCTAGGCAATAACTCCAATAGGCTGTAAAACTGATTCATTTTATTCCATTAGGTAGGTCTTTGTTATATACAATAGGGAGTGATTGTTCAGTTCATCTCCCGATGACTGTTCACATTCCTAATTTAATTATTTACATGAATTTACACATTCATGAAGATTAGGTGTCAACATTTCCCCCCTTAATCTGAAGGGATGTTGGTGAGTCCAAGCATCATTCTGAATCGTTCAAGCTTTTCCCTTCCAAGCGCTTTGGTGAAGATGTCTGCAATTTGCTCATTTGTGGAACAATGACGGAGATGGATTGTTTTGGCCTCAACATGATGTCGAATCAGATGATATTTAGTATTGATGTGCTTTGTTCGATCATGGAACTTTGGGTTCTTGGCCAACTTTATTGCAAAGGTGTTGTCAATCATGAGTGGAGTTGATTGTAATTGTTTTACCTGCAAATCTTCAAGAATTGTCCTAAGCCACACAATTTCTTTTGTTGCTTTAGCTGCTGCCACGTATTCTGCTTCTGTTGTGGAATCTGCTGGAACTGATTGTTTGCGTGATCTCCAGGAGACAACTCCTGATCCAAGACTCATAGCATATCCTGAAGTAGAAACCCCGGCTTCTTTGTCTCCATCGAAGTCTGAATCAGAGTATCCGATCAAGCTAAAGTCATCCACATGTGTGTACTTGATTCCAAAGTCTTGAGTTCCCTTCAAGTACTTTAGAACTCCTTTTGCAGCAGACCAATGTCCCTCACAAGGCTTTTGCATAAACTTGGAGAGGATTCCAACAACAAATGAAATGTCTGGTCTGGTGGTAGTTAGGTAGTTGAGACTTCCTACAAGTTGTCTATACTTTGTTGCATCCTCAAATTCCTTTCCTTCAATAGATGTGAGCTTCAAGTTTTGTTCCATTGGAGTAGTAACAGGGTTGCACTCTGTCATGCCAAACCTATTGAACAAATCTCCAATGTATTTCTTTTGAGAAAGAAATATGGACTTTGGATGTTGGGTTACTTTAATGCCAAGATAGTAATGAACATAGCCCAAATCAGTCATTTCAAAACTTTTTCCCAATTCCTTCTTTATGGATTCAATGTAGCTTTCATTGTTCCCTTTCATTAGAAGATCATCTACATATACCATAAGATATACAACTATGTTGCCAACTTTCTTGACAAATAAAGTTGCATCATCAAGATCAAAATGATTGAAATTGAGTTTCAGAAGATGCTCAGTTAGTTTTTCATACCAGGCTCGCGGTGCTTGTTTGAGGCCATACAAGGACTTCAAAAATTTACATACTTTATGTTCATATCCTTTGACAACAAATCCTTCAGGCTGGGACATAAAAACATTCTCTTTTAGATCTCCATTCAAGAAAGCAATTTTTACATCCATTTTATGGACTTTCCAACCGTTCTGAGCTGCTAGTGCAAAGAGTGTCCGGATGGTGGCCCATTTTGCTGTGGGGGAAAAGTCTCCTCATAATCGACCCCTTCCTTCTGTGCAAAACCTTTTTCCACAAGCCTAGCTTTGTGCTTGTCAAGTGAGCCATCAGCTTTATACTTGTTCTTGTAGACCCACTTGCTGCCAATTAGTTTGGTTCCAAATGGAGGATCAACCAGCTTCCAAGTGTCGTTCTTTATGAGGGCATCATACTCCTTTTTCATTGCTTCTTTCCATTCATCATGAGAAGCAGCTTCTTTAAAGGAAGTTGGTTCAAAATCTGTAGACAAGTTCAATTCACAATCATAAGAAACATCCATATCAACAGGTGAATTAGAGTCATCTACATCACCTCCATTTTGCCGGTTTGAATTTCTGGTTCCTATTTTTCCAATTTCATCAAGATGAACACTTTCAAGTGTCTTTGTCAGCCACTTTGGGGGCCTTTCTGAGATGGTTCGGGCTGCTCTGTTGATTGAGTTGGGACTGAATCAAGATTGAGTCTCCTAATTCTATCAATTACATCACTTAAAGCATCATCGGTTGTTGGAGTTTCATTCGGGGGAGAGTGTTCTTCAAAAGAAGATTCCACATGTTGATCTAGAATAGGAATCCCCCCTTCAATATGTGGAATCTGATTATCAAATTCTTGAAATGATTTTGTTTTTGCAAATCTATCCAAGCGATCAAGTTGCCGCTCAACAACATTGTCAAATTTGGATGATTCAAGAAAAATTACATCTCTAGATACAACAAACTTTTTATTTACTTCATCATAGAGGCAGTATGCTTTGGAGGTGTTTGAATACCCTAGGAAGATACGCTTACGACTTCTAGCACCAAGTTTGTTTCTATGTACCTTTGGTACCAAAGCATAACAGGTGGAACCAAAGACCCTGAGATGTTTTACCGAAGGAACATGTCCATACCACAATTCATAAGGAGTCTTGTTTCTTATAGCATTAGATGGCCATCTATTCTTTATATATGCAACACATAGAACAACATCAGCCCAAAACATTATCTTTACATTTTTGAAGAAAAGCATGGATCGTACCATATTCAAGATTGTTCTATTCATTCTTTCAGCTACACCATTCTGTTGGGGATTATTAAAGGCACAGTTGTTTGATGTTTGATCCCATGTTGGCGAAGATAGTTTTCAAATTCATTTGATGTATATTCTTTTCCATTATCAGTGCAAACAAACCCAATATGAGATTGTGCATAATTTTCAATCCATTTATGAAAATTCTTGAATGTTTGAAAAGCATCAGATTTGTTCTTCAATAAATAAACCCAACACATTCTGGTGTAGTCATCAATAAACGTCATGATATATTTATTTCCATTTGCAGAAGAAAAAGGCATTGGACCACATAAATATGAATGAATGAGTTCAAGTTTCCTATGTGCTCTTGAATGTGAATCATGAAAAGATTGTTTGCTATGCTTTCCTAGAATGCAAGCATCACATTGCTTAAGTTTTCTAGGAATTGTAGGCAAACCAGCAACACCATTTTTCTTCAATAAGCGGAGACTATCATAGTTGAAATGTCCAAATCTAGCATGCCATAATAAACTTGATGGAAGTGTACCTTCTTCATGATGAGAACTGTATGAGAAATGTTGTGCATGAGCAGATGTTCCTTGCAGTTTGAGAAGCCTTTCTTCTTCTATTCCCCTCATGACAAGTGAGTGGTCAAATGCTTTTCTTACCTCAAGCTTGCCATAAAACATATGAATGGAGTGACCTTGTTGGCGGATGTGGACCAAGGATAGGAAGTTTCTCTTGAGCTGTGGGAGATATAGAACATGATCCAGAAGAAAGTCTGGAAGACCAGGCAGTTTAAGCCTAATTGTGCCAAGCCTTGATGGCTTGATTTTTGATTGATCTGCAAAGTATACTTCTCCGTCAACATTGTCATTGAAATCTTCAAAAAAATATTTTCTATGAGACATGTGACAGGTTGCTCCTGAATCAAGCAACCAATCATTTTTCCATGAAGCAAGTGAGGCATTAAACAAATCTTCATTTACTCCAATGTTACATTGTGCCTCAACATAGTGAGCGGATTCAGGTGCTTTACCTTTGTCTGTATCATCAGTTTTACCTTTCTGTTGGTTTCTTTTCTGCTCAATTTTGTCCCATGGTAGCTTGCATGTAGAGGCATCATGTGATCCATTTCTTTTGCAACGAATACAGTGTAAATCTGCCTTTTCTCCTTGAGAATGTTTGCCCCCTGCCTCTGAAATATCTTCCTCTTCCTCTTCGTCCACCTCTTCCTCTTGTAGAATCTTGAGCAGGATGCTTTTCTTTATGAGCAAGGCACACAGTCTCTTCAGAAGATTCAGGGGCTGTCTTCTTTCCGAAAGCTTTCTCTCTTTCAGCAAACTTTTTCACAAGAGAGTCAAAGGTTATATCTTTGAGATTTCCATTTGCTTGCAATGACTCAAGATAATTGGAGTAAGTAGGATAAAGTGCCTTGAGAAAAGCAATAAGAGGAATATCCAATTCAACCTTAGTGGATTTGATATCATGCATTATAGAATTTACTTCAGATGCAAGAGCAAGAGGATCATTATTTTGCAGTTCAAGAGTGAAGAGTTTAATCATGAGTTGAACGACTTCAAGTGCAGAATGTGAGTCATAGAGTTCTTTCAGCTTTTGTAAAGCTTCAAAGGCAGTTGAATATGACGAAATATGGCGACTCACCTCTTCATTTACAGATGCTACGATTAATGCATAAGCTTTGCTATTCTTGTTTTCCCAAATGACAAGCTCTTTGTCTGAGGTAAGTTGTACTGGGTCATTGTCTCCTTCTTCGACACACACTCCTTTCCACAAATCATTGAAAATGAGGGTTTGTTTTATCATCCGGGACCATTCAGGATAGTTCTCTTTGCCAGTGAGAACTATTCCCACCATGGATATGATTGAATGCATTTTGTAAGAAAAAATTACTTCTGCTGATAGAAAACAATATATATGTTATACCTTCCACTTCTCAAATATATATGCTATACCTTCCATATACCCATATATGTTTTTTTTTTTAATACCATATAAAATATCGCCATAAAAAACTTAATGAATTTCATGTCACGTTCACTTCTATTCCCATTCAAAATAATATATTATCACTCCATATAATATATTATTATTCTTACACACATGAACATATGTTTTCATGTAAAAAAAGTATCGCACCAAATTGAACAATAATTTAAAAACTGCGTTGGTAACCAAACCAAATCAATCACCAGAGAGTATGTCGATTACGCCATGATCCAAGCACGATTTCCCAACTCACTTACCATTCAAAGGATTCGCTTGATACGAACTCAAAACTTAATCACGACTCCATATTTGAGCTCGCTCTGCAATCTTTAAATCAATTTTCTCCAGACCTCGGACCTCGCTTAATCATTACTCCATAATTAAGAGGAAAAGCTCAAAGCCGAAGCTTGTGTCGTCCACTGAACTCCATTCTTCAGTGGAAATCTAAAACAAACTCGACAATCTTAAGCATTCCTTTATCATCTGATGAAATTTCGAGCTCTTATCAGCAGAATTTCGCCAGCTGAGAAACGATACCAATTGCAATCAAACGCAACACGAATTGCTATCAAACGCAATACCAATTGCAGTCAAATGCAATACCAATTGCTATCAAACGCAATACCAATACACCGAAAAACGTTTGTCTGCCTTCCGCTCTAGACAAAGGCATTCTTCTGGTCCACAAAACGCAAAGAATTATTTGACATGAAATGAAAGACTTTACAGCTTTCTCGGATCAGAGCAACGCAGCGTTACTATACCAAAAACGCAGTTGGGTCAGTCCTGCGCACCAAGAGGGAGTAACATTCAAAACATTCGAGAGATATTTCAGAGGACAGAGGCGTTGATACATTGTCAGGACAATGCTCAGGTCAGGACAATGCTTATGAATAGGAATGCATATGACAGACCAACGTACAGCCCATAGTAGCAAAAATGAAGGGAGTTACAACTATTTTGTGAACTTGGCTCCGATACCATGTCAGGCCAGGCAGTAACTCCAATAAGCAGTAAAATTGATTCGTTTTATTCCATTAGGTAGGTATTTGTTATATATAATAGGGACTGATTGTTCAGTTCATCTCCTAATGACTGTTCACATTCCTAATTTAATTATTAACATGAATTCACCCAATCATGAAGATTAGGTGTCAACAGTCTTGAACAAGTATTTGATTTAGTAATTTCATTTCCATGTTAAATTAGTAATATGAAGAGATGATTCAGTTTTGGGCAGTGACCTAAGCTCTGGGCCTAAAAAAGTGGCTCAAATCCTGGAGTCACAGGCACAACACTGACAATTCTGGTCCACAGTCGCTGGCATGTAGGTCTGTGAAGGTGACTTTAGGTTGATGGTCACTCCCTTGCCCATAGCATGAGAGTGAATATGGCCAAAGAGACCTAAAATAAGAGTGGGACCCAGGGACAAGCTGCCTGAGTGGTTGACTTGTCCTCTGAGGGTTTGATTGATGATGTTGGATGTTTGTATGGTGTGTTTCCATCGGTTCCACTTCCTTAAGCTGACTTATGAGGTCGAATCATATCATAATGGCCTTTCGCCACATGTTTACCCTACTGGATGGTTTCTTGGGTAGATGTGGGAGGAGGGTGTTACAGATACCAACTTTTAGAACAACGGAACAACATAAAGAAGACATAGGGATTTGGATGGAATAAAATGTCAATCTGATTCTTATACTAATGTTGCCTCACCTATGTAGATGGTGTACAACTTCTCAAGTGTGCAAATGAACTGTGAGCCAAAACATAAACTTTCAAATTTCAAACAGGACGTCATAGAGAATATTTTGTTAGAAAACAAAGTTTTAGCGAGATGGAGAGTGGTAGGTTGCAACAATGACGTATTTTAAGAGGACATTTTCAAGTGGTGTCAATGAGGAAGGAGAAAACATGATTACGAGTGAAGTTAGGAATCGTGATGAGAACATAGAGGGGCAGTGTGCACAACCAAAAGTGGGATGGGCACTGTGTGATGAATATCAAAAGTGGCTTTGCATACCTCGGAAGCTTACATATGATATCAATGAAATAGACTGTAAATGGTAATTTTCATTTTCTTTATTGAAATTATTATAGCTATTTTAAGATAGTTGTACAATGTGTATGTACTTTCATGATTGTATGTGTACGTGAGAGAGAGGGAGAGGGAGTTAGAGGGTCACTTTCAGGGAAAATTTTAAGAACCCCCCCTAAATTTATAAATATAATAAATGGGCGAATCTCCATGGTATATAGGAAAAATGGAAGGCGATTTTATCAATAATATAATATGTATATATAATTTTTTGGCGAATCTCTCACCAGGAATGGCGAATATTTTACTCAATTATAAAATCTTGTAAGATCTTGGCGAGTTTTCACTAAATAATAAAACTTTGTAAAGTCCTAGTGAATCTTAGCATAGGCTACATGATGGTTTAATTCCTCCATTTAAATAGGCTACATTCTAGGTGAATACCCATGGTCAATACCATGTGCCATTTTGGTGAATACCATGGGTCAATACCATGTGCCATTTTTTATTTTTATTAATTCTAATATTACGGTTAATAATGGTTTTTTGCATGGTATTAATAACAATCTAGTCCATGGTATTTGTCCCATAGTATTTTGGCCATAGGTTTCACCTAAATATAACCCATTTTTTAGTGTTCGTAAATATAAGGTGACTTATGGAGTAGATATAAATAAATGTTTTATTTGTTTACCATACCTCTGGTTTATTTATATTTTTATTAATTTACCATACCTCTTTTACAAATATGGTATTTGGCCCATAGGATTGACTTAAATAAAACCTCTTTCTTGAGCCTTCGTAAATAGAATGAGGGTTATGGACTAAATATAAAAAGAGGTTTTATTTATTTACGATACGTCTAGTTTATTTATATTTTTATTTATTTACCATACCTCTCATTTATTTATATTTTTATTAATTTACCATACCTCTTTTATAAATATGGTATTTGGCCCATAGGATTCACTTAAATAAAACCTATTCTTGAACATGGGTGAATGGATTCACTTAAATAAAACCTATTCTTGAAAATGGGCGAATGGAAGGTTGTAAGTCCTAATTTCAAGGGCTAAATTTACCTTTTTTACCCTCTCCCTTAAAATAAGGTGGACTATTTGAGGTGATTTGTAAAAATGTACTATGATACAAAATATTCGTCCACTAAAAATTTAAAACCCCTTAATTTCGCCAAAGGGAAAACATTCGCCCCTAAAATTATCCTTGGGACTCACTTTTGCTTTCTTTCTGTTTTGAAACTTGGTTTTGTCTCGTTCCCCATTATCTTTTATTGTGCTTGAGTACATCCTTAATGTATCTAATTTGCGTGTGCACTCCTTTTTGAATATGCTCCTCCTATGATGTGAGGAAATCACCTGTGCACATGTTCAATGTGTGCATTATAGCCAACTACTACTATTTTGAGCTGCTTCATGGTCTAAATGATGTAAAATTTGGGAAACTATTTGAGGTTCTAGATTTCATGCTAGAGAGGTGTGTTGGGTTAGTATGGAAAAAATATATAATTTCTTGGAGGTCACAAATTTGGGATATGACACCATGACAGGGATTAAAAAAAATGCTAGACCACTTTTTTCAATATATCCAAGATCAAATCTTAGAAAAATGCGGCTTGTCCTTAGAAGGTAAAGGGGACTTCTGTTCTATGTGATTTGATGCAATTTTTTGTCTATGTCAGGTGCATTGTAACACAATGCTAGCTCAAGAAAGCCTCTACTTATGGATTAGATGGGACACTTACTTCCCCATTGAACCAATTCATTAGGATATTAAAATTTATTTATATTTCTATAAATAATTTTACTAAGCTTAAATTGAAACTTCTTTAGTAGGATTCCTAGCAAATTATTCTAAAAATTGTTGCGTGTAGTCTCATGAGCACTCCATTTTGGAAATATGATGATAAAGAAATTTAATTGTAGGTCGATATGGATTGCTTTGGGGATGCTAGATCATTGGATGGCAATGTGGAGTAATTTTTGTATGATAATACAAATATACGAGATCTAGTTGGGAGATACACGGATGTCATTAAAGGTATGAGAAAAAGGTCCAAGCTAGAGCTATACAAGTAGGGAGATTACTACATCACTATAAATTATGCATCAAGTAAGAAATAGAGAGACCATTTTAAATATTCTGTCATTCTTTGAGGTTTGGTTGATATTCGTTGGCATCCTTTTACTTAAATTAAATGTTATACATACAATTCATGTTAACACATAACACATTTTTTAAATTTACAGGGTTTTCCTTTAGTGAGTTTGGTTGCTTTTGAGCTAGTATGAGTAAATTTGTATGATGCCACTTCTCTTCTGATGGTGATTTACCAGCCAATACTGGTGAATTATTATGTGGGAATGTAGGCAGTGTTGTCGAATATGGAGACACAAGGAGTTGAAAGTACCATTAAAAATAATAACTTATTAATCACTGAAGTGTGTTTCAATCCCAACTCATCTTGCTTGGCTACATCATCATTCGATAAAAAAGTCAAGGTTTGGGATGCAGAAAATGTATTTATGCAATTCATTTCCCATTTTCTGCTTATGATATAGATATTAACTAAATTTCATCAAGCATGTGTTTAGAGGCTTTGACTCCAAAATTCCAAAATTGCAAGATTTCATCTTTTCTGTTTGAAATGGAGCTTACCTTTTCCATTTTGTGGTCTTGAAAGGATGCCTCCACGGGTCAAACTGCAAGAAAAAGGAAGCAACCTAGTTCCTCTTCTGGTCCTCCAATTAGTTCTGGAACAATGAATAATGTTGGCCCTTCCCCAAGCTCTACACCCTCAACACCATCTACTCAGACACCTGGTGCTGTGTTTTCTATGGAAGGTGCACTACACTAGTTCATCAAATCCTCTACTTATGTATGGATCAGATGGGACACTTGCTTCCCCATCAAATTGATTGGTAAGGATATTAAAATTTACTTACAGTTTTGCAGATAATTTTACTAAGCTTAAATTGAAACTTCTTTAACAAGTGTCCTAACAAAGTATTCTAAAAATTGTCACATGCAGTCCCATGAGCACTCCATTTTGGCAGTATGATGATAAAGAACTTTAACTAGAAGTTAATATGGATTTATTTGGGGAGTATGGATCATTTTATGGCATTGTGGAGTCATTTTTGCATGATGATACCGATCTAGGAGATCCAACTGGGAGATGCATGGATGTCACTATAGGTACAAGAAAAAGGTCCAAGATAAAGCTGTACAAGTAGGGAGATTATTACATCACTATAAATGTTGCATCAAGAAAGAAATAGAGAGACTATTAGTAAATATTCTATCATTACTTGAGGTTCTGTTGATATTTGTTGGCATCCTATGGATTAAATGAAATTGTACAAATACCAATCATATCAACACATAAACACATTATTTTAGCTTACAAGGTTTTTCTTTAGTGAGTTTGGTTTCCTTTGTAATATTCCATCTTAGGAAACTCCTCAAATTTCACTGTAATTCTGGGTTTATAATTGAATTTGTCAGTCATAATTTTCTTCAAATAGTTTTCTTGAACGATGTTGTAGGTGAGAAGTATTTACTAGTGGCCAAAAAAATACACACAGTGACATATACACATGGAAATCACCTCACAACCATGAATGATATTTCAATGAAGAGTTCAATCAAGTAGTTACACTTAAGATCTCATTTATATTTCATATCATAAATATTGGGTTATTGGGACATGGCTTTCATTGAACACTTCACTTGTGAAAATTTCAAAATACATATACTTTAGTTACTTGTTACTCAGTTACAATGTTGAAGACATTTTGTAATTGATTTATGTAGGTTATCAACAAGCTTCTCATGATTCACCTTTGGAGGGTCATCTCTTGAACTCATTGTTTTCTTATCAGTTTCATGCATTTGATGGATTTTATACTTTTCTGCATTCATAATAGTGGTGGACATATTTTGGCTGAATTTGAATTGTTTGTTTTTGTCTTATCAATTTCATGCATTTGATGGCTCTTATACTTTTCTGTATTCATAATAGCAGTGGTGAGAAGTCACTATTTTTGCAAAACAAGAAGGAAATTTGCATAAAACCTTAAGGCCCATAACGACACTCTTTCTCAAATAAGATAAAAGAAAAATCTTGAAAGAATGCAAGTTGATTTCCTAATATAATGAAGTTGGGAATAACACACTACCCAAAAAACAAAGAAATTTCTTGTTGTAGTTGCCTTAAACACAAAAAAAATTGAAATTCCTTGTTTGTTGTAGTTGTTCATAGCACACCAAAAATTCTTGCTTTTCGTAATATCCCAACAAGAAAAATCCCTTATTGTTGTAGCTGGAAATGAATATCTTCTTCCAATAAATGCACATTGTTTGTACATGAAACCTCTTTTCCCAAACACTACGAGGAAAGAGTGGGAGCAATGTCACTTTTATAGAAAAAACATAGGGCTTTAGAGTTTGATAGTATTTGTTGTTTTTTGTCTTCAAGATCAACCAAATCCCATGACCCAACTTAAGGCCCTCCTTATGTTATGCAACCAACTCACAAAATAGAAGAAAATATAAATCGACTACTTAAAAATTAGCCTCTTCTAGGAGGGAACCTCCTTTACATTACACAAATGAACAATTATTGGATGATTCAAATGAAAAAACTCCTTTCCATATATAAGACTCTAAGGGGTCACAATATAATCAGATCCGACATAACAATAATAATGTAAGGGCACAACAACAACAATAGTGGGCTTCTATGGGGCACAATACTAACAATATGGGGACTACATGGGCACCACAACAATAATAAAGGGGCTATACTAACAATAACAATAAGGGGGGCTACACTAGTATTATAGGGACCTAACATGCCCCTCTCCTTCAAAAAAGTGTTGTCCTCAATGCTTGAGTAGTTATGGATGATTTTGTATAAAATTCTCATCCTCCCATGTCGAATCTTCAGTGCGTAAGTTCTTCCACTTGATGAGATACTTTGAAATTGATCAATGTTATAGTTGTCGAGTTCGTGTTTCCATGACTGCTTTAGCTTCCAATATGTTTTTTCCCTCCTCATCAAGTTCTGACAATATTGTTTGAATTGGGATCTTGTCACCTATAACCACTGTTTTACAAAACAGCCGAATCGACTCCAACTCGGCCGAGTTGAACCGAGTCAATGGCCTGGGGAGTGACTCGGCAAGCTAATCGGTCCGGTTAACCGAGTCACATATGACTCGGCCGAGTCATATGTGACTCGGTCAACCCGGCCGGGTCCGTTATGACTCGGCCGAGTCACTGTTGGGACGGCTGGGCAGCGTAAATGATAAAAAAATTTCACTTTTTTGGTAATTTTTGACAAAGTTAAATGCAGTTTATGGATTCCAAAGGGTAATAGTAATTTGTTAAATGCTTTTGGGGTCCATTTCCCCCTCCCAAACCCTATTTAAGACACCCAAATGCTCTCATTCACTCACAGTAGTCTTATGCATTTGAGTGAGAGTCTTCTTTGAGAATTAGTGAGCAGTTCTTGAGCTTGTTTTGGAGAAGCAGTGAGGAGTCTTGGAGGAGCATTGTAGCTGGAGTGAGGAGCTTCTTGGGCAGCCATTTGGAGCAGCATTGAGGAGCTGATTCTTGGAGCAAGCTTGAGGAGGCAGTTTGTGCCTGGAGGTATTTTTTTCCACCTCTATAAATCTGTTTTTGCTTAGTAAATTTTAGGTGCATATCAAGAAAGCTTAGAGAGTGTTTTTTGTCAAATAAATGAACATTGAATCAATTTTTTTTTTTTCATTTTCAGATTGTTTTCCTAGTCAAAAAATGGAACCTAGAGCAAAATATCCTGCTTGTGCATATGTTGAAATGGTTGATAGTCAGATGCATTGCAAATTTTTCCATAGGAAAATTAAGGAAGGTCCTGGGGGAATTAATAGGCTGAAACAACACTTGGTAGGGATTAGAGGCCAAATTACCCCATGTACCTCATCAGAAATTGGGGAGATTAGAAAGAATTTGTTGGCCAGCTTTGAAAAATTTAAAGAAGATAAGACTAGGCAAAAAGAGATACAGGCTGAAATTGGGAGGAAGAGGGAGATACAAAAAATGATGGCTACCAACCCCCACTATGATTTTGAGGGTTCTTCCTCTATCCCTCAAACTGAGGCATCCAACCCTTTCCGTTATGTTCCTCCCTCTTTTGGTTCTGTTCAAGATAAGGGAAAGGGTAGAATGAATTTGACAAAGGGTGATGTGACTATCAAAAGTTATTTCACTCCCTCCTCTCCATCAGATGCACATGGTCCTGAAGTTAGTAAAGGTCAAATTCAGCCCACTTTAGATGACCATTGGAAGAAAGAATTGAGGGAGACTGCTTGTGACTACATAGCTAGATGGTGGTATGATGCTGATATCCCCTTTAATGCTGCTCGTTCACCATATTATGAGCCTATGTTTGATGCCATACATGCTGCTGGAAAAGGATTCAAAGGCCCTACTATGCAAGAGCTAAGGGGATTTCGTTTGCAGAAAGAAATTCAATCCATTAATGAGTATTTGCAAGAGTTCAAGGACTCATGGGCAAGAACAGGGTGTACCATCATGTCAGATGGATGGACTGATCAAAGAAACCATACCATCATAAACTTTCTTGTCTTCTGCCCACAGGGAACCATGTTTTTAAAATCAGTTGATGCATCTGATAAGGTAAAAGATGGCCACTTTTTGTTTCAGCTATTGGATCAGGTTATTGAGGAGGTGGGGGTGGCTAATGTTGTTCAAATCATCACAGATAATGCCTCTAACTATGTTCTTTCTGGTAAACTGTTAGAGGAAAAACACAAGACCATCTTTTGGACCCCATGCGCTGCACATTGCATAGACCTCATGCTTGAGGATATTGGAAAATTAGATTGGGTTAGAAACACTGTAGATCATGCCAAAAGCATAACAAAATTTATCTACAATCATACACTGGTTTTGAGTCTCATGAGGAAACACACTGGAGGCAAGGATATTATTAGGCCTGCCATCACTAGATTTGCTACACATTTTTTGACATTGCAATCTATGCTTTCCCAACATAGAAACTTGCAAAAGATGTTTTCCAGTGATGAATGGAATCAAAGAAATTGGTCTAACAAACCAGAAGGAAAAGAATTGAAAAGGAAAGTCCATGAAGAAACTTTTTGGAGAAAGGCAGCAGAGATTGTGAAGCTTGCTGAGCCACTAGTTAAGGTGTTGCGGTTGGTGGATGGGGAAAGGTTGGCTATGGGCTTCATTTATGAGGCTATGGATCAAGCAAAGGAGCAAATAAAGACAACATACAAGGATAGAGTGGCAAAGTATGGGCCCATTTGGGCAATCATTGATGAAAGATGGAACAATCAACTCCATCGCCCTATACATGCAGCTGGGTATTTTTTGAACCCACGGTATCATTATAAAGCTAAGGAGTCAGGAGCTTTGAGGGGGGAGGTCAGAGATGGACTGGTTGATTGCATTGAATGCATGATCCCATCGGAGTCTGATCAGCTGGAGATACATCGACAGGTCACATCCTTCAGCAATGCAACAGGTACCTTTGGGAAGAACCTAGCAAAGATTGCAAGAGAAGCAGATGAGCCAGGTAAACAAAAATTTCAATTTTCAATTTCTTAATGGTTTTACAGTTTTACTTTTTTTATTAAAGTTTGTTAAATCATTTATAATTTGAAAGTTAGATATAATTTGTAATTTTGTTGAGCTTCAGCCTTCATCTAACTCATAATTCATTACACTCATATGTTTTTTGCAGCACAATGGTGGGAGGCCTTTGGTGGCCAGTGCCCTGAATTGCAAAGGTTTGCAATTCGTATTTTGAGTCAAACTTGCAGTGCATCTGGGTGTGAGCGCAATTGGTCTGTATTTGAGAGGATTCACACAAAGAAGAGAAACCATTTGGATAAAAAACGGTTGAATGATCTAGTTTTTGTCCAATACAACCTTCGTCTCAGACGAAACCAATTGCTGAACAAAAGACCTGATTCAGATCCCATTGTGTTGGAAGACATTGATCCAACATCCGATTGGGTAGTGGAGAGTCGTCCACCAGAGTTTCATCCTGATGAGGATCTTGATGAACTTGAACATGTTTTTCAACTTCAGCCTGTTCAGTTGACTGCAGATCCTAATCCGCCAGCATCAGTCTCACAACTAGCAAGGACTCCAGTTGTAGGTGATTCCTCTGCTCAGCCACGACAGAAGCGCAGCCGCATATCTACTCTATCTCAGCTTGCATCTGCTGCACAGCCTGCCAGTGGTATTGGTACCACTTCTACAGTTGCAGTTGGGGACGATGATGATGATGATGAGGAGGAGCCATGGGGCCCCTTTTCTGACTCTGATGATGATGATCCAGAGATTGGTCGAGATGATCTTGGCTCCTCTGGCAGTAGCTACTAGCCAGTAGTACTAGTATTGCAGTCTGGTCACCATCACAGTTTACTTTTGTTGTAGAGGCCATTTCTAGCCTCCTTGGTTATTTGTATTTTGTTTTGAATCTTTGATCATGTATGACAGTTGACTATGTATTGCCATTGGGTACCATTTTGATATATTGGATTGGTTCATGAGCCTACTTTGATCATATGTTGTCTTCCATCTATATTATAATGCTGTGTGTTTGGAAACATGAATGAAAATCTTTAAAATTATGTTTAAAATATTTAAAATTATGTTTTTTAATAAAAAAATAAATATTTAATGTATTTTTTACAACGACCGAGTCATTGAAATCGAGCCGGCCGAGTCATTACCGTTTCGGAGTCGGAGCCGGAGTCGATCCTCGGCCAAGTTGGAGTCGGAGTCGGAGTCTTAAAACATTGCCTATAACCTTCTTAAAGCATGAAACATGAAAAACTGGGTGCACTCGGGAAGATGTAGGGAGCTTTAATTTGTATTTCATAGTACAAATATTTTTCAACACCTTGTAAGGACCATAATACTTTGGTGATAATTTATTATCCTTCTTAGCTTACTTGAGCGACATTTTTTTGTATGGTTATGGCCATGAAATTACCCAGTCGCTTACATCAAAACCTCTTTCGTTGTGATGTTGATCTTCTTGTTGTTTCAGTCAATTTTGTGCCAAAATGAGGTTATCCTTTAAGAGTTGGATAAATTGTTGTTGATGCTCGATGTGATATTCCACTACTTGAACCTTAGAATTTTCTCTTAAAGATGATGTGATGGACAATGGATGATATCCATAAAGTGCCATAAATGGGGTCATTGTTGCTACAATATGGAAGGAAGTGTTATACCACCATTCAGCAAGAGGTAACCTCTTGACCCATTGTATTTTTTTATCAGATACAAATCAACGAGGATATCCTTTTAAACATTTGTTCACTATCTAATTTTTCCCATCAGATTGAGGGTGATAAGATGAGCTATTAGCAATTGAGTACCCAAACAAGAAAATAATTCCGTCCCAAAATTTACAGTGAAAATGGGATCTCTTTCACATACAATAATATTTGGGTTTCCATGTAGCTTTTGAATTGTTTCCATAAATGCAGTACTAATTGTACTAGCTTCAAATGGATGAGCGTGCATACTTGGTAAGTCTATCAACTACAACCATGATGACACTCTTTCCTTCAGACTTGGGTAAACCTGTGATAAAATCCATTGAAACCTCCTCCCAACTTTGACTTGGAATGGATAAAGGTTGTAAAAGGCCCGAGAATTTAATTGTCTCAACTTTATTTTGTTGGAAAACTAAACATTTTGCCACAAACTTTTGAATATCATATTTAAGGCCATCCCAAAAACATTCCTTCATAACCTTGTGGTAAGTTTTTAAACATTTTGAGTGCCCTCCTGAGGGAGAGGTGTGCAATTCCAAAATAATATTTTGTTTTAGTTTGGAATTATTGCAAATATATAAATGATCTTTGTACCATAATGAATCATTTTTCCAGCTAAATGTATCATATGTACTAGGATTGTGTTGTATCTTTTGAATGAGTGTCCACACTTCTTTGTCATTCTTCCATTAATCCCTTGCTTCATTTATCCAATTTGGTTGGATAATAGAAATGGAACAAAGCAATTCTTCCACAACCTCGTCCTTTCTTGAGAGTGCATCTACAAAAACATTTTTCTTCCCTTTTTTGTAGATGATTTCAAATCACAATCCAACATCTTTGTGACCCATTTTTGCTGCTCTTTTGAAGATGATATTTGTTCCAAAAAGTATTTAAGACTATCATGATATATTTTTACCTTGAAGTGTCTTCTCATTAGGTAAGGTTGCCATTGCTTTAGTGAATGTAGTATTGCCAATATTTCCTTCTCATAAATAGGTTTCTATAAATACTTTCCTTTGATTGGACAACTTTCAAAAGCAATGAGTCTTCCTTCTTGCATTAAAACAACACCAATTCCATTTCCTAAGGCATCACATTCCATGACAAAGGTTTTTGTGAAGTTCGGTGTAGCTAAGATTGATGCTTGGCACATTGCCTCTTTAAGATGTTCAAATGCCTTATTTGCTTCTGGAGTCCAAGAAAATGCATCTTTCTTGAATAATGTTGTTAGAGTTTCTGTTATTCTCCCATAATTCTTAACAAACTTGCGATAATACCCTATCAACCCAAGAAATCCTCGATGATGCTTTATGGTTGTAGGGATTTTCCATTCCCTAATGACTTTAATTTTGTTAGGATATAGCTTGATACCCTCATAAGATACAATATGACCCAAATATTCCATCTCCTGTACTCCAAAGAAACATTTGGAGGTTTTTGCATATAATTGTTTCTCCTCCAATAGTTTGAGCACCTTGTAAAAATGTTGAACATGATCCTTCCAAGAATTTTTGTAGATTAGTATATCATCAAAAAATACTAACACAAGTTTACTAAGGAAGGCTTTGAAAATGCAATTCATCAAACCTTGAAATGTAGAAGGTGCATTTGTAAGGCCAAAAGCATGAAAAAAAAAATCATAATGATCATCATGAGTTCTAAATGTTGTTTTTGAAATGTCTTCCATCTTCATTCTAATTTGATGATATCCCAGATGAAAATCCAACTTGTTGAAGTAAATTGCTCCATGTAATTTATCTAATAATTCATCAATGACTAGAATGGGAAATTTATCTTTAATAGCAAGCTTGTTGATCTCCCTATAATTCAAACACATGTGCCATGATCCATCCTTCTTGTGCACCAATACTACGAGAGTAGAGAAAGAGCTTTGACTAGGTTGAATTATACTTGGCTCTAGCATTTCTGCAACCATATGTTCAATTTCACTCTTTTGGGCATAGGGATATCTGTAAGCCCTCATGTTTAGAGGAAAACTTTCTGAAAGCAAACAAATAACATGATGATGATCATGAATAGATTAGAGGCCTTTAAGAGTCTCAAATACCTTGGAATGATTGTCCAAGATTTTTTGGAGATCTGGAGAAATAGATGATTTCGAGGTTTGAGCCTCTAGTGAGCATACTTGTGCAATTATGCCCCATTGTTTTTTCTTTATAAGCTTTGTCATTCCATTAGATTTTATTATCTTTCCTAGTTTCCTTGTAATACCCCTTAATTTCACTTCTTTCATTCCCAAAATAATTTCAAGAAAATTTCTTGGAAACTAAAAGCTATCGTACCTAAAGATTATAACCATTGGACTCCTAGTACAACATCAACACCACCCATTGGAATGGAAAACATTGGAATATTCAATACATATTCCCCCATGATTAACTTGATATTATGGCACTTTCCAGAACAATTTATAGTTCCTCCATTTGCAACCATCACTTGACACTTTGATGTTGGATATATGAAGCAATTCAATTCCTTGGCTATCTTACAATGAATAAAATTATGGGTACTACCCGAATCAATCAACACTATTATCTTTTTCTTCTTGATATTTCATTCTATCTTGAGAGTTTGAGGAGTGGTAATTTTTACCAATGCATTACAAGATATTTTCGAATTGATTTCTTCTTTCTCTAGTGTTGGTTCCTAGCGTATATCCTCTTCTTTTGAAGTTTCTTGTTCATTTTCTTCCTCCTCTTCACAATCTATGTAAAATAATTTATTCTCAGCACACTTTTGAACTTTAGTGTATTTGCTATCACAACTCTAACAAATCCCTTTTGCTCTTTTCTCTTTCGATTGTTGTGGTGTCAACCTTGTAGGTTGTGGAAGGCTAAGGGCAACAACACTTCCATCTTTATAGTTGTGAGTGGTAGGCTTTATTGTTGCCATACTTTTGCTTTCAATTTTTATTGCCAACTTGAATTCCTTCTTCAGTGAATCAGGTTCCCAAAGGTGAACCTCATGTTGGATTTTATCCTTTAAATTCCCTATGAGGAAATCAATCTTATGCTCCTTTGGAATATCATTTAGCATTATATTCAATTTTTGGAAGTCCTCAATGTGCTCCACCATTGAACCCTTTTGTTTGAGATCTATCAACTAACTAAAGAAGGTGTTGCTCCTTGTATCCTCATAATGTGCTATCATTTCCTCCATAAAAATTGACCAAGTAATAATTCGTTTAAAAGAACAAGGCCATCGATACCATAAAAACTTATTGGGTTCTAAATATAAAGTTGTAAAGTGTACCATTTGTGTGTTTTTCACATTATGTAGATCAAAATTTTTCTCCATTTGTAGTATCCATGTTACCAGATCCTTCCCATCAAAATTCCTCATATCAATCTTTGGAGTATGGTGGGTCTTCAATCCAATGTTAGAGACTATGAAATCATGATTAACATCATTTTTGTTCTCATCGTGAGTTTTATCTAATAGTTTTTTCCATTAGGAAGCATTTCTTGTAGCAACTTTGTTAAACCTTCCTTCAACCCTTCCATGTCTAATTTTAAACCATTCTTCAAATCTTCCATGTTACCTTTAAATTTTTTCTTCTATACCATCAATATTATATTCCATTCCATCCATCTTAGCTTCCAAACCTTCCATGCATGATTTTAAACCATTCTTAGAACCATCCATCTTAAATTCCATTTCATTTTTGGTTACTCTTTGCGAGAGTGAAATTTGTTGCACTTGGTCTTGCAATTTTGATATATCATGTTGCATTTCTTCCTTGTCTTCATGTGTAATAGTATAGATTTTGGGTTTTTTACTAGGTTTTTCCATTTTCTTTCTTTGGGGCATCAATTAATGATATTTATGCTTCTCTATTCCATTTGAATCGCTTCAAACAAAACTTATGCAAATTAAAAAAAAAAAAATACACACCTTTTTCTTAATTTGTATGAGCTTGATATTGAATCTATTGTATCTTTGTAATTTTAGATCTCCCAGGTCTAAAATTTCTTCTTGATGTATCCCTCCAAGTCTTCCTTCCAACCCCACAAGTCATACCAAGACTTGAGCCTTCAAGAAATACTTATGCCCGAACTCCCATAATGACCTGATTATAGATTGGTTTAGTAGAGATAACTTGTACGAAGTTCCATGTGTCATTGTTTCGACCTTCAGCTCTATTAATGCTACAAAAAAAACTACAGTCTATGTAATTTCAACCACTTTTTATAGAATTTAAATCCAATTCCTAAAATGAAAGTTATTATGATTTTCCCTATGTCACCTATTTGAGACAGAATTTTGGAACCTGCCAAAACCCTAACTTCCACAGATCATATCTCTGAAAATATAGCAAACCAATATCTGAAATGTTTACATGCAGTTCACCAAGATTTCGGCTCCACGTGATAAACTTTTCAGTTTCTGAAGACTCTTATAAAAGAAGTTATAGCAAAAATTCCAAGATGACCAATTTGAAGAAGCAAAACCCTATAATCCAAACCTCTAAAACCAAATGTTATGCAACCAACTCACAAAATAGAAGGAAAGATAGATCAACGACCTAAAAATTAGCCTCTTCAAAGGGGAAACATCCTTTAAATTACATAAATAAAAAATTCTTGGATGATTCAAATGAAAAAACCTTCTTGGGCGTTAGTCTTGACCTTCCTCCTTGTATCACAAATTTGTGTGTGTTTTATGGGCTTCTAGTCGGTATTAGCTCTCATAGAGGAAGGGTGCTTGGTTTCCTCCTATAAGTAGAGGAAGTTCTCTCCCCATTTTGATAACTTATACTTGCGGATTTGTATTACTAATTGTCTACTTTTTTCATTATAAAAAAGGCTATAGGAGGATGGCTAAAGTGATTTTTTGTGGAGATGAATTTAGTGGCTGATCTTGCATTTTCTATGGATTTTCATGGATAGGGTATTGATGGATGATCTTGATTCAATGAGTCTATGGTTTAGACGATATTGTTGGATTTGTTGATGGATTATTTAAATGTAATTTCATTTGTTTAGTGCAAATGGTGCATTCACTTGGGTTCTTCTTGTGCAAATCCCTTCTTTAAAACCCTAGGAAGCTTTCTAGTGGATAAAATTTCCATAAAATTTCTTTTATTTTGTAAGTTACTAGTTAGGTCTTCTAGAGTTAGTAGTGGACAACCAGAGATGTCTTTCTATATCATCTTACTCTCCCATGGGAGTCGTTCATTAACCCTTATGGTCTGAAAACAAGTAGGTATTAATCTTTCTCCTGTTAGTCAATCATAAAATTCAAAATTGTACTCTATTAATTGCATTTGTCTAGTGCAAAGGGTGCATTCACTTGGTTTCTTTTGAGAAAATCCCTTCTTTAAAACCCTATGAAGATTTCTAGTGGAGAAACATTCCATTAAATTTCTTGGATTTTGTAAGTTGCAAGGTAGATATTCTAGGGTTAGTAGTGGACAAACTGTTGTGCAGATAATCCCTTCTGTAGACAGAAGCGATCTCTATAGTCCTATAAGAGGATATAGAAAGAAACTAGATAAATATGTGAAAATTTTCGTAGTTTATATTAGAAAATACAAAGTTGTTAGGATATTATGACACATAGGAAATAGTTAAGTATAACTTGGTCTAGTGTAGAGTTAGGTAAAGTGTGTTTCTTTACTATGTACTTTTGTAACTTACAATCCAACGGTCACGATATGTTCTAGATATGAAGTGATCAGATGGTTCATTCTCTCCTCGGTATTACTGACACTTGATCAGTGGCTTAACACCCAATTGGTCCATGATCTCTATTTAAAGACCATGGAGGTTCATTTGTAGGGTGACCGTTCACGAGAGAAGCTTATGTAAATTTTCTTTCTTTTATTAATAAATTGTCTGAAGTGGCCGCGTTGGCTCAGGCCGTGGACTATTTCCCTCTTTGAGGGTTTTAACCACGTCAAGAATACTGGTGTATTGATCTGTGATCTGTTTGTGAGTGGTTTCCTTTGGTGTTCTATCTAAGGAACTTACCCAGTAAATTACTACATGGTATCAAAGCTATCTGAGGGCCGCATCCGTTGGTGATCCAAATCCGAAGCTGATATAACTGCATTCGATTGTCGTTTCCTAGATCTACTATTTCTTACTAGTTTCGAGCCGAGAGGACTACTCTATTGTGTTAGGAGCATCTGTTCCAGTGAGGAACCCCTTTCATTTAACACGAAAAGGTTTCTAGTAGCCCTAGTTACCTCATTTTTAAGATCTGTAGGTATGCAATTTTTTTTGCAATTCTAGTTATTCATCTTTCTGTTTATTTCGGTTTATTTAGCTCTCTGTTTTTTATTACCAAATCTATACCTTTCATTTCTGTGTATGTTCTTTGCCCTGTGACTCTATGCGATCTGGGAAAATTAGAAACATAAAGAAAGGATTTTTCTCATGCGTATGCTCTTTTTTGTCGCACCTTAGTGTGATCTTAGAAAATCATAAACATTGAGGAAAATATTTAGTTTCCGGTGAAAGCTAACTTCAAGCCATAAAGTTTGGTTTCTTTTGCATGTCTGTGTTGGGTTGTGTGGTTTTTTGTTTTGTAGGAAAAAAGAGCTTTCTCAAGTAAGCACGCACCCCGAAGCTTCAGTGACTAAAAAAAAAACCCTTCCTCTTTTCCAAAAATTGCTAACCTTTTAAATTGGCTCACTTGGTCCAAAGTTGCTTTATGAGAATAGAGGTCTTGGGTTCAAGTATTTTTTTTTTGTTGAGTTACTTTTTCAAAAAATACATGTAACTTATGTTTTAAAGTTACTTTATGTAAAAGTGTTCTCACCCATTATAAAAAGTGAGTGACTTATAATTCTAAAGTCTCTTTATCATTTATTTAAGTTACAATTTAGTGAGTAGCTCATAAAGTACCATTGTAAAAGTGACTTTCACTTATTTATAAAAGTGGGTAGCACAAAATCTTTATTTAAAGTGAGGTAATTATATTAAGTTTGGAAAGAGGGGGGAGAGGGATTTTTTTTAAATATAACATTATCATTCACTTACGCACATTCACGCACTTCATCGGCATCTTCAACAACTTTTCTTCAAAAAGCCATAACTTCTTCATCTGGAAGCCGTTTTCAGAGCCATTTTTTTCAATCAGCCTAATTTTTCGAGATCTTTCCATTGGAACTGTTATCACAAAATCAGGTACTGAAGGCTGCCAATCAGCAAGATTTTGTGTAACTATTTCAAACCAGGCTTTGGACTAAGGCTTAGCCTCCTTAGTCTAAGAGGGCTCTCTCACAGATTATGAATATTGACTAATGACAAGAAAAGATGGCTAACTCTTATAAGACACATGAAAAATAAGCTGGCTGGACAACATTGAATTGATTCCCATTGGGCTTATGGAGTCACTAATATCTCAGTAAACAATAACACAATCCTTTCATAGAAATCAGGGCACTTTACATCTAATGTTCAAACATAACTTACATGAAACACAGTTTGCCTAGGCATACAGGAAGTCAGAGCATGATTCATGAGTTCTAAGTGATTATGCATTAACCAAACTGTAAAAGGACATTAAAGAGAATAAACCATCATACATTTTAACAATAAGATCTATTGTGAATCCTAAGAAGAAACAACAGTCATTTGCATTACTGAAATCTGCTATACATAAACCAAAACAGTCTTCTCCAAAAACATCCAACCCCTTCTACATAGATCATTCCTCTCTATATAGAAACATACTTCTTACTACTTAGACCTTCCACCTCCAGCATGAGGGGAGCTCGATGATTGCCATTAATTACCCCTATCCGCTATTGAACTAACCTATTAAATACAATCAGCACTAACTGAAGTTCTAAAAAGTTCTAGTTTAGTTATAACTCTAACTCTATCTTCCTCGTAGAAGATTCCTCCTTGCAGCTTTGACACATGGTTTCCTTTTCATTTGGCTGAGATCGCTCTAATTAACCTTTAATGCTACATGTTTGTCTTTAATGACACATCTTTCTGTTACCTTGAAACATAGGCCCCTGTTTGTCGGTCCTTGATGTGCTGTTCCATTTTGGTCATCCATCACTTCGAACATGCAGCAGCCTGTCTTCTAGCCCTTTAATAATCCAAGATATGGAATGCTGCCATGTCTCCAGATGAACTGTAGGCTGTATTGATGGACAGGTGTCTTTCTTTCAAAACTCCCGTTCAAACTGCTTTTTCTGTGTTGAAAACAACACCTACAGCAGTTTCGTAGTGCGCTACGAAACTGCTGTGTAATTTCAAAAACACAGTCTTTCTTTCATTCAAACCGAACTCCTAATTGTTTGCATTGAAGCAGATACGTTTTCAGTGTGATTCTCACCAATGCAAGTAACAACAATGAGCCTGACATATTTGTCTTGGTGCCTTAGAAACTCTGGCTTTACCAATGCGCTCATGGATGGAATCACTGCATCCTGCATTATCTCAGAAGATTACTGTTCCACCATAGAAAAATAGTCCTCCACTTTCTGAAATTCCTGAACTGTACTTGAAACATTTAGCAGAGGCAACTGAAGTGGTTGTTAACAAATATCATAAATAATCTCCTGGTTTGCCAACCATCCAAGCTGAAGAAGGCCAAAACGATCATATGGCAGCCAACCAAGCATAGGCTCTCCTTGCCAATCAATCCATCGATCCTGGTCACACCTTCCATCACTCACATCAACATGAACAGAAATACAAGCTTCAGGATCATCCATATCAATCTTATAACAGCCATTGCAAGGCTTTGCTTGTTTTACTGTGTTTGCCAGCACACTTTTCAAGATGACATCTGCATGCTCTGAAAATCTAGATATTGTACAGTACTGGCATCCTGCACTCTCCTGCTAGCAATCTTTCCATCATTTTCAGGTTTGTTCACAGCACATATTTGATCAGAAGTTTTCCCTCTTTTTTCCAATGCACAGCTTCCTGCTTTGTCCTTGACAGCAGTTACCTCAGTGGTCTCCTCCTCAACTACACTCAGGTTGAGATCTGCTCTAAGTGGCACATTATTTGGAGTATCCATGTTTTCAAATGACTGTTTCTCTAAGTAGGTGGTTGTATTCATGCTTCCCTTTGCCTGACTGACAACTTTTTTTCCATAGTTCCCCTTGATATGGGACTGGAAATCTTTAGCATCAATGCAATCATGATCAACATGCCTGTGTGAACGATAAGCAATGGGCTTTCTGCATCCTTCCCACATCCGGCAACTAAGCTGGCTAGCAAGTTTAACTGCACATGGATAGTGAAAACTACACTGACATTTCTTAACTCGACAACCCAAAGTAGCCCCAAATCTTCGACAAACTGGATCCTTATAGAACACATTTCTCCCTCTTCTTACAGCATTTACTAAACCTTCAAGTTGATCTCTTCCATCATCCTTTTCAAAAATCTCAGAGGACCAAAGACCACACATTCTGTGGACTTTGCCACTC
Source organism: Pinus tabuliformis (assembly GCA_031772625.1). Taxonomy (NCBI): domain Eukaryota; kingdom Viridiplantae; phylum Streptophyta; class Pinopsida; order Pinales; family Pinaceae; genus Pinus; species Pinus tabuliformis. Next base: position 310,570,882 of record CM062806.1, on the reverse strand, counting down.
CACTGATGCCCATCCCACCTTTTTGATACTTTTTTGTTCTTTTAATTCATTGACAGCTTCAACTTTCTTTTATGGTCCTCTGTGCATTTGCAGTAGAACAAGCGATAACCACAGCACCAAGCATACCAGTCCCCATATATCAAGGATCGACCTTGTCCACATAGATCACACACTATACCAGAATCCCACAGCCGAGGTTTGGAATTTGCTAGCTCAATTAAAGCTTCAAAACGTGATCGGTCAAAATGCTTGCAATCTAGAGTGCTTGAAATTCCTTCACTACTACAAGTTGCTTCAACATTTCCACTCGCATTCATAGGGCACAAATTTATCTTTTTGTGTTTTCTTACATCTCTTAGAGATCCTTTATCAGCGTTATCAATATCAACTACTTGACTCTTCTCATTGTCTTTATGGCTAAAGGATTCCTCCTCAGATAAAGTTATATAGTTAGGTCCTCTTGAAGTTACACAATTTTGTAATTTATTGCCTTTATCATGAGATATCTCCTCTTGCACTGTGATATTAACACTGCTTCCAGATAGATTATTTTTTCCATGCAAGCCATGAAGAGAACTCTCTTCAAAGCGTTCATCTTCAGAGTCAACAATTATGATGAGTGACCCAGATGATTCTTTCGTGCTCTCAAATTGAACACCTTGAGGGGCATTGCAATTAGCACCAATACCACAGTCGGAAGGACCAGAAATACTAATAGCTCGTAAATAAGAATCTTCTGGACACAAAATTCAATCTTTCTCATTGTAAGGAAATTTCGGGAGATGCAAAATCTTATCATCACCTTGATTTGGTGGAACAACATGCCCAGTCACCAGGCTATTATCTGAGATGGCTGATATACCCAAATTACTCTGATGCAGTATTGTGCACCGTGGTTCTTTTGTAGGTGAATAATGGCAATTTGTAGTAGTACCAGAATCCATGTCTATATTTTTTTCCGGTAGATTCAAATTAGGTAGTGTTCTCGTTGCATTTGTTCCTTTCCTCGAAGAAAATTAATAAGGCGATTGTTGATAGTCTTGCACTCTTGAATAATTTCCTCCTAGGCCAAGATGTCTTCAACTGTACATGTTTCTTTGTCCAAAATTGAATCCACCGCTGAAGGGGGCGAGAAACCAGTCATCTGCCAAAACATTTTTCCCAGCTTGCCTTCTTCGCTTGCTCTTCTTCAACTGTGGATCTGCCAATCCCCGGACGTATCGCTGTATTTGGAATTGCGGGAATTGAGGGTTTCGGAGTAGCAGGTGGAACCCAGGAGAATGAACCCTCAACCCCTTTCCCAAAATAATAGGAACGAATGGCAAAGAAGAAAAGTTGGGCCTGGTGTAGGAGGAATTCCTGATCTCTGAAAACTGTAAGTCCTTCCTTTAAACTTAATTGAAACCAATCCCGGCATGTTACCCTGCTACCAGTCCAGTTGTGGAAATACTCATGACCAATAACACCCAAGATAGCAGCATAGTCTGCATCCGTTGCAGTTTGTGGGGATGCCAAAACAAACCTTGACTGAGAAAGGGCCTTCAATGTCATCACAAAAGCTGCTTCCTGAGAATGATCCCCGTCAAAACATATGCAAACAAAGGCAACCTTGACTTCCATTCGACTTCATAATAATTTATATTACCGCTATCCCCTTTGATGCCAACAGAGCCTGCACGTGTCAAGACCGACATGTAAGACTTTACACATTCTATTCTCGTAAAACTCTCGCAGAAAATATGACAGCTGGTGTGAGATGTGCTATGGATCAGCACGAATTCCCCATTTCGTAGCGCAGTTAGTGCAAAGTCGGCGTTTTTCGCTACGAAATCACTAAAACAGGTTGCGCTGCGAAACTGCTAAAGGATTTATGCGTTGCGAAAACACTTTGTCCTTAAGCTAGTCTGAGCAATTTTGGCAACAGAATTTTCAGTGATAACAGTGGCTCCACTTGGGATAGTGTGCCCTTGTGGTACACTAAGAACCTGCAGTTCCAGTGCCTTATCCTCTTTTGATGAACAAAAATTATTTGACAAACATCTTCTTCAAGCTTCTTGGGCCTTCACCTCGGGCTTTAGCTTGATGATCACTTGTAGGAGAAAGAAGTCTATATCTATCACTACTAAGAAAAAAATTTGCTCAGTCAACCTTGAGCTTATTTGCATTTTCCTACCTACCTACCCTATCAGCTGCAAGCTCCACTTGTAGTTCAGGCAACGTGATATTTCCAAAACAGCCAATCATTTATCTTATCTGACATTTGAGTCCTTTGGTTGTGCTTGAAACAATAATAAACCAGATACTGAAGAAACCAAGGCAGCATGAGGTGTAACTGTTCTTCAACATGAAAATATAACTGGAATCCTGAACAGTAAACCTTTTCCATGTATTCAGCTATAGGGTCTGTTGTGGGGAAAAGTATCCGACTCGGATGACCCTATCCCTACTCTAAAGGTGACAGTCTTTAGCAACAACTGAAAGTAAAGCTTTGATATTTTCCTTTATGAAAGTACAGAGAGAAGGAAGAAAAGATTAACCAACCTGGTGTCTTTCGCTTAGTCGATCCTTATCCTCTCTCTTTGTCTCTTGTTCCCAGCTCCTTGCTCTCTTTGCCGGTCCAGCTACACACAGATCCTGCACAAAACAAGAGAGGAAACTACAAGATACATGTACTCATAACTGATGCATGGATTAGAGTGAATCAAATATACAAGTAAATACAATACATCAATGCAATACAAGTATATAGGAGAACATGCAAAACTTTATTGATAGAAGTAACAGGGTTCTGAGAAGGTTACAACCATTGATGGCTCCAATCCAGCAGCACCTCCCCAGCAGCAAGAACTCTCCTCTTCACCTCTAGTAAAACAATCACCCAATAGCTCTAACTGTAAACCAACAGCACCTCCTTGCTTTACACAAAATTCCAGCCTCTTGAGCTCATAGGAGAGAGCTCAATATATAGATGAATTGAGAAAGGATGAGTCAGCTTGCAACTGATGTGTAGCTGCCTTGTGTCCTCTCTCTCTTCAGTTAATCTTTAGTTAGTCTTCAGTTCTTGAGTCCACTTGGTGAACCTTGCTTCCACTTGGAGAAACAAAGCCTCTGACTCATCACAAGGCGAAATACCTGATCCAAGTGTCATTTTTGGAAGTTTCCAAGGTAATGACTCACTGTGCCACATGTCCAATCTCGCCCAGCGCAGGTAGCCTTCATTGATTTTGACTTTCAGCGCAGGTACAAGGAGGAGCAGTTGACTTCCAGCGCAGATGCTCAGTGGAGCAGCTGACATGATCCAAAAATACCCTGTTTTTGAGTGTTTTCAGGTGGAGAACTGATAGGGAGTGTTGTGGTTTGCTGACCTTGTTCCTCTAGGGGTAAGAACAACATGTTTAGGGACTGAGGATCCCTGTAATTATTGACATTTCATGCTCCATGCTGCGAGGCACAAAAATGTCTATAACAGTTGCCCCCTAAAGTATGAGGTCGTTTATCGGGCGAAATGCTTTATCCAGAGGGTCCGAAGTTCATTCAAGTGCTGAGAGGTGCCCTGTAATACAATACAATACAATACATTATTTTTCATTCTGCTTTCATGATCTAGCTGGGGCGGGCATTCCCATGCTCAGCTTTATAAATACATTTTGGTACATAGAACAGACGATCGTCTGATGGTAGACTGATAATTCTCTGCTGAAATTATCATCCTTTGAATAGGATGATCATCTGCTGCAATGATGTACATGACAAATGCTTTTATATTTCCTGAATATATATCGCAGCCCGGATGGATGAAACTAGATCCGGGGTCTTCAAACTCGTTCGATCTTCACTCTAAGTACAAGTCGATCCATGTGAGAATTTCGTTGAAGTCGAACATGGAAAGACATCGCTTGATTACCGGTCAATGATGAAAACCGTTAACAAGCGCGAGAGGAATCACCGATAATGATAATGACCCTCAAGGTACTCCAGTACAATTCACGTGGCGTGAATAAAGGACTTGGCGTCGAACGCCACGCAAAATCTTCTGGTCGAAGGTCATTGATGTATACCTGTCGCCGGAAGTGAGAAACTTGCCATTGAGGCATGCAAGCTTCAAAGTACTGATGGGGTTGTTCCTAGATCATCTTCTTGGATAATGAGCTGAAGTCGACAAGAAGTGATCCGTCAAAGGAGGGCCTTAATGAATCCCACATCAATGACACGGAACAGGGCTAATGATTTTAGTGGAGGTGAAAACAAACTGTGACATATGATTCAGGGTGGCGATCATGAATGGATGAAGGATAATGTATGGCAGTGGATGGGACAAGGTTGACACTTTCAGAATGACCTCTCTTGAACATGTAACGACACTGATGCGATGGATCGATAGCATTACCCCAAAATGTGGATGGTTTGGCGAAGACCATGGTGATGAGACCGGTGAATGAAACAACCCAACCCGATGTGGTACGGAAGAAAAGTGTCATGTTCAAGAGCGACTTGCTACCATTAAGCTTTGATGTTCTCCCAATTTTTCCCCAGTCATTTCTGACCAGTACCTCTTTATTTTTTTCAAGCTTGAGGAGGATAACATATGCTTGTTCTATAACCTGCCCTTCGGGCAAGCCCATCGCTATGATTTAACGAGCTTAGCGATAGGGAAACTCGTTCTCGTCTAAAGACAAGTTTGTCGCTATTTAATCATTTTAACGAGTCTAACGACAAGGAAAACTCGGTCCTTTTCATTTTTAGAGAGTCTGAAAAGGTACAGAAAGTTAACTCCATAATTCCTTTTTCGTCATCTAATCCCTTAAGTCCGAAAAAGTATAAAACAATACAGAAGGGATGGGTGTTCGGTACTTTTAACGAGCCGAACAAGACAAGCGCTCGATCTTTTTGTGTAATAATCCCTCAGGTCCAAAAAGATTAAAGTCTAAAAGAGGGATAGCTCTTCCGGTCGTTTAACGATCTGGAAGGCCAAAACTCGGCAAACTTTTCATATTTTACGAGTCAGAAAAGAGCTCAAAGATGACTCGTCTTTCGAGGAACGAGTGATAAACAGGGATAGCAGCAGATTCCGGGTACAGGTTGGAATTTTCCAATCACGGCAGTGTCACAAGGATGGCTAAGTGAAATCACTCTTCGCAGTTGTTCCTCAAAATGGGTAAACACACAAATGGAAGTGAATGATCGGTCAAAAGAAAAGTGGAGGTGACGGTGCACAAACACGACCAAGGCTTTTATGGCTGATGAATTTTACGATCACAGTGGTTATTTACCGAGATGGGTTCATTTTTTAATGAGCTTGAATGCGCCAAAACACTGCTCAATGCTTATGTTTATTTTTTAACGAGCATGAATTCCGCGTTAAAACTGCTCGGTGATAAGTTCGCATGCCCCCAGCATAATACTGCAAATCGAGGTGCATGCCCCCCAAGCTTCATTGCATCCGACTCAGTGGTTGGAATGAAGGTTTACCTCGGGGATTTGTTTCATTTTTTAATGAGGTTGACACAAGATAAGAACTATCCTTGACTCTTCATTTTTTAACGAGGTTGACCTGAGATAGGAACTATCCTCAGAGCCGACAAAATATCTAGGAATCTTCCGAATCCAACCAGAAGATTGGATTAGATTTCATTTTGTAGGTTTCCACTGTGGCCACTCCCCCTAGATTACTTGGAGGCGGTAGGGCGAAAGTACCCATTAAGGCAGGGTCTTTTAGGAGACCTACTCCGATATTTTGGAGCAAATGATTCCTTCCATGGATCATTGGAATGCTCCCTATAACTTGTGAACTGTCGTGGAGAAAAGTTTGTTGGTCAACGATTGTAATTCCCCCTTGGAAAGGGAATGCAATCTTTCTGAAGTAGGTCGACACAACTGCGGCCATGGCATAGATCCATGGTCTTCCAAGTAGGATGTTGTAATCGAGGTTTCCATCAATTACTTCAACATCAATTACTTCAACATCAATTCCTACTGTTTTGCCTCCCAGTTCAACTTGCAAGTTACTTAAAATCCCGTATGGAGTGTATGATCGTCCATCAAATGCTTTTAACGTCGTTGACGATTTCGACAAGGGTGGTGAGCCTAAATTTTCCAGCAACTCGTCGACATAAGACATGTAGATGCCCCCTCATCAATAATTGTTCGATGAACAGTTTTGTTGAGGGCTTTCACTTGAATAAGGAAAGCTAGTTGACCTGGTAATTGCGGGTCATATCCTTTATGATCAAAGGCCACAAGATTGGAATCCATTGGGCCAATCCCACCTATTTCTGATAATAAAGCTTTCTCTTGGGAGGGGTAATTTTGTGGTACCTCAAGTGTCGACATAGTGGACGGCGATTGGGCCAGGTCCTTTACTATATTATAATTTTGTGCTTCTTTGGCACGAGGATTAAATGTCGATTTGTGTACTACTCCCTTTGGCAGCTTTATCATTGGCTCAGGAACGATGGGTGGCACAACTTCAGTCAAAGTTGTTGTTGAACTACTAGGTCGTTCGTTAACCTTGTTGTTCGACAGCTTTGGATTCCCGTAATCTTTATTCCTTGTCAAAGCATTATTCTGTTGCTTTGAGGTAGACAACATAAGCACTTGGGATCCGGAAGCATTTTGATTAGCAACCATATTTTGACCTGGATTAGGAAACGGATCAGTCAATACTGCTGGGGTTTTTGAACTCTTGAAGAGTTTCTTAACTTCAGCTATATGTGGACAATATTTCGTCCAATGATCCTCATCGCATATATGACACCCTGCCGGGGGTTTCCTTTTTCTTCCTGTCTTTTTCTTCTTGCCCCCTGGTTGCTTCAGTTGTTTGCCTTTGTCGGTCGACATGGCATTTACTTCTGAGGCAAGAAGTTTTTCATTTGCATTTTGACTGTAAATTTTGTGCTTGCCAATCACGTCATCGCTGGCGTGAGAGTCATTGTTTGATTTAGGAGGAGGAGGAATTGAGAATTCCGGTCTAGGGGCGTCAGGTATTTTGTCGTAGAGCGTGCCATACTGAGTATAAACCAAGTCTAGATATTGCGCACGAGCTATAACTTGCTCTTCTGTTACGACTCCCCCCTTGGCCACATCTTCCGTTATGGCCGGAAGTAATGACTTTATAAACCATTCAGCTAATAGCTGATCGGGAACATATGTTTTTACCATCCTACGACGACGTCGCCATTCATGTATATGATCAGATATATGAGTGGCCGTTGTTTGTTTGAAGTTGGTAAGGAGTTCTGTTCCCGTTTCATACCTTATCGGTAATTGAAAATGGGTTAAAAAGGTAGTAGCTAAGGCACTGAAGTTGTCGAACGAAGCTCTAGGCAATTCAATATACCATTTTGCCGCTGGACCCGTTAACGTCCTCTGAAAAAGGCGAAGTCTTATCGAATCATCATTCAGGGTGTTTGATGAACACCATAGATGGAATGTCATCACGTGATTCGACGGGTCTTCACCTGGATTTCCATTAAATTTAGGAATGTCTGATGGAAGTTTGTGTGGAATCGCTGGCCACCAAGGGGCATAAGCAATTGGATCATTCGTCAGCCGGTTTAGATCTGGTAATTCTAGAGTTGCTACAAAGGGCAACTGTTGATTCAGGTTAGGCGAAGCATATCCAGGATAAGATGGAATCGCCTGAGCAGTGGGTCTTTGCATACCAGCATAATGTTGGCAACTTTGACAAGGTTGATGGGCATAACCATTATAGTATGGTTGCCCGTTACTTACAAAGACTTGTTGCTCAGGTCCTTGACATGATTGCTGGAATGGCGGTTGTTGAGTTTGAAACAGCTCTGGTTGTTGGACCATTTGCTGATGCCCAATACTAGATGATTGACCAAGATGAGGAGTCACAGTACTTGTTTGATCCTGAGTCGCTCCGGATAAGGAGGCACTGACCTGAGGTTGCGATTGAGATGTCGAGACAAGAGGCTGTTGTATGGCAACCTGAGAAACTTGGGGTTGACATACAGTAGGCAGCGCTTGTACTTGCGACGCAATCACCATACCAGGTATAGTGGCAACATTCGACACAAGGTGGACTGGTTGCATTGAATATGCAACTCTTGGTTGCTGAGGCCGTATTGGTACCCAACCGCTGGATGTAATTCCAGTTTGACCTGAATTTTGTTGTAAACTCCCATATGGTTGTTCTCCAGGGGGGAACAATGAAAAGGCATACTGTCCTCCATATGGTGGCAATCCAGTACTTAAAGGGTAGATTGGCCTTTGAAGACACGTTGGATTGATTTGTTGAGTTTCAACATAAGAAATACCAGATGATAATCCGGACAAAGAAATAGGAACTAACCATGTCATCGTCCCTGATGGGACTCCGGCTTGTTGTTGACAATTTGCCAGGACAGATGGTATACCAGCGAACATCGTTGGAGTAGCAGCAGGAGGTTCTGCTGCTGCTGTGTCGGACGACACAGTCCTAGATGTCGACGGTTGTTCAGACATATCTAGTCTATCCAAAAGATTTCTTAGCGATTCTACAAGGACTTCCACTTGTGGTGGACTAACTTCGAAGATCAACGAGGGAAGGGTGATGATTATTCCGCTTAAAATAAATTTTATAACGACGCTTTAGACACAACTTGCTTTTTCAGTTTTAAAGAGTCGAGAAAAAGCTAAAGATGACTCTAGTCTCCTTCGATGTTTTAACGAGCCCGAAGTGACAAATGCTCGGATGGACTTTTTCAGTTATAGAGTTTGAAAAAGGCCAAAAGAAACTGCTCTGGAGATCTAGGCAGAGGGTGTGCCAAACCTTTCGCGAAACCACAGAATACGTTTTATGGTACGGGTGGTCGATCTTCGTGAATGCTGTGTTCACTGCATCGCGATCAGTAGGGCGGCCGACACGGCTTCCTATGGATAAAGGATAATTTCCTATAGGGGTCTCCCAATATACGCGACGGTACGCGGGAGCACAAGTCCGTATTAGTGTTATCGTCCCTTAGGAGGAATCACCCACCTTCGTAGAGATCGACAGCCACTACGTTTAACGACGCCGGAACACGTCTCTACCTAGACCTCTATTGTGAGCGTTATGTTACAAAGCGTTTTTAGATTCATTCAATATATTTTAAGTTGATCTTGTTTAGCAGTTTGTCTTTCAGGATCACCACGAGATGTATTGGTACAAATTCCTAAATGCAGCTAAAATGATAAGCAAGCTTTACAATCTTTCTAGCTTTGAAAATCCTAACTACTGAGGGGAGAGAAGAACATTATCTTTCCACACAGAGCACAAAGCACAAACTAATGCACTTTCCCCTAGATCAATCACGCAAACTTATCAAAAAATGCAAATGCAAGATGCATGTATTTCTTTTCTTTTCCCTTAATGTTGATGTAAACAAAAGGAAACTGTCGTATAATTTTTTTTTGAATTCAATTTGAAGCGTAAACAAACAAGTTTTGTCTAAAATCAAAAGACGCCTTACAGGTACTTGTTTCGACACTAAAAATGTGTGAATTCAAACCATAAGATGAAAAACAAACAAACTCAAACAGCCATGAACAGTAATAAAACTAACTCTTAAGATCACAAAGACACTTTTACAGTTCAGGATCTAAGAGGCCACAGCTATACTGGTTTGCTTTTCACAATGGGAAACTGTAACTGAAACAAGAAATACTGAAAGAACGATCACAGTTTCATCACACAACTGAGGCGGAATAATGTCAAGGAAAGTTGGTTTACAGCAAGTACAAATGACAAGCAATCAGCAGCAAAATAACAGTGAAAACAGGGCCAAGACTCAGTGGGAAACCTCAGGAAGACATAGCCTAACTGGTTCAGTGCAGGCTCTGGTCTGTCAAACTGACTCTCAGCGCAGTTCCCGAAGGGAGTACCTGCGCTGAAATGCAGACTGCCTGTGGACAACCTGCACTGAGACACGAGAGTTGCGTTTACAAGGATTTCCGGGTCATAAAAAGCTCAAAAATTCACTGTTTTTGCTGAAATAAAAAGCTATAGGTCAAGTACAAGCTAAGGGATGATCAAGAGGATGAAAAGCTATCACAAAGAGCACAAAAGGATCTTTGTAGATCAGCTCTTCAAATCATGAACTTGCTCAGAAATGAGCCAGAGTAGCTGCCCCTCTACTTCGCTTTTGATATAGTCAAAAGCTTTTCGATTCGGTACTCTTTGGTTCAGGAAATGAATAGCAAAGATACTACAAACACAATCAAACGGATACGCTCCCCAGCGGAGTTGCCAGTTTGTTGTGGGGAAAAGTATCCGACTCGGATGACCCTATCCCTACTCTAAAGGTGACAGTCTTTAGCAACAACTGAAAGTAAAGCTTTGATATTTTCCTTTATGAAAGTACAGAGAGAAGGAAGAAAAGATTAACCAACCTGGTGTCTTTCGCTTAGTCGATCCTTATCCTCTCTCTTTGTCTCTTGTTCCCAGCTCCTTGCTCTCTTTGCCGGTCCAGCTACACACAGATCCTGCACAAAACAAGAGAGGAAACTACAAGATACATGTACTCATAACTGATGCATGGATTAGAGTGAATCAAATATACAAGTAAATACAATACATCAATGCAATACAAGTATATAGGAGAACATGCAAAACTTTATTGATATAAGTAACAGGGTTCTGAGAAGGTTACAACCATTGATGGCTCCAATCCAGCAGCACCTCCCCAGCAGCAAGAACTCTCCTCTTCACCTCTAGTAAAACAATCACCCAATAGCTCTAACTGTAAACCAACAGCACCTCCTTGCTTTACACAAAATTCCAGCCTCTTGAGCTCATAGGAGAGAGCTCAATATATAGATGAATTGAGAAAGGATGAGTCAGCTTGCAACTGATGTGTAGCTGCCTTGTGTCCTCTCTCTCTTCAGTTAATCTTTAGTTAGTCTTCAGTTCTTGAGTCCACTTGGTGAACCTTGCTTCCACTTGGAGAAACAAAGCCTCTGACTCATCACAAGGCGAAATACCTGATCCAAGTGTCATTTTTGGAAGTTTCCAAGGTAATGACTCACTGTGCCACATGTCCAATCTCGCCCAGCGCAGGTAGCCTTCATTGATTTTGACTTTCAGCGCAGGTACAAGGAGGAGCAGTTGACTTCCAGCGCAGATGCTCAGTGGAGCAGCTGACATGATCCAAAAATACCCTGTTTTTGAGTGTTTTCAGGTGGAGAACTGATAGGGAGTGCTGTGGTTTGCTGACCTTGTTCCTCTAGGGGTAAGAACAACATGTTTAGGGACTGAGGATCCCTGTAATTATTGACATTTCATGCTCCATGCTGCGAGGCACAAAAATGTCTATAACAGGGTCAAAAAACACATGGTTAGTTTGCTGATTCTCATAACATTCTATATCTTCAAACAACTTATCCTCAGCCACACCAAATTTATTTGATATGCTATCCAACTGCCTTTCTAAATGATGCTCACAAACAATGTAATTTTCCTCACTACTATGATCATTATTTGAAGTAAGCTGCTGCAAGGAATTGCAAAATTGAACAAGCTTTTCCTCTGCCTGAGGGTCATAGAAAATTTCCTCCAATATTTCTTCTTGCTGGGTGCAATCAATTTCATCTTCATCATGATCTGAAGCCTGACAAATCTGCTGCATCTCTACATCAATATCTAAGGATAAAACATGGTTTTCACAAGTAAACTCCTGCTGCTCTTCATGTTGTGTTTCATGGAATGTTATACCTTCTCCTTGGTGTTGGAATGCATTATTATGAAGAGCCTCTAAAATTTCTTCATCCGTAAACTCATCATCATCATAACAATCCTTCAAATATTGAATAAGATTTAAAGAATGCCTACAACAATCTTTAAGCAGCAATAAGGAAGGATAACCTTCTTTATACATTTCACAGAATTCATCATGAAAACTAGCAAGCGAATATATTGAACCATTTTCCAGACTTTTATACCAAGACCATGCTTTTCCTTCTAAAGTGGTCATAAACATTTTTATGAGACAATCTTCAGGGAAATGAACCTTAAGACTGCGTACATGCATATGGAATTTAACCAAATGGAGAGCAGCATTATCCTTCTTTTCATCTTTGAATATTGGAAGATCATCTAACCAATCAACCTTTGGCATAGGATTTGGAAAACCAGGGATATGAGACCGATCCATAGGAGCATACCTGGCATTCATTCTTGCAGTAGAATCCATCTTGAAACTTCATCAAGCTACTGATCTTCTAGCAGTGGAGTCACCTTCCAATTCCTTATTTGATGTGTGGAGTCGCCAAGGTAGTTTTGCAGCCTCAAAAGATGTTTGAGCTCCTGCTACCTTCAGAAGTTCAACCTCATAATTTCGGGAAAGAATAATCTTCAGGCTCCCGGCAGACGCAACAAAATGTTATCACAAAATCAGGTACTGAAGGCTGCCAATTAGCAAGATTTTGTGTAACTATTTCAAACCAGGCTTTGGACTAAGGCTTAGCCTCCTTAGTCTGAGAGGGCTCTCTCACAGATTATGAATATTGACTAATGACAAGAAAAGATGGCTAACTCTTATAAGACACATGAAAAATAAGCTGGCTGGACAACATTGAATTGATTCCCATTGGGCTTATGGAGTCACTAATATCTCAGTAAACAATAACACAATCCTTTCATTGAAATCAGGGCACTTTACATCTAATGTTCAAACATAACTTACATGAAGCACAGTTTTCCTAGGCATACAGAAAGTCAGAGCATGATTCATGAGTTCTGAGTGATTATGCATTAACCAAACTGTAAAAGGACATTAAAGAGAATAAACCATCATACATTTTAACAATAAGATCTATTGTGAATCCTGAGAAGAAACAACAATCATTTGCATTACTGAAATCTGCTATACATAAACCAAAACAGTCTTCTCCAAAAACATCCAACCCCTTCTACATAGATCATTCCTCTCTATATAGACACATACTTCTTACTACTTAGAGCTTCCACCTCCAGCATGAGGGGAGCTCGATGATTGCCATTAATTACCCCTATCCGCTATTGAACTAACCTATTAAATACAATCAGCACTAACTGAAGTTCTAAAAAGTTCTAATTTAATTATAACTCTAACTCTATCTTCCTCGTAGAAGATTCCTCCTTGCAGCTTTGACACATGGTTTCCTTTTCGTTTGGCTGAGATCGCTGTAATTAACCTTTAATGCTCCATGTTTGTCTTTAATGACACATCTTTCTGTTACCCTGAAACATAGGCCCCTGTTTGTCGGTCCTTGATGTGCTGTTCCATTTTGGTCATCCATCACTTCGAACATGCAGCAGCCTGTCTTCTAGCCCTTTAATAATCCAAGATATGGAATGCTGCCATGTCTCCAGATGAACTGTAGGCTGTATTGATGGACAGGTGTCTTTCTTTCAAAACTCCCGTTCAAACTGCTTTTTCTGTGTTGAAAACAACACCTACAGCAGTTTCGTAGCGCGCTACGAAACTGCTGTGTAATTTCAAAAACACAGTCTTTCTTTCATTCAAACCGAACTCCTAATTGTTTGCATTGAAGCAGATACGTTTTCAGTGTGATTCTCACCAATGCAAGTAACAACAATGAGCCTGACATCTTTGTCTTGGTGCCTTAGAAACTCTGGCTTTACCAATGCACTCATGGATGGAATCACTGCATCCTGCATTATCTCAGAAGATTACTGTTCCACCATAGACAAATAGTCCTCCACTTTCTGAAATTCCTGAACTGTACTTGAAACATTTGGCAGAGGCAACTGAAGTGGTTGTTAACAAATATCATAAATAATCTCCTGGTTTGCCAACCATCCAAGCTGAAGAAGGCCAAAACGATCATATGGCAGCCAACCAAGCATAGGCTCTCCTTGCCAATCAATCCGTCGATCCTGATCACACATTCCATCACTCACATCAACATGAACAGAAATACAAGCTTCAGGATCATCCATATAAATCTTATAACAGCCATTGCAAGGCTTTGCTTGTTTTACTGTGTTTGCCAGCACACTTTTCAAGATGACATTTGCATGCTCTGAAAATCTAGATATTGTACAGTACTGGCATCCTGCACTCTCCTGCTAGCAATCTTTCCATCATTTTCAGGTTTGTTCACAGCACATATTTGATCAGCAGTTTTCCCTTTTTTTTCCAATGCACAGCTTCCTGCTTTGTCCTTGACAACAGTTACCTCAGTCGTCTCCTCCTCAACTACACTCAGGTTGAGATCTGCTCTAAGTGGCACATTATTTGGAGTATCCATGTTTTCAAATGACTGTTTCTCTAAGTAGGTGGTTGTATTCATGCTTCCCTTTGCCTGACTGACAACTTTGTTTCCATAGTTCCCCTTGATATGGGACTGGAAATCTTTAGCATCAATGCAATCATGATCAACATGCCTGTGTGAACGACAATCAATGGGATTTCTGCATCCTTCCCACATCCAGCAACTAAGCTGGCTAGCAAGTTTAACTGCACATGGATAGTGAAAACTACACTGACATTTCTTAACTCGGCAACCCAAAGTAGCCCCAAATCTTCGACAAACTGGATCCTTACAGAACACATTTCTCCCTCTTCTTACAGCATTTACTAAACCTTCAAGTTGATCTCTTCCATCATCCTTTTCAAAAATCTCAGAGGACCAAAGACCACACATTCTGTGGACTTTGCCACTCCACTGATGCCCATCCCACCTTTTTGATACTTTTTTGTTCTTTTAATTCATTGACAGCTTCAGCTTTCTTTTATGGTCCTCTGTGCATTTGCAGTAGAACAAGCGATAACCACAGCACCAAGCATACCAGTCCCCATATATCAAGGATCGACCTTGTCCACATAGATCACACACTATACCAGAATCCCACAGCCGAGGTTTGGAATTTGCTAGCTCAATTAAAGCTTCAAAACGTGATCGGTCAAAATGCTTGCAATCTAGAGTGCTTGAAATTCCTTCACTACTACAAGCTGCTTCAACATTTCCACTCGCATTCATAGGGCACAAATTTATCTTTTTGTGTTTTCTTACATCTCTTAGAGATCCTTTATCAGCGTTATCAATATCAACTACTTGACTCTTCTCATTGTCTTTATGGCTAAAGGATTCCTCCTCAGATAAAGTTATATAGTTAGGTCCTCTTGAAGTAACACAATTTTGTAATTTATTGCCTTTATCATGAGATATCTCCTCTTGCACTGTGATATTAACACTGCTTCCAAATAGATTATTTTTTCCATGCAAGCCATGAAGAGAACTCTCTTCAAAGCGTTCATCTTCAGAGTCGACAATTATGATGAGTGACCCAGATGATTCTTTCGTGCTCTCAAATTGAACACCTTGAGGGGCATTGCAATTAGCACCAATACCACAGTCGGAAGGACCAAAAGTACTAATAGCTCGTAAATAAGAATCTTCTGGACACAAAATTCTATCTTTCTCATTGTAAGGAAATTTCGGGAGATGCAAAATCTTATCATCACCTTGATTTGGTGGAACAGCATGCCCAGTCACTAGGCTATTATCTGAGATGGCTGATATACCGAAATTACTCTGATGCAGTATTGTGCACCGTGGTTCTTTTGTAGGTGAATAATGGCAATTTGTAGTAGTACCAGAATCCATGTCTATATTTTTTTTCTGGTAGATTCAAATTAGGTAGTGTTCTCGTTGCATTTGTTCCTTGCCTCGAAGAAAATTAATAAGGTGATTGTTGATAGTCTTGCACTCTTGAATAATTTCCTCCTCGGCCAAGATGTCTTCAACTGTACATGTTTCTTTGTCCAAAATTGAATCCACCGCTGAAGGGGGCGAGAAACCAGTCATCCGCCAAAACATTTTTCCCAGCTTGCCTTCTTCGCTTGCTCTTCTTCAACTGTGGATCTACCAATCCCTGGACATATTGCTGTATTTGGAATTGCGGGAATTGAGGGTTTCGGAGTAGCAGGTGGAACCCAGGAGAATGAACCCTCAACCCCTTTCCCAAAATAATAGGAACGAATGGCAAAGAAGAAAAGTTGGGCCTGGTGTAGGAGGAATTCCTGATCTCTGAAAACTGTAAGTCCTTCCTTTAAACTTAATTGAAACCAATCCCGGCATGTTACCCTGCTACCAGTCCAGTTGTGGAAATACTCATGACCAATAACACCCAAGATAGCAGCATAGTCTGCATCCGTTGCAGTTTGTGGGGATGCCAAAACAAACCTTGACTGAGAAAGGGCCTTCAATGTCATCACAAAAGCTGCTTCCTGAGAATGATCCCCGTCAAAACATATGCAGACAAAGGCAACCTTGACTTCCATTCGACTTCATAATAATTTATATTACCGCTATCCCCTTTGATGCCAACAGAGCCTGCACGTGTCAAGACCGACATGTAAGACTTTACACATGCTATTCTCGTAAAACTCTCGCAGAAAATATGACAGCTGGTGTGAGATGTGCTATGGATCAGCACGAATTCCCCATTTCGTAGCGCAGTTAGTGCAAAGTCGGCGTTTTTCGCTACGAAATCACTAAAACAGGTTGCGCTGCGAAACTGCTAAAGGATTTATGCGCTGCGAAAACACTTTGTCCTTAAGCTAGTCTGAGCAATTTTGGCAACAGAATTTTCAGTGATAACAGGAACAATTAGTGTAGAAATTTTGAATAATATGACACATATTCACAGATATTATCCTGATTATACACTTATAAGCGGAACATTCATAATACATAACCTCCTCTACGTTGATCATCAATTTACAGAAGCATAAACATTCACAGGCTCACATAGAAGCATCAATCACACATATCAACACAATATTTTCTCGGGGAAAGCATCTCGCTAAAAACCCCAACTATCTATATATTATATTGATTGAGAACATGTAACAATGCATAGTACAATACTCCTCACAAGTACTCAATACTATCTCCACATGTTACACACAATACAGCTCAGATCTGATCTCCAAATCTCCCCCGCTGCTTGCTTGCCTCCACTGCACAATCCTGCAAGAGAATGAATTGAATCCAAACTCGTTCCAAGTTCTATTTACCTTGGAAAAGTCACTCACACTAGGAATCACGTGAGCACAGGCTATCTACTGGGAAATACTCATTGTCATACTCAATCTCATGACTTGCATGTGCAAATCTCATGCACAACTGATAGTCACAACTCACCGTTTCACTTACTTCTAACACCTGTCTCCACTGAACTGTCGATGCACTGAGTTAACTGATGTATTCTTCAGTTGCTTTATGAGTTAATAATTAGTTAATTAATTAATATTTAATTCACACAACTCATCACTTAGTCTATTGATCAGTTAGACTAAATACAAATAGTTCAACTAAGTCAAACTAAACACAACTCCATTAATTGCTCATCTAACTCCACAGAACTCAATCAGTGAAGTTCTAACTGAAGTCCTTCATGTAGTAGCTTAGTCAACCCATAGGAAACTCATATTTCCTTCTGGCAGCTGCATGTGCCACATCAGTAACTCATCCTGAAGTGCTCCAAGAGAATAAGATAATGTTTATAGTCCAAATATTATTAAGGGCTAATAATATTCAACTGTTCTATATTTAGACTAAGCAGTCACTCTTGTTGTTGTCTAAAAATAGAAGTCCATCTATTTTTTCCAACTTGACCAATCATCCATAAACAACATCCTGCAACTCATAGACATGATCCATATGTCTAAAATAGACATAGTCTAAAAATAGACGTTGCACCAAAACTTGCCTGCAGACCCACTTAGTGAAGGTGACTCCTTTCCACTAAGCTCCATCATCTTGTTGCAATCTCAACAAGCATTTCTTGTTGCACACTTTTCAACACTCCCTCTCAATAAGAAAGGCTTCCTTTCAAACCCGATCCTGTAACTCTAGAATGTTCTACATGTAACACATCTACCCGGTCCACTTGCTCTGTCATCAAAATCTCTGACTGCTATTGCCTCTGTCGACTGAAAACTCTGCATATCTGTGCTCTTCAGTATCTGACTGCTCTAGCCTCTGTCACTTTGATCTCTGACTGAATCCGTGCTGCTGCTAGTTCTATCTCCCAGCATTGCATCCGCACTGCACCTCCCAACTGACCTCCCTGTTGGGCTAGAAACACCCTCTGATGCTGAAGCTCTACTTGCTGCTGACAAGTGCACCCTCTTTGACATCTGCGCTACTGCAACATCTCCATGCATCTCGCACCATTGCACACCCTCTTTGTGCCACCTAGCACTGTGCAAAACACTTGTGCCTCTCGCATTGCTACAGCCTTCTAGCTATGCGCTCTCCTAGGATTCCCTGCACTATCGCTCTCTCTGTCGCTCCATCCGCATCTGTCTCTACCCAATCAATCAGTTCTTGCTACTCCACATCAGGGCTCCCGTAGAAAGGTCTCATCCAAGAGGTTGGGTACCTCAAGGATCCTGCCCCTTCTCCTTGGGACAATCAATCCACATCACCCCACCGCCTACCTGGAGGTATGGCTGCATGCGATCCCTCTGCCCACTTGGCTCGAAGTTTCCCCCTACTTGAGGTCTCTGCATGAGTAGATGTCTCTACTCGATCTCCTCTCAGCTTCCCTTGTTGTGGCTGCTCCACAACCTCCTGAAGCTGCTGCACCAATTGTGGCTCCTCCAGAATCGTCTGAGACTTCTTCTGGCTCTGCATGTTGAGAGGTAATATACACTCCCTCTCAACCACCAAGTCTCCATCAGTTGCCTCGCTGCTCAAGGCTTTGCATGCATCTTGAACCTCAAGAGCATACAGGTTCTTGACCCGTGAACCAATCTGCTTCACCTGTCTAGTGATGATGTGTCTAAGGAAAACCTTTCCCTTACTGAAAACAACATCATATCCTCTATCTTCCAGCATCGCGATCGACACCAAGTTTCTCTTCAGTCCTGGTACATACTTAACATCGGTCAAGGTAATGCGAGCTCCATGCTCCCTCTGAAAAATAACCGTGCCTAAACCTGAGACACTATACTTCTCATCATTAACCATCGCTATGAGTATCTGGAGATCTTTCTCCTCCAAAGTACTGAACAAACTCTTGTCACCGGTCATGTGGAAAGAAGCTCCACTGTCAAGAAACCAACCACTTGCCACCATGGATGAAACCATGAATGCGAAGAGTGTGAAATCCAACTCAAACTGTGAAGCAAGTGCCTCACCTTCAGATCCTTCCCCGAATCCCTTCTTGGACTTCTTCTTTGGGCAATTAGTAGCATAATGGCCCAACTCATGACAACGAAAGCATCGCACCTTCGACTTTTCAACCTTCTTCCCATCATTGGAAGAACTGGATTCGGAAAGAGAAACCTTCCCCTTCCCCTTCTTCGCCTTACTCGCTAAGGCACAATTCTCCTCATCATGCATAGATGAAGAACTGTCTCTGGTGCACCGTCTAATCTCCTCTTGCACAAGATCTGACCAAAGTCTCTCCCATCCTGGCAATTTCTCCCTTCCATTCACCGAGTCCTGGTAGCTATGCCAACTCTTAGGAAGGCCAAGGAGTGCTAGACTCACCATATCCTCATCCTCAACAGTTACCCCCACACTTCCTAGCTCATCCTAGCATTGGGTGAACTTTGTGAGATACTGGGGCATACTGTCTCCATTCTCACACCTGATGTTTCTAATTTTATCCTTGAGCGCCATTCCACTAGCTCAAAACTCAACCGCTTCTGATCTAAAATTCGTGAGAACAAAGTATTTCTCGTACAGAGATTGACTGTATGGGCATTCACCAGATATCTCACCTTCAAAAAGAAGGACGATTCCAGAGGCTACCTGGCCCGATCACAGACTCTGCCTGAAGAAATAAAATGTAAACACTTTCTGAATAATAGATCTGATGATCAATACAGCACTGATATCATGTAGAACTTCTTCTACAAATCAGCTTGCTCTGATAACATGTAGAAATTTTGAATAATATGACACATATTCACAGAGATTATCCTGATTATACACTTATAAGCGGAACATGTATAATACATAACCTCCTCTACATTGATCATCAATTTACAGAAGCAGAAACATTCACAGGCTCACATAGAAGCATCAATCACACATATCAACACATTATTTTCCCGGGGAAATCATCTCGCTAAAAACCCCAACTATCTATATATTATATTGATTGAGAACATGTAACAATGCATAGTACAATACTCCTCACAAGTACTCAGTACTATCTCCACATGTTACACACAATATAGCTCAAATATGATCTCCAAATCTCCCCCACTGCTTGCCTGCCTCCACTGCACAATCCTGCAAGAGAATGAATTGAATCCAAACTCGTTCCAAGTTCTATTTACCTTGGAAAAGTCACTCACACTGGGAATCACGTGAGCACAGGCTATCTACTGGGCAATACTCATTGGCATACTCAATCGCATGACTTGCATGTGCAAATCTCATGCACAACTGATAGTCACAACTCACCCTTTCACTTACCTCTAACACCTGTCTCCACTGAACTGTCGATGCACTGAGTTAATTGATGTATTCTTCAGTTACTTTATGAGTTAATAATTATTTAATAAATCAATATTTAATTCACACAACTCATCATTTATTCTATTGATCAGTTAGACTAAATACAACTAGTTCAACTAAGTCAAACTGAACACAACTCCATTAACTGCTCATCTAACTCCACAAAACTCAATCGCTGAAGTTCTAACTGAAGTCCTTCATGCAATAGCTCAGTCAGCCCATAGGAAACTCGTATTTCCTTTTGTCAGCTGCATGTGCCACATCAGTAGCTCATCCTGAAGTGCTCCAAGAGAATAAGATAATGTTTATAGTCCAAATATTATTAAGGGCTAATAATATTCGAATGTTCTATATTTAGACTAAGCAGTCACTCCTGCTGTTGTCTAAAAATAGAAGTCCATATATTTTTGCCAACTTGACCAATCATCCATAAACAGCATCCTGCAACTCATAGACATGATCCATATGTCTAAAAATAGACATAGTCTAGAAATAGACTTTGCACCAAAACTTGCCTGTGGACCCACTTAGTGAAGGTGACTCCTTTCCACTAAGCTCCATCATCTTGTTGCAATCTCAACAAGCATTTCTTGTTGCACACTTTTCAACAATTAGTTTAAGCATCTACGACTTCATTTTCTATTACAATGGAAATTCCCTGCCAATTTATTCTTGACAGCACCAACTACTTCCAATGGTGGTCCTACATTGTGGATTTACTTAGAAGTAAAGGTCTTTACAGAATAGCCTCAGGCCAAGAAACCAAATCTAAAGATGAGGATAAGGCAGCCAAATGGGAAAACATATCACAAAACTTGATACCCCTAATGAAGCAATGAAACAACTCACTAAAGTTTTTGGAACTAAAAATGAAATTAGAGCCCATCAACTCGAAAATGAGTTGCTTACGTTGGACTCCAATAAATTTTCTTCCATTGAAGATTTTTTGTCTAAGTTCAAGACCCTTAGACTTCTCTTGGAAGGTGTCAAGGTTAAGAAAGAATATGGTAGCCTTATCTATTCCATTCTTACTAAGTTGGGACCATCCTACTGTGTGTTTGTTTCCACCTTCCATTCTACTAGAGAAGCATTTATTTCTCAAGGACAAGACTATAAGCCCCCCTCTTTTGATGCCTTTTGTGATTCTTTAATAAGATAACAAGAAAAACTCTTATATCTTGGTCTTCTTAATCTTGGAAACTCTTCTAAGAAAGCCTTAGCCGCCCAGCAGCAACCAAATTCAAAGAATCCTAGGAAGCAATATCCTAAAAAGAATGGTACTAAACCAAACAAGGGTCCTAAGCAATTTCAGTCTCAAAATGAAAAATCATTTCAATAAAATGATAAGACAAATAAAAACAAAGAGAAGAATATTGATAGACATTTCCACTTTTGTAATTGAGATGGCCACTTAGAATCCAAATGCTTTAAGAAGATGGAAGCCTTGGGAGTGACAATGAAGAAGCATAACATCCATTTGGAGCACTCTTCAACTTCAACTTCATCTTCAGGAATAAAACTTTCTGCATGTGGTTGTCAAGCATCTCGGTCTGGTTATGCACTAACTGTATCTTCTTCTTCTCATTCTCATGAGTGGCTCATTGATTCTGGAGCTTCTTATCACATGGACAAAAACAAAGCCATGTTTTCTTCTTTAAATGATTGTAACACCAAAAATATATATGTTGGTAATGATAGATCTCTTAATGTTATAGGGACTGGAACTGTTCATCTAGACAATGGTCAATTTAATGATGTATTATGTGTTCCAACATTATCCTGCAACCTTCTATCTATATATCAAATAGCTCATTCAGGTGAAGGTAAAATTGTTGAATTTTCACCTCATGATGTTGTAATTAAGGACCTAAGAGATCCTAGACAGATTTTAGCTATTGGCATTGCTGATTATTCTACAAGGTTGTATAATTTTAACAAATTTGGGTCATCAAATCTTCCCTCCATATTTGTTGCTCATACTGATGAAGTGAACAAACTTTAGCATGAGCGATTTGGTCACTTAAACTATCGCTCTCTTCAAAATCTATGTAAAGAAAATATGGTGACAGGTCTTCCAATGGTATGTTGCAAAGATGGTGTTTGTTCTGGATACATGTATTTCTTAACTTTCATTGATGATTTCTCTAGATGCACTTGGGTATACTTCTTAAAACTCAAGAGTGAAGTATTTAACATGTTCTTTGCCTTTAAGGCCTTTGTTGAAAAACAATCTGGACATAAAATTCTTAAGCTAAGATCTGATAATGGCGGAGAATATGTTAACAAAAAATCATCAACTTTTGCACTAAGAATGGAATTCAAATGCAACATACTATTCCATATACTCGACAACAAAATGGTGTGGCTGAAAGGAAGAATCACACCTTAAGGAAATGGCTAATTATATGCTTCAATC
The DNA here is from genome assembly GCA_031772625.1 of Pinus tabuliformis. NCBI lineage: Eukaryota > Viridiplantae > Streptophyta > Pinopsida > Pinales > Pinaceae > Pinus > Pinus tabuliformis. The sequence continues at coordinate 310,547,997 of CM062806.1, read as the reverse complement.
TAAAAGTCTTAGTCTTAATTTTTGGGCAAAAGCAATTAACTGTGAAAATTACATAGTAAATCGCACTCCTACTAAGGTTTTAAAGAGTATCACTCCAAAAGAAGCATGGAGCTCAATTAAACCAGATGTAAGTCACTTTTGTGTTTTTGGAAGTGAAGCATTGGCCCATATTCTAGATGAGAAACATAAAGCTTTAGAACCTAAGAGTGAAAAATGTATTTTTGTTGGATATTCTGAAGATGTCAAGGGATATAGACTTATTCCATTTAAGTCCAAAAATGTTATCATTAGAAGAGATGTAACGTTTGCTGAAAATATATCAGCCTACGAGCCTAGTTTGGCGGATGTGCCATCTCTCTCTATGCCTTCTACTTCTAAAAATATTTCTTCTTTAGATGATGACAGTGAGGATGAAAATCCTCCCCCACCTTCTCAGGATCCTCCTTCAGCTCCTCAGCTTCCAAAATGGGTTCGTGCTACTCCAGATGCAATAGGTGTTCTTGCTGGTGATCCTACAGATCAACGACATACACATTCTCAGTTCGATAGAGCCTCTTCTTCACTGGCTCAAGCTTCAGTGAATTATGATCCTAACACCTTTGCAGAAGCTTCAGGCCATCCAGATTGGGATGCAGCTATGAATGAAGAATATCGTTCCTTATTTGCAAATGATACATGGGATCTTGTTCCTCTTCCAAAGGGATGAAAACTTGTTAGATGCAAATGGGTTTACAGAACCAAATATGGACTAGATGGAAAATTTGATAAACATAAAGCTCATCTTGTTGCTAAGCATTTTTCACAAGTTGAAGGCATTGACTATATTGAAACCTTCTCCCCTATTTCCAAAATGAACTCTATCCATATTATTCTTTCCCTTGCTACCTCTTTCAAATGGGAAGTCCATTAGATGGATGTCAAATCTGCCTTCTTGCATGGGGACTTGCGTCAATAAATATATATGGAACAACATACTGGATTTATACAAATAGACTCCAGCCTTGTATGTCAACTTAAGAAATCCCTTTATGGTCTCAAGCAAGCCCCTCAGGGTTGGTATGCCAAAATGGATAGACTTCTTTTAGATACTGGCTTTTCTAGGTGTCATTCTGACAATACTGTCTACACCAAGAAAGTGAGAAAGCCCCTTATCATTCTTGTTCTTTATGTTGATGATCTTATCCTTACTAGTAGTGATCCCAACCTTATAAACCATGTGAAGTCTAGCCTTAATAAGAATTTTGAAATGACAGACTTAGGACACTTGCATTATTTTCTTGGTATTCAAGTCTTGCAATCTAAGGAAGGTATTTACCTTTCCCAGTCCAAGTATGCATGTGATCTTCTATGCCATTTTCACATGGAATACTGTAAGCCAACCCCTTCTCCCTTTCAATATGGAGCCAAACTTTCAGTCACTTGTACTTACCCTAAAGTTAATGCTACCTTATACTGTTAACTTGTAGGAAAAATTTTGTATTTGACCCATACTTGTCCCGACCTTTCCTTTTTTGTTGGCCTCATTGCTCGGTTTATGAAAAACCAACATGAAAGTCATTGGAAAGCTACTAAAAAAATACTTCATTATGTTTGAGGTACAGTTCAGTTTGGGATTAGTTACAATGTAGAAGAATCTCCTCTATTGGTTGGTTTCACTGATTCCGATTGGGCCGATGACCCTGATGATCAAAAGTGTACTGCCGGTTATGTCTTCACTCTTGGTTCTAGACCTATTACATGGGCTTGTAACAAACAAAGTACCATATCTCTTTTTTCAGCAGAACCAGAGTATTGTGGCGTCGTAGAAGCTAGTAAGGAAGCCCTGTGGCTTCGTCAGATCCTATCAGAGTTTGGTTCTCAGCGACAGCATCTGACTACACTTTGGTGTGATAATCAAAGTGCCATTCAACTATGCAAAGGTCTAGTCCAACATAAGCACAGAAAACACATCGACCTACACATGCACTTCATCAGAAAGCTCATTCATGAACATGTTCTTGAAGTGCAATATTGTTCAACAGATGATCAAGTTGCAAACATCTTTACAAAGGCTCTCACAGAGGCGAAGTTTACTAAACTTCGGTTTATGGTTGGAGTTCAAGAAGTTGTCACTAAGGGGAGATAGGCTCTAATACCTCCTTCCTTCTCCCATTGTGTCATATTTGTACATCCTTCAATCTTATCCCAAGTTGTTCTTAAGGGGGGTTGTTAGGATATTCTGACACATAGGAAATAGTTAAGTATAACTTGGTCTAGTGTAGAGTTAGGTAAAGTGTGTTTCTTTAATATGTACTTTTGTAACATACAATCTGACGGTCACGATATGTTCTAGACATGAAGTGATCTGACAGTTCATTCTCTCCTTAGTATTATCGACACTTGATTCGTGGCTTAACACCCGATTGGTCCATGATCTCTATTTAAAGAGCATGGAGGGTCATTTGTAGGGTGACCATTCATGAGAGAAGATTATGTAAATTTTCTTTCTTTTATTAATAAATTTCCTGAAGTGGCCGCATTGGCTCAAGCTATGGACTATTTCCCTCTTTGAGGGTTTTAATCACATCAAGAATATTGGTGTATTGATCTGTGATATGTTTGTGAGCAGTGTCCTTTGGTGTTCTATCTGATGAACTTACCCTGTAAATTCCTACAAAAGTATGATAGATGAATTATCTCACTCTGATGCTAAATGCTTGTTGATGTTGTCCTCAACCTTCTCACTTCCAAGTTCAATCCTCTTTAAATAACTGTGGATGAGTACCTACAAGGAAGATCAAATAAAAATGACAAAAGCATATGTAGCATAATTAATTATAACATAAAGTATATGATAGATCAAGGAATATCATATTAAATGAGTAATTCTTTACACACTTATGGAAAGTAAACACGTGATGTATTTATTAATAGAAAATGAGAGAAGCATACAACCACTCAAGCCTTGATATTGGAAGCCTCCTTTGGATGAGTTTCCAAGTCCTAGCCAAGACCTTCAAGCACTCCTTCTCCTTAGTAAGATGGGAAGCATTTAGGAATAGTTTTAGAATAGGAATGCAAACAAGAAATGACCAACCAGTTGTGGATAATAGGGATATCATTTATAGGGAAGGAGAGGGAGTTAAGGATCCATAAAAGGAGGGAGAGGTTCCACAACTCAAGGGGAAGATCCATGAGAGTAGGATCAAGGACCAAGAATGGGAGATCTCACTCTAATCCTTATTCACCTGTAACCAGCTCATCGTTCTCGAGGCTTCTAGTAAGAGAAGCTTCTCCTCCACTTTAGGAAAAAATGCCTGAAGAGGTTCAATGCAGGTTTTCCTATAAAAAGGCATGTTGATAGCACTAGGTCAAAAGAGTGCAACAAGTTACCAGCATGGGTCACTAGTGGTGCAAAATGCATTGATCCTTAAAAACTAGGTTTTTGACAAGTTTTCTCAAGAACTCTTTCAGGGAAACTTTTCTTCTATTCTTCAGGGAAGCTTCTATATATTTTTCATGGTGAATAGAGTGACATATTTTGTAATTTTTACACTTTGGGATACGAGACGAGAAGTGTGACAAAATATTGTATAAAAAATTCCCCCTAAAGCATGAAGGAAAAACATGGAGTGATGGGTGAAATACTTTATAAGTCAAGGAAAGGACCCGAAGAAATATTGTCAAGAGATCAATAAATTAAGCATGATATAGTATATAGGACATATCTTATGTAAATATGCCTAATAATACATATCTTAATATGCATCTAACAATACATGAATCCACGGAATGGACGCAACCATCCGAATAGAAGGGATCACGTGTATGGATCCATGACATGGATTAAACCATCCAAACATAAGGGATCCTATGTATGGACCCACGACAGGGATGCAACCATCCAAATAGAAAGAATCATGTGTACAATCATGAATACATAATATCTCCATGTAGCCTAGATTTATTAGATGAAACCCAGGGTCTTCATTTCTCTCTCAAGCTAACTAAAGTACGAATTCTACCAAATGAATAAACATGCCAGAGTCGAACATGGCAAAAAACCACCTGGTTACTGGTCAATGATGTGAACCATTAATAGGCATGAGGGAAACCACCAATAATGACAATGGTTCTCAAGGTACAACAACACAATTCACGAGTTACACAACCCTATATATATTTCTAGATCATATTACTCTCCCAAAGGAGTCATTTGTTAACCTCATATGCCCTGAAAATAAGTAAGTACTAGTCTTTCTCCTAATATTCAATCATAAAATTCAAAAATTTTATCTTTATTTTCTATTTTAGGATTAAATTAGGGTTTATAACAACTAAAATTGTATTTTTAGTCATAGAATAGTTAGATGTCTAGGGTTTATGAGCATTTGTATGGTTAAAAATGGACTCATTCATCATGTCTTGTATTACTGATTTCTTTTACACCCTTTGTAGGGCTAGACATTTTTCATTTTAGGGATTTATATTCCCTTATACTTTCAGAATTCGTGTGTTAATTAAAATATATTCTAATTTTTCTTTTGAGTCCTAGTTTTCATTGGCATTCAAGTTCAAGGGCCAATTTATTTGCTGTTGTAATAACTTGAGTTATGAAATACACTATCTTAATTGCAAGTTTTACAATAACCATAAATTTTATTCATTTGTAGCTTTTGTGGTTTACTCTTTGACTTATTCTAATTTCATAAACATCCCAAAATTGTCTTAGAATGTTCATATGCTTATGCAAAATCCCCCTCACAAACCATTTGATTCCTTACCTTGAATGTTATGTTTAAGTGGCAGTAATAAGTTCTTAGTATACAAGGCCCTAGACATGATTTTGTCTTCGCTAAGGATTCCTTGAGGCTCCTAGGGAAGCCTACCTTGTTGGATTTATATTTCACTAAAAGGAGGAAGTGATTACTTACATGATAGTGGTAGTATTCCCATGTTACATTTTGTTATCCCCTTGTGAAACACTTTGCACTAAGGCGCAATATTTTGTCATAACAATCCCATAGGAGATATTTTTGTAGCTGAGCAGTTTGATTTTTTTGTAATTTTACTATTTCTAATATCTCTACATGTACCAAGCACTGAGTCTCCTCTTGTAAGATAAATTGGCTTGTCATTCTGAAGTTGTAGGAATGGATCTTGATGAGTTTCCTTATGCCTTATGCTTTATATTCCATCCATTAAAATACAAAGTGGCCATTGCCCCATTAATATACTTTCTTGAGGTCTAACACCAATCCCTAGAGAAGGAAAGTCAAGGATATAGCATACTTCCTACCATATATTTCCCAGCAGACAGAGTTGCAGAATTTTAGAAACGATAATTGTTTCAGGAAAATTTGTGCACATCAACCCCAACTTCCAGATCCATATTATTAGGGTTTACCAATCCCTAATTTAGTTGTTTTCATTCCCTAATGAAGTCAATCTACATCATGTTTACCTCCCAAGAGTTTCATGTCACCATCCATCCAAAAAATGCCCCTAGAGAGATCAGCGCAGGTGACCCTTTATCAGGCTATAATGCATTGATGGCACTGCACTGTTTGGGCATTATGCATCGCACCTAGCCTTTGTTCTGCCTGCGATGAGTGAGGTTCATCAAATTTTTGAAATGAATCCATTGGATTCCTCATCCAATGGATCCTTTTGGAAGTTTCCAGATGGATTGGGCTTGCATTTGGATGAGGAAGGAGATGAATGAACCTTAATCCATTATCCCTTCCTCTATGGAACCACCTCCCAAAAATGGTAAAGCATTTATGAAGGCCATTAATGGCTTTACCTCCTCCATTCAACTATAAATGGAGGAGGCATTCAAAGGCTTTGGGAGGTTGGAACTTCTTAAGTTAAGGAAATGCTGCTTGAGTGAGACTTGCAAGAGAGTAATGTTATCATGTCAAATTGTTGTTCCATGAGGAGAGAAGGGTTTGAAATTGGAAGGAGAGCATTGGATAGAACATAAAGAGTTCAATTTTTTTCCCATTCATGTGTTTATGTGATGTATATTGTACTTTCGATTCTATAATATGTTTAGTTAACAGATCGATATGTATGCTTTGATGGTTTTCTATCTCTTTTGTGCACATACCTTCCAAGAGAGTTAAGTACTGAAGGGAGTGGGAAAAGCGGTCAAAGGGAAGAAGGATCGAGCGAGAGACTAAGGTTGGTTCTTTTGTTCCTCTTTCTTTTATCTGTTAGCTATAGGAAAAGCAATGGAATTAGTTTAGTTGTTGTTCTAGACTTGCTACTAGGTCTAGGGGTTAGTTGTTTGAAGAAACACTAAATTTTCCCATAACAAAATGGCGAATCCATTGGGGAGCGATCCTTTCCCTTATAGTAGCTTATCAATCTCTTAAAACACTTTGACATATTGTACTTTCTATTTTTCATCGAATTCAAGTTCAATTCAATGAAAATTGAGTCAGTTTTGAGTATAAAATTGTCATTCTGTAATCAACGCACCTTTGTAACTGACACAGTGCACTGCATTACACCCTCTACATTGAGACAGTGAGATGCATCACACTGTCCCTCACTCTGGCCTGTGCTGATCTCTTTAGGATTAGTTTTCCCATCTAGGAGCTAAAGCCTTTAGTCAATTTCTAGTTGTTTGAATTGTTTGTTGGATTTAGATGAGGTCTTGTCTCTGAAAACAGTCTTTGTTCCCTTCTTTCGACCTAGTTTAGACTAGATTGTTAAATGTTTGTTTGGTATTTTTTTTTGTTAAACACACATGGGCAGCAAGAATAATGTGAAGGATAAAACATGCAAGTACAATTTTTATTAACAACTGATATACATTTATAGTACATTGTTGTGACTGTTGGGTTTCACATCCCAAGGTCTCTTGGACTACTTAGTCTATTTAGCTTCCACACTAACCCATTTAGGATTAGGTGTCCAACATTCCCCCCCTTAATCCGAAGGGTTATGTATGAGTCCAAGAAGAGAGTTGTAATAAAAAATGTGCAAAAAATGCATGGCAGCACTAGGCTGAATGTGCTCTATGAAATGTTGGTATAAAGGGCAGTAGTTTAAGGATGAGCACCAACACTGGAACGCTTAGTGCAGTTCCCGGAACTCTTCCAAAACTGGCAAGAAGCTAGAGTCTTCTGCTAGAGGAAGTGATCCTATTGTTTTAAAGAGGGAAACCTTCAACCATGAAAGGGAGGTCTCACCTCGCATAAAAGGGAAAACTTCAACCTAAAAAAGGGAAGTCTCAACCTGTGATGGTTTAAGGATGACCAACAACTCTAGAATGCTTAATGCAATTCCTGGAACTCTTCCAAAATTGGCAAGAAGCTGGAGTCTTCTGCTAGAGGAAGTGTCCCCAATTTTGTTTCTGGAATTCTTCCAAAGCTGGCAAGAAGCTGAAGTCTTCTGCTAGAGGAAGTGTCCCATATTGCCAACTGAAGGCATGTTCACGGGCATCTTTGTTTCTAGCTACAACTCTGAAACTGGTGTGGCAGGTTGTGGCTCAGGCTTGCTTGATGTGACTTTGAAGCTTGTGGATGACCATCATTTCCCCCCCTATCAGATACAAGGTGAGAAGATGGAGAAAACTCAACTGCAAGTCTGTTCAATACTTTGGAACAAGTTCTGACATGTGTTTGGAATATCTTCTTGGCTGTTGATGCCCATTGCCAAGAAGCGATCCATCCAAGATGAATCTTTGTTCTTGCAGGGTATTTGTTTCTGAAGCATTTGTGTGAAGAATGGCTGGTTTTATGACAGTGCTTACATGGATGAAGATCAAAACAGTGATCTTTCATATGGCCAACTCGGTCACAGTGTTGGCATTTCACGATCTGTTGTTGTTGTTGTTGCGGTAGAAGAGGAGTAGAATCTGGAACAGCTGGAGGTGAATTGTCATGAGGAGCAGGTGAACTGTCATGAATAAATCCATCACTCTGAAACTGAATGGGCTTGGCATAGTTTGGAATATGAAAGGACAAGTCCTTGTCATATCCAAGACCAGTTCTGTGCTTGTTGTGGACAAGTTGTTCCCAAGGTCTGATGATGGACTTGGGAAGTGCAGACTGAGTTTCTGCATCTGCATGTACAACTTCTACTTTATTTGAATGAACTGTAATATTATTGACTTGCTTCTGATGGGTTGCAGTCTCAATGTTCTGAACAGAAGAATGACTCTTCTGCTTTAGTTCTTCTCGCTGTAGCTGAGTTTCAAGCTGCAAAAAATCAATTTTCTCTTGTGCGTTTTGTAGACAGACTTGAATGTCTGTGAGAGAAACTTTGCTGACTTTTAATGTATCATGATTAGAGGAATGTATCAGAGTTTTTAAGAACTCTAATATTTCAGTAATTCGAGCCATATTTTCCATTGTCAAAATTACACCTTTTAAAAACTGATCACAACTATGACCCAATGAGTAAAAGTAACACCCACTCACAGTACAAAGACACAGAAAAATCCTTTGTAAATGTGCAGCAAATGAATCAGGGAATCAATGCATATATATGTAGACAGAGACTATAATGAGTTTTAATACCACAACTGGGGCAACAACAACTGCAAACTTTCTTGGATCCTTCAAATACTAGAAAGAGTTGTCACAGTAGAAATATCAACAGTAAATTTCTCTATTAAATCATCCTCAGCTTCCATGTTCAATCAGTGAGCAAGATGGGCTGATATTCCACTCGATTTGGTCTCTTGTCTTGGTCCAGACACGTCCTTGCACAAACTGCAGCTACAGAACTTCTCAGTTTCAGCGTAATTCTGGCCTATACAAGTTGTCTCATCATCCACACAATTAAGTGGTGAAGCAATTTTCTCAATTCCGCCTTTCTCTCTTGACACGTGCTGTCCTTGATACCCCTGGCAATGACGGAGCGTCCTGGGGTTCTGAATTTTTTTTTTCGACTTTTCAGCTGATGAACATTCAATTTTTGCTATCCTCACATTATCTCTCCATAGTTTCAATTAAAAAATAATATAGAAACGATGATTGACTGTCCAGCATTTTCAAAATTCTTTCTCCGAGATCTCAGCCGATAAGCACGCAATTGCTGCTATAGTCACATTAATTCCGCCCTAATTGGTGCTATATTCACATTAATTCCTTAAAAGCCACTTTATCATTGGCTTTAGGTTATATCAAAGATGTTAGATTCTGACGGAATAAAAATGCTAATCAGAGAATTCAAACTCGAATTCGGCTGTAACTCTTTTTTCTTTTGTGATGATGCCGCAAGAGTGAAACCCACTTTACGATGCCTCTTTTCCTTGAATCCTTTATAGTTTTTAACTTTCAGTGAACACAGAACGATGTTTCATCTTCAGTAAGCACAAAATTATGGAATACGTACGAAGATGCAAACCACACATAGAGACCGCACAGAAAGACAGACCCTACAAAGAAAGCTTCATAGGAAAAACATTTGCAAATTAGAAAATATGGTGCGCTGTTCAAATGGGCATCTGTTTTGTTTGAATTTTTGAGCCTGACATTAAGCGAGAAGGATGGAGCCTAGAAGAGGAGTGCCTGCTGGTTCAATTGCACGAACAGTATGGGAACAAGTGAGCTCATTTTGCAAAGAAACTCCCCGGACAATCCACGAATTTTGGTGATCACGCGGTATTTTCAGACCACAAGCCGAGTGTTGCATCACAGGTTGAGATACGTAAGAATCTGTCAGAGTTTCCAATGAAATCTGCAGCACCTAATACCTTCCAGAGATCGCCCCCAAAAAGCTATTCTTCAAATGATCAGGCCGCCGGGGTTTCATTTCAAGCTCTCTATGAGAGCAGCATGGGCGGGTAACACCAAATTTCATGCTACAGCCTCCAAAGGATCATTTGATTCAACAAGACTTCCCTTTTCAGAAATGAAACAAAATATGGAACAACGTTAATACCATCATACAACAGCGTTAAAACAACGTTATACCATTCAGCGTTATACCATTTTTTTTAACAACGTTCAAGCCACAGCGTTATACCACAGCGTTCAAGCCACAGTCAATGCAATATGCATTCGAACTTCGAACATAACTTCATAACGTTGATACCAAAAACGCATTCAATAATTCAAATGCAGTTCAATACCATATATACGCTGGACCAAACAGCGTTAATACAATACAGCGTTCAAATACCACCACAGTGTTTCAAATACCATTATACAGTGTTATCATACAATGTAGTTCAATGCCATTCAAAGGGACAGTGTTACCAAACATCATTACCATACGTATACCATTCAATATATGCCAAGAGCGCTTCAAGAGTCGACAAAACCTGTTTCAGTGCCTGTCCAAACATATGGCAGCATTAAACAGACAAGCTCAAGCGTTCAAGAGACAATGAGACAGCGGTTAAAAGATACATACAGACAAGGAAACATATGGGACAACATTAAAACATATGGCGTGGTTTGCAAATTAATGGTGCGACGGAATGGTATAGAGTGTTAACACAGCGTTTCAATTGAACAACGTTCAATCTAGCGTTGATGCCAATACCATAACACAGCGTTTCAATGAACACAGCGTTTCAACCAGCATTGATGTCAGAGCAGTGTTCAATGGAATGGTGCGACTGGAACAAATCAGAGTAGCGTTTCAATGAACAAAGAATATGAAACGTTTATGGAGTCTGAGCGTATTCAAATGAACAGGGCACAGAAATCATAAATAGAATATGTCAGGGCAGCGCAGGTGTGGCAGACAGAACGTAGGTATGGCAGACATAATTATAGAGAGCAATGGAGCAGATCAGGAGTTGGTGGCGTATCTCTGCAGTTGCACTGTCAGGCCTCAGCGCTAAAACAGGAAATGACAGTATGGACATATGTGCAGTGCTGGCAGAGGCAGGTTATTGCAGGTCTGAGGGGAATAAGGCAGAGTCAGAGGTCAGGTAACACAGAACTAACATATATATAGAGACCACAAAACAAGTGGCTCAAATTGGAGCAGGACCAGCAATCGCCCACTCTGATACCATGTTAAACACACATGGGCAGCAAGAATAATGTGAAGGATAAAACATGCAAGTACACTTTTTATTAACAACTGATATACATTTATAGTACATTGTTGTGAATGTTGGGTTTCACATCCCAAGGTCTCTTGGACTACTTAGTCTATTCAGCTTCCAAACTAACCCATTTAGGATTAGGTGTCCAACAGTTTTATCATTTGCAGTCCATTGTCGAAAATAGTTTCAGACGATTGTTTTGTCAAAAAAAAAGTGTCGTAAAATCTTCCTTCCTTAAATAATTGATTGGTCTATTTGTACATCTGATTCATATTTTCATTTAAAGTGTCGAAAATCTTCATTTCCTTAAAGTTGAAAGTGTCGTTTAGTCTTCCTTTACCTTTAAGATAAATTGTCATAAATCAACATTTTTGTGAAAAGAGTTTTTGAATCGTTGTGCATTAGGTTTTCTTAGTGCATAATTCATATTAAGGAGAACTAAAAAGAAAAATAAATACATGTAATTGCATTTTAGAGTCTGAGTTTGTGTGCTTAAAAGGAATGGTTAGGGAATTACATTAGTTTGTGCTCTTTGTTGTTTGATCCAAAAAGTACTTGTTTGCTCTATCCCTTGTAGCTAGGATTTTCATTGTTGAAAACAAATGGAAAGAGTGCTTCTCATTATAGTTGCATTCTTAGGAATTTTGGAAAACATCTCATGGTGAAACCCAAAGGAAAATTTTAAGCAATATCAACCTAAAATTAACCTCAATTAACCTAATAACGCATTGGAATTTAACGCAAACATCTAGAGGTGTCTAGGCTAGAGACATGTTCCGGTGTCTTAAAACCTAGTGGTTGTCGTTTTCATTGAAGTTGCGTGATTCCTCCTCTCTGAACCGATAAGTAATAGTATGGACTTGTGCTCCATGTACCATCGTGTATATAGTGGGAGACCCCAATAGGCTTAAATCCTTTATCCTTAGGAAGCCGAGTCTGTCGCCTTACCAATCATAATGCACCGAACACAACATTCGAGAAAACTGACTATCGTACGGTAAATCCTTGGTAATTTCTCTTTAATTTACCACCAAGGTGTTTATTGTAGTTTTGTGATTAGTTTGGTAAACCCTCTTGCTTAGTATCTCTAGAGTAGTCACTTTTGCTCCTTTTCGACTCCTTAAAATAAAAGGTTCATCCGAGCGCTTGTCATTTCAAGCTCATTAAACAACGAAAGCGACTAGAGTCATCTTTTGCTTTTTCTCGACTCTTAAAAAATGAAAAAGCAAAGTTAAGTTCTAGTGTCATAAAAGTTAATTGATCGCGAAAAAAACCTAGTTTCCTTAGTTGAGTTATGTTGATAAGAACAATCAGCAATTTTGGAGGAAGATCAACGTCCACTCTGTCATTCGAGGAGAGTTACGAGAAAACTGCCCTTGCCATTGGAAGTGACTCCCGTCAGGTCAAGGCGGACTTGTCAAACTGAGTCTGGTACTTCAAGAGTTTCTGGTACTCCATCTAAATTACTAGAGCTGCCTATCATAGCTAGTACTGAGCCTCAAGTTACTCCAACTATTTCTGGTACATCTGTTACACAAGAAGAAGTTACTCAACTACCTGAGGCCATAATAACAGAAACAAGTGAACAAGTACCTGAAGTTGATCCACAATTTGAAGTTGATCAACCATAAATTACTTCAAAACTTGAACCTGTTCAATTGGAATTTGATCCAAAACCCATAGCAGTTGAAAGCAAAGACATTCCTGAACCTAAAGTTGTTCACAAACCTTCCCTTGAAACTGAAGTTATTTTACCAAAACATCTGGACTTTGACCTTGAACATTCCAAAGTTGTTACTGAATTACCTCAGTCATTTGTAGTTTCTAAAACTCCATCTTTAACACCAGAAGTCTTTTTCGGACCTGACAGTGAAATCCTTCCACCTGGATTAATTGCTATAGAGGAAGAAACTGAGGAAGATTCTACCCCCAGGACTCCACATCATTTTGGACTTGGTTTATATCTTTATTCTGAATCATTTCCTCGTTCTACTGCTGCCTATGAGATACCACTTGATTCATTAGGTCAAATTTTAGGTCAATTAACCATGGCAGAACAATCGCAAACATCCCAGACTGCTTCATTTGATGCAGCTGCGGCAAAATCCTTTGCTACTACTTCTTCGATGTTTACTACCACACCTGAGTCACATTTATATGGACAGTCGTCTGTCCCGGCTGGTTACCAGTCTATGTCTGGAATCCACTTAGGCGTTTCTTCTTTGCCAATGTTGTCATTAGGAATTTGACCTGGTTCTTCTTATCAAGGACAACAGTTTGATCCTGCTTACCAGTATTAAACTGGGCAATTCGGTGAACAAAGACCCGTATATCCTCTGAAAATTGGACTGCCACCATATGGTCAGCAGTATGCATATTCACAACATCCACCCTATCAAGGAGGACAAGCCTATGGTTATGTCCCGTCATATCCAGGCCAGCCTGAAATGAGAGTCTGTCAGTGGCAGCCAACTATGCCACCACAACCAAGGCTTGTGTATCTAACACAACCTATGTGAATTGAGCTGATTATATCGACCCAACCTGTCGTAACTATGGAACCACAGGTACAAGCTCAACCTATTGTATCTCAACCTGTGCAAGTTAGTTCTGCTACCTCGCAACCACAAGTTTTGGGTTAACAAACCCAAACTTCTCAGGCTGTTATACAACAACCGCTTGTTTCTAGGGTACAATTACCCCAGGTTAGTGTGCCATTATCTCGAGTGACTGAAGTTGCTACAGGTTTAGTTTATTCTCAGCCTGGTCAAACTGGCATTGGGGGGCAATATCAAACTTCACAATCGATACCCCAACATCCTTGGCAGCCACAGTATCCACAACCTCCTTTTGAGAACGTCCAACCTCAGTATGGGCCTACTTTCCAAGCTCAGCCTAGGCAAGGACAATATCAAGCATATTAGGGTCTTGTGTATCAATCCCAACCCGGTTACGGGAAAATGCAAGGTCAACCTAGTTTTAATCCATATACCGGATATGTCCCACCGCCCTATCAAGGATATCTGCCTTATGTGGGTATGCAAAGGCCTATGGCACAAGCAATTCCATCTTATCCCAGATATGCTCAACCTAACTTGAATCGACAGTTGCCATTTGTGGAAACCCTAGAATTACTAGATTTAAACCAGCTCACCAATGATCCAATTTTGTATGAACCCTGGTGGCTGGTAATTCCTCATAAGTTGCCTTCCGATATTCCAAAGTTTAGTGGAAATCTTGGAGAAGACCCATCAAATCACGTTATGACTTATCATTTGTGGTGTTCTTCGAACTCCTTGAATGATGATTCGGTAAGAATCTGTCTTTTCCAAAGAACGCTCATTGGTTCGGCTGCTAAGTGGTACATTAAATTGCCGAGAGCTTCTTTTAATAATTTCACCCATTTAGCCACTACTTTTTTGACCCACTTCCAATTACCCATCAGATATGAAACTAGAACGAAATTTTTGACGAACTTTAAACAAACAACTTCTACTCACATATCAAATCATATTCATGAGTGGCATCGTCATCATCGCATGGTTAAAACCTATGTTCTTGATCAGCTTTTAGTTGAGTGGTTCATTAAGTCCTTATTGCCATCTATCACTGAGGATGTGGCTAAAGGTGGAGTTGTTACAGAAGATCAAGTGATTGCTTGTGCACTTGGATTTAATTTACACGTAATCTGGCACGCTCTATGAAAAAATTCCACATGCACCATGCGTAAATCAATCCATTCCACCACCACCATCAAATAGGGACTCTCATGCCGAAGACGATGTGATCGGTTCCTTGAGCATGCAAACGGCGAGTAGACCATCTGGTCAAACACTTGCCACAAATTAAATTGTAAATGCACCCGAGGTTCCTGCTTTCGAGATTAATGCTGTGTCATCTGACAAAGGTAAGAATCAAAAGCAACCAGGAAGCAAGAAGAAAGGGAAAAATAAGAAGAAAACTGAAAACCCTCCTCAAGAGAAATCATCTGATTCCTCTAGTTCGAGAAAGAAACCTCGTTATCCATGTCTAATATGTAATGATGAGAATTTTACAAGGAATTTTCCTCACCACTCGGAATTTTCTAAACTGTTAAAAGCTTCTACCACATCTGCAGTGTTGATAGATCCATTTCTGAACCCGGATACCAATATGGTTGCAACTGAAAATGCTTCCACATCCCAGGTATTAATGTTATCCATCACAAAACCTAAAGATGAAGTTTTGGTTTAGACATGTAGTAAATATTATGATAATCCGTCATCGTCTTCAAATAATCAGGCTATTGATCAACCTGGTTCTTCGACTTCGACCACATTGGAAAATATTCCAATACCCATTGCACCAGAGTTGACAATAAAGCCACCTAAGGGAGTTGTGCATAAATCAATGCTTAACCCTCGAGCTTGAGCTGCTCAAAATTATAACATAGTAGAAGATCTTGCTCAGTCTCCTTCTGTTATGTCAACACTTGAGGTATTACAAAATTACCCCTCCTAGAAACAGGCTTTACTGTCGGCAATAGGTGGAGTAGATACAGCGGATTCTAATCTTGTGGTTTTTAATCACTCAGGATATACACCACAGTTACCAACTCAATTAGCTTTTTTGATTCAGGTTAAAGCTCTCAACAAGAATATTCATCGAACCATCGTAGATGAGGGAGCTTCTACTTGTATTATGTCAATGAGCTGCTGGAAAACACTGGGATCACCTACATTGTCAAGATCACCAACAACATTGAAGGTTTTTTATGGAAGAACTTATACTTCATGTGGGATTTTGAATAGCTTGCAAGTAGAACTAGGGGGAAAAATGGTAACTGTTGAGATTGAGGTGGTTGACGGACCCCCTGATTACAATATTTTACTTGGACGACCATGGGTTTATGCTTCCATACGATTGCATTTCCCAATAGAGGTGGAATAAAAGTTATCGGTCAAACCTCATTTTTTGCCTCTAGTTCTCAAGTTATGGGAAGCATTCCATTTGTTAACGGACCCTTGCTTTCACTTCAATCTGTTGGTGTATGTCTTTTTAAAGATCCCTCCTTCATGGACCGTACTTTCACACTTCCTCCACCATCTGGAACTTTGAAAGTTGTGAGAGTCAGGACATGTAATATGTTATCCTCTACTTCATCTGATTTAAAGAGGATCACCAATAATATTTAAGATGAGATTTTTGCTGAGGTTATGCCTCTAAGTCCCTTCAAACTTGTATAGCAATCAATTTTTCTTGTTTGTGCAGCGTTTCCTGATCCACAATCGCCAATTGTATGGGTAGATCGTTCACTTGAATACGGTACTTCTTTCAATCCTTTTTCTTGTATATATTCTACAGATGAGGAAATCATCCAGTCAATGATGATAGGAGAAGAACCTTGGGACGATTATCATCATCGTTCCCTTCCTCCAGATTCCAGGGAAGATTATTCAGATGAACTAGTAGACCCTTTGATTGTAGATTTTTTTTCGAATTTTGTTAGAATAGATTCAGTAAATTCTGATCATAATTTGTCTAACATAGAAGAAACCATTTCTATAGACATTTCAACCAAGCCTAACGTTGTGGAAAATATTCATGTTGGCAAATCTTGTTCTCCTTCGGAACTAGACATTTATTGTGCTCTATTTCGTGAATTTAGAGATGTATTTGCATGGTCTTACGAGGAGATGTTGGGCATTGATTCAAGCATTGTTGAACATCAAATCAAAATGTACCCTGATGTCAAACCAATACGACAGTGGCTTCGACCTATACATCCAAAGAAAGTTGTTGCCATTGAGACAGAGGTTGAAAAACTTTTGCGTGCTGGCTTCATTTACCCTGTACCTCTTAACGATTGGGTACAGAAACTTCAAGGGAAGGCAAAATTTTTGAGGAGGTCCATTCCAAACTATGCTAAAATGGCTAAAGGTTTTACTTGTCTATTGAAGAAAGAGGTACCCTTTCATTGGGATCAGGTTGCGCAAGCTTCCTTTAGTGCTCTTAAAGATTCCCTTATTAGAGCATCATTAATGTATGCCCCAAACTATCAACAAGACTATAAGCTGTATCTCACCACTACAGATACAACCATTGGAATGGTTTTAGTCCAAGAAGTCGACGGAATAGAACATCGTGTATATTATTTGAGTCGAAATCTCAATGATACAGAAAGAAAATATTCCTATGTGGAAAAGTTAGCCTTGGCAGCCGTTCAGGAAGTGTTGAGGTTTCGTCACTATATTCTACTTCATAAAACTACAGTTATCTCCGACTACAACCCTATGATATACATTTTGTCACGTCAATTGCTGGGGGAAAGTATTCGAAGTGGATAGTTATATTGCAAGAATTTGATTTGGAATTCGTTAAATCTAAATCAAAGAAATCTCTCATATTTGCCGAGCTACTTTCCGATCTTCCCTCATCCTCCAACAATTCAACATCAGAAACGTAAATCATGGATGAGTCTCTGTTTCTCATTTCGTCAAGTGACTCATGGTATGGAGATATATTGATCTATCTCTAGACCCAAGCTTTCCGGTCCGATACCTCTCGCTCTAAACAACAACGTATCAAATACCAAGCCAAAAATTATCTGATTGTTGGTGACATGCTTTATCGCCGTGGTATCGATACAATTTTACGTAGGTGCCTCACTCATGAGGAGGCTGAGAAAGCTTTGAATGAATGTCATTTTGTTGCTTGTGGTGGACATTTGTCCGGATATACAACAGCGCAAAGAATTCTTGGTGTTGGATACTTTTGGCCAACGATATTCAAAGATTACATAATTTCTGTCAGAAGTTGTCATGCATGTCAAATCTTTGATCGGAAAACTAGATTACCACCTACACCTTTGCATCCAGTAGTTGTTGTTGGACCATTCACTAAATGGGGCATTGATTTCATGACATGTAACCCCACCTCGACCAGGGGGGATGGGTATATTATAGTCGTTGTTGACTATTTTACCAAATGGGCCGAGGTGATGCCTACATTAAAATAGTGGCGAAACGGCTGCATTATTTTTCTTCAACCACGTGGTTGCCAGGTTTGGTGTACCACAGGCTATAGTTACATATCATGGGTCGCATTTTTGCAATCACATGATGGTTGAGTTAGCTGCCAAATTAGGATTTTCGCATGATAGTTCTACTCCATATTATCCACAAGCTAATCAACAAGTTGAGGCCATCAACAAAGTCCTTAAGCGCATGTTACAACGAATGATTGGAGTTCACAAAAGAAATTGGCATTTAATCCTGTACTAGGCCTTGTGGGCATATCGAACCTCGATAAGAATTGCTACCGGATTCACACCCTTTCAGCTGGTGTATGATTTGGAAGTAGTCTTGCCGGTTCAATGTGAAATTTCATCACTCAAACTCGCAATTGACCTACTACCTGACACTTCTAAGGAAGAAGCACATTTCTTGGAATTAATCCATCTAATGAAACCCATCGCGATGCCGCATTGGCTAATGAAGCACATAAGAAATGGGTAAAGGCGCAATATGATCAAAATATCAAGTCACGAGTCTTCTCAGAGGGTGACCTGGTCTCGCTTTACGATCAGGAGTCAGATAAAATTGGTGCAGGAAAATTTGAATCACTTTGGATGGGCCCTTATATTGTTAAGTGTGTTTTGACAAAAGGTTCCTATGAGTTAGTAGCTTATGATGGAGTTCCATTGTCTAAGCCCAGAAATGGGTTGTATTTAAAATGTTACTATGCTTAATTAAGTATGGTAAAACCCATGTAAATATGCTTGGATTGCACATGTGAGTGTGTTTCTTTTAGGGTTTTTATTTGGTTAAGTAATCCACTTTGCATTTATTGTAGATGTCGAACTTTTCGGAACCATTTGTTGGTTACGCTGATGGTGCTAGTCATAGTACACAAAACCGATCTTTTGCAGCATGGGCCATTTTTGCTCCGAGTGGTGAGTTAACGAGTTTTAGAGGGATTTGTATTGGTCGGTCAACAAATAATATCGCTGAGTATAGCGCACTCATTGAACTTCTCTCTGATGCAATTTCACTTGGCATTCGCCGAATTATCATTAGGCTGGACTCACAGCTCATTGTGCTACAAGTTACTGGCATTTATATTGTCTGAAACCCAGCAATTCATTGTATGTGCCTTCAAGTTTGTATTTTGGAAAGGTATTTTAAGTTTATTCAATATCAACATATTTCCAGAAGTCTAAACACATTAACCAACTCTTTAGCAAATTATGTGTTAAATAGACATTTGCAACATATGTAAAGTAAATATTTTCAATTAACATCATCAATTGAATAGGATTTCATAACTCAACCATAATAAAACCCTGAAAGTAAATTGTAAAAAGTTTTTACAAACATTTTGTGTCCAAGACAAAAACTGGTCATTTGACCCAAAAACTAGATGTATGCAGAAATGATCTTAGTAAGCTGGTGATGTTCATGATAGCAAGTCACTGCCTGTGCTATCATGCGAAAAAGTATCATCCAACGACCCGGCACACCGATGGTGTGGCGTTGCAATTGCATAGGTAGCTCCTTTATCTGGATATCCAGAATACCTAGGGTTAAACCCTCTATGTGATTTTGCAATTCAGCTAGAGTCTTGACCAAATCTAAGTCTCGGAGAATCACTCTCCTACAAATCTCTGCTTTGATCCAGCTACATCTCGTGGATCTCCCACAGGTCAAACAGGTCCGATATCTGTATACATAAAAGATTGATTTTGTTTAGTCCTGGAGTTAATCAAAAACACAAAAAATGCAAAAACTTTAAAAACTTAAAAGCACTTGGTCAAACAGTTCACCAATAGCGCCCCACATTGCTCTAGTTGGTAGTGGTAAATTTGGATCACCATGGAAATCCATTCCTAAATATGGATATTCTACGAAATTCATCTCCTGTCGATTAAACCATTCAAAGAATGTAGAGGTAAAAATGATTGTAGAATGGGCACCATGCCTAGCCATTAAATCTGTCCACCTCCGCATTCGTGGGTCACTTGGTCCAGATACACCCAATGAAATGAGTTGTGGCTACAAGAGAGGTATTCTCTCCAAGGAAAAAGAGATCACGATTGATCCATGACAAAAAAATTTGAGATTTCCTTTTCTCACCTTGGTCAGTTGCTCTTTCACAGATGAAAGGATAGCCTCGCACCAATTGAATACTTTTGGCTCTAAACATTCTAAGGCATACTGCATGTATGATTTGGTGGCAAAATGAAGCACAGAATTTCCAGCCAATCTGGCAATGGTAAAAAGGATTGTCCGTAGTGGTAAATCACTAACATCCTTGATAAGTATCTTTCCGTCTTTGCTAGGCTGGGCACCTTGCCAACAGAATTGTTGCACATAATCTTTCACTAGTCTACCTCCATGGGCAAGACTTGTTAGTAAAATGGGGTCACCTTGCCTCGACAGTCCAGTTAGGAAGTATATATCATCGATGGTAAAAGGGATTTCTTTGTCCCGAATGTGAAAAGTTTGATCGGTCAGATCCCATGATTGAATAAGAAATCATAGAATATCCATTTGCTGTCGTAGGTTGGATAGCTTAAAATACTTGAGTAATCCACAATTTCTTAGGGCCTCAATTGTTTCCTGATTACTCAAGGCTATGACATCTTGTTCCTCATGCTCTCATTCTCTCCATATGAGTACCATTTCAAATTCCTGAATTGGAAAAAGAAACCCTAGGGACCTCAAAACCCTAAAATGTTCTTGACTAAAATAGGAGATAAATGAAATGAGAGAGAACTGTTATCAGGAAAACTAGTGTCTATGCAGAACTGCTAGTCCCACTAAGGGTGATAGCTACCTTAGAAACAAACACACTAAAACCACTTTCGTTTTCTTTTATGAGAAATAGATGAGAGAAGAATAAAGGAGACCAACCTCAGTCTTGCGCTTGGTTCCTTGCTTGATTCCTCTCCCTTCTGATAGTCCTTTGCTACTTGCTTTCTTGTATACCCAGCTTCAAAGAGTACCTGTAGAATCAAAGTAGCATAACACTATACGAGGACATAGATCTATTATCATAAGCAATATAGGATCAGATGTATATTAACCACACAAATTCATAAAACATCAATCACACAAGAATGTGGAGGAAAACTTGAATAGCTTTATTGATAATCAAGAAAGAACAAAGAGGATTACAACCAATTGTTCTGACCCAGCATCATCCTCTCAGCAAGAAGCCCTTCTTCACCTCATGAAAAGCTTAGATCACCTAACACTATGATATTGCACCAAGAAACCAGCAGCACTTCCTTACAAGATACAAAATTCCAGCCTCCAACCTCTGGATCTCTGGGATGAGAGATCTATATATAGATATTTGCAGAGGTGTGAGTCAGCTCTAGGTTTTTGATTAGTGTCTTCTCTCTGATAGTTCTTGATTCCACTTGGAGATTGATGATCTCTTACTCATCCCTGGGCAAATTCAGAGAGACAAGTGTCCTGGGGAAGTTTCTAGAAGATTCCAAGATCATCCACTTAGCAAACTGCTTCCGCCATTTGTCTACTCTCATCCATCGCACCCCATAGAAGGGCTTTTCAACATGCATCGCACTTCCCGAGTGCATTTAGGTGGGATGCATCGCACCCTGGCCATGGAGCAAGTGAAATGATCCAGTTTTGACCAGTTCTGAGTAGTTTTTCATGGAGAACTTCTGGGAGATGATGTAATCAGCTGACCTTGTTCTTTTAGGGGTTGGAACAACACCTTTAGGGACTTAGGAGCCCTTGGTTTATGGACATTTATGATTGGGGTTGCAGTGCCCAAAAATGTCTATAACAAGAACATAATTAGATCCTACCTGGTTGAAACATCACAAGGAATGATCCCTTCAATCCTCCACAATCAACTGGTGAACTTCAGGAAAGACTGCTCCAGAGATCAAAAGGTAAAAACAAGATGGTGAAAATGAATGGTAAGAACTAGTTTTTATGTTTATTTCTTGCACATTAATTGAGTAAACATTGGTTTTTTATTTTATCCATGAACATGTATTGTTTAATATTTTGATGGTATCTTGAGAAGGATTAACAATTGGCAAGCAGTTATGATGTGCTAACGTGAAATTGAACATCTTTGACCACGAAGCAGACTTTTATCACTTTTTCGAGATTTGTTAAAAATGAAAAAGGAACCCCCTTGGAGTCCTCTTTAAGCTCTTTTCAGACTCTCTAAACATGAAAAGATTGTTGAGCACTTGTCGTTTCTAGCTCGTTAATGGAATAGAATCGATATCTACTTAGTATAGTTTTACCCTTTCTTCATGATGAGATAGATTAACTATGAAAAAGGTACTCGTTGGTCAAACATGATCAACAGGTTCTCTCTTGTATTTTTTTATGCTTGTTCGGGCTTGAGAGACAAATGTATGAAAAAGAACTTTTGGAGTTTTCTTTTAGTCCCTTTTCAGACTCTCTAAATGTGAAAAATACCGAGTTATCTTTGTCGTTAAACTTGTTAAAAACATTAAATGGAGACAAACTTGTCCATCTAGACAAGACCAAGTTTCACCTTCGCTAGACTCGTTAAAACATCAAATAGCGATGGATTCACTCGAAGGGTGAAATTATACAACAAGCATATGTTATCCTCCTCAAGCTTGATAAAAATAAAGAGGTACTGGTCAGAAATGACTGGGGAAAATGGGAAAAAGCTAGGAACACTTTATGGTAGCAGGTTGCTCTTGAACATGACACTTTCACCTCATCACCATGACTATGTGGGTTGGGTCATTCAGCTTGATGGTTATCACACCATTGGTCTACCATACCATCCATTACTTTGTTTTGGGTCAATGCTACCAATTCACTTTAGTTTCGCCGATATGTCCAAGAGAAGTCTTTCAGTTCAAAACTTCATCCTTTACAATACAGTAAACCTTCATTTTCATGCCTGCCATTCCTGAACCTTGTGTCATCAGTCGATGTTTCATCTCCAAAATCATTTACCTCGTTTCGTGTCGTTGATGTGGGATAAATCAAGGCCCTCCCATGACGAGTCACTTCTTGTCGACATCAGCACATCATCCAAGAAGTTGACTTAGAAACACCCCTTCAGTAACTTGAGGCTTGCATACATCAATGGCAGGTTTCTCGCTTCTGGCGATAGGTTGACATCATTGGCCTTCGACCGAAAGACTTCGTATGGTTTTTGACATCAAATCATTTATTCACACCATGCAGAATGTACTGCAGTACCTTGAGGGTCATTATCATTATCGGTGATTCCTCTCGCGTCTGTTAATGGCTTACATCATTGGCTGGTAATCAGATGATGTCTCTCCATGTTCGACTTCAGATCATCTAGTCACATGGTTAGACTTGTACTTGAGTGAAGATTGGACGATATTGAAGACCCCGGATCTAGTTTCATCCATTCGGGCTGTGATATATTTTTCAGGAGTACTATATCAAATGTACAAATGGCCTTACATTCATGGTCATCCATTCATGGGTCTATATCTGTAGACGGAAGTATATTTGTACATGTAATGAAAGTTTATAAGCTGAGCATGGGTATGCCTTCCCTTAGCTAAATTGTGAGAAAAAATAAAAGTATCATGATATATGTATTGTAACTGATGCAGGTCTCCTTCCGTTTCGAAACCTTCTCTCCAAGTGGTAAAGCATCTCACTCGACATGTTTATTTTCGACTTCATGCTTTAGGAGGCAACTGTTATAGGAAAATTTGGGCACATCAACCCCAACTTCCAGATCCATATTATTAGGGTCTATCAATCCCTAATTCAGTTGTTTTCATTCCCTAATGAAGTCAACCTACATCATGATTGCCTCCCAAGAATTTCATGTCACCATTCATCCAAAAAATGCCCCGAGAGAGATCAGCGCAGGTGGCCCTTTATCAGGCTACAATTCATTGCAGGCACTACACTGTCTAGGTGTTATGCATCGCACCTAGCATTTTTTCTACCTGTGATGAGCGAGGTTCATCGAATTTTTGAAATGAATCCATTGGATTCCTCATCCAATGGATCCTTCTGGAAGTTTCTAGATGGATTGTGCTCACATTTGGATGAGGAAGGAGATGAATGAACCTTAATCCATTATCCCTTCCTTTATGGAACCACCTCCTAAAAATGGTAAAGCATTTATGAAGGCCATTAATGGCTTAACCTCCTCCATTCAGCTATAAATGGAGGAGGCATTCAAAGGCTTGGGGAGGTTGGAGCTTCTTAGGCTAAGGAAATGTTGTTTGAGTGAGACTTGTGAGAAAGTAATGTTATCATGTCAAATTGTTGTTCCATGAGGAGAGAAGGGTTTGAAATTGGAAGGAGAGCACTGGATCGAACATGGCTTCAAGGGTTGTAATTCTTCCTCTATCAATAAAGAGTTCTATGTTTTTCCCATTCATGTGTTTATGTGATGTATATTGTACTTTCGATTCTATAATATGTTTAGTTAACAGATCGATATGTATGCTTTGATGGTTTTCTATCTCTTTTGTGCAGGTACCTTCCAAGCGAGTTAAGTACGGAAGGGAGTGGCAAAAGCGGTTAAAGGGAAGAAGGATCAAGCGAGAGACTAAGGTTGGTTCTTTTGTTCCTCTTTATTTTATCTATTAGCTATAGGAAAAGCAATGGAATTACTCTAGTTGTTGTTCTATACTTGCTACTAGGTCTAGGGGTTAGTCGTTTGAAGAAACACTAAATTTTCCCATAACAATAATG
Organism: Pinus tabuliformis; assembly: GCA_031772625.1. NCBI lineage: Eukaryota > Viridiplantae > Streptophyta > Pinopsida > Pinales > Pinaceae > Pinus > Pinus tabuliformis. The sequence continues at coordinate 310,523,289 of CM062806.1, read as the reverse complement.
CAAAAACACATTCAATAGGTCAATTCCATCTACATTTTCCGTTATGGATGTAACTGGAATGTTAACATCAATATTCTCTAGTATTTGATGGTCACACCCTTTTGTGTGCAAGAATATTGATGCTCATCCTTGCCACGGGATTTCATGCCTCTTCTTGTATTGACATATGAACTATGGTCTTTGTATTATGTATTTCACATTAAGCATCAAATAAATCATAATCAAGAGCTCATGGGATAGGGACAATGAGAAGTGATGCTCCTTCCATTTGTAACTAGTTTTCTAGATTCCATGCAAGATGTTGCATTTGTTGATTGATCTACCTTCTGGTTATTCCTCTTAGCACACAGTGACACCATAAATTTTAAGTTTATATGCTACTTCATCATAAGATGATTCCATTTCCTGAAAAAAAAAAAGAAATTATAAAACACGGTCAGTCATCAACAAGTAATACTAAAATCGGCGCATACAATTTAAAAACAACATAACAAGTTAAGGCATCAACGAGAAATACTAAAATCAAAGCATAGAATATCATAATCGTGGTATCACCATTCTTGCTTATGGAAAATTCAAACAATTGATTTATGTCTGCATAGCACAATTGGTTTATGTCTATGTTGAACATCGCTCTGTATATTTGGTAAAGCATTTTGACATTATAGCATCTATGTGTGCCAGGAATCCTTCATAAATAAATTAACTATGTTAGGTATCCTTGATAAATACATTAAATACAATTAATGGATAGGCCTTGCACTTCAATAGGGATATTCATTGGGGGAATTAAATAGAAGTATAAACAATCTTGCCTCATATTTCAACTTTTCTCTCAGAATAAATTTCTAATTTTCTCTCAGAGTTGCTTACTTTTGAAATAACACTAAAATCGAACAAATATTAAGTAAACATGTATGCCAGGAATCTGTGATAAATTCATTACACACAATTAACCATACAAGCCTTGTGTAATACCCTCCTCCCACATCTATAGAAGCAACCGGCTAGCCAGGGTAAATATGCGACGAGAGGCCACTATGACATGATTCAACCTCCTATGTCACATTAACGATGTGGAATCGACAAAAACACACCATACATACATTCAAAATCAGCTGCAGGACCCTCAAGAAGCAATCCAATACTTTAGACAACTTTCCCTTGGGTCCCACTAAATGTTTGGACAACTTAAGCCTTAGTCGCTCTCATGCTATAGGCATGACAACTACTACAAAGCCAAATCCCCTTTCACAGGCTTGCCTGCCAGCGACCAAAGACTAAATTTGTTAGTGCTATGCCAACGACTTTGGGATTTGAGCCACTTTTTTAGGACCAGAGCCCAGGTCACTTCCCATAATTGAACCATCTCTTCAAATCAGTAAAATATCATGGAAACTATTGTACTAAAGTAAATACTTGTTCAAGACCTTGACTGGACCCCTACTAGTTTTTACACGTCATTTTGTCATCATGACAAATAATCATCAAAATTAGATCTCTCACCATCCATCCAAGTGTCATGAAGCACTCCCTTGCAAGTCAAAAACTTATATACCTTAAATAAAGTGGAATTTCTGGATCTCATGCTACAAAACCCTGCTTTTGAACATCTACGCATTTTTTCTTAACAAAAACCATACATGAGCAATTTCTTCCACTATACACTGTGCAGAACTGTGTTCTATTTCTAAATAAAAACTGCACAGGTAAACCAATAAAAGGTAAAAATAAAAATTGATATCTAGAAGCATTGTTGGGTGAATCATTCCCAATAGAAAGCCTAAAACTCATGTTTATTCGAGCCTAACCTCATTTTTAGTCACCCTTTCCCTCACATGGATGAAGCCTCAGAATTGTTGGAAAAACCTATTGTTTCACAGTAACAACTTCCAACTAATTAGTGTAAATTTTTCCCCATCTACTATAAATTGATGAAGTGATTGGTCTAAATTCAATTACAGTCAATCGCACTCTTCCATTGGAGGGTGAAACATATATAACCTAGATTTATGGAATATTTGCTGCTCAAGTGGTCGAATCGATTCCATATTCGGTCAATCCCACTCTCCCTTTAGAGAGTGGACTTCATATGGCTAAGGTTCTTCATGTTACCTTAGATTCTTCTACACATGGTGGCATTTCATTTGTTGTTTTTGAACTCCATCCAAGTAATGAGGCTATTTATTTTGATTGGAGTAGACTGACAGAATCTCGTCTTCCTTCTTCCACCACTTTCCAAATCATTGTGAAGGCTTATGGTAATAATGTTCGATGCACAAACGTAGATGAAGGTGCCTCTGTCCATATTTTATCCTCAACCACTTGGAAAGCTTTGGGCTCCTCTCAACTTGTGCTTGTTACTCAAAATCTGTTATCTTTTAACAGAACCGTTAGTGAACCTTTAGGGATCCTTCCTAAGTTACCTCTTAACTTGGAAGGTAAGAATGTTCATATCGATCTTATGGTAGTCCAAGGTCCCTTAGATTTCAATTTTCTCCTTAGGCAAGACTATTTTTATGCCATGAAAGTTTTCATATCGACACTCTTTCGCATGATGTCCTTCCCTCACAATGGAAATAATTTGACGGTTGATCAAGTTTCATACATTGTTCTTGCTTTGATTTCTAGTCATTTGACACCCTTGAATGTTCCTTATATGGAAGTGGTACCTACCCTGCCATGCGTTAATTATGGGCAAGCTATCCCATGTTTTCAGTTACCAATGTAAGTGAGCCTCTCACTGTCTGCTCGACTTCTTTTGACTTAGATCTGGTAACTGACGTGGTCAAAACTTCAATTGGGACATTTAAATATAATTTTCTTCTCCCTATTGATCCCTTGACATGTGTTCCTTCCAAAGAGTTATTCTTCCTTCTGATGAAGATCTCTTGGAAGACATGATCAAGGGGTGTCCCTTGACATGTGTTTCTTCCATATAGAATCCATGAACATGTTATATGAGGATGGTTCTTTTACTATGTCAAACTCGTTAAAAAATGAAAAATACCCTTGAGCGTGGTTCATTTTCTTATGTCAAGTTCATTGAAAAATGAAACAATGTCCCCATGAGGATAGTTCTTTTCCTATGTCAACCTCGTTAAAAAATGAAATAGGTGCTCTGAGTATTGTTCATTTACTATGTCAACCTTGTTAAAAAATGAAACAGGTCATCATGAGCATAGTTCTTTTCCTATGTCAAGCTCGCTAAAAAATGAAATAAATCCTCCCCTATTTGAGTTGAGTCTTTAACCAAATCTCATAAATGTTAAGTCGAGTCTTTCTGATCTCGTAAACAAGCCTTCATTTCATCCTCCTATTAGTAACATGTAGTTTACTCAGGTGAATGAAGCGAAGTTTGGGGGGCATTTGCCCTTGCTATCATTATGCTGGGGGCATGAAAACCAGTCTCAAGCACAATTTTCTCTATTTCAAGATTGTGTAAAAGTGAAACCACTCTCAATCACAGTTTTCTCTCGTTCAAGCTTGTGTAAAAATGAAACCACCCTCAAGCACAATTTTGATTTGTTTCAAGATTGTGTAAAAATGAAACTTATCTCGAGTCCATTTTGGTTATTATTTTCAAGACTCGTTAAAATAATGAAAATCCTGAGTTTCTTTTCTTATTTTTCATGTTCGTAAAATGTACATGAAAATGCCAAGTTCTTTCTGTCTTTTCCAGCTCATTAATTAAATTGAAAGTCGGTAAGATGAGTATATTTTTATCACTTTTTCGAACTCGTTAAAACTTACGAAAAAGTGAAACCATAGAGTCCTCTTTGAGCCCTTTTTAGACTCTTGAAATATGAAAAAGATTGTCGAGTACTTGATTGTTCAAACTCGTAAAAGTAAATGAACAATTGTCCACTTAGTATAAGTTTACCCCTTTTAAGGACTGAGCTAGGACTGTTTACAAAAAAGGTGTACGTTGGTCAAACATGGTCACTAGAGTTCTCTCTTGTATTATTTTATCCTTTTTCTGACTTGAGAGACTTAATTTATGAAAAAGAACATGAGGAAGTTTACTTGTGTTTTTATTTTGACTCCCTAAAAAACACCAAGCTTTACGTTCTCTAGGCTCATTACAATTTTACGGTAAAAGAACTAAATGAGTTTCCTTTTTGTGTCTTTTTCAAACTCTTAAAAGAAAATGACATTGAGTTACTCCTTTATTGGACTCGTAAAAATTAAATAGTACAGGGATCTTGGAGGGTTACCACAACTCTCCACATTATCCCATGGAGTTTAGTTATCTGCAACAACAAATTTTGAGTGACTTCTATTTATTTCAAGCAATGGGGTTTATTGCTTAATAAATTGATTACACGATAATTAACTCTAGTTAGTTCAATTTCCTTTACCAATTTGTTGGTATAATATATATAAAACTTAATAAAATTACCCTAATATCTTACAACCTGTTGTGCTCCACAACAACCCCCCATTTCATAATATTTTATTTCCAAAATTATCATATGAAATGGGTCCCTTTAGAGTTTAATTGGTATCAATATTTTATTGTTCAAAAAGGTCCGACAACCAAATGAAAACATTATATGAAACCTTTTGAAAACCCATGTTGATCAAATAAAACTATCCTTTATCATTGCGATAAAGCGATCGCAAGATCGCATATCGCAATGACATAAGGAACATAAATAAGTGGCACATTGGTCTCCGCCGATGCGATGCGCAATCGGCGATCGGCTATCGGCAATACTTTATGCACATTTTAAAGCGCCCCATGCCATTAGCCCCGATGCGATGCGCAATCGGCGATCGAAAATCGGCAATATCCTATGCACAATAATAAGGCGCCCAGGTCATACCCCCGATGCGATGCGATATCGCAATCGGCAATCGGCGATACAATATCGATGCAGATTGTTATGCCCATTTATCCCGATGCGATGTGATATCGCTATCGGCGATCGGGGTTTCAAAATTGTCAACACAAGGATTTAAGTGTTCCCGACACCCGAATAACGATATAGCGCAGATTTCAAAAAAGCCGTTAAATGGAGGGATATTATGATCAAATCATATTTAAAGCTTAATCTGCTAAGCAATGATGCTCTTGCGCCCAACCGCCAAAATGCCCACAGCACGCTTAAATGGGTCATTCAGCTGAATAACGATATAATGTGCATTTAAGATTGGCAGGTTTTAAACGGCCATTTAATGAGATCGCAAGTCATAAAATCCTCCCATAGATTGTATCTGCGCCAATTTTAAAAGCTAATTCTTTGTTACGCATCAGTCACCATAGCTCATTACTCTAAAGTTTTCATTGCAATTCTCCGTGTTACGTTTATTTGCGCCTCTATGCAGAATTCATCCAAAGGAGAAAGCACAAGCAAAATGGGGAAGAAATCAAAGAAGACCACAGGAACTTCCTCTACATCAGCGGCAGGACAAGTTCTCACTGACAAGAAGAAAGGATTAATTTCGGATACAACATGTTCAGGTCTCGGCAGAACTACATGGCAGGGTACCTATAACCTGATCGAGATCGAAGAACCGGCAGTGACAGTAGTGGAAGCTACTGCTGATTCTACTCGGAAATCCGAATGTACTCTCAAGGATTTGGCTGACTCCTTCCTTCACCGGATAGCAGCCAGGGAGAAAATTCTCCCATACACAGATGTAGTGCGTTGGGCAATTGAAGAAATACCAATTATGGACAGAACCTTCAGCACCAGAGACGGGAGAATTTTCGGGTCGTTCAAACCTGAGGACTTGAGGCAAATGTACCATTTGCCTAAGCCAGAGAAGATATATAATAAGGCGTTCCTGGAGAAATTCGCGAACGAGAACGAAGTTGAATCCGAACCCATCCGGGATTGGAGATCAAATCCAGCGAAGCACAAGCATGAATCTTCCGGTAAGTACTCAGTTGATTCCCTGGCTTCTCCTTATTGCTATGCCGGAATTATGATGTGTAGATTGTGGGGATTGCATGACTCCTCTAATTTCACCATAGAAATGGCTCCCTTAATGGAAGCTGCAGTGAACAGTCAAGTAATGGATTGGGCCACTATTCTCTCAGATAAATTAGCCAAATTTGTTCTTGATTTTAGGAATCAGACTGTCATCTCTGAAAGGAAAATCCCCCCATTCTATTACAGTGCATATATTTTAGACACTTTGTGTTTTAATTCTGAATTTCCCGTGCTCGGCTGGAGGTGGACGCCACAAGACCCCATGGCGATCCACATATATCATCAGAAATTATGGAAGTCTTCTTACAAGCAACATCTGTACCAAGTCTGCAATGGCTTTATGGTACCTATTTATTATTCAATTTTTGATAAACCTATTCCCAAGATTTCCTACCAGGCTTCGTTTGATTTAACAGCGGTAGCGAGCTGGTTTGGAGAGGAAACATTCACTTATGTTAGAGTTTTCGGTAGCCAAGCCGAACCACATGTTCTCCCTTTGTATATACCAGATAAACTGTTGGCTAGAGAAATTGCCTACCAGATTATGGCTGAGAGTGTTACACAGACTCTCAAAAAGAATAAGAAGCAAGGCTGGCCCTCTTTTCCCTTGAGAATTGGTGTTTATACTCTGCATGATCTCAAACATGCTGAAAAGGAAGCCACGAAGATGAAATCATTAACTCTGGCGACTCTCCCAAATAGGCCGTTTGATCCAAAGAAAGTTGCCTATAGAACACTAGAACAGGCCAAATTGACAAAATTTGAGCATAAAGAAGATATGTTTGACGACCTATTCATTGCAGCCGAATCAATAGGTCATGCTAAAGAACTCGCTAGAATGAAATATAATGACGAGGGGTTAACTGAGTTTAATAAACTTAGATAACAGAGGTTGCAAACTCTGCCTCTAGATTTACTATCAACAACCCCTGCGACATCATCAAGCGAGCCTGATCGGCAACAATCAAAGGAACCTCCAAGTATAACAAACGAACAACAGAGACCACAGGAGGAAAATAAGAAGAAAGAACAGGAGGAGAAGCAGAGGAGAGAAAAAGAGGAAAAGCTAAAGAAAGAGAAAGAGGATCAGCGGAAGAGAGAACAGGAAAAAGTCCGAAAGGAGTCCCAAGCTGAAAAGGAAAAGAAAACCACCATCGATGTCAATATTGATACTCATATTGACCCTAAACTGATTAAGGAATGGGAGCAATTCGATTCCATTATCAGTGGTTTGGAATGCTCAAAGGACACAGACACTTCTAAGGGAGATGATACACAGGAAATCTCTTCACCACAGGTTCTGAGCGGAACCAGCGGCCCACCCATTTCTAAAGAGGTAGAGGTAATACCAAAGGACCCCTCCGACCAAATTATTTTGCAGATAGAAGATATTCCTCCTTTGGATGTCTTCTACAGCCCAAGGCATAAAGCAGTGGTTAAGCGGCAAAGGAAAAGAAGAAGGACTGATCAACCTTCCCTTTTCCCAGAGCAAACAGTCACTGGCAACGTAGTTTGGAAGGAGGAACATGACCCCTCCGATGACCTAACAAAATTGTCACAGTATGCAGGTTCTTATTCGGCGGCAACGATAGATAAGGCATCGGAGGTGAGCCTTCTACTGAAAACCAAGGATCAGGAAATTTTCTCACTACAGGCAGAGTTAGCTGAGACAAAGCAGAAGGCAGAGCAGGCAGAACAACAATTGTTGACACAACAGCAAGTGAACAGTCAACTAACTCAACAATTGCAGGCAGAAAAGAAAAGGATCGACCAAAGCGCGATCCAGAAACAGAAGGAATTATCAGAGGCATTGGCACAATTAAAGGCATCGAACGAGCAAATGATGAAAACAAAAGATGAGCGAATTGCTCAATTATCATCACAGCTCGAAAAAGCGAAGGGCATTCCACAAGTGGACGAATTTAGAGCAGAAGCATTACAAATAAATAATTCATTAATATCCCAAATTAAGCTTCTATGTCAACAATTAGCCGAGGCAGAGCCACTGTGTGAATTAACAGAATCTATTGGTCAGCAAGTAGACAAAGCCAGGACAGAATTGGATCAAGCTGAAGAAATGTTAACTGCATTCATCGAATGGCAAGATTCTGACCAAGGACAAGTAGCCAATTTACCCAAGATCTTAGAATCACACAAAGATATACTCTTTACTGAATGGCAGTCCCAATTGATGAAAGAAGAAAGGGCGATTTCAAGATGTAAATCAACTTCTAGCAATTTAGTTGAGTTGGTCAATAACACCCTCTATCTGTCTAACATGATTTCCCAATGCACACCAGGAAAGTTGTCAACAATGAAATCATTGGAGCAAACATGTTATCCAGAATTGGTAGAAAAGGGGAGGTTAATCGCTGGGATTAACAGTTTAACCTGGGACACGTATTGGTTCTTCCTGGTAAAGCCGCATACACAAAGAGCCGCCCTTAAGTGCTTAACAGATGTGATCGGGTATATGATTCCCGATATTCAAGATGCCACCTATGCCGCCCAGCTCAGTTCGCGCCTCAACAAACCGCCTGAAGTAGAGCCAATGCTTGCGATAAGTCAGCTCAGATTCAAAGGCAAGCAGCCTACCTGATGAATCATGTCGCCGACTGCCAGAGCGATGAGAAAAATAGGATCAAAATTTATTGATACCAATTAAGTAGGATTTTTGTTTTATAGATAGATAGATCAGCTAAGTATTTATAGACCCTTTCATTGTTTTGGAAAGGGTCGTAAAGTTTTGTACCTGACTTAAAGACTGAAGTTTTCACTATTGTGCTTCAGTCAATATTCTTTTATGAAACTGGACCCGTTGTTCTTAATTCGATAAGGAAGCTTTTTATGCAATTGTGCACTATTGTATTTGTATGGAAATGTTTCTGCGTTGAAGGAGGAATTACAAGTAGCGATTGATATCGGGAGTGTCAAAGCAACTCATATGGTATTTTCTATCTATGTCTGAATTCATTCCTGTTATGTGAATTGTTATTTGATTATCCTTGCTATTGTTGATTATATGCATGCGCTTTAACAGCAATTCTATATTCTTTCCACTATTGGATGTTTTATGAAATGCTTTCCTTTTAATCATGTATATGTCGATAATATAAATGATGAGTGTGGTAATATCGCTTTAATCGCTTTGCTTAACTATTTATGCACAACAATCTTGAATGAATTAACATCTATGTCTGACAAATGGAGTCATCTATATGCCTGTCTTTAGACATAGACCATCAAACGCTACACTTTAAAGCTCAATAGATTCCCGGGATAGGTTCTAGTTCTTTTATTCTTGTCAATAGATTTAGTTATTCATCCATCGCTAGCTTAGTTTTATAAATCATCCATTCATCCCGTTTGTCTACTTTTGGGAAATTGGTCCCATTATCCCCAGTCGGAGCCACTATTCCAAACGGAAAAGGAGTTGTACTAAGGTCCGGACCGGGTGGTTATCCCCAATGTTGTTGCAGCGATTTTCGAGGCATAAACACAACCTTAGGCTATCATTAATAATATCTCAAGATATTAATTGATATAGTGGTCTACTCTCTTAGTTTCATCCTTTTCCATCTCACCCTAGAATTTCTCAATTTAACCTTAAAACTGAGTATTTACTATACTTTCCTCTCTCACCCTTTTAGTTGCATGCCTCCTTGGGTGGTTTTCCTTTTTGACATTCACACATGTGGTAACATGAATCCATTAATTAACTACATTTAATAAATCCACTACGGAATACCTATCAACCCTTTCCTATTTCAAGGGAATGTTATGTATTTCCTTTTCCTTTTCCTTTATCCCTTGGACCATGGAATTCTCTTTTCACCATCCTTTTCTTGAATTTTCGCCTAGTTCCCTGTCTTTTGGACTAAATCAAAATGATCTTAAAAACATGTGCAATCTGTCTTATCTTACTCATATGAGTAGTCCTAGCATTCCATTTGGTATTCATTCAAATACTCATACAACAATTCCAACCCAACCTTGTAAAATAGGTGGACCTTTCATATTCTATGTGAACTAAGTTAACCATGGAATATATCCATTACCTCCACAAAACATGACTTCCTTCACTATTCATAACCAAGTTGATCATGAAAATTGTCCTCTCCTAGACAAGAAAACATACATCCAAATACCCCATGTATACTTGTGATTGTAATGAATTCATGCCCTGTGACAATTTGAAGAAATAATCATTTAATAATTCAAATACCTTAAGGATTCCCATAGGAGACCCTTCCCTCCTCAACAAATATATTGATCTAAACCTCCACTTTTACCTTAAAGCCCCTTCCTTTAGAACCCCACATATCTCCACCCATATAAAATTAGAATCATAAAGTGCCCTCTCCCGAAATAAGTATTCATATCACTGATCATAAAAACTCAATATCTAATTGTTGCTATAATCTAGATAAGTAGTGCAAGCATAACCAAAGCAACACTCAACAATGTAAACTTTGAAATGGGAACTGATACTGTTACCCGTTCCGTAGAGATAGCAAAAAAGTGACCTGATTTTGAAAAGGGGTGATGCAGAACACACATGTTTTTTTTAGAGCATAGTTTTTGGCACTTTAATTTTTTTATGTACATCATGTTTTAGAATGGTAGTGATTTTCATGCTGATTTAAAAAAGTGAGTATTCCGCATCACACCCCTTTTTTAAAAGCTTTGGCTTTAAATTTTTTAATGTATAAAATGTAAATAATTATTTTGTAAATTTGATAATTTTTTAAGTGGTCGTTTTCTTCACATTTTCTTGTTTTTTATTTTAATTTTAAATTTTTTTTCGTGAGGTTTTTATTGTTTTGCATTTTTAAATTAGAAGGTCGATATTTATACTTTTCGATATTCTACATATTTATACATCCTTAATTAATTTTTCATTCCACATGAAATAATTGTTTCTAAAAAACAATATTTTTTAACAATGGACATAAAAATAACCATTTTTAACATAAATATAACTAAAAAACTACACGTTTTGATATTTTTTGCTAGAATTGATATGTCAAAATCACAATTTTTATACGATAATTTTAACTAAAAATGGTTAAATAATAGCTTTTTTTATGAATTTCATGTTAAAAAATAATAAAAATCACCTTTTTTTTCAAAAAATAATGATTAACTTAAAAATCAATGCAAAAATCACATATTACAAATATTGAACGTATAACAACCCTAATTGAGTGTTTATTCTTCTCATAAAATCTCAAAGTCAAAACATTGCAAAGCTTGATTTACAAGCATAACTTAAATTTAATCAACAATGTCACGTAATCCAAACTCTTTGTCCTCTAGAGTTTCATCATTGTCTTCTTCCACAATATTTTCTGTTTCATTTTGTTCATTTTCCTCTTCTAATGGGTCTTTGATGTCTGCGAATCTCCCAATGTATGCCTTTCCAAACATTCCATGTAATGGTGGTTGTCAGGGTTCCTTTGCCTTTTTTGCCACACGTGATTCACTAAAGTCCCCTTTCTTCAACCCAATTTCTTGCATTGCATCTGGAAGAAATTGAAGAGCATTAATTCTTTGCTGAATGAAATTGCATTGTATTGGATCTTTTTCAATTGCAATGCAATTTCTTCCTTTTTGAAGGCAACATGCTAGTGTTTTACCTAATTATCAAGCACAAAAGAAATAATGAACTAAATTAGTACAATGACATATTAATTAAAAAATAACATATTGAAATTCAATTCCATATAATAAAACTTACCTGAGCCAGAAAATAAATCCAGAACTCAATCTCCTTCATTTGAACAAATGTCTATAAGATAGTTAATCAATAATTGTGGTTTTTGATAAATGTTAACTATCTCTCCTTTTGCTTCTTTGTCTTCATATGTTAGTTTTCTCACAACATCATCATAAGTCAGTATTTGGCTATGACTCTTTCCGTCTACCCGATTAAAAATCATAGACATATGGCTATCATCTTTTGCCCAACTATCAATATGAATGAACTCACAATCATTTATAAATTGTTGATCTTCATTGTGATGAAGATTTGACTTTTTCCTATAACATGAAATAGTAAAAGTTCAATTAACTTGTACATAAATAAATTTTTCAACATTAATCAAATATACATTTTAAACGTCTTACCATGTAAGCTGCATCCTTCAATTTTTTTTCGCCTTGAAGCTTGACAATATCATTGTCAATTGTGTGTCTGAATGAAATGTCACAAATCTCCATAATGGTGATGACGTGACTTCTACAAATCCCACAACGACTTTAATAAAAGCTTGATAAGTATAAGGGTCACTATCATAGTCAGTGTTTGGAATATTGAAACCATGGAGAATATTTGCAATGACTAGGGCATAATCCCTTTTAGGTATGAGTTTAGCAATGTCTTCACAGTCGCCTTGTATTACTTGATATTGAATAGTGTCTAGCCCACTCCAAATGAAATGATTAAGAGTTGGATCAAGTTGAACATCCTTAATACGTTGCTTCCTCAGTCTTTCGATCTTTATTTTTTCAATAAAGGTTTTGAAACTATCTGGCACTCCATTATCATCCTTCCACATATTTTATAAAATAAACAAATATATGTGTAAGTTATAAATTAAAATAGTACACAGGTGAATACAAATGAATGTATAAATTAAGATACCTTTTTAAATGCAAGATAAAAAGCTTTTAATGTTGATGTAGAACTTGAATATGGATAGTTGCGTACAACATCATCCCAACTATCTTCATTCAACAATCTAACCATTTGTTCTTGAATTTTCATATAAACTTTGTGACTGCATAGATAAAGTAACAAAAAGTTAATATAATGATATGTATAACAAATACTACCAAGAACAACATGTTTTATTTAAAATATAATTATAATCTAGAAATAAAATAAAAAAATTTCAACAAACTTACTTTTGAAATTCTTCAGACATTTCCTCCAATGATAATTCCCCTGACCTCACACGAGATAATATTGTTTTGACAATTTTTTCATCTTTCACTCCTTGCATCACCCTCCAAGGTGTGATAGTCATATTGTCTAGAAGATGCTTCATTTCAGGAGCTAATTTATTGTTGCCACATATCAATGGCTTAGACTTTTTGACCTTCTGGTTTTTAATGGCAATGTCTTCCCACATGCTAAAAATCTCATCAATCAACCTCCAAACATCTCCAGTTCTAAATGCTAATTGGAAAATGTTATCAACACCTCTGAATAAATCACTATGTTTGCTGCCTTTTCCACCTTTTGAATTGGTTTTCTCTTCAATTTGATATCCTATTTCCATACAACATTCCTTTCGGAAATTTGCAGTAACATTTGCCCTATCCCCACCACATTTTTCTTCAAATTCACTATGAATAAATCTAACCCTTTGGATGAAAGTCAAAGACATCATATATTCATTATCTGAATTATGATCCCATGCCACTAACTTTGCTTCTGTATTAGATAAACCAGCGTAAATGATACATTTCATTGTTTCAAAACGTGGATTATTAGGATATTCCTCCATCAATTTTCTTTGAGCTTCTATAGAATGGTTCCCCCCAAGCACATAATAATTGTATTCAAAACATTTTGACTTATCAAATGCTTCTTTGTTGGGAACTTGAAGTGGATCAACAAGAAGCACATAACAAACCATATGAGCATATGGATTGTACCTCATCAATGTATTCAAGTTGTGAACATGCAAATGATGTGGCTTTCTAACTTGATATTGACATTGTCCTTCACTTGCGTTATAGGTTTGCCTGACATTAAGCTGAAATGTGCGACCACCATCAATTAAGTTTCTCTTTGTCAAATTCTCTCGAATGACATTTTGTTTTGTTTTGATAATGCCATCTTCTAAATTAGCTCTTGGTGTAATGATTTCTCTGCTTTCTTTTGAAGTTTCACTAGGTTCTTGACTGCTGGGAATGACTGCTTCAAAATCATCAACTTTACTTTTCTTGCTCATAACGTTCCCAACAGAGTTATTCTTGGGCATTGTTACTTTTGGATTTTTATGGCTCTTCTCAGTTCCAATGTCATCTTCAGTAATAACAACATATGTTTCATTGTCAATTTCAACTTCATCGTTCTCAAGTAACTTGTTTACCCTTGCTAGATTTATCCACAAGAGACCTTTTTTCTGATTTTTGGATGTAGTTTTGTAGCATTATCAATTACTTCATTTTGCCTATTTTCCATATCTTCTTCTGACACTGAGTAAAAACTGTTGACAACTTTCATGATATCATGCTTAATGAAATGAATGCCTCCTAACCTAATTGAACAACTTTCAATGAAATTCTGCCAAACAAAATATCATATGTCAATAAAAAACAAAGTTAAAAAATATAGCAAGACACTTTCGAAAACGCAAAATACAAATATAAATAACAATACTTACGATGTTTTGTGTCATCTCATTTACGATTTGACTACACAACTTTGTAGATACCTCTCTCGTGTCATACAATGAATATGATAGCTGGTATTAAACCCTTTCATGTGACTTGGGAGCTTTTGTAAGTACGTAAACAACTTCAGTGTCCGATATCGAACACATATCTACGACTCTTCCCATCACCTCAAAAATTCCATTATCATTCGGTATATCGATATATAGATATATATTCACATTTGTGCTTTCTCTTTCTTTCACATACCACATTCTTGATGGAAATTTCACCTCTTTTGAATTCTTCCAATCTGAAATCATCTTCTTATCACTTGAGGCACTTGAAAGATTTGTAGTCATGAGCTCAGGTGGAGTTCGTTCACCAATGTTTCTTTTAGATGCACCTTTTCCAGAACGATTCACTGAAATTCTCTTTGATGCCATTTTCCTGAAAAATAGAAACACATAAATCAGTAAATAATAAAAACATATTAACTTAAATTAACAACGAAAATATATCATAAATTTTAATCAACAATCGCCCCACCACTTCCCCTCACATTCCAAAAGGGCATGCATTAACATTCTAATGTAAAAAAAAGTAAATCACGAATAAAACATTTTGCCCGGGCACCCTCACCCACCCGCCCCCCCCAAGCATCCCAACCCCCCCCCCCCCCCCCCCGGCGCCCCGGGCGCCCTCACCTGCCCCACCACCCGGGCACCCTCACCCACCAGCCCCCCCCCAAGCATGCCAACCCCCCCGGCAGCCCGGGCGCCCTCACCCGTCCCACCACCCAGGCGCCCTGGCCCAACGCCCCCAACCCTCCCCAGCCCAGGCGCCCTCACCCGCCTGCCCCAACCCCCCCTACCCCCCCCCCACCCGCCCGCCCCAACCCTCCCTACCCCCGCCCCACCCACCGGCCCGGCCCGGACGCCCTCACCCGCCGCACCCCACCCGGGCGCCCTCACCCGCCGCACCCCCCCGGGCGCCCTCACCTGCTCGCCCACCCGCTCGACCCGGGCGCCCTCGCCCCCCCACCCACCCCCGGGCGCCCTCACTCGCCCCCTCACCCACCCGCCCACCCCACCCCTCCCGGCACCCTCACCCGCCCGCCCCACCCCTCCCGGCGCCCTCCCTACCCCCACCCCCCCCTCACCCGCCCGCCCCACCCCTCCCGGCGCCCTCCCTACCCGCACCCCCCCTCACCCGCCCGCCCCACCCCTCCCGGTGCCCTCTCTACTGCCCCCCTCACCCGCCCATCCGCTCAGCCCAAGCGCCTTCACCCGCCACCCCTCCGGTGCCCTCGCCCGGCGCCCTCACCCACCCACCCGCCCCACCCCTCCGGGCATCCTCACCCACTTGCCCACCCCACCTGTCACGCCCCTACACCTGCGGTAGTCTTCCAAACGCTTGTAGCAAGGTGTGGCACCACCGAACACGTTCTTTTCACCAATACTAACATTCGTGGACTACGCCTACTTTCACATTAACATACTTAGCTTGTGTTTCGCAACTAAGTAAAAGCAATTATCCTTTATACTTAATGAAGCCCATACTCATTCATTATCATCATGCAATTAACCAAGAACATCAACAATTGCAAACAAGTATAAAGGGGAGGGGCAACTCCCCGTAATGTGAGTCTGCCCGACAATTTTATTAAGAATATCATATTACAATACAAGTGTGTCTTGGCCGAACCAAGTCTCACACTTAACCGAATATTACAACAGAGAGGCAAACCTGCCTTTACAACATCTTGTGCATCTCTTGCATAAAGGACGGTGCTCACCCGAGCCACCAAGAATCCTTGCCAAGTATTACACCAAGAACTCAACCATAGAATCCACCCCGGACACCTCTGTCCAACCTTCGACCTGATCAAGACTTCACCAAGCGTGCAATCCTCCTTAAGGGAAATGCGCATGAGATATGCGCAAGTCCTTCTCTTAACTGCGCACTTCTTCCTTTGTCTTATGCGAAGATCCAAGAGTGAATGCGATGGATGCTTATGAGCTCTCAACGTATGCCATATATATGCATACTACATAGTTTTATGTGTGGTCCCATACGTGGGTGGTAGCCCTTTGGCCGACCCCCAAATTGGCATCCACACACCTATAAAGCGCCCTTGTACAGTCGGCTTTTCCCTCACGCAGCCTCCTTCAAGTCGCCATAGAAATATCGTTCAACACTTAGCCATTTCTAAGTGTTTTTGTTTTGTCGCATTGTTTCGTCACATTTCTTCCGCACAAGTGTCGCACCCGTCGCACATTTCCTCCGCGCGCCCGTGCGCCCGCCCGCGCGCCCGCTCTCGTGCACGACTCGCGAGTTCCCGTCACACTTATCTCCCGAAGGCCTTACACCACCCCTCCCGGTGCCCTCAGCCACCCGCCCCACCCCTCTGGGCGCCTTCCCTACCCCCCCCCCCCCCTCACCTGCCCGCCTCAACCTTCCCGGTCGCCCCAACCCAGCCCGGGCGCCCTCCCTACACCCCCCTGTCACGCCCCTACACCTACGGTAGTCTTCCAACCGCTTATAGCAAGGTGCGGCACCACCGAACGCTTTCTTTTCACCAATACTAACATTCGTGAACTACGCCTACTTTCACATTAACATACTTAGCTTGTGTTTCGCAACTAAGTAAAAGCAATTATCCTTTATACTTAATGAAGCCCATACTCATTCACTATCATCATGCAATTATACCGAGAACAATAACAATTGCAACAAGTATAAAGGGGAGGGGCAACTCCCCGTAATGTGAGTCTGCCCGACAATTTTATTAAGAATATCAGATTACAATACAACAGTGTGTCTTGGTTGGACCAAGTCTCACACTTAACCATTTTTTACAATAGATAGGCAACCAGCCTTTTACAACATCTTGTGCACCCTTGCACGAAGGGAGGTGCTCACCCGAGCCACCCAAGATCCCTTAGTCAAGTCATACACAAAAATGCACTTTAGAATTCACCCCGGGCACGCTTGCCATCCTTCGACCTGTTCACCTTCCAAGTGTGCAACACCTTAAGAGATGAGCGCATGAGATATGCGCATCTCTCTTCTACTTCTGTGCACTTTTTTGAACTCCACGAAGATGTGAGGAGTGAATGTGTTGTTGTAAATGAGCTCTCTGCTCCTTTATATATACCATACTTAACGTGGGTTTACATGGGGTGTGCAGCCCCATGGCCGACCCCCAAAACCACTCATAACATGCTCCTTGTACGTCGGCCTTGTCCTCACGCAGCCTTCTTCCAAGTCGCATATAAATCCCCTCAACACTTAGTCGCATTCATAAGTTTTGTTGTTAACGTCGCATTGTCGTGCACGGTTTCGTCGCATCTCCGTATGCGCTCACCCGCCCGTGTGCGCTCACCCGCCCGTCGTGCAGACCCGCCCGTCGTGCAGACCCGCCCGCCTGTCGTGCAGACCCACCCGCCTGTCGTGCAGACCCGCCCGCCGGTCGTGCAACCCGCGCCCGCCTGTGCGCCCGCGCCCGCCCGTGCGCCCGCGCCCGCCCGTGCGCCCGTGCACGGTGACTTCGCCCGGCGCCCGAACGCGCCCGTATCCAAGGACCTTACATCCTCCTCCACCTGAAATCGTTGTCGTCCTTGACAACATACCATCTTGGTAGCCATCCACCAAGATCATCATCATCCATGATGTTGACTTCTCCACACAAAGCAAACACCCTTGCAACATATGTAGAGCTTCATCTCCATCATCCTTCGACTTAGTGACCAACTACCACCAAGCTCACCATACCAAGGTATGCACCTCCACGGTATGATCTCCATCAGATGTCATCTCGATCCATGATTACTGACCTCCTGTCTTCATCATGTCTCCTCATGTGAACTGCTGTCATGATACTCCAACATAATGCCAACACATCTCTGCCCACTGCTAGCCCTCATGCCTGAACTAGTCGGATGGCCAGTCCAATTGCCACGCTCAATCCATGAGAGTGAACATCCTCATGCCACCATCAGTCGTTTCTCAAAACATCCTGCCACATCCTCGACTCATCAAGAATCATAATCCGTAATCCATGCTCAGGTCCATGGAAACTCCATCCATCTCATCTGCAACACGCTATCCATGATGTTTGGTGTCAATGTGCTACATGAAATCAGCCACATCTATCCCAACATCATCATGTGTGTGTGTCTCCTCCATATGAAGAGATCATCTCCTCAAACCAACTCTCGATGTGCCACATCTAGATCCATGAAGCACCCCTTCATCATATCTACAATGTGTCATCCCTCAAGTCTACCATAAACAAGTATGCACTTGTCTCACCTGTCCATGTGCTGCTCAATCAGCTCCCATGTGCCAAAAGTAGTTGAGTCTCGGCTCAACCCATGCCCAAGTGCAGCCACCAAGGCATCATCATCATCGTTGTAACTCCATCACTTCAAAGTGTCTCATATCAATCCTCCACATCAAGTCACTCTTCCAAGCCATGCCCATACACGTACTTTGAAAGTATGCATCCCATACTGCATCAAAGTCTCCTGACCTCAGCTCCTCAATGCATCAAATCCTCTAAGTCCACCATGTATGAAGTCCCTAAAAGTCACAACCTCATGTCATCATGAGCTCCATAATTTGTTCACAAATCCATCCAAGTCCATGGCCTTGTTGTACAAGAGTGCACAACCTCTCCATAGGCTCATAAGTAATAAGTCTCCATGTCACACTAGCAAATCCATTTGCACAACATCCTTGCCTTGGCACTCCTCATTGGATGTCCATGACACCTCTACAAGTGCTCCCACATAATGTCCCTGCATAAGACTTCCATGCTCCATGTCTCCAACCTGATGTCCATGACTAAGTTGCCCATGTAGTCCAACCAAGTAGACCCATCACAACAATCGGTCATCCTCATCCAAGTCTACAATCTTCGGTCTAGTGAACTCGGTCACCCAACCATATCATCATCATCATGAGTCCCTTCCATCATAGCTCCTCCACCAAAGTGTCCACCAAGACTATCTCTTGGTCTCGGCCATGAGAAGTCCACCCAAGAGTGTGCCCTCCAATCTATCCATGAGTCATGTCGGGCACTTAGCCAATGTGGCTAAAGCATGACCCAATCATCCACAACGATCATCATGTTCCTCCCTTGTCAAGGGCCATTGCACCTTCTACCATACGGTCACAACCAGCCCCAACAAGTCCTGTAACAATCGAAAATCCTTGTTTCTCCATACAAGGTTCCATCCTAGTCATCCATGGCAAGATCCTCCATAGCATAGGCAAACTGGCTTTGCCTCTCCCTACATACGGTCCATCTACCAAATGCCCAAATGAAACACAAGTATCAATACTTACTTCATCATCATGAGGCTCCTCCATGTGAGTATCCTCATCCATCCATGTCCACAAACTGCACGATCCTGGTTCAACTTGATCAGCCTCAAGTTCATCCTCCATCGTAATCATGTCTGCAACATCTTCATCTACCACGGCTTCCTCTTCCTTGTTAGCACAATCTGCAACTTCATCTTGCTCCATTGTCCAACCAAGTTGAAGAAGCTCTTCCTCAACATTCTTTTCCAAGGCTTCAAGTTCTTCACGGATTCGGGGCCTCTCTTCCTTCAACCTCTTCAACCTGTCCAAGGTAAGCAAGAGCTTCCTTCCACCTTCTCCCAAACTTGCCATGCCTTGTCGTTCAGCTTGGTCCAAGCACCGAGCTTCACCTCTGCTAAACCTGCTTCCACTGTCATCAACTGTCAAGTTTCCAAGTGTACCCACACTTGCACTTCGTCATGAGCAACCCTGCTCTAACACCAGCTCCAACCGAGCTCTGATACCAACTGTCACGCCCCTACACCTGCGGTAGTCTTCCAACCGCTTATAGCGAGGTGCGGCACCACCGAACGCTTTCTTTTCACCAATACTAACATTCATGGACTACGCCTACTTTCACATTAACATACTTAGCTTGTGTTTCGCAACTAAGTAAAAGCAATTATCCTTTATACTTAATGAAGCCCATACTCATTCATTATCATCATGCAATTATACCAAGAACAATAACAATTGCAACAAGTATAAAGGGGAGGGGCAACTCCCCGTAATGTGAGTCTGCCCGACAATTTTATTAAGAATATTAGATTACAATACAACAGTGTGTCTTGGCCGGACCAAGTCTCACACTTAACCAATTTTTACAATAGACAGGCAACCAGCCTTTTACAACATCTTGTGCACCCTTGCACGAAGGGAGGTGCTCACCCGAGCCACCCAAGATCCCTTAGTCAAGTCATACACAAAACTGCACTTTAGAATTCACCCCGGGCACGCTTGCCAACCTTCGACCTATTCACCTTCCAAGTGTGCAACACCTTAAGAGATGAGCGCATGAGATATGCGCATCTCTCTTCTACTTCTGCGCACTTTTTTGAACTCCACGAAGATGTGAGGAGTGAATGTGTTGTTGTAAATGAGCTCTCATGCTCCTTTATATATACCATACTTAACGTGGGTTTACATGGGGTGTGCAGCCCCATGGCCGACCCCCAAAACCACTCATAACATGCTCCTTGTACGTTGGCCTTGTCCTCACGCAGCCTTCTTCCAAGTCGCATATAAATCCCCTCAACACTTAGTCGCATTCATAAGTTTTGCTGTTAACGTCGCATTGTCGTGCACAGTTTCGTTGCATCTCCGTGTGCGCTCACACGCACGTGTGCGCTCACCCGCCCGTCGTGCAGACCCGCCTATCGTGCAGACCCGCCCGCCTGTCGTGCAGACCCACCCGCCTGTCGTGCAGACCCGCCCGCCGGTCGTGCAACCCGCGCCCGCCCGTGCGCCCGTGCACGGTGACTTCGCCCGGCGCCCGAACGCGCTCGTATCCAAGGACCTTACACCCCCCCCCCCAAAACCTGCCCGCCCGCCCGCCCCAGGCGCCCTCACCCGCCACCCTTCCGGGCGCCCTCGCCTGCCCCACCGCTCTGGGCACCCCCACCCGCCCCCCTGCCCGGTACCCTCACCCCTCCGCCCACACCACCCCACCCTCCCCCTTCCTGGGTGCCCGCCTACCCTCCCTCCGCCTGAGCACCCCACCCACCCACCCTTGGCCCCGCCACTCGGGCTGCCTGCACCCCCGGAGGGGTGGGTGAGGGCGTCGGGCGAGGGGGCAAGTGAGGGCACCCGGAGGGGTGGGACGGGCGGGTGGGGGCGCCCGGAGGGGTGGCGGGTGAGGGCGCCCGAGTCGGGCAAGCAGGCGGGGGGGGTAGGGAGGGCGCCCGGAGGGGTGGGGTGGGCGGGTGAGGGCGCCGGGAGGTGTGGGGCGGGCGAGTGGGTGAGGGCGGGCGGGTGAGGGCGCCGGGAGGGGTGGGGTGGGTGAGGGCATTGGGAGGGGTGGGGCGGGTGAGGGCACCGAGAGGGGTGGGGCGGGCGGGCGAGGGTGCCGGGAGGGGTGGGGCGGGCGAGTGAGGGCGCCGGGAGGGGTGGGGCGGGCGGGTGAGGGGGGTGGGGCGAGCGGGTGGGGTGTGATGAGCCCCAATTTTGGTACAATTTGGGCTCATTTTGGCCTATTATACTTGCTCAAACCATTCATTTTTTATTGCTTATGCATGCATTTCTTAGTTTGTTCATGTTGTTTGTAGGAAGAAGGGTAGGCACTCTATCTACGTGACTAATGCATTATGATTCTAGGTTTTGGCATTAAAAGGGAGCAAAAGACAACGAAAAAGGAGACAAGGAGACAACGTGGTGGCACTACTGTTTTTTAGGAGAGGATGTCCACGGTCTTGGGGACATTCCTCGTGATTCCCACCAAGAACTCTGAGCTCCAATCCATCTCCCCTCCGAGCTTAGAAGCAGCCAGCTGTTCTACAGGAATAGCAGTTACAACTGTTCTACAGGAACAGCACTTATGACTGTCCTACAGGATTAGCAGTTAAACTCTAGTTGGACAGCCGAGCTCCTAAAATCAAGGACACTTGTTGGATCACTGTTTTGCATAAGTATAGAGGCCGTAGCCTTTGATAGGTTGTTGAAACTTTCGCATTACTATTGTAATTTTGGAGCACAGCTCGGTGTTAGTTCTTGTTGTAAGCCAGTTTTGGCATAACATTAGATTATGAATAAAGAAGGCAGATTTTGATCTAGCTCTGAGTTTTCTTAAGGAGACTATAGCTCTCAGGTTAGGGCCCAACCTGAGAGCCATAGATCCCCTCTGCTGTAGTGTTGTTTGCATTTCGTTTCAGCACTCTGAGTTTTCATTTTCTCATGCAATTTGAATTACAGGTTGTTGAATTAGTCTTTTTCATGAGCATAGATAGGACTAGTTTATGGTTTAATTGCTTTCGGTTGTTTAGTTAGATTAGCAGAGGATAGATATAATCCATTGGAGCTCCAGCAAAAAGGTTGTTAAGGCTCACTGCCATCTCATTTGGGATTGGGGTGCAGTCCATGACTAACCACCAAAAATACGCATTTCTTTATTTCATGATTGCTGCAAACACAGTATCGTTATGTTAGATGCTTCCACATGATTCACACCTGCACCACACTCCTTTACCACAGCTTCATGCACATTCTCCTTCGCGTTTTGGATTGCTGTTCATTGAATTTACAAGCACAGGTAGTTTAGGTTAATGCATTTTCGGTTTGGTAACAGTCACAAGCATTTGTTTCATCTACACTGCTTTCTCTCGTTCCATCACTTCGTCCTCCATCTTGATCACGCATGCAAACACATCTTTGACCCCTGCTCCGCTCTGTCATCTCCCAAAGTCTTTCACTCCTCACGTACTTCCATTCTCTAGCCCTTTCGTTGACCTAGCCCTCTATCTTCCAACCTACTCCCTACATTCACTCCCTATCCCCATTCCTCCACTTCTACAGCCATCACCAGCCTTATTCCTACCTTACACATCTCCCCCTACCATTCCATCACTCCTCCATCACTTCAAACACTCACGGTAGGTCATCCTGTAGCAGTTTGTAGACATCCTGTAGAAACCAGAGTATCCTGTAGGATCCCCTGCAGACATCCTGTAGGAGGCCACTCACTCGGTTGCTGAGCATCTGAATGCGAGGAACCTCTATGGATGGATGCTAAGGATCCCTAGGGACCTCTCCTAGCCTCCCCAACCTGTCCCACGCTTTCCTTCCTTCTCCATCCCATCTGCACAACCAAACCCTAGTTAGCACAAAATCACAATCATTCCATTCACTTAAAGGAAAAATACAAAAACATGTATTTCATGATGTAAGTAGTTTAGATCCATGCATTTGCACTTATTAGAGGTAACAGCAGCCTTGGTTAAAGTTTCATTCACATTCTTTGCATTGTAGAGGTTAGACTAGTTAAATTAGGGTTTCCTAGGTTTACATGCTTTGATTTGCTTTCAGTTCAGTTTGTCAAGTAGAGTAGCTTTCCTTTGAGAATAGCTTTCGTCCATCAGTTAGCAAGCTTCTTCTGAGAGCCTATAGAAGTTGGCTTGAGCCCTAGCGGACTTGTTCCAGCTGACCAAGTGACAGCTGCGACAAGAGCTAGTACTTGTGCATATAGCACCGTCGCTTCCAAGTTTGTACGAACTACCGGGTTGATAAAATGAGAGACAGGAAGCCCCAGGAGTTGTAGCATTATTGCTACAATACTGGAGCTCACCAGGGTGAGGGGAGTGGGGTGGGTGGGGTGAGGGTGCCGGGAGGGGTGGGGTGAGGGCGCCCGGAAGGGTGGAGCGGCCAGGTGAGGGGGGTGAGGGGGTGGGGCGGGCGGGTGAGGTGAGGGGGGTGGGGCGGGTGAGGGGGGTGAGGCGGGTGGGGCGGGTGGGGTGAGGGCGCGGGGAGGGGTGGGGCGGGCGGGTGGGGTGAGGGGGGTGGGGTGAGGGCGCTGGGAGGGGTGGGGTGAGGGCGCTCGGAGGGGTGGGGCGGATGGGTGAGGGGGGTGAGGGGGCTGGGGCGGGCGGGTGAGGTGAGGGGGGTGGTGCGGGTGGGGTGAGGGCGCCGGGAGGGGTGGGGCAGGGGCGCCCGGAGGGGTGGGGCTGGTGGGTGAGGGCGCCGAGAGGGGTGGGGCGGGTGAGGTGAAGGGGGTGCAGCGGGCGGGTGAGGGGGGTCGGGCAAGTGAGGGCGCCTGGAGGGGTGGGGCGAACAGCCCTAGGCCCCGCCACCCGGGCCGCCCGCGCCTGCACCCGACAGGTGGCAGGGCGATTCCCGGAATCGTCTTGCCACCTGCCGGGCGCGGGCGCGGGCGGCCCAGGTGGCGGGGCCGAGGGAGGGTGGGTGGGCCGCGCCCAGGAGGGAAGGGGGTTGGGCAGGGGGGCGCACCCACGGGTATTAAGCAAATGAGGTTGATCGGGCCCACCATGCTCACGATGGATGTAATTGTTATTTTGGCTCAAGAAAAATATTAATTAAAAAAAAAAAAAAAAAAAAAAAAAATTCATTAAACTAATTTAATATAAAAGTTTTCAAGGAAAAAAATTTAACTTACCTTTCAATTGCGAGAATTCTTCGTTGAATATGTTGTTGATAGCGATTTCGCTGCTCCACAAATTCACGAGTCTTTCAACGATTTTCAGAAAGCCTGGATGTGATGTGAGTAATAGTGATAATGAAATTTTAATATATAAGCGAAGTTACGGAGATGTTTTACTGTACAGTTAATATGGGATAATTTGTTTTACAATATTATAAAGTGAATATTATAGATTTGTTTTACAACGGGTTGAATGTGGGATAATTTGTTTTAAAATATTATAAAGCGAATATTGTAGTATTGTAAAGCGAATATTATATAGTTTAACTATTAAAATAATTAATGTAGAAGTTGTAGTGTACAATTTTAATTTTGATTTCATAAAAAAATTTAGTTTACATTTTTCAATAAATTGTAGAACAAAATAATGAAGGTAAATAAATTTAACAGACTTTTTGGAGGGAAATATTTTCGCGAAACTTTTTGGAGGGAAATATTTTTGCGAAACTTTTTGGAGGGAAAATTTCATTCTTTAAGCTATATAATATCTTTAGGAGACTCTCCATTTGTATCATTCAACATCTTCTATTTGAAAGGGATGGATTTTTCTGATAGTGAAGTTTCGATTTATACACCATCAACTTCTTCATCGCGTAACAACTCTATTCATATTGATGAATATAGCGGGAATTCTTCCACTATGAATAGAAAGTCAATTCTTCCACTTAGTCCTGATTCTAAGGACTATGAGAGCAGCACTGATGAAAGAGGGGATGGAGAATTTCAAATAAATAAAGAGTCACAGATTCCACTTAGTCCTACTTCTAAGGACTATGAAAGCCGTAGTGATGAAGAGCATGATGGTGAAGTTCAAAAGAACGGAGTGCCACGATGTCCACTTAGTCCTAATTCTGAGGACTATGAAAGCAGTAGTTTTGAAGAGCATGATGGTGAAGTTCAAAAGAATGGAGGGTCACGGTGTCCACTTAGTCCTAATTCTGAGGACTATGAGAGCAGCAGCTTTGAAGAGCATGATGGTGAAGTTCAAAAGAATGGAGTGTCACGGTGTCCACTTAGTCCTAATTCTGAGGACTATGAGAGCAGCAGTTTTGAAGAGCATGATGGTGAAGTTCAAATGAATGGAGTGTCACAGTGTCCACTTAGTCCTAATTCTGAGGACTATGAGAGCAGTAGTTTTGAAGCGCATGATGGCAAATTTCAAAAGAATGGAGTGTCATGGTGTCCACTTAGTCCTAATTCTGAAGACTATGAGAGCAGCAGTGATGAAAAGCATGATGTTGATTTTCAAAAGTATGGAGTGTCAAAGTGTCCACTTAGTCCTAATTCTAAGGAATATGAGAGCAGTATTGATGAAAATCATGATGTTGATTTTCAAAAGTATGGAGTGTCACGGTGTCCTGTTAGTCCTAATTATAAGGACTACGACAGCAGTAGTGATGAAGAGTGGGATGATGAATTTCAAAAGATTGGAGTACAACAGTGTCCACTTAGTCCTAATTCTGTGGACTATGAGAGCAATAGTTATGAAGAGTGTGATGATGAATTTCAAAAGAATGGAGTGTCACTGTGTCCTCTTAGTCCTAATTCTAAGGACTATGAGAGCAGCAGTGATGAAGGATAGGATGACAAAGGATGGGATGTAGCATCTTCAATAAGTAAACAGTCACATTTTCAACGTAGTCCTAATTCTATGGACTATGAGAGTAGCACTGGCAATGCATATGAGGAAGAATATCCATTAAACATCGAGTCAGATTTTCCATTCAGTCCGAATTCTAAGGACTACGATAGTAGCACTGAAGAAGCGGAAGATGAAGAATATCCTCCAAGTCAATATTTGAAAAGCATAGCTGATCATAGTGTGGATAACATTCCTCTTAATGATGATGAAAAGCCTTATACAAATGATGATCCAATGATGGAGATGTTGCCAAGAAATATTGTATCAAGGAGTAGGAGCAGACCTTTTCGTATCAATGCAAGTTGTTCTAGTTATACAAGAGGTAGAGCAGAATATCTGACGAGAAGAAGTTCTATCAGTGCTCTCATTTCAAGTGAATGTTGCCAAAAAGATTGCTTGAAACATATGGATTTCAAATTTGCATTAGAAAGCAGGAAGAGATATTTGTCAATGAATAAAAGCATGCAAAATTCATATTTAGTTGGGTGCATGCAATCTACATTGTCAGGTTATGATTATCATATTGGGACTTTTTTTATCTGTAGAAAAGGTTTCAAAATGTTTCATTCGATTGGGAATTTTCGTCTCTCGAGAATTCAAGAAACTTTGGAAAAGGAACCCACATTTTATTCAGAAGTATGTCATAAAAGACAGTTTGGTCCATTATCAAATACTGCAATGTCATGGATGAAAGATTTCTTTTCAAAGAATGGAGAGTGTATGCCAAATAGAGAGACAATACATATTCCAGATAATTTTTCAAGACGAGAAATCTACAACTTATACAAAGAATATGCAGAAGGTGCTGAGGGACATGGCCAGTTTATTACATATCAATATTTTGTGAAGGTATGGAAGAAAGAATTCAACAATGTCCGTATTCCTAAGAAGACAAGGATGGGGATTTGCAGTACATGTGCTTCTCTTAAATTAAAAAGGGACAAATGTGAAGGCTCAAAAAGAGGTAAGCGTTCATAACTTTAACTTTTAAAATTGTATAGTCATCAACTATGAAAGCATATTTCTTAATGAATCTCTTTTATGTTGTGTAGATTTAATTGTCAAAGAACTTCAGGAGCATCGCGAACAACAAACAAACGAAAGGAAGAAGTTGTACAAGCATCGAAAGAAGTGTTATGATAATCCGAATAAATATTTTGGTTTGATAATTGATGGTATGGACCAGAAGAAAACACTTTTACCACATTTTGTTCACACACCCAAAAATTTACAGGAGGAAAGCTTTATTCAATTTCACTTGGTCGGTTGTATGGTCTTCAATGGGAAAATTTTGCCAAGGGTGTACTTCACAGCTCCAAATATTCATAATGATGCAAATCTGACCATAACCATAATTCATGATGTGATTTCTTATAGGTCTGGTAATCTTCCTGAATTTTTGTATCTACAATTGGACAACACTTGCCATGAAAACAAAAATCAGATTGTTTTTGGATATCTAAACATGCTTGTTGAATTGAGAATTTTTCAAAAGCTAAAGGTTGGTTTCCTTCTTGTTGGGCACACTCATGACCATATTGATCAGATGTTCAGTCGTTTTTCAGTCACATTGAGGAGGAAGGAAGTTGGGAGCTTGCCATCACTAATTGAATGTATTAAGAAATCATACATGCCAGAGCCTACTTTTGATTTATTGGAAGAAACTGTTGACATGCGAAGGTTTATTCTGGGATCATATGGTGAGGGGAAATGCATTGAAAAACTTAATGACATTAGCTTCCAACATCAATTTCGTATCAAAAAAATTGATGGGAAAACACTGATATGGGGCAAGAAGTATTCAACTACTACAGAATGGGCACCGTCATCAGGTTTGCAATTTTTGAAGTTCATTCCAGATCATCCAATATTTGCATCAAAAATATTGTTATTATAATCAGTTGGTGAAGTTCAGAATGCACGCAGACAGAACAGGGCTATAAATTATTTTGATTTCCTGGAAGAAATTAAAAAATGTATTAGATGAGTACTTTGACATTGTTGATTCAGTTTGGTGGGAGTCATTTTTCAATAATCAAAGTGTTATCATTTCAACAACAACAAATGAAGATATACCTTTGAAAAATCCATTTATTTGGCCACAAAATGTGTCGAATGAACATGAGGAAGTAAACATTGTTGAACAGCAACAATCTCAAGGTATTATTAATTCTTCACAGGCAGCGGAAAGATAGATGTATATTGGTTCCAAAAGATCTCGTGCACAACGTGAAGCCATGGAAGACCTTTATAGGGGTTCAGTACAAGATATTAAGGAGGGTTGCATGATTGCAGTGCTAGCAGATGGAGATCCCAATGGCTATCCATTTTGGGTTGCTAAAGTTATAAAGGTCTTTACAGAAAATGAGGATGTTACAAGTGTTGAAATACATTGGTATGCCACAAATACACACCCATTCAATGGTGTGTATAAGCCAGAGATGGTAGTTGACATATTAAAATTGGAGGATGTAGACATACTTGTTTATGACTTCAATTTAACAAAGAGAGGAACTCTTCACTTCAAGACGATAGAGATTCTGAAAAGGTTGTTACCAGAAGAAATAGTGTTGACATGGGAGTCACCTGAAACCAGTCGTAGATCTAGAAGAATTTTGAAACCTGAAATGTTGGGCATGCATGTGGACTCAGATGGGGCACTAGTTGATGAAAGATAAGAATATGGAACATCTTCATCAGCATCCAGTCACTCATCTGAAGATGTGAATTCTGATGATGTGACAGAAAATATGAGTGATTTTGAATAATTGTTTAAGACAGTTTATATAACTGATGTATGCATTGTATCTTCAAATAAAATTAATGTTTTCCGTATGGTGTTAAATGAGAAGTTATGAGGCATTTTTATGTTGTTGGATTATATGTCTTAATTATGATAAATTTTATTGTTTAAAATATCTACAATGCAATATTAAATTAGAGATATAATGTATGTTTTGTTCAATATACAAATAATGACTTTTGAATTCATTTAGTGATGTAATTTCTTCATAATGTCATGGTTTTTTAATTTTTATAGTTGAAAAAAATTCAATTTTTTTTGTATCTAGCATGTTATGGTTGAAAACATGTTAAATTTATACTTAGGAAAGAAAAATGATATTCTACCAAAAACATTAGTGTGTTTTTTCCCTCATAAACAACTTTGTTTGACACATAAAAATTTGGTTTTATTAGCATTTTTTTAAATTTTGAAAACTGACCCTAAAAAAAAAAATCATTGTTCCAGTGTCATCACTTTCATTTTGAAGCTATATTTTGCACGAAAATTTCATAGTAAATTTTGTAGTCACTGCCATTTTTAAAACATGTTCAGAATTGATGCCTAAAAAATAAAAACATCGTTCCAGTATACACACTTTTCGTTTTGAGCACTGTTTTTGATGTTTTTTTGGGGATTTTTGGCCAGAGTTCCGTTTTGAGTTTATAGTTCCCGTTTCAAAGTTTACATTCTTACTCACAACATAGAAGAATGTCATGACCTTCGATGAAAGAATTTTTCTTCTTTCAAGAAAGGTTCACAATTTCTATCTAACCAAGCTCTTACCTATCAATGACATGCTACCCATAAACAAGATAAGACATCTCAATCTAACACTTTCTCTAGACAAGTTTCTCATCATTAACCTAAGGAAGCCATACTGTCTTCCCAATTTGATGCTATGTTAGAAGACTTCAAGGCACTTTCCCTATGACAATCATGAGGTGTTGTGTGTTTAGATTCCCTTGAGCCTCCCTCTTATATTATAACATCCCTCAACACAACCTCCTAAGACTTCGAATTAAACATTCTTTAGAACACCATAGACATGATAATCAAATAAGTTATAGGGATGCCTAATTTTCTCATGTCCCCTCATATTATCTATCTACATCTAGAAGGAATGCCTCCTTGAAGTTGTATTCAATGACTCAATCCTTCCCTTAGAGTTTTCCTACTTTGGTTAAGACAATGCCTCCTCTTTCTCACCTTTTCCTTTTCCTGCTTTATTTACTTAGCTTTCCATTTTTTGTGCAAGGTGACCTTTGCTAAATTTGTATAGATATCCTATGTTAACATGGGTTTGTCAAGTTCAAGGAAGCCTTATCCCTTATGATACCTTTGTTGGGATATTTTGGACCTCCCATCAACATCTTTGGCGACCTCCTACTTGGTAGCACTATGTCTTACTTAGCTCTCCCCTTTCTTTTCCCTTCTCCCAATCTTCTATGTCTTTTCACATTTCTACACGTTTTAGACACTAAAGGAAAGCCCCACTATGCTTCCATAACTCTTCTTCCTTATACTCTCATTTCTCTATTTTCTTTGGTCACATTATAAAAATATAGGTCCGGTCTAGGTCATTATCTTGGGTATGATCCCATCCAAGATAAACTCTCTCCAGGCAGGTTTAACTATCACTTTTTTGGTCTCTCTTGGGGAGATGTATCCCCTTAGTTGTCTACATTCCATACATTGCAACTATGAAGCTCCTTTTATAGTAGCATTGTCTTCTCCCTTCACTTTTACACAATTGACATTGGTTTTCTTTGTGCCCACTCAAATATTTTGGGCTCCCCAATTGGCCCAAATTCCTAGAAACGTGAAAGACACTTCATAAATTCTACTCATAGATTCAACAATGTCCATGAAATCTACGTTATTGTTGAAAATGGCCATTAATCTCTTTTTGAAGTGTAATTAATGTTTTTCCATTATTTATTAGTGTTAAAAAATATATATTAGACAATTTAACATGGGATACTAAAAGCATAGATAATTGATAAAATTATTATAACCCAAACAACAAGTTGCAAAAATTATTATATATTTAAAATTTCAAAATTATCAAGTCTTATATTATCCACATAATCACTTCAAAAAATACCTTCTAATGAACAATAAAATTTAGTCACGTAGAATAAAAATGTTTATGCTTTAGATTCTTTATCTTTTTCATGGAAATAGTGTTGAACTTCTTTATATGCTCTTCCTTGCATCTAAAACTGCTAGTTATACTTTACAAAACACTCCATAATAATTTAAAGGCACTGTGATTATACTAGGTTATATTAAGTATATTAAGTTAACAAACTTTAAAAAATAGAATTTAAAGTTTATGGTAAAAAAAAAAAAATTTATAATAAAAGAAATAAAAAATAAATTATATTATATACATTAAAAAAAACAAACTTAATTTTTATATTTCATATTTCAATATTTTATATACTGATTTTTTATTTTTATATTGGGAAAATTTATCATAACTCAATTGCTAAACAAGGAATTTTATTACTCAATTGTTAAACAAGATATTTTATATTTCCTTTAATAAAAAAATAGGTTATTTATTATATTTTATATTTAATATATTACCGTTATTTTAGTATTTTTTAGTAATTAAATTTCTAATGTAAAATGTATAATTTAAATAATTATATAATATAAATTAGTTTATGAGCTTTGGATAAAAGACACTCTTTGATATAAAGTCATTGCTTCAATTCCCATCTCAATCGTGATGATATATTATACATAATAAAAATATACTATTCTCAAACTTACAAAAAAAATTATATAATATATATTAAATTTAAATAAGTATATTAAAATTATCAATAATTACTATATTATTTTTTATAATTAAATTATTTTCTTTTATCCAAATTTTATAAGAATAAAAGTTTTTATTTATTAATTTCTCAATAAGAAATAAATTTTTTAAAGAAAATATTTATATAAAATTAATTTTAATAAAAAATTATTATTAAAATGTTTTAAAAAGATTAAAGTCTATTTATAGCCAGAAATTTGTTATTCAAATCAAAACAAGTCCATTTAAAAAAATATATCATTACTTAAAGAGGTAAGGAAATAATGATTATCATTTACTCAAAACATGTTGCTTTATATAATATATTATTTAAATCCAAACAAATTCATTATAACAGGGTAAGAATTTCTTTGGGTTTTTGAAAAAGAGGACGCAACTGCATTTATGCCGTATATGTCTGTTGTGGTGCTCTTGTAAGTGATGGCGTGTACATGCATGATGCTATACTCATCTTAAAATGGTATGTATGTGATAATTTTCCAACTACTTCAAGTTTGCAAACAATGAAATTTGGGAATTTTAAAGGTAGTGATTAATTATTGGTTTTCTGGTGTTTCAGGTTGTAAAGGTAGTGAGTTAATTACTGGTGTTTCATGTTGTAAAGGCAGTGAGTTAATTATTGGTTTAGTTTATGGTGATTAATATTTAGTAGATGTTATTAAGAAATGAAAAATATAAACACGGGTTGTGAAAACCCATTATTTTGATAACCAAAAAATAGCCTAATTAAAATAGTCAGATAATTTGAGTAAGTGATTTTGAAGAGGAGTAGTTTATCTAAGTGGAGAAATTGTTCGGAGGCAAAAAAAAAAATTCAAAAATTTTTATAGAGACAGTGTTTGAATTGTGTTTTTGATGGTGGAAATAGATTCAGCACCATCAAAAACATTTAAGACAGTTAAAATTTTGAAATTTAATAACTATAACTTGGATTTAGAAAAATCCTTACCAAATATATGACTAGAATTTCCATAATTTTCCAAACAATTCCTCCGACTCAGTTAAAATTTTGAAATTTAATAACTATAACTTGGATTAGAAAAATCCTTACCAAATTTATGACTAGAATTTCCATAATTTTCCAAACAATTCCTCCGACTCGTTAGACTAGGGCTTTCGAAAATGGGATTTATGTACAAGATTTAAATATGTACGAAAGTACGATCAATTTTCCAGGTTACAGGTGAAAGTGAAATTCACATTCAAATTCGAAACCTGTTGCTGCAGATGGCTGTTACCGGTTGCACATAGGGTAAAGTTAACACAGAAGGTAACGTTAACTGAGATTGTTTAACTATATTAAGTTTTGGATTTTTTTTATTAGAATCCGGTGAAACAATTTTTTCTCAGATTGTATTTTTTTCCCCTGTTATTATGTTTTTTTAGGGTAGATATTATGCATTAGTTATGTTACTAATTATTTATTATTTTGGTTAAATTTATTAAATAATTTTAATTTTATAAAATAGAGTTTTAGAATTTATTTTTTAATTTATTATTATTTTTTATTAATATATAATGTTATTGGTTATAATTTTAAAGATCTTATAAACTAATTCCTAATAAAACGTAATATGATAGTTACACGTGAATATTAATACGTAGAACAAACCCTACCCCACAAACCTTTGCGAATTCAGATTTTATGAAAATAGACAGTCACATTTACAACTCACTCAGATAAATATTCGCGAGTACTACGATCGTCCATTAAACCCTAATGCCCAGGAGCTGTAGATCTGCTTACACCTTCGAAGCAAAGGGTTTGCAATCCCGTCATCAAATGAGGGCTCAACAAAGTCCCGTTAACTATGATCACAAACGCTAAGTTAATATTAACACAATATTACAGTGCCGCTGCATGTATATAAATTCCAAAACACATATGACAAAGGTTTTGGAGCTTGGATTACGAATTTGGAAATCAAACGAACTTGTATTATGATGCAGAGCGGGCCAGGAATTAAGCCTGGGAAACCACGACTTTACAACACTAAAATAAATAGTTACTTTATAAAAATAGGTGCGTTACAAGGATTAACTTGACCATGTTAATCTTATTACTCCTTAAAAAACAAAATAAATGGAGGTGTGATTTTAGGTATATTCAAGATTTTCTCGATATTTTTTCTTTCGTTTTTTCAAATTGATTATATTATTAAGATTATACAGTTTTATAATATTATTAATAAAAAGGCAGTTAAATTAGAATTCAGGAATTTCACATGGGTTAGTTTCTATTGAATGAGCTTTTAAAAAAAAAGAAAATTAGAAATTACAATATATATATTTTTTTAAATTAGTTTTTTGTAATCAATTTATTTATATTTTTCCAGAAAGAAAATCATGATATTATATTGAGGATATATATACAAGATATTCAGATAGTTCTGTATGAGATTGGAAACTCATGAATACTACCGATAAGCAACATAGCACATCATGTAAAACAGATTACCATCATATTGTATGTTCATATGATCAAATCTCAAAATCAGAAAGGACAAAAACCATTGCATCATTCAGCTGATTGGAAGATAAAGAGCAGAGATGGAAGAGAGAACATATTTGGCAGAGATAGAAGAATCCTCAAAAAAATTTAGGTTCCTCCACTTCCAAAGAGACCATAAGGTGATGGGAAGAATAGGCCAAAGAGTGTTTTGTCGTCCCCACCATGCAAACGATGCATCAACAGAGATGAAGTTAAGATGCTGAAAAGAAAAAAATTGTGCAAGTTCATACCAGATTTGTTGTGAGACAGAGCATTTGAAGAAAATGTGGAAGTTTGTCTCCTCCTCCATTTTGCAGAGAACACATCTACTAGGACCGTGCCATGATCGCCTCCTCAAGGAATCCCAAGACAAATTTTTGTTGAAAAGCACCAGCCAAGAGAATAAGGTCACTTTGAGGGGACATCCAAGCTTCCACCAGAAGACTAGAAAGCGCTGTCTGTTCGATTTGATTGAATTCGAAATGAGGTCGAAATATATATCTTTTACAATTGCATGATATTCCAACATGTGTTTATAGTAATTAATTTAAAGTTTATTATTATTGTTGTTGGGTATGATTAGATTTTCCATGATAACAATGTTGAATTACAAATAACTAAATATCTCAATTTACCAATTAGTAGAATCTAAATTAACTGGATTCTAAACTTTAACACTAACTTGAATTTAATATTTTTTACTTTAATTTATTTATATTTAAACTAAAAGATAAAGACTAACTACTATATAATTATATAACTTTTATTTAAAATAACTTTTATTTAAAATTCATTTTTAAATATGTAAATAATTTCAATTCATAATACTCAAATGGTATAAAATTCACAAATCAAACGAGCAATTCCAATCCATTACTACAGAATTTTATACTATTTAAATTTAAAAAAAAATCCAAACAACAAATTCGATGAGGAAACAAAAGATGGGGCGCGTGATATCACGGTTGATGGTGCCAAGGAAAAAATGTGTTCAAATATGACAGAGTGGGGTCAGAGAATCCATTTTACTTTATTAGCCACTGTCCACAAAAGATTTAATGGTACATATCTCAGAACGCAGTTTATGGTTTAGACATGATTGAGAGGGGCCAATGAATCATTTTGTTTAAGTGCCGCTGTATGGGCGCGATAGGGTTTAATGGTATCCAGTCTGGCAAGCGAAAAATACGCATGACAGAGAGACAGCTGTCTCTCTGTCATGCGTATTTTTCGCTTGCCAGACTGGACACCATTAAACCCTATGGACGCGTATTTTTCGCTTGCCAGACTAGACACCATTAAACCCTATGGTCGCTTGAGGGACATGCGTATTTTTCGGTTGCCAGACTAGACACCATTAAATGGAGTAGTCTACCTAGGCGGAGGAATGGGCCGGTTTCCGTCACCGCCCGGAAAAACTTCCGGCTCCGGCCGCCAAATCTCTCTGGTAAGCAAAAAAAATACGTATGGCAGAGAAACAGTTGTCCCTCTGTCATGCGTGTTTTTCGCTTGCCAGACTGGACACCATTAAACCTATGGGCGCTCTCACATCTCTCTGTCATGCGTATTTTTCGCTTGCCAGACTGGACACCATTAAACCCTATGGGCGCTGTCTCTCTCTGTCATGCGTATTTTTCACTTGCCAGACTGGACACCATTAAACCCTATGCGCGTCCATACGACGGCATTTTGTTTCCCTGGCTCCTCCCAGTCATGTCTAAATCATATTTCTCTTGGCGCGGAGGGACGGACGCGTCCATACGACGGCACTTAAACAAAATGATTCCCTGGCTCCTCTCAGTCATGTCTAAATCATATTTCTCAAGGCGCGCAGGGACGGACCATAAACCGCGTTCTGAAATATGTACCATTAAACCTTTTGCGGACAATGTCTAATAAAATAAAATGATTCTCTGACTCCACTCTGTCATATTTGAACACACTTTTTACTTGGTACCTTCAACCGTGATCTTTCATTTTATGTTTCCGCATCGAATTTGTGGTTTGGATTTTTTAATTTAAATGGTATAAAATTCTGTAGTAATGGATTGGAATTGCTAGTTTGATTTGTGGTTTGGATTTTTTTAATTTAAATGGTATAAAATTCTGTAGTAATGGATTGGAATGGCTAATTTGATTTGTGAATTTAATACTCACAGATTTGTGAATTTAATACCATTTGAGTGTTACAAATATTTTTTAAAGAATTGAATTTATTTATATGTTCAAAATTGAATTTTAAATAAAAGTTATATAGTAGTTAGTATTTGTTGCTTAGTTTAAAGGTAAATAAATTAAAATAAATAATACTAAATCCAAGTTAGTGTTAAAGTTTAAAATTGAATTATTTTAGATTTTACCAATTGGTAAATTGAGGTATTTAGTTATTTGTAATTCAACATTGTCATGGTGAAGAATCCAATCCTACTCAACAACAATAATAATAAACTTTGGATTGGTTATTCATACAGGGAAGTTGGAGAGTTAGAATTACATATATAAATTAATTAATTACAAAACAACTATTTTTTTTTAAAGATATATTGTAATTTCTAAAAAAAATAAAAGTAAAAGTATACAATCATTCAATAGAAATTAAAGCTTTTGCATAAGATATATCTCTAATTTAAATATTAAAAATAATATATATATATACATACTAAATTCTAATTCAACTATCTTTCTTCAATCCTGGCACATACTTCACATCTATCAAGGTAATGCGAGCTCCATGCTCCCTCTGAAAAACAACCGTACCTCCACCTGAAACACTATACTTTTCCTCATTACCCATCTCTATGAGTATCTGGAGGTCTTTCTCCTCCAAGGCACTGAACAAACTCTTGTCGTCGGTCATGTGGAAAGAAGCTCCACTGTCAAGAAACCAACCACATCCCACCATGGATGAAACCATGCATGCGAAGAGAGTGAAATCCAACTCGAACTGTGAAGCCAATGCCTCACCTTCAGATCCTTCCTTGGATCCCATCTTGGATTTCTTCAGTGGACAATTTGTAGCAAAATGGCCCACCTCATGACAATGAAAGCATCGCACTTTCGATTTGTCAAACTTCTTCCCACCTTGAGAAGAACTCGATTTGGGATAAGAATCCTTCTCCTTCCCTTTCTTCGCCTTACTTGCTAAGGCGTAATTTTCTTCATCCTCCTTGGATGAAGAACCATCTCTGGTGCTTCTTCTTATCTCCTCCTGCATCAAATCTGACCAAAGTCGTTCCCAATCTGGCAGTTTTTCTCTTCCATTTACCGAGTCTTGGTAGCTATGCTAGCTCTTAGGAAGACCGAGGAGCGCAAGACTCACCATGTCATCATCGGCTGTCGTGATCCCTATGCTTCCAAGATCATCCCTGTAGGTGGTGAGCTTGTTCAGATACGTAGAGATCGTGTCGCCCTTTTCACACTTGATTTTTCGAAGCTTGTCTTTTAGCGCCAGCTTCCTCTGATCGCTATTGTTCTGATATAGATCTTTCAATGTTTTCTACATCGAAAATGGTGTCTTCTTCCCATGGAGACTCGAGACTATGTGGTCTCAAACTCCCTCCAGGAGGATTCTCCTTGCTCTAGCCACACATTTCTTCCATTCCGCCAATTCTGTAGCATTAGTTGCTACCGGCTTGGGGACTTCTTGATCAATGAAGTCCTTTAGACCATTATCCTCTAATACTGCTTCCATGCGATCCTTCCAGGCTATATAATTCGAATTGCCATCAAGAGCATATTCAAGTCTTAAATCGTTGAACGCCATTGGTGAAATTGAGATGTGATAAGAACTCGATTTCTATATTCAGGAACCTTATACTTCAAACTTCTCCCTTCTTGTATATAGTTCTCTCCTTTGATCACCTTTGCTCTGATACCATGTAGAAATTATCACCGTAGATCACCTAATAATGTAATATACTAAAGCAAAATACTTGATCTACTTCTACTATCAAACTTTGCAGAAGTTTAATCGAATATGAGCAATATCAATAAGAACACATATAACTGAGAATGAGAAAGCAATCACACATGAACACAAAAGAATACTCTGGGGAAAGTCTCAGCCTAAAACCCCAATTTCTGTATTATCATACAAGTGTAAAATAATCCGGATTACATAAAAAAATCGGCTCACAAGTTATCTTGCTCTCTCTGCAATCCCTCTGCTGCTCATAGACAGTCAAATGCTTCTCACAAACCTTCTCCTCTGCCCTCCAAGCCTCCTATTTCCTTGCGCAGTTTCTCTTGGGGTCCAATGTTGCCACCTGTGTGAATTCACATCTCACACAACTCACCAAACTCAGAAATAACTGTGCAGTCCTGAAGGAGATAATTCCTTCTGCATGGATGAGTTTCCTATATAGTAAAATTCCTCCAACTGATAGTACATTTTCCTTCCTCTGATCTCAACTGGGTCTCTGACTGAACTGACATGCATGAGTTATTTATGAGAGAATATTCAGTTATCTGAAGTGCAACAGTTACATGCATACATGCATTAACTAACTGAACTCACAATCAATTCTACAAATTGTTAAAACTAATCTAACTGGACTTAACTCAGTTAATTGAGCTAACTAATTACAACTCATCCTCATCTCCTTAACTAAGGGATAAATTCCTCAATCAATGGAGAAACCGTTGCATGTCTTCACATAGACTTCATGTTTGATTTTCTACAACTAATTAACTCAAGATGAATTGATTAATTATTTTATAAACAACTGCTAAGATCAAATTTGAATTTTAATTCTCAATTTTAGCATTTCTTGTTGCTATTTTCAACACTCCTATTTTCTTGCGCAATTCTTGAGGAAATTGGCCCCTAAAAGATAAGAATTTCCTCCAAATTGATTGTGCAATTCCCAAGGATTGAGCCCCTGTGATCTAGGATACTTTCGCTTATAGATGTATGGAAAGAATCACATGTAAAAATTGCAACTTAACATAGAATTATAATGGGCACACAAGAAAAGAAGAAGAAACACATAAAAAGCATGAAGGAAAACACAAAGACTTGATAACAGAGTTTGTCCAACTCGAACTACGTCTCCAGGCCCTGCTCTATCAATGGGGAGGCCTTTATATTAAATGGCATAAAAAGAAAAGAATGCAATCATCTGGTACATCAAAAGAGGGTTACACCTCCATTCTGAAAGATGGTTGAGAACAGAAGAATTCAAATGGAGAAGTGGGCAGCACCAATGCATCTGTGACGTTGAGAGGACTGAAAAACATCTAAAACTTGTCCAAAACAAACAAAATGAGCTATTAGCCACTTAAAAGCTTTCCTCCTTCGAAAAACGTGCTGAAATTCCTCCCCCCTTGCTTTTTCCAATTATCGGATTTTATAATAGGTCATTTGGACTAATCCCGCTTAAATCGGGGTTGTTTTGGCATAAAATAGAGGTCGTTTTAGTAGAATGGTCGGCGGGTGCATCAAACCCCAACACAAGATTTTTATCGTTCCAAGCAATAATATCCAAAAACCCCCGAAATACACTAAAATATGACCAAATCCATAAGTTCGGGACTTCAAAAATATTAAATTGAACATATATCCTTATCGGGTCCAAGCTCGATATCGCAATCAGCGTATCAGGGTTCAACAGTCCTGTTAACGGGGATTGCTGACCGCCGATTGCCAATCGTCGATACCAGCGTTGGCCGATCGCATCGTCATCCCGCTCATACAGCGGCCCGGGGTTCTGGTCTGCCGATCAGCGATGCCGATCCGATCACTTTATATCGCCGATCACAATCGCAAGTCGGCCCCTGCCTGGTTCCGATATTGCCAATATATATATATATATATATATATATATATATATATATATATATATATATATATATATGGCCTTACTCTGACTCGATTTTTCAGCAATCGCTGATTGGGGGTCTTAAGGTCCGCCCTCTGCATGATTTCTAATGTGATTCCTTTTTAAAGGAAAATGCCTCATTTTCTTAAGGAACATAACAAACTTCTTTTTGGGATAACTGCATCATCCGGACTCGGATTGAAGTGTTGTTCATGCTGTTGGAATTAGGACGACGAGATCTATGCTATGGTCCTAGGTCGACTTCATTCTGAGCACTTTGATTTTGGAGCTTTTCCATGCCATTATATCTGAAGATCCACCGGGGTC
Source organism: Pinus tabuliformis (assembly GCA_031772625.1). Taxonomy (NCBI): domain Eukaryota; kingdom Viridiplantae; phylum Streptophyta; class Pinopsida; order Pinales; family Pinaceae; genus Pinus; species Pinus tabuliformis. The sequence continues at coordinate 310,482,546 of CM062806.1, read as the reverse complement.
AATCCTCCCCATTAAGGAATTTTTGGACTGCCAAAAGCTTTCATTAGTCAATTGGCAAGTGAGGGAATTGTTCCCTCACCTTTTCCTTCTCTAGCCATTTAGCCTTGCTCAGGTGCATTCCCTTAAAACCCACTCGAAGGTATTCCACATCTCCTCGATGTGAAGTCTTGGTCCTTCTGTCAAGGATGATGTCCTCTGGTAACTCATCAAGATATTCATGTGCAAAATCATTGACTGTAGGAACTGTGCCCACCTCATCTGTGTCCATGATCAATGGTGGTTCATACAGCTTTAGGTTCTCTACATTCACTACTGAGTACATCTGCATATACACCGGAAAATCAAGATGAAAGGCATTGTTTCCAATATTCTCCAATATGGTGAATGGACCATACCGGATGGGTCACAATTTCTTCCCTTCTCCCTTCATCCTATCCTTGCTAATGTGGAACCACACTTTGTCACCCACTTGGAATTGGTGGTTGACTCAGTGTTTGTCATGTCGAGCCTTGTAACGGGCTTGAATTTTCTCCAATTGCTCTTGTACTGCTTGGTGAATCAATTGGATTCGCTGAATGAATTGCTGAGCTTTGTCCCTATCATTACGTCCACTGGAGCCATCTTCCCTTCCAAAGACCATATCAAAAGGGTCCTTTGGCAGGTAACCAAAGCATGTCTCAAACGGTGAACGCTGCGTAGATGAATGCACTGCTCAGTTGTAGGAATGTTGTACATAGGGGAGATGTTCATCCTACAGCTTGGTATGTTTCCAACAATAGCATCGTAACAAGTGTACCATGGCATGGTTTACAACCTTTGTCTGTTCATCAGTCTGTAGATGAAATTTCATGCTTTTTTTCAATTTGGTGTCCATCCTCTTCCACAAACTGGTCCAAAACTCTCCGAGAAAGCGAGTCTCGATTTGACACAATAGATGTGGGTAATCCAAAATGGACCCAAACATGCTGAAAGAAAAGAGAAGCAATCTGCTCTGCAGTAATTTGCTTTTTACAAGGCATAAGAATACACATCTTTCTAAAATGGTCAACGACAACATACAAGTAGTCGTGACTCTTTCTGGACAAAGGTAAACCTCCTACAAAGTCCATTGACACACTTTCCCATGGACAACTCGGAATAGGGGGTGGTGTGTAGAGCCCGAGTTTTCTATTAGAGGGCTTTGAAATAGAACACATCACACAACCCTTTACATAGCGAGTCACAATGTTTTTCATATGAGGCCAAAAACAAAATCTTTATACATGACATAAAATATTTTCGACACCAAAGTGTCCAGACACAAGAGAGGTGTGGACCTCTCGAATTACATGTACTCTTTCCCCTGTGGGAATACACAATTTACCAAGGTGATACAACAATTTCCCTTGCAAGTGATAGTTGTCCACCTATGAACCATGGGTTAGTTTTGCATAAACCTCCTTAAAGTCATCATCGTTAGCATATTGTCTATCATAACTTTACAATACAAAGGCAAAATTTGGGATTACAATGATGAAATTGACAAAAAAATTTCGTATGCTGCTTTATACCCTACTTCTTGGACTATTGACATGTACATGGTCAACAAACCGGATGGTAGTGTATCGAGCAACAGGTGTAAATATCTCATCATAATATTTTCCCTCTCTCTTGGAGAAAACCCTGCAAGGGCTGATGATCTATATGGATGATGGTCTCCTTGCCAATTAGGTAGTGTTTCCATTTTTTCACACTCTGCACCAAGGCATAAAGCTCCTTATCATAAGTGGGATAGTTTATTTCAGCTTGAGAAAACTTCTCAGAATGGTAACAAATCAGCTTCTTTTGCTGCATCAGTATAGCTCCAATGGCATAATCATTGGCATCGGTTTCGATCTTGAATGGCTGTTGGAGATCGGGTAAGGCTAAGACCGGTGCGGTGCTGATCTTTTCCTTTAATGTTTCAAAGGACTTATGCTGTCTTCCTCCCCATTGGAAGACCTGTTTCACACTTGTCAATGTGTGCAAAGGCACTGCAATAACAGAGAAATTAGCAATAAATCTCCTCCAATACTGGACTGCACCTAAAAAGCTACAGACCTCGGTTACACTAGTAGGCTTAGGCCAATTTAAAATTGCTTCAACTTTAGAGGGATCAATTTTTAACTGACCATGACCAACAATATGACCTAGGTAACCCAAAGAGGTTTTCACGAACTCACACTTTGACAATTTTACAAAGAGTTTTTCTTTTTTCAGTACATCAAGCACTTTCTTTACATGACACACATTCTCAGCCCAGCTCTTACTAAAGACAAGTATATCATCTAAATATATAAGAGAAAATTCATCAATGTAATTATGTAAGGCTGAAAAAGATCATTCATGGCCCTCATAAAAGTGGCTGGAGCGTTGCAAAGTCCGAATGGCATCACCATCCATTCGAATAGCCCCTTTTTGGTCTTGAAGGCGATTTTCTATACGTCCTGCTCTACGATTCGAACCTGGTGTTAATCACTGCGCAAATACAACTTGGTGAAATAAATAGCATTCTTTAATTGATCTAATAAATCATCTATGCGTGGAAGGGGATAGCAATTTTTTACCGTAATCTTGTTGAGCCCGCGGTAATCTACACACATCCTCCATGTGCCGTCTTTCTTTGACACTAAGACAATCGGTGAGCCACACGGAGAGGTGCTCGGCTTGATGACCCCTTGGTCCAACAATTCCTGCACTTGTCTCTTGACTTCCTCCATCTCAATAGTCGACATCTTGTACATGCCAATATTTGGCAAAGGAGCGTCATGCTGCAAATGGATTTCAAGTTGGATTTCCCTCTTCGGAGGTAATCCCTTCGGTTCTTGAAATAGCTCATCATAATTAGAAATTAATTCAGATAATTCTTGTTTATGTTCCTGATCCCAGCCCTAGAAAACATCAGTGAATTCTGCCTCGTTTTCCCTTACAACCATAAGCATGCAACCCTGACTGGAGTTCACCAGTCTTTTCATTTGTCCAGCGCTTACAAGGTTGGCTTTGATTTTATTTTGATGAGCCCTTACTATATATTCTACCCCATATTTTGTGATTTGGTATTTGTTTTCGTGTCGAAAGAAGACTGCCTTTCTATCATACAAGTATGGGCTCCCTAACACCATGCCACAGATATCCAGTGGTATTACATCCAATTCTACTTCATCTACTAGCTTAGAAGCAATTACAAATTTGATCTTACACTGTTTGGTTACATTCATTTTTGCTTTATCATGTATCCATGCAAGCGGGTAAGGTTTCGGGTGTGGTCTTGTTTCTAAGCCAAGTTTCTTTACCAGGGATTCTACAATTAAGTTTGCTTGGGACCTAGTATCAAACAAAGTTTCAACTTTGGTGTGATTTACAACAACTCTAATATGAAACAGTTCAATTCTCTTTCGATCATTAGGAAGGGATGCATTTACAGAACTGGTGCCTTCATGCAATTCAGAATTGACATGAGGTGTAAGAGTACCTTTTGTTCCTGCTGCTATGATCAACGCTTCATCTCCCGAATCTGATCCAAGGTCTTTCTGCGCCATTGCCACTGTCTTTTGCTTCCCTTTTCCTCCATACTTCATTGGACACTTTTTCTGGGTGCTGCTTCCAACAATGATCGTCTTCGTGGCCTTCCTTTCTACAGTGATTGCAATATGACCATTCTCCTTCTTTGGCTACTGCTATTTTCTTTTCCTTTCCCTTCCATTTCGCTTTTGATTTATCATTGGGAGGTTTGAACCATGGCTTTCTAGACTGATCATCCCTTTCATTTTTGCCGCTGCTCTCAATATGAATTGCCTTTACACTGGCTGAGTCAATAGTGGTTGGTTCAAATAACAACAATGAATGCCTAATATAGCTATGCAATGAGCCAATATACTTAGTTACAACTTCAGGTGTATCAAGTGCAATACCCAAATTTAGTGATTTTTTTCTAAACTCCTTTGTCAAACTATGAACATCTAACATCCTGACCTTTGCCTTGCCTTAAATACTACCAATTCATTAATTCTTTTTGGTTGTATCCTAAGGGATAAAACTGTTCCTTTAATGCAGAAATAAAATTAGGCCATGAAGCAAAGAGGTTACCCACATTCTTACTGCGCTGCAATTTTCTCTCCCACCAAATGAGAGCAATGTTGCTCAGCCATAGAGAGGCCAACTGAATCTTTGCCTCATCCTCCATGATCTGTTGAATCCTGTAGTAGACCTCAATCTGCCTAAATCAATTATTAAGCTTTTTTGCATTGCTTTCACCATTAAACATGGGAAGATCAAATTTAACATCTAATTTAAAGAAAGTTTTCTTAGATGCATCCTTTGAATTTCTATGATTATGGTGTTGAGAGGAAGGAGAACCTTCACTCCTGGAAGGAGAAGGAGGGGGTTCTTCTCCACCATTCCCATGTGTTGAACCTTGTCCTTTTGGGTTTCTCTCCTCTGCTTTCTCCAGCCTTAAAACCAGCTGACTGATATTCTCTGCCATTAAATAGAAATTCTTTCTGAAATTACGCTCCTCTTCAAGATGAGCTTCATCCTCTACCATGTTTCTCCTTTGATGTGCACGCCCTACTTCAGGATTGAAAGGTTCTAGTTCCCCTTCACCTCTTTGGAACCTATTTCTTGTTAGCATACAAACATGCAATTCACATCTAAAAAACCCTGCTCTGATACCACTTGATCCAGGATACTTTCGCTTATAGATGTATGGAAAGAATCACATGTAAAAATTGCAGCTTAACACATAATTATAATGTGCACACAAGAAAATAAGAAGAAACACATAAAAAGCATGAAGGAAAACACAAAGACTTGATAACGGAGTTCGTCCAACTCGGACTACGTCTCCGGGCCCTACTTTGTAAGTGGGGAGGCCTTTATATTAAATGGCATAAAAATAAGAGAATGTAATCATCTGATACATCAAAGGAGGGTTACACCTCCATTCTGAAAGATGGCTGAGAACAGAAGAATTCAGATGGAAAAGTGGGTAGCACCAATGTGTCCATGGTGTTGAGAGGGTTAAAAAACATCTAAAACCTGTCCAAAATAGACAAAATGTGCTATCAGCCACCTGAAAGCTCTCCTCCCTCGAACAGCGTGCTAAAATTCCTCTCCCTTGCTTTTTCCAACTATCAGGCTTTTATAATGGGTCGTTTGGACAAATCCCGCTTAAATCGGGGTTGTTTTGGCATAAAATAGAGGTTGTTTTAGTAGAAGGGTCGGCAGGTGCAACAAACCCCAACACAAGCTTTTTATCGTTCCAAGCAATAATATCCAAAAACCCCCGAAATACACTAAAATCTGACCAAATCCTTAAGTCCCAGACTTCAAAAAATATTAAATCGGACATATATCCTTATCGGGTCCAGGCCCGATATCGCAATCGGCATATCAGGGTTCAACAGTCTTGCTAACGGGGATTTTCGACCGCTAATCACCGATATCACCATCGGCTGATTACATCGGTATCCTGCTCATACAATGGTTTGGGGTTCTAGTATGCCGATTGCCGATGCCGATCCGATCACTTTATATCGCTGTTTACAATTGCAATTCGGCCCCTTCTTGGTTCTGATATCGCCGATATATATATGGCCTTCCTCCGACCCAATATTTCGGCAATCACTAATCAGGGGTCTTAAGGTCCACCCTCTGCACAATTTCCAATGCGATTCCTTTTTAAAGGAAAATGCCTCATTTTCTTAAGGAACATAGCAACCTTCTTTTCGCAATAACTTCATCATTCGGACTTAGATTGAAGTGTTGTTCACACCATTGGAATCAGGATGAAGAGATCTACGCTCTGGTCCTGGGTCAACTTCATTTCGAGAACTTTGATTTTGGAGCTTTTCCATGCCATTGTATCTGAAGATCCACCTAGATCACCCTGACCTACTGCAACACTTGTACACTCAAATTAATTTACAACTGATTTTACATGGCCTTGTAATCTTCACTTCAGCTAAGGAATTTGAATTCATTGCGTGCATTAGCTATTTTGGGTTGATTGATCAGTTAACTAACAGATCTCTGACTTAGACTATTGTCCCACTACACCACTAACCTTCAACTGACTCCAACAATAATTATACATGAGTTAACTGAATACAATTGAAAATAACTGAACTGGATTACTAAAATTTAGTAATCACACATGCATAATTGAACTTCAAGCCCTCTAACTCAAATTTACTGAGCTAACTAAATGACAAAAGCCATGTCATACAAGTTAAGTACCTCCAAGTTGTCCTCTTGATGTGGAAATTCAATTTACTCAATTTCACTAAGGCTAAAGTCAAATTGAGTCTTTCTTGCTACATTTTTTCAACAATCCCTCTTAGCAAGAAAGGATTTTTCACCATCTCAATTCTACACCAATGGAATTCAAATTTACCTCTTGTTAATGCCTTTGTCAAGATGTCAGCATCTTGTTCCTCAATTGGAATATACTGTAGCGACATTATTCTCCTCTACACACTTATGAGGCCCATCAACAGGTAAATTATATGGGTCATAATGCAATTCTCCAACTTATTAAATTGTCTTTTTTCACATTTATCCATAGATTTTGTTATATTATGCTTAATATGAGGAGTAAAGATGTGTTACTATGTCATGTGTCCTAATGTGTGTTAAATGCAGGAATTGGAGGAAGTTTGAGTTGATTTGGGTGCATGAACTCGAAGTAGACAAGCAAGAGAGATTCTAGGAGGTGGTTTCCCTCCTTAACTCCTCAAATCAATCGAATATCTACCACTCTATCTCATCAATTCGAGTTCATTAGTTGCCAAGCCAGTTCAAGTGAAGGAAGAGTTAGACCCACCTATACTCGAGTTAGGGAGCCAAGTATCCCTACTTTATAGGGAGCTATTGGTAGCTCCATGTTTGCTTAAATAAGCAAGATATGGGAATCATTAGGATTCGAATTTTTGATAGCCAAAGAGGCCATTGTAGATGCAAAACATTTGGATTGTCATGTTATGATGTATTTGACATTTTTATGATAATGAGAAATTCTATTTTGATCCAAAACTAAGTTGACTTAGAGGGTTGATCCTATTGGGTTATGGCCCAACCCTAGCAGCAAGAGTTCCTCTCTTGTATTTATATTCTTAGGTTAGAATGTTGATTAATTGTTGCATTTTATTCATGTCTCTTTTAGCTTAAGAGATTGATTAAGTTGTTGGTTTATTCATGCTTCCATTCGCTTAAAGGATAAACTAGGTGATGCAGTGTAATAGAGTAAAATACATCAAAATCCTATGACAATGACCCCTATTTCATCTCCCCCATCGAATCATCATTAAAGGACCCCACTCTCATAGCACAAAAACATAGTTTGGATTTATTTTTGTCCATTGCATAGATTAAGTTTCAGTCTTAGTTATATAGTTGTTTATGATTTCTTGGAAAGATTTACAGTTGTTGTGATGCTTCTTAGGGTTTTTGTAGCTTAGAAGGTAGGTCATTTCATAGATCCAGTTTTCAGCAATAGTTAGATCTGATTTTTCGAATTCAATTTGTCTTTTCCACATTGACATGTAATGATTTGCAAATGAAAAGAGCAAGAGGTGTAATTGCAAGAATGTTGATATACAGGAATGAAACTCCTCCAAACAACTCCATCTAGGTCTTCTCCAGCTGTTGTTGATGCATGCCAACCCATATTCTAAACCTCTGTCTCTTAGCCACTGTGAGCATGTTGTCTTAGTCAAATCTAACCTTCTCGGAGTGTTGGGCTTGGCCACAGGTGATGTTAACCTTCCCCACACCTTTCACCATTGTCATGCACCCTTCCAACACTTTATCTCACCATTATTTTCCTCCAAAACCTCTTAGCCAACTTCCTGTAGTAGTTGAGGACATCCTGTAGCAAACATGTAACAGCCTGTTTGACCTTGTTTTGACTTGCAATGATAGCCTAACATAGTTTAGGAGTAGGTTAACCTCTCAGCTTGGACTCCATGACCAGAAGTGCCACCTATACCAGTCCTTTCTCCCATTTTCCTCCTGCAAAGATCAAATAGGATTAGCTTTTATATTTCTAAGTTTAGCAATTAGAACTTTATCTATTCTACAAGTATGAATGAGATAGTTAATACATGCATGTTTTACTGACAGAATGATAGATTAATCTTCTATTTTCAAGAAACCTTGATATCTAGGTGATCAAGTGCAAGATTAACATAGTTTCCTTTCTACTTGTGATTTGTGTCATTTCATAGCATTTACAAGTTGGCAACTTTCATTTCCTGAGTTTACAAGCATTTACTTTCTCTGCATTAGAACTAGCCTTTACATTCCGCTTTCAATTGTCATACTCCTTTTAGGTCAATAAAGGAATGGTCTGGAACCCTAATGGTCAAGTGCCCCAGTTGAAAAGCGACATGAGTAGAATGATGCATTTGCTATGTATATAACATTGTCACCTCCAAGTTTGTACGAAATCCCAATTTGATAAAGTAAAGATGGTAGTCTTGGGAGTTGCAAAAATCTTGCTCCAATACTGAGACTCATCACTTTTTTGCATCATTGTCAGGGAGGTGTCTAAGTAGATGTAATTTATTCTTTTTCTTTCTATTTTTCATTTACTAGATAGATGTTACGCTTGCTTTCCTTTTTGTCTTTCATTTGGTTTTGAAAAAATTCATAAAAGGAAAAATACATTTTTTTCGTGCCTCATAGGAGTATAGACACTTTAGGAAAATTCTTGCCAAATACCTCCACACCATCAAACATTCAACCTTACCTCTTCTTTGGTGGTTGCCATCTTCCCTCTTTGACTGTAGGGGAGTTAGAGGACCCCTTAGGTGAACAACCTTAAAATATTTGAAGAGCCTATTGGGGAATAAAAGGAAGAGACCATTCCACACACTTACACTAAGGATGAAAACAGAAATGAGGGTGCTTTTCCCATTAGAGAAACTAATGGAGATACTAGGATGAAATATATAAGCCCCTCTTCCCTTCCTCACTTCCATGGCTTAACCTGAGATGACCCTGATACCTTCTTGTTTGAGTTTGCTGTCATTTGCAGAGCTTATGATTATACCTTTAATGACCAGAAGTTGAAGTTGTTCCCATCCACCCTTAAGGATGCAACATTGCACTAGTTCATGGGTTTACCTGGGCTCAAATGCAACAATCCTTTAACAACAAGTACAGGGACTATTGTAGGTTTGAAGACACCAAAGATGAAATATTTAGAATGACCCTAGGACCTGATGAATCCATGGAAGATTGTGAGGAAAGATTCCAACTCAGTTACAGGAGGGCCAGATGCACTCTTGATCCTAAATCACTCAAGTTAGTCCTTCTTAGAGGAATCGGGGAGGACATACTGGAAACCCTAAAATTGTTGTTTGGAGGGGACATTTATCAGCTACCCTATAATGATATCAAGACGGTATTCAAAAACCATTCTAAGGCTTCTAGAAAGAAGGGTAGGGCTAGTCAAGCTTTGGCTAGTTCCTCTTCCTCCACCACATATATCAAGAGTGAAACTGGAAACATGTTGGAGGACTTTAAAAGCGAAATATTGCACATTACCTCTCTACAAATGGACGCCATGCAAATCAAGAGGAAACAAGAGGAAGCAGAGAGAGCCTTAGATATATTTTTCCCTAAATGCACTAGGAGGCACCCAAGAAATGAATGTCCATTAAATGTTACAGAGGTCTGCTTGGTCTGTGAGGAGAACCATTCCACATATAAGTGTCCTTCTTTTCCTTGATTGAAGGTTGTATACCAAGGGGCTGAAGGTGGGGTTGAACCACTATATTATATCAATCAAAGAAGGCCTCAAGGGTTTAGGCCATACCCATAGGGCATGCACGGTGCATCCTATTACTATTACCATCCCAATTAGAATGCATCCCTACTCCCTTGTTTTTCTCCTACTCAACCTTCATGGTCCACACCTTCTCCTTCATCTTATTCACCTCAGTTTCCTCCCCAACCATCCAAATAACCATTTCAGCCATATGCTTCTCCACATCCTCAATGGAATACTGCATCACAAGGTTGGAGGGCTCAATTCAACCAACCTAATACTTTATTTCCTCCACCTCCATCTCAACCACAACAAATTCATTGTGCTCCACCCAAGAAACCACTGATGCCTACTCAACCAAATATGAAACCGAAAAACAAGTAGGCACAACAGGTCTATAGTGGGGAGACATATTACCCTTCCCATGTTATGGAGATTCAATAAATTCACCTCATGTCTAGAAGAGCGCTACCAGATAACCAACCACCATCTCCACCTGAGGAGCTTGAAGAGGAAAAGGAAGAGAGTGTTTCTAAAGCCAATCCACCTCCTTTTCCTGAAAGATTGATCCACCCTAACCAACACACCCCAGAAGAGACTGAGCTTCCAGGAGAATTGAAAAACTTGTGTGTGAAAATCCCACTCCTCCAATCTATCAAGGATGTTCCCATATACAATAATCTTATAAATGATAAATTCTTCAAACATTCTGGGAGGAGAAAGAAAGAGACCCCTACCATCAATGTCATTGGTCAATTGTTTGATCTGATGCTGGGGAGAGTGATTTTACCAAAGTATCTAGATCCTGGAAGTCACGCGGTAGATGTACACATTGATGATATCATTGTCCCTCACACCTTGATTGATCTTGGGGCTGCCATCAATGTGATTACTAAGAAAACCATACTCAAACTAAATCTCCAAGGATCTTTGAGAAAGACCACAATAATGCTAAAAGTTGCAGATAGGTCTGTAGTAGCTCTTAAGGGGGTTGTTGAGGATGTAATGGTCTCTATTGATTCCTCAGAGTATCTTGTTGACTTCCTAGTTCTCTAGCCCAAGACAAAATTCAATGGTTACCCTCTCATCCTTGGAAGACCATGGTTAGCCACTGCTGATGCTTACATAAGTTGTAGAGTTGGGAGCATGGCCATTAAGAATGGGCATTTGTCCAAATAATTGGTATTGTACCCTCCTATTTAACCATCCCTTGAGTATGAATTTCCCCTATGGTTGGAAGAGGAGGAGGAAGATGAAGTTTATCATACTACATCCCATCCAATCTGTACCTTAGATGTTTTCATAGGAGGGGGGAAACCTGATGAAGATGACCTCATTGACCAAATCCTCTAGAACTAGCCCCCCAACAACATGCCCCATGATGACCTTGTGAAGGAATTTGAGGGTAACCCTTGGACTGAGTTATTCCTAGTGGGCCCAAATTCTGCACATGTCAAACAGGTAGAATCTGGTCCATCTAAAACTTTGAAGGTCAATCCCTCTCTCTCAGCCAACCAAGAAGAGAAGTTTTGTAACATGTTGAGAGAACACTTACATGCCTTTGCTTGGAGCTACAAAGAAATGAATGGAGTGCATCCTTTGGTGTGTACTCACCACATCTACATCAAGGAAGGATGACAATCAGTGCACCAACCTCAGAGGAGAATGAATCTAGCCCTCAAAGACATAAAAAAGGAAGAGTTGGAGAAATTGTTGGATGCAGGGTTCATTTACCCCATCTGAGATAGTGAGTGGGTGTCCCTCTAGTTTTGGTCCCAAAGAAGAATGGAAAGTGGAGGGTCTGTGTGGATTACAGAGAGATGAACAAAGCCACTAAGAAAGACCATTTCCCTTTACCTTTCATTGATCAAGTCTTGGATGGTCTTGCAGGGAAGAAGTTCTTCTCTTTTCTAGATGGATTTAGTGGTTATAATTAAGACTAGATCAACCCAGAGGACCAAGATAAAATTACATTCACCTACCCTCGGGGTACTTTTTCTTATAGGGTTCTCGCTTTTGGATTATCTAATGCCCCTGCCACTTTTCAAAGGGTAGTTCTAAGCATCTTTGCTGAGCTAGTTCATGAATCTGTATAAGAGATACACATGGATTATTTCACTCCCTATGGGTGTGACTTCCTGGAGGATCTCTTTAACATGGGAAAGGTCCTAAGGAAGTGCAATGAAATGAACCTCTCGCTTAGTCTTGAGAAGTGTGAATTCTTGATGAATGCGGGGATTGTCTTAGGCCATTCAATATCTCAGGAGGGAATACAAGTGGACCCAAATAAAATTTCCAATATAAAAAGGGTCCCTACTCCTCAGAAGCAGAGGGATGTTAGGAGTTTCTTGGGATTAGCTGGATATTATAAGAGATTTATCAAAGACTTCAACAAAGTAGCATCACCATTGTTTGGATTGCTAGCCAAGGACTTTGAATTTTACTAGTCAGATAGTTTCCAAGAGGCCCTAGAAATCTTGAAGGACAAGTTGACTACTACACCCATACTTAGAGGCCCAAATTTTACTCTTCATTTCCACATCCATGCTGATGCATTTGACAAAGATGTAAGAGTAGATCTAGGAGAAATAGATGACAAGTTGCCTTATTCCATTTACTTTACTAGCAAAAAATTGTCTAAGACTTAATTAAAGTACACTATGTTTGAGAAGGAACTCCTTGTTTTTGTTTATTCCTTTAACAAATTCAGACACTACATCACTGGTTATCAAAAATTTGTGCACACTAACCATGATGCTATCAAGTACTTAATGAAAAATCTTGATGTGAATGCTAGAATTATTAGATAGCTGTTTCTATTACAGTAGTTTGATTTAACTATCACTGATAAGGTAGGTAAAGAAAATATAGTTGCATATTTTTTGTCTAGACTTGCTTTTCCTGTAAGTGAAGAAGGGATGGTTGATGACTAGCTGCCATATAAACACCTATTTTTTATTTCATTTCTCTCTCCATGGTTTCTGACATAGCCAACTACTGAGTTGCTGCAGAATTCCCTCTAAATCTATCATCTAGGGAGAAGAGAAGAATTGTGAGGAAGAGTGCCCATTTCACTTGGATTGGGGGCAATCTCTTCAAACTGGGACCAAATCAAATTTTTAGGAGATGTGTCAGGGAAGAGGAAGTCTTTGACATCCTCTCAGCCTACCATGATGGGCCTTGTGGAGGTCACTTTGCTGCCAAGAGGACAACTTTCAAGGTTTTTCAAGCTAGCTACCACTGGCCCACTCTTCACCAAGATGCTAGAAGATACATCAGTCGATGTGATCAGTGTCAAAGGATGGTGAAACCTACTCCCAAGGATGAAATTCCCCTGTAACCTCAGGTGGATTTAGATCCATTTGACAAGTGGGGTATGGATTTCATTAGGCCAATTGATCCAGCATCAAGGAAGAAAAAGTACATAATTATATGCACTGATTATTTGACAAAGTGGGTTGAGACCAAGGCTATGAAGGTAGCAACAGAGGAGATAGTGGCTGAGTTCTTGAGGGAAAATGTGTTTTACAAATTTGGATACGCTAGAGAGATAGTCACTGATCAAGGAGCTCAATTCAATTCACATATGATCGAAAATTTGTTAAGGCAGAATGGGATAAATCACATAACATCTACTGCCTATCATCCTCAAGCTAATGGACAAGTAGAGGTCACCAATAGCTCATTAGAAAGCATCCTCACCAAGGTTGTGAGCAGTAGCATAAATGATTGGGTAGACAGATTAGTGAAGGGCACGTGTGCCTATAATACAACTTGGAAGACAACTATTGGTTTCACTCCTTATGACTTGGTCTATGGAAAGAAGGCTCTGCTCTCCATTGAGTTTGAGTACAACACTTTGATAATGGTAGCACAGTTGGATTTCGATGTTACAAAGGCACAACAAGAGAGGCATCTCCAGCTAAATGGTCTGGATGAATTCAAAATGCAAGCCCTCCTACACACTGAAGTTATCCAAGTAAAGAGCAAGGTTTGGTATGACAATAACATCAAGGACAAGGGTTGTCAAGAAGGGGATTGGGCTCTGCTATATGACTCCAGGTTCAAGGACTTCAAAGGAAAATTGATGAGAAGGTGGTTAGGCCCATACATGATAGAGAAGTGTCATGAAAATGGAGCTATTTAAATTAGGACCATTGATGAGGAAGGTATTCCCTTGATTTTCAATGGATACATATTGAAGGCTTCTAGGAAACCTTTGTCCAGGGAAGAGTTCATCAACACCATTAGCAAGGAGGTGAATGTGATTGAAAGTTTCGTATCTTCCAAGTCACAAAATTATTAATTACTGTTTTATTTGTGAAATAATAATAATAATAATAAATAAGAGGCTTGGATGAAAACGCCACTAAGGCATCTAAGGACAACTCTTGGGTTGACACTTTCCTTGAGGTAGCCCATGAGTGAAAATAAATAATAAATAAAAAATAAAAGATCCTTAGGTGAAAACCTCCCTTGAGGTGGCTAGGGCAGACAGGTAAGTTGAAAACCTCTTTTGAGGTAGCCTGTGTGTCCCTCAAAAAAAGAAAAAAACCATATAAAAAAAAGAGGGACAATGCCATGATAGTAAGGTACAACCTATCCACTAATAAATTTTGTGATTTTGCAGGCTTTGAAGATAGTGAAAAATGTAGAGCGAAAAGGAAAAATGCGTGAATTACATTCCATTTTCCCATCATTCCACTCCATAGTATCCATCTCAACCATGTCCCTATCACTCTCATCCATCCTCGGGCTTCAAAAATTCATTTTTAAGGCACTCTCTAGTTTTCTACAGGATGTCCTGTAACTGCCACAGGAAGATCCTGTAGCACTATAAGATGTATTGGAAATATACAGGAGAAGGAATTCAATAAAAAGACATCATGCATGGTTTGTCTTAGGTTGGTTAGGTCCTCTTCACTTAATCCAACCACTCACCCATCATCAATGTGCCCTTGATTCAAAAAATCACCATCTCCACATACCAACCCTAAGCTCTGTCTAATTCAAACAAGAGAGAAAAAAATTCAAAAATAAAAACACACAGAGGGCGTGTTCTCCATTTCCATCATCCTCATCCTCACCCTTCATCCTCTAGCATCATCCTATAACCCTTACACTACTTCCCAACACTCCAATGCAAAAAAAGACCCCTGAAAAGGAAGAAGAAGGGGTTGCTACAGGATCTCCTATAGCAGTGTGGGCCACCCTTACCACAAACCTACAAGATTAGTATTTCTTTCCATCATGAGTGAGGAGATGACACCATGGTCCATGTGCACCTTGATTTTCCAAGAAGGACTCCACAACAATAGTAGCAACACCTAAATACCAGTCCAACACCTGCACACATGAGTAGCAAAAAACAATCAACTATATAGGGGAAAAAAGAATGTGAACAAGAAAAAGGACAAGGAAGCACTACCGTGAGCAGCAGCACAAAAGTCCAACACTCTAGCATACATTGATCAAGCACCAAGTAGGCACAGGTATGGTAACTTCTCAGCTCCTCCATCGGTATGAAATAATGAAAAATGTGTAAATGTCGAGAAAAGGTATTTTTTATAAGCTAGAGGTGGCCAGTTAACTTGGCCACCCTCAGCTCATGAGAAAAAAGTAATCATCATTCAGCATGCCACGTAAAAGCGTCACATCAGTCGACATCAGTTAAGAGGGAGTTGCAATCCAATAAGAGGGAGTGGGTGATGATTACGAGGATGGGAGAATGATCACCCAAGGTGGGCCAACCGTCCAAATGAGGAAAACTCATACCATCGACAGTTAGCATAGTGCTCTGAGCATTATCCACAAATACAATAAAATCCAAACTTTCCTACATGTTTCACAGTTCATTTCGAAATTAAAAAGGTAGGCACAGGCTTAGGAAGCTATCAAGAGAGTCGAGCCCTACTCTGTCAATCCTACAGGAAACAACTACAGAAAGTGTAGAGGCTACAGGAAATAGCTACAGGAAGTGCAAAGGCTATAGGAAACTCCTACAAGAAGTGCAGGAGACCACAGGAAGCTACAGAAGGCACAATAATTTCTACAAGAAGCATACAATGGTGCAAAAAGGGGGCCTAGGGTTAATTTGGCCCTCAATTGCTGCTACACCAGGCATATTAGTGAGAATTAAGTGGTCTATATCTCTCTTTGTCCATGGTTTTCATATTGATGCACTCTAAACTCCCTTAGGAATTACAATCATCCTTTGAATTAAAAAGAGTTTTGGCGCTATAAAAGTAAAGAGTTTTGTGGATGTAGAAAGTCTTAGTAATTGCAGTCCTAAACTAGAGTTCCACCTCTCAGCTACTTTGAATTCATGCTAAAGCTATCCCAGAGAAAAAACCTCCTACTCCTAGTTGAAAGCAGAGAAGAAGATGGGAGGGGGATTCAATAGGATGGGGCCTACTGATACAAGGATAATTCACCTTCATCCCCTTGTAGTAGACATCTTCAGGATAAATCATTGGTTAGGTTTCTTTGAGTTGTTAAGAGGATATGATGATGAGATCACTTATGAGTTTTCCATGACCCTAAATCCTCATGCAAGGGAAAGTGCTAACACTATACTGAGGGGATTATCCATTACCATCACTCTTGAGCTAATTAGCAGGGTGACAACCCTTCCCCCAAGGAGTCCAATGGAGAAAAGAAGACAATTCTAGCAGTGCCCTTGCTAAGAATAATTTCTTCACCAATGATGAGAAACCAATTGAAGACAAAAATGGAGTCAGAAGGGAAAGTCTTCCCTATCCCTTGGATGAGGTGGCCTAACACATCCTTAAATTCATTTATTGTGAAGGAAGATTGGGTGTAGTCTATGGTACCAGTTCAAGTTGCTCCATGAATTGAGATTTCGAACTAGATTTCCAATAGCCCAAAGACTAAGTGAGCCCTATTTTATCCTACAGTCAATCATAGACATGAGCCAGAAGGTGAAAGAGGGAAAGCAGCAACAACTAGCACACCATGGTCTCATCAAGATAATAGTGGAGGATGTTTTAAGCAAATAAAGAGTCCTTGTCCTCTGGTCCATATTCAAAGATATGGACAGAGAATCCTTCCTTGAGACCCAATTCCTTGCATTTGGTGAGAACGTAGCCTCAAGTGATAAAGAAGAGGAAGGAGAAGACGAGGAAGGAGCAAAAGAAGAAGAGGCACGAGTAGAAGATGAAGGAAAGGAAGAGGTAGAGAAAATAGAGGAAGAACCATAGAAAAAAGGAAGAGGTGGAGGAAGAACAAAAGGAAGAGGTAGAGAAAATAGAGGACAAACCATAGAAAAAAGGAAGAGGTGGAGGAAGAACAAAAGGAAGAGGAAGAAGAGATGTCTCCAAAGTAGCAAAGGTTGTCTCTTGAACCCGATGAAAAAGAGGCAGTTTTTTCCCTGGCTACCTTGAGCACACCCATCAAATCCAAGAAGAAAAGGCATAGGTAAATTCCCATCTATTTTAAAACAAGGAAAAGCACTAGGATTAGATAGGGGAAGCCTCAAACACCCAAAATGACCCCTATTATGATTGAAGAATAACCCAACAAAAGAGAGGAGTTGGAACATATTGAAAGAAAGGTTGAAGAAGCCACACCTCCTGGAGCCATCTGAAAGAATCCCTTAACCTAGGTAGGGAATCTTGTCACCAAGGAAACTTCCTATAAAAAACCTAAGGCACATGTCCACTCCAACAGAAAGGAAAAGGCCTACTATAGGAAACACAAGCAATGCTACAGGAAAGACAAAAAAATGCTACAGGAGGAGAAAAAGGGACAGAAAGAAGGCAAGGAGGCAACGTAATAGGTCTAAGAGGGGGGAAGTTCTCCAAGAACATTTGAGAGAGAATTTCTAGAACTCCAAGAGCCTAGCCCATAGTCGAATCTGAGCTCCTATTACAAGTTCATTGAAGAGGTAGAGTAATCCCACAGAAATTTCTAGTCCCTCTCTTCTTTGAGCTTGAAGAAGAGAGAGGAAGAACACATAGGTGGATGCAGATTACCAAAGCTAAGAAAGTAGAAGATGTGGGCCTTATGGAAGAAAAACTCATAGAAATGGGCAAGTAGTTGAGTGAGTTGAGGGATAAAGAGTACACCATGAGAACACAACTGCAGACATAAAACAAATGGTTGAGGAAGAAATTACAAGAGAAGGAGACTCAGTTTGCTACAATGGCCATTTTTTTTACATGGTCTAAACATGTTATATTTAGAACTTTTTAGTTGGAATTTTGGGAAAAAAAAAATCAATTAATTTTTTTAGCTATTTAAAATTAGATTTTGAGCTTTTGATTTATACATAGATTTAGGATCTCGAAAAAACTAAATTGTGGAGAATTTTCAATTCAAACTTATAATTCCATTTTTTTATAAAATTTTGGACTAGATGGAAAAACATACTAAAAAACCTTCCAAAAAATAACACAAGTAGACTATGGCGGGTCATCTCCGCATTCCATGGACGGTTAATTTTCCTAGCTTATTCAATCTTCAAAATCACCGCCTCATAATTCAAATCATCCCAACACATCTTTTGAAGACAAATTTATATGGCATCGGCCTTCTCATTCATCATAAATTCAAAAAGCTTACTCAAAGCACATGCTGAGAGTTGTCACTAGTGGAACATAGATATTGTTTATCTGGTATGTCGTTAAATAACAAATTATTTTACAATAAACGAGTAAAAGTTCAATACTATGTTGTATTTTTTAGAAAAATCAATGTTACTTTTGGAATGTATAGAATTTTAACAAGTTAGGGATTGAGATTTAATATAGTTGTTGAAGGTGAAGGATGGTACATGCTCTTATCTAGAATTTGATTAATCAATAATTATATTAAAAGGGGTTGTATGAATTTTAGGATATCTATTAAGAGTTATTAATTTTATTTTTTTAATAACTATTTTTATTTTAGTGTTGGTAGGATGGGAAGGTGTTTTGTATAGCCCTTAATGAAATATTGTTAAGATGTATGCATGGGATTGGGATAAATGAAAAATAATAAGGCAAAAATGCATGGATTGTTGTAAGTGTGATATTGGGAAAAATCACACAAGTGTCAAACATTATCCAACACTTATGCAAAGGAACCTTACCTAGGGACAAGAATTTGGAGAACCTATTGAAACAAAAAAGGAGGATTCTGGAGGACATTATGTAGAAATTTTGATAGAATTGCAACTACTCAATAACTTTAATGTAAAATCAAGAGACACAATTCTACTCTACTAATCAGCGAAATGAATATCACAATTTAGAACAACATGCTTAGACATGCAATAAGCAAAACCATAAATACACAATGATTTCTAGGGGAATCCAACTAAGAAAAACCCCTCAAGCCTATTTGCATTAATCAGATAAATATATATGTTATTACAATTGTTCACTCCAACTTAGAGTTCAACTTGAAAAAGAATAATTGTTCTCTATGCTCAATGAACAACCCTGGCCAACACT
Organism: Pinus tabuliformis; assembly: GCA_031772625.1. NCBI lineage: Eukaryota > Viridiplantae > Streptophyta > Pinopsida > Pinales > Pinaceae > Pinus > Pinus tabuliformis. The sequence continues at coordinate 310,463,301 of CM062806.1, read as the reverse complement.
TAGCCAAATATTAGCTCACCTAGCCTCCTATTTTATTGCGCAATTCTTGAGAAAATTGGCCCCTAAAAAATAGGAATTTCCTCCAAAATGATTACATAATTCCCAAGGATTGAGCACCTGACCTCATGCAACACTTTTACACTCAAACTAGTTTACCATTGATTTTACATGACCTTGTAATCTCTACTTCAGCTAAGGAATTCGAATTACTTGCGTGCATTAGCTATTTTGGTTTGATTGATCAATTAACTAACAAATATTTGAGTTAGATTGTTGTCCCACTGCACCACTAACCTTTAATTGACTCCAACAATAGTTATAGGTGAGTTAACTAAATACAATTGAGAAAAGAAAAAAGAAAAAAAATAACTGAACTGGATTACTAAAATTAGTAATCACACATAAACTGCAAGCCCTCTAACTCAAATTTACTAAGCTAACTGAGTGACAAAATCCATGTCATACAAGTTAACTGCCTCCAAGTTGTCTTGTTGATGTGGAAATTCGATTTACTCAATTTGACTAAGGCTAAAGTCAAATTGAGCCTTTCTTGCTACATTTTTTCAACACTCCATCTTAGATAGAAAGGATTTTTCACCACCCCTATTCAACCCCTATGGAATTCGAATTTACCTCTTGAAAATGTCTTTTTCAAGATATCAACATCCTGTTCCTCAATTGGAATGTACTATAGCGACATAATCCTCCTCTACACAAAATCTCGCAAATGATGATACTATATATCAATTTTCTTGGATCTGCCATGAAATACCAGATTCTCATAGCGCTTAATGCAACTCCGATTATCACAATATATCACTGTCAGATCCATCTCTTGACTGAAAACATCTACAATTATTTTCCTCATCCATATTGCCTCACATGCTTCTTGGATTGCAGCCATGCATTCATTATCTCTTGAGCTGAGCACCACAAACCTCTGCTTCTTGTTGTACCAGGTGTTGAATTTCCATGATCTTGGGTCTAGGATAGAATCTTAAAATCTCTGATGCTACCAGGCCAAGAATCTCAATGATACTACTTTGCACAATAGAATATAAACATCATAAATCACACATACACAAAATATATACAATTTTTTACAGTTTTCAACCTAACTTCGTTATATTAAACAACATATACTACAACATTCTAGGGCTCCCATACCAGGGATAATGTCCCTCATACATCCATGAGTACAAGATACAAACTGGGGCTTGGTGTTAGTACATCAACAACCAATCTTCCCTCAACAAGATACTTTGACGATCTGGCTGATGTTGCACGTTCTCTTAGCTCCTCTCGGTCGTACCCTGTACCTGTCGAATCTGAAAACTCTCGATTGACATCTCCTACCTCTATCAATGCTCCAAGTCCATCTGGCCATTGAATCTCAGCTATCCAATCTGCTCACTAGTTGATCATTCATCCATCAACGCATCAACACATCGAGACTCTTATTGAGTTGTTCACAACTCCACTTATGAACAAATCTCACCTGCCCACTACTGCTCCTCAGCCACTTGGGGACTACAGTCCACTTTGGTCTTCTTACGCTGCTCTGATGAAGACCAACATAGGGTAGGGAAGGATGCCACCTATCACTGCAAGATATCCATCTCCCATAATGAAAACGAGCTAGGAGGATTGCCCATCATATATTGTAGAAGTCCTTCTCCACACATAATTATAGGGCCCCATAACTACTCCTCTGGTTCTTCAACCCTTGAGCTCAACAACTACCACCCTAGAAACTACCTTTGTCCATCAAGGTGTTGTACACCGGGCTCCAACTTGGACACTATCACATTGTTCTCCATCAGACCATAGGTGCCCAATCTCATCCACACTTGATCTTCTCTCATGCTTCCCTCCAACAATGCATGAGAGACCAAGTCCACGTTGAAGCATATGATCAATCTAGAATGTATCCAACCATTAATCAAGAAGACATTTGCAAATACTATTGTTGCCTCCTTGCTTTTGGATCTGTGCATTCATAGGACTGGTTAGGGCACACAACAATAGCCCCAAAACACTGCTCAAAAATGGTGTAGTCCTCTCCAAAGACATGCTTCCTTTATTTTCCACTCTAGGCTTGTATGCATTTTTTTGGATGTTGTATGAAGCAGACAAGACACCCTACAGGTGACTGTCCACCACAACAATACAAACTACCCATAAGTAAAGGATGACTCCACTGTTTGACTGCATTGTTCCTCAAAGTATTTGCGGCCAAGGTAGAGATCCTTTTCTAGGCCTCTTGGCCTTCCAAAATGTGCCTCCAATCTGTTGTTGTAGCAACACTTTCCCATGGCCCAAACAGTGACAAACTACACCACAAATATGCACACAAAAATTCTCTTAACGCACCTCAAAAATGTGGCCTTATCTGGTGAGGAAATCTGCCCTTAAATATAACCAAGACACACCCCTTAAGTTCTTGGTGGCTTCGTCAGACCTGCGGCCTTCTTCCACAGAGAATTTGTACCCCAAAACATAAGTGACCTACCACCAAACTCATGCTCCAGTTGCTTCCATCCTTGCCTAAGATCCACACTCTTATTTCATAGCTCTTCTTTGTTTTGAATGCACAAATGGATACTACAATGACTCCAATTCAGCCTCTATTTATAGCCAAATGAGGGGCTCTAACGAATAGATGAAGAGACACATCTATTGGCTAACTTTTGCATCAAGCCTACATGACTTGAAAACCAATAATTAATTTTCAACTTCAAAAATTATTTCTCCACTTCTACAACTCGGTATTCGATAATTATCAAAGTGTTGGATTCTCCTTTCCACCCTTTATTTTCTCATGTCATGACATGTAGAAATGTGCCTTCGAAATTTCCCTAAACATGATTGGGTGAAAAACCCCATACTTGGGTTCGAAGCCCACAAGCATACTTGTCGCACTTTGACCTCCAACCCTCAAACACTAGAGCTCTCTCAAGCTACACAAAAATCAACACTCCCTCTTAGTGAGGGAGGTACTTCCAAGACTAGGAAGTAACCATCATCATCCAGCGATGACACTAGCCCATCTGGCACCCATCACTACAACATACCCTGTGAAAGAATCCGAAAATCTTTGTAGTGCCTCTGCCTCATCACATCTAAACATGAAGATATCAAACCTCCATAAGAATGCTCCTCCAAGGCTAGACTCCCTTTGCGCCTACATGATCTCTACTGGCTCAATCCCGCAAGCACTCATCCTACTGGATCAAATACAAAACGTGCAAATTCCACCAATCTATGATATGCAACATCACGATCCAATGAAGACTCTAGCTTGCAACTTGTAGTCTATCACGTGAATCCATCTCGATCAACCTTATCTCGTCCATGCCAAAGAAACCCTCGAGCTCTCCCAACCATCCATGACAAGTCAATGGAAGTCTGTGGACACTAATCTTCCCTACAACAAACTGTTGTTCACTAGGCTCACCACCAATCCACCATAACTCCTAGCCAATCTCATTGCCAAGCTAGTTAAGACCACATCTACATGTCTTCAGTTAAACCCTCTTCTCCATGATCTAGACACCCATAACTCCCTCTAAGTTGCTTCGTTGTGCACACTCTGATTCAATGTCCTTCAAAGTAGCTCATATATGCTCTGATACCATGTTGAATTTCCACGATATTGGCTCTAGGATAGGATCTTAAAATCTCTGATGCTACCAAACCAAGAATCTCAACTATACTAATTTTGACAACATAATATAAACATTATTAAATCATACATGTATAGAATATAGACAACTTTTTACATTTTTCAACTGAACTTCATTATATTAAACAACATATACTACAACAGTCTAGGGCTCTCGTACCGGGGATAATGGTACTCATACATCCACTAGTACAAGATACAAACTGGTGCTTGGTGTCAGTCCATCAACAACCAATCTTCCCTCAACAAGATACTCTAACCATCTGGCTGATGTAGTGCACTCTCTCAGCTCCTCTCAGTCATACCCTGTACCTGCCTCATCCTGCGAATCCTCTTCTACAACTCCAGCCTCTATCAATTCTCCAAGTCCATTTGGCCATTGAATCTCAGCTATTAGATCTATTCCCTAGTTGATGTATATTTTAACCCCGTACAGAAATTACCTGCATACGAATTCTAAAACACATAAAATAAAAAATGTGAGATTATAACACATAAAACACATATACACAAAGATTTTCCCCTGGATCCTAAAACCGGGAATACCAAGTTGATTTTTCATTATGTTCCTTCCAATGTTATAATACATATCTATACATGCTGAAGCATCCAATACCATGGACTGAAAACCATCGCGCCCAAAAACATGTGCGAAAATGATGAACAAAACCATAGGTGGGTCCGCCCAACCTAACATAGGGTCCAAAACTAAAATTTTCCAAGGCGCTACCCCAGAACCCATAAAGTGGGGTTAGGGTTATGCCTCAAACCCCCTGTGACCCCCCTGCTACATAATTGGTGCAACGAAGGGGGGCTCTGCCCCTCCTCTAACCCCCCGGTTAACTACATGGGCTAGTTGTGGAAAGAATATAACAAAACCCAACATTCTCCCACTTCTTGTTTTCTTTCCACAGGGCGCCATAATAGAGCTTAGTCATTTTTCCAGCCCTGAAACGCCCATTGTCTCTCTACACCAAGAGAACCTCTCAGAGCTCACAGATTTTGTCAATGCATCTGCAGTATTCTCCAAAGTGTCCACCTTTACCAACAACACCTTTTTGTCTTCTATCATATCCCTCACAAAGTGATACTGAACATCAATGTGCTTTGTCTTTGAATGATATGCGGGGTTCTTTTCCAAGAAAATTGCACTCTGACTATCACAGTCTATCCTTATAGCTCCCTGTACTAACCCCATACTTGAACACAATCTTTGCAACTAAACTACTTCCTTGCTTGCATGAGTGGCTGTCATGTATTCTGCCTTTGTAGTTGATAGTGCCACTACAGATTGTTTCTTACTCATCCAACTGATTGCACCCACAAATAGGTTAAACACATACCCACTAGTAGATCTTCTCTGATCTAGATCTCCAGCCTAGTCTTCATCAACAAAGCCACGAATATCCAACATTCTGTCTAATCCTGGTCTTCCTTGGTAGCACAAACCATAATCACTAGTGCCATGCAAATACCTGAAAACCCACTTCACTACTGTCCAGTGCTCTTTCCCTAGTTTTGACATAAACTTGCTCAATACTCCCACTGCATGTACAATGTCTGGTCTAGTACAGACCATTGCATACATCAGGTTACCAATTGCACTTGCATATGGAACATGGGACATGTCCTCTTCCTCTTCTTGTGTCTTGGGACACTGTTCAATAGATGACCTTTCACCTACAGGAATAGGAACCTTCACCGGTTTACTATCCTGCATACTAAACCTCTACAGTATTTTCTTGACATACTTCCTCTGGTTTAACCTGAGCTTCCTCTTTGCCCAATCTCTATTAATTTCCATGCCCAAAATATAGTTTGTAGCACCAAGATCTTTCATGTCGAATTTGGAGTACAATTGGGTCTTCAAATCCTGGATAATTTCTTTGTCATTTCCAACCAGCAACATATCATCCACATACAAGACCAGATAAATAACACGGTCACCAATTAATTTAAAATACACATAGTGATCTGCTTTGATTTTGGTGAAGTCAAGTCCCCGTATAAATGTATCAAATTTCTGATACCACATCCTTGGTGACTGTTTTAACCCATACAAAGACTTCTTTAACTTGCATACCAGTTCTCTCTTACCCTTCACCGCAAAGCCTTTAGGTTGCTTCATGTATATTTCCTCTTCCAGATCCCCGTGAAGAAATGTTGTCTTCACATCTATCTGTTCTACCTCAAAATCAAAAGCAACAACAACAGATAAAAGTAATCTAATGGAAGCTAACTTGGCAACAGGAGAAAAAATATCACCAAAATCAATTCCCGACACCTGGGAATAACCTTTTGCTACCAACTGAGCTTTGTATTTCTCCACCTTTCCTTTTGCATTTGTCTTCTTCTTGAACACCCATTTGCTGCCAATTGGTTTCCTTCCAGCCAGCAACTCCACCAGATCCCAAGCCTCAGTTTTGTGCAAAGATGCCATTTCATCTACCATGGCCTCTTTCCAGAGTTTTCCATCCTCTGAATCTACTACTTCCTTCACAGTTCTAGGTTTATCATCAGTAATAGACAAATCAAAATTTGAACAGAAAGAAGATGGACTATACCTTTCTGGCTTCCTTCTTTCTCGAACTGATCTTCTCACACCCGGAGTTTGTGGCTCTTCATCTTCTGATTCCTCCTCTGCCGTAGAGTCTGATTCTTCCTCCTTTAGCTAAAACTCTATCTTCTCAGGTTCCTTTGGTTGGACTTCATGTTTAATAACATATTTCACCTCTCTGAACACCACATCTCATCTGTACACAACCTTCCTTGTTACTGGGTTCCAAAGCTTATAACCCTTTAAACCATCCTTATACCCAATAAAGATGTACTTTTCAGATTTACTATCCAACTTGGTTCTTTTCTCCTTTGGAACATGTACATATGCATCACATCCAAATACACTGATGAAGGTGATATGTTGACTAGGTAGCATGCTGTCTCCACTGCCTCTGCCCAGAATTCCTGTCCTAACCCGGCACCACTGAGCATGCTTCTTGCCCTTTCCATCAACGTCTTGTTCATTCTTTCTGCAACTCCATTTTGCTGAGGTGTATATGGAGTAGTCTTATGCCGTGCTATACCACACTTCTTACAGAATTCTTCAAATTCCTTACTGCAAAACTCTCCACCATTATCTGTCCTCAACACCTTTATCTTCTTCTCTGTCTGGTTTTCCATTAGAGCCTTAAATTCTGTAAACCTGTTAAAGACTTCTGATTTCTTCTTAAGGAAATATATCCATGTGTTCCTTAAGAAGTCATCTATAAATGATACATAGTACACAGGCTTACCCAGTGATGGAACCTTCACAGGTCCAAACACATCACTGTGCACAAGCTCTAATATATGTTTCACCATCTTACCACCAGAGGGGAAACTCACCTGATTCTGCTTCCCGTATATACAATTTTCACAGAAATCAAAATCCAGAGAGCTATTACTCATACCTTCTACCATACCTTTACCATGAAGTATTCGAAGGCTTCTCTCCAATATGTCCAAGCCTTTGATGCCACAACATGGTCTTCTCTCCAGAGACCACTAGATTTTCTGCTCCACTTTCAAGAGCCACGGAATTGTTGCACCCATCAACAATAGTGCTACCTTGCAGCTTGTACAGAGTTCCAATACGAACTCCCTACATCAATACCAGTGCTCCCCGAACCATCTTGCAGGTATCCTTCTCGAACACTATTTTTACACCCGCATCATCCAGCTTGCTTACAGAAATCAGATTTTTGGCTAATGCAGGAATATGTAGAACACCCGGAAGTGTTCTAACCCTTCCACCTTGTAACTTCAACTTTACTTTTCCACGACCAATGATTCTAGCCTTCCTGTCATCCCCCAAGAAGACGTCACCACCATCATATTTATCATACTCGCAAAACCACTCTCTATGGGGAGTGAAGTGAAAGGATGCACCTAAGTCAATCAACCATGCCTCGTGATCTACATGTGTACTTGAAGAGGCAAAGTACACATCCCCACCTTCATCTGAGGTGGTTTTTGCCTCTGCAGAAGGAGCATCATCAGTTCCCTTTCCTTTATCAGGGGCTTTAGATTTACAGTCCCTTTTGTAGTGCCCTTCATTTCCGCATTTCCAGCACACCACCTTTAGAGGTTTTCCTGGAGATTTAGATCTCCCTCTAGATTTAGATCTCCCACTCGATGACTTATTTTTGTTTCTATTCTGGGACCGTCCTCGTATAGACAAGGCATAACCATTCTGGCTCTCCATATTTTTCCATCTCATCTCCTCCATTAGTAAGGATGAAACTATTTCATCAAGTTGTAAGGCAGTTGCATTGCTACCTATTATAATAACCAGACTATCCCACGAATCTGGTAGAGAACACAACAAACTGATGCACTTATCCTCATCTGAAATTTTAATATCAACAGATTCTAACTGACTTACCATAGTATTAAATGTGTTTAGATTCTCTGTCACCGAGTCTCCATCTTTCATCCTCAGGTTATAAAGCTTTTTCCGTAGGAATAGTTTATTCACTAGAGACTTAGATTGGTACAAAGTCCCTAACTTGTCCCACAAATCCTTTGCTGTAGCTTCCCCTGATACATTCAACAATAGTAAATCTAAGACACACAATCATATTGTGCTCTTTGCCTTCTAATCCAACTTCTTCCATTCTTCATCGGACACTCCCGTTGGTTTAGTACCCGGATCTATCACGATCCACTGATCTTTATCCACCAACAGATCCTCCATCTTGATTTTCCACAACTCAAAACTCTGACCATTAAATTTCTCGATCTCTATCTTTCCACTACTTGCCATCTTCTTTCACCACCAGAATCGATCTCGCAGATCTCCCACTGAACAGGGTCTACCACAGGCCCAAGCGAAACCCCTCAGCAACAAAGGCGTCCCCTTGAAGCCAAAACTGCTCCGATACCAAATGTAGATTTTAACCCCATACAGAAATTACCTGCATACGAATTCTAAAACACATAAAATAAAAAAATGCAAGAGCATAACACATAAAACACATATACACAGAGATTTTCCCCTGGATCCCAAAACCGGGACTACGAGCTTAATTTTTCATTATGTGCCTTCCAATGTTATAATATTTATTTATACATGCCGAAGCATCCAATACCATGGACTGAAAACCATCGTGTCAAAAAACATGTGCGAAAATCATGCACAAAACCATAGGTGGGTCCGCCCAACCTAACATAGGGTCCAAAACTAAAATTTTCCGGGGCGCCACCCCAGACCCCATAAAGCGGGGTTACGAGTACACCTCAAACCCCCTGTGACCCACCCCGCTACACAATTGGTGCAATGAAGGGGGGCTTTGCCCCTCCTCTAACCCCCCAGTTAACTACGTGGGTTAGTCGTGGAAAGAATATAACACAACCCAACAGTTGATCGTTTGTCCGTCAACACATCGATACTCTTGTCAAGTTGTTCACAACTCCACTTGTGAACAATTCTCACCTACCCATTACTACTCCTTAGCTACTCAGGGACTTCAACCCACTATGGTGTTCCTGTGTTGCTCTGATGAAGACCAACATAGGGCACAAAGGGCTTCCACCTATCACTGCAAGATGTCCATTTCCTACAATGAACACGGGTTAGGAGGACTGCCCATCATGTGTTGTCGAAGTCCTTCTCCACACACAATTCTCAGGCTCCACAACTGCTCCTCTGGTTCATCAACCCTTGAGCTCGATAATTACCAATCTAGAAACTACCTTCATCCATTTAGGTGTTGCACACTGGGCTCTAACTTGGACACTATCACATTTTCCTCCAGCAGACCATAAGTTCCCAATCTCGTCCACAGTTGATCTTCTCTCACACTGCCCTCCAATAGTCCACAAGAGATGAAGTCCATGTTGTAGCATTTGCACCTAGTTAGGGCATCCCCACACGTAGAATACCCTTACACACGATTTCCCACAGACTTCTCCACATCCTCCCTATTCTCTGCAATAGAGGAGCCATTGCATAAATCTAGGCTCCAACAACATGTCCTCACCTAGGACATTGATCGAACACGCATCCAACCATCAATCAAAGAAACATCTGCAAAAATTGTTGTTGCCTCTTTTCCTTGGGATTTGTGCATTCATAGGACTAGTTAGGGCACACAAAAGTATCCCAAAACCACTTCCCAAACACGGTGTAGTCCTCTCCGTAGACCTGCTTCCTTTTTTTGTCCACTCTAGGCTTGTGTGCACTATTTTGGACTTTGTATGAAACACAAAAGACACCCTATAGGTGAATGTCCACCACAACAATACAAACTTCCCACAAACAAAGGATGACTACACTGTTTGACTGCGTTGTTCCTAGGAGTATTTGAGGCCAGGGTAGAGAGCCTTTTCTAGGCCTCCTAGCCCTCCAAAATGTGCCTCCAATCTACTGTTGTAGCAACACTTTCCCGTGGCCAAAACAATGACAAACTACACCACAAATATGCACAGAAAAATGCTCTTAACTCACCTTAGAAATGCAATATGATCTGGTAAGGAAATATGCCCTTAAATCTAGCTAAGACATGTCCCTGAAGCTCTTGGTGGCTGCCTCATACTTGCGGCCTTCTTCCACAGAGAATCCATACCTCAAAATAGAATTAACCTACCACCAAATTGATACTCCAACTTCTTGCGTCCTTGCCTTAGATCCACACTCTTATTTCAAAGCTCTTCTTTGACGTGAATGCACAAATGGATGCTAAAAAAACTCCAATTCACCCTATATTTATAGCCAAATGATGGGCTCCAACAAATAGATGAAGATACACATACATCAAACCTACATGACTTGAAAACCAATAATTAATTTTCAACTATAAAAATTCATTTCTCCACTTATACAACTTAGAATTTCAACAATTCTCAAAGCATTGGATTATCCTTTCCACCCTCTATCATCTCATGCCATCACATGTAGAAATGTGCCTTCAGAATTTCCCTAAACATGATTGGGTGAAAAATCCCATACTTGGGTTCCAATCTCATAGGCCTACTTATGGTGCTTTGACCTCCAACCCTTGAACACTAGGGCTTGGAGTGCCTCCCAAGCTACACAAAAATCAACACTAGGAAATAGTTGTGGACCCAACACTAAAGATAACACCTGATGTACTTTTCCCGTGGGATGGACTCCTTGCCCAATCTGCATCTGTGAAGCCTTGCATCTTCACTCCACATGTTTGTATGTACCATAATCCATATTGGGCAGTGCGTCTGAGGTACCGTAACACATGCTTTGTTGTCTTCAATACAACTTGGTAGGCCTTACCATAACTTGACTTATATAGTTTACTGCATAGCACATGTCGAGTCATGTCTTCAAAAGATACACCATTTAACCCACAAGCTACATGTAAATGGTAGCATAAACCTCTTCACTTGAAGTGACATTCTCCTTCCTCCAGTTCGTAGCTAGAGGTGTTATTGTAGCTCGTTTTACTTTCATATGTATGTAGAGATGTATGAATGTCTATCTGTGTTTAAAACAATATATATATATATATATATATATATATATATATATATATATATATATATATATATATATATATATATATATATATATATATATATATATATATATATATATATAAGAAAGACAAATATTTTATGTTATGATTGATTAAACTTTAATCAAACGTTGCACAAGTGTTTATGAAAGTAGGTGGGACCCAAAGCCAACATCATTGCATGGAAGTTTAAAGGTTGGGTAAATTCATTCCCACGATGAAATAAAGGAGAGGGGCCCTGAGGATGGAGAAAACCCGAGGACACTACATGCCTGATGGTTAGCTCTCCTCATCTCCCTGTATGACTTTTCAATGCACGGGTAGATCAACATATCTACGACTGAAGATGGTTGTAGGGAGACTCCATCGAATTTCTCTCATACTGGAGTCTACCCCCGTATGACATCAGCAAGGGAAAGCATTCCGTCGGCAAGTGAGCGGGAATTTGTCCGTTCAACTTTTCCATTGCATTATTACTACTCTACTTTTGCCACCTCATCCTCCACGTCATCTACTCTTTCACCCATCACTTTCCCAACTCATTTTTCTCGATTTTATAAAAATTATCATTAATGCCATATACCTAACTATTTCTCTATTTCCCATAAAATCCTGTTTTTTTTCATTTCCCTCAGTGTGGATTTTGTTCCTGCTGTAAAAATTGAATTATACCAGTTTCAAAAGTCAGTTGTCATTGCTAGCTACTATTTTGTCACCTGCACAGAGCTTCAACATCCAAAATTTGGGGACAATGTCAAAAAAGGTTACCATTACAGGTTCTACCTTTCATATTCCCTTGATGGACATATAAAGAGATATTTATGACCCAATATGCTCACTTAATTATATATAATTCTATCATCAAATTTTGTTGAAACAAGCAAAATTCCCTATGTATGTTGTTGTTACTAGGTCTGGTGTCCTAGCTGCCATAATTCCACAGACCTATAATTTTCACGAGTTTATAACTTGGCTTGTCTTTTCCCTTTACCCACAAAAATGTTTTGTCAGGAACAAAATAGGGGAAAATGTCTTTCAGGTGTCAAATTTGTTAATTCAACAAGCTCTATGCTTCCCAGTTGCAGATTCTTACACTGTATTCTTAGAAGAATCTCTGCTTTCAACTTTTCAAGACTTGTGTGCTTCTAATTATGCTCAGCTTAGTTTCTTTTTAATGCCCGCTGGAAAAAAATTTCCTATGGAACCACCTCAATTCCCTCTTGATACTTTTGTTAAAGAATTCACACCTGTGCTACGAATTCTGGCCAAAATATTAGGAAAGGAAGATAAAAACATTATGGATAAGTCCATTTTAGGAATGTTTAGTCTGATGATGAACCCAAAAATAGTTTTTGATATACCTTCTTTCTAGGAAAAAATGATAAATTCTCAATTATCAGATCTCCCTCTCACTGGTTACTTTAAATTTCCATCTCTTGCCACATATCTCTTTTTATATACCCATGTGGAAATATTCATGCATTTAGGGCTGAATATCACAGACCTTAATAAAAACAAGCAATCAGTAGTGTTTTGGATTGATATGATAAGAGACACTGGTAATGGCCAAGGATTGAAGCATTTTGCCTCTTCTTTCCTATCAGTTTTTATTCAATTTTGAACAATTCCCATTCACCTTGTTTCTTGCCAAAGGATTAGTCTTTACTTCAACTCAATAAAGATGTCAAAGTGCGTGATTTGTTTCAATTTGAAGATTATTCAGAAATCAGATTATATGGAGCAGAAGTTGCCTCTTTTAGACTTCCACTGGACTTCATCAGGAAGACCTTGAATGTAGATCAGATACACTTTGTGCCATCAAAGAAGGGGTATTTGTTTAAATTTCCAAAGATAGTGGGACCTTTCATTGTAAACAACATACAAGCTACATGAGAACTACAAAAATTGCTTGAGGATATGGATTTACCACTGGGTGAAAAATGGGCATATGACCCACATCACATCATTTCAAACAAAAGGCTAGAAAATTCTTATGCTTCCATTAATAACTAAGCTAGACTAGAAATGGAGAAACTAGCCAATGGAGGTAAATATACCTTATCAGGAGATATGGAAATTGAGACTCCTCATCAAAGTGAGAAAAGTTTGAAAAGAGGCAGTGAGGATGTCATAGACTTAGAAGAAGAAACTGATAGAAGTTCAAAGAATACTAAGTTGTCTGAGGGTGGCAGCGCATCATCATCATTTCAACTAGTTCAGTCTCCATGATTAAACATATGTACTACCAGATTGAAGAAAGAAACAAAAAGGTTTGAGAAAATATGGAGTCACGGGTGGAAGCACAATTTGTTTCAGACTACCAAACTAGATTTATTTCAGCTATGGATTTGGAAATAAACCAGCTTAATTTATCTTTCTCTCACCCTTCTACTTTAAGTGTATCTTCTTCTTATGGTTTCAAGACTATCAATTTGATAGTGGATGATAGGGAAATTCCTCTACTTGATAAAATTAATCTACATAGGAAAATTGGGAAATTAATTTACATTGATTTGAAGAAAACCTCCTTGGCCGCCAGCTGATGAGCACCAGTATTGCAACAAGGATGTTGCAACTCCTGGGGCTACCAACTTTACTTCATCAACCCGGGGTTCGTACAAACTTGGAGGTGACAATGTTGTATACACAAATAGATGTAATGGGTCCACTCTTTGTCACTGCTGAGTTGGGGCGATAGACCACTAGGGTTTCTCAAACCATACTTCTATTGATTAGAATAAGTTCGATTACCAATTGAGAGAGGAGAATTTTACCCTAATTGAGAGAATTGCAATGCTACTTACTGCAGTAATGAAAGACTGAAAGAAATGCCTACAAAACACATAACTCATCTAGCTATTTGTTAATATACCTTGCTTGCAAAAGAACTCTAATTTAACACATGTGAAGTCTTAACTAGCCTAAGCATGAAGTCTGATCTAAACAAGCACTTAATTGTTGTGTGCATGAATGAATATAAAGACTTTTTCTTTTTATCTTTTTGTAAAAATGTAAATGCTAATCCTTCTTGGTTGCATGGCAGGTGAGATAGGTGTGGAGGGAGATGAGTGCAATGGTTTAGATGGCTTGGGAGGCAAGCAGGGGTCTACTCCTAGCTTTAGTGATGCTTTTTTCATAATTCAAGCTCAAAACAGGCCACTACAGGTTTTCCTACAGGATGTCTATAGGATGTCCTAGTTCACCTACAGGATCCCCTGTTTTCCTACAAGAACAGGCTGAAAGCATAGGGAGTGGTTTGAAAGGTGGTATGGAGCTTGGAGAAGGTGAGTAAGGAGGAAATAAGGCAAGGGAGTGGTAGGCACTCACTCAGAACTCAAACCAAAGCTTTACGATGGTTGGATTTTCTCAAGAAGCATGGCAAGTTTTCCTTGTAAAATGAGAATCCAAATTGAGAACTTAGTGGATTTTGGCGATCATGGGTGGATATGGTTAGGCTAAGGCTGATGATATGAGGTCTTCCTGCAATGTAGAAACTCCTGCAACATACACATCATTGTTGGCATTTATCCATAAATTCATCTCAAAACAAGAAGGGTTACTAAAATAGAAGAAAACAAAATTTTCATCATTTATTTGCCAAGTTTATGCATGGGAATGCTTGAAACCATTATGAAAGCAACATGAAATCTAATACAAGACCTAAGATATCAGAAATTTCAATTGCAACCTATCTTCTAAAACTGAAAGATGATGACCTAATTAGTAGAAAAACCCTAAATTTCATAAGAAATTAGAATTCTGTATTTTTGGGGCTGAATGGGAATTGTTCCTAAAGCCATGGTCCCTGGAAGGGAGGAAAGAGGACTTGTTATCAGCCTTTTTGAATATTTTCTCATCTCTATAATTCTACAGTTAGAGCTATTCACAAATGGAAGCAAACTAATCAAATCTACCAATACTTGCAATTTAACAACACCAAAATCAGTTTAACAACTAACTATGAGATAACCTAAGCATACAAGTATAATAAGAGGAACCTCTGTTGCTAGGGTTGGGCCCTAACCTAAGAGCTTCAACTCTCTAAGTCAAATCATTGTTGGATCAAATGAATGTTTCTCATTTTCATTAACATGTAAAAAATACATAAAAGTGTTTGGTTACAATCCTTCAACTTGGAAACTACTTAGCTATCTTGCACAAAAAATATGAATCCTCATGAGGCTCTAGGCCACTTTATTTATACAACTGAAGTTTCCAACAACTTCCTTAAATCTAGGGAGGCTTGGCTCTCAATCTTGAGATTAACTGGTTCTTAATTGTCACTGGCTTGGCTACCAATGATCCTCATGACTCAGTTGCTTGCAACTTTGAGCTGGTGTGATTTGATTGAGGGATCTTCGAGTGATTGAGGAGTTAAGGAGGGAGATTCTATCTCCTATAATCTCTCCTGCTTGTCTCATTCGCGTTCCTGCACCCTAATTAGCCACAATTTTCTCGCAAAACCTGTAACCAATGAACATTAGACCACGAGACATGACATCTTACTTTTACTCATCTCATTAAGAAAAATATAATTAAAACATGTAAATAATTATGAGAATAGTTGATTTTAGTAAGCTGGGGGTGCATTAAGGTCCATATATTTTACCCATTGATGAGCCTCATCACCATTAGAGCATAAACTTTATTGGAAAATGTGGTGATCCAATTAAAGTCGGAAAAGGCTAATTCAAGAGCCTTAATCACTCAAAATGAATAATTGAAGAAGATGATCATTAAAATTGGGGTGAATCCATATGATAGAAGTGTTGTCTAGAAGTTGTTGCAGGGAGGAGAAACATAATTTCAGGAATTGAGGAAGAAATTGAAGATGCCTGCAATAGAACACATAATGGCACTAGAAGTAGCACAGGTAGAAAGGAGAAAGAAGCTTTGATTGAGGAGTTCATTAAAATAAATGATGAAATTTCTAAGTTGAAAGAAGTAAAAATTGTTCTCCAATAGAAGATTAACTCACATGTTTGCACTATTTTAATACCAGCTGATTTAGAAGACCCAACTGATAAACTGACTAGAGTCATGATTGAAATGAAGATTTCTAAAAATGAAATAAAAAAACCACAAAGAGACTATGAGACTACATTGAAAATCATAAAGTATAATGAAAGGGAAATAACCATGGCTAAGGAGACTGCAGACAAATACATGGATGATTTTCAAGCTACTTCCAAGGAAATCAAAGATTTAAAAGAGAAGGTGAAGGGAAACATTTCCCTTATATAGGCTAGGGAAATTCTATGGAATGGCATCATTCATACTGTAAGAGATATCTGGGAATCATTGTCTATAGTGGAAGCAGAAAAGATCATCATCAGGGACCTTGAAAATATGATTGTTGCAAATAAACAAAACTTACAACAAAGAGATCAATTCGCAAATAAAATGATAGATTTCCTTAATTCACAATCTTCTCAGCAGTTAAGGGAATTAGGAGCTGAAGACAAAACTAAATATGTATTGGAGATAAATAAAATGATTATGAAGAACCTCCACAAGAAAACAACAGAGACAAAGTTAACAGAGGTCAAAGTAGTTGTAATGAAATTCAACACTGATTTTGATAAGAGAACAAGAGCAGGTTTGCCTTCAAGCTGGGACCAGCAAGGTAATTTATTACCCTGGGGAACCTATGAGACTTTGTTGTTGGAGGGAAAAACAAAAATTTGGATCTACTCATGAAAGAACAACATTGTTGAAAGGAACAACTATTGTCAACTATTTGCAGAGAGATTTCATTTGTTATGGTTGATGGGAACACTTTTTGTGGACAAGCCAACATACAATAGAATTACAAATTTCAGGATGGCACATTCAAAGTTGGACAAAATTTCCAGTCCTAATACAACCATATGGAGGAAGTGCAGGGAATGGATGTCAACATCAACAACTACTACAAAAGCAGGACCTTCATCTGCGGCTCAATCTCAAGTCACCAAATAAAATGATGCCACCTATCATTCAAAATCTTGTCACTCATTTTTGTATCATATATTAATGTCTTACTTGTGATGATGTAAAGTTCGAAAGAACTATTTTAGAGTTTGAAAGAACTATTAGTTTTGTAGTATTTAGGAAGTTATGGAATTTTTGGTAGTTGACAGTTTTATAACTGTCATTTGAAATTTTGTATAAATATTGTTGAGTATGGAGCATGATTGTTTAGAGGTCTTTGTTTCAGCCGGATGTATACCCCAGGAATTTTGTACACCCCTCCATGTGTGGGGGTGCAGGGGGGACTTGTCCCCCCTGCAGGGATCCGGGGGGGCCGATCCCCCCCAGCTGGGGGGTCCAGGGGCCAGCGGTCCTCCGGCGGGGGTTTGGGGGCAGCGCCCTCGAAGCTAAAAACATATGTAAAATTGCCTTCTAAAAGTATAGTAATTTCTAGTCAATCTAGGCCGTTCATTAGGCGGATGATCTGACGGTAGAACTTATGTTTAGTTTAGGGTTTTTTTTCCCTAGAAGGCAACCCCTCTCTTTGTATGAGGGCATTGTATTTGAGGCTGTGTAATAGATATGTATTTTGTGTTGTGTGTGGAGCATGATTGTTCAGAGGTCTTTGTTTCAGCCGGATGTATACCCCAGGAAGTTTGTACACCCCTCCACGCGGGGGGGTGTGGGGGGGACTTGCCCCCCCCGCGGGGGTCCAGGGGGCCGATCCCCCCGGCTGGGGGGTCCGGGGGCCAGCGGTCCCCCGGCGGGGGCTCGGGGGTAGCGCCCCCGAAGCTAAAAACAAATGTAAAATTGCCTTGTAAAAGTATAGTAATTTCTAGTCAATCTGGGCCGTTCATTAGGCGGATGATCTGACGGTAGAACTTATGTTTAGTTTAGGGTTTTTTGCCCTAGAAGGCAACCCCTCTCTTTGTATGAGGGTATTGTATTTGAGGCTGTGAAATAGATGTGTATTCTGTGAGCGAGAAACAGAGAGGTGAGACTGTGAGAGAAAACAGAGGATATTACATCGGATTTGTTGTAGGTTGTGTCTCTTCATTTTGCTGGATAATAGAAAGGAAGGACTGGCTATTCGGGGTGGACGTAGCCCAAACTGGGTGACCCACGTATATCTGTGTCTCTCTTGTTTTGTGCGTTTTCGGTGTTTATATTTCTGCAATATTTTATGTGTTCCATTGCTCCGTAATATATAATTTTCTAACAACTGGTATCAGAGCCGAAGGTCTATTTGGCTGATAAACGCGCAGGAAAGAAGGGTTCCTGGTTCGAGTGGGAGCAATGGCGGAAGATGGTAAGTTTAGGGTCGAGAAATTAAATGGCCAAAACTTCTCACTGTGGAAGATGCAGATGGAAGATTATCTGTATCAGAAAGATCTATACCTACCATTGGGCGGAAAAACCAAGATGCCGACGGGTATGAAAGATGAATAATGGAATCTTCTTGATAGAAAGGCACTCGGAACAATACGGTTGTGCCTTGTTGCGTCAGTCGCCTTCAACATTTCGAAGGAAACCACGACAGAGGGTTTGATGCAGATGTTTTCGAAACTATATGAAAAACCCTCAGCCTCAAACAAGGTATTTCTTATGAAATGATTATTTAATATGAATATGTCGGAAGGTGGATCTGTTTCAAACCATTTAAATGATTTTAATACAGTTACAAGTCAGTTAAGTTCTGTAGGGGTAAACTTTGATGACGAAGTTAGAGCTCTGTTATTCTTGTGCTCATTACCAGAAAGTTGGAATGGTTTGGTAATGGCCATTAGTAACTCCGTTTCTGTATCTAGTACTTTAAAGTTTGATGATGTTGTCGGTGCTATCCTTAGCGAGGAAATGCGATGGAAAAGCTCCGGTGAGACATCGGGAAATGCTTTGAGTGCAGAGTCTAGAGGAAGAAAAATGGAAAGAGGAAAGAGCTCAGGATATCGCAGTAAATCAAGGAAAGGCAGATCCAAGTCCAGATCGGGGACAGTGTGCTGGAAATGTGGAAAGAAAGGACACCTAAAGAAAGACTGTAGATCTCGGAAGGGAAAAGAAGGAGATGCACAACAAGAAAACAATCATGAAGCAAATGTGACAGGTGAGGTGTTACAAGATGCTTTGATTCTTTCTTTCGAAAATATTACTGATTCCTGGGTGGTAGATTCAGGGGCTTCATTCCATGCCACACCTGATAAGAAATAATTTCATGACTATGTTCAAGGAGATTTTGGACAAGTTCGTCTGGGTGATGATAAACCCTGTAAAATCGTTGGAATGGGTAAGGTTCTTGTAAAACAGCAGAATGGAAACCAATGGCTATTAAAGGAGGTAAGGCATGTTCCAGATCTAAAGAAAAATCTGATTTCAACAGGGCAGTTAGGCGGTGAAGGTTGTGTGACAACTTTCACAGATAAAGCTTGGAAGGTCACCAAAGGAGCCCTGGTAATAGCAAAAGGCGAAAATGTTGGTACATTGTATTTATGCAATGGTATTTCTAACTCTGTTAATGCTTTAACTTCCAAAGGAGCATATGCATCATTATGGCATCATAGGCTCGGACACATGAGTGAAAAGGGGATGAAGATTCTTCACTCAAGGAATTTGCTGCCGAGTTTGAAGAATGTTGATTTGGACTTCTGTGAGAACTGCATTTATGGAAAACAGAAGAGAGTCAGATTTCTCAGAGTTGGGAAAGAAAAGAAGAATGAAAAATTAGAGCTTGTGCATACGGACGTATGGGGACCTGCTCAGGTATCATCTCTCTGTGGCTCTCATTATTATGTTACCTTTATTGATGATGCAACTAGAAAAACTTGGATTTATTGTATTAAGAATAAATCTGATGTATTTGATACTTTCAAGAAATGGAAAGCTTTGGTTGAGATTGAGACAGGAAAGAAATTGAAGTGTCTTAGATCAGACAATGGAGGTGAATATTGTAGCAAAGATTTTGATAGGTACTGTTCAGAACATGGAATTCGCAGAGAGAAGACAGTTCCAAGAACACCACAAGAAAATGGTGTGTCAGAAAGGATGAACAGAACAATCATGGAACGTGCAAGGTGCATGAGATTGCATGCAGGATTGCCTTTACAGTTTTGGGCAGATGCTGTAGATACTGTTGTTTATCTAATAAACAGAGGGCCTTCAAGTTCCTTGGATGGTGGTGTTCCGGAGGAAGCATGGACAGGTAAAAAGGTAAACTACTCTTTTTTAAAGCCTTTTGGTTGTGAGGCCTTTGTCCATATTGATAAAGAAAATAGAACAAAGCTTGAGGCAAAGTCAAAGAAATGTACCTTTATTGGATATGGTGTTAATGATTTTGGTTATCGCTTATATGATTATGAAAATCACAAAATCATTAGGAGCAGAGATGTAATATTCAATGTAAAGGTCTTGTATAAGAATCAGTTGTAGGAAAAGAAGAAAGAAAACGAAAACAAGGAATACGCAGTTCTTGATGACATCACTGAAAAGGAAAAGGTGCCTGAAAATAATAATAGTCAACAACAGCAACCACCACAACAGCAACAGGCACCCCAAACACCTGAAAGTGGTGTAAGAAGATCTACCAGGATAAGTAGACCCCCTGAAAGATACTCTCCTTCATTATATTATTTATTGTTGACTGATTCTGGTGAACCCGAATGTTATGAAGAAGCAATGCAAGTTGAAAGCAGGAAGAAGTAGGAGGTAGCCATGGAAGAAGAGATGGACTCCTTAATGCATAACCAGAGTTGGGATTTAGTCAGGTTGCCTGCAGGAAAAACTACATTGAAGAATAAATGGGTTTACAGGCTGAAGGAAGAAGATGGAGGAAAACAGAGGTACAAAGCTAGACTTGTGGTGAAGGGGTTTGCACAGAAGAAAGGTATTGATTTTGATGAAATATTTTCTCCTGTTGTTAAAATGACTTCAATCAGAACTATTTTAAGCCTTGTAGCAGCTGAAGATTTGCATCTTGAGCAGTTAGATGTAAAGACAGCCTTTCTCCATGGGGATTTGGAGGAAGAGATATATATGTAGCAGCCACAAGGATATGAGGTGAAAGGGAAGGAGAAACTAGTGTGCAGGTTGAAGAAGAGCTTGTGTGGCTTAAAACAGGCTCCAAGGCAGTGGTATCTAAAATTTGACAAGTTTATGTCTGAGCAAGGTTATACTAGATGTCACTCTGATCATTGTGTTTATCTGAAAAAGAAAAATGATGGCAGCTATATTATATTGTTATTGTATGTGGATGACATGCTTGTTGCAGGATCTAACATGCAGGAAATAAATGTACTCAAAAGAAAATTGGCAAATTCATTTGCAATGAAGGATTTGGGAGCTGCAAAACAAATCCTTGGTATGAGAATTACTAGAGACAGGAAAAATCGCAAATTAACATTGTCTCAAAATGAGTACATACAAAAGGTGTTGAAAAGATTTAATATGCAAAATGCAAAACCAGTTAGTACACCTTTTGCTAGCCATTTCAAACTTAGCAAGGAAATGTGCCCAAAGACCCAAGAAGACATGGATTATATGTCTAAAGTTCCATATGCATCAGTAGTTGGAAGCTTAATGTATGCAATGGTTTACAAGGCCTGATATTGCACATGCAGTGGGAGTTGTAAGCAGGTACATGAACAATCCAGGAAAGGAACATTGGATGGCAGTGAAATGGATTCTCAGATATTTGAAAGGCACCACAAATCAAGCATTATGCTTTGGTGGTTCAAACATTTCTCTACAGGGATATGTTGATGCAGATATGGCAGGTGACAGAGATAACAGGAGGAGCACTACAAGATATGTATTTACTGTTGGAGGAACTGCTGTCAGTTGGGTTTCAAAAATCCAAAGTGTTGTTGCACTTTCAACAACAGAAGCAGAGTATGTTGCTGCTACAGAGGCTAGTAAAGAAATGATTTGGTTACAAAGGTTTATGGGTGAATTGGGTAAGGAGCATGACAAGGGCACGTTATACAATGATAGCCAAAGTGCCATTCATCTTGCAAAGAACTCAGCATTTCATTCCAGGACTAAACACATACAGCTCAAGTACCATTTCATACGATCAGTGTTGGAAGATGGAGAGTTGAAGCTGGAAAAGATACACACTAGCCAAAATCCTGCAGATATGCTAACAAAAGTTGTAACCAGGGAGAAACTGGGAATATGCTCAGTTTCAATTGGTCTTCAAGGATGATGATGAAGATGAGAAACAACCAGGTCCAAAGAGGAGTCATTGTCTAGCAAATGAAGCAGCGGTGGAGTTTCTACAATCATTCTCCAAGCGGGAGATTGTTGTGTGTGGAGCATGATTGTTCAGAGGTCTTTGTTTCAGCTGGATGTATACCCCAGGAAGTTTGTACACCCCTCCACGCGGGTGGGTGCGGGGGGGAATTCCCCCCCGCGGGGGGTCCGGGGGCCAGCAGTCCCCCGGCGGGGCTCGGGGGCAGCGCCCCCGAAGCTAAAAAAAAATGTAAAATTGCCTTGTAAAAGTATAGTAATTTCTAGTCAATCTGGGCCGTTCATTAGGCGGATGATCTGACGGTAGAACTTATGTTTAGTTTAGGGTTTTTTTCCCTAGAAGGCAACCCCACTCTTTGTATGAGGGTATTGTATTTGAGGCTGTGAAATAGATGTGTATTCTGTGAGCGAGAAATAGAGAGGTGAGATTGTGAGAGAAAACAGAGGATATTACAGCGGATTTGCTGTAGGTTGTGTCTCTTCATTTTGCTGGATAATAGAAAGGAAGGACTGGCTATTCAGGGTGGACGTAGCCCAAACTGGGTGAACCATGTATATCTGTGTCTCTCTTGTTTTGTACGTTTTCTGTGTTTATATTTCTGCAGTATTTTATGTGTTCCATTGCTTCATAATATATAATTTTCTAACATTCTGAGTGAGAAATAGAGAGGTGAGACTGAGAGAAAACAGAGGATATTACAGCGGATCTATTGTAGGTTGTGTCTCTTCATTTTGCTGGATAATAGAAAGGAAGGACTGGCTGTTCGAGATGGACATAGCCCAAACTGGGCGAACCACATATATCTGTGTCTCTCTTGTTTTATGCGTTTTCTGTGTTTATATTTCTGCAATATTTTATGTGTTCCATTGCTCCATAATATATAATTTTCTAACAATTTTTTTTTCAGAAAGAGGAAAGAGGGTCATGAGTTCTCGACCTCACAAACAATAAACACTTGTATCTTTTTATCTTCATATGAATTGAATAAACAAGTTTGAAGTGATTCCAAACATCTGTTGGGTACAAAATGTTTTTTCCTTGTTTTCCATTTTGTGTCAGTAAAGATTAATGAACATGTTGGACTTTAACATTACAGTTTTGTAAATCAGTTGCATGTGATTTAAAGTTAAAAATGCCTTAATGATGTGATTCTCTTTCCTATACACCATTGTCTGCTAATCATATTTTTCCTCTAAAGTTAGAAACAAAGATTTTTCATTAAGAAACTTGTGTTGTAAACTTTCCACTATCATTCTGTCTTTCTTTAATTAAAATTGTAATCAACATCAAAAGGCCACTTTAAGAAAAAAAATATTTCCATTAAAGATTAAGAAGCATTGCCTTTAAATAAATAATCCTCGGGGTTTAAAAAATGGGACAACCAATTTATTCTTTTATTATTTTGAATAAATGTCTTCAGCACTAACCTCTCCTTAGTCGAAGGTTGTCTTCCAATGTACAACAGGTGTGTTCACGGGCTTAAAACTGTCCATGTGAAATGTCTAAAGTATTTCAAAGGCAAACTTCCCCTGAGACACAAATAATTCACCATCACCTTGTCATACTTCCAGCTCAAGGAAGTAATACATGAGGCCCATGTCTTTCATCTCAAATAACCTTGCAAGATCCTCTTTGTAAGAGCAGATCAGCTGCTCATGACCTGTCAATATTAAATCATCGACATACAAAACAAGAATAAGCAACTTACCATCTACCACAATGTGATAGAGGTTCTCATCAGCTTCACTTTTGGTGAAGCCCAATCCAATGAGATAACTACTGATCTTAGTGTACCATGCTCAAGGTGCCTGTTTGATACCATACCACATGTGACTCTCGATCATATGTCTCAAATAATTCTCGGCACTCTGTGTAAATTTCCTCCTTAACAACACCGTTGAGAAAGGTGGTCTTCACATCCATTTGGTGGATTTTCCACCCCATCTATGTAGCCAATACTATAATGGATCTAATTGAGGGATATCTTACAACTAGTGCAAAAGTTTCCTCATAGCCCACTCCCTCTACCTAAGAGAATCCTTTTTCCACAAATCTATCCTTGTACTTCTGGATGATCCCATCTACTACATGCTTCACTTTGCAGATTTGTTTGGAACCAACCATTGATTTCCATTTTTGTCTCGATACCACCCCACATACATTGTTCTTCATGATGGATTCGTATTCTTCCACCATGGCATCAACCCAAACATCTTGAGTATCTGCCTCCTCAATTGAAGCAGGTTCTGTCTCAATGAGCTCTGTCATGAGAGCCATGTAACTAGTGTACCTATAAGGTGACCTCCTCTACCTACACTGTGATATAGGGGCTCCCACATTCCCCCCAGTATCTTGCACCAATATATCAACTTCTCTGGTTCTCTTTCTCCCCTCTCTAGAAGATTTTGTTTGAGTGGGTGCCTCCACTCTGCCTCTTGTCTTCTCCTCTAGATGTGGTTGCTCCACAACCTCTTGAAGTTCATCCTGAGGATCCTCCTTTGGAGCGAGAATCTCCTGCTCTAGTGGGATACTCATCTCTCATTCCAAAGAGAATATCATAGCTTTTTCCTCATCGAACTTGACATCTCTCCTTACAACTATCATTCTTAGTGAAGGAAAAGACGCCTGTTAATTGTGTGGAGTTTCGATGTATCCTACAAAAATCCCAACTCTATTGTATGCTCAATTTTCTTCCTTGAATCCTTAGAGACATGACAATAAAAGGAAGCTCTAAAAATTCTAAAATGAGACACATCAGACTTTCTACCAAAGAAACCTTCATTCGGTGTGATCGTACCAAGTATCCTTTGAGGACTCTGGTTCTACAAGTAGATTACGTTGTTGCATGCTTCTTCCCATAGATGTAATGAAAACTCCTAATCATGAAACATGGCCCTTGCTACTTCCACTATGATTTGTTCTTCCTTTCAGCTACCTCATTTCTCTGTGGGTTATGGAGTGTTGTCATCTCTCTTCGAATACCTTCTTTTGCACAAAAATATTTGAAGCCATGCGAAACATATTCACCTCCATTGTCACTCCTGATAGCCTTCACCCTCTTCCCAGTATCCTTCTCAATTGATGCCTTGAACTCAATTTTTTTTAGAAAACTTCATCCTTCTTCTACATGAAGAAGATGCAACATTTTCTAGAGAAATCACCAATAAAAATAACATAGTACTTATGTTTTTCTCTGGCCGTTGTAGGAAAGGGTCCACAAATATTAGAGTGGACTCACTCCAAGGTTGCATCTTCTTTGAAATCTCGATCATGGAAAGTGGATTTGACATATTTCTCTAATGTGCAACCCTTGCATACATCCTACTAGTCAAGGGAGCCTTTAGGGAGACGGTGGTGATTTGCTACATGATTTTTAAGTCACCAGGGTGTAGATGACCCAATATCCTATGTCAGAGTTCTCCAATATCTCGACTCTGCACTTTTTCATCCTTACTACTCAATGTAGTACGTTATCCCACCTCAATTTTGTATGTTTCTTCACTCGAGCCCCAATCTGATTCACTTTCCTAGTAGCCATGTCTCAGAAAGGCTTTCCCTTTACTGAAAATAACATCATAGCCTCGATCATGTAATGTTGCTACACAGATCAAATTATTCTTCATCCTAGGTGCACACATAACATATTTGAGGCAAAGAGGAGAGGATTTCTCCCTCTCAAAGGTGATAGTACCAATTCCAGTAGCACTGTACCTCCCATCATCCCCCATTTTGATATGCATCTGAAGATACTTCTCCTCCAGGCTACTGAAAAAATCCTTGTACCCTGTCATATGGAATGATGCACTTAAATGAAGGTACCACACACTCTCCATAATAGCATTTGCCATGCATGCTATCAAGGTGAAGTCTAATTCGAATTGTGAAGTCAGTGCTTCACCTGCTGCTAGTCGTGAAGGCTTATTGCCAGATTTATTGTGTGAACATTTTGTTGCATAGTGCCCATATTCGTGGCAGTGGAAGCATTTTATCTTACTCATCTTTCTTCTTTCCATTGTTTTGGACATATTTAGATTTTCTTTGGGTCTTCTTTCCTTTTCCCTTCTTCCCCCTTCCAACCAAGGAACAATTCTCTTCATCCTCAGCGTTGGATGAAGTTCCATCTATGTTATTTCTCTTGAACTCTTCTTGAACCAAATCTGTTATAGACATTTTTGGGCACTGCAACCCCAATCCTAAATGTCCATAAACCAAGGGCTCCTAAGTCCCTAAAAGTGTTGTTCCAACCTCTAAAAGAACAAGGTTAGCTAATCACATCATCTCCCAGAAGTTCTCCATGAAAAACTACTCAGAACTGGTCAAAACTGGGCCATCTCTCCTGCTCCATGGACAAAGTGCATTGTATCCCACCTAAATACACAAAGAGGGTGCGATGCATGTTTAAAATCCCTTCTATGGGGTGTGATGGGCGAGAATGGACAAATGGCAGAGGCAGTGTGCGAGGTGGAAAATCATGGAATCTTCCAGAAACTTCTCCTGTGACACTTACCTCCCTGAATTCGCCCAGGGATGAGTAAGAGATCATCATTCTCCAAGTGGAATCAAGAACTATCAGAGAGAGGACACTAATCAAACCCCAGAAGCTGACTCACCCTCCTTTCAAACATCTATATATGGATCCCTCATCCCAGAGATCCAGAGGCTAGAATTTTGTATCTTGTAAGGAAGTGCTGTTGGTTTCTTGCTGCAACATCATAGTGTTGGGTGATCTAAGCTTTTCATGAGGTGAAGAAGGGCTTCTTGCTGAGAGGATGACGTTGGGTCAGAACAATTGGTTGTAATCCTCCCCTGCTCTTTTCTTGATATCAATAAAGCTATTCAAGTTTTCCTCCATGTTCTTGCATATTTTCTGATATATGTTTATGTGTGGTCAATATACATCTGATCTTATATTGTTTATGCTAGTAGATCTCTGTTCTCGGATAGTATTGTGCTGCTTCGATTCCACAGGTGCTCTTTGAAGCTGGGTTGATGAGGAAGTAAGCGGCAAGGGTCTATCAGAAGAGAGAGGAATCAAAGTGAGGAACCAAGCGCAAGATTGAGGTTGGTCCCTTCATTCTTATCTTATCTATTAGTCGTAAAGGAATACGAAAGTAGCTTTACTCTGTTTGTTTCTAAGGTTGCTACCACCCTTAGTGGGATTAGCAGTTATGCATACACACAATTCCCGGAAACAAAATGGCGACTCCACTGGGGAGTGACTAGATTGTTTGTTAGCCTATCTTTGTTTCTTTTATAAACTTACAGATGGAGCCTGAAGCCAAGCCAACTAGCCTTCGAACTGCATTTGTTTTACGGATGCAAAGTAAATCAATGCTGCTTCAGTCAATCTTCAGGTTTTGTTTATGAATTAAACAATCGATCTACAAACAGACAAATTGCCCTAAGTGGTAGCTCTAGTAGCCTCCTTAGATCCACCTCTGTGATTTTCATATACTGAACATTGCTTTCTTGGCTTAAATCCCCGAACTAAATTGCAAATTGTGAGTAAAAACTTGTTCAATGTCTCGTACTGGTACCATCGCACCCTGCCTTAAAGGCAGTCTGCTTGCATCGCACTTTCCGAGTGCAGTAGGTGCGCTGAAAGCAGAGATCCCTATGTAACAGGTGCGCTGGTCAGACAAGGTTAACTCTACCTTAAGGATTTGGTTTCTCACTCACTGTTTTCAGTCCTATTCTGGAGTTTAGCCATCTATGGTCAGTGTATCTCTGTAAAAACCCCCTTCGTTTACATCCTTCCGCCTCCATAGTGCAAAGAACTGTAACTGTTTTTATGTATTTTGCATCATTTTCGTTTCTCTTTTGCAAAAAAGTAGCATAATCGAGCTATCGTTCTTTGATCTGAAAGTGTCGTAGCTGTCGTTTTCAGCCATAGAAGACAATCCCCTTGCTTTTGGTAGTCGATTATACAAGTTACTATTGCATATGATTTGAATTAGTAGTTTTTAAAGTGTCGAAAAGCAATTTTTCATTTCGAAATCGCAAAGTGTCTCTCTTACTTTCACTTCATTTTGAAAAGAAATTTGGTGAGTATTGTCGCTTTGGAAATAATTCAAATTTGCGCTTAGCTTTCTTCTCATCACATACACTAAGAAAGCTGAAAAACAATACATGCATGTGCATTTGCATTTAGACTGCCTGTCATTTTAATTTAGGACAGTGCATATAGTGTGTGCTCTATGCTCTACGCTGAAAGAAAATCATCTCTTTTTCCTTAGTAGCTAGGATTTTCATTGCTGAAAGAAGATTAAACGACTGTTTATCATCTTAGACTGCATTTTAGGAATTGTACATCTACATCACGTGGTGAACCTGAAAGGCAAATTTCTTAAGCAAGATCAACTATAAAATAAATTCAATGAATCTAAAAACGCTTTGGAATCTAATGCACAACATTTAGAAGTCTAGGCTAGAGACGTGTTCCGGCGTCGTAAAACATGGTAACTGTTGCTTTCATTGTTGGTTGGGTGATTCCTCCACTTTGAGACGATAAGTGCCAATACGGACTTGTGCTCCCACGTACCGTCGAGTATATATTGGGAGACCACAATAGGTTTTATCCTTTACCCGTAGGAAGCCGTGTCTATCGCCCTATCGATCGCAATGCACTAAACACAACATTCAGGAAGATTGACTGCCGTACCGTAAAAAGTATTCTGCAGTTTTGCGATTGGTTTGGTAATCCCTTTGTCTAGATTTCCAGATCAGTCTCTTTCATTCCTTTTCAGACTCCTTAAAGGAAAAGGTCCATCTGAGCACTTGTCACTTCAGGCTCATTAAAAATCGGAGGCAACTAGAGTCATCTTTTGTTTTTTCTCGACTCTTAAAAATTGAAAAAACAAGTTGTGTCAAAGCATCTAAAATTTATTTTAAACGGAATAAATATCACCTTTCCTACATTGATCTTGAGTTGAGGAAAATGGAGTCCACCAACCAAGGGGTTCCCCTCGGGGGAAACCCTAGTCCTTTCTCCTCTTGGGGAGAAGTTGGTGCACCCTATATAGCCACATTGTCACTTCCTGGATTGACGATCGGCTTGCCCGTATGGCTTTTCTCAACTTTTGTCGTTCAGAATACTGTAACTCCTGAACAGTCAAGTCAACAACTAAATGATACCAAGTTACCCCCCAACCTTCAACTTCATATAATTCCTCCTCTCCTCCTTCCTCTTCTCTTGATGAAGCTGGTAAAGCCAAAAATCAAGTAACTGAGAAGAAGAAGGAGAAGAAGAAGAAAGAAAAGAAGAAGAAGGAGCCAAAGGCGAAAAGGGGCAACAAGACATCATCTAGTGAAAATCCACACACTGCACCGACCAGGCCTAAATCGCCATGTGTCATTTGCAATGGAGACCACTATCATCGAGATTGTCCTTGCATCCCTTGGATCTTAAGGGACTAGTCTCCTCGTTTGCACACCCCGGTGTCATCAACCTCTGAGGATCATGTTGAGAATACACCGTCGACTAGTGAAAGTGAAGTCTCTCGACAAAAAGGGAATCGCAGATTTCCTTGTAAACTATGTGAAGGCGATCACGCCGTCCACCATTGTCCCTTCCTAGATGAGGCTAAAATAGTTTTGGACAACCATACGATTTCACCGGTACGAATTTCGCCAGGATATAAGAAACTCTTGCCAAATCCATCACTAGTTGAAAATCCGGCTGACACGCCATTGTGGTTAGCCAAAACATCTATCGTCGAAGATGAACCCTCTGAATCCATACTAGACGAAAGTCAAAAGGTCGAGATGGCAGTTGACCCGGTATTGCCTTCAGAAGATCTATCTTTAGATGATACAATCACCGAGGAAAATAAGGATGACACCGTTCAAATTCTCTTCGTAAACACATACTCCGATGAACATAGGTACAACCTACCCGTTCCTTTACCGCAGGAAGGAAGTTCATCAGAGTCATACCTGATGAGCCCCAAAAATGGATAATTATTTGGGCTCATTCAATCTCCTAATTCGACTTAATCCACCATTCTCATTAGTTTATTGCATGTTTTTTATTATATTTATGCTAATAGAGTGAATTGGGTTAGTCATTATGCCAACAAGTCTAATGTGTGCTTTGTGTAGCCTTTTTGGTCAATTTGGAGACAAAATTGAAGTTTTTAATGAGCACTTGGCATCCAAATTCGTGGGAGAACAAGGGAGAGGATTTGTAGGAAGGTGTCCCCTTCATTTATGGGCCCTTACCTCGAATTCTCCACCATCAGCTCGGAGTTCAAGGGCCACCAAATCAATCAGCACAAGGGCATCCAAGCAAGTCAAATAGGACTGCTGTTAACTACAAGTTTTGGGCAGCCGAGTCCCTAAAGTTTAGGAGGACTGTTGGGGTCCTTAATTTGTATAAATAAGAGGGCTTAGGGCCTCATTTGAGTTAGTCATTTTGTAGCCAATGGTTAGTCATTTTGTAGGCAGAAGTTAGCTAGTTTGTATTTCGATTTTTAGGCAATAGATTAGTTTTGCTGTCAGCTCATTTTCAAGTTCTCCTTGTGGACAGTTTTGATGTAACTCTTCATTTCTTGATCAATAAAGATGAATCCAGCTTTGCACCAGCTCTAAATCTCTCTTAGGAGGCTGTAGCTCTTGGGGTTGGGCCCATCTCAAGCGCCTAATACCTCCTTTGTTTACCTTTATGTGTCTTTGTTGCATTCTTAGAATAAAATCTGCCATTTAGATCTAAATCTTGTTTTGTTATTTAGGTTGTTTTTGACGATTAAAGTAGATTTTCATATTCAGATTGATTTGATAGGTTAATAACATAAAGGATCCTTGGAAAAAGGGCTCAAGCACCTCTGATCTTACCTCTCCCTCAGTGGGATCGTGAGTTGGGACAAAGGTGACCTTGCTGCCCAACAAAAACACTAGTTTGCTTGTCCATGCAATCTTTGGTGTAATGTTTTCATTTGTAGGAGCTAATCATGCGTTCAAGCCTTTTGAAATGCTTCTTTTCTTAAGTGTTGTACATGGTTATCTTTATGAATAAAGCTGCTGTTCATTTGTTTCATTGACAGTTAGACTAGATTAGCTAAGATTTCGATTGTGTACAGGACTTAGTTGATCCAGTTAAGTGTACACCGTGCAGGGCATCTCCATCTCTCTC
Organism: Pinus tabuliformis; assembly: GCA_031772625.1. Taxonomy (NCBI): domain Eukaryota; kingdom Viridiplantae; phylum Streptophyta; class Pinopsida; order Pinales; family Pinaceae; genus Pinus; species Pinus tabuliformis. Next base: position 310,431,766 of record CM062806.1, on the reverse strand, counting down.
TCATTCACCCAAGCTTCGTCCAGGCCAGTTGCTCCATCTCCTAGTTAGGTTCCTCGTCTCACAACTGTCTTTCTGCCCACGTAACCCTACCTTATTGCTCCTCCATTGTCTTAGCCTTCTTTAAGTCAAGCCAGCTTTCCACACCCTCTCACCACTCCAACCATCAGTCCTTGGGTCATTTCAGGCCCCTACTCTACCTCCCTATCCATTCATGCACCTTACCTCACTCACCCATCCTCCAAAATCCAATTTTTAAACATCCTGTAGAAAAATTACAGAACATCCTGTAGAAATCCTAAACATCCTGTAGAACCCCTGCAGACTTCCTGTAGAAGCTCACGAATGAGGTTTCTTGATAGCCAAACTCTGTGAAACTCTCTGGAAGGGTGTTAGGGACCCCTTAGGCCCTCTCTGTACCATCCCAACCTTTTCCAAGCATTTCTCCTCCTTGATCCACCCCTGCACAGTGAAAAGCCAGTTAAAAGCACATGCATGATAATTCTAATAACTCAGTCAAAAATACAAAAAGATGTTTTCTTCAGCTAGAGGCAGTGTAGACACATGTATTTTACCTTCATAGAAGTAATGGCATCTCTTCTCGTAGTTTTCATTCTCTCCTTTGCATCAGTAGGACTAGTTGGTAGAATTAGGGTTTGCTAGGGTTTGCGTTTCTTTTTGGCTTTCAGTTTCTTTCCGCAAGTAGATTAGCTTCCTTTGAGTTAGCTTTCGTCCATCAGTTAAAAAGCTTCTTCTAAGAGCTCATAGAAGTTGGCTTGAGCCCCTAGCGGACTTGTGCCAGCTGACCAAGTGACAGCTCTGGCAAGAGCTAGTACTTGTGCATACAGCACCGTCGCTTCCAAGTTTGTTACGAACTACCGGGTTGATAAAATTAAAGAAGGGAGTTCCAGGAGTTGTAGCATTATTGCTACAATACTGGAGCCCACCATCTTTTTGGCGTCGTTGCCGGAGAAGCGTTAGAGTATTGGTGATTGTCGCTTTTCTTCTATTTTCCACTACAATCTTCTGCTAAGTAGTTTATTTCATTTCCATTATGCAATTTCGTTTATGTAAAAGTAGATTAGCATTTCCCGCTTTCATAGATTAGCATTTCAATTCCACAATTTCATTTCTGCAAGCGTAGATTATCATTTCAATTCCGCAAGCGTAGACTAGCATTTCATTCCTGCAATTTCATTTGAGCAAAATAGATTAGTCCTTTCCTACTTTCATTTCAATTCCGCATTTTCATTTTAGCAAGATAGTTAGTTGCAGTTCAATCTATTTCAGTTTCTCAGGTAGAAGTAGAAAAAAAACAAAAATCAACCAAAAAGATTTCATTTCATGCCTTGTAGGAGTAGAGATAAGTTAGAAAAATGATTGCACAACACCCCCACCACTTCACACAGCCAACCTTCTCTCTTCTTCGATGGTTGTGATTAAAGAACCCTTAGGTGGACAGCAAGACATATTTGAAGAACCTCAAGGGAAGAAGAAGAAGAAACCATTCCTCTGGAGCAAATGGATACAAGCAGAAATGTTGGGAGCAGTCCCTTGTCCAAAGATGAATTTGAAGATCAGATAGAAGATTTTAAGAGTGATATGAGGCAGTTTCTTACCATGTAATTGGATACCCTGTGGATCCAAAAGAAGCAAGAGGAATCCAATAGGGCTTTGGTCATCTTTTGTCCCAGGTGCACTAGAAAGCATCCTAGGAACGAATGTCCAATGCACTCCCTAGAAGTGTGTTTCATCTGTGAAAAATACCATCCTACAGATCAGTGCCCTTCCTTACCCAGAATCAAAGCTGCATATCAGAGAGCCAAAGGAGCCACTGAATCACTCTATTATATGAACCAAAGGAGGCCACATGGACCTAGATCTTATCAGCAGGAACTGCAAGGGACATTCGAGACCTATTATGACCCCTATCAAGCCACTTTCATGCCTTCTTGGGGCCCCCCTGCTCATCCTTCTTGGTTCACACCTCCTCCTTGTTCCTTCATAGATCCATATTATGCCCAACCAGCTGCTCATTCGTTTCACTCTTATGCTCAGCCACAGCCTCAGTGGAATGCACCTCATCAGGGGTGGAGGCCCCAATACAACACTCCTCCCACTCCTTTTCCTCCACCACCTGCTCGTCCACAACCATCGCCTCCTGCTCCACCAAGGCAACCCCAAATGCCTACCCAACCACAACCCCATCCGCATCCATCTCAAATACACGCCTCCACTCAACTACCCGTACCACCATTTCCAAAACCATACCATGGAACAGCTCAACCCAATTGCAAAGCTGAGGCACACCATGTCCAAATGACTCCTCTTGAGCTCAATGATCTTCACCAAAGCTCAAGAAGAGTGTTGCAAAACAGAGATTATATTGACAACATTGAAGGACCAAAGGCAAAAGAAGATTCAAAAGAAAAGATCAAAGAACCATGGGCTGCACTTGATGAAGAGAAGAGATCAGAATTAGAGATCGAGAGAGTTCCCTCATGGTTACCATCAAATCCTCCATGTACTCAAGAGAAAAATCAGCAAAAAGAGGAAGATGAGAAGGTCATGATAGAAGGTGACATGAAGAATGATCCAGATCAGCAAAAGGACCAAGGATATCAAAGCTATATTGAGACATGGTTCCAGACAGTCACTAAGTTGCAGCAGTACTCTCTTCCTCAACTATGTTTGATCCCTTCAAAGTCAGATCATTTTGTCTCTGAAATCTGGATATCTGTCAAAGCATGCATTTCGAGCCTTCACATCATCTTGTCTCTAATCTCGATGTGCACATGGATCCATTGGAAGTATTCTTATACTTGAAAATGATTTTGTTTTTCAAGTAGGGTAGGGTAGAAAAAAAAAAAAAAAAAAATGAAAATAAGAAGAGAATAAAAATATAAGGTGAAAACCTCCTCGGAGGCGCCTTAGATTGGCTCATTGATTGAAAACCTCCATGAGGTGGTCAATGGGTTGGGAAAAAAGAGAAAAGAGAATAAGATCTCTGGGTGAAAACCTCCCTTGGAGGTGCCCAGGGCAGGCAATTAGGGTGAAAACCTCCATGAGGCGCCCTAGTTGTTTTTCAAAAAAAAAAAGAGAAAAAGAAAAATAAAAATAAATCTAATTTCCATTGAATAATTTCAGGTTGCAGCAATGACATTGCAGGTCAGGAGGATCACTCAAAACAAAGACAAAGGAGTTTTTGTGCCTTCTACAGGAAGTTCTGTATTTCTACAGGAAACATCCTGTAGAACCTTCAAGCGAGCCAGATTCGATTTTGGAAGGGAATCTAAATCTTGGAATCTGTTGGTTAGGCCTGCAAGCACCTCTGTGTCCATCCCTTTCCTTTCTCCATCATTTGTCCACCTCATTGTGCTTCTACATTGTGCTTCTACAGGAAGTTCCTGTAGAAATTGTAGGAAGCTAGAAATGGATTTCAAAAAGGTGGTTTGGCGAACATGGTAGCTTCCTCAAGGGTTCAGAAGCCCTCCTGCAATATTCAAACTCCTCCTCCATCATCTCCATACTTGCATCACAGCCCAAGCTCAGTTTTTCTTTCCATGCAAAAAGTTGCAAAATGCTTTGAAGAGAAAATACATAGAACAAAATTTATTTTTGCCATAACTTGAAAACCATGCATCCATTTGAAATACCGTTTTACAGGGAATTGTATAGGGGTGATGGCAACATGCTCGAACAGTTTCAGGCCATTCCGATGCACGGTTTCCAAGAAATCAGCCTCCATCACCATCAGCCATTTTTGCATTTTCTCCATATCCGTGCATCCGTTTCAAAACCTATTTCATGGGGATATGCATATGGGTGATAGTAACCTACCCAAGCAGTTTCAGCCAATTCCGATGCACGGTTTTCGAGAAATTGATCTCTGAAATCTTCAGCCATTTTCCATTTTTCTCGAAATTTGTGCATCCATTGATCACAATTTTGCTATGGGAGGTGCATCATGATGATAGGAACGTGCTCAGCAAGTTTCAGATCAATCCGGTTCGCCGTTTGGAAGCAATGGCGAAAACAAGTTCTGGTCCGGTGAAAATTCAGCAGCAGCAGCTTGAAGGTGCAGATTTGAACGTGAAATGAGCTCCTACAGCATGCATCCGGCCAGAGGACACCTGCACAAGGAAAACAACCATTAATCATCAACCAAGCCATCATGCAACCATAGAAACAAATGCATGCAGCAAATTATAGACCTCAGCACTTCACAACAACCACGCATGACTTCCAGGTACGTGACTAAACTCATTCCTCTGATTGCATGAATGTAATTTGAAAACTGTGTAAACAATGAGATGGTTGTGGTTAAAATAATCAGCGGCTAGCCAACTAGCCACCCTCATCTAGTTCAACAGCGCTTGGTGGGTGGATACGACGCATGTGCTTAGCCATCTCAGGAGGAAATCTGGAAACAGGTAGTGGTGACCGTTTAAACTTCAGTGTGATTGATGGACGTGATTTCAAGTAAAGAACAAATAGTTAAACACTACAGTGAGGACCAACAGTCTGCATGTGGCCAACGTGTAGTTGGATAGCTCACCCTTCATCAACGAAAATCTTCATAAACAGCCAATCGAACTCTCACAGCTATTGTTTCTAGTTTATCATCGTCCTTGCAGCTGCAACAAGCTCCATAGCAACAAACCAAGCTTTCTTGGTCATTTTCTTTTAAAGACCCTCCTGCTTATCAGCGTTCTATAGGAAGAAGTTCTCCAGGAAGTACGACACAGCTTTCAAAAGCAGAGAAAATGGATTTTTCTTTGACAAATTTGGAGTCCCGAGAAAGGTAGGATCGAAAAAACTCTTCCATGTATGATATACTCCAAAAAGGTGGTGAATTGAGCTGTTTTGAATTAGAGGGTGACCATGCATGAATCTGCTTGAAAAACACTTGCTAATAGAATCTGTTCTAGTGCTTGAAATAAGGGGCATCACAGCAAATGGTTAAAGCAGATCAGAAGTAGTGCGCTCCCTCTACCCAGTCAGCAGGCATCAGAAACAATGGTTAAGAATGCTTCCTTTTATGCTATAACTAAGGCACATAACAACCCTGGAAAATTTTCCCATGCTGCTGGTTATAACTCCTATCATGGACGTGCCCCATCTCCTGGCGTAGATATTGTGCTTGGTCTTCCAGAAAGCGCCTCATATTCTCCTCTTCAAACATCACTCAAATATCATATAAATTGGCTAAATAACTGCACCTAGACATGTGAAATCAGGGGTTACATAGACCAACAAAAAATGCATTTCATTTTTTGATCTGGAAATGATGGGAAAACAACATCCACTTCTCTCGAAACAGTGTCTCTTCAACTTCAATTCTGCCCAATCATACAAGAGCAGCTCCAATAAAAGAAAACACTCATATTTGTGTTTTCTACATGTATTATAATCCTCCATAACTGCTGATTTGTTTGCAAAGCTTGCACCATACATATTGAAATATATGTGTTGGTTTAGACTCTAACTTTGATTCAAAAATAAAAAAATAAAAATAAAAAAAGTCAAAAGTCTCATGGAAGTGCTCCTCTGTAAGCTGGTATAATTCTGCACCCTGTTCAAAATCTGATTTGAATTTTTCCAAATCTGAAATATCTCCCAGAATCTTCAAGGTGCCTTCCTATGCTGAACAAAACATCTCAAACATATGGACTTATAAAAACATTGGATTTATCTTATTGTGTCCATATTCTACTCGGGAATACTGCTACTTCATTTTCTAATATCACCCTGTATATGAAGTTATTGTGTGCTGGAAAGAATGCCTCTGCAAAGATCAAAACGCATCTGCATTTTGAGGGGTAACAGGACCCAATCATGCACGTGAAGAATGCTGCCACTAAACTGCTCATCATCTGGGAAACTATGATACTGAACTATCCATCCAAAAAAAGAAGTGTTGGAAGAAACAATAGTTTAATCCCTGGAAACTGTTGTAGGTTTCAGGAACACAATGCGGAAAGGGGGCCTCCCAACACAAGCAGAAGGGTCCCTACCAAGTTCCCAAGCATCCTCACATCCATCCCCTCCATGAACACTCATTTTTTTCAGGGTTCAGACACAATTTAGTCATGGTTCAGCCTTCTACAGGAAGCTACAGGACTTTCTACAGGAAGTTTTGTATTTTTATCAAAAACATCCTGTAGAGCCGTTGGGCAGGTCAGAATCGATTATGAAGAGGGATTTGAAGCTTGAAGGCTATTGAGGAGGCATGCAACCACTATTTTCTTCCATCCTCCACTGGTTTCATCTCCTTTCATATGATTGAATATACTTGCACAATCATACCAAGGCTGAGAATTCTCTAGGAAAAGGAGTAGGCAGTGGGAAGAAGCAGAGAGAAAAGCATGGTTTCATGAACGAGAAGAGGAAATCACTTCAGAAGCTTGGGATGACAGGGAGGCCACCAGGGCCATCAAAGATGAGGAGATAGATTGGTTGCTCAGAGGATGAGCAACACTTTCAGTAGGGGGGTGATGATGAGCCCCAAAAATGGATAATTATTTGGGCTCATTCAATCTCCTAATTCGATTTAATCCACCATTATCATTAGTTTATTGCATGTTTTTTATTATATTTATGCTAATAGAGTGAATTGGGTTAGTCATTATGCCAACAAGTCTAATGTGTGCTTTGTGTAGCCTTTTTGGTCAATTTGGAGACAAAATTGAAGGTTTTAATGAGCACTTGGCAGCCAAATTCGTGGGAGAACAAGGGAGAGGATTTGTAGGAAGGTGTCCCCTTCATTTATGGGCCCTTACCTCGAATTCTCCACCATCAGCTCGGAGTTCAAGGGCCACCAAATCAATCAGCACAAGGGCAGCCAAGCAAGTCAAATAGGACTGCTGTTAACTGCAAGTTTTGGGCAGCCGAGTCCCTAAAGTTTAGGAGGACTGTTGGGGTCCTCAATTTGTATAAATAAGAGGGCTTAGGGCCTCATTTGAGTTAGTCATTTTGTTTAGCTAGTGGTTAGTCATTTTGTAGCCAATGGTTAGTCATTTTGTAGCCAATGGTTAGTCATTTTGTAGGCAGAAGTTAGCTAGTTTGTATTTCGATTTTTAGGCAATAGATTAGTTTTGTTGTCAGCTCATTTTCAAGTTCTCCTTGTGGACAGTTTTGATGTAACTCTTCATTTCTTGATCAATAAAGATGAATCCAGCTTTGCACCAGCTCTAAATCTCTCTTAGGAGGCTGTAGCTCTTGGGGTTGGGCCCATCTCAAGCGCCCAGTACCTCCTTTGTTTACCTTTATGTGTCTTTGCTGCATTCTTAGAATAAAATCTACCATTTAGATCTAAATCTTGTTTTGTTATTTAGGTTGTTTTTTACGATTAAAGTAGATTTTCATATTCAGATTGATTTGATAGGTTAATAACATAAAGGATCCTTGGAAAAAGGGCTCAAGCACCTCTGATCTTACCTCTCCCTCAGTGGGATCGTGAGTTGGGACAAAGGTGACCTTGCTGCCCAACAAAAACACTAGTTTGCTTGTCCATGCAATCTTTGGTGTAATGTTTTCATTTGTAGGATCTAATCATGCATTCAAGCCTTTTGAAATGCTTCTTTTCTTAAGTGTTGTACATGGTTATCTTTATGAATAAAGCTGCTATTCATTTGTTTCATTGACAGTTAGACTAGATTAGCTAAGATTTCGATTGTGTGCAGGACTTAGTTGATCCAGTTAAGTGTACACCGTGCAAGGCATCTCCATCTCTCTCTCATTCACCCAAGTTTCGTCCAGGCCAGTTGCTCCATCTCCTAGTCAGGTTCCTCGTCTCACAACTGTCTTTCTGCCCACGTAACCCTACCTTATTGCTCCTCCATTGTCTTAGCCTTCTTTAAGTCAAGCCAGCTTTCCACACCCTATCACCACTCCAACCATCAGTCCTTGGGTCATTTCAGGCCCCTACTCTGCCTCCCTATCCATTCATGCACCTTACCTCACTCACCCATCCTCCAAAATCCAATTTTTAAACATCCTGTAGAAAAATTACAGAACATCCTATAGAAATCCTAAACATCCTGTAGAACCCCTGCAGACTTCCTGTAGAAGCTCACGAATGAGGTTTCTTGATAGCCAAACTCTATGAAACTCTCTGGAAGGGTGTTAGGGACCCCTTAGGCCCTCTCTATACCATCCCAACCTTTTCCAAGCATTTCTCCTCCTTGATCCACCCCTGCACAGTGAAAAGCCAATTAAAAGCACATGCATGATAATTCTAATAACTCAGTCAAAAATACAAAAATATGTTTTCTTCAGCTAGAGGCAGTGTAGACACATGTATTTTACCTTCATAGAAGTAATGGCATCTCTTCTCGTAGTTTGCATTCTCTCCTTTGCATCAGTAGGGCTAGTTGGTAGAATTAGGGTTTGCTAGGGTTTGCGTTTCTTTTTGGCTTTCAGTTTCTTTCCGCAAGTAGATTAGCTTCCTTTGAGTTAGCTTTTGTCCATCAGTTAAAAATATTCTTCTAAGAGCTCATAGAAGTTGGCTTGAGCCCCTAGCGGACTTGTGCCAGCTGACCAAGTGACAGCTGCGGCAAGAGCTAGTACTTGTGCATACAGCACCGTCGCTTCCAAGTTTGTTACGAACTACCGGGTTGATAAAATTAAAGAAGGGAGTTCCAGGATTTGTAGCATTGTTGCTAGAATACTGGAGCCCACCAATACCCGCTCATCTATTCGGTCCCACCTCCAAGCAACCTAGTTGTTTCCTTCGACTGGAACCTGCTAGGCAGACCCCGTTTACCGGTTAGTGTACCATTTCGAATTATTGTACAAGCTTACAAAATGGTCATGGCTGGTACCATCATAGATGAAGGGACGTTTGTGAGTATCCTTTCCTCAATAGCTTTGGAAGTGCTTGGTTCGCCACCGCTTCTGCTTGAGATGAGAAATCTGACAGGATTCGACAAAGGAACCAGTCGACCATTAGGGATCCTTCCCAATGTACCTATAATGTTGAGAAGGAAAACCTTCACATAAACGTAATGGTAGTTCGAGGACCCTTGGATTATAATCTACTCCTTGGACGTGACTATATTTATAGCATGGTAGCCATCATCTCCTCACTCTTTAGAGTAATGTGTTTTCCACACGAAGGCGGAGTGGTCAAGCTCGTAGACCAACTGTCGTTTCCCAGCTCACACATAGCTAATAGTCAAGTACCATCCCTGAATGGTATTTTCACACAAGGAATGTCTCATCAAATCCCAGTCTATCCACCTGATGAACGCGAGTGATTCGGAGGGTATGATTGAATCCCAGGGGGCATGCACCCTAGCCTGTTTCGACAGGAAAACCTTGGGTATAGAGTAAATTTCCGCGGAGGATATATGACTAGTTTGACACACCCGTCTGTCTAGGAAAATGGGATTAGACTGGAATAAGATTCCCTCATCAAAGTTATGTGGGTGGAGGCGTTTGCGCCACTCACCTTTGTTTATTTCAGTAAACACCTCCGAAGAAGTGTTTTATCCGCAAAGCGGTTAGAACAATCTTTGGTAACCTAGAAATTTTTCGCTATACCTGGGGGCATGCAAACCTTTTGGCGTGCAAGCGAAGAGCGACCATTTATTTTTTAAATTTATAGGTCCTCTAACCCTTTAAACTCGTAGGATTGGGCGTTTCCTAGCTTGCATAAAGAAAGGATGCGGAGCAAAGCTTTGTAAGGTGCAAGCTCCACAAAAATGGCATCTTAGATGAGACATCCGTATTATACGATTGGATCGAGCAGTTTTAATGCGGAATTCAAGCTCGTTAAAAAATAAACATAAGCAATGAGAAAACGTTCCCCCAGAGTTTAAGCTCATTAAAAAATGAACCATCTTCCGGTAAATAACCACCGTGAATGCCTTATCATCAGCCTTTGAAGCCTTGGTCGTGTTCTCATCATCACCTCCACTCTATATTGGCCGATCATTCACCCCCACTTGGTTGTTTACCCTTTTGAGGAACAGCTGCGAAAAGTGATACAGTTAGCCATCCTTTTGACGCTGCCGTGATTGGAAAATTCCAAACCTTACCTGGAATCAACTGCTACCCGAATTTTATCACTCGTTCCTCAAAAAACAAGTCTCCTTTAAGCTCTTTTCAACTGACTCGTAAAATATGAAAAGATTGCCGAGCGATTGGCCTCTCCAGCTCGTTAAAGGGACCAGAAGTGCTATCCCTCCTTTAGATTTTAATCTTTTTGGACCCGAGGGATTATTACACAAAAATATCGAGCGCTTGTCTTGTTCGGCTCGTTAAAATTACCGAAAATTCATCCCTTTCGTAATGTTTTATACTTTTTCGGACCTAAGGGATTATATGAAGAAAAAGGAACTATTGGAGTTTCCTTTACGTCCCTTTCAGACTCTCTAAAATAGAAAAGGACCGAGTTGTCTTTGTCGTTAAACTCGTTAAAACCTAATAGTGACAAACTTGTCCTCACAGACAAGACTGAGTTTCACTATTGCTAGGCTCGTTAAAACATAGCGATGGGTTTGCTCGAAGGGCAAATTATAGAACAAGCATATGTTATCCTCCTCAAGCTTGACAAAAATAAAGAGGTACTGGTCAGCAATGACTGGGAAAAATTGGGAAGAAAACTTGAAAAAACTTTGTTGGTAGCAAGTCGCTCTTGAACATGACACTTTCACTCCGCATCCAAGTCGGGTTGGGTTGTTCCATTCACCGGTCACATCACCATGGTCCCGTTACACCATCCATATTTGGGGTTAATGCTACCAATTCATCATGTCAGTGTCGCCGATATGTTCAAGAGAAGTCGCTCAAAGGATTCACCTATGTCTCATCCATTGCAATACATTCACTCTCCATCTTTTCATTACCGCCATCCTGAACCTTGTATCCTCAAATCGTTTTCACCTCCATTAAAATCATTTGCTCCATTCTGTGTCATAGATGTGGGATTCATTAAGTCCCTTCTGTGATGGATCACTTCTTGTCGACATCAGCTCATTATCCAAGAAGTCGATCTAGGAACAACCCTTCCAGTACTTTGAAGCTTGCATGCCTCAATGGCAAGTTTCTCACTTTCGGTGACAGGTTTACATTACTGGCCTTCGACCGAAATATTTTGCATGGTGTTCGATGCCAAGTCCCTCTTTCACACCGTGAGAATTGTACTGCAGTACCTTGAGGGTCATCATCATTATCGGTGATTCCTCTCATGCATGTAAACAACTTACATCATTGGCTGGTAATCAGGCAATGTCTTTCCATGTTCGACTCCAGAACATCTCTCACATGGATTGACTTGTACTTCAAGTGAAGATCGAACGAGATTGAAGACCCCGGATCTAGTTTCATCCATCCGAGATGCGAGATACATTCAGGGAAATAAAGACATCTAGTGTACATCATTGCTGCACAGATAATCATCCAACCTAAGGGATGATGGCTCTACCGGAATCATCAGTCTACACTCAGACGATTGTCTGTCCTATGTACATGAAAATGAATTTATAAAGTTGAGCATGGGAATGCCCGACTCAGCTAGGAAATGAAAAATATTATGAAGATAATGTGTTGTATTGTATCTTATTACAGGTCGCCTTCCAGCTCGAAAAACTTCAGATCCTCATGATAAAGCATTTCACCCGACATCAAAAATTAATTAACGACCTCATGCTTTAGGGGGCAACTGTTATAGACATTTTTGGGCACTGCAACCCCAATCCTAAATGTCCATAAACCAAGGGCTCCTAAGTCCCTAAAAGTGTTGTTCCAACCCCTAAAAGAACAAGGTCATCTGATCACATCATCTCCCAGAAGTTCTCCATGAAAAACAACTCAGAACTGGTCAAAACTAGGCCATCTCTCCTGCTCCATGGACAAAGTGCGCTGCATCCCACCTAAATACACAGAGAGGGTGTGATGCATGTTGAAAATCCCTTCTATGGGGTGAGATGGGCGAGAATGGACAAATGGAAGAGGCAGTGTGCGAGGTGGAAAATCATGGAATCTTCCAGAAAATTCTCCTGTGACACTTGCCTCCCTGAATTCGCCCAGGGATGAGTAAGAGATCATCATTCTCCAAGTGGAATCAAGAACTATCAGAGAGAGGACACTAATCAAACCCCAGAAGCTAACTCACCCTCCTTTCAAACATCTATATATGGATCCCTCATCCCAGAAATCCAGAGGCTGGAATTTTGTATCTTGTAAGGAAGTGCTGTTGGTTTCTTGCTGCAACATCATAGCGTTGGGTGATCTAAGCTTTTCATGAGGTGAAGAAGGGCTTCTTGCTGAGAGGATGACGCTGGGTCAGAACAATTGGCTGTAATCCTCCCCTGCTCTTTTCTTGATATCAATAAAGCTATTCAAGTTTTCCTCCATGTTTTTGCATATTTTATGATATATGTTTGTGTGTGGTCAATATACATCTGATCTTATATTGTTTATGCTAGTAGATCTCTGTTCTTGGATAGTATTGTGTTGCTTTGATTCCACAGGTGCTCTTTGAAGATGGGCTGACGAGGAAGCAAGTGGCAAGGATCTATCAGAAGAGAGAGGAATCAAAGTGAGGAACCAAGCGCAAGATTGAGGTTGGTCCCTTCATTCTTCTCTTATCTATTAGTCGTAAAGGAATACAAAAGTAGCTTTACTTTGTTTGTTTCTAAGGTTGCTACCACCCTTAGTGGGATTAGAAGTTCTTCATAGACACTATTCCCGGAAACAAAATCGAACCACAACCTTTCCTAATTTGGTAAATTTTCCATTCTATTCACACAATCCTAGTAGATGTGTCAGGATTTTGGAAGGCTTAGAAGAGATAGGCTCACCAAGTCATCCTCTGCTACATTCACCCTAACCCCTCCAAGCTCATCTCGAACTTGTGTAAATTTGGAGAGATATTGCGAGATAGTATCATTCTTTTGCATCTTGATGTTTCAAAGTTTATCTTTAAGGGTCAATTTTCTATGTTCACTATTATTTTCAAATATCTCAGTCATTGTCTTCCACATAGAAAATGGTGTCTTTGTCATGGATATTTGAGACCACATGGTCTCTCACACATTCCAAAATAATTCTTCTCGTGTTTTCAACATCCTTCTTGCACTGGGCTAATTGTTGTGCATCAGACTGCTGGGGTTTTGCAATATCAAATTTAACATATTCTAACACACCATTATCATCAAGCACTGCCTCCATTCGATCCTTCTTGGATATGAAATTCAAGCTACCCTCCAGGGCATACTCCAATCTCAGTCCGTTGAAAGACATTCTCTCGATCCTAAAGAAAAATTGTGGTACTAAAGCTGCTACTTTGAAATTCCTAAGAGACAAGTTCGAAATATTGGTTCCAATGGGATTTTAGGGCTCTGATACCATGTATAAATTTTAATAGAATTGCAATTGCTCAAGAAATTTAATCTAAAATCAAGAGACACAATTCTACGAAATTGATCTGCGAAATGAAAATCACAATTTAGAACAACATGCATAGACATGCAATAAGAAAAACGACAAATATACAATGATTTCGATGGGAACCCAACTGGAAAAAGAACCTCTTTGCATCAATCAGATGAATAGAGAAACTATTACAATTTCCTGCTCCAACTAAGATCTCAACCTGCAAAAGAATAATTGTTCTCAACTATATGGCTCAATTTGCAAAAAACATTTCGAGACTAAAACACCCTATGAAAGGATGGTCTCAACATCATAAAGAAAATTAATTATCCTATTTAATTGAAGTGGAACATAGCATAAAATCCTTGTATATTAATTGCAATCGGGTCTTCTCCAAGGATGTACCAACCACTCCCACTCTTAGAGAATTGGAACAAGAGAGACATTATCTTATTAACAAAGAAGATAATTAATGACACCTTAAAAGTAGATATTTGTGGATTAGTAAGGGTGACAAAAATACTAAGCTTTTATATTGCGTAGAATAGAATATTCTTTATGAAAAAAATATGACAAAAATGTAGTTTAAAATCGAAGGTTTGCCAATGTTACACAAATGACAATAATCCCTATCTGCATAAAATAATTTACAAAATTGTCGGAAAAGGGAGAACTATTCGTTAGAAAGAAACAAATTTGAGGTAAAAATTGTCATAAATTCAAAATCAATGAGAGGTAATCATAAAATAAAATAAATAAAACTAACTCTATTTTTAAAATAATTTTTAATTTTTATTTTGTTTTATCAATTTTTGTCCAGTAGTTAAGATAAATTTGAAAAAAAAATAAAAAATTAAGTTATTGTTTTTTTTTTTAATTAATTCTTGTTGGGTAGTTTTGAGTTGGTCAAGTTATAGGTGGTTGATGGTTTATTGGATTGTGTGAATAATAAGTATCTTCAACCATGTAGAGGGTTCTTCATCATGTAAATTGTTACAATGTTATGTTACAATTGTCAATATAAATCGATGATATATATATAAGAAGTTATAACACAGATTAGAATTTTTGCCACCAGGAGGTGTAAACCCTATACTTTTGAAAGGGAAATGCAAAATGCTAAAATAGTTTGTTGTTAGTGTTAGTGCAATTCAAAATGTTTCTTTACAATTTCAGAGATGATATTCTCAAGGGAAACATTGGAGATATTGAACATTATAAACAGCAGTGCACTAAAGTTTCCCATTAAAGTTGCAGACTTTACACCAAAAGTTATGAATAATTGGGAGTTTGGCTCATTTTCATCTAATAGTTGGTAATGTTTGAAATTTGTGGGGGTTGTGATGAAAACTTAGATTTGGAAAGATAGCCATCACATTGTTCATGAATTAATATTATTTTATTTAGTTTATTTGATATCATCTACTACCTGTTCTTTTTTAAAATCTATCAAATATTTTCCATTGGAACTTGAAAGACCATATTTGAAGATTAAGAGGCAATCTATGTTGGAAAGGTTATAAAATCTATCAATTTGGCATAACGTAAGTGATTTTTGTTTATCTTTTAACTCTCTTTTTTGTTAAGCTTGGTATTACCTCCTTTTTCTATTAATTTAACAGCAAGTTACAACTAGTTTTAAAGATAGATAGGTGGCCTCAAGTTGCCCTACTAGAAACCAAGTCTGTTGGCCACCTAACAACATGGTATGCCATCCAAAAATGAAAAGTCTTTAGTCTTTCTAACCATGCTAAATATGATTATATGTCTATGCTTATCCTACCATCTACTTTCCTAATGGCATAACTGTCTATACATTGAAAAGTAAAAGATATTCACATACTTGATAACAATAACCACGAACGGGAAGTAAACAGGCCCGAGAAGATGAAGACGGCGACTTTGCTGTTCTCCTGCGTGCGGCTCTGATTGATCGATCCCGCGCCCCTGCGCCTGGCAGCATCGCTGCTAGGCCCGCGTCCTCCTTCTGCTGATCCCCCCCCCTCGTTCCTGGGCCTCCTGCCCTCCCCTAGCACCGGGGCCTCCCCTGGTTACCCCAATGCCTGAAATGGAACCCCCATCTCAGGACCCTGAAGACCTTGAAAAATCCTTCGCCTCTCTCATTCCTGAGAATGCTGCGGGAAAAATCCGCCCTACGGCCTCCAAGTTCATCAAGAAGCTAGATGAAATTCTGGAAGTATCGCTACCTCCTTCCCTCCCGAGAAGAGCAGCAGTCTCCTTAGCAGAAAGAGGCCTGGTTGGCCAGTTCATGGGATTATGGCCCTCCCCTCGATCAGTTTAGAGATGGGTCGAGAGAAACTGGAACTCGATGGTGCAAGGGAAAATAGCAATCAGGTTCTGTGGCAGAGGATTCTACACCTTTCTTTTTGAATCAACAGAGGATAGGAACCTCATCTTCAGGAACGGCCCCTATTTCATGGACTCTCGCGGACTTTACCTAAACAGATGGACTCCAGACTTCGACCCAGAAATGGATGTTCCCAACGCTGTCCCTGTCTGGGTTCGCCTGCCTCATTTGCCGCTTCATTGCTGGGGGGATGAGTCAGTCAAAGCCATAGGGAACGCTGTTGGTAAATATATTGACAGATCCGAACCGAAGGAGAACATGCATGCATGCGCGCGGATCTGTGTTGAAGTAGATCTGGGGAAAGGATTGCCGGAAGCGATTAAACTCAAAGTCGATCAGTGGACGCACATCCAGCAAGTGGACTACGAGCAGCTACCCTTCAAGTGCAAGGTATGTCACGAATACGGGCACTTCGCCAATAGATGTAGCAAATCTAAAACAAATGTATCTGAAGGCAATGTTGAAACCCCCGAGGAAGTTTGGGAGCACGTCAAAAAGAAAAAATCAAACCCCCCTCCTGGCCCAATCTCAAAGAATCCCCTCGAAAACCCCTCCCTCACCTCTCACCCTTTTGGCTCTGCCCCTTCCTTCCCCTCCTCCTCCAACCCCTTTGAAACCTTGTCCGCAGAGGACCCCCCCCTTCCCCTCGAGGTCCCATTGTAACACCCTCCCCTATCTCCCCCCCCCAGCCCTCACCTCCTCCAACAGTGGAGAGAATCCTAACCAGGAATAAAACAAAGGAAAACAACCTCTCCACCGATCCCCCTAGGAAAGTTGGAAGGAAGTCTAACAAAGAGATCAAGGACGAAAACGCTGCAAAAGAAATGGCCACCGGAATGCAACAACCAATGGATACATTTCTTGATAAATCCAAAGGAAGCGGAGAAAAAATGAAAGAGAAAAGCGGGGCAAATAACAAACAAGGTAAATGATGATTTTGGTCTCCTGGAATTGTAGGGGGATGGGCTCCTCCCTAAAAGCAAATGCAGTCCGAGACCTTCTCAAATCTGAACATCCAGACCTTCTCCTTCTCCAGGAGACCAAAATTCCGGAACAAGAATTTCAAAACCACATAAAAAAAAGCAGAAGCTATGCAGGTATAGCAATTAGTGCAGCTGGTGCCTCAGGAGGCATAGGGACAATATGGAACAAAAGCAAATGGGAACTTAAAGATCAAAAGCCTTACAGATGGTGGATAAGGATAGACATGCAGAACATAGCCTCGAAAGAGGATTACTCCATATACAACATCTACGCTCCTAATCATTACAGGGACAAAGCTGCATGTTGGGAATCAATAACATCAGACCTCATGACAGTTCAGGGAAGGAACATTTTCCTTGGAGGGGACCTAAACCTTATAAGGAATGCTGATGAGAAACTGGGAGGAAGCTTCTACGCTGACCCTTCAAGAGACTCTTTAGAAGAAATAATTCAAAACCATAATCTAGTGGACATTCCTCCGCAGAATGGGAGATTCACGTGGAGCAATAAAAGAACTGGCAGCAACAATATAAAAGAGAGATTAGACCGAATCCTCGCTCAAGAAAGAACAGTGGCAAGATTTTCCAATATCCAAAGCAAAATCATACAAGGATACATCTCAGATCATAAACCAGTGGCTCTGATTTTAGATAAAGGGAAGAACATGGGACCTCTTCCCTTTAAATACAACAAGGCTTGGGACAACAAAGAAGAATTCAGAAGCATGATCAAGGAGCAATGGGCAAAAGAAGTAATTGGCTCACCTCACTATATTTGGGAAGCCAAGCTCAAATCTCTCAGGATTGTCATAAAGCAATGGGCAAAAAACCACGCTGCAGAGGAAAGCAAAAAAAGAACTGACCTCCAAGTTCAGCTGGAACAATGGAGCCAGGAAAAAGAGAGAACACAGTACACAGAGGAAGACCAGGCCAAGGAGAATGAAATGTACAAAGAATTGTATAAACAGAACAGAAGGGAAGAAGAAGAGCAGAGACAAAAATCTCGCTGCCTTTGGCTCAAAGCCGGAGACAAAAACACTTCCTTTTTCCACAACAGCCTAAAGCTCAGGCGGGCAGGGAACCAGATAGAGAGAATAATGATGGAAGGAAGCGAGCTCAGAGACCAAGCGGAAATAAAAGAGGCAGCGTCCAGACACTTTGGCGCACTCCTAACTGCAGACCCTCAACCCATCGATAATGCGGATTTTCTTAGTCTAATTGAAAGTAAAATATCAGCAGCTCAAAACAACGAGCTGGATCAAGAGGTCACGGCAGAGGAAATCGAGTGGTCAATCTTCAGCATGGCACAGGATAAGGCTCCGGGCCCAGATGGGTTCACTGTGGCATTTTACAGAAATCATTGGGAAGTCATCAAAAAGGACTTCATTAGAATGGTAAAGAATTTCTTTTCAAAATGCAAAATGGGAAACAGTATCAAATCTTCATATTTAGCCCTCATCCCCAAGGATCCCAACCCCCAACCCTTTGACCGTTTGTTGTTGGGAAAAGTATCCAATACGGAATGACCCTATCCCACTCTAAGGGTGATAGTACCCCAGCAACAACCGAATGCAAAGCTATTCAAGATTACTTCTTTATGAGATGTAAGAGAGAGGAGAAAGAGATCCACTAACCATTATCTTCCGCTAATGATTGATCCAATCTTCCCTCTTTGCTGCTTGCTCCCAGCTCCTTGCTCTTTCACTGGCCCAGCTACACAAAGATCCTGCAAAAGCACAAGAAAAGGAAACTACAAGAAGCATACATCCATAATTGATTCAAGGATTAGAATAAATCAAATATACAAGCATCAATACGCCACAGAGACACATGCATATAGAAGAACCTCAAATGCTTTATTAATGGAAGAAGTAAAGTTCTGAGAGTGTTACAACCATAAGAGGCCCAATCCAGCAACACCTCCCAGCAGAAAGAAATCTCCTCTTCACCTCCTTCAAAGCAATCACCCAATAGTTCTATGCACAAACCAACAGCACCTCCTTACATTCACAAGATTCCAGCCTCCCTAGACCTCATGAGAGAGCTCTATATATAGGAGTTTTGGAGAAAGGATGAGTCAGCTTGAGGCTGGCATGAAGCTGACTAGTGTCCTCTCCCACTTCAGTTATACTTCAGTTCTTGAGTCCACTTGGAGTTTCTTGCTTCCACTTGGAGATCTAGATCCTCTTACTCATCACAAGGCGAATTCCCTGATCCAAGTGTCATTTTGGAAGCTTCCTGGGCATTTGACACCTTGCAGAATGACTGTGCCACTTGGCCAATCTCGCCCAGCGCAGGTAGCCTTCATTAGATTTGACATTCAGCGCAGGTACAGAGTGGAGCAGTTGACATTCAGCGCAGATGCTCAGTGGAGCAGCTGACATGATCCGGAATTAGCTTGTTTTTGAGTGTTTTCAGGTGGAGAACTGATTTTCAGTGCTGTGGTTTGCTGACCTTGTTCCTCTAGGGGTAGGAACAACATGTTTAGGGACTTTGGATCCCTTAGATTATCGACATTTCATGCTTCATGCTGTAAGGCACAAAAATGTCTATAACAGTTGCCCCCTAAAGTATGAGGTCGTTTATCGGGTGAAATGCTTTATCAGGAGGATCCGAAGTTCATTCAATCGCTGAGAGGTGCCCTGTAATAAAATACAACACAATACATTATTTTTCATTTTGCTTTCATGATCTAGCTGAGGCGGGCATTCCCATGCTCAGCTTTATAAATTCATTTTGGTACATAGAACAGACGATCGTCTGATGGTAGACTGATAATTCTCTGCTGAAATTATCATCCTTTGAGTAGGATGATCATCTGCTGCAACGATGTACATATCAAATGTCTTTATATCCTGAATATATATCGCAGCCCGGATGGATGAAACTAGATTCAGGGTCTTCAAACTCGTTCGATCTTCACTCTAAGTACAAGTCGATCCATGTGAGAATTGCGCTGAAGTCGAACATGGAAAGACATCGCTTGATTACCGGTCAATAATGTAAACCGTTAACAAGCGCGAGAGGAATCACCAATAATGACAATGACCCTCAAGGTACTGCAGTACAATTCACGTGGTGTGAATACAGGACTTGGCGTCGAACACCACGCAAAATCTTCTGGTCGAAGGTCATTGATGTATACCTGTCGCCGGAAGTGAGAAACTTGCCATTGAGGCATGCAAGCTTCAAAGTACTGGGGGGGGTTTGTTCCTAGATCAACTTCTTGGATAATGAGCTGAAGTCGACAAGAAGTGATCCGTCAAAGGAGGGCCTTAATGAATCCCACATCAATGACACGGAACAGAGCTAATGATTTTAGTGGAGGTGAAAACAATCTGTGAGATATGATTCAGGGTGGCGATCATGGGTGGATGAAGGATAATGTATGGCAGTGGATGGGACACAGTTGACTCTTTCTGAACACATCTCTTGAACATATAACGACACTGATGTGATGGATCGGTAGCATTACCCCAAATGTGGATGGTTTGGCGAGGACCATGGTGATGAGACCGGTGAATGAAACAACCCAACCCGATGTGATACGGAGGACAAAGTGTCATGTTCAAGAGCGACTTGCTACCATTAAAGCTTTGAGGTTCTCCCAATTTTTCCCCAGTCATTTCTGACCAGTACCTCTTTATTTTTGTCAAGCTTGAGGAGGATAACATATTCTTGTTCTATAACCTGCCCTTCGGGCAAGCCCATCGCTATGTTTTAACGAGCCTAGCGATAGGGAAACTCGTTCTCGTCTAAAGACAAGTTTGTCGCTATTTAATCATTTTAACGAGTCTAACGACAAGGAAAACTCGGTCCTTTTCATTTTTAGAGAGTCTGAAAAGGTACAGAAAGTTAACTCCAAAATTCCTTTTTCGTCATCTAATCCCTTAAGTCCGAAAAAGTATAAAACAATACAGAAGGGATGAGTTTTCAATGACTTTAACGAGCCGAATAAAACAAGCGCTCGACCTTTTTGTGCAATAATCCCTCAGGTCCAAAAAGATTAAAATCTAGAGGAGGGATAGCTCTTCCGGTCCTTTTAACGAGCTGGAAGGCCAAAACTCTACAAACTTTTCATATTTTACGAGTCAGATGAAAAGAGCTCAAAGAAGACTCGTCTTTTGAGGAACGAGTGATAAATAGGGATAGCAGTAGATTCCAGGTACAGGTTGGAATTTTCCAATCACGGCAGTGTCACAAGGATGGCTAAGTGAATTCACTCTTCGCAGCTGTTCCTCAAAATGGGTAAACAATCATATGCGGGTGAACGATCGGCCAAATGGAATGGAGGTGGCAAGTGCAAACACGACCAAGGCTTTTTATGGCTAATAAATTTACGATCACAATGGTTATTTACCGGAATAGGTTCATTTTTTAATGAGCTTAAACTCTGGAGGAAACTCTTGCTCACGCTTTTCTATTTTTTAACGAGCATAAATTCCACGGTAAAACTGCTCGATCTTATGTTTATTTTTTAACGAGCATGAACTATGTATAAAACTGCTCGGATCTCGCTTTTCTATTTTTTAACGAGCATAGATTCCGCGGTAAAACTGCTCGATATACCAGTCATAAGATAAGAAATGTCTCCTGCAAGATTCCAATTTTTATAGAGCTTGCACCTCACATAAGCTATGCTCCCTCTCATCCTTTCTTTATGCAAGTTCGGAAACGGCTAATCCCAAAAACAGATAAATAACCGCTCCTAGCTTGCACTCCAAAAGGTTTGCATGCCCCCAGGTATAAAGTACAATTTCAAGGCTGCCCCTACTTATCCGATAAAACATTTGTTTTAAAGGGTGAGGCTTGCCTCTTCCTGGTTACCCAAAGATTGTCTTGTTAACACCATCAAACGAAAACACTTCCTCGGCACTGTCTACCGAAGTAGACAATGGTGAATGACCTTTGTCAGACAAGTAACCTTATCAAAAGAATCCTGTTCTAGAACAACCCCTCTTCCTTCCACGGATGGGGTACGGACTAGTCATATTCCTTCGCGGAAATTCTACTTTATACCCAAGGTTTCCTCTGCCCGAAGCAGACCAGGATGCATGCCCCCTGGGTTCCAGTCCCATCTTTCCGAATCACTCGCACTCATCGGGAAGAAGGACTGGGGGGGGAGGCATTTCTTGGGTGAATAGACCATTCAGGGTTGGTATTTGACTATTTGCGATGCGTGATCCTGGAAATGAAAGTTGGTCTACGAGCTTGACCATTCTTCCTTCGTGTGGAAAACACATTACTCTAAAGAGTGAGGAGACTATAGCTCCCATGCAATATATATAGTTTCGTCCAAGGAGTAGGTTATAATCCAAGGTTCCTTGAACGACCATCACGTTCATTTGAACGGCCTTCCCTTTCAATGTAACAGGCACATTGGGGAGGATCCCTAATGGTCGACTGGTTCCTTTATCAAAACCCGAGAGATTTCTCATCTCAGGCAAAAGCGCCGGGGAACCCAGTGCTTTCCAAGCAATAGAGAAAAGGATACTCACAGATGCCCCTTCATCAATGATAGTTCCAGCCATTACCATTCTGTAGATTTGGACTATGATTCTGAATGGTATACTGGCTGGTAACCGGGGTCTGCCTAGTTGGTTCCAATCAAAGGACACAACCAGGTTGCTTGGCGGTGGGACCGAATACACGGCCGGATACGATCCTGACGATGTTCCTTCCTGCGATAAAGGAATGGGCGCATTGCCCTGATGCTCATCAGAATCTGTGTTGATGAAAAGAATCTGGACGGTGTCATCCTTATTCTCTTCAGTGAGGGTGTCATTTGAAGATGAATCTTCAATGACGGTGTCATTTGAAAATGAAACCTCTGAAGGTGGAACCGGGTCAACTGCCGTATCGACCTTTAGACTTTCGTCTGGTCTGGATTCAGTAGGTTGATTTTCAATGACTGACGCTTCAGCTGACCACTTGAGCGGGCCAGCTGTATTTTCAACCAACGAAGGACTTGGCACGAGTTTTTTGTATCCAGGAGGAAGTCTCAACGGTGAAACCGAACGATCTTCCAAAACTCTCTTCGCTTCGTCTAAGAAGGGACAACGGTGGATGGCGTGATCGCCTTTACACAGTTTGCAGGGGGATCTTATTCCCCCTCCTTGTCTTGAACCTTCACTTTCACTGGTTGACGGTAAGCATTCAACATGGCTATCAGAGGTTGATGCTTCCGAATTGTGCAACCGAGGGGACCAGTCCCTTAGTATCTGGGGAATACAGGGACAATCTCTATGGAAGTGGTCTCCTTTACATATGAAACATGGCGATTTAGGCCCGGTCTGTGCTGTGTGTGGATTTTTGTTAGATGTCTTTTGCTTGCCCCCAGTCGCCTTAGACTCCTTCTTCTTCTTCTCTCTCTCCTTCTTCTCCTTCTTCTTCATGGGAGCTTGGTTTCTACCGGCTCTACCTTGCGAAGATGAAGGATTGGACGAAGAGTTATAGGAAGTTGAAGGCTGGTGGGCAGCTCTAGACTCATCTAACTGTTGACTCGACTGTTCAGGAACCATGGTGGTCTGAACTACATTAGTTGAGAATAGCCAAATAGGCAGGCCAATTGTCAGTCCTGGAAGCGACAATGTGGCCATGTGGGGCGCACCAACTTCTCCCCAAGAGGAGAATGGACTAGGATTTCCATCATGTGGAACTCCTTGGTTGGGGCGTTCCATGTTCTCAACCTAAGATCAACGCGGGAATAGGAGGTGATTATGTTCCGTTTAAAATAAATTTTATAACGACGCTTAGACACAACTTGCTTTTTCACTTTTTAAGAGTCGAGAAAAAGCTAAAGATGACTCTAGTCTCCTTCGATGTTTTAACGAGCCCGAAGTGACAAATGCTCGGATGGACTTTTTCAGTTATAGAGTTTGAAAAAGGCCAAAAGAAACTGCTCTGGAGTTCTAGGCAGAGGGTGTGCCAAACTTTTCGCAAAACCACAGAATACGTTTTACGGTACGAGTGGTCGATCTTCGTGAATGCTGTGTTCACTGCATTGCGATCAGTAGGGCGGCCGACACGGCTTCCTATGGATAAAGGCTTTGTTCCTATAGGGGTCTCCCAATATATACGCGACGGTACATGGGAGCACAAGTCCGTATTGATACTTATCGCTTCACCGTGGAGGAATCACCCAACCACTCAACGCTAAGATATCACGTTTAACGACGCCGGAACACGTCTCTAGCTTAGACCTCTATGTGTTTGCGTTATGTTTCAATGCGTTGTTATGTAAATTCAATTTATTTTAAGGTTGATCTTGTTTAGCAGTTTGCCTTTATGGATCACCACGAGATGTATGATAACACTCCTAAATGCAGTCTAAGATGATAAGCAAGCTTTTCAATCTTTCAACTTTGAAAATCTTAACTACTGAGGGAAAAGAAAGATAACATCTTTTCACACAGATCATAGAGCACACACTAATGCACTTTTTCCTAAATCAACATGCAAGTTGTCATAATGCACATGCACAATGCAATTATTTCTTTTCTCTTTCTTAATGGTTGTGCGACACAAAAAGAAAGCTGTTGTATAACTTTGAATTCAATTTCAAGTGAAAGCAAACAAGCTTGTCCAAAATCAAAAGACACCTTAAGATTTACTTGTTTCGACACTAGAAATATATAAACTCAAACCATATGATGAAAGCAAAAGCTCAATCAGCTATGAACAGCAAACAAACTAACTCTTAAGATCAAAACGACACTTTATCACAGGTCTAGATCTAAGAGGCCACAGCAAGACTACTTCACTTTCGTTATGGGAAACTGTAAATGATACAAGAAATACACAAAGAACAAACACAGTTTCTTTATACAACCGAGGCGGAATAGTGACAAGGATAGTTGGTTTCAGATAGGTACATTGACTGGTAACAGGCAGCAAAAACAAGGGTGAAAACAGGGCAAGAAACAGCAGGAAACCCCAGTAGCACAAGGCAAGACTGGTCCAGCGCAGGTGGAACACAGGCAGTTTGACCTTCAGCGCAGGTAGCCCCTTCGGGAACTGCGCTGAAATGCAGACAGCCTTCACACAGCCTGCACTGAAGAACGAAACTTTCGTTTCTCTTGGTTTCCGGGTCACAGATTGCTCAAAAATTCATAGTTTTTGGCCAAATCAGAAGCTATCAGTCAAGGACACACTAAGGGATGACAAGGAGGATGAAAAGCTATCACTAAGAGCTTATTAGAGTTCTTGTGGATCAGCTCTTCAAATCATAAACTTGGCCAGAAACTGAGCTAGAGTAGCCGCCCTCTACTTTGCATTTGAAAGATCCAAATGCAGTTCGATTCGGTACTCCCTTTGTTTATGAAATGAATAGCAAAAACACAAACAACCAACAAGATACGTTCCCCAGCGGAGTCGCCAATTTGTTGTTGGGAAAAGTATCCAATACGGAATGACCCTATCCCACTCTAAGGGTGATAGTACCTCAGCAACAACCGAATGCAAAGCTATTCAAGATTACTTCTTTATGAGATGTAAGAGAGAGGAGAAAGAGATCCACTAACCGTTATCTTCCGCTAATGATTGATCCAATCTTCCCTCTTTGCTGCTTGCTCCCAGCTCCTTGCTCTTTCACTGGCCCAGCTACACAAAGATCCTGCAAAAGCACAAGAAAAGGAAACTACAAGAAGCATACATCCATAATTGATTCAAGGATTAGAATAAATCAAATATACAAGCATCAATACGCCACAGAGACACATGCATATAGAATAACCTCAAATGCTTTATTAATGGAAGAAGTAAAGTTCTGAGAGTGTTACAACCATAAGAGGCCCAATCCAGCAACACCTCCCAGCAGAAAGAAATCTCCTCTTCACCTCCTTCAAAGCAATCACCCAATAGTTCTATGCACAAACCAACAGCACCTCCTTACATTCACAAGATTCCAGCCTCCCTAGACCTCATGAGAGAGCTCTATATATAGGAGTTTTGGAGAAAGGATGAGTCAGCTTGAGGCTGGCATGAAGCTGACTAGTGTCCTCTCCCACTTTAGTTATACTTCCGTTCTTGAGTCCACTTGGAGTTTCTTGCTTCCACTTGGAGATCTAGATCCTCTTACTCATCACAAGGCGAATTCCCTGATCCAAGTGTCATTTTGGAAGCTTCCTGGGCATTTGACACCTTGCAGAATGACTGTGCCACTTGGCCAATCTCGCCCAGCGCAGGTAGCCTTCATTAGATTTGACATTCAGCGCAGGTACAGAGTGGAGCAGTTGACATTCAGCGCAGATGCTCAGTGGAGCAGCTGACATGATCCGGAATTAGCTTGTTTTTGAGTGTTTTCAGGTGGAGAACTGATTTTCAGTGCTGTGGTTTGCTGACCTTGTTCCTCTAGGGGTAGGAACAACATGTTTAGGGACTTTGGATCCCTTAGATTATCGACATTTCATGCTTCATGCTGTAAGGCACAAAAATGTCTATAACACCGTTTTCGCCCAATCTCCTTATGCAATGTCTCCTATAAAATCATCACCAAAATCTTAGCTAACAGGTTAAAAAAGCTCCTCCCTTCCCTCATCTCTGAGAATCAAGGAGGCTTCGTGCCTAGAAGACAAATAACGGACAATGTCATTCTTATTCAGGAGGCAATACACAGCAGTATAAATCGAAAGGAAAAGGGCATGATTATCAAGCTAGACATGGCGAACGCCTTCGATAGAGTCAATCATCAATTCCTTAAGGCAGTTCTTGGGAAATTTGGGATATCTGACACCTTCATCAGCAGGATCATGGAGTGCATTTCACTCCCCTGGACAGCCCCTCTGATAAATGGCAGGCCAAGTAACTTCTTCAGAAGCTCAAGGGGATTGCGACAAGGCTGCCCGCTCTCCCCCTTTCTCTACATCATCATGGCCGAAACACTAAGTATACACTTGGAAAATCTTCGCAGGCAAAAAGAAATCACAGGTATCAGCATTGTGAGTGGAACCAAGGGGATTAACCACTCTCTCTTCGCTGATGACACCCTCCTAATCGGAGGAGCTTCCAGTCTCATGGCAAGAAGGTTCAAGAAAACGTTAGAGCTCTTCCTTCAAGTGTCTGGAGGCAAGCTCAATAATAACAAGTGCATGATATATACCTGGAACGTCCCCAGGCAGATTATCCAGAGAATCTCCACAATCCTGGACATCCCTGCTCAAAGGAACTGGAGCCATTTCATGTATCTGGGACTGCCTTTAGCTAAGGAGTCGGTCAAAACCGAAATCTGGGTCAAACTAATAGAGAAGTTGAGAGGGAAGCTTCAGAGCTGGGGGGTGTCCTGGCTCAACCTGGCTGGAAGAACAATTCTCATTAAAGCCATTCTCTCAGCCCTCCCAATTTATCAGTTTGCAACCACTCTCGCCCCGGCCAGCATCCATAAGCATATGGAACTAATCATTAGGAGCTTCTTGTGGCAGGGAGGAAGGCAGGAATCCAAAAAGTTCAGTCTTGTAAAGTGGGATCAGGTCATCTTACCCTTCGAAAAAGGAGGGCTTGGAATAAGAATTCCAAGATTAGCTAACATGGCCATGGGCTTTAAGTTGATATGGAGAATCCTCAACGGAAAAGGAGCCTGGTGGACAGAGGTAATCAAAAGAAAATATCTAAATGGGGCCAACTCCAATATCCTACTGGAACCCATTGTCGACAGGCAGTGCACCCCGATCTGGAAACTCATAAAAAAAACTCTCCCTCATTTCAAAGTTTGTATCTCAAGAGCTCCGGGCAGTGGCAGAGACATCAACATCTGGACTGATCGTATAATGGGCTCAGAAGCAAGGGAAACTCTCCCAAATCTCAGTCCCCTGCAACTGTGGATGGAAAGGAAAAATCTTAAGACCCTTTATGACATTTCCTCTTGGGACCAAAACAGATGGCTAGGCTGGAAGCACCTTCCCCTCCCGAACAATCTAAGGGACCTGTGGACTGATCTCAAGATATCTCTCTCAGGCTCAGCTCCCCTTAATAGTTTGTCCGAGGACAAGTATGTTTGGGACCCCAATGGTGGCAGCTACACGGTCAAAGAAGGATACAAAATCCTCCAAAATGCCTCAGCCACAAACAACTGGCATCTCCACAAAGTGGCTTGGAATCCGGAATGCCTCCCAAAGGTCAAATTCTTCAATTGGACCCTCCTCAAGGGCAAACTCCTCACAGCGGAAAATCTAAGGAAGAAAGGCATCCTCGGCCCCTCAATCTGCTACCTGTGTAGAGCAGCGGAAGAAAGCAGCAACCATCTCTTCCTCGAATGCTCCTTCGCTCAAAATTGCTGGAAGCTCATCATCAGTCCGCTAACGATTGATGACCTACCCAATCAGGTCACTCTTCTCCAAAAAAATTGGGGGAACAGCTATCCTCACCCAAAAAAAAACAAGACCCTGGCTAAAAGACTGTGGAACAACATCCCTCCAAACCTTTGTTGGCAAATTTGGAATACCAGAAATAAAAGCATTTTTAACAACAAGAAGCCCAACATCTCCAGCACTCTTGCAAAAACAATTGCCCTCATCTCAGAGACCATTGGGGCGAATGGAACAACCCAATCAGACCAAGAATCTGGGGACCCAAGAGAAATTGAATGGATGGGCAAATTCAGCCATGAAACGAGGAACTACAAAACAACAAGTACAGGTAAGAAGAAAATTGATTGGAAGCTGAGAGGTTCTAATGAGGAAGTCAGAGAATGGATTCAAAATCAAAAGAGGCCCTCCCTCCAGTTCGACGGGGCCTCAAAAAATAACCCGGGTCAGGCAGGTGCAGGAGGAGTCATCAAAGACCCTCAAGGGAAAACTATCGTGACCTACGAGTGGGGATTGGGTACAATGTCCAATAACAGGGCTGAGGCATATAGCCTTCTCCTGGGAACCTCCATAGTGAAAAATCTCGGCCTTCAGAACCTGCTTATAATGGGCGACTCAGCTATCATTATAGCTGCTATGGTCTCGGGGAGGGATTTTAAACAAACTGCTCTGAATAACATCAAATCCAGGATAATGGATAACATCATAGAAATGAACGGGGTCACCTTCAAACACGTTCTAAGGTGCAGCAACACAGAGGCTGATGATCAGGCCAACAAGGCAACCAGCAGACAGGTAGGCCAAGTTAGAGAAAATGACTCTATCTATGTCAAGGCAATTCCCTAAAGAATCCCACCCCACCCTCTCTCCTCAGAATTTGAGTCACCTCAGGCATCATTCTTCTCGAAATCTGTCCGCACCCGAATCCCCTCATCCTCTGCCAAATCTCCTCGACTGCGCAACCTGGTCTCTCCCTTATCAAATCCCCCTCCCTGCAACTGATCATATCACCTCCTCCAGACACGACATGGTTTTTCACACGTTCTCAGCCGTCATCCTCAGGCTTTACGCATATGGTTATCATTTCCTTATCCTCATCGATCGCTGCAAGATCTCTCCCCGGGATCACAGTCATTCCAGGAAACGATTTGCTCAGCTCCGGTTCACGAACCTGAGATGCCCCCTCCCCTCTATTTATAGCAGCTCGGGCCTCTCTGCCTTCTCATCCTTCAGTGCTGCAAAGGTTCTGGACAGCGCCCCCTCTCTACTCAGGCAATCTCAGAAAGCTGGGCTCAGTCATCTGGAGCTCGGATCTCGCATTTCGACTGCGGTAAACTCAGGTCCTCTTATTTCTCATTTAAATTTCTCTCTAACCTGTGGTTTTATTGGTTGTGGCAGCGCTTCCCCTCGTCATACTGCTCCTTCCTCCCCTCCCTGTGCAGCTCCGCGCCCCTCCTCTCTGTCTGTTTCCCTCCATTATATCGCTCTCATCCCCGGCATTCGCCCCTCTCCGCTCCTTCAGCACGTCGACCTTCTCCCCCAGCTAGGTGAAATGGCGGACCAGCAGGACCAGCAAGGAGCTCAGGAGCCTGCCAACAATCCTCTTCAGAACATCATCACCAACAGTGAATGCACCCTCTGCAAAGCACATACGTTCATGATCAACAGATTCATTAAACATTTCAACGATCTCAAAGAGGATTACCAGGCAGATAGCAGATCAAAACGGAAGAAGCTTGAGAAACGAAAGGCAGAAATCGAGGCCTTGAAGGACCGGTGCACCCATCTTGAAGAAGCTATAGAGCATATCAGGACTCTCACCCAAAGTATGCAAGCAGAAGCTTCAACGAGGGCTAGTGCAAGGAAGGAATCCCTCCCTGATGATTCTGTAAACCAGAAACTCCCCTAGAAATTATGAACTGCAAATTTTGTTGGCTTGCAGGCTCTTTTATCCGGCAATATAGCCGTTACCTTTTTATTTTCAGTTACCGTTGTTGTAGCAATGAGGAACAAGGGTCTGCGAACCCGTTTTTGATCCTCAATGCCTTGATCTATCATATCTATGTACTAGGACTCAGTCCATGAAGTTTTTATAATATACAAGTAACCGATTTTGTCAAAAAAAAAAAAAGATATTCACATACTTGTAAACATCATCAAAAACTCCAGAAAGGGACATCATAATAACTACTCTACTTCCTCAGCTGAAGCAAATTCCACCGGTGCGGGTATTTTTCAGTAGACCCTGGGAGTTTTTTTGAGTAAAGGATGCAAGTTAGGTGGCATTCTATGCACCGGAGGTGCCCATCCCACTTCTGCATTTGGAATTGGAGTTTCTGGAAGTCTTTCTTGTAGTTCGGGAAAGCCTGCACTGCAATGGCCATGTTCATTTCTATTTTTTCCAATTCCTTGCCCATAATCCCTTTCGTAGAACATTAAGGTAATAGGGTGTGTTTAAACTGGGTTACTCGGCCTTGTGTATGCCCAAGATCGGGCAACAAGATCCGCCAACCCTCAACATCAGTTTCCATTGAACCTGCCTGGCGGTTCATATGTTCCTCCCATTCCTCGATCGATTGTCGTATTTCCTCAATTGTGCTTTCATGGTAGGCTTCCGTTGTGTCATTTATGAGGCTCAAAGTAGGCTTTCTGCATCTAGGTTTGCCTCCGAGTGAACTGGATCAATCCTCTTCTTGTTTTCCTTTGTTCTTTTTTCCACGGCCCCGTGGGGCAGGGCCTTAGGTTCGAGCCGCTGCACGAGCCATGGTTGTCATTTTTCAGCCAAAAGATATGTTTTACTAAGTACTCGTAGGTGGTATATGAAACGCACAACAACCCAACTTTAGAGTCTTGCTACCAACCTGCTCACCTATCCAGAGACCAATAAACACTTTTAATACCAGAACATGGGTCTTAGTGGTCTTCCTTTCTTGGCAAAAAAATTTAACAATGTTCCCCGAAACAGGAAGGGTTTCCATCTCCTTATACTGAAACCAGTAATCAGACACCGACCTTTTGATTAAAACCCGAAGAACTTGATGACCACTATGACCTTCATTTTTAAGAGGCCGATTGAACACAGAATAACTCGTAGGGAAAGGGCCTAAAGGTTTGCTCCCACTGGGCAGTCAGGGTGTCTTGGCAACATCATAGCCCCCCCACCCGGGTTTTCCTAGCACCAACCCGTCCCGACTTGACTTAGAATTCTGATAGCCATAGGCCCGAGACTTCACTAGGCTACCCCAAATCCCAACAAAGTCTACCCTAGACAGATACAATGCCATGGGGTCTATTATCACGAGGAAGCCCTAAATTAGTCCCCTTCAGGACAACAAGATGCTAAACATAATAGAAATAGGAGCATGACTAGCCTAATTACTATAATTTAACCAATGAACAGACGCATGCACTATCAAAAGATGACTCACCCCCTATAATCTTCGTGACTTCGGACCAGATCGACCCTGTAGAAAATCTGATGTAGGTTAACCCGATAATGCAATATAAATCAAAGTAGAATACAATAACCTACTTCTACTATCAATTTGCGGAAGCTTAAAGATTGAGCTGAACAATATAACCAAAAGAAGAAGAATCAATGCACAATACACATGAGAATAACTTGGGGAAAGCCTCAACTAAAAACCCCACTATCTGTATTATCATACAAGGTGGAAATACATAGGAATTATACAAATCCTTAGCTCTCACAGCTAACTAGCTTTCAGTACAATCCTCACAGATGCTCATAGGAAATCTTGGCTTCTCTCAAGCCTTCCTCTCTGCCCTCCAAGCTCCTATTTCCTTGCGATGTTCCTGTTATCACCCCAAGAAACTCTCCTCGGTTGTAGCTCGGAGATGCTTGAGAACATTACAAACTCAACTTAATGTTGGAAATGGATGAATGGAAGGAATGATGCTTGTTCAAGCCAGATAACCACTTCTACTTTGCTTGACTCTAGACATGCATGAACACCCCCAGACTACAAGGATTTAGACCACCAATTACTCACAGTTTAAAGATTGAGTGAATATGGAGAATACTGACCACACCAGTAGATGCACAAGACCTTGTGATGGCCAGCTGCAACCAGTAAAGAGGTCTACAAATCTAATTCCCTAATGTACAGACAGGATGATAGCTCTCTATCACTAGGTGAAAAGAAACCTGAATAACTCATTCACTGATACATACAAGACTTTAACATAGAGGTAGGATGACAGCTCCTCCAATGCCAAACATCAAGAGTTTAGGAAAACAACATATCAAGCACAACCTGGAACAGAATAGAAATGGAAAGTGAGCAATTAACAACAAAATAAGCTTGTATTAGCTGAAAATGAAGACGAGACGCTGCAAGCATCAAAGCAGTTACAGTCTCCAGAAGTTGAACTTTACATCAAAACGACAACCATCAACATTGATTACATCTTGTTTTTGGGTATATATGGAGTTTGAATATAGAGGCACTCGCCCATTCTAAGTATGGAGGGGTCATAATTGACCACCAACCGCTTTAACTACCTGGAGGAACTTCTGAGTGCGATTGCTTGTTGTAGTGTATGGATGTGATCTTTTCCTGCGCTCTGTTGTCCTCTCGGGCAGGTGGAGTATCATGCAGAATGAAATTCCATAACTATTCAATGCCTTCACTTGCTCGGGCCCTGTCCTTTTCTTTCTCAGCCATATTGTCTATTGAAGGTGGTGGTTGAGGAGGAAATGCACCAGGTACTGATAGACGATCATCTTCATCCTTCGGGCGCATGGAATGATCAGGGCAAGTGGACTGCATGGCGGATGTACGAGCAGGGCGGAGGAGGGACATCAACCATTGGATCAAACGGATAGATGGCGGAGATCGCTCGGTGGAAGGTATCGGGAGGAAGCAGGAGTAAGATGATCGTGAGCCATTAGATCTCGGGTGGGCAGATCCAACGGTCATCGGGCGGACGGGTGGGAAAAGCGGTTTCGGCGATGGGCGGTATCGATCACACAACTTTCAGACGACGGGTGTTAAAGGTACAAGGGTGTGTGATTCCATTTAAAGTGTGACGTGTGGTAGTGGAGGGGAGAGGAAAACCACCCTCCATCACACATTAGCGTGGCGTTATTTCGCAGGCGTGGGGAGAGCGAACGCTGTCCGATCACAGCAGAGATGATCGGACAGCGAGGATTAGATCGCGTGGATTTTCGTCGGATACAGAAGAGAACAACGACCAAGGTTACGGTGGTGGGTTCATGGAGGTGCAGAGTCTGACGAGTCATAGTTTTATAAGGTTTTGTGTGTTAACGCCCGGGCTTGAAAAGGGTTTTAATGTGATTTTCAACGAAAAGGCATGAGAAATAGAGACAAAAGGAGGGCGAGAGAGGTAGAGGAGAAAGTGAGGGCAACCACCATAGCCTTTCTTTGAGCACGACTAAGGACCAAGTTGGCCTTTAGATTTAGAGAATATAGCAGAGCTAACAGTTCCTATGGGTTGATTCTCCTGTTACCAAGTGGATGATCTCCTACCCAATGGATGATCTTCCTCACCAAAATTGCGTAATCCTCAAAGATTAAATCCTTGACTGCATGCATGAGTTTTCTCTTTGAAAAACACATGCAATTGATAGTACACTATCCTTGAAATTAATCTCAACTAGGTCTTTCTCAGAATAGACATGCATGAGTTTTTGATAAGGGAATCTTCAGTTAACTGGAGTAGCACTAGTAGAGTGCATGCATGCATCAACTGACTGTTAACTCTCTATTAGTTCCTCAAACAGTTTGGAACTAATTTAACTGGACTTAACTCAGTAAACTGAGCTAACTAATTATAACTCAAATATAACTCAATCTTATCTCCTTAATTTAAGGGATAACTCTTGCATGACTTCAGAAAGACTTCTAACTTGAATTTCTCCAACAAATTAGATTAAAATAAATTGATTAATTATTTCCAAGTAGCTGTTAAGACTAAATTCGATTTTAATTCAAGGAAAAATTAAATTGGAATATTCTTGTTTCCATATTTCAACAGACCCAAGTCTTTTACCCAGAAGACTCTCTTCAAGGAGAAAAAGGAAAGGTAGGAGACTACATACCAAATAACCAATGCTAAGGGAGGATGAAAGCACACCATTTCAGGTCTTTCTCCATAACAACTAACACCGTCTGCCAACTCCCTTTGAGCCAGGACCAAAAACTCGCCTTTGAACCACTGCATGAAAATTAACAGATGCCTACGCCTTGAGTGGCTCCCCCTATTGCCACCCACAATATTATTATCTCCCCTCATGCATGAGGCAACATTGTCAGCCTTTCCATACATGTGGAAGGTGATGAGTTTGTCCTTCAATGTACCCCACATTTAATTAAGGTGAATGCGCTGAGGATCTAGTACATAACCTCATCGAGGAATCTGTTTAGGAGCCAAGGGGCTCCGTGTACTACTGATCTTGTCCTGTTGAAGAATTTCATGCATGGTTCCAGATGACCTTCCCTAAGTTGAGGGGCTAGGACAACTCCAGAGGTTTGGCTTTGTGTGAACATCCCCAGTTTTCGAGGAAATCAGCAGCTCGATTTCCTTCCCACCTCACATGCATTGTGATGACATAGTCAAAAAGATCCCCTGGCTCCAAAACCAACCTGGAAGTCCTCCAACTATGGCTATTCTTATCCGAATCAGCCCTTCAAATAAATTTCTTGAGAGTATTTATTACAAGTTGGGAGTTTCCTTCCACTACTATCTTTCCGTATCCCAGCTTGATGGCTAGGATCAGGCCTTGAAGGTCACCAGAAAATTCTGCTTCGTTATTACTTGCATGACCATAGTAGTACACATAAATGAGTCTGGTCTTCGCTTTATAGTCCGAAAAGAGTCTGTCGAATCCTACAAGACCTGGTTTTCCTTTCAAGGCTCCATCAAAACTTAATTTTGTGAATACATCCAGTGGGG
The DNA here is from genome assembly GCA_031772625.1 of Pinus tabuliformis. Classification (NCBI taxonomy): domain Eukaryota; kingdom Viridiplantae; phylum Streptophyta; class Pinopsida; order Pinales; family Pinaceae; genus Pinus; species Pinus tabuliformis. The sequence continues at coordinate 310,396,796 of CM062806.1, read as the reverse complement.
TGAGGAAGATTTGAGCTGAAGCCACTATGCTTGGAATCGGTTTCCAAGAGTCTAGGGAAATCATTGTTGATGCAAGTTTTAGGCGTTTAAGAATTCTAGCCTCTTAGGGAGTAAATTTCTAGTGGTCTGGTAGTCATTTCTCTACCAGGATGGTTTCACAAATGTTTTGAACTATAGCTTCCCACACTAGCTCCTGAGTTTGTCCTGTGCTCTTGAAGATCTTGCTATTTCGCTCTTTCCAGATGGCCCAAAGAGTAAAGCTTGGAACTAAGTCCCAGGCCCGGTTAAGGATTGGGCTAGAGAAGAGGCCTTGTCGCTAAAGAAGAATGGATTCTCTAATGCTTTGGGGATCCTGATACATTCTGCCAAATAGATCTTCCACTTGATTCCATTTTTGAGTGGAAAACAAGCACAAATTTATAAGGTGTTTTAGGTCCTCAGTATGAAAAACATAGAGGATACAGTATAAGGGTCTGTAGATACCTCTTTCTTGGAGTTGATCCCAGGTTAGGAATTTTCCCCTACAAACCAGCCAAAGAAAGAAGGCCACTTTTGACCACCACCTTCCCCCTCATATTTTTTTCCAAATAGTTTGTTGGTTCTCTTGCCTCCATCTTGCCTTTAATCTGTATGCCTCCTAGGTGGTGAATGTGCCCCTTGTAGTGTATCCCCACCTCAAAATGTCTGGTCCTTCTTGTCTAGCGATCCTTCTATTCTCTAGTTCTTTTCCCAACTTAATCCATTGGTCTGATTCTGCAGGTTCTGGCTAGTACTCGCGGCCTTTCCATCTTCTCCATCCTTCTGTTGGTGAGTCTTGTTTCCAATATTGATTCACTGCATGATATTTTCTGTTTGAGGCATAGAGGAAAAAATCACTCAGATCTTGTCTAGCAAAAATATTTCCTCTCTACTGCCAGGAATCCTGCCAAAATTGGGTTATTTGCCCATTCCTAATTTCCCAGAAGAAGTGTTGATGGATAAGGTCACTATTTTGAGCTATCAGGTTCCATATTTCATATCCTTTGGGTGGGTAATGGTACCTGAGGATATCTTCTGTGCGGGTGGGCATGCATATTTACGTGCCCAAATTTGTTTCCATAAATCAACTCCTCCTCTTATTCACCTCCACTAGAGTTTAAATCCCATTACTTGATTCAAGGTGTGAAGGTCCCAAAGACCCAATCCTCCTTCCATTTCGGGCTTACTTAAGTTGGGACATAAAACCAGAGCCCATTTCTTCAGCTGATGAGCCCTCCCTAAAGGAATTTTTTAAAGGTCTCAACCATTTTTGTTCAAGATTTTTTAGCAGTAGCCATACCCGAGAGCTGGTAAAACGGTATGGATTGGAGGACAACCATGAGGAGGACTGTGTGACTGACCAAGTTGAGGGTATGGAATGTCCAGTTACTGAGTTTCATTTGGATTTTATGGAGGAGAGAGTTTCAGCAAGAGGTTTTTAAAGGTTTCAAAGATAGGGGCATCCATAGGTATTTGGTGGGAAGAGAGCTAAGAGGGTTTGAATGTTCCTTTCTGTGTTGAAAAAGAAAATGTAGGATTTGTCATTGCTTATCAAGATCCCAGAGGCTTCCGCGAAGTCTTGGAGAATTTCTTCTATACGAAAAGCTTCCCACAAGGAGACATGGTAGAAGAGCATAATATCATCTAAAAAATGTTGGTGCATGATAGGGAGGTCATTTCCCCATAGTCTTAAACCTCAGATTTTCATAGATTAGGATTCCTTTTTCAGGTACGTGTCTAGGCCTCCAGTTGCAAGGATGAATAGGAATGGTGATAGAGGATTGCCTTGTCTCAAGCCTCGGGAGGGGTTGAAAGTTATGGTCGAAGAGCCAATTAGGAGGATGGAATAAACAAGGGGAGGACACCATGGCAATGATTCAGTTGATCCATCTCTAATCAAAGCCATAGGATTTGAGAACGTTGGTAAGGAAGGTCCAGCTAATATGGTCATAGGATTTGTATATGTCTAGCTTGATCATCATACCAGGGACATTGAGATGTTTTAGGGAGTGAACTGCCTCCTTGGAAGTGATGAATCCATCCAGGATCTGGCAACCCTCTATAAAGCCTATTTTTCTATTGAAATGAGTTAGGAAGTAGAGGTTTGAGGCATTTAACAATGACAATAGCTATAATCTTGTAGATGACATTACACAAGGAAATCGGTCTAAACCCTTGGGGATCCTCCAATTTTTCCTTTTTAGGAATTAAAGCAATAAACTAGAGTTTAGGCTTGGAAATACCTTTCGGTTGCATATAGACTCCTCCAGCACTTCCAATACATCTTTTCCAATGAATTTCCAAGCCGCTTGGAATAACTCCGTTGTGAATCCATCAGGGCCAGTGGATTTATTTTTCTCCATTCATTTAACCACCTCCTCCACGTCCTCTAAGGATAACACCCTCATAAGGCCCAAGTTTTGGTCCCTGGAGACCAGATGGGGGACGTTTTGAGTGATTCTTTGAGTTTCCTCAGTCCTATCATGAGCTAGTTCCAAGAGAAGAGAGTGGAAATGGTTCATGACTAGGTCCTCCATTTCCTCATGCTGGACTATTTTGTTTCCAGCTTCATCCTTTAGATATAAAATCCTATTGTGATGGCGATGTTGGATAATTGATTTTTGAAAGAAACAGGTGTTTCTTTCCCCTTATAATAACCAATTAACTCTGGATTTTTTCTTACATATGATCTCTTCCTTTTTTCGTCATTCTTCCTGCTGGTTGATGATCCTCCCTTCTCCTTTCACTGGTGTTCTACCCTGCCTTGGCTTATGATTTGTTGTTGGATTTTTTTCCATCTTGTTAGTCAGCTTGTGTTGGTCTCTCATAATGTGCCCAAACTCTTCCCGGTTCCATTTCTTAATCTTTCTTTTTATTTCCGTAAGCTTCAATTAGAACGGGTGCATATGGTTCCTGCTAATTCCACGCTTTTCTTCCACCATTCTTCCACTTTCTGCATCAACTTAGGGTCCCTGAGACAAAAGGATTCAAATATGAAGGGAGGGTTTTTAGGACCTTCTTTTAGGTCAATCTCCAATAAAATTGGCCAGTGATCTGATCCCATACAAGGGAGAATGGATGCTTCCAAGATGTCATCCCCTTGTTCTATTATTCGAGGTGTGGATTCCATTGTTGGTCAGAATTTCAACTAGGTGGAGCTCGGTGATCAGGTCTTTGAACATTTCCATGTCTACGTCCTGACATCTGATTCCCCCTTTTTTCTCCTCTAGGGATGTAATCATATTGAAATCTCCCCCAACAATCCATAAGTCGTCTCGATAATCTCTTCTCATATTTTCTAGGTTTTGAAGGAAAACCCCTTTTTCTCTAGGAATATGAGGTCCATAGAATCCTGTTAGCAAGGCCCAAATTTAGATCCAATATGTCTAAATCTCCAAGAGAGGACTTTGGGTCAACTTGCCCAATCTTCAAAACATGTTTCCATCAGGTTCCATAAGATGGCAAGTCCACCTGCACTGCCCTTGACATCCTGGGCTATGACTTCGTAGTGCGTCTTGAAGGTCTTTATGATGTCTTTGAGTTTGACTTCTGAGATCTTGGTTTCTTGGATCACCATGATATTGGGCTTGTCTTTCTTAAGTCTCTCTTTCAAGCAACCTTGTTTGCCTTTGTTTTTAAGGCCTCTTATATTCCAGGATGTAATTATTATTTGGACAATTTGTTGAGTTAATGGAATACTGCTGACAGTGGCACCACCCTTCCAGAGTTCACCAACACTTCTCCTATCATTTGGATGGTCTCATTTAAGTTTTTCCTTCCTCGTTTCTTCCCTCCTTTCCTTGGGGATCCTTGGCCCCCCCAGCTGATTTATGATCCCAGTTGCTCTGGTTGAACTGATCCACCTGTCCCCTGTTTTTCTTTGTATTTTTGGAATGTTTCTTTGTATAGTGGCTTATGGTCCTTCGGTATGAAATGCTCATCCAAATGCCTCGACTCATTCAACAACTTGTGTAAGACTTGCTTTTCATTGCTTATATCTTCTCTTAGATTGTCAATTTCCATGTTGGCTTGTTCCATAACCTCTTTGTAAGATATTTCCTCCTCAACCTTTCTTTTGGCGCTATTTCCTTCCTTTTGTTGTGCTGGTTGGTTATCTGGACCTGTTTCTTCCATCTGGCCTTCCCTTGATTCTTCGTCATCTTGTAGGATGTCATACCAGTTGCTGTTTTGTAGACCTTTTCTTGGCCACGGTTGGGTCGAGGTATGAGGGTTCTTTTGAGTTCGCCTTTTCCTCTGTACTTCCTGAAATCCCTCCTCCCCTTCTTTTGATTTCCCTGAGTTATTGGCTTTGAATGGCTCCTAGGTCTCAGACTGGTTCATCGAGCAGTCCCGGAACAGATGGCCATATTCATGGCATCTACTAAGGGGATATGCTCGTAGTCAATGGGTTGTTGCCATACCTCCTCATGGTATTCTAGTTCAATGGATTCCAGAAAAGGTTTTGTTATATTCATATAAACACAAATCATTACATAAGATGTGTACCTTCCACTTCTCATGGAGTTTGCACTTTCACAAAACTTCCTATGGAGTTATCGATACCCTCCAGGATGTCCGAATCCCAAAAGTCCACTGGGAGGCAAAGAGGCGAACCTATACCAAAGTCGCTACGAATTTTTCCATATCTGGATTATAACACTCCTCCCAGTGTCTCATGAATAGCCCTCAATTGTTACAGAAGTACAGACTAGCATCGAACACCATTTCCTTGTCCTTCACGTTGGAGAAAATTACTGTAAAGAATCCCGTAGCCCCCAATTTTAGCTTGATGTGGCCTTTTGGTTTCCATTTATGCTTAATCCACTTAACTAGATCCTGTTTAGTTGGCTAGACTCCTATAAATTTACAGATCATTGCGTGGTCCTTCATATATATCCTGTAGTTCTCTAGTTTGTTCCTGGGTATGACAAAGTGAGGCTTCCTTGCTTCCCTTAGGAGGCAATGGCCACGCATGCTAGTCTACCATTGGATTCCGACGACAGGAGGTCCTTTTCTGTGACCGTTCTGTGTGCCTGCAGTTTGCGTGCCCTGTGAACTTGTTTCACCACTCACAATATTTTGGTAGGAGGGGATCTCTCCCCCCTTGCAGTTGCATTCATTCCATGTGTCAGCACGACAATCTAAAGCCGATCAGGTGCTTAGGGAAAATTTGTCAGCAACATACAAAGCAGAGATGTTAGGTTTCTCAGAACCCTAGTAGAAACACGAAAACCCTAGTGCTCCACCTCTTTATTCTTTATCTTTTAACTTTGAATGGCGTTTTTTTTATTAATTTTTATCTTCAATAATTTTTTATATGCACGATTCTTCTGGAATTTATGCCTTACGACATCTCCTTTGCAACATCTGGTGCAATTTCTAGTTAAAGATCTTTTAATTTCAAATAATTACTCAAAACATGTAATTCATCATTATTACAAACTTCAATAACATAAGAAAGAATATTGATATTTTAAAGATACTTTAACTTTAACACAAACTAAAAAAACACTCCACTTAAAGTATAAATAACAAAAATATATATAATATGAGTAACAAAAATATTTAGAATAAGGTAAAAAATAATTAATGTTTAAAAAATTCAGATTATTTTAATTAGGGCTTAAAAAATTACATTATTTTGTATTTAAAAGAAAAAGAGAAAAAAACCAAGTTTGACAATGGTTTTTTTTTAGTTAACTTTGATGAGTCATTCATGAAAGTTAATACCATTCTAGATCCATCTTAACCTAGATTTATCAAGGGTTGAGAGGGATCCAGTCTCTCAAAGTGAAAACCTCTTTTATGAGTGCAAAACTTCAGGAAAGCTTTGCACCTCAAGAGATTTGATCCCTCTCACAACTTGATAAATCCAGGTTAAGATGGATCTAGGCTAGTTATATAATACTATATAATATATGCATTTGCATCTATGTGTCTCTTTCTTATTTCCTCTCTCTATCTCAACCCCCAAACATACACACTCTCTCCCTCTCTCTCCTCTTCGTGTCTCTCGCTTCCCCTTCTCTCTCTCTCTCTCTTCCCTTTCTCACCTTCTCTCTATCCTCCCTCTCGCTTTCCTCTCTCCTTCACTCTCTTTACATCGCTCCCTTGTCACTCCTTCTCTCTCTCTCTACCTTTCTCCCTCTATGTCTTTCTTCTTCCTTCCCTCTCTCTCCCCTTCCAAATCCATCTCCCTCCTCTCTCTTGAGTCTTCTCTCCCCCTTTCTCTCCCTCTTCCCTTTGTCTCTCCCCGCCATCACACACACACACTCTCTCTCTCTCTTGCTCTCTCCCCTCCATCTCTATGCCTCCCACTCTCTCTCCCCTCGATCTTTGTGCCTTCCTTTCTCTCTCTTGCCCTTCTCTTCTTGTGTCTTTGCCCTCCTCTTTTATCTTTTCCCTCCTCTTCCCTCTTCCTCACTCTGTGTCCATCTCTCCCTTGTCACTCCTCTCTCTTTCCACCTCTATCTCTCTACTATCTCTCTATGTCTTTGTTCTTTCTTCCTTCTCTCCCCCTCCAACTCTCTCTCTCTCTCTCTCTCTCTCCCCCATCACTCTCTCTCTCTCTCTCTCTCTCTCTCTCTCTCTCTCTCCTTGCCCTCTAGCTTCGTTGCTATCTCCCTCCCTCTCTGCCCCTCCCCCTCTCTTCCCTTCACTTTGGTTGCTGTCATCTCTTGGTTCCTTAGTTAAGATGGATATATGTTGGTTCTTACTAATACTATTTGTATTATATATATTTCACATCTTTAATATAAAAGTATTCTCACTTTTAATTATATTAAAACCTTAATTTAAGTTCTATGGGAATTTTTTTAGTACCGAGGACAGCGAGTTTAGATATATCTCAAAACTGATTATAACCTTTTTCTTTTTAGCTTCAATTAATTTTTTTTATAAAATAAAATTAAAATATATATATATATATATATATATATATATATATTTTGAAATAAGTAATAACTTTTGGGCATGTGGTATAAATAAGCCATGGTATTATAACAAAGCCTATTTACAAGTTAATAATAACCATGGTAAAGTGAGGGTGAATATCCATGGTTAAGAATCTTGTCATATTGTTATAAACTATTTTGATTATGAAATAAGTTATCATTTTTTGGCATGCGGCATTGATAAGCCATGGTATTAGCCCATGCTATTGTGACAAAGTCTATTAACAAGTTCATAATATCAAAGGCAAAGTGAGGGTGAATATGCATGATTAAGAATCTTGTTATATTTTTATTAAATCTTTTGATTGTGAAATAAGTGATGTTTTTTTGAGTATGTGGTATTGATAAGTCATGGTATTGGCCCATGGTATTGTAACAAAGCCTATTTTTCAAAGTAATAATATCCATGCTATTGTAACAAAGTCTATTCACAAGTTCATAATGTCAATGGCAAAGTGGAGGTGAATATCTATGATTAAGAATCTAGCACGTGACATGCATGATGTAATGGCTGGGGCGGATGGCTTTCGCACCCCCAAGCCATGTTCGATTCCTGCCCCCACGCTATGGAGATGTTTGAACGATATTTGTAACGGCTATGCCCTAAAAAATTCTGCTGGCTTCGGCCTTCGGCCATATGATGATTTCTTTCTGAAAAAAAAAAATCTATGATTAACAATCTTGTTATATTTTTATTAAATCTTTTGATTGTGAAATAAGTGTTGTTTTTTTGGGTATGTGATAAGTCATGGTATTGGCCCATAGCACTGTATTATCTGTGGTAAAGTAGGGATGAATATCCATGATTAAAAATATTTTTGTATTGTTACGAAATATTTTGATTATAAAATAAGTTAAATTTTTTTATTGTGAAATATTAATAAACCATGATATTGTCATAAACCTTATTCACAATTTAATAACAAAATCAAAATATAACAAATTACATTTTATTATTTTTATTACTTTAACTTTTTATTATTAATTCAAGTAAATTATCAGAAAATCACTATTATTTTATTTTTTATTTTTTATTTTTTTATTTACTCTGTATTGAATCGTAAACCTGTAAACGTCTCTATGCACAATAAAAATGGAGCATGGATAAACGTGAAATGGCCATTTTGCATTGCTGGTTACCTATACCAATTGAACACGCAACAATGACCAATAACATCTTCTGCTTTTCAATCCACGCTATGGAGAGATCTAACACCGGTCGGTAGATGTGTGTCAAATTTCAAACCATATTGAGTTGATCGTACAGATTAGCTTTTACGCTGTTCGCATTTCAAACCATATTGAGTTGATCGTACAGATTAGCTTTTACGCTGTTCGCATCTGTGCCGTTGCGGTCGTTGTCTTTTCAGTAAACACCCACCCTGGTCAAGTTGTGGTACAAATATATAGACTATGCGTTAAAGAATTTACGGTGAAACATCAGACATTAAAGAAAGGTAAAAGTTTAAACGTGACAGGGTTTCCATTTTTGTTCTGAATGATTTGGAATTTTGAGGGAAAAATTGAGCGGAATTATATTTTTTAAAATGTTTAAATTTATATTTAATCTTAATCATTAGTATTTACAATTTTAATAATTTTTAATTATAATTTAAGAAAATTTAAAAATATATTATTAAAAAAATCCAAAACCTTAACGATTATGAGTCAATAATGTAGTGGCCTCTAATAATGACGACCAAAATTAAAGCGTTTCATGTCTGTTTAATGTCTGTATATACGTCTCTGCATTCTTTCTGCATTTTCTCCTCCAATTCATAACTAGGCTTCTTCCTCGGCAATTTGCTTCCTGTTTCTATTTTCATACTCCAATTAGCAATGGCATACCCATCACCTGCAACTTCATTCTCTGAAATTGAAATTGAAAGTCCGGCTCCTCCTCCCTATCACCCACCATCTGCTAATGACTTTGAGGCATCGACCTCCGCCTCCACCGCTGATGATATCAATGTCAAGAGCAGCAAATATTATGGGCGCGATGTGTTTATAAACCATCGCGGTCCCGATGTTAAGAAGACGTTTGCCAGTTATCTCTACCGCCGCCTTCTTGTGCATGGTGTGGAAGCCTTTCTAGACATCGAAGGAATGCAAGAGGGAGAAGACATAAGTGCTCAGATAAAAGATGCTATTGCAACAGCCGCTGTTCATGTGGCTATTTTCTCCCCTCGTTATGCGGAGTCTAGCTGGTGTCTCAATGAGCTTGTCGACATGTTGGAATCGAAGGCTCCAATCATTCCAGTGTTCTATAACGTTAAACCTGGTGATCTTCGGGGCAAAGATGGAGTGTACGCTAAAGCCATACGTGAGCTCGAAAAGAAGCCACGCCACAGCTCCAACACTATAGAAAATTGGAGAGAGGCTCTTGCTACTGTTTCAAAAATAAGTGGTTTTGAGCTGGACGCTTGTAATGGGTGAGAACTCAACACTCTCGGTATTATATTACTTTATGCTGCATATTTTAAATTATATAGATGGATGTTTGTTTCTTAGTTTCTTAATAGTTATATATATTTTGTTTTGAATATCCAGCGACGAGGGGGTGCTGCTGGAGAAGCTTGTTGAACTTCTGTTGGAAAAGGTTAAAAGAGAAGAGCTCTATGTGGCCAATTATCCAACCGGTTTGGATGAGAAGGTGAGACATTTCGAAGGTTTCTTATCGCAACTGCCTGAAAAAGAAACGAAGATCGCGGGGATTATAGGGTCAGGTGGAATAGGAAAGACAACTCTGGCAAAAGAACTCTTCAATCGGAAGAGTTCGTACTATCGTAAATCCTGCTTCTTATCTGATGTTAGAAATGCAGCTAAAAGCGGAGGAATCTCTTTAGTTGGTTTGCAGAGAAAACTTCTACAGAGATTGTTTGGATTCAATAAGCAAATAGACAGTATCGATGAAGGTAAAAAGGAGCTTATGGAGCGTTTCCAACACTTTTCTCACGGCATGCTAATTTTGGATGATGTAGATCATCTGGATCAGCTGGATGCACTTTTGCCTGGTGAAGTTAAAGATACCTTCCTCCCAAATTGCTTAATTTTGATTACATCCAGAGACAAGTATGCTCTTCTAAGGTCAGGAATACGCGATTCATCGATTTATAGGTTAAGTGGCCTGAATACACATCACTCCAGGGAGCTCTTCTGCCGCCATGCTTTTCGCCTGCCCCATCCACCCCCCAGTTTTCAATATCTGGTAGATAACATTTTAAGGGTTTGCAGAGGGTTGCCTTTATCCTTAAAAGTAATAGGGGGTCATTTTTATGGAAACATAGATGAAACTTACTGGGAGGCCGAATTGAGCAGAATTCAATATGTACATCCTGATATACAACAAATCCTTAAAATTAGTTATGATTCACTCGATGAAGAAGAGAAACATGTATTCTTATATATTTCTTGTTTTCTTATTGGAGAAAAGAAGGACACGGTCATAAAAGTATGGGACCAATCAGAGTCTCATGTATTTCAAAATCTACAGAACAAATCTCTTGTTGAGGTGGACAGTGAAAATTGTATAGATATGCACGATCACCTAAGAGAATTGGGGAGAGAGATGGCTAAGAGTTCAGGATTCCACATTCCTTGCTTGTGGGATGAGAAGGAGAACACTGCTAGCTTTTGGCAGATGTTAATGCAAACAGCTGTAAGTGCTTCTGTCATTGCCTTTAAAGAGTTTATTCAATATTAACGGCAATAGAAATCTGGGTTCGATGTTCAAAATTCAATGTTTTTAGAGAAACACCGTGTTTCAAATTTTGACTGTTTTTACAAAAACGCCATGTTTTAATTCTTGTCTGTAGTTGCAGAATCGCGATGTTCGTGGAATTAGGATGGTTCCTAGTGCAGAGGTTGGACATGGGTTAAAGTATTATGCATCATTACGGTCAGATATACCATGTTTCAAAAGGAGGACCCATAAGCTGTGGGGGAACCCCGTGATGAAGCTTTGCAATAGCCGACACAAAACTCTCTATCCTGGCATTACTATGCCCAACTTGCAACTTCTTGTTACCGAAGATGATCTATTGGAACGCATTTTGAGGACGGTGGGTTTACCAAACCTGAGATGGCTTCGCTGGTACAAGTGCGGTCACTCTTCTTTGCCTTCCTGTATTCCAATGGAAAATTTAAGAGTCCTATCTGTAGCCGGGAACGCACTGAATACATTGTGGCAAGGCAAAGCGCAGGTAAATAATTCTTTTATCGAGTTTCTGCGTTATCACTATGGATATATCATACTACAAAGATGAAATTTGAATATCTGTATCTTTATTATAGTTGAGATACTTTAATATTTTACAGGCACCTTTGCAGCTGCGGGAGCTAGAGATTTTGGCTCCTCTCTCAAAGTTACCGAAGTCCATTGGACAGCTGCAGCACCTGGAACAGATTTACATCTGCTTACCCGCGATGAATAATATGATATCATTGCCCGATGAAGTTTGTCAGTTGTCATCTTTGAAGCGGTTTGAGTTAATAAATGCTTGGAAAATGAAGTCATTGCCGGATTTAATTGGCAATTTGACGAACCTCGAACATCTCAATCTGTCCTTGTCTAGCAGTTTGGCCCGGCTTCCAAGTTCTTTCGAGAAATTAAAAAGGCTGAAATGCCTTAATTTGACAGGCACCTATCTCATAAAGGTTGGAAATGTCTCCTCCCTCGACTTCTTCAATTGGTTCAACCTTTCACGGAAGATGAGAATGAGAAGACGGAAGATGAGAATGAGAAGGGAAACAATGAGAAGACGGAAGATGAGAATGAGAAGGGAAACAATGAGAGGGGAATCCCTCATGAAACAGGGAAGGGAGGTGTGGCTGGCGGAGAGGGAAAGGGAGTGGGAGGCGGACGTCCTGTTGTGTAAGAGGTGGCCGGAGCTGATCAAGGCGAATAGGATGGAGTGGAAGGTGTTGGAGGCGATGCACCGGGTCCAGAAAATAAGAAGTGAATTACCGCAGCTCAAGGAGGTGGTCGAAATGGGGGAGGAGAAGGAAGAGGAGGAAGAGGGGAAGGGGAAGCAGATGAGAAGGGCGTTGTACGAGAGCATGTGGGAGACAGAGATGAGGACAGTGGAGAGACACAGGGAGGCGTGCACGGTGGCGAGTGAGAGGGAGAGGGAGGAGATCCTGAATCATCGGCGGAGTTGTGGGAAAGTCCAATTATTACCTCTCCAACTTCCACCGTCCCTCCAAGAATTACATATAGCAGAATTGCCCAGTACTATTGAAGACCTCTCCAATTTGGAAGTTTTGGTATTAGAATGCTCTTTGTTGGAAAAGCTACCGCCTTCGCTCAGCGACCTAAGGAATTTGAAAAAATTGAGGCTGGTGTATTGCCACAGATTGAGATCTTTGCCGGATTCCCTCGGACTGTTGACTGAGTTGGAAGTGAAGTCTTGTAATGGTCTAGTTGAGGTTGGAACATTGCCGAGTACGCTTATCCAGCTGACCTTCATTTCTTGTCATAATTTGGAGAGAATAAATGGCCTTTGTGGCCTTGCCGAGCTTCAAACGCTAAACCTTAGCGGGTTGATAAACGTGAAGGAACTGTCAGGCATTGAGACATTGGTGTCTCTGGAACAGTTGCGGGCATCTGGATGTCAATGGCTGAAGAGAATACAGGGTTTGGGGCAGCTAACAAAGCTTAAATTACTGGATGTTCATGGATGCAGAGAAATAGAAGAGCTGGAAGGTGTTGAACATTTGAGGTCGTTGGAGATGCTTGATGCCTCTGACTGTCCCAATTTGCGGTGGGATGGGAGAGTACTGGAACAGCTACCCCAACGATTGAAGGAAGGCATGCTCTACATTTGAAAGTCAAAGCCGAAGAATGCAGTTCAGGCAGTGACAACAGCTAATCATTGGTCTGTAGGAGAGCTTTCACTTGATGTTCCATTTGTAAAAGGATAAATCCGGGATTGGAGAATCATGGAACCAGCACAGGACCACTTCTGGATGTTCATGGGTGCAGAGAATTAGAAGATCATGGCTGCAGAGAATTAGAACAGCTGGAAGGTGTTGAACATTGAGGTCGTTGGAGATGCTTGATGCCTCTGACTGTCCTGCTTTGCACTGGGATGGGAGAGTACTGGAACGGCTACTCCAACGATTGAAGGAAGGCATGCTCTACATTTGAAAATGAACGAAGTTTTTGCACCGACAACAGTTAATCAGCCGTCTGCAGGAGAGCTTTCACTTAATGTTCCATTTGTAAAAAGCTAAATCCTGGATTTGAGAATCATGGAACCAGCACATGGCCTCTCTAATATTTATTATAATTATTTGCAGTTAACAGAATATGCAATTATTTGTTAGAACGCCCGATTATATTTTTGTTATTTATTAGAATGTTCGTATTAGACTTCTGTGATTTCATCCGTTTGGAACTGTAATTTGAAGGAACCAACAGGGCTGAAAACATAAGTTTTCTTAAACAACATTTACTTACATCCAATTCCAAACATGTCTGTCGAAACAGTGGATTTCTTTTTGGGTATAGTTTTTGAATGGGACTGATGGAGACGTGCGGGTTGCGCTGGCGGTCTCCTGAAATATTTAGGGCATAGGAGTCTCACTTAGAACTTCAGTTGCGGCTATTTCACCGAGTAAAACAAGGATTTTTACTGTAATCATGAGTTGGGGAGTACTTGTCTCTAAAACACTTAAACAAATTGTTTTCAGGGGACGACCAAAATTTGTTCCATTAAATAATTCCTCACATGTATCCTCAACACATACATTTTAACACATTAATTCATGTATCTTCAACACATACATTTTAACACATTAATTAATGACAAGTCAAAATATTAAGACATAGTAGGGGGCTTTGTACAAAATATAAGAAATTTTTCTCCACTATTTTCTCCTTTTCACTTCTTATACTTACACTCTCAACTAAAACTAAAGATTTTTCTCACATACATTTCAACACATTAATTCATGACAAGTGAAAGTATTAAGACATAAAATGGACGCTTGTACAAAATATATGATTATATGATTTTCAAAACTTGCATGTTGCAAACTTTAACTAAGAGTTGTTGAATAAATGTTTGACCATACATTTCACCAACTCTCTATTAAATGATCGTTTGAATTTAAATATCTGATGTGTTGAGGAATGAAGAATTTGTACTCTTTCTTAGAACTTCATTTAATCTGTCCTTTACCCTGCTAACAAAATCCGCAACTTGCAAACAAAATTACTTGGCAATCATGGTTGTTCTCAGTTTGATCACTATGGTGGTTGGGATTAATTTTCCAACACTGGCCCTTAATCACAACTGCCGTCATTGATAATTCCGAAACAATCTCTGAGATAAACAAAATTTTCACGTCCCAATGGCTTTTAGAAAGTGTCTCCAAACCGTTCATGTGATCTGCAACACTGCAACACAATTTCACCATTTTTTAATCAATTCTTTAATGAAATGATATTTAACATTAATGTGTTTGGTCTTCTTGTGAAAGAATTCTTTGATAATGTAATTGCAGAGTTATTGTCGCAAAAAATAATGGTTGTTCCTTCTTGGTCGTGGTATAAATCCCTCAACATTCTTCTCATTCAAACTGCTTGACACATTATTGCTGTTGCGGCGACATATTCAACTTCTCTTGTTGACAATGACACTATTGGATGCTTCTTGGAGGCCCATGAAATAGCTCCCAAACCCAAATGGAAAACATATCCTGATCTGCTCTTTCTATCATCGACATTTCCTTCTTAGACAGTGTCAGTGTAACCAACCAACCTAAAATTATTTGTAGTTGTGTACAAAATACCATACTCCTTTGTTCCATTGACATAGCTTAAAATCATTTTCGATGCTTGCCAATGCATCTCCTTGGGTGTCTCCATGAACCTTGACACCAAACTCATTGCATACATTACATTCAACCTAGTTGTTGTCAAATACATCGAAATTCCCACCATACTTTTGTATAATGTCGGATTGACATTGCTACTACAATCTTCTTTGCTCAACTTCAACCCCATGACAATTGGAGTTGGTGCGGGCTTGCTATTCTGCATATTAAACCTCTCCAAAATTTCTGCTACATACTTTTCTTGAGAAATAAAAATACTATTTTATGTTTGCTTCACTTCTATGCCCAAAAAATACCTTAACAACCCCAAGTCAGTCATTTTAAACTTAGTTTTCATGACTTCTTTGAAATCAACGATGAAGAAATCATCACTGCCTATAAAAATCAAATCATATATATATAAGACAACAATAAGAAGCTTACCAACACTCTCTTTGATGTACAGAGTAGGCTCACCGTCACATTTGTTTAAGACATTGTCCAACAAGTAAGCATCTATCATGTTATACCATGCACGCGATGCTTGCTTTAGCCCATAAAGAGATTTCCACAACCTGTACACCTTGTCTTCTTGGCCTTCTACCTCATAACCAGGTGGTTGCACAACATATACTTCATCTTTCAACACTCCATTCAATAACGTTGATTTTATGTCCATTTGATAGACATTCCATTTATATTGCGCGACAATCGACAACACTGCATGCACTGTCTCCATCCTTGTGACTGGTGCAAATGTCTCTGCATAATCTCTTCCATGTTGCTACTTGTAGCCTTTGACAACTAGCCTTGCTTTATGTCTTTCGATCTTTTCTTCACTGTTTCTCTTGGCCTTATAGACCCACTTCACTCCAATGACTTCTTTTCCTTGTGGAAGGTCCACTAAATCCCATGTGTCATTCTTTTCTATTGCTTCCATTTTTTCATCCATTGTCGCAACCCATTTTTCTTCTTTGACTGCATCTTCAAAATGGACTGGGCCATCTACATGACAAAACAATGCAAATAAGAAATTTAGACCAACGCTACTATCAACTTCATCTTGCTCATAAATTTCACTTAAATTTCTGAATTTTTGTCCTCTTATGCTTGCAGAAGATGGGCTTGACATGTTACTTGATGTTTTGCTTGAAGTCGATGACATTGTGGGTCTTTGCGGTGTGCTTGGAGTAGTACTTGCTTGATTGCACAACATTGTCATATTATTTGTTGACGGTGTCGCTTGCTGATTCCTTTACTGAGCTTGAATAGGAGTAGGAGTGATTGTTGAGGGATTACTTACTGCGGTCAATTCCTCTTTGTCTTCATGTGGTATACATGTTTTGTCATTGATTGTCTTCTCCAAACCTCCATCCCATGCTTCCTCTTCTATGAACTGCACATCTCTGCTAATTATGACCTTCTTGGTTGATGGATTGTATAGCTTGTATTCCTTGGATTCATCACTATATCCAAAAAATATGCATTTCTCTCCCTTGCTGTCTAACTTCTTCCTTAACTCATATGGGTTATGTGCATAAGCCACACATCCAAAATCTGTCATGTGAGTGATACCATGCTTTCTTCCATTCCATGCCTCTTCAGGAACCATATTCTTCACACTTTTAGTTGGACACCTTATAATGATATATGTCGCACAAGCGAAAACTTCAGCCCAATAATAATTTGGAAAATTATTTGCCTTCAACATGCTCCTTTCCATTTCCATAATGTCCTATTTTTTTTCTTTTCACGACACCATTTTGCTAAGGTGTATACCTTGTTGTAAATTGCTTGTAAATTCCATGCTCCCTACAAAATCGAAGAAAGTCATTTGAGATGTATTTGCCACTTCTGTCAGCCCTTAAGACTTTGATTTAATGTCCACTTTGATTCCCAACAAGGGATTTGTATTGGCAGAAACACTCAAACACTTCAATTTTTTATTTTAAGAAGTAGACCCATGTCTTCCTTGTATAATCATCTATTAAAGTAAGAAAACAATCACTTCCACCAATTGATAGTGTCTGCATTAGTCCACATAAGTTTGAATGGGCAGTATCCAAAGGTACATTTTCCCTTATTGGCTTTCTTGCTGGAAATGTCTTTCTATGTTGTTTGCCAAGATGCATCCTTCACATAGGCTGCCCGATTTTTCTATGAGTGGCAATCCCTTCCCCGTGCCTTTGCTATGCAGCAAATTCAAACCTCCAAAGATGGGATGACCAAATCTCAAATACCATAACCAATTTTCATCTTTGACTTCTATTTAAAAGTTTACTTGTGTGACAACTACAACCTTTCTTTCATCCTCTTGTGAATTCATTGATACTTAAGCGTACTTGTGCACCTTCTTCCTTTAGATCTGATTTTAAACATTCTATTGCTTGTCATTTGAACTTTTCAAATCCGTTGCTTGCTTGGAGTCTTATCCAAAATTGTGCACTCATCATTTTTTTAAAAGATATTGTATCCCTTTAGCATGAGAAGTCCAATTCTTATGAGGTTATGCATCAAACTAGGGACAAAATAAACATTTGAAATGTGCTTCTTATCCCCCTTCTTTGTTATAATATTGACTCTTCCTTTGACCATGACAAATACTTTGCTACCAGTCCCTAATGTCACTTCAAATTTCACACTTTCATATAGATTGGAAAACATTTCTATGTTCCCTGACATGTGGTTGTTGCACCCTAAATCTAGAAACCATACATCACTTTGCTTTTCTTGTGCTACATTACAAGTTAAAATCATGCTATCTTGGTAATGATTTTCCTTTGTGAATTTTTCACTTGGTTTGTTACTTATGTCAGGTTGTTTGTTTCTACATTCATTTTCATAATGACCATACTTCTTACAATAATGACATTGAACTTGAGATTTATCATACCTCTGGCCTTGTGCTTGATTCTAGCTTGGGCCTTGACTTGAATTTTGATTCCCCCCCTTCCACTTGAGTTTGAAGGGCTGCCTCTTCCACCTTTGTGTGGGCTCCTTCATCTTCCTCTAGCATTTGATCTTCATCTTCCTCTACCTTGACTAAATGAAACCTCTGCCTTGAAGGCATTCTCCAATGAGGAGTTTGTTTCTCTATTTAGTCTATATTCATGAGAAATCAATGATGCATGAAGCTCATCCACTGAAAATTGTGAGAGATCCTTTGTCTCTTCTATGGCCACAACAATGACATCAAATCTTGCTAGCAGGCTTCTCCAATTTTTCTCAACTATTCTCCTTTCATCAAGTGTCTCACCATGAGACTTCATTTGAGTAACCGGCCCAATTACATGTGTAAAAAATGAGTCTACTTTCTCATACTCTTTCATATAAATTTCCTTAAAGTCTCTGCTCAAAATTTGTAGTTTTGTTGTCTTCACTTTTTCCATGCCTTGGTAGGCTGTCAGGAGGGTGTCCCGTGCTTTATTGGACTTTGTTGTTGCTGAAATCCTTGGGAAAATAATTTCATGAACTACTTGAAATATGTAGAAGAGGGATTTTGAATCCTTCTTCCTTTTGTCCCTCAACAAATCCTTTTTTTCTTGTGTCAAAGCATTTTATGCTGCTACATCTGCTGCTTCTTGGAATCCATTCGCCACCAAATTCCAAATATATTGAGAAGAAAATAGAGCCATAATTGTAATACACCAATAGTCATAATGCTTTCTATTAAACTAAGGTATTTGAGGATTAGTCAAGCTTGTGCTTGATGCTGCCATTTCTGACTCTTAAAAAAATCTTTCTCCCTGTTGGTAAATAGGATAAAAAAATCTGTTTTCAAAACAATCTTTAATTCCCAGTAAAAACACTTGTTCTCACACTAACATAGTTTCACCTACTCTAATACCATGTGAAATATTTAGGGCAGAGGATTCTGCATGACTTCAGTTACAGAGATCAAATCGCAACTAAAATGAAGCTAAAACTCAAAGATTTAATGCACGGAAAACATAGTAAAAATTTGTTATCAACCAATAAAACTTTGGATTATAGTTCTAATACATGAAATACATTCATAACAATAATTATTGCTTCAATTTACATTCGCTACGAGTTGGAGAGTAACTCTCTGTAAAACACTGTAAAAAATTGTTTTCACGCACCCACCAAAAATTGCTCCACGATTTTATCCTCTTGACCTCTCATTACACCCTCGACTAAAACTAAAGACTTCCTCACATGTATCTTCAAAGAATACATCTCAACACATTAATTCATGACAAGTCAAAGTATTAATACATAGTATGGATGCTTGTACAAAATATATGATTTTTGAACTTGCAGATGTTGCAAACTGTAAGTAAGAGTTGCGGAATAAATATTTGACCATACATTTCACCAACTCTATATTAATGCTCATTTGAATTTAATTATCTAATGTGTTGTGGAATGGAGAATTCGTACTCTTGCTTAGAACTTCATTTAATTTTTCCTTCAGCCAGGAAACAAATTCCGAAACCTGCAAACAAAATCTACTTGGAAAACATGGTTGTTGCCAGTTTAATAACTATGGTGGTTGGTACTAATTTTCCCACAACTCCCAATACCTCAGGACAAAATAACACCCACAAACACAACTCTGTGATGCAAAATCCAATTCTGGAAATTCTGCAAATTAATTAAACATAACAATCAAAAGAGAATGTGGATATTTCCTTCACAAATGCTATGAGAGGTCTCTCCATGCCTTCCTACCCTTTCCAAAACTCATTCAACTTACAAGGGCTTCAAATTATGAATGGAACAACCAACAAGTAAACCTCAAATGAAACCCAAAAAATTATTTTGCTGTAGGTTCTACAAAATATTTTCATAGCGCCCAAAACTTTCCTTTTCACATTCCCGGGAAGCTGAATCAACTTGCTCCTCTGCAAGGTCTATTCTCTATAGTTTTTTCTTGCTCCTTAACTCAATCATCAAACTATTTTTCCCTTCTTCATCGAGGTTGCTATGCTAATGCATTTACCCTTCGAAACCAATTGCAAAAGGGTTTTTGACAACATTCACATGACAAGGAGCTTAGGTTTCATATGAAAATGTTCTATTTGTTGTGATATATACACCATCCCTAATCTAGCACACACAGAACATTCACACACAGAATCCTCACAGTTTTGGAACACGACACAAAAGAGCATGACTGCACTCTAATAGGGGTACGCTGCTTTTCTCTCACAATACTCACTCACACACAGTCACACAACAACCACTCTATCACGGGTTTCAAACAGTTACAACACAACGCTAATGCTGCATGATTAACACACACAAAAACTAAAGCTACATGGAATAATCTCAAGCGATTCAATGAATTACAGGGTCTCACAATTGTACACTGACAACACATGGCTTCTACAATGCATATGTGGCACTACCATGTACCACTAGCAATAATACACCTCACTATTCAGACCAGGAACATATATAAAACACATTAGCGACAACTACAACCACAACATGAAGTTAGAACCTCACATACACAAATGTACAGAACAACATCATCATCATCCAACACTATGCAGCAGTATGAAGTTACAACTTCATACACTCAGGGTAAACAATCGAGCTTCAAGCTTCATTTAAGCCAAAGCATCAATCTAACATAAAGACTTATGACCATGACACATTACTCAACACATTTCGATTCTTAACAAGTGTAGATAAACATGTTGAAATATGGAGCAAGAAATTCTCAATTTGATTTTGCGTTGATTAAATTGAGAAAGTTTGAATTTCCGCATCAACAAACAACCTGGATGCAATTAACTTGTGTGACATAGCGTGTGTCACCTAGTTTACTCAGGAAATTCGAGTTGGAGGAGTTAGAGTTCAGTCAAGCATGTGTGATCACTAATTTGTAGCAATCAAAGTCAATTATCATAGATTGTTTTTGGTTAAACTAGTTCTAACTATTGGAGGAACTAAGTGAGGTCAATTGTGTAGTGGGACTTCAGTCAAACTCAGTGATCATCCAATTAACTGATCAATCAACCCAAAATAGCTAGTACATGCAAAGAATTCAAGTTCCTCACACTTGGTCAAGATTCCAAGGTAGTGTAACATTAGTTGTAGACTAGTCTTAACTGTACAGGTGTTCCATGCAGTCAGATGATCAACCTAAGAAATTTTGCAATCCATTTTAGAGAAATTCCTAATAATATGGGCCTAATTTCTTAAGGAAAAACACAAGGAAATAGGAGCTCAAGTAGAGGTAGAAATTGACTAAGTTTGGGTCAAAGCTTTTTAGTGAGGAGAGAGATAAGTTATGCACCTACAGGTTGTGCTCAATGGAGCAAAGACATTATAATACATCTCTATTCATCATATTAATGCAAGCAATCATTGGGGTTTTTAGCAGATTTATTTCCCTAGGAAAAATACTATTTGCATGTGTGTGATTTCTTATTTCATGTCTGAGATTTTTGTTATTTATTAGAATGTTTGTATTAGAATTCTATGATTTCATCTATTTGGAACTGTAATTTGAAGGAACCAACAAGGCTGAAAACATAAGTTTTTTTAAACAATATTTACTTACATCCAATTCCAAAACATGTCTCTTGAAACCGTGGATTTCTTTCTCATATATTTTTTGAATGGGACTGATGAGGACGTGTCGGGTTTCACCAGCGGTCTCCCGAAATATTTAGGGCATAGGAGTCTCACTTAGGACTTCATTTGCCACTCTTTCACTGAGTAAAACAAGAATTCTTAAGTTTTACTATGATTTACATCCATTGGGAGTGTACGAGTAATTCTCTGTAAAACACCATAACAAATTGTTTTCACACACCCACCAAAATTTTCTTCACAATTTTCTCCTCTTGACCTCTCACACTTACAACCTCCACTAAAACTAAAGAATTCCTCACATGTATCTTCAACGCATACATTTCAACACATTAATTCATGACGAGTCAAAGTATTAAGACAGAGTATGGGTGCTTGTACAAAATATATGATTATATGATTTTTTGAACTTGCAAATGTTGCGGACTATAAATAAGAGTTGCTGAATAAATGTTGAGGACTGTAATTAAGAGTTTCTGAATAAATGTTTGACCATAAATTTCACCAAATTTGTATTAAATTCTCATTTGAATTTAATTATCTGATGTGTTGAGGAATGAAAAATTTGTACTCCCACTCAAAACTTCATTTAATCTGTCCTTCAGTCTGCAAACAAAATCCACAACCTGCAAACAAAATTACTTGGCAAGTATGGTTGTTGTCAGCTTTATAACTATGCTAGTTGGGATTAATTTTCCAACACTCCCACTTAATCACAATTGCCACCATTGACAATTCCCAAACAATCTCTGAGGTAAACAAAATTTTCACGTGCTAATGGCTTTGTGAAGATGTCTCCAAACTGTTCTTGTGACCTGCAATGCTGAAACACAATTTCACAATTGTTAATCAATTCTCTAATGAAATGATATTTAACATCAATGTGCTTGGTCCTCTTGTGAAAGAATTCTTTGATAGTGCAATTGTAGAATTATTGTCACAAAAAGGTGGTTGTTCCCTCTTGGTTGTGGAATAAATCCCTCAACATTCTTCTCATCCAAACTACTTGACACGTTGCTGCTATTGTGGTGACATATTCAGTTTCTGTTGTTGACAATGACACTATTGGCTGCTTCTTGGAGGCCCATGAAATATCTCCCGACCCAAAATGGAAAACATATCCTGACGTGCTCTTTCTATCATCGACACTTCCTTCCCAGTGATTGTCAGTGTAACCAACCAGCCTAACATTATTTGTAGTGGTGTACAAAATACCATACTCCTTTGTCCTATTGACATAGATTAAAATCCTTTTCGTTTCTTGCCAATGCGTCTCCTTGGGTGTCTCCACACCAAACTCACTGCATACATCATATCTGGCCAAGTTGCTATCAAATAAAATCAAAATTCTCACCTTACTTTTGTATAATGTCATATTGATATTGTTGATGCAATCTTATTTTCTCAACTTCAACCCCATGACAATTGGAGTTGGTGCGGGCTTGTTATTATACATATTAAACCTCTCCAAAATGTCTGCTACATACTTTGCTTTAGAAGTAAAAATACTATTTTATGTTTGTTTCACTTCTATGCCCAAAAGATGCCTTAACAACCCCAAGTTAGTCATTTGAAACTCACTTTTCATGACTTCTTTGAAATCAGGGATGAGGAAATCATCATTGCCTGTAAAAATCAAATCATCTATATATAAGAAAACAATAACAATCTTACCATCAGTCTCTTTGATGTAGAGAGTATGCTTGTCGTCACATTTGTCGAAGACATTGTCCAACAAGTAAGCATTTATCCTGCGATACCATGCATGTAGTGCTTGCTTCAGTCGATAAAGAGATTTCCTCAACCTATACACCTTGTCTTCTTGGCCTTCTACCTCATAACCAAGTGGTTGCACAACATATATTTCATCTTTCAGCCCTCCATTCAACAACACTGATTTTACGTCCATTTGATACACTTCCCATCTATGTTGTGCGACAATCAACACCATGATATGCACTGTTTCAATCCTCGTGACTGGTGCACATATCTACATTATCTCTTCCATGTTGTTGCTTGTATCTTTTGACAACTAGCCTTGCTTTATGCCTTTTGATCTTTCCTTCAGTGTTGCTCTTGGTCTTGTAGACCCACTTCACTTCAATGACTTATTTTCCTTGCAGAAGGTCCACTAACTCCCATGTGTCATTCTTTTCTATTGATTCTATTTATTCATCCATTGTTGCAACCGATTTTCTTATTTGACTGCATCTTCAAAATGGATTGGGTCATCTACATGACAAAACAATGCAAATAAGAAATTTAGACCAACGCTACTATCAACTTCATCTTGCTCATAAATTTCACTTAAATTTCTGAATTTTCATTTTCTTATGCTTGCAGAAGATGGGCTTGACATGTCACTTGATGTTGTTCTTGAATTAGATGACATTGTGGGTCTTTGTGGTGTGCTTGGAGTAGTACTTTCTTGACTGCGAGACATTGTCCTATTATTTGTCGATGGTGTCACTTGTTGACTGCTTAGTTGAGCTTGAATAGGAGTAGAAGGAGTGACTGTTGAGGAGTTACTTGTTGCGGTCAATTCCTCTTTGTCTTCATGTGGTATACATGTTTTCACATTGATTGTCTTCTCCAAATTTTAATCCCATGCTCCCTCTTCTATGAACCACACAACTTTGTTGATTATGACCTTCTTGGTTGATGAATTGTAGAGCTTGTATGCCTTGGATTCATCACTATATCCAAAAAATATGCATTTCCCCCCCTTGTTGTCCAACTTCTTCCTTAACTGATCTGGGACATGTGCATAAGCCACACATCCAAACACTCTCATGTGAGTGAAACTATGTTTTCTTCCACTCCATGCCTCTTCAGGAACCATATTCTTTACACTTTTGGTTGGACACCTATTAATGATATATGTTGCACAAGCGACAGTTTTAACCCAATAATAATCTGGAAAATTATTTTCCTTCAACATACTCCTTTCCATTTCCATATGGTCCTACTTTTTTCTTTCCACGACACCATTTTGCTAAGGTGTATACCTTGTTGTAAATTGCTTGTAAATTCCATGCTTCTTGCAAAATCAAAGAAAGTCATTTGAGATGCATTTTCCACCTCTTTCAGCCCTTAAGACATTGATGTAGTGTCCACTTTGCTTCTAAACAAGGGCTTTGTATTGGCAGAAGCACTCAAACACTTAACTTTTATGTTTTAGGAAGTAAATCCATGTGTTCCTTGTATAATCATCTATAAAAGTAAAAAAAAATAACTTCCACCAATTGATGGTGTCTGCATTGGTCCACATAAGTTTGAATGGACAATCTCCAAAGGTGCCTTTTCCCTTATTGACTTTCCTACTTGAAATGTCTCTCTATGTTGTTTGCCCAAGATGCATTGTTCACATAGGTTTTCTGATTCTTCTATGAGTGGCAATCCCTTCACCATGCATTTCCTATGCAACAAATTCAAACCTCCAAAGTTGAGATGACCACATCTCAAATGCCATAACCAATTTCCGTCTTTGACTTCTATTTAAAAGTTTACTTGTGTGACAGCTGCAACCTTTCTTTCATCCTCTTGTGAATTCATTGATAGTTGTGCTTGCGTACCTTCTTCCTTCAAATATGATTTTATCTTTAGGGGAAACATTCTATTTCTTGTCATCTAAACTTTTGCAATCAATTGTATGCTTGGAGACTTATCCAAAATTGTTCCATCATTTAAAAAAAAAGATATTGTAGCCCTTTTGCATGAGTTGTCTAATGTGTTGGGTTGTGTTATATTCTTTCCACAACTAGCCCACGTAGTTAACCGGGGGGTTGGGGGGGGAGCCCCCCCTTTGTTGCGCTGATTGTGTAGCATGGGGGTCACAGGGGGTTTGAGTGGTGCAGGTAACCCCACTCTATGGGGTTCGGGGCAGCGCCCCAGAAAATTTTGGTTTTGGAACCTATGTTAGGTTGGGCGGACCCACCGATGGTTTTGTGCATGATTTTCGCACATGTTTTTGGATGCGATGGTTTTCGGTCCATGGTATTGGATGCTTTGGCATGTATAAATATGTATTATAACATTGAAAGGAACATAATGAAAAAAAATTAAGCTAGTAATCCCGGTTTTGGGATCCAGGGGAAAATCCCTATGTATATGTGTTATGCATGTTTAGTCAATTTAGTGTCCTAAATTGCTCTATATAAATTATCAATCCGCGTGTCATAAATTGATAAAGTGTAGTGCACTATATGTGCTAGATGACCCTTCTTACCTCACTGTTTTTGGGTTTTATGTTTGTTTTGGGGTTTTTCTCTTTTGATTCCAAATGTTCTGCAATGTACTCTACAAAATATTAAGTCTACTGGTGCTAAGAATATAGAGAAATGACATGAGAGCTAAAAGTGCTTTAAGCCAGATTTGGAAGTAAAGTTTTAACCAAGAAAATGAAAACAAAGCTTCTCTTCTTGCTATTATGATTGTTTCCAAAACATGAACTAAAAGGACTTAAAACGATTATCTACTCAATTACAAAACCAAAGCTTAAATGAGAAAATGAGATTGCAACTATATTTGATAAACCAAAAATGAAATACTGGAAATAAGATTGCCACTACTGTCTAATCTATTGTAGAATCAAAACTTAATGAACAACTAAAGATGGAATTGCACCTAAACTAAGTGAAAAACTATAATTGAAAATGAAGTTGCAACTATTCTATTATGAAAGCAAAGCTGAATCAAGTAATTTGTCACTCTGCTACACAATTTCGAGAGAACTACCTCCTTGTGATAACATTTTGAGAGATTTCATTCTTCATTATTCTAAGAAAAGTAAACATAAAAATGTAGAGAAAGACTCATTCATAAATGAAACATTTCACCACTTAGTTTAAGATTAACCATCAACTGAAATGGCTTTTGGAAACATTCACTTACGACATGAGTTATTAAACTAATAACAAAATGGCATTGTGTTATGAAACCAACTCAAGAAAAGATAGAAAAGATAGATCAACGCCTTAAAATTTAGCCTCTTCGAGGGGGCGACCTCGTTTACATTACATAAATGAACAATTCTTGGATGATTCAAATGACAAAACCTCCTTTCTATATATAGGAGTCTAAGGAGTCACAATATAATCTAGCCGACCTAACAATAATAATATAAAGCCACAAAAATAACAATAGAGGGATTCTATGGGGCACAGTAATAACAATATGGGGGCAATAGGGGCACAACAATATTAATAAGGGGTATAACTACAATAGTAATGGGGTAATCACTAGTATTATAGGGACCCAACATGCCCCTCTCCTTCAAAAAAGTGTTGTCCTCAACACTTGAGTAGTTCTGGATACTTCTGCATAAAATTCTCATCCTCCCATGTGGAATCTTCAGCGGATAAGTTCTTCCACTTGATAAGATACTCTGAAATTGATCGATTTCATAGCTGTCGAGTTCTTGTTTTGTGACTGCTTCTGGTTCCAATATAATTTTTCCTTCCTCGTCAAGTTCTGGCAATATTGTTTGAACTGGGAGCTTGTCGCCTATAACCTTCTTTAAACATGAAACATGGAAAACTAGGTGCAATCGAGAAGCTGCAGGAAGATCCAATTTGTATGCCATAGTACCAATCTTTTGCAACACCTTGTACGGACCATAATACTTTGGTGATAATTTATTATCCTTCTTAGCTTGCTTGAGGGACATTTGCTTATATGGTTGTAGCCGTAGGAATACCCAATCACCTACATCAAAACTTCTTTCACTGTGATGTTGATCTGCCTGTTGTTTCATTCTATTCTGTGCCAACACGAGGTTATCCTTTAAGAGTTGGAGGACTTGTTGTTGATGTTCGATGTGATGTTCCACTGCCTGAACCTTAGAATTTTCTCTTAAATATGATGTGATGGATGGTGGTTGATACCCATAAAGTGCCATAAATGGGGTCATTTTTGTTGCTGTATGGAAGGAAGTGTTATACCACCATTCAGCCAGAGGCAACCATTTGACCCATTGCGTCTGTTTATCAGATACAAAGCAACGAAGATATCCTTCCAAACATTTGTTTACTATCTCAGTTTGCCCATCAGATTGAGGATGATAAGATGAGCTATGAGCTAACTGAGTACCAAGACAAGAAAATAATTTTGTCCAAAAATTTCCAGTGAAAATGGGATCTCTGTCACTTACAATAATCTTTGGGTTTCCATGTAGCTTTTGAATTGTTTCCATAAATGCAGTAGAAATTGTACTGGCTTTAAATGGATGTGATAATGCACAAAAGTGTGCATACTTGGTAAGTCTGTCAACTACCACCATGATGACACTCTTTCCCTCAGACTTGGGTAAACCTGTGATAAAATCCATTGAAACCTCCTCCCAACGTTGGCTTGGAATGGATAAAGGTTTTAATATACCAGTGTCTTAATTGTTTCAACTTTATTTTGTTGGAAAACCAAACATTCCGCCACAAACTTTTGAATATCTGATTTAAGGCCATCCCAAAAAAATTCCTTCTTAACCCTGTGGTAAGTTTTTAAAAATCCTGAGTGCCCTCCTAAGGGAGAAGTGTGCAATTCCATAAGAATCTTTTGTTTTAGCTGGGAATTCTTACAGAGGTATAAGCGATCTTTGTACCATAATGAATCATTTTTCCAGCTAAATGTATCAGATGTACTGGAATCTTGTTGTAACTTTCGAATAAGTGCCCACACTTCTTCTTCATTCTTCCATTCCTCCCTTGCTTCGTTTATCCAATCTGGTTGGATAATAGAAATGGCGCACAACAATGCTTCCACATCCTCATCCTTTCTTGAGAGTGCATCTGCCACCAAATTTTGCTTCCCTTTTTTGTAGATGATTTCAAAGTCATAACCCAACATCTTTGTGACCCACTTTTGTTGCTCTTCAGAGGATAATCTTTGTTCTAAAAAGTATTTAAGGCTATCATGATCCGTTTTTACCTTGAAGTGTCTTCCCATTAGGTAGGGTCACCATTTCTTAAGTGCATGGAGTATTGCCAACATTTCCTTCTCATAAATAGCTTTGCTTAAAAACTTTCCCTTGATTGGACGACTTTCAAAAGCAATGGGTCTTTCATCTTGCATTAGAACAACACCAATTCCATTTCCTGAAGCATCACATTCCACAATAAAGGTTTTTGTGAAGTCTGGTGTAGCTAAGACCGGTGCTTGGCACATTGCCTCTTTAAGATGTTCAAAGGCCTTTGTTGCTTCCGAAGTCCATGAAAATGCATCTTTCTTCAATAATGTTGTTAGAGGTGCTGCTATTCTCCCATAATTCTTAACAAACTTGCGATAATACCCTGTCAACCCGAGAAATCCTCGCAGATGCTTTATGGATGTGGGGATTTTCCATTCCTTAATGGCTTTAATTTTGCTAGGGTCTACCTTAACTCCATGAAATACAATATGACCCAGATATTCCACGTCCTGGACTCCAAAGAAACATTTGGATCTTTTTGCATATAATTGTTTCTCCTCCAATAGTTGTAGCACCTTGTCAACATGTTCAACATGATCCTTCCAAGACTTGCTGTAGATTAGTATATCATCAAAAAATACTAACACAAAATTTCTAAGGAATGGTTTGAAAATTGAATTCATCAAACCTTGAAATGTTGAAGGTGCATTGGTAAGGCCAAAAGGCATGACCAAAAATTCATAATGACCCTCATGAGTTCTAAATGTTGTTTTTGGAATGTCTTCAGTCTTCATTCTGATTTGATGATATCCTGAACGGAAATCCAACTTGGTGAAGTAAATTGATCCATGCAATTCATCCAGTAATTCATCAATGACAGGAATGTGGAACTTATCTTTAATAGTGAGCTTGTTGAGCTCCCTATAATCCAGACACATGCGCCATGATCCATCCTTCTTGTGCACCAATACTACTGTAGCAGAGAAATAACTTTGACTCGGTTGAATTATACCAGCCTCTAGCATTTCTGCAACCATACGTTCAATTTCACTCTTTTGGACATAGGGATATCTGTACGGCCTGATGTTTGGAGGAACACTTCCTGGAATCAGATGAATAGCATGATCATGATCACGCATAGGTGGGAGACCTTTGGGAGTCTCAAATACCTTGGAATGATTGTCCAGGACTTTTTGGAGATATGGAGAAATAGATGATTCCGATGTGGACACATCTAGCGAACATAATTGTGCAATTATACCTCTTTGCTCCTTTTTTAGAAGCTTTGTCATACCATTAGAGCTGATTATCTTTCCTGGTTTCCCTGCAATACCCCTTAATTCAACTTCCTTTCCTTCCGTAGAAAATTTGATGAAAAGTTCTTGAAAATTAAAAGCTATTGTACCCAAGGATTGTAGCCATTGGACTCCTAGTACAACATCAGCACCTCCCATTGGAATGGAAAGCATTGGGCTAGTCAATACATATTCTCCCATGGATAGCTTGATATTATGGCACTTTCCAAAGCAATTTATTGTTCCTTCATTTGCAATCATCACTTGACACTTTGGTGCTGGATATAGGAAGCAATTCAATTCTTTTGCTACCTTACAATGAATAAAATTGTGGGTGCTTCCTGAATCAATCAACACTATTACCTTTTTCTTCTTGATTTGTCCTTCTATCTTGATGGTTTGAGGAGTGGTAATTCCCGCCAATGCATTACAAGATATGGTCAGATTTATTTTTTCTTCATCTAGGCTTTGTTCCTGGAGTATATCCTCTTCTTTTGACCTTTCTTGCTCCTTTTCTTCTTCCTTTTCCCAATCTATGTAGAATAATTTCTTCTCAGCACACTTATGACCTTTAGTGTATTTTCTATCACAACTGTAACAAAGCCCTTTTGCTCTTTTTTCTTCCAATTGTTGTGGTGTCAACCTTATAGGTTGTGGAAGACTAGGGGCAACAACACTTCCGTCTTTATAGTTGTGAGTGGTATGCTTCCTAGTTGCCATAATTTTGCTTTCTATTTTTCTTGCTAACCTGAATGCCTTCTCTAATGAATCAGGTTCCCAAAGGTGAACATCATGTTGGATATTATCCTTTAAAGACCCTATGAACACATCAATCCTATGCTCCTTTGGAATATCTTTTACCCTTATGTTCAAGTTTTGGAACTCCTCAATGTGTTCCATTATTGAACCCTTTTGTTTGAGACTTATCAATTGACTAAAAAAATTGTTGCTTTTTGTATCCTCATAATGTGCTATCAATTCTTCCATAAAAATTTCCCAAGTGATAAATTGTTTACGAGAGCAAAGCCATTGATACCATACAAACTGATTTGGTTCCAAATATAAAGTTTCCATACGTACCTTTTGTGTGTTTTTCACATTATTGAGATCGAAGAATTGCTCCATCTGTAATATCCATGTGGTAGGATCCTTGCCATCAAACTTCCTCATATCGATTTTTGGAATATGGTGAGTCTTCGATCCAACATTAGAGTCTATGGAATCATGATTAACATTTCTTTTGTTCTCATCATGAGTTTCCTTTAGTACCCGTTCACCCTTAATGACCATTTCTTGTAGCAACTTATTCATATTTATCTTCAATTCTTCCATCTTATCATCCATGCCATCAATTTTAGCTTCTACGCCTTTCTTTAAACAATCCATCTTAGCTTCTACACCTTTCTTT
Source organism: Pinus tabuliformis (assembly GCA_031772625.1). Lineage (NCBI taxonomy): Eukaryota > Viridiplantae > Streptophyta > Pinopsida > Pinales > Pinaceae > Pinus > Pinus tabuliformis. Next base: position 310,365,827 of record CM062806.1, on the reverse strand, counting down.
AAACTATCCATCTTAGCTTCTACATCTTTCCTTAAACCATCCATCTTAGATTCTGTTGTTTTTTGTGCAAGTGACACTTGTTGCACTTGTTCTTGTAATTTTGATATATCATATAGCATTTCTTCTTCTTCTTCATGAGTCATGCTAGAGCTTTCAGGTTCCTTACTAGGTGTTTGCATTTTCTTTCCTTGGGGCATCATTTACCAATAATAATTCTCTATTATTCCCTTTGAATTCTTTCAAAATAAATTTTCAAACCAAGCTTAAGCAAAAATTTAAGAAAATCTACACATCTTTTCACTTTGTAGGAGCTCGATATTGCCTCTGATGTATCTCTGTACTTTCCGATCATCTAGTTTTGAATTTGTGACATGAAGTGGCCCTTTGTGTCCTATTTCCAATGCCACAAGTCTGACCCAAATTGGATTCTCCAAGAAAGCGTTATGCGAAATCTCCCACAGTGAGTTGATTATAGACTAGTTTAGTAGAGCGAACTTGTACAACGTGCCACGAGTCACTGTTTCGACCTTTGGATCCGAAAAATGCATAAAAGAAACTATAGTCCATCCTCGTTTTGTACCTTCTGATGAAATTTCAATCTGATCCCCAGAGAGAAAGTTATGACGATTTTCCCCAGGTCACCTGTTTGGAATGTAATTCAGGAGTCTGCAAAAAGACCAACTTCCGTAGATCATATATCCGCAAATATAGCATGAAAAGATCTAAAATTCAGACCCGAGGTTCAGCACGATTTCATCTCAAATGGGTTTTTTTTGCAACTTCTGAAACGTTGCAGAAAACAAGTTATAGCGAAAATGCCACGATGACCTGTTTGGAGAAGCAAAACCCTAGAATCCAAAGCTCTGATACCAAATGTTATGAAACCAGCTCAAGAAAAGATAGAAAAGACAGATCAACGCCTTAGAATTTAGCCTCTTCTAGGGGGCAACCTCGTTTACATTACATAAATGAACAATTCTTGGATGATTCAAATGACAAAACCTCCTTTCTATATATAGGAGTCTAAGGAGTCACAATATAATCCAGCTGACCTAACAATAATAATATAAAGCCACAAAAATAACAATAGAGTGATTCTATGGGGCACAATAATAACAATATGGGGGCAATAGGGGCATGACAATATTAATAAGGGGTATAACTACAATAGTAATGGGGTAATCACTAGTATTATAGGGACCCAACACATTGAACAACTTAATTCAAAATCTAGAAACTAATGAATAACAAATGAAATGAATCAATTTATGCTACTGACATGAACTTAAAGCTATTGGTAAGAAACTAGAAAGTAGTGAAAAAAAAAGAACTATTATGCGCTGAAATAAAAGTACTCTGAGTTAGTGAAAAGATGACATAAGTTGCATTATAAACAGAGTTAGAAAACGATTATAGACATCATGGAAAAAACACAGTGAATTTACAATTTAACTATGAAAGACAAAACAAAAATAAAATATAACCTTGACCAACACAGGGCCCCTCTACAAAGGTCTTGGATTATGATTACTTAATCAATACTCCAACAACGCTTCAGGCATCCATGAAACACAGTATTTATATTCAAAACAGAGAATGAGTTCTTCAACTACAGAGCCGAAATCTGAATTATTACATAAGCAAAAACTGAAATTGTTCTGCGTTCTGCACGCTGGTATTTATAAAGAAATTATACAACTATTTTGAAGAGATAAATAAGCTACAACAAAACATATAGACAGGCAATCATGCTGAATTCTTGTCCTTGGCTGCTTGGAAACATAAATCTATGGTAGTGGCTGTTAGATTCCGTTTTCGTAGGTGGCAGATGAAGTCCGTGGCCTCAGGAAACCGCTTCGGATCCCATCACTGAGAAACGTGTGCAAAACAGAGTCATGTTTGCCATAGGTTTCTATGTTTGACTTCCCTTTGACCGGAGTCCTCTTCATCGATCTAGTCCAGATGAATAGGATAAGATCCATTCTCTGATGTTTTCCAAGCTACCCATGTAGTCCTTTTCCTCTCTTGACACCTGTAATGTACAAAAGCATGGAAGTGGTTGTGGAACAACCAATTAGCTGCGGAATGTGGTTGCGTTCCGTAACTAAAAGACAAAAACTTATTCAGATAGAAAACATAATAGTATAACATGTAAATCACTGAAATATACTCCTTGAGGCAATGTGTAATGATTTTTGATGATAAGGATGCATTTTTCATGGAAAAACAAAGAAGGAAGGATGAGAGAAGTTGCTAAAGGAAAGGAAGTTTTGGAACTCAACATACCCCCACTGCGAGACTATTGCATGTCCCTATGCAATCAAAATTGTGAACTCCCTCCTTCTACTGCATTTTTTCTGAGACTTCAGCCAAAACATCCAACCTCTTCTTGCTTTTCCTTGCACCAACTACCATTCTAAGCTTCCTCATGAGAAATCTATACTTGAGGTTAATGAGTGCCCTGTTTAGCTTCTTATTCTTCCTTTTTAGTTTTCCTTTCTTCTTGTGCCATAGACTCAAATGAAGCATAGTGTATCATGGATAATCTTATCCAATTTTTTATGTTCTTTTAAAGCTTCATTTTTCCTCTGGATGTGCCTATTTAGAACCTCTAGCTCAAAGATTTCTTGTTTAAGTGAGCTAGTCAAAGTCTCTTGTGATGTGGCAGGCTGCTTAAGGTTGGATGAATTCCCTAGATCTACTCATGTATTCTTTTTCTCCAATGAATCAATGTAGTCATAAATCTATTGTTGGATTGGATCAATTCTTGGAGAGGCTCTCTTTGGGCTGCTTTCAAAGTGTTTTCGAGGAGGGTCTTGTGGGCTATTGTCATGGGACTAAGTTGGAGTTTCTTCCCCCAAATCTATGAATTGGGTCTCTTTTGATTTTATTTTCTTCACTTTGCCCCTGAGTCTAGAACTTCTCCTCCAACTTTGGGAGCCTATGATTTCTTCCTCTATAACCTGTTTCCTTTTTCCCTTCTCCTTCTCTTTCTTGAACTGATCCCTGATTTTGAATAGTCTCTTAGAAAGTAATTGCTCATTCTTTGATGAAGGTTCAGGAATATTTTTGTGGATTTCCTCAAGTTTTTCTTTCATTTTTCTGCTTTGTTTTTTCTGCTTTCTGATCTCTGTTAATGTTTCAGAGATGGGCTCTTCTTCATTGTTTTTCTGTGCTGAAGTTTTAGGAGTGTTTTGAATGGTGAGACTGGTTTTCCTTCTCCTACTTCTTTTTACAGAACTTCCCTCAGGCAATTCTGGTGCATCTTGGAAGAAGTTTCTGACAAAAAAGTTCTCCCTTGTGTCCCCTACACTCTTTAAGTGATATTCAACTAAAATTTTTACTAGACCATGGTGATAAAGATTGGTTTCTATGGCTTCCATTTTCTTTTGAACAGTAGTGGCCATTCTCCTCAAACTATTCAACAGAAAAAATGTGAGATTGAGGGTTCCGTTTTCAAGAAAATTCATCAACAATATTATGTGATATACATACATGGAACTAAATCTTCCCTCGCATGTAATAATTTTTTGAAAAATTAATAACATGCTACTCCATTTATCCTTAAGTGCAGAGATTGTGATTCCTCTCCCAAAAACTAAAGTGTCCATACCTAGATTCTTGAGAATGATTTTCCAAGTTTCATCATGGAATTATTTGTTCTTGAACCACCTCTCTCCTAACCTTGGTAACTCGGTTGCTTCAGCGATAAAAGACTTGGTCACTGTAAAATTTATGTCACCTATCTCCACGTCCATTCCATCAAATGATCTGGCAAATGATTTGGTGATTTCTTTATGGTGACCATTGAATTTTTCAATGAAACTCAACCAACCAGCTTTATTCAACATTCCTTTCAACTGAGGATAACCTTCCATGTACTTCACTCCTATGGGTTCAGTTCTAACGTTGAGACCCATCACTTCTGTTCTCTACTATTCAAATTCCCTTCACTATCTGAGAAATGGAGTGACTGCGTAAAGAGGACTATGTATACGACAGTGGGACAACTGGTTTATGGAAACAAAAATAACTATGGATATGGGGATGAAATGACAGAGACTATGAGTATGAGATAAAACGACTGTAAATACATGGTATATGAAAACAAAGAAGCTGTATGCATAAAATATGTGGAGACAGAGTGTGCACAAGATATATGAAACATAGTGGTTGTACACGTAAACTGTGTGAAAAACAAAGTGACTGCTATACATAGAGAATAGAAAACAGAATCATTGTGTGCTCAATGTAACAGAGTCTTTGTATGCACAAGAAGGCTGCGCAAGTATACGAGATAAACTCAGTGTAATAAATGAACGATAGGGTTTTGAAGAGTCATATTCAAATGGGTTATGTCATGAATCTAATCGTTTAACAGGTGTGCTGGAGAAGTACAATTAAGTTCGAGTAAAAAATGGAGATTTCATCATTAGACCATTAGGAATTAAAGTCGGAAGGTGTTGCAGAATCATCATGGCAATCAAATTTCATAATGATAAATCAAGGAGTCATGTGATTATATGATTATACAACTTATGTTTTGTATTGCTTTTTGAAATAAGTTTTTGTTCTTACCTCTAGAACCATACCTTCCGCTTGCTAATCTTTTGTTGTTTGCCTCCTCAGGTGCTTAGATGTGATAGGTCTTCAAAAGTTGTTCTCTCATCCATTACTTGCTTATGAATTTTTATTATGAACTGGCCCCTTTGTTCTTGAACTAATGATCAAATTGTTGTTGCATAATTAGATTGGCTGCAAAACAGGATTAGCTACGGAACGGGAACAATTGCAGAACGTGAAAATAGTTGCAGAATGTAAAACAGAGAGTAAAATGTGACTTTACGAATGAATGAAATGGAGATGGCTGTGTGGGTCAAAAATATGACAAAATGAAAAATAAAAAAATGGAGATGGGAGAAATGCTGGAGAAGAAAAATTTATTGGTGGAATATGGTAGTGGAGTGAAGTGAAACTTGCAGAAGTAAAACAGAGTGAAATGAAATAAAACAATGAATTTTGCAGAATGCATAATGAGTCACCATTTTTTTGGAAAATATAGGGTGTCAGAGTCTTTTGATTTTCACCCTGTATTTCCTATATAAGCATGCTAATCAGTGATTGTTTTTAAACCTTATACAATTTATTTATTTATTATTATTATTTTTATATGATAAAAATACAACGACTAAGTTGGTGGAGAAGAAGGATTCTTCTTCACCAACTTCATTTCATAATTGTTTTGAAAGATCTTGATGAACTCCTCCTTTGAGATTGGATTTTGATAACTTTTCAATCTATGACCATTCACAAGGAGATGAGTTTGATTCTCATCTATTGTTTTGATTCTTACTGCTCCATTACTGAAAACTTTTTTAATCTGATATGGCCCAAGCCAATGAGTTTGAAACTTCCCTTGAAAATCCTTAAACTTTGAATCGAATAACAATGCCCAATCTCCTTCTTGAAACCTTTTGTCCTTGATGTATTTTTCATGCCATTTAGCCCTCTGTTGCTGAACTAGACCAGTTCTTTGAACAACCTCTTGTTTGATTTGATCAAGTTCATTCAACTGCTCCAGTTTATGCTTTTGAGCTTCTGATAAATCCATCCCTAACTGGATTGCCATCTTGAAAGTTTTGACTTGGAACTCTATGGGGAACAAGACTTGCTTCCCATAAACAAGTTCATAGTGTGTATGTCTTGTTTTGTTCCTCCATGTAGTTCTATAGGCCCACAAGGCTTCAGGAAGCCTTTCTGCCCAATCTCTTCTATGTAGATGCACAATATTGGTGAGGATTTCTTCAATCACTTTATTTGTAGACTCCACTTGACCATTGTCTTGTGGATGATAGGGAGTGGATTTCCTATGATTGATCTTGTACTCCTCCATAAGCCTCTCCATCATGTTGGATGTGAATTGAGCTCCCTGATCTGTCACAATTTCTCTTGGAATACCAAAGTGAGTAAAAATATCCTCAAAAAGAAAACTAACTACAAATGTTTCGTTAGCAACAAGGATAATTTTAGGGGCGAATGTTCGCCCTTTGGCGAAATTAAGGGGTTTTAAATTTTTAGTGGGCGAATATTTTGTATCATAGTACATTTTTACAAATCACCTCAAATAGCCCACCTTATTTTAAGGGAGAGGGTAAAAAAGGTAAATTTAGCCCTTGAAATTAGGACTTACAACCTTCCATTCGCCCATTTTCAAGAATAGGTTTTATTTAAGTGAATCCATTCACCCATTTTCAAGAATAGGTTTTATTTAAGTGAATCCTATGGGCCAAATACCATATTTATAAAAGAGGTATGCTAAATTAATAAAAATATAAATAAATGAGAGGTATGGTAAATAAATAAAACATTTTTTATATTTACTCCATAAGTCACCTTATATACATGTAAGGGTGTAAACAAGTAAAAATATAAGTAAAGTGGAGGTATGGTAAATAAATAAAACGCCTTTTTATACTTACTCAAAAGGTATGTTAAATAAACAAAAATATAAATAACTAGACGTATCCTAAATAAATAAAACCTCTTTTTATATTTAGTCCATAACCCTCGTTCTATTTATGAAGGCTCAAGAAAGAGGTTTTATTTAAGTGACTCCTATGGGCCAAATACCATATTTGTAAAAGAGGTATGGTAAATTAATAAAAATATAAATAAACGAGAGGTATGGTAAACAAATAAAACATTTTTTTATATTTACTCCATAAGTCACCTTATATTTACGAACACTAAAAAAATGGGTTATATTTAGGTGAAACCTATGGCCAAAATACTATGGGACAAATACCATGGACTAGATTGTTATTAATACCATGCAAAAAACCATTATTAACCCTAATATTAGAATTAATAAAAATAAAAATGGCACATGGTATTGACCCATGGTATTCACCAAAATGGCACATGGTATTGACCCATGGTATTCACCTGGAATGTAGCCTATTTAAATGGGGGAATTAAACCAGCATGTAGCCTATGCTAAGATTCACTAGGACTTTACAAAGTTTTATTATTTAGTGAAAGACTCGCCAAGATCTTACAAGATTTTCTAATTGAGTAAAATATTCGCCATGCCTGGTGAGAGATTCGCCAAAAAATTATATATACATATTATATTATTGATAAAATCGCCTTCCATTTTTCCTATATACCATGGAGATTCGCCCATTTATTATATTTATAAATTTAGGGGGGTTCTTAAAATTTTCCCTGGTTAGCAAAAAGTAATGCTTTGGCTTCTACCCATTTGGTGACATAATCAGTGCATACCAATATATACTTTTTTTGCTTGGATGGAGGATTAATAGGTCCAATAAAGTCTGAAGCCCATTTTTCAAAGGGTTTAATAAGTATCTGAGGTTGTAATGGCATTTCATTTGAGGGAGCAGGTTTCTCTACCCTTTGGCAGCTATCGCACCTTCTGACATATTCTTTAGCATCTTTGAAGATGGACGGCCAATAATATCCTTAAGAAAGGATTTTATAGACTGTCCTCTTATCAGCAAATTTTCCACCACACGGCTCATCATGACATGCTTTGAGAATATCAGGAATTTCATCTTCCCTGACACACCTTCTAATCATATGATCTAGCCCTATTTTACACAATTCGTCAGTGATCCATGAATATCTTGCACTATCTTGAATAATCTTTCTTTTCTCTCTAGGAAATAAATGTGAAGGTAACTTCCCTATAACCAAGTAGTTAGCAACATCTGCAAACCAAGGAGTTTGAGTAGTTACTGTAAAGAGATATTCATTAGGAAACTTATCTTCAATCAGAGAGTCTTCTTTGATATTTTGAATCCTGGATAAGAAATCAGCAATTGTGTTTTGTTTTCCAGGTCTATCTAGCACAATAATGTTGAATTCTTGCAAAATTAAAATCCATATTGTCACTCTACCATTAGTAATAGGTCTATTCATAAAATATCTAATTGCAGAATGATCTATATGAACAAAGGTTTCATAGCCTGTTATATAGTGTATGAACTTGTTAATTGCATGAACACCAGCTAAGAATTCTTTTTCAGCCACAATATAATTCAACTCAGTGGAAGTCAAATTTTTACTTGTGTAGTAAACGGCGTAAGGAATCAAAATTTTTTGTCCCAATACAGCTCCTAGAGTTGTATCTGAAGCATCTATAGAAATATGGAAAGGAAGTTTCCAATTTGGTCCTCTTAAGATAGGTGCTTCAGATATTTTTTCTTTCAAGGTTTCAAATGCTACTTGGCAATTAGGATTTCACTTGAATTCACAATCTTTTGTAAGCAATTTGAAGAGTGGAGATGCTACTTTGGTGAAGTTTTCTATAAACCTTCTATAATATCCTGTAAATCCTAGAAAACTTCTAACATCTTTTTGGCAATTTGGAATTGGTAACTTAGAGATGACTTCAACTTTTGATTTGTCCACTTTAATCCCATCTCCTGAAATGTGATGTCCTAAAACAATAGCTTTTATAAACATCATAAAGCATTTTTAATGGCTTAGTGAAAGCTTTGTTTCTTTACATATTTTAAGGACTTTTTCAAAATTTTCCAAAGCTTCTTCAAATGTTTTACCATAGACTGTAAAATCATCCATATATACCTCTACACAATCATGTATTAGATAAGAAAAAATTCCTAGTACTGCTCTTTGGAATGTTGCTGGTGCATTACATAACCCAAAAGGAAGCACTCGGTAAGCAAAATTTCCCCATGGACAAGTAAATGTGGTTTTATCCTGATCTTCAAGTGCTATATGAATTTGATTATAACCACTAAAACCATCCAAGAATGAGAAATACTTTTTACCTACTAATGTATTTAACACTTGATCTATAAAGGGGAAATGAAAGTGATCTTTCAAGGTTTCTTTATTCAATTCTCAGTAATCAATGCACACCCTCCATTTACAATTCTTTTTAGGCACAATTACCAAAGGAGAAACCCATTGGCTATCTAAAATTGGGTGAATGAAGTTTACATTGAGTAATTTTTGGAGATTTTCTTTCACAATCTCCCTAAGATTTGGATTCATTCTTCTTTGAGGTTGTCTGATTGGTCTATTGTTTTCCTCAATATAGATATGATGGATACAAGTCTTAGGATCAATACCTTTCATGTCGGTATACTCCCATGCAAATGTAGCAGAATGCTTTTCTAATATTTTGGTTAGCTCTTCTTGTTGTAGTTTCTCCAAGTTTTTGTTTATGTTCAATGTCCTACCTGGAAAAATTTCAATTGTAGAGATACCAAACTCTTCCATAGAATAGAGAGATATCTGCCTAGATGACAAGTATTCAACATTGGATTTTTCTTCGAATTGTGCATGATCGTATTCTGAAGATGTTTCAAAGTTTTCCAATGTGTTCAAAATTTGACTATCTTCACTAATCTTAGATAGAGTAAAGATAGGCTGAATAACATCTTCATCATTGATCCATTCCTTGTCGTCTATTTCTACGATTACTTTTGCTGGAGGATACAAAGTAAATTTCTTTGTTGAATTACCATCAGAAATATACATGTCACCAGATCTAAAACTAATAAAAGCATCAGTTGTGGCCAACCAAGGTCTTCCTAATATGAGTGGGTGTGCTCCTAGATTATTCTTGGGAGTTAAAATCATGAAATCAACAGGATATTCCCAATAATCTAAGGAGATTGAAATATCTTCTAGCACACCATCTAGTTTGATTACTGATCTATCTACAAGTTGCAGTAAGGTAGGTGTGTAAAGAAGATTAGGAGGTTTAAGCTGCTCCATAGTTTGTCTACTCATAATGTTTATTGCTTCCCCTAAGTCAATCAATGTGTTTGGAATTTCAATCCCATTTATATGTGTCTTGACAATTGGACTTCCTAGATCCACATATTTCTGTATGGCAATCTTTCCCATCATGATATCTGCTCTCTTTCCTACCAGGTGAATTCTTTTTGTTTCTCTTGGTTTTCTTCCTGGTCATTTGATGCTCAACTCCTTTATTGTCTTAGCTAGAATTGGATTTTCTCTAATGGCTTGTAACAAGGGAATTTTGATACAAACATTCTTCAATTCATCTAGGAAGTCATAATTGGGCAACAAGATCTATTTTTCTACTCTATTAATTTGTAATCTCTCAGGAAAAGAAGGTGTAGAAGTAGACGCTGGTTTCTCAATGATAGGAGTTGTGTTTATTGATTCTTTTTGTTTTCCTTTTTCAATGTTTTGGTTTTGGAGGGATGTTCCCTCAAAACTTTTATTGACTTTTAGAGAATCCTCCTTAGAAGCATCTTGTTCTTGAATGACTATAGAAGGTTTTTCCTTTTCTAATATCCTACCAGATCTAAGTTGAACATCATTAAGATCTAGAGGAGCAATCATGTAAGTAGGAAATTGTTGTCCTTCTACCATGTAAGCATTCTGAGGGTTTTTATTATTGGGGTTTGGCAATGGTTGGGCTAGTAGTTGATTTGGTTTTTGTTGAAATGGAAGTAAGAGTTGAGGATTTTGACTTTGTTGTGGAGGTTGTTGTGGAAATGGCAATGAAAGGTGAGGGCTTTGATTTGGAAGTTGTGGTTACTGATTTTGCTGCTGATTTTGTGGGGGAGGATAGCTCTGATAAGATGGAGGATATTGATAATATTGAGCAAATCTCCCATAAGGATTTTGTACCCCTTGTGCCCATGGTTGAGATTGATACTGAGTTTGAGGTTGAGGCCAAGAATTCCAGTTTGGTGGGGGCTGAAAATACATTGGATTGTTAAATCCTTGATTTTGTGGCCCCTGCCAAGGTCTTCTTGCAACAAAACAAAGAGGTTCTATAGAATTTGAGATTGTTTCCTCTTGAAAGATAGCCTTAAGACCTGGGATTGAAGGACAACCCTTGGTCTCATGAATTTTCTGAACAAATAATACAAGTTTCTACAATTTTTGCATCTAAAGAGCATTCCCTTAGAGCATGTTTATTTCTGCATTTTTGACAAAATATGGCTAAAGCATCGGCCTATGTTTTCTACTTGTTTTAGATTTTAAGGGTGTCTAGCTGCTCGCTAAGGCTCCCTAAAATATCAGTTTTAAACTCATCAAGCATATTGCCAACTTCTGCCCTACTTACAGTTCTGGTTGCAGATTTGTTTGCTCTAACAAGAGAAGGATCTCTCAGTCCTTTCCCGGTTTTAGATTTCCCTCTTGAGAGATGAACACATAGTTCTGCTATGTCATTTAATGGAAGTTGAGAGATATCTATCCATTTATCTCTAATGGCCTTTAACAAAAGAGCTTTCAAAGTTTCTTCATCTAAATTATTTATTTTTTCTCTTTTCAAATTGTAGTTGAATCTCTCAAGCAAATCCTCTAAGTTTTCATCTTCCTTTTGCATCATTTTGAACACCTCATCCTTATGATTGGTAGGCATACAATAATCCAAATATCTATCCAAAAATTCCTGTTTCATGTCATTCCATGTTCTAATGGATTGAGTGACTAGCTCCATAAACCATTTCAAAGCAATCCCTTTTAGTGTTGAAGGGAACAATTTTAGTTCTTGAGATTCTTCTGGATAGTCATAGGTTCTGCACAAGACTTCAAAATCAAACAAAAATGTTTCAGGGTCCTCACTTCTCAACCCATAAAATTTTGGGAGGATAGATGGTGAGATGTTTTTCATTGTGGTATGTGTTTCCTCATCTAGTATAGGGAATTCAAATGAGTTATCTACTTCCCTATTTCCTCTGCCTCCTCCATTATCACCTCTACCTTCTCCATTGTTACCTCTACCTCCTCCATTGTTTCCTCTACTTCTCCCTCTATCCCCTCCTCCAAACAGAGAGAATTCTCCATCTTGTTCTTCTTCTGCCATTATAGTTTCTTCAGAGTCCTCTGGTTCTTCTATTAATGGATTATGGGAGAGTGTTTCTAATTCTTCTTCACTAGGTATTCCTACTTCCTCAACTACAATAGGCTCCCCTGTAGGGGTGAAAAAGGTCTTCTCTCCTAGGTCTATTTTAGTAGATGAAGTGGGAGAATATTCCAACTGAGTTGTTTCCCCTTGAATTCCAGGAATCCTATGGCTGGGAGTATGAGTCTGGGATGGAGGTGTGTCTTTTCTAACTCTTGGAGGAGTAGGTGGAGTTGAGGAAATCGAACTTCTGCCCCTAGCTATAAATCTACCCCTAGAGTCTCCTTCTCTATGCATGTCATTGTTTTGTTGTTGTTGTTGTTGTTGTTGTTTTTTATGAATGTAAGAGATAAGGCTACCTAGTTACACTTCCCCAGCAATGACACCAAAATGTTTAGTCAATTTAGTGTCCTAAATTTCTCGACATAAATTATCAATTCGAGTGTCATAAACTGATGAAGTGTAGTGCACTATATGTGCTAGATGACCCTTCTTACCTCACTGTTTTTGAGTTTTATGTTTGCTTTGGGGTTTTTCTCTTTTGATTCCTAATGTTCTGCAATGTACTCTACAAAATCTTAAATCTACTGCTGCTAAGAATCTAGAGAAATGACATGAGAGCTAAAAGTGCTTTAAGCTAGATTTGGAAGTAAAGTTTTAACCAAGAAAATGAAAACACAGCTTCTCTTCTTGCTATTATGATTGTTTCCAAAGCATGAACTAAAAGGACTTAAAACTATTATCTACTCAATTACAAAACCAAATCTTAAATGAGAAAATGAGATTGCAGCTATCTATGATAAACCAAAAATGAAATACTAGAAATAAGATTACCACTACTATCTAATCTATTGTAGAATCAAAACTTAATGAACAACTGAAGATGGAATTGCAGCTAAACTAAGTGAAAAACTATAATTGAAAATGAAGTTGAAACTATTCTATTTTGAAAGCAAAGTTGAATGAAGTATTTTTTCACTCTGCTACACAATTTCGGGAGAACTACCTCCTTGTGATATCATTTTGATAGATTTCATTCTTCATTTTTCTAAGAAAAGTAAACATAAAAATGCAGAGAAAGACTCATTCATAAATGAAACATTTCACCACTTAGTTTTAAGATTAACCATCAACTGAAAGGGGCTTTTGGAAACATTCACTTGCAACATGAGTTACTAAACTAATAAAAAAATGGCATTGAATAACTTAATTCAAAATCTAAAAACTAATGAACAACAAATTAAATGAATCAATTTATGCTATTGACAACAACTTAAAGCTACTGGTAAGAAACTAGAAAGTAGTGAAAACAAAAGAACTATTCTACGCTGAAATAAAACTACTCTGAGTTAGTGAAAAGATGACACAAGTTGCATTATAAATAGAGTTAGAAAACGATTATAAACATCATGGGAAAAACACAGTGAATTTACAATTTAACTAAGAAAGACAAAATAGAAATAAAAATGTAACCTTGACCAACACAAGGGCCCTCTGCAAAGGTCTCAGATTATGAGCACCTAATCAATACTCCAACAACACTTCAGGCATCCATGAAACAACGTATTTATATTCAAAACAGAGAATGAGTTCTTCAACTATAGAGCGGAAATCTAAACTATTACATAAGCAAAAATTGAACTTATTCTGTGTTTTACACGCTAGTATTTATAGAGAAATTATGCAACTATTTTGAAGAGAGAAATCAGCTACAGCAAAACACGTAGACAGGCAAACATGCGAAATTCTTGTCCTTGGTTGCTTGGAAACATAAATCTACGATAGTAGTTGTTAGATTCCATTTGCACAGGTGGCAAATGAAGTCTGTGGCCTCAGGAAACTGCTTTGGATCCCATCACTAAGAAATGTGTGCAAAATAGAGTCATGTTTTCCATAGGTTTCTATGTTTGACTTCCCTTTGACTAGAGTCCTCTTCATCGATCTAGGCAAGATGAATAGGATACAATCCATGCTCTGATGTTTTCCAAGCTACCCATGTAGTCATTTTCCTCTCTTGACACCTGTAACCTACAAAAGTGTGGAAGTGGCTGCAGAACAACTGATTAGCTGCGGAACGTGGCTATGTTTCGTAGCCAAAAGACAAAACTTATTCAAATAGCAAACATAACAATATAACATGTAAATCATTGAAATATACTCCTTGAGGCAATGTGTAAGAATTTTTTATGATAAGGATGCATTTTTCATGGAAAAACAAAGAAGGAAGGATGAGAGAAGTTGCTAAAGGAAAGGCACTTTTGGAACTCAACAATGCTCTCGCATTGTTTATTTTCTATGTTTTAGAATTCGTATGTAGGTAATTTCTGTACGGGGTTAAAACCTACATTTGGTATCAAAGCTATTTTGGCTTCAAGTGGATTCCTTTGTTGCTAAGGGGTTTTGCTCGGGCTTGTGGTAGACCTTGTTCAGTGGGAGATCTGTGAGATCGATTCTCGTGGTGAAAGAAGATGGCAAGCAGTGGAAAGATAAAGATCGAGAAATTTAATGGTTAGAGTTTTGAGTTGTGGAAACTCAAGAAGGAGGATCTGTTGGTGGATAAAGATCAGCGGATCTTGGTAAATCCAGGTACTAAACCAACAGGAGTGTTCGATGAAGAATGGAAGAAGTTGGATCGGAAGGCAAAGAGCACAATATGATTATGTGTCTTAGATTCAGTATTGCTGAATGTATTAGGGGAAGCTACGACGAAGGCTTTGTAGGACAAGTTAGGGACTTTGTACCAATCTATGTCTCTGGTGAATAAATTGTTCCTGTGGAAAAAGCTGTATAACTTGAGGATGAAAGATGGAGACTCAGTGACAGAGCATCTGAACGAATTTAATACTGTGGTAAGTCAGTTAACATCTGTTGATATTAAAATTTCAGATGAAGATAAGTGCATCAGTTTGTTGTGTTCTCTACCAGATTCGTGGGATAGTCTGGTTATTGCAATAGGTAGCAATGCAACTGCCTTGCAGTTTGATGAAATAGTCTCATCCTTGCTGACGGAGGAAATGAGACGAAAAAATATGGAGAGCCAAAATGGTGATGCCTTGTCTGTACAAGGACGGTCCCAGAATAGAAACAAAAATAAGTCATCGAGTAGGAGATCTAAATCTAGAGGGAGATCTAAATATTAAGGAAAACCTGTAAAGGTGGTGTGCTAGAAATGCAGAAAGGAAGGGCACTACAAAAGGGATTGTAAATCTAAGGTTCCTGATAAAGGAAAGGGATTTGATGATGCTACTTCCGCAGAGGCGAAAACCACCTCAGATGAATGTGGGGATGTGTACTTGGCTTCTTCAAGTACACATGTAGATCATGAGGCATGGTTGATTGACTCAGGTGCATCCTTTCACTTCAATCCCCATAGAGAGTGGTTTTGAAAGTATGAGAAAGACGATGGTGGTGATGTCTTCTTAGCAGATGATAGGAAGGCTAGAATCGTTGGTCGTGGAAAAGTAAAGTTGAAGTTGCAAGGTGGAAGGGTTAGAACACTTCTGGGTGTTTTGCATATTCTTGCATTGGCCAGAAATCTGATTTCTGTAAGCAAGTTGGATGATGCAGGTTTAAAACAGTGTTTAAGAAGGATACCTGTAAGATGGTTTGGGGAGAACTGGTATTGATACTGGAAGACATAGGCTATTGCGATGCTGGAAGATAGAGGCTATGATGTAGTCTTTAGTAAGGGGAAGGTTTTCCTTCAACACATCACCACTAGACAGGTGAAGCAGATCAGTTCATGGGTCAAGAACCTATATGCTCTTGAGGTTCAAGATGCATGCAAATCCTTGAGGAGCAAGGAAACTGATGGAGACTTGGTGGTTGAGAGGGAAAGTACATTATCTCTCAACATGCAGCGCCAGAAGAAGTCTCAGACAATTATGGAGGAGCCACAATTGGTGAAGCAGCTTCAGGAGGTTGTGGAGCAGCCACAACTGGGGAAGTCGAAAGGAGACAGAGTGGAGGCATCCACTCATGCAGAGACCTCCAGTAGGGGGAAATTTCGAGCTAGGTGGGAAGATGGATCACATGCATCCATACCTCTAGGTAGGAAGTGGGGCGATGTGGAGTGACAATCCTATGAAGGCTAGAATAGGGACAGGATCATTGAGGTACCCAACTTGTTTGATTAGACCTTGCTACGGGATCCCCGACGAGGAGTAGCAGGATTGGCTGAGTGGGTAGAGACAGATGCGGATGGAGCGACAGAGAGAGCTACAGTGCAAGAATCCCAAGACAATGCAGAGCTAGCAGGTTGCAACAATGCGAGAGGCACAGGAGTGTTGCACCAGTGCAGGATGGCACAGAGAGGTGTGCAATGGTGCGAGATGCATGGAGTGTTGCAGCAGCTCAGAGGTTAGAGAGGGAGCACTTGTCAGCGGCAGATGGAGCTTCAGCATCAGAGTATGTTTCTAGCCCAATAGAGAGGTCAGTTGGGAGTTTTTTTTGTTTCTAGAGTTGTTGGAGCAACCACACTTGGTAGAAGTGTTGCATGCAGAACATTCCAAAGGTACAGGATCAGGTTCGAGTTGAATGCCTTTCTTGTTGAGAGAGAGTGTTGAAAATAGCAACAAGAAATGCTAAAAATAGAAGTGCTAAAAGTAGCACTGCTATAAATAGCAGTTTGGGTACCAGTGCTGGATTGAGCAACAGGGAATGAAAAATGGAAGTGCTAAAAATAGCATTGTTATTTTTAGCAGTTCAGGATGGATTCCTATTTTAGTCAGTCCCTAAACTAAAATAGTGAAGTAAAATTCGAATTTGAACTTAATAGTTGTTTGAAAATAAATTAATTAATTCAACATGAGTTAATTAGTTGTGAAAAATCAAACATGAAGTCTATGTGAAGACATGCAACAGTTTCTCCATTAATTGAGTAATTTATCCATCAGTTAAAGAGACAAGGATGAGTTCTAATTTGAGTTTTAATTAGTTGGCTCAGTAAACTGAGTCAAGTCCAGTTAGATTGATTTAAATAGTTTGCTTAAATTAATGTGAGTTCAGTTAGTTAATGCATGCTTGCATATAACTGCTGCACTTCAGATAATTGAATATTCTCTAATGAATAACTCATGCATGTCAATTCAGACAGAGACCCATTTGAGATTAGAGGAGGGATAGTGTACTATCAGTTGGATGGATTTTTCCTATAAAGGAAGCTCATCCATGGAGAAGGATTTATCTCCTTCAGGATTGCGCAGTTAAATCAGAGGTTAGTGAGTGTGTGAAGAGGCCAATTCACACAAGTGGCTGCACTAGACCAATTGCGCAAATAAATAGGAGGCTTGGAAGGCAGAGGAGAAGGTTTGAGAAAGGCCTTTGACTGTCTATGAGCAGCAAAGGGATTACAGAGAGAGAAAGATAGCTTATGAGCTGATTCTTTTTGTAATCTGGACAATATTTCCACTTGTATGATAATACAGAGTTGGGGTTTTGGGCTGAGGCTTTCCCCGGGTTATTTCTTATGTGTTATGTGTGATTGATTTCTATTTATCAGTTATATGTGTTCAATTGATCTTGCTCATATTTGATTAAGCTTCCACATAATGTTTGTAGAAGTAGATCAAGTATTTTTCTTTAATATATTGCATTATCAGGTGATCTACAGTGGGAATTTCTACACTTCCATCATTGATAGTGGCATCAAATAATGAGAAGCTCCTGAATCCAACATGTAATTATCGAGCAGGAGGTCATGTACTAGCAAAGTGACATAAAAAGGTGGGGTGAAGGGATATTGTTCCTCAACATGAATTCCAAATACTACCATTGGCCTCTCTTTTTACAGGTTCAGATTCTCAAGTGGTTGGAATGAAGTGGAAGGAAATAGAAAATGGAGACTTGGGCCTTGTAGGTGGGTTGTTTCAAGAGCTAAGACAATGGGACTGGTATCTTGAATTTTTCAAACTCTTTTTGAAGGCTAAAGATGCTAGGGCCTTTCTCTATAGTGCTAATTTCTATAAGCTCCCTTTCTTTTTCATGAGTGAGTCTAGTAGCAGGAGGTGATTTAACTTCTTTGACAACTTCAGGCTTATGGTTGTTTGAATGAGAGGACTCTTTCTTTCTTAGAATGATTGGATCTATGGGTCCCTTCCCCTTGTTAGCATACTTAGAAAGATCCTAGGAAGAAGTACCTTCATTCTAATCTGGTGCTCTTGATATCTTTCTAGATGACCAGAGATCGTAATTCTTGTGTAGCTGAGCCTACAAGAAGTCATCGAACTATTTGCAGTAGTCATCGATCTTGTCATCGTCTAATGTGGCATGAAGTTACTCCTCCTCTTCATCTGTTCTGAGTTCCTTTCCCTCATCAGAGAAAGAGGAATACATGTCCCCTAAACATCACTTGTATCTAGTGTTAGCTCCCTCGAATCATCTTCTATATACAATGGAGGATGGATATGGTCTTGTTTCTCTCTTCTCTCCCTTTGCATTATTTGTAGGGGAGGCCTTCTATATTGGGGATTAAAACCCCGATTAGTAGCTGGGAAGTTCTGTCTTTGAAGGCTTTTATTCTCTAGCTCCATTTTTGTCGATTTTCTTGATAATTTCTTTATCAACTTATCCATCTCCTTTATCCTATGATCTTGAGATTCTCTTCCTTGACCTGAGGAAGATGCCTCCTCTTTCCCCCTTGTTATCAGGAAATCTAGTGTCCACTCAGAGCTGCTAGTCCCACTAAGACTGGTAGCTATCTTAGAAACAAACAAATTAAAACTACTTTCGCTTTCATTTATGAGAAGTAGATAAGAGGGGAACAAAGGATACCAACCTCAGTCTTGCGCTTAGTTCCTTGCTTGGTTCGTCTCCCTTCTGACAGATCCTTGCCGCTTTGCCTTTATCTACCCAGCTTCAAAGAGCACCTGTGGAATCAAAGAAGCATAATACTATCGAAGAACAGGGATCTACAATCATAAACAATATAGGACCAGATATATATTGACCACACAAATGCATATATCGTCAAACATACAAGAATGTGGATGAAAACTTGAATAGCTTTACTAATATAAAGAATAGAAAAGAGGATTACAACCAATTGTTCTGACCCAGTGTCATCCTCCCAGCATGAAAGCCCTTCTTCACCTCATGAAAAGCTTAGATCACCCAACACTATGATGTTGCACCAAGAAACCAACAACACTTCCTTACAAGATACAAAATTCCAGCCTCTGGATCTCTGGGATGAGGGATCCATATATAGATGATTGCAGGGGGGTGAGTCAGCTTCTAGGATTTTGATTAGTGTCCTCTCTCTGATAGTTCTTGATTCCACTTGGAGATTGATGATCTCTTACTCATCCCTGGGTGAATTCAGAGAGGCAAGTGTCACAGGAGAAGTTTCTGGAAGATTCCATGACGATCCACCTTGCAAACTGTCTCTGCCATTTGTCTACTCTCGCCCATCGCACCCTACAGAAGGGCTTTCCAGTATGCATCGCACCCTACAGAAGGGCTTTCCAGTATGCATCACACCCTTTACACTGGGCAGGTGAGATGCATCGCACCCTCTGCACTGGGCAGTCTGTATGGTCCAGCTTTGACTAGTTCTGAGCAGTTTTCTATGGAGAACTTCTGGGAGATGATGTAATCAGCTGACCTTGTTCCTTTAGGGTATGAAACAACACTTTTAGGGACTTAAGAACCCTTGGTTTATGGACATGTATGATTGGGGTTGCAATGCCCAAAAAAGCCTATAACAGTTGCCCCCTAAAGCATGAGGTTGTTAATCTTTTGATGTCGGGTGAAATGATTTATCATGAGGATCCGAATTTTTTCGAGCTGGAAGGCGACCTGTAATAAGATACAATAAAATACATTATATTCATAATATTTTTCATGATCTAGCTGAGGCGGGCATTCCCATGCTTAGCTTTATGAATTCATTTGTATGTACATAAGACAGACAACTGTCTATGTGGTAGACTGATGATTCTGATAGAGTCATCATCCTTTGATTTAGATGATCATCTGTGCAGCAATGATGTACATTTGATGTCTTTATTTTCCTGAATATATCGCAGCTCGGATGGATGAAACTAGATCCGGGGTCTTCAAACTCATCGAATCTTCACTCGAAGTACAAGTCGATCCATGTGAAAGATGTTCTGGAGTCGAACATGGAAAGACATCGCTTGATTACCTGCCAATGATGTGAGCTATTAATAGGCGTGAGAGGAATCATCGATAATGATGATGACCCTCAAAGTACTATAGTACAATTCATATGGTGTGAAAAAGGGACTTGGTGTCGAACACCATGCAAAATATTTCGGTCGAAGGTCATTGATGTAAACCTGTCGCCGGAAGTGAGAAACTTGCCATTGAGGCATGCAAGCTTCAAAGTACTGAAAGGGTTGTTCCTAGGTCGACTTCTTGGATAATGAGCTGATGTCGATAAGAGGCGACCCGTCGTAGGAGGGCCTTAATGAATCCCACATCTACGACATGGAACAAAGTAAATGATTTTGGAGGTGAAAACGATCTGATGATATAGGGTTCAGGGTGGCAGGCATGAAAGAATGGAGCGTGAGTATTGCAATGGATGAGACACAGGTGAATTCTCTGAGCGACTTCTCTTTGAACATACCGGCGACACTAACATGGATTGGTAGCATTAACCCCAAATATGGATGGTGCGATGGACCAATGGTGATATGACTGGTGAACAGAATAACCCAACCCGACTCGGACATGGAGTGAAAGTGTCATGTTCAAGAGCGACTTGCTACCAATAAAGTTTCTTCAAGTTTTCTTCCCAATTTTTCCCCAGTCATTGCTGACCAGTACCTCTTTATTTTTATCAAGATTGAGGAGGATAACATATGCTTGTTCTATAATTTTCCCTTCGGGAAAACCCGTCATTATGTTTTAACTAGCCTAGCGATAGTGAAACTCGTTCTTGTCTATATGGACAAGTTTGTCGCTATTTGGTTTTAACGAGTTTAACGACAAAGATAACTCGGTCCTTTTGAATTTTAGAGAGTATGAAAGGGACGTAAAGGAAACTCCAATAATCCTTTTTCGTCATATAATCCCTTAAGTCCAAAAAGTATAAAATAATACAAAAGGAATGAATTTTCGGTAATTTTAACGAGCCAAAAAAAACAAGCGCTCGATCTTTTTGTGTAATAATCCCTCAGGTCCAAAAAGATTAAAATCTAGAGGAGGGATAGCACTTCTGGTAGCTTTAACGAGCTAGAGAGGCCAATTGCTCAGCAATCTTTTCATATTTTACGAGTCAAACGAAAAGAGCTTAAAGGAGACTCATCTTTTGAGGAACGAGTGATAATTTCAGGTAGCAGCTGATTCCAAGTAAGATTTGGAATTTTCCAATCATGGCAGTGTCACAAGGATGGCTAACAGGATCACTCTTCGCAGCTGTTCCTCAAAAGGGGTAAACAATCAAATGGAGGTGAAGGCTAAAATAGAGTGGAGGTGATGGTAAGAACACGACTAGGGCTCAAAAGCTGATGATAATGCATTCACAATGGTTATTTACTGGAAATTGGTTCATTTTTTAATGAGCTTAAACTCTGGGGGAACGTTTGCTCATTGCTAAGGTTTAATTTTTAACGAGCTTGAACTTCGCATAAAAACTGCTCGTGCCAGTCGTATAATAAGGATGTCTCATCAATAGGTTTAATTTTAAGGAGCTTGCACCATTCGAAACTTTGCTCCAGATCCTTTCATTATGCAAGCTAGGAACGACCAATCCTACGAGTTTAAAGGGCTGAGAAACTACAAACTAAGAAAATAAATGGTCGTTCTTTACTTTCAGGCAAAAATGGTTGCATGCCCCTGGGTATAGCGAAGTAGAGTTTCTAGTTTACCATATGAAAGTTCTCGCGTTCACAAGATTGTTCCATCCGCGTCGCAGACAAAACACTTCCTTGACGATGTCTACCGAAAGAGACAAAGGTGAGTGGCGCGGTTGCCTCCACTCACATAACTTTGACGAGGGAATCTTATTCCAGTCTAATCCCATTTTCCTAAACGGATGGGTGTGTTAGACTAGTCATATATCCTCCGCGGAAACCTACCCTATACCCAAGGTTTTCCTGCCGAAACAGACCAGGGTGCCTGCCCCCTGAGTTTCAGTCATGTCCTCCCGAATCACTTGTGCTCTTCAGGTGGAAGGACTAGAAATTGATGAGATATTCCTTGGGTGAAAAGACCATTTAGGGATGGCATTTGACTATTATCTACGTGTGAGCCGGGAAACGAAAGCTGGTCTACGAGCTGGACCACCCGACCTTCATGCGGAAAACACATTACTCTAAAGAGTGAGGAGACATTGGCTCCCATGCTATAAATATAGTCACGTCCAAGGAGTAGATTATAATCTAGAGGTCCTTGGACTACCATTACGTTTATATAAACGGTTTTCCTTCTCAACGTTATGGGCACATTGTGAAGGATCCCTAACGGTCGACTGGTTCCTTTATCGAAGCCTATCAGATTTCTCATCTCAGGCAGAAGCGATGGTGAACAAAGCGCTTCCCAAGTAGTTGAGGAAAGGATACTCACATAAGCCCCTTCATCTATGATGGTACCGACCATGATCATTTTGTAAGCTTGTACAATGATTCGGAATGGTACATTAACCGCTAAACGAGGTCTGCCTAGTAGATTCCAATCGAAGGAAACGACTAGGTTGCTTGGAGGTGGGACCGAATAGATGGCCGGATATGACTCTAACGAACTTCCTTCCTGCGGTAAAAGAATGGGTAGATTGCCCCCATGTTCATCGGAGTCTGTGTTTACGAAAAGAATTTGAACGGTGTCGTTCTCATTCTCTTCCGTGATTGTTGCATCTGAAGATAGACCTTTCGAAGACAAGACTGGGTTGACTGTCGCCTCAACCTTTTGACTTTTGTCTGGTATGGATTCATCGGGTTTATCTTCAGTGACAGATGCTTCGACCGACCACAATGGCATGTCCGTCAGATTTTCAACTAGTGATGGACTTGGCAAGAGTTTCTTGTATCTAGGAGGAAGTCGTAGCAATGAAGCAAGACGGTCATCCAAGACTCTTTTAGCTTCGTCTAGGAAGTGACAATGGTGGACGACGTGGTCGCCTTCACACAGTTTACAAGGAAATTTACATTTCCTTTTTTGTCCAAATGCTTCGCTTTAACTAGTTGATTGTGTACTTTCAACATGATCTTCAAAGGTTGATGACACCGGATTGTGCAAACAAGGAGACCAGTCCTTTAAGATCCGAGGGATGCAAGGACAATCTCGATGATAGTGGTCTCCTTTGCAAATGACACATGGAGATTTAGGCTTGGACGGTGCAGTGTGTGGATTTTCACTGGACGATGCCCGGTTACCCCTTTTTGTCTTTGGCTCCTTCTTCTTCTTCTCTTTCTTCTCCTTCTTCTTCTTCTCTTTCTTCTCCTTCCCCTTCTTCTCCTTCTTAGTTACTTGATTTTTGGCTTTACCAGCTTTATCAAGCAAAGAGGGAGGAGAGGGAGAATCAGATGAAGTAGAAGGTTGGGGGGTAACTTTAGCATCATCCAGTTGCTGACTTGATTGTTTAGGAATCATGGTGTTTTGAACGACAGAGGTCGAGAAGAGCCATATTGGCAAGCCAATTGTCAATCCTGGAAGTGAAAATGTGGCCATATGAGGTGCACCAACATCTCCCCAAGAGGAGAAAGGACTAGGATTTCCTCCAAGGGGAAATCCTTGGTTGGTGGACTCCATTTTTCTCAACCTAAGACCAACGCGAGAATGGTGATATTATTACGATTAAAATAAATTTTAGACGCTTTGACACAACTTGTTTTTTCAATTTTTAAGAGTCGAGAAAAAAAAAAAGATGACTCTAGTCGCCTTCGATTTTTAATGAGCCTGAAGTGACAAGTGCTTAGATGGATCTTTTCCTTTGAGGAGTCTGAAAAGGAACGAAAGAGACTACTATGGAAATCTAGATAGAGGGATTGCCAAACCAATCGCAAAACTGCAGAATGCTTTTTACGGTACAGCAGTCAATCTTCCTGAATGTTGTGTTCAGTGCATTGCGATCGATAGGGCGGTAGACACGGCTTCCTATGGATAAAGGATATAGCCTATTATGGTCTCCCAATATATACTCGATGGTACGTGGGAGCACAAGTCCGTACTGGCACTTATCGTTTCAAAGAGGAGGAATCACCCAACCAACAGTGAAAGTGATAGTTACTAGGCTTTACGACACCGGAATACGTCTCTAGCCTAGACTTCTAGATGTTGTGCATTAGGTTCCAAAGCGTTTTTATGTTCATTGAATTAATTTTACAGTTGATCTTTCTTAAGAAATTTTCCTTTCAGGTTCACCACGTGATGTAGATATACAATTCCTAAGATACAATCTAAGATGATAAACAATCGTTTAATCTTGTTTTTTGTAATGAAAATCCTAGCTACTAAAGAAAGAGAGACAATATTCTTTCAACATAGAGCAGAGAGCACACACTAGATGCACTGTCCTAAATCAAACCAACTGTTATAGACATTTTTGTGCCTTACAGCTCTAAGCATGAAATGTTCATAAACCAAGGGATCCTAAGTCCCTAAAAGTGTTGTTCCAGCTCCTAAAGAAACAAGGTCAACAAATTACAACTTCTCCCAGAAGTTCTCCACCAGAAACTGCTCAGAACTAGTCAAATCAGGATCATTTTAGCTGCTCCACTAGCTAGCTGCGTTGCAAAGCACCAAAATACACTAGCTAGGTGCGTTGCAACGCACCTAAATGCACTACCAAGGTGCGTTGAGCGGGAAATGACAAGTGGCAGAGTCATTCCACGAGGTGGAGAGACAATGGAAGCTTCCAGAATCTTTCCCAATGACACTTGCCTCACTGAATTCGACCAGTGATGAGTAAGAGGCTCTTAGTCTCCAAGTGGAAGCAAGAACTGACAGAGAGAAGCCACTAATCAATTCATGGGCTGACTCATCCTCTTTGCATACATCTATATATGGGTCCCTCACCAAGAGATCCAGAGGCTGGAATTTTGTACATTGCAGAGAATTGCTGTTGGTTTTGAGATAGATATCAGAGTATTGGGTGATTTATGCTTTGTTGGAGGTGAAGAGGGGATTCTATGCTGGGAAGTTGATGTTGGATCAGGAATCATCGGTTGTAACTCCTCCTGGATCTTCTTGTTTTATCAATAAAACTATTTGAGTTTCTCCTACATGCTTGTATATCATTGATGTTTGTTATATCTGTATGTTTAGCTTAAATCTGATCCTAAGCTATTTCTGAACATAAATCCATGTCTTTGTGTAGTTTCTTTCTTCTGTGATCTTACAGGAACTTGGTGAAGCTGGGCAAGTAAGGGAGCAGATAGCTGGAAGCTGTCAGAGAGGAGAGAGATTGGATCAAAGGACTAGCGTAAGACACAGGTTGGTTCATCCTATTCCTCTTCGTTTATAGTTCATAAAGGAGAATACAAGAGTAGTTTTCCCTGTTTATTTCTGAGGTCACTATCACACCTCAGTGGGATAGGGTCGTTCTGAATAGACACTTTTCCCATTAACAAAATGGCGACTCCGCTGGGGATCGTGTCTAGTTAGTTTGTTTGTGTTTCTCTTGTTGTTTGTTTCATAAACTTAGAAGTAGCGAATCGAACTGCATTTGCCATTAACAAATGCAAAGTAGACATCTGTTGCTTCAATCCATTCACTGGATCTGTTTATGATTTGAACAGTTGATTCACAAATGATCTGATTACCCTTTGTGATAGCTCTTAAACCTCTTTTAAATCAACCCTCTGATTGTGCATTACTGATTGCTTTTACTCAGCCAAAAACCATAGATTAAACTGCAAACCGTGACCCAGAACCCGGATAGAACTCTCATTTCTGCCCCAGCGCAGGCTCTGTGAAGAGATTCTGCATTTCAACGCAGTTCTCGAGAGGGCTACCTGCGTTGCAATCCAGTTTCTCTGTGTAGCAGGTGCGTTGATCAGCCTAGCCTTGTGCAGCTGAGGTTCTTTGCTCATTTTTTCCAGTTTTTGTCTCTGATTTTTGCAGCCTGTGATCAGTGTGTGTGTCTGTTTAAAAAACCCCTTTTCTTTGCCTTAATTCCGCCTCAGTTGTATAAAAGAAACTGTATGTGTTTTTGTTTGTTTGTTGCGTCATTTACAGTTTCCCATTGCAAAAGTAGAATAGCCATACTATCGTCCTTTCATTTAGATTTGTCGTAAGTGTCGATTTTGATCTTAGGAGAAAGTTTATTTGCTGTTGACAGTTGATTATGCTTTTACTTTTGCCTTTGGCTTGAATTTGTGAATTTCTAGTGTCGAAACAAGTGTTTATTTCAAAATCATAAAGTGTCGTAATCATCTCTACCTTTTGATTTCGAAAAGAAGCTTGTTTGTGTTTTTCACTTGAAAACGAATTCAAATTTGTACAACAACTTTCTTTTTAGGCATCAATATTAAGAAAGTGAAAAACAAATACATGCACATGTGCATTTGCATATTGACAGTCTGTTTGGCTTGATTTAGGAAAAGTGCATTTACAGTGTGCTCTTTGCTCTTTGAGAAAAGATTGTGTCTTTCTTTTCCCCTTGTAGCTAGGATTTTCATTGCTGAAAAGAGATAAAAGCTTGCTTATCATATTTAGATTGCATTTTAGGAATTACATCTACATCTCGTGGTGAACCCAAAAGGCAAACTTCATAAGAAAGATCAACCTAAAATAAATTCAATGAACTTAACAACGCTTTGTAACTTAACGCACAACATTTAGAGGTCTAGGCTAGAGACGTATTCCGGCGTCGTAAAGCCTGGTAACTGTTGTCCTCACTGATGGTTGGGTGATTCCTCCACTTTGAGACGATAAGTGCCAGTACGGACTTGTGCTCCCACGTACCGTCGAGTATATATTGGGAGACCCCTATAGGCATAAAACCTTTATCCATAGGAAGCCGTGTCGGCTGCCCTACTGATCGCAATGCACCGAACACAGCATTCGGAAAGATTGACTGCCGTACCGTAAAAAGTATTCTGCAGTTTTGCGATTGGTTTGGTACTCCCTCTACCTAGACCTCCAGAGCAGTCCCTTTCATTCCTTTTCAGATTCCTTAACGGAAAAAGTCCATCTGAGCACTTGTCACTTCAAGCTCATTAAAAATCGAAGGAGACTAGAGTCATCTTTTGTTTTTTCTCGACTCTTAAAAACTGAAAAAACAAGTTGTGTCAAAAGCGTCTAAAATTCATTTAATACGGAAACATACTTTCCCTTTTATTTTAGTTGATCGAGTAATCCGCAATCGTGGAAGAAAGTCAATTGAAACCCCGTCGTTCGTGGAGGCTTACGAGTCAACCGTCTTTGTCTCCGGAAGCGAAACCAGTACGGACAAAGCAAACTCGTTTAACCGGATCCAAGTCTCCTATCAAAGTTAGAACAAGTGTTCCAATGACATCAGAGACTCCGGTTACTCCAAACATTTCTGGAACCCCTGCCTCAACAGAAGAAGTTCAACAGCCACAGAAGGACGGTGGTACTGATCCTAGTTTGAGAATAAACACTTGTGTTACTGAACCAATTCCATCTATAACCGGTTCAGAGAGTCTTACTCTTCAAACATCTGTCGCTGCTTCTTCGGCACCAGAAGTATTTTACAAACCTGACGGTCTTCCCCTTCCACCTGGTCTGATAGCGATAGAAGAAATTATAGAAGATCCTCAAACAAGTACTCCAACGCACTTTGGAGTTGGGATCACTCTATATCCTTCGACATCAGAAGTTAGTCCACCACCAGCGGAAGTTCCTGTAGAATCGCTAGGTAATCTTTTGGATAGACTACAAATGTCTGAACAACCGTCAACATCTAGGACTGTGTCTTCTAACACAGCGACGGCAGAACTCCCTGCTGTCACTCCGACAATGTTCGCCGGCATACCATTTGTCCCAACTAGCTCACAACCGCTAGAAGGAGCCCATCCAGGGGCTATTTCGACAGTCTGGTCCGTTCTTGTTTGTTCATCCGGAATTATATCCGGAAACTCTTATGTTGAGTCTCAACAAATTGATCCATTTGGAGGTCAATTTGGGCAGTCCGGTCCCCAAGGGCAAACAATTCCCTTGAGTTCTGGATTACCACCGTATGGGGGGCAGTATGCCCTGTCATTATCCCTTCTGGGAGGATATCCATACGGGAGTTCACAACAACATTCAGGTTATACTGGAATTACTTCAAGTGGTTGGGTACCTATACTACATCAACAACCAAGAGTTGTATATTTAATGCAACAATGCGTACCTGTGTCGAATATACCGACTACGCCAGCTATTGTGACGGTATCGCAAGTTCAAGCGATGCTTGTTGTATGCCAACCTCAGGTTTCTCAGGTTGTAATGCAACAGCCCCTTGATCCTGCGACTCAACCACAACCGCCGACTAGTGGGGCGACACAGGCCCAGACGGGTACAATTACCCCTCACCTTGGTCAAACGGTTAGTATCGGGCAACAACACATGGCTTCACAACCTTGGCTGGTGAAATACCAACAACCACAATTCCAACAAGTATACCAAGGTACTGATCAACAAATCTTTGCGAACAGTGGACAACCGTACATTCAACACGGTCAAAACCAACCATTTTATAATGGTCAAGTCCACCAACCTTATCAAACATACCAGCATCAAATGCATTATGCTGGTATGCAAAGACCAACTGCTCAGGCGATTCCATCGTATCCTGGGTATGCTTCACCTAACCTGAATCAACAGTTACCATTCGTGGAAACTTTAGAGTTACCTAATTTAAACCGGTTAACAAACGATCCAATTGCTTACGCCCCTTGGTGGCTAGCGATTCCGCATAAACTTCCACCAGATATTCCTAAATTTAATGGAAATTTGGGTGAATATCCATCGAATCACGTGATGACCTTTCATCTATGGTGTTCGTCAAACACCCTAAATGATGATTCGATAAGACTTCGCCTCTTTTAGAGGATGTTAACGGGTCCAGCGGAAAAATGGTACATTGAATTGCCTAGAGCTTCGTTCGACAACTTCAGTACCTTAGCCACAACATTTTTAACCCATTTTCAATTACCACTAAGGTATGAAACGGGAACAGAACTACTTACCAACTTCAAACAAACGACGGCCACTCACATATCTGATCATATACATGAATGGCGACGTCGTCGTAGGATGGTAAAAACGTACGTTCCCGATCAGCTACTAGCTGAATGGTTTATCAAGTCATTACTGCCTTCCATCACGGAAGATGTGGCAAAGGGGGGAGTCGTAACAGAAGAGCAAGTAATTGCTCGTGCACAATATCTGGACTTGATTTACACTCAGTCCCGCACGCTCTACGATAAAATACCTGACGCCCCTAGACCGGAATTCTCAATTCCTCCTCCTCCTAAATCGAACAATGACTCTCATGTCGGCGATGGCGTGATTGGCACGACAGACACGAAATCGACAAAGGCTACATCCAAGAAAGCCCGTAAGATTTCAGGTCAAAATGCAAAAGATGAACTTCTTGCTTCGGAAGTAAATGTCGTATCGACAGATAAAAGCAAAGAAACCAAACAACCAGGAAGCAAGAAGAAGGGCAAAGGGAAGAAGAAGAAACAGGATGAAACATCACCTGAAAAATCTTCTTCAAACCCTCCTGGAAATAGGAAACAAAAATATCCATGCATGATATGCGATGAGGATCATCGGACTTTAGATTGTCCACACAGAGCTGAGCTTAAAAAATTCTTTAAGAATTCGAAAACCTCAGCGGTG
Source organism: Pinus tabuliformis (assembly GCA_031772625.1). Taxonomy (NCBI): domain Eukaryota; kingdom Viridiplantae; phylum Streptophyta; class Pinopsida; order Pinales; family Pinaceae; genus Pinus; species Pinus tabuliformis. The sequence continues at coordinate 310,336,180 of CM062806.1, read as the reverse complement.
TTAACTGATCCGTTTCCGAATCCAGGAACGAATCTGGTTGAAAGTGAAAATGCTTCCCCGTCTCAAGTGCTAATGTTGTCAATTTCAAAACAGCAGAATGATGCTTTGATTTCGACAAGGAACAAAGATTACGGGAATCCGCAGCTGTCGAACAATAAGGATAAAGATCAACCAAGTAGTTCGACAACAACTTCGACGGAAGTTGTACCACCCACCATCCCTGAATTGACAATAAAACCACCGAAGGGAGTAGTACACAAGTCGACATTTAATCCCCGCGCTAGAGCGGCACAGCATTATAACATAGTGGAAGATTTGGCCCAATCGCCATCCGCTATGTCGACTCTTGAAGTACTACAAAATTGCCCATCCCAAAGGCAGGCGTTGTTATCAGCCATTGGTGGGATTGATCCAAAGGATTCCAATCTTGTATCCTTCGACCACAAAGGGTACGATCCTCAGTTACCAACTCAATTAGCTTTCCTTGTTCAAGTGAAAGCCCTCAACAAAACTGTTCACCGAACGATTATTGATGAGGGAGCATCTACATGTATTATGTCGATGAGTTGCTGGAAAACTTTAGGATCTCCAACCTTGTCACGATCTGCGACAACATTAAAAGCATTCGACGGAAGGACATATACCCCATACGGTATCCTAAATAACTTGAAAGTTGAACTAGGAGGGAAAACAGTAGAAATAGATGTTGAAGTCATCGATGGGAATCTTGATTACAACATCCTACTAGGACGACCATGGATATATGCCATGGCGGCAGTTGTGTCGACCTATTTTAGAAAGATTGCATTTCCTTTCCAAGGAGGGATTACAATCGTCGACCAGCAAAACTTCCTCCCAAATGGTTCTCAAGTTACAGGAAGCATTCCCATGATCCATGGAAGCCCCCATTCGCTTCAGAATATCGGAGTAGGCCTATTAAAAGATCCTATACTAATGGGAACTTTCGCTCTTCCACCTCCAATCAATCTGGCGGAAGTAGCATCAATAGGAACCTGCAACATGATATCTTCTACAAAGATCTCAGAAAACGATATCAACATGGATCATGCAATGGTTTTGCCCCCAAGCCCAATGGAAATATTATAGCAATCAATGTTTCTGGCATGGGAGGCAAACCCAAATCAACGCTCATCAAGCGTTTGGATGGATAGGTCTAGAGATTATGGTACTCCTTCAGATCCTTGGTCGCAAGTGCATGGTACCGACGAAGGAATTCTCCAAGCTATGGTAATTGAAGGAGCACCATGGAATGATTCCCACCATTGTTCTCTTCTTCCGAATTATGAAGAAGATACTCAAAATGATCTTTACCATCCTTCAGTAGTTGATTTTCTATCAAATACTGTAAATACGGTGGATTCCGAGCGAAACTTGTCCAACATTGAAGAGACTATAGCCATAAATATCTCGACCAAAACAGATGTTGTAGAGAATATTTATGTCGGAAAATGTTGTTTACGTCAGAACTGGAGATAAATAACGCTCTTTTTCGCGAATTCAGAGATGTCTTTGCTTGGTCATACAATGAAATGCCAGGCATCGACTCGAGTATCGTTGAACACGAAATTAAGATGTATCCAGATGTTAAACCGGTACGGCAACGGCTGAGGCAGGTGCACCCCAAGAAAGCCGCTGCCATTAAGGCAGAAGTTGAAAAACTTCTCCATGCTGGTTTCATCTACCCGGTTCCTCTAACCGATTGGGTATCGAATATTGTCCCTGTTATGAAAAAACAAGGGACAATTAGAGTGTGCATCGATTATAGGGATGTAAATCAAGCTTGTCCAAAAGACAACTACCCTACACCCTTCATTGACCAGATAATTGATGAATGCGCCGGATGCGAAATCTTTTCATTCATGGATGGATTCTCCGGGTATAATCAAATAAATATCCGCCCACAGGACCAGTCAAAGACTGCATTCATTTGTCCGTGGGGCACATTCGCATATCGAAAATTACCCTTTGGTTTAAAGAACGCAGGGGCGACGTTTCAGAGGGAAATGAATGATGCCTTCCATGACATCAAAAACATTGTTCAACCTTACCTCGATGACCTTCCGACTCATTCGCAAAAGCGAACTGATCATTCGCAGCATTTAAGAGCGATATTTCTACGTTGCCGACACTACAAGATACGACTCAATCCGCACAAATGTGTATTTTGCGTCAGTTCTGGTCGTTTACTTGGCTTTGTAGTCTCCAAGGATGGGATTCGTCTCGACCCGTGTAAGGTCCAGGCAATCATAAATTTGCCTCCACCTTCAAATTTGCTTCAGATTCAGAAAATCCAAGGGAAAGCAAACTTTCTGAGGAGGTTCATTCCAAATTACGCCGAACTTGCTAAAGGTTATACTCGTCTCTTGAAAAAAGAGGTACCCTTTGACTGGGATCAGGTCGCGCAAGCTTCCTTTGATGCTTTAAAAGATTCCCTAATGAAAGCATCATTAATGTACGCCCCTGATTATCAAAGAGACTTTAACCTGTATCTGGCTGCAGCAGATATGACCATCGCAATGGTTTTAGTTCAAGAAGTCGATGGAATTGAACATCCTATTTATTATTTAAGTAAGAACTTAAATGATACAGAAAGCAAATATTCTTACGTTGAAAAACTAGCGCTTGCAGCTGTTCAAGCGATACAAAGATTTCGACACTATGTCCTCTTTCGGAAGACTACCATTCTGTCAGATTGCAACCCCGTGACTTATATATTGTCGCGACAGTTGCTGGGGGGGAAATATTCAAAATGGATAGCAATCCTTCAAGAGTTTGATCTGGAATTTGTGAAATCCAAGTCAAAGAAAGCTCTAGTTTTCGTAGAATTATTATGCGATCTCCCATCGTCGTCCAACGATGAAACATCCGAAGAATCAATCGTGGATGAAAGTTTGTTTCTGATATCTACAAGCAATGAGTGGTATGGGGATATAATCATTTATCTCCAAACCCAAAAATTTAGGCCAAACACCACCCACTCTGAACAAAAACGTATTCGATACCAAGCAAAAGACTACATGATCGTCGGTGATACACTTTACCGTCGTGGTATAGATACGGTTCTGAGGAGGTGCCTCACCCATGAGGAAGCCGAAAAAGCCCTGAATGAGTGTCATTCAGGCGCGTGTGGGGGGCATCAATCTGGATATGCTACAGCACAAAAAATCTTACGAGCAGGATACTTCTGGCCAACAATGTTCAAAGATTGCATAACCGCAGTCAGAAGTTGCCATGCTTGTCAAATTTTTGATAGCAAAACCAGAAGACCACCCGCACCTCTACAGCCAATAGTTGTTGTTGGGCCATTCGCCAAATGGGGCATCGATTTCATGACATGTAACCCCACCTCGACCGGGGGGCATGGGTATATTATAGTCGCAGTTGACTATTTTACCAAATGGGCCGAGGCGATGCCTACATTAGATAATACTGGTGAAACAGCTGCCCTTTTCTTTTTCAATCATGTAGTCGCCAGATTCGGCGTACCACAGGCTATAGTCACAGATCACGGATCACATTTTCGCAATCACATGATGGTTGAATTAGCTGCCAAACTAGGGCTATCCCACGACAGCTCTACTCCATATTATCCGCAGGCCAACGGACAAGTTGAAGCGATCAACAAGGTCCTGAAGCGCATGCTGCAAAGGATGATCGGAGTTCACAAAAGAAGATGGCACCTAATCCTGTACTCAGCTTTGTGGGCTTACCGAACATCGGTAAGGAATGCAACTGGGTTCACACCCTTCCAACTGGTATATGGCCTGGAAGCAGTCTTACCAGTCCAGTGTGAAATCTCGTCTCTCAAACTCGCAATTGATCTCCTCCCCGGAACTTCAGAAGAAGAAGCTCGTTTCTTGGAATTAATCCAATTGGATGAAACCCGTCGTGACGCCACGTTGGCTAATGAAGCCCATAAGAAACGAGTCAAGGCGCAGTTCGACAAAAATGTCAAACCCCGTGTCTTCTCGGAAGGTGACTTGGTCCTGCTTTACGACCAAGAATCCGATAAATTGGGAGCAGGTAAATTTAAGTCTTTATGGATGGGCCCCTATATTGTTAAACGAGTGTTAGCAAAAGGAGCCTACGAGTTGATGGATTACGACGGGATTCCACTGGCGCAACCTCGTAATGGGTTGTACCTCAAGCGTTACTACGCCTAGTAGTAACCAATATGCTTTTTTTATATTTTTGTTTTCGCTAGAGTGTTTGTTTTGGTCGAGTAATCCACCTTTTTACATTTATTGCAGATGTCAGACCCATTGGAGCCATGTGTTGGATATGCCGATGGAGTGAGTCGTAATTTGCGGAACCTGTCCTCCGCAGCCTGGGCCATTTTTGATCCAAGCGGCGAGTTAGTAAGTTGCAGAGGTGTATGTATTGGTCGATCAACGAACAATATCGCTGAATATAGCGCGTTGATAGAAATTCTCTCTGATGCCATCACTCATGGTATACGCCAACTAATCGTCAGGCTAGACTCACAGCTCGTAATACTACAACTTAATGGTATATATTCCGTCCGAAACCCAGCTATTTATCGCATGTTCCTAAGGGTTAAGATTTTGGAAAGACAATTTGATCTTATTCAATACCAACATATTTCCAGAAACTTAAACACATTAACCGACTCATTAGAAAACTATGTGTTAGATAGACATTTGCAACATTTATAAAAAGAAACACATCATCAATGTTTTACATGTGGATCACATAACTCAACCAGAATAAAACTCCGAAAATCAAAAATATATATATAGCTGTTTATGGTTTACACATAATGTTCTGTAACCAAGACAAAATCGGTCACACGACCCAAAAACTCAAAATGCTAGGGGGCACCCTAGTCTAATGATGCTCGTGATAGCAAGTCACAGCCTGTGCGATCATGCGTAAGAGACGAGTCCATCGTCTGGGCACACCAGTAGTGTGCCGCTGTAACTGCAAAGGTAGCTCGTCGATCCTCACATCTGGAATACCGAGAGTAAGGCTCTCAACCTGCTCCTGCACAGCTGTGAGAGTCTCGGCCACATCGAGGTCACGAAGAATAACCCTTCCGGCGGCCTCTCCTGCTGGGGCAACAGCTGGTACTCTCAGGCGAACTACTGGACGAACAGGACCAACATCTGCATGTACACATGAGTTTGATTAGAGTCTTGATAGAACAAAGCACAAGAACATTATAAACAAAAACAGTAAACAACAATATGGTCAGAGATTTTACCAATAGCACCCCACTGCTCGCCATCCGGCAGTACCAAATCTGGATCACCCCGGAAGTCCATGCCAGCATATGGATACTCGGAATAAACCATCTCCTGACGATCAAACCACCTGAAGAAGGTATCAGAAAATGAAATCTGAGACTGGCCAGCATGCCTAGACATATGGTCAACCCATCTCTGCATACGTGGTTCAGTAGGAGAAGGTAAATCGAGTGCAATGTACTGTTGCTGCATCAGTGGTATCTTCTCCAAGGCAAAGGCGGTCAAAATAGAACCAAACCCAAAGTTCTTCAACCTCCCGTTCTTTATCTTGGTCAACTGTTCTTTCATTACAAGAAGTACTACGTCGCACCAGTTGAACACCTTCGGTTGGAGGCATTCCAAGGCATGCTGCATATAGGATCTGTTGGCTACATGAAGAGACGTGCTACCGGCCATCCTACCAAAAGTAAATAGGATAGTCCTAAGGGACTTGTCAGTGACATCACGGATGATGATCTTGCCGTCTTTACTCGGATGAGATCCTTCCCTGCAATACTGGCGGACATAATCTCTCACAGAATCGCCTCCTCGGGCCGAACCTGACAAAAAGATGGGGGCACCCTGCCTCGACAAGCCAGTCAAGAAATAGATGTCTACTGCAGTCAAGGGGATAGATTTTACCCTAATCTAGAAAACTTGGTTGATAGGATCCCAGGAGTCAAGCAAATACTTCAGTAAGTTAATCTGCTGTCTCATGCTAGAGATGCGAAAGAACTTCAGCAAGCCACAATTCTGCAGCGCATTCACTGTAACAGGATCATGTAGGGAAATCATGTCCTCTTCTTCATGTTCTCGTTCTCGCCATGTAAGGGTCATCTTGCTCCAAGATCTCTGAAAAAAACAAACAAGAGAGGAGATTAGATCCTGATTTTGATGAGAAACAGGCAAAAATTCCATCAAAAACTGTGCAACAAATTCCCTTTCTGCGCCCAACGCACCTGCAGCAGTGTTCCAGGTGCGTTGAATGTCAAACTGCCTTCATACAGGCCAACATTCAACACAGGTTTCGATGTGCTGAGGGTGCGTTGATGGCAGAACGAATCCATCAAACCCCAGGGGCTCAGAAAAGCAGGGAATAAAGCACAGAATGCAAAAAGGAAACCATGAAATGAAAGAGCTCAGGTTTAGCTCCTACCTGGTCCAGACGGCGCCGAGAATCGTCCACAGAATCTCCCGAAATCAGCTGATGAAAATCGAGGGGGAAAACACCTCCAAAGCTCCAACAAACCAAGTTCAAATGAAATGGTAAAATGAGAGGTAAAAAACACTTTTTAATTACTTTTACGTAGTTCGAAGTAAAGTATTAGCGTTTTAATCTCATTTTCAAAGAAAATATTGTTCATTTCTAACTAGTTTGATGAAGCAATTGAAAAATAAAGTACTATCTTTAGAAGAACAAAGCTATTTATGGTAAAAAAAATCAAAGCAAGACCATAAGATCGAGCAGTTTTAGCACATAGTTCAAGCTCGTTAAAAAATAAACATAAGACCGAGCAAATGTTTCCGCCCGCGTTTAAGCTCGTTAAAAAATGAACTATCCCCCGGTAAATAACCACCGTGAATGAAGCATTTTCAGCCATTAAAGCCTTGGTCGTGTTCGCACCGTCACCTCCACTTTTCCATTGGCCGATCATTCACCTCCATTTGATTGTTTACCCATTTTGAGGAACAGCTGCGAAGAGTGATTTCACTAGCCATCCTTGTGACACTGCCGTGATCGGAAAATTCCAAACCTTACCTGGAATCAGCTGCTACGCATTTTATCACTCGTTCCTCAATAGACGAGTCTTCTTTAAGCTCTTTTCTGACTCGTAAAATATGAAAAGATTGCCGAGTTCTGGCCTTCCAGCTCGTTAAAGCGACGGGAAGTGCTATCCCTCCTCTAGATTTTAATCTTTTTGGACCTGAGGGATTATTGCACAAAAAGATCGAGCGCTTGTTTTGTTTGGCTCGTTAAAGCGATCGAAAATTCATCCCTTCCGTATTGTTTTATACTTTTTCGGACTTAAGGGATTAGATGACGAAAAAGGAATTTTGGAGTTACCTTTACGTACCTTTTCAGACTCTCTAAAAATGAAAAGGACCGAGTTATATTTGTCGTTAGACTCGTTAAAAAGATTAATAGCGACAAACTTGTCTTTAGGCGAGAACGAGTTTCACTATCGCTAGGCTCGTTAAAACATAGCGATGGGTTTGATCGAAGGGAAAATTATAGAACAAGCATATGTTATCCTCCTCAAGCTTGACAAAAATAAAGAGGTACTGGTCAGCAATGACTGGGGAAAAATTGGGAAGAAAACTCAAAGAAACTTTATTGGTAGCAAGTCGCTCTTGAACATGACACTTCCACTCCGTGCCTGAGTCGGGTTGGGTTGTTTCATTCACCGGTCACATCACCATGGTCACACCATACCATCCACATTTGGGGTAAATGCTACCAATCCATCACATAAGTGTCGCTGACATGTTCAAGAGAAGTCATCCAGAGAAGTCACTAGTGTCCCATCCACTACCATACATTATACTTCATTCTTTCATGACCACCACCCTGAACCATATATCACCAGATCGTTTTCACCTCCATCAAAATCATTTGCTCCGTTCCATGTCATTGATGTGGGATTCATTAAGGCCCTCCTTTGACGGAGCGCTTCTTGTCGACATCAGCTCATTATCCAAGAAGTTGATCTAGGAACACCCCATTCAGTACTTTGAAGCTTGCATGCCTCAATGGCAAGTTTCTCACTTCCGACGACAGGTATACATCAATGACCTTCGACCGAAAGATTTTGCGTGGTGTTCGACGCCAAGTCCTTTATTCACACCACGTGAATTGTACTGCAGTACCTTGAGGGTCATTATCATTATCGGTGATTCCTCTCGCGCTTGTTAACAGTTTACATCATTGACTGGTAATCAAGCGATGTCTTTCCATGTTCGACTTCAAAACATTTCTCACATGGATCGACTTGTACTTCGAGTGAAGATCGGACGAGATTGAAGACCACGGATCTAGTTTCATCCATCTGGGCTGCGATATATATTCAGGAAAAATAAAGGCATTGAAATGTATAGCATTGCAGCACAGATAATCATCCTACCAAAAGGATGATGACTCCATCATAATCATCAGTCTAGCATCAGACGATTGTCTGTCCTATGTACATGAAAATGAATTTAGAAAGCTGAGCATGGGAATGCCCGCCTCAGCTAGATCATGAAAACAGTATGAAGATAATGTATTGTATTGTATCTTATTACAGGTCTCCTCCCAGCATTGAAAGAACTTCGGATCCTCCTAATAAAGCATTTCACCCGATAAACGGCCTCATACTTTAGGGGGCAACTGTTATAAACATTTTTGTGCCTTACAGCTCTAAGCATGAAATTTCCATAAACCAAGGGATCCTAAGTCCCTAAAAGTGTTGTTCCAGCTCCTAAAGAAACAAGGTCAACAAATTACAGCTTCTCCGAGAAGTTCTCCACCAGAAACTGCTCAGAACTAGTCAAATCAGGATCATTTCAACTGCTCCACTAGCTAGCTGCGTTGCAAAGCACCCAAATACACTAGCTAGGTGCATTGAAACGCACCTAAATGCACTACCAAGGTGCGTTGAGCGGGAAATGACAAGTGGCAGAGTCATTCCACGAGGTGGAGAGACAATGGAAGCTTCCAGAATCTTTCCCAATGACACTTGCCTCACTGAATTCGACCAGTGATGAGTAAGAGGCTCTCAGTCTCCAAGTGGAAGCAAGAACTGACAGAGAGAATCCACTAATCAATTCATGAGCTGACTCATCCTCTTTGCATACATCTATATATGGGTCCCTCACCAAGAGATCCAGAGGCTGGAATTTTGTACATTGCAGAGAATTGCTGTTGGTTTTGAGATAGATATCAGAGTATTGGGTGATTTATGCTTTGTTGGAGGTGAAGAGGGGATTCTATGCTGGGAGGTTGATGCTGGATCAGGAATCATCGGTTGTAACTCCTCCTGGATCTTCTTGTTTTATCAATAAAACTATTTGAGTTTCTCCTACATGCTTGTATATCATTGATGTTTGTTATATTTGTATGTTTACCTTATATCTGATCCTAAGCTATTTATGAACATAAATCCATGTCTTTGTGTAGTTTCTTTCTTCCGTGATCTTACAGGAACTTGGTGAAGCTGGGTAAGTAAGGGAGCAGGTAGCTGGAAGCTGTCAGAGAGGAGAGAGATTGGATCAAAGGACTAGCGCAAGGCACAGGCTAGTTCATCCTATTCCTCTTCGTTTATAGTTCATAAAGGAGAATACAAGAGTAGTTTTCCCTGTTTGTTTCTGAGGTCACTGTCACACCTCAGTGGGATAGGGTCGTTCTGAATAGACACTTTTCTCGTTAACACCAACAAGCAGTCTAAATGCAAATGTACATGCATGTATTTGTTTTCAGCTTTCTTAATGTGTGAATGACAAGAAGAATGCTAAGTACAAATCTGAATTATCTTTTCAAAGCAACAATACTAACAAATTTATCTTCAAAAACGAAAGGAAGATAATGATGACACTTTGCTATTTTGAACTGAAAACTGATTTCGACACTTGAAAAACTACTAATTCAAATCAAATACAAGAGTAACTATATAATCGACCATCAAGAACAATAGAATTCTTTTCTTTGACTAAAAACGACACTTGCGACACTTTCAAATCAAGAGACGACAATTTGATTATGCTACTTATTTGTGAAAGAGAACTGAAAATGGCGCACAATACATAAAAACATTCACAGTTCTTTGCACAATGGAGGCAGAATGATGGAATGGAAGAGGGTTTCCATAGTGGTATACTGATCACAGACATCAAAACTCCTGAATAAAGCTGAAGAGAGTGAACACAGAAACCAAAATCTGAGAGTAGAAGAGGTCTTGTCTGATTAGCGCACCTGCAACACAAGGAAGGTGCAATGCAGCGCACCTACTGCAAACGGGAGGTGCGATGCATCCAGATTCCAAAGAGGAGAAGGTGCGATGGTCTAGGGACGAGACTTCAACTGGGTTTCAGGTCACAGTTTGCAGCTCAGTTAAGGGATTTAAGCTGAGCAAGTGATGTTCAATAAATATAAATCACACGGTTGATCTAATGAGGTTACTAGAGACACTACTAGGGCAATTAGAAGGTTTGAAAATCGATTGTTCAGTTTATAAACAAAACCCGGAGATAGGCTGAAGCAGCATTGATCTACTTTGCACTTGCATAGCAAATGCAGTTCGAAGGCTAGTTGGCTTGACTTCAGGCTCCATCTGTAAGTTTATAAAACAAACAAATATAGACAAGCAAACAATCTATTCGCTCCCCAGTGGAGTCACCATTTTGTTATCGGGAAATCTAGTGTCCACTCGGAGCTGCTAGTCCCACTAAGACTGGTAGCTATCTTAAAAACAAACAAACTAAAACTACTTTCGCTTTCCTTTATGAGAAGTAGATAAGAGGGAACAAAGGATACCAACCTCAGTCTTGCACCTAGTTCCTTGCTTGGTTCCTCTCCCTTCTGACAGATCCTTGCTGCTTTGCCTTAGTCTACCCAGCTTCAAAGAGCACCTATGGAATCAAAGCAGCATAATACTATTGAAGAACAGAGATCTACAATCATAAACAACATAGGACCAAATATATATTGACCACACAAATGCATATATCATCAAACATACAAGAATGTGGAGGAAAACTTGAATAACTTTATTAATATCAAGAATAGCAAAGAGGATTACAACAAATTGTTCTGACCCAGCATCATCCTCCCAACATGAAAGCCCTTCTTCACCTCATGAAAAGCTTAGATCACCCAACACTATGATTTTTCACCAAGAAACCAACAACACTTCGTTACAAGATACAAAATTCCAGCCTCTGGATCTCTGGGATGAGGGATCCATATATAGATGATTGCAGGGGGGTGAGTCAGCTTCTAGGATTTTGATTAGTGTCCTCTCTCTGATAGTTCTTGATTCTACTTGGAGATTGATGATCTCTTCCTCATCCCTGGGAAAATTCAGAGAGGCAAGTGTCACAGGAGAAGTTACTGGAAGATTCCATGACGATCCACCTTGCAAATTGTCTCTGCCATTTGTCTACTCTTACCCATCGCACCCTACAGAAGGGATTTCCAGTATGCATCGCACCCTTTACACTGGGCAGGTGAGATGCATCACACCCTCTGCACTAGGCAGTCTGTATGGTCTAGCTTTGACTAGTTCTGAGCATTCTTTTGTGGAGAACTTCTGGGAGATGATGTAATCAACTGACCTTGTTCCTTTAGGGCATGAAACAACACTTTTAGGGACTTAGGAACTCTTGGTTTATGGACATGTATGATTGGGGTTGCAGTGCCCAAAAATGTCTATAACACCCCTTTTATTATCTCAAAATTCAGTTCTGTTCCTTGACTTCCCAATGGAGGTGAAGTTTGCTTCTACTTCAAGGGCATCAATTTGGATCTGGTGCAAGGTGGGAGAATTCCTTTCTCTGAGAGTAAAACCAAATTCTAAATCAAAGGCCCCAACAAAGATTACTCGGGCAATAGCTTGTGGAGGTTTGCTTTTAGCAGGCAGACAGTTCTACAGTTTGTTAAATCTTTTAATAAAATCTAAGATATCCTCACCAAATTTCTTCTTGATAGCATTAAAATTTGTGAGAATGTACCCATGGTCTCTCTTCTCACCCCATTTTGGCAAAAAGGAGTTCTCCATTTCTTCCAAAGTGTTAATGGTAGCATTTGGAAATGATTTAAACCATTTCTTGAATTCCTCATCCAAATATTGGACGAAAAGTCTCAAAACTACATCTTGGTGTTCAACATTTAGATTCTCTTCAAAGGCACAGAAAATTTCTATATGCCTCTGTGTTGTTACATCAACTTCTTCATTATACTTGGGTGGGAACTTGAGATAGTCTTGTGTCATAACATTCAAAGGTTGAGGCAAATTTAAGGGGGCATATTTCTTTAACAAGAATCCTTAGACAAACATTTGGATCAGAGGTGGTGGTGCTTGAATTACTAGAGGAGCATGAGGTATTATCAATGGTAAGACAATTGAATGATAATGGAATGAAAAAATCTTCACACTGTGGATAGGGATGCTTTGGAGTTTATCTTTGATCTCCTCAACTTCTTCTTTGATCTTTAGGGATGCGGTACTAAATAGATGACCACCTTCTGGAGGATATACCGGGACTCTAAGAGGAAATTCAGAACAATGAATTATGGTTTTCTAAGAATTGGATGAGGAGGTTTCAGAAAATGAAGACATAGTAGGATCAATGTTTGGAGTCTTTTCTTTCCAAATCCTTCTGGATATTATTATTTCTAGGTCAGATATGGACAATGTCTTTTGCTGAGAAGTATATGAGTGGGTATGGGGTCTATTATAATCCAAAGTGATCAAATAGACATACAGATAGTGGAGTCACCAAGATATTTATAATAAAATTCAGACAGAGGAGTCACCAAGGTGAGATATCTTCAACCCACACTTCCCTTGCTCACTTAACAGAGGGATTGTAAATATTTTTCATACCTAGGGAAAATTATTTCAATTTCATTCCCTGGAAACAACGCCAAAAAGATGTTGTCTCGTTTTCTAACACTTGTGCTACAAGTGCTTCAGGAGATATGAAAGCTTTCTAGAGACAACCCCTGGGTTGATTGTAGACTAGTGCCTAGGACATATTAAAGAGTGCTTGGCATATTTATTTTAAAGACTTTCAACACTTCAGTTTTTCACATAAATATAAATGAGTTTGATTTAGAATCATTCATAAAGATACCAAATAGAAAGTAGTTTGTACATAGGACTATTCATGAAATAATATTTGACTTAAGTTGAAAAAATTGGACTTAGAATTTGCAGAGATTTAGTTGTTGATACATATGTAATGTAGGAAGATAGTAGAGGAGAAATCCATCGTATAGAGCTTAAGACATAAGAATTCTATATATCAAGACTCAGAGAGAAATGAGAGAGAGAGGAATTCTATGAACTGCTAAGATGCATGGAGCACTTTTTAGAGACTCGATTTCCACCTTGAAATAGGCATTATCCATCAATATTTTGATTTAAATGAACCTGCATCTGAAGGGGAATACAACTAGCTTCTACTTTGACATGCAACCTCTGAAGAATTATAAACATATATGAAAGACAAAGGGAGAAGAACAAGCTTCAATCCAAATCAATTGCAATCACCAGAAACTTCGTATTAATCTCATGAAGAAAACCAACATACATCAAACTTCAAGCAGGCCTTTACGAAAACAAGAAAGGTCTCGTAGGAGAGACGTCTTTCCAAAAATTTAGAACCTTTGTTAAGTGTTTCTTCCTTCCTTTTACAAGGAGAGGGAGAGCTTGGAAATCAGTTACAAAAATATCTCAGGCATGAGAATCTAGTTGTTTTCTTGACTAGCTGTCTTAATGTGCAGGCTCTGTCACCTCAAATTGTTACAACAGAAAGATGCCTTTCTTTAAAACAGAATAACAAACACAATCAAAATCAGCAAAACATAATTAATCATGTGAACTGAAATGATGATCTTGTAAAAATATCCCCTCACCACTTCATTTATCAGCCTCTGGTCCAACCATGTTTATGCCACATTACGCCTTATACTCTCTCGACCGGATCCCTGTCACTTTCAGTCTTAACAGATTTAATTCTTCACTTACAGGAACTAGGAGCAGTCACCCATGACGGCCATAAAATATTTTAAGCACAAATTCCAAATCATTCGTCCCCTTCCTACCTTTATCAATCTATTGAAACTGAATAGGCCCTGTGAAATGATCATTCAGTTGTTTCAGAGCTCAAATATTAAAGGTTTTAAATTGAACGACCTTAACAAAACTACGAATGCCGATCTCTGATTTTCCTATCTGTGGAAACTATATGATAGAGGCTTGGGGACTCCAGGCCCAAGCCTTTAGGAACTTAAAACCCTTTAGCGGGGATGCGGGGCCAATTCTTTGAATCATTACATTACTAACGGTCCCCATGTGTAACACATAGGACCAAACACTTATGCACCTAGGACCCCTTTGGAATATTGAAGTTTGGATATCGAGGATTTCACAACCTTGTCTTCAGCTACACACTCCAAAAACTTGCGATTATGATGCGTGGCATGTCCCAATCCACATGTAGAGCGAATGAGGGAGGGCCAATAGGAATGTTTTAACACAAAAAAATTTAACAATCTTTCTCTGCTCAGTAAAAACCTTTATCAATTCCTCCTCCTAACCATTGGTTTTGATGCATAATGCACATATATCAATGCGACCCGCCTTATGCCACCTTTCTGCATTGCCTTAGGTCCACGGTATCAGGATATAGCAATTGGTGATTTCATAGCATTGCCTTTGGTTGCACCTTCTAGAATTTGCAATCGTCGAATGCCGATCACATTTTAATACTTATCTCTTGGTCCTTCAGCTCTTCCGGTGACCATAGGTCAACCCCCATATCGGAGCCCCACCAATGAGAGGTTTTCAATCAACGATTCCACTTTGATGCACAAAACATTGCAACCTCCGATCGATGATATTTGATGTGTGACGTCATCACTGCCACATGTCACCTTATGAGTGGTGACATGTGTCACCCTGTTTTGGCCTCATAAGACCCCTAAAAATACTAAATCTTCTTGCCACATGTCCACTGTACTGCCATTTCATGATGACGTCAACGGCCACGCGGCCCTTATCTGATCCAACTATGTGCTGGAAAGTGTCATGTATTAGAACCAATCATGTGTATCCATGTTTCTTTTATCGGATCCAATGATGTTCAACCACGTGGCCTGTTAGAGGAGAGAGAAAAGGGCTTGTCCTGCCTTGGTTTTGCAACGAATTTCTTTGTTAAACTATATTGGTGCTTTTTGAGTGGTTTAACACTATCTGCACTTTCCTGACATTTTCAACACTTTTGGCGCTTTCCATATCACAACTTACTCTAATTCGTAGCATTTGCATGTCGCAACATTCTCTGGTATGCGATTGTCGATTTACTATGTGTCATATGCCTTGATCGCTGATATGACCATTCAGATCTGATCACCGATCTCCGATATTGTTGATATGCTCCGATGTACCATATGCCTTGGACCTCCAATCTCTGATTTCCAATATCGGCGATTAGAGATAGCTGATTTTCCTTGACCTCCACTACTGCTGCGTTAAAAACCTTTGATATGTGGGATACGAGGTTTATACTTAGGCATTTTCCTTTGTTTTCTAGCTTTTGAAAGGATAACTTTGATTTGCTCTAACTTTTGATTATGGGGTCCACATTAGAGGAATTTTGAGGTCTAATACAATGGGCTTATTACATTATTTCTAACTACTTCTGGTCCCTTAAATGATGTGGGCTAACCACTTTATTTATTAACTATGGCACATCCCATTATTACATTATTCCCTTGGGTACCTCCCATTTTACCCCATACTATCCCACCTAGGTATGCTACATTCCACCACCCCTTAAACATGTTTCATCCCCAAAACATAAGAATAACACAAATAATAAGATCTAGTCAAAAGACTAGTCCACTTGTACGATGCACATGCATCTAGCCATCCAAGAGAAAGGTGAACCCTCGATCTTGCTGGTGTCTCGCTTGCTTGAGATGAAAGTTGACCCTAACAGCTCTTTTGTGTTGATGTGTTGTGGGTGGATTGTCGCCCCTCTCTATCTATCATGCAGGGGATATTATCCTTGTGGCTAATTTGTTGCCATCGTGTTGGTTGTTTTCTTGCGGGGTGATGTGGGTGACGATATGCTAAAGTTTTAACCAACGGTGTATATTTATTTAATTCACCACCTAATGGAGCTTGAATGGTATTTGGTACATGTTGTGGCGCCTGATGTTGTTGCTTATCTTCCAATATTACTTCAACCACAGATTCCTCATCTGATATATCAATACCTGTAACATTTTCTACTTCATCCTCCTTGGACTCTACCTGTTTATTAATGGAAATATCCTGTAATGTAATTTTCTTCTTTTTATACCAGAGCTTCAGGAATTTCTTCTGCACATTAATATTGATAGTACCAACAGATTCCATCCAAGGGTATCCCAAAACAACATCCACATTAGCCATATCTGAAGCATAAAAATTAAAATGCAATACATATTTATCCATAGAAATCTTCAAATCTTTATAAACTTGAACATTCTCATTATCAACATGTGTGTTTTCCATGTGTTTTACTGGAGCTTATAAGATTTTGCTTGCAACTAGGGTTTATAGACACAATGATCTTCTCTTTCTGAATATATCCATGAAGCTTTAATAGGAGATACAAGTAGAAAATAACCCCATATGTTTCTCATTATCTTGTTTTCCACCATGAGACCATTTTTCTAAAAGGAATTTTTCAAATTCTTCATCTGAAAGTTTGTACAACCTCTTGCTATCAAGTGATCTCCACCATATGGCAACCTCATATTGCAAACCAGGCCATACAAAACCTTTCCAATTTTTCCCATGTGAACTTTTCATTGCTTATGAATTCTTCAATAGTAGGGCTATCATCTTTTCCTGTAAAAAACATCTTGCTAGAAGCCACGAAAAGGGTTTTGAAAAAATCACTTGGCAAAAATTTAAAATTGCCACAGTTTGGTCAATATTGCTCAGGATGCTTATTATGACCTATTTTCGGAAATGGAATGACCATTCTGCATCTTCCCATGTGATCCCAATCTAGACACTCTAGAATTTTGGATTTGCACGGCCACTGTCCCGCCGTCACAAAAATTTCTGAAAAAAACACTGACTTTAAATCAACGATTTTTGAAAAATTTCTGCAACATAGCTAATTTTTAAATCCACAATATCTCCCTCATCTAGACTCTGATTTGACTGGTTTTTTTTGAAATTGGGTATTTTTTCACAAATAATCCAGATCTTCCATTTTGATTCTACAAATTTTGCACTAGAAGTTTCAGATCTGATCTTCAACTCGCCGCCCTAAAAATTTTCTGCAAAAAAAAAAAAAAACAACTCTTCGTTTGCCCAAGAAAGTGCTCTGATACCACTTGTAATAGATATGACCTGAAAATATATAAAAATACAAATATACCCAGAATAACAAGAGAAAAATAAATAAACTTCAGATCTTTATTGATATCAAAACCCTTGAGGTAGGGCAACACCATAGTCACTCCTTAAGGAAGGAGAACACTCCACAAGCCATATGCTTATCCATATAATAATTCTTGACATCTCTCCATGGGGAGTATCTAGCCTCTATACAGGCCTCATACATACAATACCATGGGTCATTACCATGGTTCTCTCAATACCATATATCTAATACAATGGGCTTATTACATTATTGTTAGCTACTTGTGGTCTCTTACATGATGCGGGTTAACCACTTTATTATTAACTATGGCCCGTCATATTATTACATTATTCCCTTAGGTACCTCCTTCTGTACCCCATAGTATCCCCCCAGGTATACTACACATATCCCTGATCGTTGATATGACCATTCAACTCTGATCACTGATCTCTGATATCGTTGATATGCTCCAATGTACCATATGCCTTGGACCTCCGCTATCCCATTTCCAATGTCGGCGATCAGAGATCGTTGATTTGCTATGACTTCCACTATTGCTGCTTTAAAAAACTCTGATATGTGGGATATGATGTTTATACTTAGGCATTTTCCTTTGTTTTCTAGCTTTTGATAGCAGAACTTTGATTTGCTCTAACTTTTGATTTTGGGGTCCACATTAGAGGAATTTTGAGGTCTAAAATGTGCCTACTAAGAAAATTGTACAACCAAAATAAACTTTATAAGAACCAATAAGATTCAATACAATGGTGTCAACCATGGGGATGATTCACCACTTTTGGAGTTAAAAAACAAAAAGATTAAAAAATAATCAAATAATAAAAATACTTTTTCAACTCATATTTTCAACTTATCTCTGTAAGGTTTTACATAAACTTCAAATGGGAATACTTGTTGGATGCAAAAAATAATTCCTCATCCAAGGAGTACTTAATTAGGTGCTCAGTATTTAGCTCTGTCTCAAAAAAACGATCGTAACACAACTCATTTCGTCGATAACCGAGTTCGTATGAGAAAGTTATTGTGTTCTGATCGCTTTGCTAAACAGGGGAAATTTGTAAAAGAAATGGCCAATCACTGCACAGTCAACAATCTGTACTACTGACGTGGTAGGTGAATAGTCATTATCAACATTGGTCAACAACGAATTAGGGATGGACAAGTGATATGATCTAGTTAGGTTGTACAGGTGATTTGTTGGGATATTCTTATTAGTGGATTTTTGGACCAATGGAAGAATGCCACGTGGAAAGACTAGAGGCTACCACGTGGCACCTCCCAAAGGTCGAGTTGGAGGTCTAACAGTGGAGAAAAATATATTGGCGGAAGTCGGGGTCGAACCCATGACCTACTGCATGCAAACCTCACGCCTTAACCATCTCCTCTACACCATGTCTCTTAACCAATGTATTCGCGGTGAATATTTAAGTTGTAACAGTTTGGAGGCTGGAAGTTAGGGGAGGGCTAGTCCACAAGCCAATCCTACCCCCATGTGAACACAGTTACAGACTGCAAACAGTTAAGGTTGCAGTAACCTGGCAGTTCGAAAAACCACAACACTCTGCGACTACGCATGTGAACACAACACCACAACCACCAACGGTTAGTCGTTCGACGATTCCGCTCTAATAGTCACTATGACAGTTAGCATGTGAACACAACACCACAAACTCTAACGGTCAGCTGACGGTTCTGATGGACCATAACCACCATGGTTAATGCGTAATTGATATCGCATGTGACCAGGCCTATTAAATTGCCAGAGGTTACGGTTTTTCTTAGTGTTAATCCCGTTTTTAAATTAATTAAGTGTACTTTAAATATTAATGAAATGTAGTTTAAACTAGCAGTAAATTTGGTCATGCGCCCAAATTCAAGTCTGCCTATAGATTTAGCGGTGCTAAGTGGAGATGTTACAAAATTAGAGGAGAAAATGTAGGAAAACATTGACTGAGCCATAGAGAAGTCAATTTTCAACCAAATTGAACTAAAAAAGGGGAGTTCTGAGCTAATTTGGACATTATAAACACATTGGTGTAGGTATCAGGAGCCATAGAGCTTTCTAAAAACAACATTTTTCCACATTGAGCTAATACAGAGGCTCAAGCCATGGACGCTGGACCAAGGAGATGTAGCCCAGGAAGGTTGAACTCCTACATCACAACACTGTGTTAATGTGTCTCTTTGATGGTTTGCTATACTTTGAATATCTGTTGGTCAATATTTGTTTTTTAAGCTATTTTTCTCATGAATGTCACTTTAAACTTAAGGAAATTTAACTGATTGTATCCAAAACAACTAAGGAAACCTCAACACAATAAGCAATAAGCAAGCACATATTTATAAATCTGTAATTGTTATTAACACAAAATAACTAATTATACAAAAAAAGATCAAGTTGGTATCGGAGCAAAGGTTGAATTGCTTGATTTCTTGAGTTTGTGCAATTAAGGTTTTAATGGTTGCAAAATTGTGATGCTTACAAGGTTAAAGTTGCAGAAAGGAGAAGGGAAGCTATTGGTTGCAACTCCTGAGGTAATGCCCAGTGGAAGGAGAGCCAAAAGGCCACAATATCCACCACCCAAAGTTCCAATTCCACCTGCACTTGAAACTCCTCAAGTTTTGTCTTCAACTGAGATTGAAGAGGTACAGGCAGTACTAATTTCTGAGCCTAAATCCACAACCATTATGTCTGCAGAAAGAGACCCTAAAGGCCCCTCTTTAGAAGAAGAAGAATTCAAGAAATTTTTCTTCACTTTAACTGAGATGGTTATTTTCCTCTATGAAGAGAGGAACACTATAATGGTTGGAGAAATTTCTAAACCTCCACATGGAGAAGGAAGCTCAGAGGACAAAAAAGACGAGAAGAAGGATTCCAAAGGGAATGGTGGAAATCCACCTCCATCTCCACCATCCTCATCATCTCCATCATCTGAAACAACATCATCTTCCACTACCACCACTGAAACTTCCCATACTCATTCAAAAACGCCAAAAGGAAAGACTTCACTACTGAAATTGAATATAAAATTCGAAATTCCCATGCGCAATGGAGAGGTGAATGCATAAAAGTTGGACAATTATATTCAATAGTTGGAGGTATACTGCAAAATTCAGAACCTTCAAAAAGCTGACATAAAGATCCAGTTGGCTTCACTAAGGCTAGAAGGAGATGCATTAGTTTGGTGGGAAGAAAAGACTCAAGAGGAAATGAGAATCCATGGTAACATTTCCATTACTTGGGTTGAATTTTTTTTTTCAATTAAAATACATTTTTATCCTTTAGCCTATATGCCAAAAGCCATTATGAGTTGGAAAAATTTTAGGTAGCTTAAAGGCCAAACAGTCCAAGATTATACACAGGAGTTTAGAAAAAAAGGCTTTGTTATTAGGAGTGAATTTGAATTCCCAAGATGCACTGTTGAAATATATTAGGGGTTTACATTCCTATCTGAAACATACTATTCTTATGCTTAAACCAAATAACTTAGATGAGGTATGTGTGCAAGCCATTCACCTTGAATCTAGACAAAAGAACATTCAGGAAGAGGGTAGTAACAGGAAGCCATTTAAGGGTAAGGAGAAAGAGAAGGGTAGAAAATGGAAGCGAAAGAAGAATGCAAGTGTGAAGAAAGAAGGGGAGAAAATCACATGCAAACATTGTTCCAAAGAGGGGCATGATGAAGCACATTGTTGGAAATTGCATCCCGAATTAAGGCCTAAGAAATAAAAAAATAAGGGACAAAAAAGACGACCGCTACCACACAACATGACCTTGGTTCAGATTCTGGTGATGAGACCAAGATTTCAGCCATGGTTACAAAAGGCAAAGAAACTATTGCAAGCACTAGTTCATCTCATAGTCAAAACAACACTCCGAATGAAGAGTCAAGAACAAAGTTGTTTCATGTAAGAGTGATTTCAAATCACACAAAGATTGATGTATTATTTGATAGTGTATCACAATCAAACTTGATTTCAGAAGACTTGGTTAAAAAACTAAACCTTGAAACTGTACCTCATCATAAGCCATATCCATTGGGTTGGATAGTAAACAATGCAAACTTATAGGTTAAAAGGAAGTGTTTATTCAAGTTCCCCATCACTGAAAAGTTCATTGATGAAGTTGAGTTAGATGTAGTTCCACTTGACATCTCAGGAATCATTTTGGGTAGTCCTTATTTGTATGATAGAAAATCAATATTTTATCGCCATGACAACAAATACATATTGCTCAAAAATGGGGTGGAGTACATAGTTAGAGCCCATCTCAAAAAGCTGAACATTTCTTTGGTTAATGCAGGGCAGATGAAGAGAATAGTAAATGCAAGTAAAAATTTTCGCTTCTCGTGATCAAGAAAAATAATGATATAGATTATGAATCTTTTGGAGGTTGTGATGATATATTGAAATCTAATTTGTTTGATGTGGTAAGAAATCATGGCGAGATGTTTCAAGAATCAATGGGGTTACCTCCCTAGAGGGAAGTTCAGCATGAGATTCAGTGTCAACAGGATGTTCCACTTCCAAACATTGGCATTTATCATATGTCTATTATGGAGAGCATGGAAATCAAAAATAAAATTCAAGAATTCCTGAGCAAAGGTATCATACGCCCATCTACTTCGCCATGTGGTTCACCCATTGTCTTGGTGCCAAAGAAGGATGGAACTTGGCACATGTGTGCGGATTTGCATGCACTGAACAAAATCATGGTAAATAATCGTTATCCACTCCCAAGAATTGATGATTTACTTGATTAGTTGAGGTATGCAAAGTATTTCACTAGGTTAGATTTACGAAGTGGTTATCATCAAGTTAGAATAGTTGAAGAAGACATTTGGAAAACCGCATTTAAAACTAAACAAGAATTGTTTGAGTGGCTTGTTATGCCTTTCGGTCTTACAAATGATCCATCTACTTTCATGAGGTAATGAATGATGTGTTGAGACTATTTCTAGATGATTTTGTCATTGTCTACTTAGATGATATCCTCATATTCAGCAAGTCAAGAGTTGAACATGTCATGCATGTAAACAAAGTACTTGATGTCTTGAGAAAAGAACAGTTGTTTTTAAAGATGTCAAAGTGTGAATTTGGCAAGAATTCTTTAGTGTATTTGGGACACATTGTTGGAGGAGGTGAGCTGAAGATAGATCCCTCTAAGGTTGAGGTCATTCTGAATTGGCCCAAGCCCAATATAGTTACATAGGTAAGAAGCTTTTTAGGGGTAGCACAATATTGGAGAAAGTTTATTGCTAATTTTTCTTCCATTGCAGCTCCATTACATGCATTGACAAGTGTCAAGAAAGTATTCCATTGGGGAGATGTATAGTAGAAAGCATTTGATGCTTTGAAGCAAAAGATAAGTTCAACACCGGTATTGGCACTTTTAGATCTTAGAGAACCATTCAAGATTCAAACGGATGCAAGTGATTATGCCATGGGAGCAGTTCTATTGTAGCATGGTAAGCCCATTTCATTTCATTCTAAAATATTTAATGGAGCTCTAACTAACTATCCCACATATGACAAAGAACTTTATGCATTGGTACAAAGTGTTAACAAATGGAAGCACTGTTTGATGGCAAAGGATACCATCATCCATACCGACCATCAACCATTGCAGTACTTACAGTCACAGTCAAAGTTGCAGCAATCATGAAATTTCAGATGGATGAGTTTTCTACAACAATTTGGTTTGGTTATCAGGTATAAAAAGGGAATCTACAATAAGGTAGCTGATATGATTTCAAGGCCTATTGTAAATTCATTTATTATACTCAAGCATAATTGTGTTTTTCATGAAGTTTACATAGAACAATAAGCAAATGATAGTGACTTTCAAGAAGTATATGCAAGCTTGAGCCAAGGAAATCAAATTGAAGAGTTGGATTATCATGTACATAACTGTTTGTTGTATCACTTTGGCAATTTGTGTATTCCACAGGGAGAAAGAAATAGTATCATAAGGGAGGCACACACTTCATTGATTGCTGGATACTTTGGTGTAGGAAAGAAAACAACGAATCTTCAAAGGTATTGCAATTAGCCACACATGTTGGATAATATTTCTCTTTTCATAAGAGGATGTTCTTTATGTGCTACAAGTAAGCCTAGCAATAGGAAACTTGGTTTATACACTCCACTTCCGGTACCTTCACATCCATGGGAGAGTATCTCAATGGATTTTGTAGGAGGTATTCCATTGTCAAGGAAAGGTCATGATTACTTGTATGCAGTTGTAGATAGGTTAAGCAAAATGTGCATACTAATACCATGTCAAAAGCAAATTACAACTGAACAAATAGCTCATATTTTCTTCCAAAACATTTGGGTTCATTTTGGTCTTCCTACTTCGACTATAAGTGATTGAGATTCTCGATTTGTTCGGAATTCTTGGTCAAATGTTTGGGACATGATGGACACAAAGTTGAAGAAGAGTACAACCTTTCATCCACAAACATATGGAAAAACCGAGGTGGTCAATAGAATAATTATTCATCTTCTTAGAGGATATTGAAGCAAACATCCCAAGTTGTGGGATGAACAGTTTCATTACATATAACATGCATACAACATGGAAAATCATTCTTCCACGAACACATCACCATTTCAGGCATGTTATGGGTACTTGCCAAGATCACCGTTGGACTTCATCTTTGAGAAAGATGCTTCCATCGATGGTCACAGTGACATTGATAAGGCAAGGAAGTTCATAGAGCAAATTCAATTGATACATCATACAATGTAAGAACAACTTGAAAAAAGTCAAAGTAGCTACAAGGGAAGGCATGACAAACACCGGGTTGATAAAAATTTTTAAGTTGGTGATGAAGTTTGGTTATTTATTAGAAAAGAGACTTCAAGGGGAAGGTAAAAAGCTTAAGCCAATCTGTTATGGTCCTTTTAAAATTCTGGAAAATATTGGTAACAATCATTTAAGCTTGATTTGCCTCCTTATATGCAAATATACTATGTTGCTAATGTTGAGAATTTGAGATTGTTTGAGCCTCCTTTGATTGATGATCAAGGAGAGCATGTTCAACTTCCATCAATAGATGATTTCTGGCTAGAATATCTAAATGAGATTCAGTAAGATCTCATACTTGACAAAAGAACCAGGACATCAAAGAGAGGGGATGTCAAATACCTTAGAGTGGGAATCGAGGGACAAAAGCCTTCTCAAGACAAATAGTTGCAGACTGAGAAGGTGAGGGAGTTGTACCCTCACTTGCTGAACAATTGATAGTAGCTTTTGGGGTCCAAAAGGCTTCTAGTGGGGAGGAATGATCAGGTGCTCAATATCTAGCTCAAAAATTAGAGTTCTCAGAATGAATCAAAACCTGAACAGGCGCATCTGTCTCGAAAAAATGATCCTAACCCAACTCGTTTCATTGAAAACCGAGTTCGTATGAGAAAGTTATTGTTTTTTGATCGCTTTGCTAAATAAGGAAATTTGCAAAAAAAATGCTTAGTCACTGTAGAGTTAGCAGTCCGTACTGCTGACATGGCAAGTGACTAGGCATGGTCAAAATTGGTCAACGACAAATTAGGGATGGACAAGTGGCATTATCTCGTTAGGTTGTACAGTTGATTTGTTGGCCGTTCTTATTGGTGGATTTTTGGACCAATAGAAAAATGCCACATGGCAAGCCTGGAGACTGCCATGTGGCACCTCCCAAAGGTTAGGTTGGAGGTCTAAAAGTGGAGCAAAATATATTGGTGGTAGTCGGGGTCGAACCCACGACCTACCAAATGCAAACCTCATGCCTTAACTGTCTCCTCTACATCATGTCTCTTAACCAATGTATTCGCGGTGAATATTTAAGTTATAACAGTTTGGAGGCTGGCGGTTAGAGGAGGGCCAACACTCCCCCCATGTGAATACAGTTACAAACCACAAATAGTTAAGGTTGCAATAACCTGGCAGTTCAGCAAACCACAACACTTTGCGACTTCGCATGTGAACACAACACCGCAACCAACAACGGTTAGTCGTCCAACGGTTCCCCTCCAACAATCACTGTGATGGTTATCATGTGAACATAACACCGCAAACTCTAACTGTCATCCGATTGTTCCAACGGACCATAACCACCACGTTTAATACGGCATTGATATCGCATGTGACCAAGCCTATTAAACAGTCGGAGGTTACGATTTTGATTAGCGCTAATCTCGTTTTTTAATTAATTAAGCACAGTTTAAATATTAATTAACTGCAGTTTAAACTGGTGGTAAATTTGGTAGTGCCCCCAAATTCAGGCCTGCCTCCAGATTTAGTGGGGCTAACTGGAGATGTTCCAGAATTAGAGGAGAAAATGTAGGAAAAAACTGACTGAGCCATGGAGAAGTCAGTTTTCAACCAAATTGAGCTCAGAAAGATGTGTTCTTAGCTAATTTGGAAATTCTTAACAAAATTCGTGTAGGGATCATGAACCATAGAGCTTTGTAAAAACAACATTTGTCCACATTGATCTAATACAAAGGCTAAAGCCATGAATGCTGGACCAAGGAGATGTAGCCCAAGAGAGGTGAACTCCTCCATTAAAACACTGTGTTAATGTGTCTCTTTGATGATTTGTTGTACTTTGAATGTCTATTGTTTAGTATTTGTTTTTGAAGATATTTTGTTCATGAATGTCACTTTAAACTTAAGGAAATTTAACTGATTGTATGGACAAAAAACTAAGGAAACTGTTAGCTCTGCTATACAGCGAGGATTCCCTATGGTTAGAGACAGGCTTGATCCGCTTGGTGGTGCTTAAAAGGGTTCAAAGCATACATGGAAGTGCTTAAAATCCTCTTAAGGCCTTCTACCGATTAGAACTATCGCAAGAGGAAAGCCCTTGGGATGGCGGAAATACACTATCGGGAGGAAAAAACACTCCAAAACCATGCAAAAACCCAAATAGCAGGCTTAAAGGACCAAATGCGCGACAGCTGTTCGATCTGGCCGATCAAAGGTCCAGATCGCATCGCATTTCGCAATCGGCGCAGGCGGGCAGTGGCAGTGATGGGGGACACCGCCGATCAACGATCGCCGATGATCTGATCGGCGGGACACAGAGGAGGACTTACAGATAGTGGGACACTGCCAATCAGCGATCGCCTATGGTCGCATCGGCGAGTCGCATTGGCGGGTTGCATCGGCACTTTCAAAAGGTCAGTGGCCATGGAGATTAGCACTTAAGCGAGGGCTCACGCTGCATCGGCTTTTCGCTATCGGAAAAACCAAAGGGGTGGGGATTTTATATAAGGCATGCGTGCAACCCGATGGGTCAGACTCGATGGCATTTAAAATGATTTTTATAAAATTTCAAGTCCGCGCACAAGCCATTTTCAATGTATTTGATATGTTTTCGGTCGATAAAGGACTTTCAAAGGAAGCCTTGGGCGAGTGCCGATAGCGATGAGTCTCGGATCCGAAAGGGTTCGGAAGTGAAATATATATTTTTTGAAGTCTGCCAAAGGCAATTCCTCAGTGTTTCTAGCTTTTTTTCATGGATTTGCAAATGTAAAGGAAAGCAAGGATCGGCCGGCTATGATATGCGACAGTGATAAAGGGCGGACCTGATAGAAAGTTAAACCATGTTTGAGGATTTTTGAATTCAGAAAGAAGCAGAAATGGGCGGGATTTAGCAATATTGCAGGGTTTTGCTGTTTATGACCCGAACAGACACAATAACAGAAAAGAAACGTTCACAACTATTGTCTGAAAATGACCGGTGCAGGGATTTCATAGGAACGATAGCCACTCCATTGCAGGTTTAGGTGGCAAGCCATCCTTAAAGGAATCATGCAGTTATGTTACATACCAGAAAAAGGATTCGATGGAGAGATAGCGGCTGGAAAACAGAGCTCGGAAAGGGAAGGAGAAGGTCCACTACACGCCTCAACCCAAATCAAATCAAATCACGAAGCATTAACAGTCCGGCCATCATAGCAGTCATCCTAACAAACATGATGGGGCATCTTTGGCATGAGGGAGCTCCCATGCATCACAACAGGCCGCCCTAAACATCTGAATATGGTTATTCCTTTGTCAGAAGAGGAAAACCTTCGAGCCATGCCTGCCTATTGAGGGAATCAAACGGCTATGGGACAAATCAGACAAGTCCAAGACTTCGAGCCTTCTAGAGAGCTTAGGAGCATCGTAAAGGGCCTATAAAAGGCAGAAAACTAAATGTAATAAGGGTTCAACTTTTGGAGATTATTCCTCCCCTGTTTTCTCAAGCTTCTCATCTGCAGTTTGTAGTAATACAAGCTTCTTTTGCTACTACATGTTTAATGTCCATTTCTCTTTTGTTCTATGCTTGCACTTGAACAGTTTGTTCAGGTTTTCTGTGTGTTTAAGGCCAAATAACTGTCATCTTATCTCTGCTTTGATATACTAGATTTGCAAGCTTCTTTTGCTGCCTATGGCTAGCCATTTATATGTGATTATATGTGCATCTGCCAGTATAGTCAGTGAGTTCTTTTACTGCCTATAGCTAGCCATTCATATAGATCAATGTATGCTATCTTCTGGCATAGTTAGTGTTCTCCATCTATGAATTAATCTACAAACTATTGAGCATTAGCAGTATAAAGCCTTGTATTGTTGGGGGTGTTCATGCATGTCTTGAGTGTGAATAGAGCTGGAATGGTTATCCGACTTGATCCAAACCATCTTTCATTCCAATAGTTCAGAGAACAATATTGAAGATTATATGTTACCAGGCATCTCTGATTTACAACCTCAGAGAGTTTCCTGGAGTGATAACATTAATTGGCGCCGTTGCCGGGGAAAGAAGAATCGAAGTTCAAGCTTCCCTGGGAGAACGACATAGTTTCAAGCTTTGATGACAGACAAGGTTTGAACATAGATGTTGGTTGTAATCATCTGTCTGGCGACTCCATTGGTGGAAGACCATCCTTTGGCGACTCCACACTGAAGTTTTGGCTCAGTTTGTGAGGCATACTCAGAGAAATCCTCAGAAATCACAAGCTGACCCAGCACCTGACCCGGGAAAGACCATCAAGAAGAAGAAAGTATTGCAGAAAGGAGCATCGGGTTCAGGTAAACCTAAACAATACTCTATATCTCTTCAGGAAGATCCTGCAATAGAACAAATACAGGTCAAGAGTACAGATTCAAATACTAGCAGTGAAGAAAAGCTCTCAGAAATTCATAAAGTTCCTTGTTCTATAGTTTCTCCTTTTGTTGTTAGCCCAAAGGGAACCCCACCTCCTATTCACCATACTCCTTTGGTCTTACCAATCACTCCTCCGCCTTCCATCTTTCAGACTCTTGGTACCCTTTTAGCCACCACAGTTATGGCAGGTCCGCAAGCACCCACCAAATTGGAAGGAATCATAGCCGCTAGGTATGGACCTCTAATACTGCCCACTCCTTTGAATGATATGCCCACTGGAGAATATCAGAAGTATATGCCTAAGTTCACTGGGACTGAAGGTGTCACTGCTGAAGAACACCTTGAGTCATTTTATAGCTATGCTGATAATCTGGATATTAGTGAAGATGATGTGTGGATGAGAGTCTTTGTCCAAAGTCTAGATGGGGAGGCTAGGAAATGGTTTAGAGAACTAGCCCCAAGATCTATAGCAGATATCGAAGCTTTAGATGATACATTCCTAAAACATTGGGGAGATAAAAAGGACCTGCTATACTATCATACGGAGTTTGGAAACCTGAAGAGGGAAAATGGGGAATCCTTGCCTGATTTTAATAAAAGATTCAACCGTATGTATAGTAAGATACCAGCTGAGGTAAAGCCTACCCCCACCTCTGCCAAACTTGCCTACACCAGTTCCTTTGACTCTGATTTCTGTTTGCTGTTGAGAGAAAGAAGATGTGCTACCCTAGCTGAAATGCAGGATGCAACACTAGAGGTCGAATCTAACATTATGGTTGTAGAAAAGCTCAAAAGTCATGCTGATAGAAGGAGGCAGAGAGGCGAGGCTTCTTCTTCCTCTGCTTCATCCTCAGATACCAAACTTGATAAAATGACTAGAATGATCGAGTCATTGTCTGCTAAAATTTCTAAGCTGGAGGTTGAGCAGAACTCTGGGAAGACAAGGCTCCCAGGCACATTTGCACCAAGAAATCTGAATCCATTTAGAAGAAAAAGCGAACACTCGCAAATCATTCAGAGGGGTAAAGAAACTAATGAAGATCAAAGATTTAAGGCTCCTTTCCAAAATGTGGTCATGGAGGAGGAACATATTGAAGATAAGGATGAAATTCTCTGTATGGAAGATAAAGCCAGTGATGCCTTTTTGACATTGGCCGCATACGAAAAGTCTTTGCTGCAGGAGCAAGACAGTCAAAGGTGGGACAGCGGCCCTGTTCTGCAATCTGGTGAGCAGCAACAAAAATATAATCTAAGATCCAATGCAAAGAATGCCAAAGAAAATGTCGCACAAGAAGCTGTTGCTCGAACAACGCCACAGAATACCAGGCAAAGAAGACCAGCAGTTGATCCTGTCATCCTCAAAGCTCCAATTCAAGAGGTAAAAATTGCTGATAAAGTATTCTATTCTTTTAGTTTTGAGTCAGAAGTTCAGAAATTGAAAATGTCTATGCCTTTGGCTGAGTTGGTGAAGAGTGAATTATTTAGAAAACCCATCCTTGAAGCCCTTGAACTAGAATCTAGACAAACCTCCGTTAATTCTGTCAATTTGCAAGACGATGGGCCTGCAATTGTGCTAAGCCCAATGCCTGAACCTGCCCAGGATAATTCCCCATATTTTTATGTCTCCTTGACCATTCATGACAAAATTCTCCACAACTGCCTCCTAGATACAGGTGTCAGTCACAATCTGATGCCTAAAACTGTCATGGAAGAGTTAGGCCTTGACATCACTAGACCATATGATGACCTATTCTCATTTGATTCAAGGAAGGTGAAATGTCTGGGATTGATTAAAGATTTAGCCATTTCCCTAACCCAGCTACCCATGAAGAGCTTGCTGATTCCCTTGCTGCTTCAGCTAGTTTTTTCATCCCTCCATCGCCTCCCAAACTAGTTTATGAGGTACAAATGAAATATAGACCCTCCTTTCCCGATAATGTCCACCATTGGAAGGTTTTTGATGACGATGACAAGATAAATAGGTTCCTTCAAGTCATTGATGAGTTCTCTGAAATGCAAATTGACCAAAATAATGATGCTTTGTTAGAAAATCCCAAGTCCCAGCTTAGAAATAAGATTGGCAAGAATAGTATTGTTCAGCTTCCCAGCAATCATATTCCTAAGGGTCTAATTCCTCTAGAAAGACTGTTTGACCAAAAAGATGTACCCTATAAGGCTGTCCAAAAAGAAGATCCATATGAAGTCTGTCAGCATGATATAGGGAGTCCAGGCCAGCCTAGATATATAAAGCTGTCTTCTCATCTATCTGCTGACCAAAGTTCTAAATACTGCAAATTAATGAAGCAATTTGCTGATGTCTTCGCCTGGGAATATAGTGACCTGAAAACCTATGATAAGAATATCATCCAGCATAAAATCCCTTTAGAGAAGGGCACCATACCTTTCAAACAGAAGCTGAGACCAATGAATCCTATGCTCCTTCCTCTGGTTGAGAAAGAAATTAAAAAGTTACTGGCTGCTAAGATTATAGTGCCTCTCAGATATTCTAAATGGGTGGCCAATCTGGTAGTTGTGAGGAAGAAGAGTGGAGAAATCAGACTGTGTGTTTATTTCAGGAATCTAAATAAATGTTCCAAAAAAGATAATTATCCTTTGCCAAAAATGGAGCATTTGTTGCAACAAGTCTTAGGAGCCAAAGTAATGTCTTTTATAGATGGATTTTCAGGCTTTAATCAAATTGTTGTGCACCCAGATGATCAAGAAAAGACTGCATTCACCACTCCTTGGGGCACGTTCATGTATGCCAAAATGTCGTTTGGGCTGATGAATGCTGGAGCCACCTTTCAGAGAGCTATGGATATAGCTTTTGTGGGAGAGAAGGACAAATTTGTGCTAATTTACCTTGATGACATAACAGTTTATTCCAGTAGCCATCATGATCATTTACAACATTTGAAAAGAGTGTTTTTGAAGTGCAGGAGGTTTGGAATTTCAGTCAATCCCAAAAAATCCCAATTTGCTTTGGAAGAAGGTAAGCTGTTGGGACATGTAGTGTCTGCTGCAGGCGTTCAAGTTGACCCAGAAAGAGTCAAAGCAATTCAGGCTTTGACTCTCCCAAGATCAAAGAAAGATATACAGTCTTTTCTGGGCAAAATTAACTTTGTAAGGAGGTTCATTCCGAATTTTGCAGAGCTAGTCAAGCATGTAACCTCCATGTTGAAAAAGGGAGCAGAGGTAAAATGGACTGATGCAGCAAGAAAATATTCGAGTCCATTAAGAAGGCTATTATGGAAGCTCCCACGTTAATAAGCCCTGACTATAGCAAGGAGTTTCACCTGTTTTCATTTGCCTCTAAGGATACCATTGCAGCTGTTCTGTTGCAACAAGATGAAGAAGGTCTAGAGCATCCAGTGGCTTTCTTCAGCAAGAATTTGAGGGATGTTGAAATAAGGTATGATATTATTGAAAAGAAGGCATATGCTCTTATCAAATCTTTGAAAGCTTTTAGAGTGTATATCTTGCATTCCAAGATAATTGCATACGTGCCTTCTGCTGCAATAAAGGATGTTTTAACGCAACCTGATGCTGATGGAAAAAGAGCAAAATGGATTGCAAAAATGATAGAGTTTAACATAGAGCTGAAGCCCACCAAGCTGGTAAGAGGTCAGGGGCTTGCCAAGTTATTGGCTGAAGAAAATTGCAGGTCTTTGGACATCGATTTCTTGTTCACTATGGCAGAAAATGGTCAAACAGAAGAAGATGAAACAACTGAATCATAGAGAAAACAGTCAGTGGCCGAGAATCTAGCTTCATGCGACTGGTATGCTGAAATAATTAATTTCCTTCTAAAGCTAGAAGTTCCTTCAGAATTTTCTCAAAGTCAAGCAAGAACTTTAAAGCTCAAGGCAACAAAATATTGCATCAATAATAACTTGCTTTACTGGAGGGATCCATCCGGAGTTCTTTTAAGGTGCCTAGACAAAGAACAGTCAGTAGAGGTTATGCAGCAATTCCATGACAGCATGTGTGGAGGACACCATTATTAGAGAACTACAACCCATAAGATTCTCAGAGCTGGGTACTATTGGCCCTCTCTATTTTCTGATGCATTTGGTTTTGTTAAATCCTGTGAAAAGTGCCAAAGATTTGAAGGTAAGCAGCAGTTAAAATCCCTGCCCCTAAAACCAATAATTGCAAAAGGACCTTTTTAGCAGTGGGGCTTGGATTTCATTGGTGAAATCAACCCACACTCCAGTGGCCAGCACAGGTGGATATTAGTTGCCACTGATTATTTTACAAAATGGATTGAAGCAATCCCTACAAGGAAAGCTGATCATAATGTGGTCATGAAGTTTTTAACAGAAAACGTTTTTAGCAGATTTGGTTGCCCACATAAGCTAATAACAGATAATGCAACAGCATTCAGGGCTAAAGAGTTGGTGGAAATGTGTGATTCAATGGGCATTAAGCTTGTTCATTCCACCTCTTATTACCCTCAAGGGAATGGTCTAGCAAAATCCTCTAATAAAAGTTTGGTCAGGATAATTAAGAAGCTGTTAGAGGATAATAAAAATAATTGGGATGCCAAGCTCAAGTATGCACTTTGGGCGGACAGAGTGACCATCAAGAGATCTATAGAAAGTTCTCCATTCAAGCTGGTGTATGGTACTGAGGCTGTTTTTCCTATTGAACTTACCCTCCCTGTGGCAAAGTTTCTCCAAACAGAGCAGGATGAAGAAGATGATATGGCAAGTAGAATCACTGATTTAACAAAGTTGTATCAGATTAGAGAACAGTTGGTTGAAAAAGCTGCAGCACATCAGAAAAATATCAAGGAAGCCTTTGACAAGAAGGCAAAAAGAAATAATTTGTAGGTTGGGGATTTGGTTCTGAAATGGGATGCATTTAAAGAAAAGAAAGGCAATCATGGGAAATTTGATGCTCTCTGGACAGGCCCTTTCATCATTTCACAGATTCAAGGGAACAATACCTTCATACTGAAAAGTATGGGAGGAGAAACAGTTTTTGATGGCCCAGTTAATGGGCGGTTTTTAAAATTTTATGTGATTTAAGGTCTTTGGCCTTAAAGCTGTAAATATTATGCTTTTATCAGGTTTTTTTTTTTTTTAGTAGACTCCATGCCCAATGGAACACTAGGAATTTTGGCTAATTTGTTTGCTGCTGGAAAGGCATTGATCTGCAGGTTCTTGAGACCTCATAGGGAGGATCTCATCCCCAGAAGGAGCCAGTGTTAGCTCTGCTATACATCGAGGATTCCCTATGGTTAGAGACAGGCTTGATTTGCTTGGTGGTGCTTAAAAAGGGTTCAAAGCATACATGGAAGTGCTCAAAATCCTCTTAAGGCCTTCTATCGATCAGAACTATCGCAAGAGGAAAGCCCTTGGGAGGGCGGAAATACACTATCAGGAGGCAAAAACACTCCAAAACCATGCAAAAACCCAAATAGCAGGCTTAAAGGACCAAATGCGCGACAACCATTCGATCTGGCCGATCAACGGTCCAGATCGCATCGACATTTCGCAATCGGTGCAGGCAGACAGTGGCAGCGACACGGGACATCGCCGATCAACGATCGCCGATGATCGGATCGGCGGGATGCAGAGGAGGACTTACAGATAGTGGGACACTGCCGATCAGCGATCGCCGATGGTCGCATCGGCGCTTTCAAAAGGTCAGTGGCCATGGAGATCAGCGCTTAAGCGAGGACCGTTGATCGCATGCACAGATCAACGGCTCACGCTGCATCGACTTTTCGCTATCGGCAAAACCAAAGGGGTGGGGCTTTTATGTAAGGCATGTGTGCGACCCGATGGGTCAGACTCGATGGCATTTAAAATGATTTTTATAAAATTTCAAGTCCGCGCGCAAGCCATTTTCAATGTATTTGATATGTTTTCGGTCAATAAAGGACTTTCAAAGGAAGCCTTGGGCGAGTGCCGATAGCGATGAGTCTCGGACCCGAAAGGGTTCGGAAGTGAAATATATATTTTTTGAAGTCTGCCAAAGGCAATTCCTAAGTGTTTCTAGCGTTTTTTCATGGATTTTCAAATATAAAGGAAAGCAAGGATCGGCCGGTTATGATATGCGACAACGATAAAGGGCGGACCCGATAGAAAGTTAAACCATGTTCGAGGATTTTTGAAGTCAGAAAGAAGCAGAAATGGGCGGGATTTAGTAATATTGCAGCGTTTCACTGTTTATGACCCGAACAGACACAATAACAGAAAAGAAACATTCACAGCTATTGTCTGAAAAGGACCGGTGCAGGGATTTCATAGGAACGATAGCCACTCCATTGCAGGTTCAGGCGGCAAGCCATCCTTAAAGGAATCGTGCAGTTATGTTACATACCAGAAAAAGGATTCGGCGGAGAGACAACGGCCGGCAAACAGAGCCCGGAAAGGGAAGGAGAAGGGCCACTACACGCCTCAACCCAAATCAAATCAAATCACGAAGCATTAACAGTCCGGCCATCACAGCAGTCATCCTAACAAACATGATGGGGCATCTTTGGCACGAGGGAGCTCCCATGCATCACAACAGGCCGCCCTAAACATCTGAATATGGTTATTCCTCTGTCAGAAGAGGAAAACCTCTGAGCCATGCCTGCCTATTGAGGGAATCAAACGGCTATGGGACAGATCAGACAAGTCTAAGACTCCGAGCCTTCTAGAGAGCTCAGGAGCATTGTAAAGGGCCTATAAAAGGCAGAAAACTAAATGTAACAAGGGTTCAACTTTTGGAGATTATTCCTCCCCTGTTTTCTCAAGCTTCTCATTTGCAGTCTTTAGTAATACAAGCTTCTTTTGCTACTACAGGTTTAATGTCCATTTATCTTCTGTTCTATGCATGCACTTGAACAGTTTGTTCAGTTTTTCTGTGTGTTTAAGGCTAGATCACTGTCATCTTATCTCTGCTTTGATATACTAGATTTGCAAGCATATTTTGCTGCCTATGGCTAGCCATTTATATGTGTGATTATATGTGCATCTGCCAGTATAGTCAGTGAGTTCTTTTACTGCCTGTAGCTAGCCATTCATATAGGTCCATGTATGCTATCTTCTGGCATAGTCAGTGTTCTCCATCTATCCATTAATCTACAAACTATTGAGCATTAACAGTCTAAAGCCTTGTATTGTTGGGGGTGTTCATGCATGTCTTGAGTGTGAATAGAGCTGGAATGGTTATCCGACTTGATCCAAACCATCTTTCATTCCAATAGTTCAGAGAAAAATATTGAAGATTATATGTTACCAGGCATCTCTGATTTACAACCTTAGAGAGTTTCCTGGAGTGTTAACAGAAACCATAGCACAAGAAGCAATAAGAAAGAACATATTTATAAATCTATAATTGTTATTAGCACAGAAAAAACTAATTATACAAAAACAGATCAGCACCCATGTTGCATATTTTCAATGGACCTTGCTACACAAAAAATGAGAAATACATGAAAAAACGTGATCGCAATCACGTTTTTCATGTATTTCTCATTTTATTATTATAGCAAGGTCCATTGAAAGTATGTAACATGGGTACTCCTTGGATGAGGAATCAAAATTTTCATCCAATGAGTATTTCTGTTCGAAATTTGAGTAAACTGATAGGGAGATAAGTTGAAAAAATATTTTTTTTCTTTTTTCCCTCTAAAATTTGATGATGCTGTTAGCGCTCGAATTTGGCCTCAGGCTGAAGAAGGCAAAATCCATGGCAACATCAAACCACTTAGCCTCGTAGCTAGCCCTACGAGGACAGGAGAGGGCTCTCTCCGGGTCTATCTCGACAAAAGGTCTTCAAAGGGCTGAGATGACCAATAAAGAACACTGATTTTAGGCTAGTAAACTGGTAAGGAAAGTTTGATTTTAAATTTTTAGGGTTTTGTTGGAAAACTGAGCACGGCAATTTTGGGTGTGGGGATGAGACACAGCTTTTGCAGAGGTCTTTTTGGGGCAAGGTAGGAGACTGTCTTGATGCCTTTGAAATAAGTGAATGTATAGATGTGACCGGTGAGGAGCTAAGGAGAGCAAGAAACCATTGAGAGTTCTCCTTAAACAGATGAAAACATAGATATTAAGCAAACTTAAAGGCAGAGCATAGAAACCATGAATTCTACCTTAACACTTCATTTACTTAATTTGCAGAAGAGAAGAGTAGGAAAATGATACACATAACAAACTTACAAGTACATGAGAGAAACACACCATCAACATAAATCACCACAGGAATCCCAAATAGTGCTGCAAAACCCTGGTCTTTCCTTTGCCAAAATTGCAGAGATACAAAGAGTAATACAGTCTAAGCTTATCCCTCAAGAGTCCCACCATGAAAATGACTAAGAAAGTACATAATATAGGCAAGCTAACACATTCCCTTGCCTCTAGGGTTCGAGCTCATCATCCTAGGAGCTGTTTCAACCAATTCTAAACTGAGCAGTACAATCTAGGCAATCAAAACAACTTGCCTCTATAAGCTAGGAAACCAATTCATTCATTAATTTTTTGCCATTTTATGAATGAATCTTCTAGAATAGGTAAAAAAAGTGTCATGTCAACATAAAATTACATCAATTACATCAAGGAGGATGAAAAATCCCACCAAAAAGTCAAAACTGGTCAAATGCTGCGTTTTACTGAGCTGAAGGTGCAAAACTGGCAAATTTCCCTGATGCGTAGCACGCCATTTCTCAACGCGTAGTGCGCCTTTGAGCCCACTTTTGGGGCACTTCCCGACATCCAAATGAGGCAAACGTGGGCTTGTTGGAAAGGTATAGATGTCTACTCTCCATCCCAAGTGGAATTTCTCAATTTGATGACTATTTACCCCTCCAAAAATGAAATCTCCCAAGACTGCTTCCTGTGTGTCCAAAAAGTGGCAGAAGGTCATTTTTTGCTTGTTTTTTGACCTTTTGAGGGCCCAAACCTCAATGAAATGTCTTGGTAGTGGCTGAGCAAGTGTATTTTTTCATGAAAAATCCAAAAATTCTGAGTTCTCGTGAAATGGACCTCCCCAACTTAAGGGTAGCGCGTGGCGCGCTACGCGTTGAGCCAAAACCCTGATGCGTAGCGCGCCTGAGCCCTACGCGTAGCGCGACTTTCAGATGATTTTTGGAGGCCTTCCTTGTGTCAAAATTGGGCACAGGATATCTCGTTGGAAATATCTTTGAGTCTAATTTCCAAACCAACTGGAATTTTTCAATTTGGAGTTCATTTGCCTTGTCAAAAATCAAATCTCCCAAGACTGGTCAAAATGTGCCAAATGAGGCTGCCTCAAGGTAGAGTGTTGTTGCAGTCAACTTTAGAATGCCTTCCTCAACTCCAATTTGAGCTCATGATAGCTCATTGGAAATATATTTGTGTCTAGTTATCATTTGACTCATCAAGAAAGTCATTTGGCCAACCAAGCTAGGAGAAAACTTGATTTTTCCAAGGTCACTTTAGAGGTGCATTCGATTCTCCAGAGGCAACGGTATTTTTGACATTTCTCTAAACAAATGACACCTGTGTAAAAAGTGAAGGAGGTTTTTCCTCCTTGGAATGTTGTGGACAAAAAACTCTCTCATTTTTCCCAAATTCATTTTTTATTGCTCTGAAACATCTTTTGAGTGAAACTTATCCCGATGTGTGAAACAAGGAATTTTGTGGAAATGAAGCGAAATGAAGGGGATGAGGGGCTTTTAAATTCTTGGGGAAATTTTGGGAAGTAGGGAGGGATGTTAGGAAGTAGGGGAAAGTGGAATTGCGGAGATCGAGTGAGGGAAAGGGGTCCAAAAGGGAAAAACACAGGCCCAACCTAGAAAATTGCCAAGTTGTGGCAAGAAACTAGGGTTTGTGCGAAAATGAGGAATTTGGGGGATCTCAGTGATGGGAAGTATTTGATAAGGTACTTTAAGGATAGGGGAAGGTGTATGAACATCAGGATACAAGTTTTGCCGATGATTTTACCATCCAAGAGAAATTGCCTTCAAAACCCTAGGAGAGGGAAATGACCTTGCCTAGGCGCAACTGAAGCATGAACAAGGTGTAAAATGACTCATTAGACACTGAGATGATAATGAAAACCCTATGAATGATGATAGACTCAGCTGAATAGTGACATAGATTGGCATTTGGGCAACTTTGAAAAGAGTGAAAGCAAACCCTAGACCTTATGCCTAGTGACCAAATTTTGCTTGAAGACTCACTGAAATGACAAAATTTGACCTTGACACTTCAAAATCACTTTGTAAGAGCATGTTTGATCACTGGAGGAAGGCTGGAAAGACTGACACTAACATTGGCTCCAATGGGGATGGTAGCTCCTTGGAGGTTCCAAGAACCGCAGATCTCTGTAAGAGCTAGACAGTGCCTTCATCCATTGGGCGATGGAGTCATTATTTGACAAACAATACAAGAATTTGACTCATTTATTGACTGAAACTTGATTCAAACCGACTCAATTATGAAACCTACATGACTGAAAACTGACTCACAAATGACTTATGACTGACTTAACTAAAACAAGAACTTACAAAGCTTATTGAAGGGAAGCAGTCCATCAAGATTTGAAATCATGATGACAACCACCTGTGTTTCTTACAAGACAATATACCATCAAACTATATCAAAATGCCAATGCAACCAATCAAGAAGATGGCTTCTTGACTGATTCTTCCTGTCAGAACTTCTGGTCAACAGTACAAACCTATCACTGGGCATCCAAAAACATAGTTGACCATGGCTGCAACAAAACACTGTAATAAACATTTTCACTGCTCGCTGCAACAAACTTGCTAGAGGATCGTAAAAAACATGAAGATTTTCCACTGCCACCTCCTGCTGAAAGAACAAGGTGTCCTTTGTTTCAAATTCTGATCTGCCTTCATCATGTGCTTCAGTAAAAGTATGCCCATAGGCTTCAAAAAACTCTGAACAAATGGATGAGCAGATCTCTTCTTGGAAAAACATTTCAGCACATGAAACATATGAAGAGGAATCTGAATGGAAATCCTGAATGTTTTGATCTTCTGTGGTGTGAATATGTTGTAGGTCATTCTTAAACAAAAAACAATCTTCGAGATTATCAAACATGACAGCCTTATCATCTTTGTGAAAGAAAATATTATCTGTTTGCTGATCTATAAAGCTAATTACAAAACTATCATCATTTTCAAAAGAGGAAGAAGTTCCACTGCCGATCTGCTTTAGCTTGGGCTATAGCATGACCTTTCAAGAGTTGATCTATCTTATCTTCAGACAGAGGAGATAAGACTTTCTGTTTCCTTTTGCTCAAGCAAGTCTTGTCTTCTTGAAATAACATTTCAAAACATGAAAAATCTGAATGACAGTCCTGATCTTCTGAAACTTGGAAACATTGTTGATCATCTTCATATGACACTGAGTTATTGAAAGAAGATTTTTCACTTACCTGAACAAAAATATCATCTTGTTTTTCATGAAATGACTGGATTACCTCCTCATGAAGGCTTTGGTCAATAACTTTGTCTTTTATATACCAGATGATCTCTACAGCAGAGCTCTCCTTTATGGGATTCAAAACAAGGTAGTCTTGATCTTCACGATCTGAATTTAGATCTGAAATAGCTGACTTGACTTTATAACATTCTGAAATCGAAACTTGATTTCCCTGCATGCTGTCCTCTTCTATGGACAAATCTGAAATAGAACCCTCTCTTTCATCAGTTCCCATGGTGCTAAGATCTTGATCCGGTTGCAAAGTTTCCTGAGCATATTGATGGGAATCCTCTAGGTATTCTTCATGTTGCTGAAATGGATTCTCGTACAGAGCTTCCATGATCTCTTCATCCATGAAATTATCATCTTCATAAAACTTCTCAAGGCTTTCAATAAAACTATAAGCATGCTTGCAACAGTCTTGAACTAAATTTAATGATGGATAAGAGTCCTTATATCGTTCAATGAACATAGCATGAAAATCCTTTAAACAATAAATACAAGCAGGCGGCAAACTTTCATACCATGATTGGGCTTTACCTTCCAGAGTGGCCAAGAATATCTTCATCAAGCAATCTTCAGGAAAATCAACCTTCAACTTGCGAATATGCATGTGAAATCTAACCAGATGTAGAGCAGCGTCCTTCCTACCATCATCTTTAAATGTAGGCAAATTCCTTGACCAATCTACCTTCGAAATTTTATTTGGAAAACCAGGGATGTGATCTCGGCTCATGGGAGCATATCTTCTTGCAACCCAATCCATTTTGAAAAGCTCAAAGCTACTAATCTTCCTGCAGTGAAGTCACCATGAAGCATTGATCTCTGGAGTTTTCAGTGAAGGAGTCGCTAGTGAATGATTTCAGCCTTGTCAGTGTCTGATCGTTGTCCACCATCAACAATCAGATCTGAACTTGATACATGTACTGGGGTAATTAACAAGTTAGATGTCACGTTTACAAGCTAGACCGGAGATTGACTGAAGCAGCGCTTATCTACTTTCGCTAATGCAAAGCAAAAGCGTTTCGAAGGCTACCTAGCATAACTTCAGGCTCCGTCTGTAGCTTATAAAACAAACACATCAACCCACAAACAAGTTTTTTCTCCCCAGTATGGTCACCAAATTGAGTAATTCCACTTGGGCTGGAGAGTAGACATCCAGACCTTTCCAACAAGCCCACTTGTGCCTCATTTCGATGCCGGAAAGTGCCCCAAAAGTGGGCTCAAAGGCGCACTACGCGTTGAGAAATGGCGCGCTACGCATCAGGGAAATTTGCCAGTTTTGCACCTTCAGCTCAGGAAAATGCAGCATTTGACCAATTTTGACTTTTTGGTGGGATTTTTCATCCTCCTTGATGTAATTGATGTAATTTTATGTTGACATGACACTTTTTTTACCTATTCTAGAAGATTCATTCATAAAATGGCAAAAAATTAATGAATGAATTGGTTTCCTAGCTTATAGAGGCAAGTTGTTTTGATTGCCTAGATTGTAGTGCTCATTTTAGAATTGGTTGAAACAGCTCCTAGGATGATGAGCTCGACCCCTAGAGGCAAGAGAATGTGTTAGCTTGCCAATATTATGTACTTTCTTAGTCATTTTCATGGTGGGACTCTTGAGGGATAAGCTTAGACTGTATTACTCTTTGTATCTCTGCAATTTTGGCAAAGTAAATACCATGGTTTTGCAGCACTATTTGGGATTCCTGTGGTGATTTGTGTTGATGGTGTGTTTCTCTCATGTACTTGTAAGTTTGTTATGTGTATCATTTTCCTACTCTTCTCTTCTGCAAATTAAGTAAATGAAGTGTTAAGGTAGAATTCATGGTTTCTATGCTCTGGCTTTAAGTTTGCTTAATATCTATGTTTTCATCTGTTTAAGGAGAACTCTCGATGGTTTCTTGCTCTCCTTAGCTCCTCACCGGTCACATCTATACATTCACTTATTTCAAAGGCATCAAGACAGTCTCCTACCTTGCCCCAAAAAGACCTCTGCAAAAACTGTGTCTCATCCCCGCACCCAAAATTGCCGTGCTCAGTTTTCCAACAAAACCCTAAAAATTTAAAATCAAACTTTCCCTACTAGTTTACTAGCCTAAAATCAG
Source organism: Pinus tabuliformis (assembly GCA_031772625.1). NCBI lineage: Eukaryota > Viridiplantae > Streptophyta > Pinopsida > Pinales > Pinaceae > Pinus > Pinus tabuliformis. The sequence goes on along the minus strand of CM062806.1, from coordinate 310,294,091 downwards.
TGTTCTTTATTGGTCATCTCAGCCCTTTGAAGACCTTTTCTCGAGATAGACCCGGAGAGAGCCCTCTCTTGTCCTCGTAGGGCTAGCTACGAGGCTAAGTGGTTTGATGTTGCCTTGGATTTTGCCTTCTTCAACCTGAGGCCAAATTCGAGCGCTAACAGATGCAATGTAATATTATTTTATTATTTCCACTATTATTTTATAATTTCCTTAAGAAGACCATTTTAGAACTCAAAACTCCCCTAATGTAAGGGGGTTCTATATACCGTTAGAAAGCTGCTTTTGAGCACTTTCCCATGGAGAGGCTCAGATCTAGTTTTGAGTTCTTCTATGGTTTGGAAGATGGCTACAACTTTTCCTTCTCTTTTGCACCCTTCTAACAACTGAAAAATGAATAATGCAGAGGGTGAGAACATGGTGGATGCAATATTGTTTAGTAATGGGGTTGTGGATATGGAGAAGAAAATGCAACCCATGTGATTCCATCTCTTTAATGGTATAGCTTCTGGGTACCCATAACCTACAAATGAGAAGGTGTTTTCTAAATTGAATCCTTCCCCCCCCCCCCCCCCCCCAAAAAAAAAACCACTCTTTGTAAACTTTGTAATAAGCATTTAATTATTGTTGGAAAAATTTAGAAAATGTCCAAAATTTATTTGTAAGTTGAAATCAACCATTGTGATGGTTGGACTTAAAAATGAAGGTTGTGGTGAAGAAGGACATCAATGGGGGTGATACAAAGAGAAATAAGGAAGCTTGTAGAGTGGTAGGAGAGATAAGAGTTAGAAGAGTGAAACTTTCTTGAAAATAAGAGGACAAAGGAGTCAAGGAAGATGTCCATAATGAATGGAACTGCTTTGCATCATAACTATTTAGATTTTTTTGTGCTAGTGAGTAACCATGCATGCTATTTCTAAGCATGCATAACTCTCTCTCTTTGAAATGGATTTTTAAAGCATACCAAATCCTTACTAAACTTACTTTCCCATTTAAATTTCCAATGTAAAATCTTTGTCTCGCGCTCTGATTTCATTGAATGTGATTGAGTATCTATTTTTTGGTTTGAAGTCTATTCGAACTATTGAATGTAAATGCATCCATTATGCTTCTGCTGTTAATTCAAAAGTAATTCAATCAATAAAGGTTGGTTTGATTGAATGTGAATTGCTACAACCATGCCTTATCTACGACAATTCCAATTCCTTGATTTGGGTAAGCTCATTGCATTGTAGGCTCTAATTGCTCGGTACAAGCTTAATCGTCATTAACTCTGTTATGATCCATTTATTAGTCCCTACCTACAGCAACGTAGGGACAATAGCATTCACATCGACATTGAATCCCTATTAATTTGAGTTGACTAGAGCATTTAACTAATGCTTTCCACTTTTATCCAAAGTTTTATTTTCGAGTTTTGATGTTTTTTTTGCTTTTATCCAAAGTTTTATATTGGAGGTCTTATTGTCAGGTTGTTGAATATCCAGATCCAAAAAATGATTTAACCAAAGTCTGGATTTACTTCATGGAAAATTTTAGGGGCGAATGTTCGCCCTTTGGCGAAATTAAGGGGTTTTAAACTTTTAGTGGGCGAATATTTTGTATCATAGTACATTTTTACAAATCACCTCAAATAGCCCACCTTATTTTAAGAGAGAGGGTAAAAATGGTAAATTTAGCCCTTGAAATTAGGAATTACAACCTTACATTCACCCTAATTTTCAAGAATAGGTTTTATTTAAGTGAATCCTATGGGCCGAATACCATATTTATAAAAGAGGTATGGTAAATTAATAAAAATATAAATAAATGAGAGGTAAGGTAAATAAATAAAACATTTTTTATATTTACTCCATAAGTCACCTTATATACATGCAAGGGTGTAAACAAATAAAAATATAAGTAAGGTGGAGGTATGGTAAATAAATAAAACGTCTTTTTATACTTACTCAAATGGTATGGTAAATAAATAAAAATATAAATAAACTAGACGTATGGTAAATAAATAAAACCTCTTTTTATATTTAGTCCATAATGCTCGTTCTATTTATGAAGACTCAAAAAAGAGGTTTTATTTAAGTGAATCCTATGGGCCAAATACCATATTTGTAAAAGAGGTATGGTAAATTAATAAAAATATAAATAAACGAGAGGTATGGTAAACAAATAATTTTTTTTTTTTATATTTACTCCATAAGTCACCTTATATTTATGAACACTCAAAAAATGCGTTATATTTAGGTGAAACCTATGGGCAAAATACTATGGGACAAATACCATGGGCTAGATTATTATTAATACCATGTAAAAAAACATTATTAACCCCAATATTAGTATTAATAAAAATAAAAATGCCACATGGTATTGACCCATGGTATTTACCAAAGTGGCACATGGTATTGACCCATGGTATTCCCCTGGAATGTAGCCTATTTAAATGGGGGAATTAAACCAGCATAGATCCATCTTTACTCTGGATCTACTAACCCCCGAGAGGTATCAAATATCGTGATATGCAAACTAGTATAGAGTGAAAAGATATTTGAGTATAGAGTGAAAAGATATTTGATCCCTCTCGGGGCTTGGTGGATCAAGAGTAAAAATGGATGTTGTAATTTAATGTATGTTAAACATTTTAGCTTGGTTAAAATAAAAAATAAAATAAAAATCAACTATTAATTTTATTAATTTTTATAAATTACTAATAGTAATTTTTAAGCTTAGGTTTATGATAACCCATGGTATTGACCCATGGTAATACCATGGTATTCATGTGAGCATAGACTATTTAAAGGGGAAATTCTATCATCTTAGATCCATCTTAATTCTGGGTCTACCAAGTGCTCAGAGGGATAAATAGATTTCATCCCCCTAAGAGTGGTAGATGTGGAGTTAAGATGGATATAGGTTGGTTTTCATGATAATGAAGATATTAAATAGACTTAGGAAATTATATTGTAAAAACATCTTAAGGTGAATGGTTAAAGCATAGACATTGGACAAGTATATTTGTATACTTCTATTTTAAACTGAAACAAATCCAGGGCTAAAAGGAATGGATTGATTGCACTAGTCATCCTTCTATAACTTTCCAACATAGGCTGGAGTAAACAGATTGTAATTTGGGTAATTTTTCTAACTGCAAACAGGAACATACTTGTGTATTGGCAGGGTGGTTATGAGGTCCCTAGAAGTGATGAATTTGAATTTTTCTTGGTTTTATATATAGTATTAGGTTTTTTCTCATGCTTTCTATGAATGACACGGGTGAATTTTATCCTACACCCACTAGGTTATCGATATGTAATTTCGGTAATTTTGATTTCAAAAGATATTTTAAAGAAATGCAATGATTTCATTTGTGTATTCAATAAACACAATATTCTAATGGAATTATGCATTTGTGGTTTACCTATACAGATTCCATGGAGAAGTATTAGTGGTGTGACATCAATTGTCCTCGAGCAGAGGCTTTAGTTTTACTCTTTTCTGGAAGCAAATACTTTCTTCCAACATTTTTGAGTTCCATGAAAAATTTGAAAGTCCTAATAGTATTCAATTATGGGTTCAAGAGAGACATAGTATTCAATTATGGGTTAAAGAGATCCACACTAAATGATCTATCGGCCTTATCTTCACTTAGTTTAAGACTATTCACTTGGAGAGGCTGCATGTGCCCCCACTTCAAGAGCATAGTAAAGTCATGTAGAACTTAGAGAAGCTATCTTTAAGCTTTTAGTGAAGATTGGAAAAATGTCTAGGTTCAATAACACCCAGTCGAGCATTAAGCTTCCAATAATGCTAGATTTTAACCTAGAGCACTTTTGTGATTTGGAGGAGATGCCCCCTCGTATTTGTGACACATCTTCAGTTGTGAATTGGACTATTACTAACTGTCATTTCCTTCGAAAGTTACTTGATGACTTGGGGAACCTGAACTCTTTAAGAATGTTAAGGAAGGAAAGAAAGTACATAATGCTAAGTTCTCTTATGCTTTTCAAGTTTTTCTTAGATATCTATAATGTTTCAGGTAGGAAAGTACATTCTGTTAATGAAAATTTGTCTTGATAGAAAGGCCCAATTTCAAATTCTAATGCTTTCAAAAAACATTGTATAACTGTAATGTTTCTAAAAGGAAAGCATATTTTTTCAATTTAAGTATCATGATCCCATATTCCAACTTATTTTTTAGTAACCCATTATGCTTTGTAGCTTTGAATAAATCCATGTCTTTTGATAAGATCCTCTTCCAAATTAGAATGCAGTTTCCTTTTGGCAATAACCACATATAATGTCTTGATTTTGTTATTGAGAAAATAGAGGTTGTGAAACAAGCCTGTGCCATACAAGGACTTGATTCATTGATTATGTATCAATTATGGCTCTTGATGTAACAATGTCTTGATTTTGTTGCTTGAAAATAGAGGTTATGCTTTACTATTTCACAGAATTTCTTACAATCTTTCCATAAGTATTGATTTTTAATCTCAGTCACTGAGGGATGACAATAATGACAAAGGTAATATTCCATGGTTTGAAGTTCCCCTCTTACTAAATATTTAAATATATCACCACAATTTAACTGTTAGTTAAAGGAATTGTATTTGATTTGTAAACAATTCATTGCTTGATTTATAGATTTTGATCTTTTCCCTTTTTTATTTTTTTTCTCAAATTTGGTATGAGATATCTTCAAAGATTTGGGTTCCCTATTTTCCCCACCATAGCTACGAGGTTCAGATGCTATCATTAAGTATTCTCGGAACGTTACAACTTTTCCAGTAAGTGTGCTTTGAAACATTGTTGTTGCTTTTCCATGGTGTTAATGCAAATAAGCACTGCAACTAGTGCCATTATTTAGATTAAGTTCCAAAACCTAGGTGGTCTTGTAATGATGGAGTGATTGTTTTCTAGCTACTAAGGCCATATGCATTTTATCTCTTATGTAGTCCTGAGATATTCAAATTCAGAATAAGAATTGAGGTCTCGTTTCCACTGTAGATTGCAGTCAGTTTATTGAACATAATATATAGTAGATTATATTTTACTAATCAACTGTGGATGTGATCCCTCGCAGGAAAGGAAATTCAAAGTGACTTTGATTTCACATTGATTTGTCAAAACATCCACACAGGAAAGGAGATTCAAAGTGACACTGATTTCACAATGATTTGTCAAAATGGAGGCAAGAGAAAAGGAAACTTTGTATTCAACAATGCTCTTAATTTCATATGTACATGCACAGACATATTAGTAGAAAACATTAAAGGGTTGCCTAAGTAATATTTTCCATTCCACTACATTCTTTACAGCTTGTAAATAAATAACTTGGAACAATTCATTACACTACTTGTTATTCTTTATTAATAAATTGTTAAGGTTTTGATATTGAACTGGCTAAGATTTTTCTTCCTTCTGTGAAATTGTGTGTTCTATAATGCTTCTTTTCCATTCACTCTGTATAGCATATAAAGTGTGTCTAATGGAGTAGGAAGATTGGAAAGTCTTGTGATCCTTGAACTATGTTACAAGGCAGAAACCCAACGAGGCAGGGTAGGTGCATCCCCACAAAGGGGTCACAAATACCAAAGTTGGTATTGGCTAGTGCCTTGAGCTAGAAAATTTCCTTTACCCTTGTATTAACAGTGAATCTGGAGAGGATTCTAATATTATCTTTATAAGATTTATATCAGTTAAGATTGATGAATAAAATTCATGAGACATGAGCTAGGATGTCCTTGCAAGGTGGTTGTTGATTATTGGAAGCTATGATGGACATTATGTCAAGCCAGGTTCTCGCACTCCCTTGATCGTGAGCATAATTGTAATCAAGATGGAAGATTTCATAGTCTAGATTGATTGTTTAGTAGTGATAGTTAGTGGGCTCATTCACAAAAGCTTCTATTTCACTAATCCTTTTTATAGAGTTTCCATATTCAATTTCCAAAGGTTTTAATTACAATATAGAGTTGAGTTCTGAGAGAGTTGTGATTCACAGTGTTAAGTATAGTAGCTATGACACTTGAATGAAGACAAGCATAGTAGCGGTATCAGACTCTGTTATAAGCTTACCTGCATATTGTAAGGGGCTTGGTTGGCTTTTTTATAATTTTATAAACAAGTTCCATGTCATGGAAATGTGAAAAAAAACAGTGATATTGCCACCATGTGGCTCTTGTCATATATGGTTTTATGCTTTTTCAAAAAATTCTCTAAGAGTTCACAATGCTAAGATTCACTAGGAATTTACAAAGTTTTATTATTTAGTGAAAGACTTGCCAAGATCTTACAAGATTTTATAATTGAGTAAAATATTCGCCATGCCTGGTGAGAGATTCGCCAAAAAATTATATATACATATTATATTATTGATAAAATCGCCTTCCATTTTTCCTATATACCATGGAGATTCGCCCATTTATTATACATATAAATTTAGGGGGGTTCTTAAAATTTTCCCTGATTTACTTGCTATTTAGCTTTGTGAATTTTAAGCAAAGTTTGGATGGCTCGTGGTAGAGCACATGGGGAATAAAGTATGGATTTAGATTGGTAAATTTTATCCAAAGTTTCTAGAGCTCAGGGGCCAGAATAGTCTGCTAGAATAGTTTGTTCGCATCTGGATTGCCTTTGGTTACTTTTTATTGAAAGTTTATATTCATGCCACCTGTATCGCTCCCTGCCGCTTACGAGCTAGCCACGTGCAACCTCTAGTTCCCATTGCAAAGCTAGCTACCTGCCACCTCTGGTTGCCACCGCAAAGCCAACAACTCTAGCCACCTGCCACCACAAAGACATTGGTTCGTCTGTGAGTGAATAAATTACCATAGAAGAAAGAACATCGCGCTCTGAGCATTTCAACAACTGGCCCTGGCCCTAGCCCTGCTTGAGGAATAGTTCAACAACATTGCTTACGGAGAAGGGTGTACACCCTGCAGATGGAGAAGGCTCCTGCTTGAAGGCTCCTATTTGATGGAAAAGGCTCTATCAAGGATAAGAAGCCAACAACGACCTTAGAGATGTAATGTAGACGACTCTATTAGGTGGAAGAACCCAACAATGACCCTAAATATTGTGTAGGGTTCGATGGAGGCCACCCCTGCCACCTTCATCTCTAATTCTGAATTACACAAGATGCTTCCACTGAGAAGCAGAGCCATTTGCCTTGGTTGTGGTAGAGATCGAAATGCAAAAGTAGTAATAACAAGTAAATGCGCAGGAGCGTAGGGTAGGAAAGAAGTTGTATATCATTTTGTTGTATAGAATTATGGTACACACATCAAAAGAATTATGAGACATATATATGCAAAGAATATTGGGATAATCAAGAACTATGAGACAGATATATGCAAAAAATATTGGGATAATCACGAGTGTGGTAAGTGATTATTGCAATGTAATTCATTATTTTCCATCTGTAAGCATGAAAGATTTATGTTATGTCTTATATGCAAAGAATATTAGGATAATCCCCAGTGTGGTAAGTGATTATTAGTACAATTCATTGCAATTCATTAGTGTGGTAAATCATTATCAGTGCAATTCACTGCAATTCATTATTTTTCATTTGTAAGCCTGAAAGATTGATGTTATATCTTACTATTTTATGGTGGAATAAGGAAATAATTTTGAATTTTGGGTCGAGTCATGAAACGAGTAGCCAGATAATTGCATAATTGCACTGGGAGCGGAATTTTCCATGTTAGACCATGTGATCCCTGAGATCCCATTTGATTTAGTAAAACAACCCTTAAACTAGTTCCTTTGCCTTTTTGTTTTGTTTTGTTTTGTTTTGTTTTTGTTTTTCACATAAAATAAATTATGAAGTAAAGGCTATCGTCGTGCGAGAACATGTTATGGAAAACCAGAATTGGAAGGACTTACTACTCATTTAACTAAGCTTACCTAAGGGCTATAAGAGAAGCCAAATTTTAGGTGCAAATTCTGTTTTGGAAAACCAAAATTGGAAGGACTTACTGCCCATTTAGCTAAGCTTACTTAAGGGCTCGAAGACAAGCCAATTTTTAGGTGCAAATTTTGTTTAGGAGCAATTTATATATTTCAAATGTTTATCCCAACAATAATGAACAAACTATTTGCGTTCACTAGTTTTGTTCAATTACAATTAATTTTTTGTGAAATAAGAATAAGGAGGACATTACCTTCAATCCACCCTACGCGTTCTGGAACAAAAAACCACGCCTAGAACAGAAAACCACGATTTAGCAAGGAAGGATCTATAGGCTTGTGCAAAAGTGAAGTTGACATCAAGGTTGTTTTGTATATTGGGAAATATTCTTCTTTACATTTTTTCCTTTTTTTTCCTCTTCCTATATTCCGACTATTTCATTTTTTCCCTCTTCCTGCATTATGCCTTTAATGCATTCCAATTCTTGCATTCTGGCCTCCTATTCTCTTCTCCTCTGCAAGAATTCTGGCTTCCTATTCTCTTCTCCTTTCCTCTACTCTTGCAGTGTTTTCGGCCATAGGTGGTCTTCTTATAGGATGGAAAATCAATGGGCTTTTAGCTTCGGACCTAGGTCTAATTTGAAGGCCTAATTTTTTGTTTATTATTGATGTGCTTACTTGTTGTTCATGATCTTCATTTGCATTGTATTTCTAAATATGCATAGAGTTGGAATACAAAATTTGCATATACATTAATTGGTTGGCAAAGATTACCATCTCATCAAGTCCAATTAAGCCAGAGGAATCAAGAAGGTTAGGAGCTCCCAGTCTCTTTCATTCGTAAAAATCTCCACAAGACTATGAATTGAGGTACTCACTAATAGAGAAATAAGCATAGGCCTTGGTGAAGGCTGTGAACAGTGTTTCTGGTCTTTTACAGAGCTCATTCACAGCATTGAGCAGCATTCAAGTATAATCGTTATCAGTTAGATCAAATGATATCACCTTCTGCTCTGCACAATCGAGTTAGGTCAAATGATATCACCTTCTATGCGCAGTCGATTTGTGGCCTTAGGACAGAGCTCCCTAAAATTGAACTCATCCAGTTTTAGTTTCTTGGTGCACATACGAACTTGCCATCACACTATGATTTTCCATACCGAAACAACACGTACAAATTTCTAGAATTTGACATCCATGCCATGCTTATTGCATTATGGACAAGTCGGAAATATGTGGACGCACATATTTAGCTACTAAAATGTTGGTTGTCATTCATATTTAGTTAAATAAACAAATATATTTAGTTAAATAAACTAACATATCCTTTTTCTTTTTTACTCAACCATTCATATTTAGTTAAATAAACTAACATATTTAATTAAATAAAGTAACATATAACACCTAGTTGTCCAAAAATTATTGAATGAAACACTTTTTTTTTAACTTTTATATGTGGAACACCGCAATGGGATAGTTTAAGCTCTTGTAAGACTGAGCGAGGTCAAATGAACACTTGAGGCGAGGTCCAAGCTGATCTCTTTCACAAGTGGTAGCGGTAAGACTATGGTCAAATCTTTAAAATTATCACAATAAGGGAGAATAACAAAGCGAAACAAAACTCTCTGTCCCCCCTAAGCGAGAGGTCCTGCCTCTACGCTCTATTCCCTGCCCGAAGCAAGGCGATAGCGGATCAAAGGCAACCAAAGCAAAGCGAAGGTTAAGCTATAACTCAACACTACCTACCTCAAAAACAACTATTTCATTTTAATTCTAAAATTTAATTTTTAATTATATTTTCCCTTGCAACATCGACCAAAAAAAAATTAAAATGAAATTCTTATATTTCTTAAAAATTATTTTCAAGTTTTTGAGCAGGGACTTCCGCCACTGCTGTGGCACTCATTTAGTTTGATGTATTTACGTACTTGAGCATTTGATTAGTTCACTCAACCATGCATATGTATTCTCAAGAATTGCTTGGAACATTTACTTGTATAATTAATTATTTGAACTATATATGAAAAAACTTAAAAAAAAAAAGAAATTTCTAATAATTGTTTTGTTCCCTGTACAAAACTTGTGGCATCGATTTCATTGGATTGCCACCTTGTTTTACCTACACAACCATCGTCCCATGCAATAACATGTGTTATAGGCACCTCTCAGTTCAATTCAAGCTGAAAATGGAAGGTATAAGAGTAACGTGTACTGGGCCTTCAAACCGAAAAGATTTCTCTGTCGGCTCCATTCCTATCCCCATTTCGTCTTCATCCCTACATCCCCTTCACATAGACAGGAAAGGGAAATCGCAATGCACCCTTCCGACCCCTCCTAACTCTCCTGCTTCTTCTCCTGTTAATCTCATTGACAGTGACCTCGACCTTTTGCTTAGCCGTGACTCCCTTGAACTGGTTCCTCTCTCGATTCATAAGCCTGGCCCTGCCTCGCCTGTTATCAGCCCAGAATCGGCTAAAAATATCACTGTCCGGAAGAAAGGGAGAGGCAGCAGCCGACACTTCCGGGGCAGATCCTTTCTGTCAAATGAGGGTATCAGGAATATGTCTCTTGTTGACATCCCCATTATCGATGCTTCCAATTCTCAGCCCCTTAGAGCGAGCCAGGCTGCATCTCCTTCCAAATGATCCCCATCATATCTTTCAACATCCGGGGCCTCGGCGTGGACCCAAAATTCATCACGCTAAAAAGTTTCTTTTTTCATTCCAGGGCTTCAATCATTCTTATCCAGGAAACCATGCATTCGAAGGAGGACTCCTTGTTGTATTTCAGGAAAATGATGCCTACATGGCACATGGCTGCTACAGAAGCAAATGGACTATCAGGCGGCATGATTACCTTATGGGACCCCACCAAGGTCAAAGCCAAGGCATACAGGTGTTTTGCAGGAATTCTAATATCGGCTTCTGTCAGAGGAGTAGATGCCCCGATCAACATCCTCAACCTCTACGCTCCATATAAAGCTCGAACCCCCTTCTGGACCAAGCTTTTTGCTTCTGAGCTTTTCAACATGAACAATCTTCTCATTGCAGGTGACTCCAATGTAGCATTGTACTCCAATGAGGTCTGGGGTCAGGGGAAGATAGATAATTTTTTGGCGGACCTCATCAACTCTGAGATGATAAATAAGAACATGGTCGACATTATTCCTGCCAAAAGAAAGCCGACCTGGTCAAACAGCAGGATTGGAAAAGCCTATATTGCCAAAAGGCTTGATAGAATGTTTATTCATCTTAGTCTTATTGACAAAATGGGTATGCCAAAACTCTCGGTGGAAAATGTCACGATATCGGACCATCTTCCTATCCTTATTTCCTGGCCGGCGAAAATCTTCAGAAAAGGCTATTCCTTTAAGTTTGACAACAGTCTCCTCCTTGACTCCGCTTTCAACACTTTCATTCAGAATGCATGGCAAGAAATCAAAGACCAAGACAAACAATTTATCTTTACAACCTTCAGGGAAAAATTGGCTGAGATCAGGGATTTGGTGAAAAAATGGCAGTTTCGTAAGCACCAGCAGGATAAAGAAAATCTTCATCGGGTTCAACAGGAATTGGACCAGCTGCTGGACTCGACTGATTTCTCCACGTGCTCTTTTGAAACAAAATGCCACATCAGAGAGCTGGAAAATAAGAGGTTCTGTTTGCTGAAACAAGAAGAATCGAAATGGAGGCTCAAAAGCCGCGCCATATGGTTGCATGAGGGTGATAAAAATACGAAATTCTTCCATAATTTCGCCAATGCAAGGAGGGAAAGGAATTTCATATGGAGAATCAAGGATGATCATGGTGATTATGCGATCTCCCAAGAAGACATCTCAGAGCTGGCTGTAAGATTTTTCAAAAAACAATACAGTAGATCCAATGAAAGCTGCTTCAGCGATATTCGATGGGGAATCGACCTGATGCCAGTGATGTTTGACCAAGAAAAGAATGAGGATCTTTTCCGCCCTGTCGATAAAGAGGAGCTCCTTTCGGCCATGAAATCCTTCAAAAAGGACAAGGCCCCGGGGCCCGATGGATGGTCGATAGATTTTCTTATCCATTTTTTTGACCTCTTCAAAGATGACTTGCTGGGTATGGTGGAGGGCTCCAGACTTTCAGGCAACATTCACAGCCATCTTTCGTCCACTCTGATTGCCCTTATCCCCAAGAAGGACGAGCCTGAATCCTTCCAGGATTTCCGCCCTATCTCCCTCTGCAACATCTCCTTCAAGATCATCACTAAAATCATCGCGGCTAGGATTAAAAGCACTCTGGCAATTCATCTCTCTTCAAATCAACACGCCTTTTTAAAGGGCCGAAATATCCACGATGCAGTGGCCTGTGTGCAAGAATGCCTGCATTCAATGTCTATGCACAACTCCAGGGCGGCCATTCTGAAAATCGACCTGCAGAGGGCCTTTGACGTCTTAGACTGGGGATACCTACACTGTCTTCTAGCCAAAATCGGGATGAATCCAGCTGCCATCCGATGGATTATGGGCTGTGTACAAACAGTCAACTATGCCATTTTGATCAACGGCCGGCCTTCTCAGTTCTTTCAGGCCGAAAGGGGCCTCCGGCAGGGTTGCCCGCTGTCGCCCCTCCTTTTTATCTTGGCCATCGATGCTTTAAGTCTTCATATCAACCATGCTGTGGAGGTAAAAGATTTCTCTCCGGTCAGGGTGTGCAAACATATCCATATCTCCCATAACCTCTTTGTAGACGATATCCTCTTATTCGCTATGCTATCCAGGATTACATGGCTGTGCATTAAATCAATCTTGGATCGTTTTCAAAAAGCCTCGGGCCTGGCCATCAATAAAGCAAAAACGTTTCTCTTCCATAACGGCTTGGATGACGCACTGGTATCCTGGATAGCACAGCTTCTTGGAATCGAATCCAGACTTCTGTCTGATGGTTTCAAGTACCTTGGTTTTCGCCTCAAAGCAAAGGCCTACAGGACTTCCGACTGGCGCTGGCTTATTGACCGTTTTTTCGGCAAGATTGCACTGTGGGAATTCAGATCACTTTCTCTGGGCGGCAGGGTTGTGCTTGTTAAATCGGTTTTATCACAGCTTTCGGTTTTCTGGGGTCACCTCTATCTCCTTCTGGCTCGCATCATCCAAGCCATTAACAGAATTACAGCAAACTTCATATGGGGAGCAAATGCTGAAAGGCGTAAAATGCATCTTGTGAGGCTGGATCTCTTAACTCGGCCAAAAAAGCAAGGCGGTTGGGGCCTGTTAGATATAAAACTCTTTGGGACTGCTCTTCTTTGCAAAACCCTCTGGAGAGGCATCTTCGGCACCTCCCCCTGGAGCGATATCATCCGCCATAAATACCAACTTGGTCGTGGCATTGAGTTCTGGTTCAGGCTTCATACAATTGGATTGCAGCACGGGTCTGCCATATGGCTTAGTTTCAGAAGGGTCCAGCATTACTTCCTCAGCAATCTCAAATGGCAAATCCACTCAGGTCGAAAGGTTCTGATGGGCATAGATTCTTTTGCAGGTTTCAGGGGTTCTTCATCTGTTCCTTCTTCTATCCTTTTCCATCTTCACAGAGCTGGCCTGTTCTCATGGGACAGAGTTATCAAAGATTGGAGCGGCCCCTCTCCAGTGCTCATGGACGCTCTCGACATTGGTATTCCTCTGGATCTGTCCCCTCAATGGGACATTCTCAAAACCTCTCTCCTTCAGGGCGGTATTGCGCGTTCTGCTGATGATGACCATTTGGTCTGGTCATTATCTCCTTCCTCCTCTCAAGCAATTGTCAAGGAAATTTATATGGATCTTATATCATTCTCAAACAGACTGATCAGCAAGCGTTTTCCAGCACTCTGGTGGAATCTAGGCTGCCCCCTCAAAGTGACCTTATTCACGTGGCTGGTGTTCTCAAACAAAAATCTGACTTGGGAGTCCTTGCGAAAGCGCTCTTGGCATGGGCCTAGTAGATGCGCCCTCTGCAAGCTGGAGGAGGAAACCAATTTTCACCTGTTTTTCAAATGTCCTGTTTCCCAACAAATCTGGTCCGAACTAGCTCAGCTCTTCTCTTTCCCGCACCTTTGTTTCATTTCAGTTGAGGCAGCTTTTGCATGGTGGGGAAGACAGATTGCCTCCCTTCGTCCTATCCTTCCCATCGCTTTATGGAGCCTCTGGAAATGGAGGAACAAAAAAATTTTTGACGACTCAACCCTCTCCTCCATATATGTCCTATCTCTTTTCTCCGCTCTCTTTTCTCCAAGCCGCTGAAGCTGAACCGTTGTGGTTTTTTTGTCTCTATTATCATGGCTGGCTCTGCACGCAGCCCCTTTTGGTTTTCTTTCTCCATCCTTAGATGCTATATATTTTGACTATCAGTCTTCTCTCAGGCGATCCATGCTACAAATCCATCAGATCATCAGATTTTCTATGTCTGTCTCTCTTTTCAGATGATCATCCATCGATCTTTTACAGATCTATCATATCCATTTTGTATATATTCCCTCAATATAATATAAAGCTTTTTCTTTCTGAAAAAAAAGACTTTTAAGTGTTGAGAGGGCGCATTTCGGTAATAGAGTTTATAATCAAATAATAGATAGAATAGTTAGCTAAATGCCATTGCAAGCAATCAAGTTCGAAATAGAATTTAATTTTTTTATTGGTTTTTAAATTTTTTAGTATATAAATGTATTGAAGAGAGTTACTGTTTGAGTGTAAAGTAGCATATATGCTTAACCACTATATATGGATAAATTTAGTTGAATGGGCTTCAACATCATAAGTAAAAAAATAAATGGAGCAACCTAGTAATAACCCAAAGTTTGGGAGATATAGATTGTAATGTATGTTGTTGAACAGAAAATCAAACTTAATTGATTTTTTTGGTTGATGAAATAGATAAACAAATGTAACACATTATCTTTTTATTTTAACATTTAATTAAACTTATATGTTATTATTTATAATATAAAAATATATTTAATATTATTATTTTTAATATAAAATTATTATTATTATTTTGAAAAATTATTATTTATTATTAATTAAAATAAATGATTAAAAAAATGCAACACATGCACATGATTACTTATTATTTTTTATTTTCGAGAAAATCTCATAATTTTTCTTAAACTTTACTATATTAAAATAAACATCTTTTAATTTAAAGTATTTGTTCATCATTATTACAAACCTGAATAACATTAGAAATTAATATCTTAATTAAAAATACTTATACTTTAATACAAACTAAAAGCACACCGCATTCAAAGTACAACAAAAATATATATAATAAGAGTAACAAAAATATTTTGAGCAAAGGTAAAAATTAATTAATGTTTAAAAAAATCATATTAGGTTAATTAGGGTTTTAAAAAATTATATCATTTTATATATAAAAGAAAAAGAGAAAATAACGAAGTTTGATAATGGTTTTTTTGGGTTAATTTTGATGAGTTATTTATGAAAGTTAATACTATTTTAGACCCATTTAATTTGGATGTATTTTGAGAGGGATTCAATCTTTCGAGGTATAAATCTTTTTTTTTAGTGTAAAATTTGAGAAAATCTTTGTACCTCTTGAGATTTAATCCTTCTGGGTGCTTTATAAATCTGGGTTAAGATGGTTCTAGGCTGGTTATATAATACTATATAATATCTATACTTATATCTATGTGTCTGTTTCTTATTCTCTCTCTATCTCACCCCCCAAGCATACACACTTTGTCCCTCCCTCTCCTGTTTGCGTCTCTCTATTCCCCTTCTCTCTCTCTTCCACTTCTCTCCTTTTCTCTCTCCTCCCTTTGAGTGCCCTGTCTCCTTCACTGTCTCTCTGTCGCTCCCTTGTCACTCCCTCTCTCTCTCTATTTTTCTCCGTCTATGCCTTTCTTCTTCCTTCCCTCTCTCTCCCTCTCCAAATCCATCTCAGTCTCCTTCTCCCTCTTGAGTCTTCTCTTTCCCTTTATCTCCCACTTCCCTTTGTCTCCCCCCCATCACTATCTCTCTCTCTCTTTCTCCATCTTTGTGCCTCCCTCTCTCTCTCTCTTGCCCTTCTCTCCCTATCACTCTTCCTTCCTTGTCTCTCTCTTTCGTCCTCTTCTCTCTCTTCCCTCCTCTCCTCTCTTCCTCGCTCTTTGTCCATCTCTCCCTTGCCACTCCTCTCTCTCTGCCCTCTAGCTTTGTCACTATCTCCCTCCCTCTCTCCCCCTCCCCCTCTCTTCCCTTCACTTTGCTTGTTGTCATCTCTTGGATCTTTAATTAAGATGAATCTATGTTGGTTCTTACTAACACTATTTGTATTATATAAATTTCACATCTTTAAATATAAAAGTATTCTCAATTTTAATTTTATTAAAACTTTAATTTAATTTATATGGGAATATTTTTAGTAGTGAGGATGGAGAGTTTAGATATATCTCAAAAGTAATTACAACCTTTTTATTTTTAGCTTCAATTAAAAAAATGTTATAAAATAAAATATTTTTATAGTGAAATAAGTATTGATTTTTTGGAATGTGATATTAATAAGCCATGGTATTGTAACAAAGTCTAGTTACAAGTTAATAATATCCATGGTAAAGTGGGGGTGAATATCAATGGTTAAGAATTTTGTCATATTGCTATAAAATATTTTGATTGTGAAATAAGTTATCATTTTTTGACATGCGGTATTGATAACCCATGGTATTAGCCCATGCTATTGTGGCAAAGCCTATTTACAAGTTAATAATATCCATGTGGGGATGAATATCCATGGTTAAGAATATTTTTGTATTGCTATAAAATATTTTGATTGTGAAATAAGTTATGTTTTTTGGGCATATGGTTTTGATAAGTCATGGTATTGGCCCATGGTATTGTAACAAAACCTAATTTTTACAAGTTAATAATATCCATGGTAAAGTGGGGGTGAATATTTATGGTTAAGAATCTTGGCATATTGTTATAAAATATTTTGGTTGTGAAATAAGTTATGGTTTTTGGGCATGCAGTATTGATAAACCATGATATTGTCACAAACACTCTTCACAAATTAATAACAAAATCAAAATATAACAAATTACATTTTATTATTTTAACTTTTTATTATTAATTGAACCAACATTTAAATGTTTGCCATTATCACCCATCACTGTTAATTTTTTTATAATTAAACTAACATTTTGAATTTTAAATTGTTTACAAATTTACATTACACCTATACACTCTATACTGAATTATAAACCCTAAAAAATTTACATTACACCTACACATCTGCTCTACTCTATAGTGAATTATAAACCCTAAAAAAAATCTATCAAAATATGTATTAACTTGAATGGGACATGGATAAAAGAACATGTATTAACCTGAACGAGACATGGATAAAAGTGAAATGACCATTTTCCTATACGGATTGAACACGCAACAATGACCAATAACATCTTCTGCTTTCAATCCACGCTATGGGAGACCTAACTTCTGTCGGTAGATGCCCAGTACGCGTCAAATTTCAAACAATATTGAGTTGATTTTACACATTAGCTTTTACGCTGTTCGCATCTGTTGATTTTACACATTAGCTTTTACGTTGTTAGTAACAATGTCAAATTTCAAACCATATTGAGTTGATTGTAGATACTAGCTTTTACGTTCGCATCTGTGCCGGTGCGGTCGTTGTCTTTGGAATTTTGTTGGGAAGCGTGAGCGGAATTATAATAATTTTTAAATGGTTAAATTTATATTTAATCTTAATCTTAATCAATATTACCATTTTAATATATTTTTAATATAATTAAAAAAATATATTATTAAAAAAATCCCAAATCTAGTATATTTTACTTCAGTTCAACATCCCGTAACACCTTACTAAAGAAATCTATAGGCTGCTCATGGTCTTTCTTATTTTTCTGAAGTAACACAATAACTATAGTATGGGGGGAGGAAAAATAAAAGATGTAAAATGTATTAGAATAGTTCAGGATGACTAACAGCGAAGCCTCTATAAAAGATCTCTTGATTCTAGAGAAGGATTCTCAGTAATCTGGGCTCCACTTTACTTTGTTCTCCTTCTTCAACATCTTTGTAATGCCCTTCAATATCTCTGCATAGTTAGGCACAAACCTTTTGAAGCAATTAATCCTCCCCAAGAAGACTTGGACCTCCTTCTTTTTCCTTGGTAGGTAGATGTGATTAATAGCATCCATCCATTTAGGATCTATATTTACTCCTTCTTGTGCTACAATGTTCCCCAACAACTTGCCTTCACTGAAAGCGAACTGGGATTTCTTAGGATTTAGGCAGAGCACATACTTTCAACACTTCTCAAAGGTGAGCTTCAGAGGTTCAATGTGATCCTCATATGTTTTGGAGAAAACAATGATATCATCCACATAAACCACCAAAAAATTGTCTTTCTCTCCCACAAATGTTATATCCATTGCCCTCTCGAAAGTTGCTTGTTCATTTATTAGGTCAAATGGCATCCTTGCGTACATTGAAGTCTGCAACGTGTAGTGAATGTAGTTTACTTTTAATCCCCAGGATGCACTACTACTTGGTTATATCCTAAAAATCCATCCATCATTGACATCCGATTAGAGCCAACTACCTTCTGTAGAATGTGGTCCATTTTCGGCAATGGGTAGTTGTCCTTCAAATAAGATTTTTTTAGGTTCCTGAAATCTACAAATTGTTTGATTTCTCCATTCTTATTCCTAACAGGAACCAGATTGGCAACCCAATCTGAGTACCTCAGGGTACAATGATCTTAGCTTGTAGCAATTTCTTGATTCCATTCTCTATGGATGGAAGTAGAAGTGGATTGTTCTGTCTGAGTTTTTACTTACAAGGCTTCATATCGTTCTTTACAGGAATCTTATGTTGCATAATATTTACTGCAGAAGTTTTCAAATCATCATAAGGCCAAGGAAAAACATCTTTATAGGTTTTTAAGAGGTTCAAGTACCTTTGTTCGTACTGATGAGGGATCTATTTTGACAATTTGATCATTCAGGGTTCATCTTCTCAGCAAATTTTTCAATCCTCTACTTGTTCATCAGCTTCCTGTTCAGTGGGTTTAGAAGCCACATCATTGGCTTTGAATAAAATTTCCAAAGGAACTAGACCCCATGGAATGGAATTTCCCTTCAGTTGTAGAACTTTATGTCCTGCTATGTTTTCCTCCCATGCAGTCGGTTGTTCTTCTGTCACTTCTTCTTCTTTTTCTTCTTGGTCAATCACAGAGTTTGAGAATTCCTTGGTGACTTCCATGAAGCGTTTAATTTGCTCATAATCCTCAAACACTTTCCAGTGCTTCACATTGTCGATCACTGAGGTTCTGTATCTAACTTCAATTTTATACCTAAGCAAAGGATTTTGTGGTGGCTTGAAGTTGCTGGAAGCTATAGCTAAAGAATCATCCATTCGATTTCCTTCTCTAGGAAAGAATTGAACATTAAAAGATGAGAAGAAGTTTTCAATCAAGTCCCAAACTTCATTCCTATAAGCCCTCAACTAGGGGTGCTTGGTTTGGCATTGGTCGTTGATTTTCTTGACTACTAGTTTAGAGTCCCCAAGCACGGTAAGGAAGTCAATGTTTAGATTCTTTGTTGCTTGCAGGCCCAACAAGAATGCTTCATATTCTGCCACATTATTATTGGCCTCAAATTCCAATTTAAAGGAGAGGGAAATTAAGCTACCTTATGGAGATATCAACAATACCCCTGCCCCATTTACTTCTTTAAAATTGGCACCATCAAAATACAACTTCCATACCTTGCTATAATCTTTGAGTTGTCTGTCTGATTTGACTACAGGTTGTACCCGTGTTTCTTCTAGAATAAATTCATCTTCTTCCAGCATAAAGTAGGAGATGTCCCTTTCTGTCCCATACACAGGTGCATTTTTTGAACAATCAACTCTTGTCATTGTTTTTACAAATATGGATTCTCTGTACAATCTCCTTTCCTCTCCACTAAAGATAGGAATGGTAGCATAAGTTAGATCCATCTTGATGGACCCTCCAATATTGGATCTCCAAGACCTCGACAGAAGCATACCAAATCTTGTAGGGATGTCTGCAACTATGATGTCCATCATCACACTTTTCGTTGTGATCTGGGCCAAATTCACCACCAGGTCTTTCATCATCCCCAAGCACTTGACCCTCTTAGAGTCAAAAGAAAAGAGATATTTATAAGGTCTGGTTATCTATAGACCCAGATATTCCATCATTGATAATGGCATAAAATTATGAGAAGCTCCTGAATCCAACATGTAATTATGGAGCAGGAGGTCATGTACTAGTAGAGTGACATAGAAGGTGGGGAAAAGGGATCTTGTTCCTCAACATGAGGTCCAAATACTACCATTGGCCTCTCTTGTTACAAGTTTAGACTATCAAGTGGTTGGAATGAAGCGGAAGGAAATAGAAACTGGGAGACTTGGGCCTTGTAGGTGGGTTGTTTCAAGAGCTAAGACAATGGGACTGGGATCTTGAATTTTTCAAACTCTTTTTGAAGGCTAAAGATGGTAGGGCCTTTTTTTGTAGTGGTCTATCCCTTTCTTTTTCATGAGTGAGTCTAGTAGGGGGAGGTGATTTATCTTCTTTGACAACTTCAAGCTTATAGTTGTTCGAATGAGAGGACTTTTTCTTTCTTAGAATGATTGGATCCATGGGTCCCTTCCCCTTGTCAGCATGCTTAAAAGGCTCCTAGGAAGAAGTACCTTCATTTTGATCTGGCGCTCTTGATATCTTTCTAGATGATCACATATCGTACTTCTTGTGTAGTTGAGCCTGCAAGAAGTCATCGAACTGTTTGCGTTATTCATCGATCTCGTCATCATCCAATGTGGCATGAAGTTACTCCTCCTCTTCATATGTTCTGAGTTCCTTTCCCTCATCAGAGAAAGAGGAATACATGTTCCTCTAAACATCACCTGTATCTAGTGTTAGCTCCTTCGAATCATCTTCTATGCAATGGAGGATGGATATGGTCTTGTTTCTCTCTCCTCTCCCTTTGCATTATCTGTAGGGGAGGCCTTCTATATTGGGGATTAATACCTCGATTAGTTGCTGGGAAAGTTCTATCTTTGAAGGCTTTTATTATCCAAATCCATTTTTGTCGATTTTCTTGATAAGTTCTTTATCAACTTATCCATATCCTTTATCCTATGTTGTTGAGATTCTCTTCCTTGACCTAAGGAAGATTCCTCCTCTTTCCCCATTTTCTTATCTCAAAATTCAGTTTTGTTTCTTGACTTCCCAGTGGAGGTGAAGTTTGCTTCTACTTCAAGGGCATCAATTTGGATCTTGTGCAAGGTGGGAGACTTCCTTTCTCTGAGAGTAAAACCAAATTCCGAATCAAAGGCCCCAACAAAGACTACTCGGGTAGCAGCTTATGGAGGTTTGCTTTCATCAGGCAGATTGTTCTACAGTTTATTAAATCTTTTAATAAAATCTGAGATATCCTCACCAAATTTCTTCTTGATAGCATTAAACTTTGTGAGAATGTACCCATGGTCTCTCTTCTCACCCCATTTTTGCAAAAAGGAGTTTTCCATTTCTTCCCAAGTATTAATGGTAACATTTGGAAATGATTTAAACCATTTCTTGACTTCCTCATCCAAAGATTGGATGAAAAGTCTCAACACTACATCTTGGTGTTCAACATTTAGATTCTCCGAAAAGGCACAAAAAATTTCTATATGCCTTTGTGTTGTTACATCAACTTCTTCATTATACTTGGGCAGGAGCTTGAGATAGTCTTGTGTCATAGCATTCAAAGGTTGGGGAAAATTTAAGGGGGCATATTTGTTTAACAAGAAGCCCCAGACAAACATTTGGATCAAAGGTGGTGGTGCTTGAATTACTAGAGGAGTATGAGGTATTATCAATGGTAAGACAATTGATTGACAATGGAATGAGAAACTCTTCACACTGTGGGTAGGGATGCTTTGGAGCTATCTTTGATCTCCTCAACTTCTTCTTTGATCTTTAGGGATGCAGTGAGAAGATGACCAACTTCTAGAGGATATACCAGGACTCTAGGAGGAAATTCAGAACAATGAATTATGGTTTTCTAAGAATTGGATGAGGAGGTTTCAAGAAATGAAGACATAGTAGGATCAATGTTTGGAGTCTTTTTCTTTCCAAATCTTTCTGGATATTATTATTTTTAGGTCAGATATGGACAATGTCTTTTGCTGAGAAGTATATGATTGGGTATGGGGCCTATTATAATCCAAGGTGATTAAACAAACATATAGACAATGGAGTCACCAAGATGTTTATAATAAAATTCAAACAGTGGAGTCACCAAGGTGATATATCTTCTACCCACACTTCCCTTGCTCACTTAACAGAGGATTGTCAATATTTGTCATACCTAGAGAAAAGTATTTCAACTTCATTCCCAGGAAATGACACTAAAAAGATGTTGTCTCATTTCCTAGCACCTGTAGCACAAGTGCTTCGGGAGATATGAAAGCTTCCTAGAGACAACCCCTGGGTTGATTGTAGGCTAGTGCCTAGGACATATTAAAGACTGCTTGGCATATTTATATTAAAGACTTTCAGCACTTCAATTTGTCACATAAATATAAATGAGTTTGATTTAGAATCGTTCATAAAGATACCAAATAGAAAGCAGTTTGTACACAGGAGTATTCAGAAAATAATCTTCGACTTATGTTGGAAAAATTGGACTTAGAATTTGCAGAGATTTAGTTGTTGAGACATATATAATGGAGGAAGATAGTAGAGGATAAATCCATTGTATAGAGCTTAAGACATAAGAATTCTATATGTCAAGACTCAGAGAGAAACAAGAGAGAGGAATTCTATGAACTGCTAAGATGCATGGAGCGCTTTTTAAAGACTCTATTTCCACCTTGAAATAGGCATTATCCATCAATATTTTGATTTAAATGAACCTACATCTAAAGGGAAATACAACTAGCTTCTACTTTGACATGCAATCTCTGAAGAATTATGAACATATATGAAATACAAAGGGAGAAGAACATGCTGCAATCCAAATAAGTTGGAATCACCCAAAACTTTGTATTGGTCTCATGAAGAAAACCAAGATACATCAAACTTCAAGCAAGCCTTTAGGAAAACAGGAAAGGTCTCGTAGGAGAGAAGTCTTTCCAAAAATTCTGAACCTTTGTTAAGTGTTTCTTCCTTCCTTTTATAAGGAGAGGGAGAGCTTGAAAATCAATTACAAAAATATCTCAGGCGTGAGCATCTAGTTGTTTCCTTGACTAGCTGTCTCGATGTGCAAGCTTTTTCGTCTCGAATTGTTATAGTAGAAAGATGCCTTTCTTTAAAATAGAATAACAAAAACAATCAAAATCAACAAAACATAATTAATCATGTGAATTGAAATGATGGTCTTGTAAAAATATCTCCACACCACTTCCTTTATCAGCCTCTGGTCCAACCATGTTTATGCCACATTATGCCTTATACTCTCTCAACCAGTTCCCTGTCACTTTCAGTCTTAACAGATTTAATTCTTCACTTATAGGAATTAGGAGCAGTCACCCATGATGGCCATAACATATTCTGAGCACAAATGCCAACTCATTCGTACCCTTCCTACCTTTATCAATCTATCGAAACTGAATAAGCCCTGTGAAATGATCATTAAGTTGTATCAAAGCTCAAAGATTAGAGGTTTTAAACTGAACAACCTTAACAAAACTGCAAATGTTGATCTTTGATTTCCCCATCTGCCTTAGCCTTGGGGATTAGTTCGAAACTATATGATAGAGGCTTGGGGACTCAGGGTCCAAGCCTTTAGAAGCTTAAAACCCTTTAGCGGGGATGCGGGGCCAATTCTTTGAATCATTACATTACTAACGGTCCCCATGTGTAACATATAGGACCAAACACTTATACACCTAGGACCCCTTTGGAATATTGAAGTTGGATATCGGGGATTTCACAACCTTGTCTTTGGATGCACACTCCCAAAACTTGTGATTACGACGCATGACATGGCCCAATCCACGTGTAGAGCAAATGAGGGAGGGCCAGCACGAACGTTTTGACACAAAAAACTTTAACAATCTTTCTCTGCTCAATAAAAACCTTTATCAATTCCTCCTCCTAACCATTGGTTTTGATGCATAAGGCACATATATCGATGCGACCTGCCTTATGCCACCTTTCCCCATTGCCTTAGGCCCACGGTATCAAGATATCACAATCGGTGATTTCTTAACATTGCCTTTGGTTGCACCTTCCAGAATTTGCGATCATCGAACGCCGATCACATTTTGTTGGTTATCTCTTGGTTCTTCAGCTCTTTCAGTGACCATAGGTCAACCCCCATATTAGAGCCCCACCAATGAGAGATTTCCAATTGATGATTCCACTTTGATGCACAACATGTTGCAACCTTCGATTGATGATATCTGATGTGTGACGTCATCACTACCACATGTCACCTTATGAGTCGTGACATGTGTCACCCTGTTTCGGTCTCATATGACCCCTAAAAATGTTGAATCTTCTTGCCACTTGTCCATCGTACTGCCATGTCATGATGATGTCAACAACCACGTGGCCCTTATCTGATCTAACCATGTATTAGCAAGTGTCATGTATTAGAACCAATCATGTGTATCCATGTTTCTTTCATCTAATCCAATGATGTTCAACCACGTGGCCTCTTGGAGGATAGAGAAAAGGGCCTGTCTTGCCTTGGTTTTGCAACGAATTTCTTTGTTAACCTGTATTGGTGCTTTCCCGGTGGTTTAACACTATTTGCACTTTCCTAACATTTTCAACACTATCAGCTTTCCATATCGCAACTTTCTTCGATTCGTAGCATTTGCATGTCACAACATTCTTTGATATGTGATTATCGATTTAATACGTGTCATATGCCCTGATCGTTGATATGACCATTCAGCTCTGATCACCGATCTCCAATATCGTTGATATGCTCTGATGTGCCATATGCCTTGGAACTTCAATCTTCGATTTCCGATATCAGCAATCAGAGATCACTGATTTTCTTTGACCTCCACTATCGCTGCTTTAAAAAACTCTAATAAGTGGGATACGAGGTTTATACTTGCATTTTCTTTTTTTTTTTCTAGCTTTTGAAGGAGAACTTTGATTTGCTCTAACTTTTGATTATGGGGTCCACATTAGAGGAATTTTGAGCTCTAAGGAAGGAGAACACTCCACAAGCCATATGCTTGTACATACAATAATTCTTAACATCTCTCCATGGGAGTCTCTAGCCTTTATATAGGCCTCATACATACAATACCATGGGTCATTACTATGGTTCTCTCAATACCATATATCTGATACAATGGGCTTATTACATTATTGCTAACTACTTCTGGTCCCTTACATGATGCGGGTTAACCACTTTATTTATTAACTATGGCACATACCATTATTACATTATTCCCTTGGGTACCTCCATCTATACCCCATACTATCCCCCCTAGGTATACTGCATTCCACCCCCCTTAAACATGTTTCGCCCTCGAAACATAAGAATAACACAAATAATAAGATCTACCCAAAAGCCTAGTCCACTTGTATGATGCACATGCATCTAGCCATCCAAGAGAAAGGTGAACCCTCGATCTAGCTGGTGCCTCGCTCGCTTGAGATGAAAGTTGACCGTGGCAGCTCTTCTGTGTTGATGTGTTGTGGGTGGATTGTTGCCCCTCTCTATATATCATGCGGAGGTTGTTGTCCTTGTGGCTAATTTGTTGCCATCGTGTTGGTTGTTTTCTTGTGGAGTGATGTGGGTGGTGATATCCACCTAATGGAGCCTGATTAGTATCTGGTACATGTTGTGGTGCTTACTGTTGTTGCTTATCTTCCAATATTACTTCAACCATGGATTCCTCATATAATGTATCAATACCTGTAACATTTTCTATTTCAATCTCCTTGGACTCTACCTGTTTATTGATGGAAATATCCTGTAATGTAATATTCTTTTTTTTTTATAACAGAGCTTTAGGAATTCCTTCTGCACATTAATATTGATAGTACCAACAGATTCCATCCAAGGGTATCCCAAAACAAAATCCATATTAGCCATATCTGAGGCATAAAAATCAAAATGCAATACATATTTGTCCATAGAAATCTTCAAATCTTTATAAACATGAACATCCTCATTATCAACCTGTGTGTTTCCCATGTGTTTTGCTTGAACTTGCATTTTTTTTGCCAAATTAACATTTATAAGATTTTGCTTGCAATTAGGATTTATAGACACGATGATCTTCTCTTTGTGAATATATCCATGAACCTGTAATAAGGAGATACAAGTAGAAAATAACCCCATATATTTCTCATTATCTTGTTTTCTAGCATGAGACCATTTTTCTAAAAGGAATTTTTCAAATTCTTCATCTGAAATTTTGTACAACTTCTTGTTGTCAAGTGATCTCCACCATATGGCAACCTCATATTGTAAACCAGGTCACACGAAACCTTTCCAATTTTTCCCATATGTGAACTTTTCATTGCTTATGAATTCTTCAATAGTAGGGCTATCATCTTTTCTTGTAAAAAACATCTTGCTAGAAGCCACGAAGAGGGTTTTGAAAAAATCACTTGGCAAAAATTTAAAATCGCCACAGTTCGGTCAATATTGCTCAGAATCCTTATTATGACTTATTTTTGGAAATGGAACGACCATTCTGCATCTTCCCTTATGATAGAAATCCCAATGTAGGCACTCTCAAATTTTAGATTTGCGCTGCCACTATCCCACCGTCACAAAAATTTATGAAAAAAATGTTGATTTTAAATCAACGATTTCTGAAAAAAATTCTACAACATCGCTGATTTTTAAATCCACAATATCTCCCTCATCCGAACTCTGATTCGACCGATTTTTTTTTCAAATTGGGTATTTTTCACAAATAATCCACATCTTCCATTTTGATTTTGCAAATTATGCACCAGAAGTTTTAGATTTGACTTGCAACTCGTCGCCCTAAAAATTTCTTGCAGCAAAAAAAAAAAGGAAAAAAAAACTCTCTATTTGCCCAAGAAAGTGCTCTGATACCACTTATAATATATATGACCTGCTAATATATAAAAATACAAATATACCAAGAAAAACAAAAGAGAAATAGATAAACTTCAGATCTTTATTGATATCAAAACCCTTGAGGTAGGGCAACACCATACAATCACTCGTTAAGGAAGGATAACACTCCACAAGCCATATGCTTGTCCATACAATAATTCTTGACATCTCTCTATGGGGAGTCTCTAGCCTCTATATAGGCCTCATACATACAATACCATGGGTCATTACCATGGTTCTCTCAATACCATATATCTAATACAATGGGCTTATTACATTATTGTTAACTACTTGTGGTTTCTTACAAGATGCGGGTTAACCACTTTATTTATTAACTATGGCCCATCCCATTATTACATTATTCCCTTGGGTACTTCCTTCTATACCCCATAATATCCCCCCTAGGTATACTACACATATGCCCTGATCGTTGATATGACCATTCAGCTCTAATCACCGATCTCTGATATCGCTGATATGCTTCGATGTACCATATGCCTTGGATCTCTGATCTATGATTTCTAATGTCGGCGATTAGAGATCGTTGATTTTCTTTAACTTCCACTGTCGTTGCTTTAAAAAACTCTTATATGTGGGATACGAGGTTTATACTTAGGAATTTTCCTTTGTTTTCTAGCTTTTGACAACAGAACTTTGATTTGTTCTAACTTTTGATTCTGAGGTCCACATTAGAGCAATTTTGAGGTCTAAAAAGGGCCTCCTAAGAAAAATGTACAACCAAAATAAACTTTATAAGAACCAATAAGATTAAAAATGATGATGTCAACCATGGGAGATGATTCACCATTTTTGGAGTAAAAAAGTAAAAAGATTAAAAAATAATAAAATAATAAAACTACTTTTTCAACTCATATTTTCAACTTATCTCTCTAAGGGTTTACTCAAATTTCGAGCGGGAGTACTCGTTGGATGCAAAATTTAATCCTTCATCCAAGGAGTACCTAATCAGGTGCTCAATATTTAGCTCAAAAAATAGAGTTCTTAGAATGGCTTGAAACCTGAACGATTGCGTCTGTCTCGAAAATACGATCCTAATGCAACTCATTTTGTTAAAAACCGAGTTCATATGAGAAAGTTATTGTGTTCTGATAGCTTTGCTAAACAGGGGAAATTTGCAAAAAAAATGGCCAATCACTACACAGTGAACAGTTCGTACTGTCGATGTGGTAGGTGACTAGGCATGGTCAACATTGGTCAATGACGAATTAGGGATGGACAAGTGGCATTATCTAGTTAGGCTATACAGTTTATTTGTTGGCGCATTCTTATTGGTGGATTTTTGGACCAATGGAAGAATGCCACATGACAAGCCTAGAGGCTACCATGTGGCACCTCCCAACGGTCGAGTTGGAGGTCTAACAGTGGAGAAAAAAATATTGGCAGTAGTCGGGGTCGAACCCATGACCTACCGCATGCAAACCTCACACCTTAACCATCTCCTCTACACCATGTCTCTTAACCAATGTATTTGCGGTGAATATTTAAGTTGTAATGGTTTGGAGGCTGGAAGTTAGGGGAGGGCCAGTCCACAGGCCAACCCTCCCCCCATGTAAACACAGTTACAAACCAAAAACAGTTAAGGTTGCAGTAACCTGGCGGTTTGACAAACCACAACACTCTACGACTTCGCATGTGAACACAACACCGCAACCACCAACAGTTAGTCGTCTGATGGTTTCACTCCAACAGTCACTGTAATGGTTAGCATGTGAACACAACACCACAAACTCTAACGCTCAACCGAAGGTTCCAACGGACCGTAACCACCATGGTTAATTCGACATTGATATTGCATGTGACTAGGCCTATTAAACTGCCAGAGGTTATGGTTTTGCTCATCACTAATCCCGTTTTTAAATTAATTAAGCGTAGTTTAAATATTAATTAACCGTAGTTTAAACTGGCAGTAAATTTGGCGGTGCCCCCAAATTCAGGTTTGCCTCCAGATTTAGCGGGGCTAACTAGAGATGTTCTAGAATTAGAGGAGAAAATGTAGGAAAACACTGACTGAGCCATTGAGAAGTCAATTTTCGAGCAAATTGAGCTCAAAAAGAGGAGTTCTTAACTAATTTGGACATTCTAAACACATTGGTGTAGGTATCAGGAGCCATAGAGCTTTATAAAAACAACAATTTTCCACATTGAACTAATACAGAGGCCCAAGCCATGGACACTGGACCAAGGAGATGTAGCCTAGGAGGGGTGAAATCCTTCATCAAAACACTGTGTTAATGTGTCTCTTTGATGGTTTTCTATACTTTGAATGTCCGTTGGTTAGTATTTTTTTTTGAAGCTATTTTTCTCATGAATGTCACTTTAAACTTAAGGAAATTTAACTAATTTTATCCAAAAACAACTAAGGAAACCTCAGCACAATAAGTGATTATCAAGCACATATTTATAAATGTGTAATTGTTATTAGCACAAAAATACTAATTACACAAAAACAAATCAAGTTGGTATTGGAGCAAAGGCTGAATTGCTTGATTGCTTGAGTTTGTGCAATTAGGGTTTTAATGGTTACAAAATTGTGATGCTTACAAGGTTAAAGTTGCAGAAAGGAGAAGGGAAGCTATTGGTTGCAAATCTTGAGGTAATTCCCACAGGAAGGAGAGCCACAAGGTCACAATATCCACCAACCAAAGTTCCAATTCCAACTCCACTTGAAACTCCTCAATTTTTGTCTTCAACTGAGATTGAAGAGGTACAAGCAGTACTAATTTCTGAGCTTGAATCCATAGCCATTATGTCTGAAGAAAGAGACCCTGAAGGCCCCTCTTCAGAAGAAGTAGAATTCAAGAAATTTTTCTTCACTTTAACTGAGATGGTTAATGTCCTCTATGAAGAGAGGAACACTAGAATGGTTGGAGACATTTCTAAACCTCCACATGGAGAAGGAAGCTCAAAGGAAAAAAAAGACGAGAAGAAGGATTCCAAAGGGAATGGTGGAAATCCACCTCCATCTCCACCATCCTCATCATCTCCATCATCTCACACAACATCATCTTCCACTACCACCACTAAAACTACCCATACTCATTCAAAAACACCAAAAGGAAAGACTTCATTACTGAAATTGAACATAAAATTCGAACTTCCCATGTGTAATGGAGAGGTGAATGCATAAAAGTTGGACAATTAGATTCGACAGTTGGAGGTATACTGAAGAATTCATAACCTTCAAGAAGACGACATAAAGATCCAGTTGGCTTCACTGAGGCTAGAAGGAGTTGCATTAGTTTAGTGGGAAGCAAAGACTTAAGAGGAAATGAGAATCCATGTTAAGATATCCATTACTTGGTTTGAATTTGTTTCTGCAATTAAAAGACATTTTTATCCTTTAGCCTATATGCAAAAATCCATTATGAGTTGGCAAAATTTTATGTTGCTTAAAGGCCAAACAGTCCAAGATTATACATAGGAGTTTAGAAAAAAGGCTTTGTTATTAGGAGTAAATTTGAATTCCCAAGATACACTGCTGAAATATATTGTGGGTTTACATTCCTATCTGAAACATACTATTCTTATGCGCAATCCAAATAACTTAGATGAGGTATGTGTGCAAGCGACACACCTTGAATCTAGAGGAAAGAACATTCAGGAAGAGGGTAATAAGAGGAAGCCATTTAATGGTAAGGAGAAAGAGAAGGGTGGAAAATGGAAGGGAAAGAAGAATGCAAGTGTGAAGAAAGAAGGGAAGAAAATCACATGCAAACACTGTTCTAAAGAGGGGTATTATGAAGCCCACAGTTGGAAACTACATCCCGAATTAAGGCCTAAGAAATAAAAAATAAGGGAATACAAAAGATGACCACTACCACACAACATGACCTTGGTTCAGATTCTGGTAATGAGACCAAGATTTTAGCCGTGGTTACAAAAGGCAAAGAACTTGTTGCAAGAAGTAGTTTATCACATAGTCAAAACACCACTCCAAATGAAGAGTCAAGAATAGAGTTGTTTCATGTAAGATTGATTTCAAATCATACAAAGATTGATGCATTATTTGATAGTGGGTCACAATAAAAATTGATTTCAGAAGACTTGGTTAAAAAACTAAACCTTGAAACTATACCTCATCATAAGCCATATCCATTGGTTGGATAGTAAATAATGCAAACTTATAGGTTACAAGGAAGTGTTTATTCAAGTTCGCCATTACTGAAAAGTTCATTGATGAAGTTGAGTTAGATGTAGTTCCACTTGACATCTCAGGAATCATTTTGGGTAGTCCTTATTTGTATGATATAAAATCAATATTTTATTGCCATGACAACAATTACATGTTGATCAAAAATGGGTTCGAGTACATAGTTAGAGCCCATCGCAAAAAGCTGAACATTTCTTTGGTTAATGCAGGGTAGATGAAGAGACTAGTAAATGCAAGTAAAAATTTTGTGCTTCTCATGATCAAGAAAAATAATGATATAGATTATGAATCTTTTGAAGGTTGTGATGATATATTGAAATCTAATTTGTTTGATGTGGTAAGCAAGCATGGCGAGATGTTTCAAGAACCAAAGGGGTTACCTCCCTAGAGGGGAGTTCAGCATGAGATTCAGTTTCAACAGGATGTTCCACTTCCAAACATTGGCATGTATCACATGTCTATTATGGATGGCTTGGAAATCAAAAATAAAATTTAAGAATTGCTGAGCAAAGGTATCGTACGCCCATCTAATTCGCCATGTGGTTCATCGATTGTCTTGGTGCCAAAGAAGGATGGAACTTGGTGCATGTGTGTGAATTTCCATGCACTTAACAAAATCACGGTAAATAATCATTATCCATTCCCAAGAATTGATGATTTATTTGATTAGTTGAGGTATGCAAAGTATTTCACTAAGTTAGATTTACGAAGTGGTTATCATCAAGTTAGGATAGTTGAAGAAGACATTTGGAAAACTGCAACTAAAACTAAACAAGAATTGTTTGAGTTGCTTGTTATGGCTTTCGGTATTACAAATGCTCCATCTACTTTCATGAGGTAATGAATGATGTGTTGAGACTATTTCTAGATGATTTTGTCATTGTCTACTTAGATGATATCCTCATATTCAGCAAGTCAAGAGATGAACATGTCATGCATGTAAACAAAGTACTTGATGTCTTGAGAAAAGAACAATTGTTTTTAAAGATGTCGAAGTGTGAATTTGGCAAGACTTATTTAGTGTATTTGGGACACATTGTTGGAGGAGGTGAGCTGAAGATAGATCCCTCTAAGGTTAAGGTCATTCTGAATTGGCCCAAGCCCAATACAGTTACAGAGGTAAGAAGATTTTTAGGGGTAGCACAATATTGGAGAAAGTTTATTGCTAATTTTTGTTCCATTGCAGCTCCTTACATGCATTGACAAGTGTCAAGAAAGTGTTCGATTGGGGAGATGTATAGCAGAAAGAATTTGATGCTTTGAAGAAAAAGATAAGTTCAACACCGGTATTGGAACTTCCAGATCTTAGACAACCATTCAAGATTCAAACGGGTGCAAGCAATTATGCCATTGGAGTAGTTCTATTGTAGCATGGTAAGCCCATTTCAATTCATTCTGAAATCTTTAATGGAGCTCTAACTAACTATCCCACATATGAAAAAGAACTTTATGCATTGGTACAAAGTGTTAAGAAATGGAAGCACTATTTGATGGCGAATGCGACCATCATCCATACTGACCATCAACCATTGCAGTACTTACAGTCACAGTGAAAGTTGCAGCAATCATGAAATTTCAGATGGATGAGTTTTCCACAACAATTTCATTTGGTTATCAGGTATAAAAAGGGAATCTACAATAAGGTCGCTGATATGATTTCAAGGCCTATTGTAAATTCATCTATTATACTCAAGCATAATTATGTTTTTCATGAAAGTTACATAGAACAATATGCAAATGATAGTGAATTCCAAGAAGTATATGCAATCTTAAGCCAAGGAAATCAAATTGAAGAGTTGGATTATCATGTACATAACTGTTTGTTGTATCACTTTGGCAAGTTGTGTATTCCACAGGGAGAAAGAAACAATATCATAAGGGAGGTGCACACTTCATTGATTGCTAGATACTTTGGTGTAGGCAAGACAATAACAAATCTTCAAAGGTATTGTTATTGGCCACACATGTTGGATAATGTTTCTCGTTTCATAAGAGGATGTTCTTTATGTGCTACTAGTAAGCCTAGCAATAGGAAGTTTGGTTTATACACTCCACCTCTGGTACCTTCACATCCATGAGAGAGTATGTCAATGGATTTTGTAGGAGGTCTTCCATTGTCAAGGGAAGGTCATGATTACTTGTATGCAGTTGTAGATAGGCTCAACAAAATGTGCATACTAACACCATGAAAAAAGCAAATTACAACTGAACAAACAACTCATATTTTCTTCCAAAACATTTGGGTTCATTTTGATCTTCCTACTTCGATTATAAGTGATCGAGATCTCGATTTGTTTGGAATTTTTGGTCAAATGTTTGGGAAATGATGGACACAAAGTTGAAGAAGAGTACAACCTTTCATCTACAAACATATGGAAAAACTAAGGTGGTCAATAGAACAATTATTCATCTTCTTAGAGGATATTGCAGCAAACATCCCATGTTGTGGGATGAATAGTTGCATTACATATAACATGCATATAACATGAAAAATCATTCTTCCACGAACACATCGCCATTTGAGGCATGTTATCAGTACTTTCCAAGATCGTCGTTGGACTTCGTCTTTGAGAAAGATGTTGCCATTGATGGTCACAGTGACATTGATAAGGCAAGGAAGTTCACAGAGCAAATTCAGTTGATAAATCATACAATGAATGAATAACTTGAGAAAATTCAAAGCAACTACAAGGAAAGGCATGACAAACACCAGTTTGATCACAAATTTTAGGTTGGCGACGAATTTTGGCTATATATTAGAAAGGAGAGACTTCAAGGGGAAGGTAAAAAGCTTAAGCCAATCCATTATGGTCCTTTCAAAATTCTGGAAAAGATTGGTAACAATCATTTAAGCTCAATTTTCCTCCTTATATGCAAATATACTCTGTTGTTGATGTTCAAAATTTGAGATTGTTTGAGCCTCCTTTGATTGATGATCAAAGAGAGAATGTTCAGCTCCCATCAATAGATGATTTCTGGCTAGAATATCTAGATGAGCTTCAGTAAGATTTCATACTTAAAAAAAGAACCAGGACATCAAAGAGAGGGGATGCCGAATACCTTAGAGTGGGACTCGAGGGGCAAAATCCTTCTCAAGCCAAATGGTTGCATACTGATAAGGTGAGGGAGTTGTACCCTCACCTACTTTACAATTGATAGTATCTTTTGGGGTCCAAAAGGCTTCTAGTGGGGAGGAATGATCAGGTGCTCAGTATTTAGCTCAAAAATAAAAGTTATTAGAATGACTTGAAACCTGAACAAGTGCACCCATCTCAGAAAAATGATCCTAATGCAACCCGTTTCATTGAAAACCAAGTTCATATGAGAAAGTTATTGTGTTTTGATCGCTTTGCTAAACAAGGGAAATTTGCAAAAAAAATGCTTAGTCACTGCAGAGTCAACAGTGCGTATTGCTGACATGGCAGGTGACTAGGCATGGTCAAAATTGGTCAATGACGAATTAGGGATGGACAAGTTGCATTATCTCGTTAGGTTGTACAGTTGATTTCTTTGCGCGTACTTATTAGTGGATTTTTGGACCAATAGAAGAATGCCACGTGGCAAGCCTGGAGGCCGCCACATGGCACCTCCCAAAGACCAGGTTGGAGCTCTAAAAGTGGAGCAAAATATATTGGTGGTAGTCAGGGTCGAACCCACGACGTACGAAATGCAAACCTCATGCCTTAACCGTCTCCTCTACATCATGTCTCTTAACCAATGTATTCGTAGTGAATATTTAAGTTGTAATGGTTTGGACGCTGGCGGTTAGGGGAGAGCTAGCCATCCCCCCATGTGAACACAATTACAAACCACAAACAATTATGGTTGTAGTAACCTGATGGTTCAGCAAACCACAACACTCCGTGACTTCGCATGTGAACACAACATCTTAACCAACAACAGTTAGTCATCCAACAGTTCCGCTCCAACAGTCATTATGACGGTTAGCATGTGAACACAACACCGCAAACTCTAATGGTCAGCTGACGGTTCCGACGGACCATAACCACCACGGTTAATGCGACATTGATATCGCATGTGACCAAGCCTATTAAACCATCGGAGGTTACGCTTTTGATTAGTGTTAATCCTGTTTTTAAATTAATTAAGCACAATTTAAATATTAATTAACAGCAGTTTAAACTCACGGTAAATTTGGCAGTGCCCCCAAATTTGGGCCTGCCTCTAAATTTAGTGGGGTTAACTGGAGATGTTCTAGAATTAGAGGATAAAATGTAGGAAAAAACTTACTGATCCATAGAGAAGTCAATTTTCAACCAAATTGAGTTCAGAAAGAAGTGTTCTTAGCTACTATGGACATTCTTAACAAATTGGTGTAGGTATCATGAACCATAGAGCTTTGTAAAAACAACATTTTTCCACATTGATCTAATAAAGAGGCCGAAGCCATGGACGCTGGGCCAAGGAGATGTAGCCCAAGAGGGGTGAACTCCTTCATCAAAACACTATGTTAATGTGTCTCTTTGATGGTTTGTTGTACTTTGAATGTTTGTTTGCTCAGTATTTGTTTTTGAAGATATTTTGCTCATGAATGTCACTTTAAAGTTAAGGAAATTTAACTGATTGTATGCACAAACAACTAAGGAAACCACAACACAAGAAGCAATAAGAAAGCACATATTTATAAATATGTAATTGTTATTAGCACAAAATAAACTAATTATACGAAAACATATCAACACCCATGTTGCATATTTTCAATGGACCTTGCTACACGAAAAATGAGAAATACATGAAAAAACATGATTGCAATCACGTTTTCCATGTATTTCTCATTTTATTATTATAGCAAGGTCCATCGAAAGTATGCAACATGGGTACTCCTTAGATGAAGAATCAAATTTTGCATCCAACGAGTATTTCCGTTGGAAATTTGAGTAAACTGATAGGGATATAAGTTGAAAATACAAGTTGAAAAAATAGTTTTTCCTCTTTTTCCCTCTAAATTTTGATGATGTAATGTAATCTTATTGTATTATTTCCACTATTATTTTATAATTTCCTTAAGAAGGCCATTTTAGACCTCAAAACTCCCCTAATGTAAGGGGAGTTCCATATACCGTTAGAAAGCTATTTCTGAGCACTTTCCCATGGAGAGGGTCCAATCTAATTTTGAGTGCTTGAATGGTTTGGAAGATGGCTACAACTTTTACTTCTCTTTTGCACCCTTTTGACAACTGAAAAACAAATAATGCAGAGGGTGACAACAAGGTGGATGCAATATTTTTTAGTAATGGGGTGGTGGATATGGAGAAGAAAATGCAAGCCATGTGATTCCATCTCCTCAATGGTCTAGCTTCTGGGTACCCATAACCTACAAATGGGAAGGTGTGTTCTGCATTGAATCCTTGCCAAAAAAATAAAAAACACTCTTTGTAAACTTTGTAATAAGCATTTAATTATTTTTGGAAAAATTTAGAAAATATCCAAAATTTATTTGTAAGTTGAAATCAACCATTGTGATGGTTGGCCTTACAAGAAATCCCATTAAAAATGAAGGTTGTGGTGAAAAAAGACATCAATGGGTGAGATACAAAGAGAACTAAGGAAGCTTGTAGAGTAGTAGAAGAGATAAGAGTTAGAAGAATGAAACTTTCTTGAAAATAAGAGGACAAATAAGTCAAGGAACGAAGCTACTTTGCATCATAGCTATTTACATTTTTTTGTGCTAGTGAGTAACCATGTATGATATTTCTAAGCATGCATAACGCTCTCTCTTTGAAATGGATTTTCAAAGCATAACAAATCCTTACTAAACTTACTTTCCCATTTAAATTTCCAATGTAAAATCTTTGTCTCGTGCTCTAATTTCATTGAATGTGATTGAGTATCTATTTTGTGGTTTGAAGTCTATCTAAACTATTGAATGTAAATGCATCCATCGTGCTTCTACTATTAATTCAAGAGTAATTCAATCAATAAAGGTTGGTTTGATTGAACATGAATTGCTACAACCATGCCTTATCTACGACAATTCCAATTCCTTGATTCGGGTAAGCTCATTACATTGTAGGCTCTAATTGCTTGATATGAGCTTAATCGTCATTAACTCCATAATGATCCCTTTATTTAGTTTGATGTATTTACGTACTTGAGCATTTTATTAGTTCACTCAACCATACATATGTATTCTCAAGAATTGCTTGGAACATTTACTTGTATAATTAATTATTTGAACTGTATATGAAAAAACTTTAAAAAATACACAAATTTCTAATAATTGTTTTGTTCCCTATACAAAACTTGTGGCAACGATTTCATTGGATTGCCACCTTGTTTTACCTACACAACCATCGTCCCATGCAATAACATGTGTTATAGGCACCTCTTAGTTCAATTCAAGCTCAAAATGGAAGGTATAAGAGTAACGTGTAAATAGACTTTTAAGTGTTGAGAGGACCCATTTCGGTAATAGAGTTTATAATCAAATAATTGATCTAGGCTGCTAGGTAGAATAGTTAGCTAAATGCCATTGCAAGCAATCGAGATCGAAATATAATTTAATTTTTTTTTACTGGTTTTTAAATTTTTTAATATATAAATGTATTGAATAGAGTTATTGTTTGAGTGTAAAGACCGTCGAGACCACCGAGACTACCGAGACCACCATCGTCGAGAATGCTACCACAGAGACGGCTAATGAGACTAGAGCCGAGACCACCATCGTCAAGAATGCTACCGCAGAGATGGCTAATGAGACCAGAGCCGAGACCAGGACCAGCTCACTCACATTGAGATAGATGGAAATCGCATGAACGAAAGGTGACCAAATATGAGACCTTCCCTCGGACCACTGCTGGGACAGCTGGAATAGGTATATACAGAATGTGTCCTCAACGAAGCTGGCATTTGAACCTCCCTAAATGCGGCTAAAACCCAAAGCAATTGCTTTCGATCCGTGTGGGGTTTTTGGGCTACGTGTCTTATCTTTCTCGCACCGGGGAATCGTCGTCTGAGGATGGGTGTGTGTATAAACTCCCTCACTTGAGAGCAGTACCAGTTTGTCACCATTCTCCTCCTCAGGCCTCTAAAGGAGGTCCGTTTTCCACTTGCTCAGTTTACTCTTGCTCCAGACCGCTATGTCACAACTATCTTTCCAGTTTATCCCCTCATGTTTTCAACTTCTGCTCTTTTGCCATAGTGGATCTAGGGAAAGGAACCTCGTTTTGTTTTTTTAATTTCCCCTCTACTGGCATTTTACTAGATAGTCTTGGATCCTGGAAACTACTGTCGTATAAGCTCATTTTTTTTCACATTTTTTTTTGTTCTTCACTGGTCTGACGTCCCAGTGGTCGCGGAAGGTACTCACCCTACTCGGCTTCAGTGGTCTATATGGCAGTTTATCGGACTCCAACGGTTTTTGTGTGGAATCAAGGTGTGTTGTCTCTCTTATTTGGTTTTCAGTCAGAATAAGATACTGAGATACCTAAAAAGTTTTGTTTTTTCTCTAAAAATCTCGGGGCTGCATGTCTCTGTGTCTTACTAATAAGTTTTTATCCCGCCTTAAAACTTTTTTATATGAGCTTATAAATTGCAAGTATCTCTATTTTTTGATATCAAATGTTTGTTTTGTCTCCCGACCTTGTTTAGATTTTGGGTGTATAATTGGGAAATGGTGGTGCAAATGTAAAGGTTGCTATTGTTGTTGTTTAACTTTTTAATTAGCTTCATCTGGAGGATTCTTTGCAATTTGACCTCTCAGAGTTGTTCCCTTTGGCCTGAAACTGTCTCTCTTGAAAGTTATAGGAAGCCTTAAATGTTCTAAAATTCTTCCGTAGTACCTTTCCTAGTCTGGCTCTCCTTTTTTTCTGGGCTGAACAATTAGACCAGGCTCTTTGGGATCTTGGCCACCCCCTCTAGTTTTTCTGATGACAGAAAACCTCTCCGGTGACCTTTCTCTATTTTATTGGCATGTGGAGGGGTGCGGGTTGCCTGCATAAAGACAACTGGCTGGATGAAAGTTACGAAGCCTGTCTTCACCACTGCCATGTTCTTCCATTTACGTCAGCGCCTTACCTTTCTGACTCTGCATATTAATTCCATATGGATTTTGTTAGACAAAAAGTACCTTTATAGTTGGTCTCTTATCTTTTTTGGCCGATATCACACGATGTCTCCCTAGATTCTGTCAGCTTTCAGCTATTGGGAATTATTTCGCATCACTTGAACATTCCTCTCATTTTCCGGAATGTGTCTTGTCACCCATCTTCCCCTGCAACCAGCGTATCACTGCACTTGATCCTACACAGTTGGACCTTTACGTTATTTGTCAGGGTTGTTATGGCACTGACTTTCTTTTCTTGGCCTTAATAGAGGTATCATCTGACGTGTCTGTCTCTTCATCAACCCATCCAGCACGTGAGTATCAAGGTGGCGAATATGAATTACCACGACGTAAATACAAGCGACATCCTATAAATACCATTCTACCACCCTCTCCTATCAACCTTGATAGTGTATTCCTTTCTGATAGAATTGCCAGCCTCTAGAAACGTGCTCTAGTAGAGCGTTGGTATTTCCCTGACATGGATGATAGTCAGATGAGGAATTGGCTTGGATCTAAATGGAAATCCTTATTAGGTTATATTCCTACCATTTTCAGACTTATGAAAAATTGGTATAGCTTTCATTTTCAGAGCGTGGAATATCTAGAGACAATTCGGACCCAACCATGGGTTCATTGTAAGAGCTTTCTAGCTCTTCATCAATGGTATATTGGATATAATCCCCTGCTCAACACCCAGTCCAATAAAATTATATGGGTAAAGCTACTTGGTCTTCCTATTGAATTATGGACGAAGGAAACTCTTACAAATATTGGAAATGCTATTGGAAAATTCGTCTATGTGGACCCGAAATGTCTCTGGGCAAAGGATAAAAGAGTGGCTTGGATTCTTATTGAAAAGGAATACCGTGGAGGTTTTCTTGAACATATAGACCTTCACTAGGGAGATACCAATGTGCAACAGAGATTGGATTTTTGGGGGGTCCCTTTGCGTTGCTCAACCTGTCACAGAACTGGTCATATCAAAGAGCATTTCCCTTTTCATCCAGGTGGTCAAATAAATGGAAGGAAGTTTAAGGAAAAATCCAATACAAAATCTTCCGGTAAAAATCAGTGGGAGGCTGAAAGATTAAGGAAAGCATCTTTTTGAAAGTCGATCTCCCCAGGTAATTCAAAACTCTCTTCCTCTCAGTTATCTCCTTCTCAAATTCCCAGGAGGTTTTTTTAGATTGTTGCTCCCTCTACATCCTACTTTCCCCGGAAATGAGAATCTCCACCTGGGAGAGTTTCTGCTCATCCTGTCCTCCCTCCCCCTCCTGAACCTTTTCCCTGTCAGGAAGTCCCTTCCCCTTCACCTACTCCACATCCTCTCGTAAATGCTCCATCTTCATCCCACATCACTTATATTCCTTCCCCCTCTCCTGCCCCCGCCAGAGTTTCTCACTTATCAAAAGGAAAAGAACCTTACATTATAGTCACCCCCCCAAATTCCCCCATCTCATCACCGAAAAACTCTGTGGGAAGTGATCTAGACATTCTCCTCAGGAAAAAATCTTTTGGTCTACAACCTCTCACCATTCATAAACCTTTCTTGCCTTATTCCCCTCATATTAGTCCAAACTCAACTGCAAACATCACCATCGGAAGGAAGAAAAATAGGGGAAGCTGACACTTTCATGGCAGGAAGATTTTCCCTCTAAATTTAATTCTGGATTGTTCCCTCATAGACATTCCCATAATTGATCTCTCTTCCAATGGGCCTCTTAGAGAAAGCTAGCCTAATGACCTATCATCATGACCCATATAATATCTATGAATATTAGGGGTCTAGGGGCAGACCCTAAATTCTTAGCCCTAAAGGATTTGTTCTTATCTACTCAATCCAATATTCTCCTCATCCAGGATACAATGCATGGACTTTCTGATACTATATCTTATTTCAAGCGAATGTTCCCCTCCTAGCACATTGTAGCCACAGAGTCAAATGGATAGTCAGGGGGACTTGCTATTTTATGGGATCCTGTTTCAATATCGGCAAAAGCTTTCTGATGTTTTGCTGGTATCCTGTTACTAGCAAACTTTCGTGGCATCTCCGAAACCATCCATATACTAAATGTATATGCTCCTTATAAGGACTGTTACTCTTTATAGAACTGATTCCTTTCATCTGAAATTATGGAGATAGATTCACTGCTAATAGCTAGTGATTTTAATTGTACCTTGAGCAGTGATGAAGTTTGGGGAAGGGGCAAGAAGGCTAACCCATTGGCTAGACTTATAAAAGATTTTATTCTTCATCATAATTTTGTTGATGCCTGTCCTCCTAAAATTGACCTTACTTGGGATAATGGAAGATCTGGTTCCTCCTATCTAGCCAAAAGGCTAGATCGCTTTTTGCTCCATGACAAGTTATTGGATCGCTTGGGCACTCCAGTTTCGAATATCGTCAATAATTTTATCTCTGATCACAGACCAATTTCTCTAGAGTGGAAAAAACAAGGTATCAGAAAGGGCCTTCCTTTCAAATTCAATAAAGTCTGGTTGGAGGACACAAAGTTTAATGACCTTGTTCAAAAGTCATGGCTTTGCCGCTCTCCTCTGGATAACTCATCTCCTTTTCAAAACCTTCTGGACAATCTAACCTCCCTCAAGAGCATAGTCAAATCCTAGCAAATCAGTAAGTTAGAGTCAAATAGGAAAGCTCTGGAAGATATACAAAAGGAATTGGATATAATTGTTTGTAGAATGTCTGTAAATTGCCTACCTTTAAAGTTATGCTATCGTATAAAGGAGATGGAATCCAAGAAACATAGCCTACTTGCCATAGAAGAAGCCTCATGGAGATTAAAAATGAGAGCCATATGGTTAAAGGAAGGAGACAGGAATACCAAATTCTTTCACATATATGTTAACAAAAGGAGAGAAATCAATACTATATGGGAGATAAAACATGAAGATGGTAATATGTTACATTCTCAGGAAGATATTACAAATGCAATTGTGAGTTATTTCCAAAAATCATAGAAAAGGAATGAGAACTGCATGGCTGAAGACATTTTCTGGGGTATTGATCCATTTTCTACCATGTTCGATGATGAACAAAATGATTGTCTCTATCAGCCTGTCACAGAGGATGAACTTCTGTCTATAATGAAATCTTAAAAAAAAAACAAAAGTCCAGGCCCAGATGGATGGACGATAGAATTCTTCATTCACTTTTTTGATCTTGTAAAAACAGATTTACTAAGTATGGTGGAAGAATCAAGAATGTCGGGCAAAAGTCAATAGCTCATTTCATCAACCTACATTGCCCTCATTCCAAAAAAGAAAAAAGCCTCCTCTTTCTTGGATTTCAGACCAATTTCTCTGTGCAATGAAATTTATAAAATTATCTCCAAGATCATTGGTAGCAGAATCCAAGGTATGCTGTCTAAATTCATTACACAGGAACAACATGGCTTCCTTCAAGACATGAATATTCATGTTGTGGTTGCAAACACACAAGGAAGTTTGCATTCTTTACATTCTAAAAAGCTTGACGCTGCAATTTTACAAATTTATCTCAAGAAGGCCTATGACTGTCTTGACTGGGGTTTTCTAAGATGTTTACTTTCTAAAATCGGCCTTAAGTATCAGTGTTCAAATTGGATCATGGCCTGTGTCGAAAATGTTAACTTTGCTATCCTAATCAATGGATACCCATTTTCTTTCTTTTCTGTGGCTAGAGGTATGAGACAAAGGTGCTCCCTCTCCCCGCTCCTTTTTATCCTAACAATGGACTCACTAAGATTACATATAAAAAGTGTTGTCATAGAGGAGCGTAGCTGTCCCATGATGATCAGCAAAAGAAACTACATTTCACACAACCTATTTGTGGATGACATTATGATTTTTGGAATGCTTTGCCATCTCACCTGGAGTTGTATTTATAACATATTGAAGAATTTTCAAAAAGCTACTGGCCTTCAAATAAATGAAAGCAAATCCATTTTCTATCATGGGGAATGTGACAAGGAAATCATTGATTACTTGAAGAAATTGTATAACATAGAAGCGAGGCCCATAAAGGAAGGCATGAAATATCTCGGATATCACCTCAAACCTTCCTGCTATACATGAGCGGACTGGCAATGGATCTCTGATCGTTATTTCCAAAGGATACTAGGCTAGGAAAATAAGTTCCTGTCTACGGTAGGAAGGGCAGTTTTAGCACAATCTGTGCTAGCACAACTAAATGTGTATTGGGCCGATCTGTTTTATATTCTGGCAAGTATTATTACTTTGTTGAACAAAATGACAACAAATTTCATCTGGGGTGGATGCAAAGAAAAAAGGAAATATCATCTAACAAAACTCTCAAATATTACTCTTCTAAAAGATCTAGGAGGCTAGGGAATCACGGATCTTCGGAAATTTGGGATGGCCTTGTTATGCAAATCTCTTTGGAGGAGTATTTCCAGGGATGACTTATGGAGCAGATCCATAAGGAAAAGGTACATGGGCAATAAAGATTTCTCTTTCTGGTACAGGAAAGGTACCATAGGGTCCCCACATGGCTCTTCCATC
Organism: Pinus tabuliformis; assembly: GCA_031772625.1. NCBI lineage: Eukaryota > Viridiplantae > Streptophyta > Pinopsida > Pinales > Pinaceae > Pinus > Pinus tabuliformis. Next base: position 310,250,370 of record CM062806.1, on the reverse strand, counting down.
TCGCAGAGCTTTTGTAAAATTGAGTCTTTTTTATCCCAAACCTCTCTTGGAGCTTACAGAATGGAAACAGTGTGTATATTGGTTTTGATCCTATATTGGGAGCAGGGAAAGATCTTATTATACCTCCACAAATCAAAAATGCCTTCCATCGCTCGAGGATCTTTACTTGGAGTCAAGTTATTGCAGAATGGAAAGGTCCTTCTCCCATTTGGAAAGAAGCCCAAGAGCTGGGCCTAAAAGGTTTTTTGGCTTGCCAATGGAATAAGACCCTGATGCTCATGAGGAATATCAATTTCTGCCACACCGAATCAAATGATTTTCTCACCTGGAAGGGAAAAGGGGGGAAGGATAACATATGTGTAAAGGATATCTACTCATCCTTGACCAGAAGCAAATTTTCTCTATCAATTTACCATTTCCGTTATCCATTATGGAAAATAGGAAACCCTAGCAAAATTATCATTTTCTCCTGGCTAGTCTACCATAACAAAAACCTCACATGGGAAAATCTGCAAAAGTGACAATGGACAGGATCGGGTTTATGCCTAATCTGCAAATTTTAGGGGGAAAATAATTATCACATGTTCCTTAAATGCAGATTCGTCGTTCACCTATGGAGGAACCTATCATCTTATTTTGGTTTTAATTTTATGCTACATTACTCCTTGAAAGAGTCACTTGAATGGTGAAGCACTCAGAAAGCATCATGGAGATCCATTCCACAGCTTGTTTTTTGGACAATTGGAAGTGGAGAAACAAGTATTTGTTTCAAAACATACGAGAATATTTTCAGTTAGTTTTTGAGAAGATCTTCTCGCTCTATATTTCACTCCCGCCAAAGATCAGACAACATAAAAAAATGATCAGGAAAGATAAAATTTCCCAAATGAGTTTCCCTAGGGATTTTTTTGATGGGGCAACACAAAACGAGATATGTGCCTGCGATATTTTCATTTCTACAAAAGCAGATCAGAATTTATCCATTTACTGGAATGGTGGAAAAGGCACAAACAACAAAGCTGAAGCAATCACACTTTCAGGTCTCCTTCATCTTAGCACCTTCCTAAATATTCTGGCTCTTCAGATCTATGGTGATTCTAAAATCATAATTGATCATGTCACTAGCAAATTTTCCATAAAAAATCATTTATTAACAGGATGGACGAACATAATCGATTTTTTCTGGAAAAGGAAAAAGGATTATTCTATAAAACATGTGGACAGATCACAAAATACTCATGCAGACAGCTTGTCAAAGAAAGGGCTTCTAATTCAACCTGGCAAATGGAAAATGGATATTCTCCTAGGTAACACCACATTCCAGATTGAGGATTTCTCCCTCCTTGGAATGTAATCTTGTTTTTGTGTTTCTCTCTGCCCCTGCTTATTTGGTTTTTCTTTTGTGCTGGAAAAATGGATCCCTCATAATTCCCTCAACAAAACATATTTTTCATCTTTATAGGTGATGTTCCTTCAATAGGTATTATCTCACTCATGCCAAATTTCTAGTCATTTCTTCTGCTTTCATACATATTCCCACTGTTCTTGTCACATATCTCAGTTTATTACCCTCCTTGCATTGCTTTTAGGAGGTAATGCTTTGATGAGGACTGTTTATAGACTTTCACAGTATATGTATTAGTTTCAATGATTTCTGCCAGACTATATGTAGTATGTGACTCATTTGATATTAATACCAAATCTTGCTTTTTTTGTAAAAAAAAAAAAAAAAAACTTAGCCACTATATATGGATAAATTTAGTTGGATGGGCTTCAACAACATAAGTAAAAAATAAATGGAGCAACCTAATAATAACCCAAAGTTTGGAAGATATAGATTGTAATGTATGTTGTTGAATAGAGAATCAAACTTATTGATTTTTTTGGTTGATGAGATAGATAAACAAATGTAACACATTATCTTTTTATTTTAACATTTAATTAAATTTTATATAATTATATGTTTTTATTAATAATATAAATATATATTTAATATAATTTAATATTATTAATTTTAATATAAAATTGTTATTATTTTTTGAAAAATAATTATTTATTATTAATTAAAATATATAATTAAAAAAAATGCAACACATGCCCATGATTACCTATTATTTTTTATTTTTGAATAAATCTCATAATTTTTCTCAAACTTTACTATATTAAAATAAACATCTTTAAATTTAAAGTATTTGTTCATCATTATTACAAACCTAATAACATTAGAAATAATATTCTTAATTAAAGATACTTTAACTTTAATACAAACTAAAAGCACACTGCACTTAAAGTACAAATAACAAAAATATATATAATATTAGTAACAAAAATATTTAAAGGTAAAAATTAATCAATGTTTAAAAACTCATATTAGGTTAATTAGGGTTTAAAAAATTATATTATTTTATATATAAAAGAAAAAGAGAAAATAAGTAAGTTTGATAATGGTTTTTTTGGGTTAATTTTGATGAGTTATTTATGAAATTTAATACCATTCTAGACCCATTTTAATTTGGATGTACTTTGAGAGGGATTCAATGTCTCGAGGTATAAATCTCTTTTTTTAGTGTAATATTTAAACAAATCTTTGTACCTCGAGAGATTTAATCCTTCTGGGTGCTTTATAAATCCATGTTAAGATGGTTCTAAGCTGGTTATATAATACTATATAATATCTATACTTATATCTATGTGTCTGTTTCTTATTCTCTCTCTATCTCACCCCGCAAACATACACACGTCTTTCCATTCGCCTCTCTCTCTTCCCCCTCTCTCTCTCTCTCTCTCTCTCTCTCTCTCTTCCACTTCTCTCCTTCTCTCTCCTCCCTCCGAGTGCCCTCTCTCCTTCACTGTCTCTCCATCACTCCCTTGTCACTCCCTCTCTCTCTCTCAACTTTTCTCCCTCTATGCCTTTCTTCTTCCTTCCCTCTCTCTCCCTCTCCAAATCCATCTCTATCTCCTTCTCTCTCTTGAATCTTCTCTTTCCCTTTATCTCCCACTTCCCTTTGTCTCGCCCCCATCACTCTCTCTCTTTCTCTCTCCATCTCTATGCCTCCCCCTCTCTCCCCTCCATCTCTTTGCCTCCCTCTCTCTCTTGCCCTTCTTTCCCTATATCTCTTCCCTCCTCTCCTCTCTTTCTCGCTCTTTGTCCATCTCTCCCTTGCCACTCCCTCTCTCTTTCCACCTCTATCTCTAGATGTCTTTTTTCTGCGCCCCCTGGCCCCCCGTGCGCCCCCCCCTCCTCTCTCCGCCCTCTAGCTTTGTCACTATCTCTCTCTCTTTCTCCCCCCCCCCCCCTCTCTTCCCTTCACTTTGCTTGTTGTCATCTCTTGGATCTTTAATTAAGTTGAATATATGTTGGTTCTTACTAACACTATTTGTATTATATAAATTTTCACATCTTTAAATATAAAAGTATTCTCAATTTTAATTTTATTAAAACATTAATTTAATTTCTATGGGAATATTTTTAGTAGTGAGGACGGAGAGTTTCTAATATCTCAAAAGTAATTATAACCTTTTTATTTTTAGCTTCAATTAAAAAATGTTATAAAATAAAATATTTTTATTGTGAAATAAGTATTGATCTTTTGGCATGTGATATTAATAAGCCATGGTATTGTAACAAAGTCTAGTTACAAGTTAATAATATCCATGGTAAAGTGGGGGTGAATATCCATGGTTAAGAATCTTGTCATATTGGTATAAAATATTTTGATTTTGAAATAAGTTATCATTTTTTTGACATGCGGTATTGATAACCTATGGTATTAGCCCATGCTTTTGTGACAAAGCCTATTTACAAGTTAATAATATCCATGTGGGGATGAATATCCATGGTTAAGAATATTTTTGTATTGTTATAAAATATTTTGATTGTGAAATAAGTTATGTTTTTTGGGCATATGGTTTTGATAAGTCATGGTATTGGCCCATGGTATTGTAACAAAGCCTAATTTTTACAAGTTAATAATATCCATGGTAAAGTGGGGGTGAATATCTATGGTTAAGAATCTTGTCATATTGTTATAAATATTTTGGTTGTGAAATAAGTTATGGTTTTTGGGCATGCGGTATTGATAAACCATGGTATTGTCACAAACACTCTTCACAAATTAATAACAAAATCAAAATATAACAAATTGCATTTTATTATTTTAACCTTTTATTATTAATTGAACCAACATTTAAATTTTTGCCATTATCACCCATCACTGTTAATTTTTTTTATAATTAAACTAACATTTTGAATTTTAAATTGTTTACAAACTTACATTACACCTACACATCTGCTATACTCTATATTGAATTATAAACCCTAGTTACATTACACCTACACATCTGCTCTAGCATGTGAGGCCATTTGGATGCGGAAAATTCTAGTTGGATTGTTTCGTGAGAGGATGGATCCAATTGTGATCTATTGTGATAGTCAGAGTTGTATCAAACTCTCTAAGAATCCAGTATTTCATGACAGGTCCAAACACATCGACATCTGGTATCATCATCTTCGAGACTGCGTGGTGAAGATGATCATGTTGTTGTTGTATGTTTCGACCTAGGAACACGATGCAGATATTTTGACTAAGGCATTGTCAAAATGCAAGTTCGAGTTCCACAGAGACAAGATTGGGGTGAGAGATAATCCCTTTATTGTTGAGAGGGAGTGTTGAAAATAGCAAAAAGAAATGCTAAATATAGAAGTGTTAAAAATAGCACTGCTATAAATAACATTTCAGGATACATTCCAATTTTAGTTAGTCCCTAAACTAAAATTGAGAATTAAAATTCGAATTTGATGTTAGCAACTGTTTGAAAAACAATTAATTAATTCATCTTGAGTCAATTAGTTGGAGAAAATCAAACATGAAGTCTATGTGAAGATATGCAATAGTTTCCCCTTTGATTGAGGAAGTTATACCTTGATTAAGGAGATCAGGATGAGTCGTACTTTGAATTGTAATTAGTTAGCTCAGTTCACTGAGTTAAGTCCAGTTAGATTAGTTCCAACAGTTTGTGGAACTGATTGTGAGTTCAGTTAGTTAATTCATGCATGCATGTAACTACTACACTTCAGATAACTGAATATTCTCTCATAAATAACTCATGCATGTCAGTTCAGTCAGAGACCCAGTTGAGATCAGATAATGGGACAATGTACTATCAGTTGCAGGAATATTCCATTGAGGATATCTCTTGCACGTAGAAGGAATTCATTCCTTGGAGATGGCGCAATTACTTCTGAGTTTGCTGAGTTGTGTGAGAGGTTAATTCACGGGTGGCAGCTAGAGGACCCGGGAGAAACTGCGCAAGGAAATAGGAGGCTTGGAGGACTAAGGGAAGGCATATGTTATGTCTATTCAATATATGAGCAGCAGTGAGGGATTATACTCAGAGCTGAATAGCTTGTGAGCTAAAGATTTGTGTAATCTTGAGATATTTCCACTTGTATGATAATACAGAGAACGGGGTTTTTAGCTAAGGCTTTCCCCAGAGTATTCTTCTGTGTTCATGTGTGATTGATTTTTCATTCTTTGTTATATGTGTTCTATTTGATCTTGCTGAAATCGATTAAGCTTCCGCAAGTTTGTTTGTAGAAGTAGATCAAGTATTTTGCTTTAGTATATTGCGTTATCAGGTGATCTACAGTGGGAAATTCTAGACTTTAATACAAACTAAAAACGCACTACACTTAAAGTACAAATAACAAAAATATATATAATATGAGTAACAAAAATATTTAGAACAAGGTAAAAAATAATTAATATTTAAAAAACTCAGATTATTTTAATTAGGGTTTAAAATATTATATTATTTTATATATAAAAGAAAAAAGAGAAAATAACCAAGTTTGACAGTGTTTCTTTTAGTTAATTTTGATGAGTCATTTATGAAAGTTAATACCAATTTAGATCCATCTTAACCTAGATTTATCAAAGGGTCGAGAGGGATCTAATCTCTCAAAGTGCAAACCTCTTTTATGAGTGCAAAACTTCAAGAAAGCTTTGCACCTCGAGAGATTTGATCCCTCTCACAACTTAATAAATCTAGGTTAAAATGGATCTAGGCTAGTTATATAATACTATATAATATATGTATTTGTATCTATGTGTCTATTTCTTATTTCCTCTCTCTATCTCAACCCCCAAACATACACACTCTCTCCCTCCCTCTTCTCTTCACATCTCTCGCTTCCCCTTCTCTCTCTCTCTCTCTCTCTCTTCCCTTTCTCTCCTTCTCTCTCTCCTTCCTCTCACTACCCTCTCTCCTTCACTTTCTCTCCATTGCTCCCTTGTCACTCCCCTCTCTCTCTACCTTTCTCCCTCTATGTCTTTCTTCTTCCTTCCCTCTCTCTCCCCCTCCAAATCCATCTCTCTCTCCTTCTCTCTCTTGAGCCTTTTCTCCCCATTCTCTCTCACTTCCCTTTGTCTCTTCCCATTTCCCTTCCTCTCCCTCCCCTCCATCTCTGTGCCTCCCTCTCTCTCTCTTGCCCTTCTGTCTCTCCCCTCGATCTTTGTGCCTTCCTTTCTCTCTCTTCCCCTTCTCTCCCCGTGTCTCTACCCTCCTCTTTTCTCTCTTCCCTCCTCTCCCCTCTTCCTCACTCTGTGTCCATCTCTCCCTTGTCACTCCTCTCTCTTTCCACCTCTATCTCTCTATGTCTTTGTTCTTTCCTACCTCTCTCCCCCTCCCCCTCTCATCCCTTCACTTTGGTTGTCGTCATCTCTTGGATCCTTAGTTAAGATGGATATATGTTGGTTCTTACTAATACTATTTGTATTATATAAATTTCACATCTTTAATATAAAAGTATTCTTATTTTTAATTTTATTAAAACCTTAATCTATGAGAATTTTTTTTGGTACTGAGAAGAGTTTAGATATATCTCAAAACTAATTATAACCTTTTTCTTTTTAGCTTCAATTAAAAAAAATTTATAAAATTCAATGAAAATAAAATATTTTTATTGTGAAATAAGTAATGACTTTTGGGAGCCCCAAGGGTTAGCTCAGTTGGTCAAAAACTATGCCTCGCCATCCGGAGGTCACAGGGTCGATTCTATGCCTCGCCATCCGGAGGTCACAGGGTCGATTCTGCCCGAGGGGCGAAAAGTAATGACTTTTGGGCATGTGGTATTAATAAGCTATGGTATTGTATCAAAGCCTATTTACAAGTTAATAATATCCATGGGGCAAAAAGTAATGACTTTTGGGCATGTGGTATTAATAAGCTATGGTATTGTATCAAAGCCTATTTGCAAGTTAATAATATCCATGGTAAAGTGGGGATGAATATCCATGGTTAAGAATCTTGTCATATTGTTATAAAATATTTTGATTATAAAATAAGTTATCATTTTTTGGCATGAGACATTGATAAGCCATGGTATTAGCCCATGCTATTGTGACAAAGTTTATTCACAAGTTCATAATATCCATGGAAAAGTGGGGTTGAATATCCATGATTAAGAATCTTGTTATATTTTTATTAAATCTTTTGATTGTGAAATAAGTGATGTTTTTTTAGTATGTGGTATGGATAAGTCATGGTATTGGCCCATGGTATTGTAACAAAGCTTATTTTTCAAGTTAATAATATCCATGCTATTGTAACAAAGTGCGTAGTCTAACGAGGTGGAGGAGTTGCTCAGAAAGTTATGGAAATTCTGGTCATATTTAGAAAAAATCCGGCAAGGATTTTTGTAAATCCAAGTTATAGTTGTTAAGCTTCAAAATTTTAGGTGTCCTAAACGTTTTTTATGGTGCTGAATTCATTTCCACCATAAAAAACACAATTCAAACACTGCTTGTACAAGATTTTTTGAAATTTTTTTATCGGGATTTCAGCCACTTTTGGCCGTCCAGAGAATTCCTCTTGGTTAGACTCTCTATTCACAAGTTCATAATATCAATGGCAAAGTGGGGCGGATATCCATGATTAAAAATCTTGTTATATTTTTTTAAAATCTTTTGATTGTGAAATAAGTGGTGTTCTTTTGGGTATGTGGTATTGATAAGTCATGGTATTGGCCCATGGTATTGTAATAAAGGCTATTTACAAGTTAATAATAGCTGTGATAAAATGGGGATGAATATCCATAATTAAAAATATTTTTATATTGTTATAAAATATTTTAATTATAAAAAAAAATTAAGTTTTTTATTGTAAAATATTAATAAACCATAATATTGTCACAAACCCTATTCACTATTTAATAACAAAATCAAAATATAACAAATTACATTTTATTATTTTTATTACTTTAACTTTTAACTTTTTATTATTAATTCAAAGCAATTATCACGAAATCACTATTTTTTTTTAAATCACTATTTTTTATTTTTTTTTAAATTTATCCTCTACTGAATTGTAAACCTGTAAACGCCTCTATGCACAATAAAAATGGAGCATGAATGGGACATGGATAAACGTGAAATGGCCATTTTGCATTGCTGGGACATGGATAAACGTGAATGGGACATGGATAAACGTGAAATGGCCATTTTGCATTGCTGATTACTTATACCAATTGAACACGCACCAATGACCAATAACATCTTCTGCTTTCAATCCACGCTACGGAGAGATGTAACTCCTGTCTGTAGATGCGTGTCAAATTTCAAACCATATTGAGTTGATCGTACAGATTAGCTTTTACGCTGTTCGCATCTGTGCCGTTGCGGTCGTTGTCTTTTTAGTAAACACCCACCCTGGTCAAGTTGTGGTACAAATATATAGACTATGCGTTAAAGAATTTACGGTGAAACATCAGACATTAAAGAAAGGTAAAAGTTTAAACGTGACAGGGTTTCCATTTTTGTTCTGAATGATTTGGAATTTTGAGGGAAAAATTGAGCGGAATTATATTTTTTAAAATGTTTAAATTTATATTTAATCTTAATCATTAGTATTTACAATTTTAATAATTTTTAATTATAATTTAAGAAAATTTTAAAATATATTATTAAAAAAATCCAAAACCTTAACGATTATGAGTCAATAATGTAGTGGCCTCTAATAATGACGACCAAAATTAAAGCGTTTCATGTCTGTTTAATGTCTGTATATACGTCTCTGCATTCTTTCTGCATTTTCTCCTCCAATTCATAACTAGGTTTCTTCCTCGGCAATTTGCTTCCTGTTTCTGTTTTCATACTCCAATTAGCAATGGCATACCCATCACCTGCAACTTCATTCTCTGAAATTGAAATTGAAAGTTCGGCTCCTCCTCCCTATCACCCACCATCTGCTAATGACTTTGAGGCATCGACCTCCGCCTCCACCGCTGATGATATCAATGTCAAGAGCAGCAAATATTATGGGCGCGATGTGTTTATAAACCATCGCGGTCCCGATGTTAAGAAGACGTTTGCCAGTTATCTCTACCGCCGCCTTCTTGTGCATGGTGTAGAAGCCTTTCTAGACATCCAAGGAATGCAAGAGGGAGAAGACATAAGTGATCAGATAAAAGATGCTATTGCAAAAGCCGCTGTTCATGTGGCTATTTTCTCCCCTCGTTATGCGGAGTCTAGCTGGTGTCTCAATGAGCTTGTCGACATGTTGGAATCGAAGGCTCCAATCATTCCAGTGTTCTATAAGGTTAAACCTGGTGATCTAAAGGGCAAAGATGGATTGTACGCTGAAGCCTTACGTGTGCTCGAAAAGAATCCACGCCACAGCTCCAACACTATCGAAAATTGGAGAAAGGCTCTTGCTACTGTTTCAAAAATAAGTGGTTTTGAGCTGGAAGCTTGTAATGGGTGAGAACTCAACACTCTCGGTATTATATTAGTTTATGCTGCATATTTTAAAGTATATAGATGGATGTTTGTTTCTTAGTTTCTTAATAGTTATACATATTTTGTTTTGAATATCCAGCGACGAGGGGGTGCTGCTGGATAAGGTTGTTGAACTTCTGTTGAAAAAGGTCAAAAACAAAGAGAAAAAGGTCTTTGTGGCCGATCATCCAACGGGTTTGGATGAGAAGCTGAAACATTTCGAAGGTTTCTTGTGCGAACTGCCTAAAAATAAACCGAAGGTCGCGGGGATTGTAGGGTTAGGTGGAATAGGAAAGACAACGCTGGCAAAAGAACTCTTCAATCGGTGGAGTTCCCGCTATCGGAAATCCTGCATTCTATTTGATGTTAGAAATGCACCTAAAAGCTCTTTAGTTGGTTTGCAGAAGAAACTTCTTCAGAGATTGTTGGGATTCGATAAGCAAATAGACAGTATTGATGAAGGTAAAAAGTTGCTTATAGAGCATTTGCAATCCTTTTCTCACAGCTGCATGCTAATTTTTGATGATGTAGATCATGTGGATCAGTTGGATGCACTTTTGCCAGATGAAGTTAAATATACCTTTCGCTCAAATTGCTTAATTTTGATTACATCCCGGGACAAGACTGTTCTTCTAAGGTCAAGAATACAAGATTCATCTATTTACAAGTTAAGTGGCCTTAATAGAAAACACTCAATGGAGCTTTTCTGCCGCCATGCTTTTTGGCGGCCCGATCCACTCCCTGGTTTTCAAAATTTGTTAGAGAGCATTTTAGGGATTTGCAATGGATTGCCTTTATCCCTAAAAGTATTAGGGAGTCTTTTTCATGTAAACAGCGATAATACTTACTGGGAGGGCATATTGAGCAGGATTCATGTACTTCCTGATATACAGCAAACCCTTAGAATTAGTTATGATTCACTAAATGAAGAGGAGAAAGATATGTTTTTATATATTTCTTGTTTTCTCATAGGAGAAAAAAGGGATACAGCGATAAAAATATGGGACCAATCAGAGGGGAAATGCATTGTATTTCAAAATCTACAGAACAAATCTCTTGTCGAGGTGGACAGTGAAAATTGTATACATATGCATGATCACCTAAGAGAATTGGGAAGAGAGAGCGCTGAGAGTTCAGGATTCCACAATCCTCGCTTGTGGGATCGGACGGAGAAAGACAACATTGCTGTCTTGTTGCGGATGTTAAAGCAATCAGTTGTAAGTGCTTCAGTCATTCAAGCCTTTAAAGAGTTTATTTTGGGTTCGATGTTCAAAATTCAATGTTTTGAGAGAAACACAGTGTTTCACATTTGGAATGTTTTACAATATTGCGATGTTTAAATTCTTGTCTGTACTTGCAGAATCGCGATGTTCGTGGAATTAGGATGGTTCCTAGTGCAGATGTTGGACACGAGTTAAAGTCTTATGCATCGTTGCAGTCAGATATGTCATGGTTCAAAAGGAGGACTCATGAGCTTTTGGGGAAGCGCATGATGAAACTTTCCAACAGATGGCACAAAATTCTTTATCCTGGCATTACTATGACCAACTTGCATCTTCTTGTTACCGAAGATCAACTATTGGAACCCATTTTGAGGACGGCGGCTTTACCAAATTTGAGATGGCTTCGCTGGTACAAGTGTGGCCACTCTTCTCTGCCTTCCTGGATTCCAATGGAGAATCTAAGAGTACTATATGTAAACGGGAACGCATTGAAAATATTGTGGCAAGGCAAAGCGCAGGTAAATAAGAATTTTGTCAAGGAGTTTCTGCATTATCACTATGGATATATCGCACCCCAAGATTGAATATCTATATCTTTCTTATAGTTAAAATACTTTAATATTTTGCAGGCACCTTTGCAGCTGCGGGAGTTGGAGATTTTGGCTCCTCTCTCAAAGTTTCCGAAGTCTATTCGACAGCTGCAGCACCTCGAACAGATTTACATCTCGTTACCCGAGCAGAATAATATGAGCTCATTGCCAGAGGAATTTTGTGAGCTGTCATCGTTGAAGCGTTTTGAGTTAATAAATGCTTGGAAAATGAAGTCACTTCCAGATTCAATTGGTAATTTGGTCAAGCTGGAATATCTCAATCTGTCGTGCTCCCGCAATTTGGAGAGGCTTCCAGATTCCTTCCAGGATCTAATTTGCCTTAAATATCTCGATTTAAGAGGTACCGACAATTTAATTATCTCGACCAGAAACCATGGAAATATCCCCTCGGAAACGCTAGCGGGAACGGTGGGGCGGTGGCTAAAATTGCACGCGTGCCGCCGGATGGAGAGGGAAAAGAGCGAGAAGGAAGAGACGAGGGGGAGGGAGAAGGGGGATCTGTGGGAGGAGAGGGAGGAGGAAGAAAGGAGGGAGTGGGAGGAGTGGAGAAAGGAGAGGGAGAGGGAGAGGGAGAGGGAGGCGGAGAGGGACAGGGAGGCGGAGGCCAGGAGGGAGAGGGAGAGGGAGAGGGAGGCCAGGAGGAGGAGGGAGAGGGAGAGGGAGGAGGACACCAGGAGGAGGAGGGAGAGGGGGAGGCTGTGGGTGAGAATGTCGGAGCAGAGGGACGAGTGGGACAGATGGGAGAGGGAGTGGGAAAGCAAGTGGAGCGTGTGTCGGAGGCAGTATTGGTTTAAGTCGGTGGAGAGACCGAGTGGATGGAGGGCGTTGATGGAGCGGGAGGAGAGGGTGTGGAAAGAGTGGAGGGCGGAGATGGAGGAGAGTGCGTGGAAAGTGTCGAGGGTGGAGACGGAGAGGGAGTGGAGAGCGGATATGGAGTGGAGAGCGGATATGGAGAGTGAGACAGAACTGGAGGACTGGTGGAAGTTGGCGGGGATGGAGTGGGCGCAGGCGAGGGAGAGGGAGAGGTGTGACCAGCATGCGTGGTGGTTTAAGCTCTTCTGGAGACACTTAAAAGAGGGTGAGGAGGCACGAAGGGCGGTGATGATGAACCCACCACCATCGCCTCTCCAACTTCCACGGTCTCTCCAAGAATTACATATAGCAGAATTACCCCTTTCTTTTAAAAACCTCAGCAATCTGGAAATTCTGGAATTAGATGGCTCTTTGTCGAAAATGTTGCCGCCTTCGCCCAGCGACTTGAGAAATTTGAAAGAATTGAGGCTGCTGGATTGCCCGAGATGGAAATGTTTGCCGGATTCCCTCGGACAGTTGACTGTGTTGGAAGTCGCACGTTGTCGTGGACTGGTTGAGGTTGGAACATTGCCGAGTACGCTCATCCAGCTGAGCATGATTTCTTGTCCTAATTTGGAGAAAATAGATGGCCTTTGTGGTCTTGCTAAACTTCAAACGCTAAACATTAGCGGGTGGAGAAAAGTGGAGGAACTGGCAGGTATTGAAACATTGGTGTCTCTGGAACAGTTGCGGGCATCTGGATGTGAAAAGCTGAAGAGAATACATGGGTTGGGGCAGCTGACAAAGCTTAAACTACTGGATGTTCGTGGATGCAGGGAGATAGAAGAGCTGGAAGGCGTTGAACATTTGAGGTCGTTGGAGATGCTCGATGCATCTGACTGTCCCCGTTTGCCCTGGCATGTGAGAGTACTGGAACACCTGCCCCAACGATTGAAGGAAGGTATGCTCTACATTTGAAAATCAAAGAGGAAGAATGTGACCACAGTTCATATTCAATATGGATACCAGTAGAAATTACATGTCCGAAACATTGAATGGAGGTCTTCAAATTAGTCATAAAGATCTTTAATAAATTATGAAGATAGTATAATTAGATATATGTTTTTTAGTACAGGTGATAACTTTCTTCTATAAATTTGGAAATGGTGATACTTTTATAAATACTGTAGATAACGATACATTCATATGTTTGGGAAAGCTAAATTTTAACAAATTGAAATATTTAGACTTTCATTTAAACACATTTTTGAAGATGACAGATGGTACACCTACTAAAGAAAGAAAATTACGTACATTGAAAGTGATTTTGCGTCCAAAAATGGTAATATTGAACATCTTACCCTCTGCGATATACCATATAAATAGAGGTTTAGTTGCAATATGGTTATTAAAATTTAACTGTTATCTTATTTTGTTTTACCTTCCAATCAGTATCTTGAACATCATACCTTGTGCAATATCTGTATGTTGAACATCATATCATGTGCAATATATGATATAAATAGGCTTATACAGCATAAATAGACTGAGCTGTATATGATATAAATAGGCTTATACAGTATAAATAGACTGAGCTGTTACTAAAAGTTTAACTACCTGTTACTAAAATTTAATCATTTTCTTATTTTGTTTTTTTTTTTTTAATTTCTACTTGCAAGTCTAATGTTTGGTCGCATGAGAGAACGAAACCATTGGGGAAGTACATGCTTGCGAGTCTTCAAAAAATTTGTGTGTTTTCTCACCCACAAACTGAATTAATTACATGTCATAACTATTTGGCAACCTTATATGTTTTTTTTAAAGGAACAACAGGAACGATGCTCCAAGTCAATTCATGGTTTTTTTCATTTTATAGATATATTTATTTTTTTCATTTTATAGATATATTTATCTTTAATTAGAATTTAGAAATTGTAAATTATATAATTTTTTATTTTATAAATGTATATTTTAATTAGCAATTGCATTAGTTGTTGTAAAGGAAATGCTGTAAAGCAGTAGCTTAGGAAAGAGTAGCTTTAAATTGTTAATCTTCTATGATGAAAGTGAAAGTGTCACCAGATGTTGCCAAAGGGTGTAAATAGAATTTTGGATCTTAGTTAAAGAGAGAGGTCTCAAAAATTGCATCATTGACATGACAAGAGTATCCAGAGTATCAGGCTCTCTCTTTTTGGTTATTTAGCGTAGTTGCCAAAGAATGCATTGCAGAGATAGCAAGGATCTATATCCTTACTAACTATTGACCAAAAAATGCTAATTTGGTCTTTTGGTTAAACATTCGTATGTGTTTGCATTGGTAACACTTGTGTTTGAAGTATTTTCCTACTTGAATGGTTGGAATTTATCCACACCATTTTTGAATATGCCAACTTTATTTGGGATTCAAGATTTCTTGCAATTCACATAGCTCTCTTGGGTTTCATTCAGATCCATTTACATTGTTCCCCAATTTAAACTCTTGCACACATTTGTATCATTTTGTTTTGTATCACTCTATGGACAAGATCATAGTGACCTTCATCGAATGATTTTGGATAGATTATAAGAAGATCAAGTTGAAGCCAAAATATACATCTTTTGAACTCAAGGATGTTGAAAGCAACAATCACTATATATAATAAAATTAATGATTTTCATTTTGCCAAAATATCAAACAATATCTCATTTTCATCTTCGGTGCAATTCTCTACGTGGAAGGTTATAAATGTAAAATCATATGATTGGAGTTTTCATTTCCATATTGCATCAGTTGATATTCAAAATATCTTCTTGGAAATACAGAATTTATAGAAAATAAAATATTATAAGACCATAACAGACTGGAAAAATATATGGGCCCTTCTAAAAACACTGGCATGATAATTACTTTCACATCCAAACATATCCTCGTGAATGTGTCTAGAAGGTACTATGCTACAACGCGATCCTAATTAAGTATAAAGTTGACATGCTTTTGTCAGTGTGAAAAATCATCCCCCGTGGAATCTTTTAGATTCCTCACTGCATCAGAGAATATTTTGTGGAATATTCCCCTCGAATACACAGGCCTCGATAATCGTTCCCAGCATGGGGGCAGTTCCACACGTGCATTGTTCCACTCCCGCTTCAGTCACGTCTCCATTGCGTTGGTTCCCTCGATCGAATGAGCAAACGAGTTTTAAATATGTGTGGGATGGGCAGACTTCATAAGGCAAGGCCCACTTGGTCCATTGGTGGGTGGAGGTCCTAAGATTGAACCCCCGCTCGACCATATAAAAATTACGTGTTTTGTTTCAATGTTGGAAAGTTGTTTGAATTTCATATGGCGTTCAATTTATGACGTTGTTGGTATATTAACAAATCTATTGGTGGTTTATTAACGACAATTTATGGTGTTGGTTTATTTTGGGGTCACTACCGGCAGGCCAACCAACTGGTTGGTGGCAGTTCAACACCTGCCTACCCCAACGTATATGGTCATGATTATGTCAATGAACGAGGGTGGCGAGGTTTGACCGCCTACCACCCCATAATTAATATGACATGTTGGCAGGCGTGGCCGCCAACCCATCATAAATTATTATTTATTTTTAAATTTTTATATATTTTATAATATATAAGTTAAAAGCCTCTCGCTGAAAAATCAGAGGTCATTGGCGATTTTAAAGAGGTGACAAATTTTCCTTTTCCGACCATCAGATTCCATGTGCTGGGAAATTTCCAACTTGTTGCCTCGTTAGTGGTTGCCACTGGGCCTAGTTTGACTAGAACTTTGATCGGCTATATCCTACGAACTTGGATTTGTGTGTTGTTTGCATCGTTGGAACCAGGCTGAAGAGCACTACGATCTGGTATTAGTTTGACTTCAATCCGATAAATTTATTTTTGAGGCTTTCCATAACGATTGTTGAATTCTGAGCGTGTCTAGAGCTACCTGGATCGTGCATGGTTAAAAGGCTAGTTTCTAAGTCAAGAAAAGTCATAATTACACTTAAGCATGGGCTAGATAACACAAGTTCTTCTAAGTGTTAGGTGACAACACTTAGGAAACATTCACTTAGGAGGATGCCACACTAGGAGGAAACATAAGAATAAAAAAACAAATAATACGACGACAGTAAGGGACTTGAAACGACGGTTCACTTACGCTCTAAAATTGACTTAGGAAAACTTTTTGGAGGGTCATTATCACAACGAAAACACTTGACGACACATTAGGAGAACCCTAGCTTCTTTGAAAAAGTTTCATTTAGGCACGAAGCCTCAATTATTTAGGAAGTACTGATTCAATTAGTGAGTTACCTTAGCTCCCCGCTCTTTCCCGGTTAAAGATAGTCTTCCTAGTTCCACTGCTCGATGTAACACAACACCATGCAATCCATAGCGTTATTGTGTCATTATAAGGGTAATAAAGTATGACGAGTTAAAAGAATCAAAGTATGAGTTTTACATCTTTGGCGTCGCTCCACTACCAGTAGGCCTTGACAATACCCCAACAGAGTCGCTTCAGGAACACAAATGTTGCTTGGCTACCAGCGAGCCTGGACAATACCCTGACGAAGTCGCTTTCCTCACCTCTCTATGCAGGAATCCTTTCTCATTTTTTCATAGGAATGTTCATAGGCACTTATTATTTTCACGGGCAAAAGAGGGATCCCGACTTATTGAGAGCATAAGAGGTTTCTCCTTTAGAGACAGGTTTAAGACCTTTGATGCTTTATTTTCTAAAGGTTTTACCCTTATCTTACTCTAATTAGATAGATAAGAAAGAACACATTATTCATAACAGGACTGAGTGTAGTAATGACAATCCTAAATAGATATCGTCCTCATGGTTTTCTTATGGCTTATCGACTGAAGGATCATATTTTCAATCTGATGATCATTGATTTGAAATATGTAAACCAATAAAGGAAGAGGGTAACAGATAAGCCAAGGGTTGTGTGTTGCCACAACTTTCATTTTACAAAATTTTATCCACATCATCTTGAAGCTCATAACTAGGTTTATTCAAGAATAAATAAAACCTATCCTATCCTAAACTAAATAGTACAGGGTTAGGTCATGTGAAAGGGAACTTCAATGCATCCATAGAATTTGATCCTTACCTTTGGGTGGAGGGATGTGATCGTGTGAGATCAAAATAAAATGTAATGCGGTGACAAGGATAAACCATGCAAACATTGTAGAAATTTTGAATAATATGACACTTATTCACAGAGATTATCCCGATTATACACTATTGCGGAATACATGCATAATACATAACCTCCTCTACGTTGATCATCAATTTAACAACATTAAAAACAATGAAATATCAATAGCATGCACACATTAACACAATATGTATCCCGGGGAAAACTTACAGCTGAAAACCCCACACTATCTGTATATTAATGATTGAGAACATGTAACAATACATAGTACAATACTCCTCACAAGTATCCAGCACTATCTCCACCTGTGACACACAAAACTAGCTCAGATCTGCTCCAATCACAGGTTCAAATCTCCTCCGCTGCTTTGCCTGCCTCCACTGCACAATGCTTGAGAATCACTCACACTGAAAATCACGTGAGCACAGGCTATAATACTTGGTATTGGCCCACATTGCGCAATACTCATTGGCATAACTCAATCCCATTGATTGTGCAAGATCTCATGCACAACTATAGTCATAACTGATAGCAATCTCAACCTCTAACACCTGTCTCCACTGAACTGTACATGCACTGACATGCAACTGAGTTAACTGATGTATTCTTTAGTTTCTTTATGAGTTAATAATTAATTCACTCAACTCATCACTAGTCTATTTGTAGTTAGACTAAGTACAACTAGTTTAACCAAGTCAAACTGAACACAACTCCATCAACTCCACATCCAACTCCACCAAACTCAACTGCTTGAGTTCTAACTGAAGTCCTGCATGCAATAGCTCAACTGACCCACAAAGAAAAGCGTATTTCCTTCTGACAGCTGCATGTGCCACAAATGTAGCTCAAACTGAAGTGCTCCAAGAGGATAAGATAAAGTTTATAGTCTAAATATTATTATGAGACAATAATATTTGACTTTTCTATTTTTAGCCTGGCAGTCTAAAAATAGATTCCGATCACACCGCTGTGAACCAAAAATAGAAGTCCATCTATTTTTTCCCAACATGACCAATCATCCATAAACAACATACTGCAACTCATAGACCATGATCCATATGTCTAAAAATAGACATAGTCTAAAAATAGACATAGTCTAAAAATAGACTTTGCGCCATAATTTGCCTGCGGGCCCACTTAGTGAAGGCGACTTCTTTCCACTAAGCTCCATCATCTTGTTGCATTCTCAACACTCCCTCTCAAAAAGATATGGATTATCAGCAACCCCTATCCTGCCTCGGTGGTATACGAATTTTCTCCTGGTGAGTGCCTTCGTCAAGATATCAGCATCCTGATCCTCCGTTGGAATTAATGAAAGTAACATGATTCTCCGCTGCACACAATCTCTGATATGATGGTACCTGATGTCAATATGCTTGGATCTATCATGAAATACAGGATTAGCCGAGAGTTTAATGCAACTCTGGTTATCACAGTAAATCACAATAGGCTCCAAGTGCGAACAGAACAACTCGACCAGGATCTTCCTCATCCATATAGCCTCGCATGCAGCCAAACTTGCTGCCATATACTCGGCCTCTGCTGAACTGAGTGCCACGGATCTCTGCTTCCTGCTGTACCAAGAAACTGCTGTCGACCCGATACTGAAGACCCCTCCTGATGTGCTCTTTTTGTCCGTTGGGCTCCCTGACCAATCTGCATCCGTGAAGCCACATAACTTCACCTCATCCTCCTGTTTGTACCACAATCCATATCCCGATGTGCCTCTCAAATAATGCAATACATGCTTGCCTGCCTTCCAGAAGAGCTTGGTTGGCTTAACCATAGCTTGTGAAAGCTGGTTAACAACATAGCATATATCGGGTCGTGTATTGACCAGATACTAAGCAACCTCACCAACTGTTGATAAACAGTGGCATCCACTTCTTCTGCTGAAGTGGCATCCTCCTTCCTCCAACCTCCAGGAAGAGGAGTATCAACAAGCTTGCAGCCATGCAAGTTGAACTTCTCCAGTATCTCCCGAGCATACTTACTTTGAGAAACAAATAGTCCATCACTGCGCTGCCAAATTTCCAATCCCAGGAAATAATGAAGGAGGCCCAAGTCCTTCATCTCAAACTCCTTAGCAAGATCCTCCTTGCATGAAAGTATCAACAACTCATCACCCGTAATCATCTACATACAGTACAATGATAAGCAACTTACCCTCCACCACAATCTGGTATAGGTTGGGATCCGCCTCACTCTTGGAGAATCCAAGTCCGGTGAAATAGCTGTCTATCCGTGTGTACCAAGCACGTGGTGCTTGTTTCAACCCATACAACGCTCTCTTGAGCTTGCACACATGCGACTCGCTGCTGAAGATCTCGAAACCTTCGGGCTACTCTATGTACACTTCCTCCTCAATGACTCCGTTGAGGAACGCAGTCTTCACATCCATATGATGAATGTGCCACCCCATCTGTGCTGAGAGAGCAAGAATCGTCCGTATGGAAGAATACCTTGCGACAGGTGCATAGGTCTCCTCATAAATCGATCCCCTCTATCTGTGAAAAGCCTCGGGCAACAAATCTTGCCTTGTACTTCTCCACACTCCAGTCAGCTGCCTACTTAACTTTGTAGATCCATCTCGAACCCACCACTGATTTCCCTTCTGGTCTTGGGACAATCTCCCATGCACTGTTTCTGACAATCAAATCATACTCTTCCACCATGGCGTCTACCCATGGATGATCCTCCACAACTTCCTCGAAAGAGGATGTCTCAGTCACAACACATTTGCTCATAAGAGCCATGTATCCAGTGTACCGATCGGGTGACTGTCTCTGCCTGCGTTGGGCTATATGTGGTCCTACAACTTTCTCTGTATCTTGAGCCAGTCGCTCAGCTTCTGTCAAGCGCTTTCGCCCTCTGATGGTTGGCGCTGCATGAGTGGTCTCTTCTATTCCATGAACTTCGTCCTGTGGCTGGTCCACGTCCTGAAGCTCATCCTTAGGAACTAATAGCTCCTCATCTGCATGCAAGTGTGGCTCCCTCTCAAGTGAACACTTCATGGCTTTCTCCTCCTGAAATTTTATATCTCGTCGCACAACAGTTTTGCCACTGTCTAGCAAATACACACGATAGTTGTGGGGCGTATCAGTGTACCCCACAAATATCCCAACCTCTGCGGTCGGCTCCAACTTCTTCCTGGCATCCTTCGTTACATGCATGTAAACGTTAGCACCAAAAATCCTCAAATGAGAAAGATCAGGCTTCTTACCAGAATAAGCCTCCTCGGGTGTACTCATGCCAAGTATCTTGTGAGGACAACGGTTCTGCACATATACTGCAGTATTGCATGCTTCCACCCACAAGTGAAGGGGTAGGCCCTGATCATGCAACATCGCCCGTGCAGCACCCACGATCGTTCTGTTCTTCCGCTCAGCAACCCCGTTCTGCTGTGGGTTATGGGGAGCTATGAGCTCTCTTCGAATCCCTTCTACACTGTAGAAATCCTTGAACTCGCCAGAGATGTATTCACCACCATTGTCGCTCCTAAGAGCCTTCACCTTCTTCCCCGACTCCTTCTCGACCAGTGCTTTGAACTCACAGAACTTTGAGTATGTCTCGCTCTTCTTCTGCATGAAGAAGATCCAGCACTTACGAGAGAAATCATCAACAAAAATCACATAATACCTGTGTTTTGCTGTCGAAGCTACTGAGAAAGGTCCACACACGTCTGTGTGAATTCTCTCAAGGATCATCGTGGCACGACTATCCTTCTCGTGAAAGGTGGCTTTCACAAACTTTCCCAAAGTACACCCCTTGCACTGATCTGACTGCGTAAGAGTTCCTTTAGGAAGCCCTGTAGTGATCTGCTACAGTATCTTCAAGGCTCCATGGTGAAGGTGACCCAATTTCCTGTGCCACAGCTCGCCATCATCTCGGCTCACCAATCCTTCTGCCTTGTTCTTCCCCTTCTTTGCTTTGGCAGCTAAAGTGCAATTTTCTTCATCAGTTCCCTTTGATGAAGATCCGTCCCTGGTATTCCACCTGATCTCCTCCTGCACAAGATCTGACCAAAGTCTCTCCCATCCTGGCAATTTCTCCCGACCATTGACAGAGTCCTGATAGGAATGCCAACTCTTCGGAAGACCAAGGAGAGCCAAGCTCACGAAGTCATCATCATCGACAGTCACCCCCACACTTCCCAGCTCATCTCTGCACTGAGTGAACTTCGTGAGATACTTGGGCATACTGTCTCCCTTCTCATATTTGATGTTTCTGAGTTTATCCTTGAGCGCCAGCTTCCTCTTATCGCTCTTGCTTCGGAATAGATCTGTCAACGCTTTCCACATCAAGTATGGAGAATCCTTTCCATGCAGGCTGGACACAATGTGATCCTTCACGCCCTCCAACAGAATCCTTCGACACTTTGCTGTCTTCTTTTGCCAAACCTCAGCTTCGGCAGCATCAGTAGGCTTTGGGACATCATTCTCTATGAACGCCTTCAGCCCATTATCATCTAACACTGCCTCCAACCTGTCCTTCCATGCAATATAGTTCGAGCTACCCGCAAGAGCATACTCCAATCGCAATCCATTGAAAGACATTGCAACGTTGACACCAAGAAAACATTGCTGCAAATTCGAATTCCACCAGCTCCAAACTCAACCGCCTCTGATCTAGAATTCGTGAGAACAAAGTATTTCTCGTACAGAGATTGACTGTATGGGCTTTCACTGGATATCTCACCTTCCAAAGGAAGGATGAATCTAGAGGCTACCTGGCCCGATTACAGACTCTGCCTGAAGAAATAAGATGTAAACACTTTCTGAATAATAGATCTGATGATCAACAGCTCTGATACCATGTAGAAATTTTGAATAATATGACACTTATTCACAGAGATTATCCCGATTATACACTATTGCGGAATGCATGCATAATACATAACCTCCTCTACGTTGATCATCAATTTAGTAGCATTAAAAACAATGAAACATCAATAGCATGCACACATTAACACAATATGTATCCTGGGGAAAGCTTACAGCTAAAAACCCCACACTATCTGTATATTAATGATCGAGAACATGTAACAATACATAGTACAATACTCCTCACAAGTATCCAGCACTATCTCCACCTGTTACACACAAAACTAGCTCAGATCTGCTCCAATCACGAGTTCAAATCTCCTCCGCTGCTTTGCCTGCCTCCACTGCACAATGCTTGAGAATCACTCACACTGAAAATCACGTGAGCACAGGCTATAATACTTGGTATTGGCCCACATTGCGCAATACTCATTGGCATAACTCAATCCCATTGATTGTGCAAGATCTCATGCACAACTATAGTCACAACTGATAGCAATCTCAACCTCTAACACCTGTCTCCACTGAACTGTACATGCACTGACATGCAACTGAGTTAACTGATGTATTCTTTAGTTGCTTTATGAGTTAATAATTAATTCACTCAACTCATCACTAGTCTATTTGCAGTTAAACTAAGTACAACTAGTTTAACCAAGTCAAACTGAACACAACTCCATCAACTCCACATCCAACTCCACCAAACTCAATTGCTTGATTTCAAACTGAAGTCCTGCATGCAATAGCTCAACTGACCCACAAAGAAAAGCGTATTTCCTTCTGACAGCTGCATGTGCCACATCTGTAGCTCAAACTGAAGTTCTCCAAGAGGATAAGATAAAGTTTATAGTCTAAATATTATTATGAGACAATAATATTTGACTTTTCTATTTTTAGCCTGGCAGTCTAAAAATAGACTCCGATCACACCGCTGTGAACCAAAAAAAGAAGTCCATCTATTTTTTCCCAACATGAACAATCATCCATAAACAGCATACTGCAACTCATAGACCATGATCCATATGTCTAAAAATAGACATAGTCTAAAAATAGACTTTGCGCCATAATTTGCCTGCGGGCCCACTTAGTGAAGGCGACTTCTTTCCACTAAGCTCCATCATCTTGTTGCATTCTCAACAAACATGCACACTGACACATATAAATAGGAAGTGCAATCACAATGGTGTAACACACTCGACTGTTTTATCAAATGAGAGACTCAAGAATAGCAGTAATTATCAGATCTATCACCATACAAGACTCGAAGAAGCGCATGCAAGTACATGCCATGAGAAATAGGTCCTGATTGATAAGATTCCTCAAGGGAATCTATAATAGGATCATGGAAACAACCTTTAGGGAAATTTTGACAGGAAAAACTAATCAAAGACAGATCCACATCATAAGTGATATCCATAGGTTGACCACAATCCATGTTGTCATGCGAGTGAGATTCTTTGATGTATGATGCAGAAGATAGGTTAGATTGAAGAATTTAACATTCATTAAGATCACTCTTTTCTTCCGCATTGCATTTTAAATATTCCCTAGAGGTGGGGTGTGGCGGTTGAAGCTCAATAATCAAATTAAAATTTCTTCCTTGAGGGTTAAAAATTTAATGTGAAGAAAAATCCATCAATAGAGAGTTGAGATTCAATGAGATGACAATAACAACATGATCTTGTGAGAGAATCTTGAAGTGACCAAAATCGCAAATACTGTCAAGGTGAGAGGAACCTGACATAACCATCATTTTTGGCTAGGGTGTCCTACTCACCTGACTTGACTTTGAATTATGAGAAAACATGGTCATCTCCTTATCTAAATAAGAGTCATCATTCAAATAATGATATTTAAAGGAAAATTGAGATTGATCAAATAAATTTTTGAGATTTCCACATAGATCCCCATTGATAAGCATAGCATCTTATTGATCAAAAGATATATACTTGAAAGAAAATATTTGATGAACGCATCAGATTCCATTTGAAATTCTTGCAAATCTAAATCTTCTTATAGGAACAAAGATTCATTCATGTTACTTGAACAATCATCACTGTACAATTCAGAAAAAATGAAATCATCAGGGTGATGGTTGTCCAATGGTTCAATTTCATTAATGGGTTGAGGATCGACTAGTGAGATATCAAGATTGGAATATGGTTGATTGATAGGATTAGACGAATCATCATAAAGGGGTGGATGCGAAAGAAAAATCAATTCTTCATTAGAAAATTGATCTTCCAATTTAGTGATTGGTTTAGGTTCAAAACACAGGACATCAAAAGGAGGGGGACATGTAACAAAAGGCATATTCAGTTCTTCCTTAAGATGATGAAATTATTTTTGATTGGGAGGGTATAATTAATTAGATTCAAAAGATTTTCTTGACATCTAAACTAAAAAATAAAACTTTTCATCTAAGAACTTCTAGTCCACATCCTCATTCGGAAATTCATAACAAAGATAAAGGAATCAATCAACAAAATGTTTGAGTGATTCATTCAATTCCATTTTGAGATGATCAAAATAATTAAGAACATATTGATATTCATATTTGTCTAAAATGCGACAAATCTCATTAATCAATTTCTTCAAAGATGAAATAGAAGCAGTGGGTAAAGAATAACACCATTGCATCACTTGACCATCCAATGTAAGGGTAGACAATCACGTGAGTATTTCTTCAGAATAAATACCATTCAAGAAACAAAACTGAAAAAAAATCAATTACGTAATCAAGGATGGTTGTTTTACCCTTTCCATCGAATTTAAAATGTGATTAGTTATGTAAAAAGTTTGTGGGGATCGAAATATCTAAATCTCTGGAAAAACATCTCAGGATTATGGTCTGGGATGAAGCCTTTAAAGGTAAGAGATTCAAACAGACTTCATATGCTCATCTTGTGATCTAGCCCTCTTTTTAGCATAAAAGATGTTGTATGTGTTGGATGTTTCCGAGATGTAAGGGGATCTCCCCGATGTTAAGTCCCAATTAGACATCACACCATTTGGTGTAGGAGTCCCATCTGGCTATACGATCTAGCTGTTGGATACCTATAGTAATAGGTTTCATATTTCATGATTGGCAAGAGAAAAGCCAAATATGCTCTGCTCTGGTATCCCAAAGATCCCATATTTCCTAGAAAGCAAGAGCTGGGTAAAGTGTTTCAAGTATTGAGGACCTTATTTCAAATTTTGTGGATGATTCAACAGTCTAATCTGGATCATGCCATGTTTCAATTTTGAGTTGTAGAATAGAGAAAGAGGTCTGTCCAAACAGCTTAATCTTGGCAGACAAGTAGTTCAGGTAGAGAAGCAAAGGTTCCCAAAAGTTTAATCTGGGACCTTGGAAGACATAAGGGTAGAAGTAGATAGAGAGAAAAGGAAAAAGCCAAAGAAAAGAAAAGGCAATTGAGGGTTGCAAGTCCAAGTGCCCCTCCAAGAAGAAACAAAAAATGCTAGGCAAATAGTTGGGTAGGCAGTTGTGGTTGCAGAAAGAATATGATCACCATTACACAGGCATCAATAGGTCTCTTGCCAAGGCAATAAATCTATCAGCAAACAAAGTGGTGAATTCCATGAACTCACAGCAAAGAGCATCACTAACTTCTTTTCTTTCCCTCTCTAGTCTATCACTAACACCCCCTTTCTAATTCCCCTCCTTCATTCATATTAACTCCTAATTCTACTATATAACCTCCCTTATCTTACCCCACCCCTAATAGTATTAACACTAAGGTGTATAAAACCCCAAATCTTATGTATATTCCCTCCCCTAGGCATAATAGCCGTGTATTGTTCAAAAGGGACCAAAATGGCATCTGGCCACTTTGGTGAACCTATTCCACCCTATTTCCCCTTTGCTGCAAGTCAATTTGCCCTCAAATCACCTCTGCTCTGATAAAACCCCTCTCCAAACCCCTTTGGCATATAAAACCTTTGCAAAGGCTAATACCCGCCTCTGGCACGTTTCCCAATCCTACCGCATGGTTGGTTAATCAAAACATTTGAAAAAACCCATAAAACCCACAAAGTTTGATTTTTCCGCCCGCACTATCAAACGCGCCTTTTTCTCCTCCGCCAGCCGTCGGATCAAGCCCATCAGATCCGACGGCCCACATCAATATCGGAGCGCTTCCTGTGGCGGCACGTTAACTTCCGGGAAAGTGACGTTGCGCCTTGTCACGCCTCCTCCACGCGTCAACCGATGGACCATCTCGGAGCCCGCTCTGACAGCCTCTGCGCCGTACCTAAACCGCCCCGAGAAACCGCGGCGGTTAAGGCCTTAACCGTGACCGCTGCAGTTTGACCGCCACCTACCCGCCGCTGACTCGCCGCCACGTCATTGCCTGCTCGTACCTGCCTCTCGTATGGGTCCACCTCACTGCTGACTGGACTGCCACCTCGCCGCCCCTTGACCAGTCACCCACTGCCACGTCGCCCGATGACGTCAACTGACGTCACCTCACCATGACCCACCAATGACGTCAGCAGAAAAAAGCGCCAAATTGGTAAAATAACCCATATTTACCAATTTTCCCGTGTTTTTACCATTTTCACTGTGATTTCTGCTGAATGCTCTGCATGACCGTTTGAACTCAAATTTTCGCCAACCAGTCAATTAGCCCGGGCGACCTCCTCAAACAGCAACTGTGCACCTGTGTTTCAACCTCTGCTCGTCGAATTACAGGTATTTAGACCGTCTCGCCCTCCATACGACCTTCATTAAGCTTAAAATTGCTCAGAGGGATAATAGAACCATAAAAACGATATTTGCACCGTTCATTTCCATTTGTTCATCCACCATTGTCATTGTGAGGGCCAAGAAGTACCTGCAGAGCTTTAGAAACCTGCAATCCTCATAAAACCTCTGTAATTCTGCGTTTTCCCGGCAGAGCTCCTAATAGACATAATTCACCCAATTGGAGAGTTCAGTTAGGCCACAGAGAAGTTCTGTCACTAGACTCCAGTAGTATTTCAAATTGCTATTGAGAGAATTCCCCTTGAATACTCAAAACATCAACTGTTTCCACAGAAAACTGCCTCCAGACTGTGTTTTTACCATTTCACCTGTCTACCTACAATTATTGCAACTTGAAGAGCTATGGAGACCCCTATTGCACTGAATATTAAGCCCATCAATGCCCCTCACCAGGAATTAGCATGGAAAGCCCTGGGGGACATGGACTACCAAATGCTGGATTGGTTCCCCATGGGAACCAAGTACAATGTGCTAATGTTGAATGAATTAAGAGCCCAGCACCTCAGTGGGGCAGATATCTTGGGGATTTGGGAGTCAAATTTGCCCATATACAACCTTCCCCAAGTCAATCCTATGCCAGAGCTCATTTATAGCTGCCAGGAATGCTATGACCCCAGCCAAAGAGCAGTCATGAGCCCCACAGGCCTAGTCCTGTTCCAGATCACCCCAGAGAGCATAAACCAGATGCTGCACTTCAATACAGCCAAGAAGTTGACCCCTCTGTCCATGCAGAATCTGATTAACACAGGGATCAAGCTGTCCAGTGACCAGATTGTCAAAATCAACCAGCTGTTTGTCACACCAAGCTCTGAAACAGTCAGAACCCCTCCTATTGGGTACCATTATCTAAATGAGTTGGGCAGAATGTTGGTGGATCTAATTGGCTATGTCCTAGGATTCAGGGGGCTGGAAGATGTAGATGAAAGTATAATGGCAATGCTGTCCATATTTGCCCCTGGTAAGCCTCCAGCTGTGCAGTATGATTATGCAACTTACATAGCAGAGAAAATCCATGATCAGTTCATGAATTTGAAAAGGGAGAGACTGTTCAGGTACTCCTCCTATATATATCATTTATTCCTTTTCTATCAGCCAGCTACCTTCTCTGTTCCTTTGAGGCCACTCAATGCCCAAGGAAGCCCAAGATCAGTTGTTTTCTGGACCTCTGTTTTTCATTTTACCTCAGTATCACCCTATACATACTGTGAGTTTATTGATTTATTTGTTCATCCGGCCCTAACAGCTCTGCAAGGTACTCCTCCTCCTAGATTAACCGATGAAATGAAGAGGATTCTACATTTGAACAAATCTTACAATATTGGCAACTGGTACTTCTACCAGAACCACACAGTCATTAGGATATATGGCTGTGAATTGAACCCATTTAGATTGCCAAGGTATGTCCCCATGAGGCTTTTTGCCTTAGAGTATTTCAGGCAGTTTGGGAACTCAGATTACCTTCACTTTCAGAGTAGAAACAAGAAGTCACAATTGAAGGTAAGAAGTCAGCTAGGTTCCTTCCTGTATAACAAGAAAGAGGAAGGGTGGAAAGAGGCACACAGCATCCTGGAAGGCCTCAGATTGCAGACCAGTTTTGAGTGGATTCCTTATGACCCCAATCATACTATCTCCCTCAGGAGAATTAGATACAGACTGGGCAACTATGCACATAAAAGACAACCTGAAATAGAAAAGTATGCCAATGCACTAGATTGGGAAGAGGGTACACTAGTAGAACAAGTCACTGAGGTAGAATTACTTGAGAAAGAAGCTAGGAATGTGCAAAAAGAAGCTGACTTGGAAACTTGTGGACAGGTGCCCTCCTCCTACAGAAAGCAAATTGGAACAGCTGCTAGATCTTCAGCAGCACAGCAGCAAACCACTGAGAAGACATCCCAGGCAGCAGGCAAAGACAAAGGTAAACAGGTGGAACAGCCACCTGTATTGACAGAGGAACAAGTTGACACCTTGCTACAGCAGCAAGAAGAAATGGAACAGCAAGAACTGGGGCAGCAACAAGAAAAAGCACAGTCCAGTGAACAGCAGCCCTTGCAGCAGGAAAAGGGGACAGATTTACCTAGTAACACTGAGCAGCAGCCCCAAACAGAGGTGCCTCCCAGGACAGACACCAATGTAGACACCTCAGTCCTCCAAACACCACAGAAGGAGGATGTGACCAGGAAAAGGGAGAGAGAGACCCCCCACACCTCATCCTTCATCAGAGGAGAGAAGAGACAAAGACTGAATGACTCCCAAGAGGAGGACATAGCAGTAAGGCAAGCCATGGGCATGGGCCCACCCAGTGGAGAACTTTCGGCCAGCTCATCTCAGCGTGGACATGACATGACTATGGGTGGAGAGGTCAGCTCCTCCGGTCAACATAGAAAGGGGCAGTCAAGTATAAAGCAGCAATTCATTGACATCAAAAGGAGGAGTGATCCCATAAAAGTGCAGCTGTATGATCACTTGTTAAACCTAGCTCCTAGCAACCAGCAGAGACTCATGTCTGCTTTCGATGTGAGCGAAGGCAAAATGGTAATGAGCCACTTCATGCCCACAACTTTGCAGCCTCAGTCCACCTCGGACTATCTAAGAACCAACATGGAGGTTCTTGCCAAAGACATACACCCTATGGACAAGATTGAATTACATAAACAAACTGGTGAAATGGTGTATGCCTCCCTGGCAGATGAGACATTGGAGAATTATAAACTAAAGAGCAGCCTGGATAACACAGCTTCTCAGCTGGAGTTAGAAAGAGCATCATCACAAGCCAAGGACAATAGGATCAAGTCCTTGGAAGAGGTAATTATAGAGATAGGGCATGATCCTAAAGATGTCAAAGGCATCCAAGAACTTCTGAAGATAAGGGATGCAGACATGGCAGCCCTAAGAAAGAAAATCAAACTCCCGGCCACCATCCATCCACAAACAGATGAAGTTGCCCAGCAAAGGCAAGAGAAGGATGCTACAGATCTGCTGGTATCCCTATACAAAGAGCTGGTTAGGACTCAAGACCAGCTAGGACAAACTGAAGCTGCAAAGGCAGCACTACAAGAAACACTGAAGCAAAGAGAAGGGGCCAACCCTCCCAGCCTCCTCCTGTGATAATAAATCTTGAGGAAATCCCTCCAAAGACCACTCCTCCTCCTCAGCAAACAGAAGCTACAGCACCAACTACAGCGCCATCCACAGCAACAACATCTACAACATCAGAACAGGCTACTAGTTTAGACATGCAAAAGCTGCAAGCTGAGATCCAAGCTATGGAATCTCAAATGAAAGAGCTGGATGAACTTAAGAAAACCTTGGCTAAGGTAAATGAAAAGTTTGACAAGAGCAAACAGAATGAGGCAGCCAAGGAGAGAGAGGTAAAAGCTCTTAAGAGGAGAATTGCTGAACTAGAGAAAGAGCTTGCACTAGAAAAGGTGACAGCTGAAATGAAAGCAGTGCTATGGAGCAACATTGGGCGGTCCATCGCCAACCAGTGGCAATATATTGAGACCATGGATGAGCAAATGGTGCTCATCACTAAAGCAAACAGAGAAATACAGAGGGCCAGGGCAAGCCTTGGACACATGCCAGAAGCTGCTACTAGGATAATCAATACTCTGAACTATAAGACTAGCTCTCAATTAGCTGTCATGGGAATCACCAACAGGACAGAAACAATTGCTGTAGCCAAGAGAGTCATAACATTGAGGAACCTGGTTGGAACACTGGAGAGGAGGACACAGGATATGCAAACTGAAATCAACAGATTCCTGGAAAAGTTCGTGGCACTACAAAACAGAGGCCTCCCCAGCATTTTAAGCAGTGTAGGAAGACTGCTCACCCTGGACAATTACAATAAGAGAATTGATGCCCAGGCAGTAGCAGAGATTGCACAACCGCCCAGCACTTCAGCAGAACCAGGGCCAGCCACCGGGCAGAGTATGTATGACAGAGTGGAGAACCTGTTTTTCCTCATGAATGAAGTTGACCATCTGTTTGATACACCACCTAACTTCTTCAAATTCACAGAAGCAGATGAAACTCTAGGGGCAATCTTAGCACACCAACTGCCCACACAGGATGCCTGGAGAAATTTGACACAGACAGTTTTGTCAGGCCAGAATCAGTAGCGCCAATTCTCCAGGCAAATGAGCATACATGCGCAGGCACAATTTTGAAGAAAGATATCTACAGAGAAGAGGCAGAGGCTGAGCCAACTCAGCAGGACCATTGACTCACCACAAGCAACAGTCACAATCACAGGTGACAAGTCCAGGATACAGCGTACAAAGCCTTAAAGACAGATCTTCCAGCATTTATTCAGAATATCTCGACCGACTTAGCTGTCTCCAAAGGCTAAAATATCTTCTGACAGAGCATTAAAATGCCTGTACTCTGTAATCAATGCTGCATTAAATTTTGATCATAATATCTTAAGTAGTTGGTAAGAATGTAAAATCTGAGATAACTCAGAACTCAGATATTTTGTAAATCACCGCAAGTATATATTCACCCTTCACAGCAGTTGAAGGGGTTGTTGCAATTTTCTTTTGAAGAGCTCTCGCTCGTTGTAATATTTTCAGAGAAGTAATACAAAGGAATAATGGAATTTCCAAGGCTTGGTGTTCTTTGATGTATTGTGGTGAAAGATGAATGTTACAGGATTCCAGGGTGTTGCATAAAACAATAAGTATTCTCAAATCTCTTTGTTATATGTTTTCGAGTCTTTTGTTCTCTTTTGTTGTTCAAATGTTTTACACTTGATAGCAAGGTGAAAGGATAGTTCCAGGATTTAACCATGTTTACCCTGGACTCAAACTGAGCTATTATACATGTTTTCCTCAGATACAGTGACAGAATTGTAATTCTTAATTGCTGCATTTCAAAACTGTGTCTTTTACTGTGACAGGCATTCTCAGGGATTCAATTTTTGCCCCTGAGACCTCCGTCTTTCTCCTCTTAAAGTTGTCTGTTGGAAATATATAGACAATAAGTGAAAATTCTTAAATGCTTTCACTGTTTGTGTTACCTGTTTCCAGTCATTTAATCAAAAATCTGTTCTATTAAACACTCAAATGGCCCTGTAAGTTCCATCTTTCATCTCAAAATTTCAAACACATATAGCCACAGACTCCATTGCCCAATGGTACTCAACCTCTCTGAAAACTACATCACTAGAATCTAAAAGGAGTTTCATCAACCAAAACATAAACAAAACCAGTGCATAATAGCTAGCCTAAAACCCTATCATAAACAGTTACAAATCATAAAGAGAGAGCCCTCTCTGATCACAGTTTGGCTAGAAACAGTGATCCAAAGATTGGTTAGTGGTTACCCCGGCCGTATTCCCTTGGGAGTCATAGGGAACAACCTGGGTGTTAACATAATTGGCGACTCCACTGGGGACTTAAGATTTTTTCAATTACTATCTATTTTCAAAAGCTACCATCAAGCCTGAAACTAGCCAAGAGGCCTTAGGACTGTTTCTGTAAACACAGGGACAGCTTTAGGGAAGAGCTAACTAGGGAAACTTCATCTTAGCTTTGAAAATATATAGTCATTCCAGAATTCTTGTTAGTCCTTGTACATACAAAACTTCTGTATAAAGTTCTAAAAGAATACTTAGAAGCTGGCTCCCAAAAGAAACCCAAGGCACACTAGGGCAAACCCTGACCCTAATCAACCCATCATTGTCGATAACCCAAATATCATACCAAAGAACATAAGGAGACAGCAAAAGCAGGAAAAGCTTGCTGATTCAGATATAAGTTTAGACCAACCTATCCTCATTCCAACTCCTTGTAAAGTCCTTTTCCGTTCCACACCTAATTCCCCTAGTTCATCATCAACACCTCAAAGTCCTCTCCTTCCATCTTCACCATCTGCACACACTCCCTCAACCAGTTCCCCACTTATTACCCATCCTCTTAACCCGGTTACACCTGTAATCCCTGTTGTCCCATTTGTTCCTATTAACCCTATAAACCCCATAAATATGGCTAACAGATATGCACCTCTGCAGATACCAGCCAATGCTCCAGCTCTACCCCAAGACTACCAAACTAGACTCTCATTTTTTGACTCCCATGGCCCTTTGACAGCCATCCAGCATGCTAAAAAGATGCAAGACCACTTTGAGACCTATGAAATAGATGATGACAGTGTTAGGATGAGAATTTTTGTTCAAAGCTTAACTGGGGATGTCAGAACTTGGTTTAGATCCTTAAATGCAAATTCCATTGCAACCCCTGAAGTTCTATACCAGGAATTTACCAACAGATGGGAGAAAAAGAGAGATCCGCACCATATACTTGGTGAATATAACACTATTAAAAGAGGTCCCCAAGAAACGGTTTTGGAGTATTGTGCTAGGTTTAACAACATATACAATGCTATCCCCCAGAACTTAAGGCCCCCTCCTGATTTGGCCCTTTATAACTTCCCTGATGGTTTTGATTCTGATATGGCCTATCAGTTGAGAGAAAGAGACCCTCCAACCCTTGCAGAAGCCCAAAGAGTTGCAGTCACTGTAGAGGCCAACCTAATTGCCAAAAGAAACAGGGCAAAGCTTGAAAAGAAGGTTGGTTTCAAAGAAGAGCCCTCAGGCTTTGATCAAAAGTTGGATGCAATACTAAACAGCATGAAAAGACTAGGTGAAAGAGTGGAATCAGTTGAAAGAAAGTCATCATGGGAGGCACCACAAAACAATCCTCCTAGAAACCCAAATTTTAGGAGAACACAGAACCCCAATATAGGAAAGACAGGTGCTGACCAAGATATCAGACCCCCTTTTCAAGAAAATTATGCAGAAACTTCCTCAGCTAATCAGCTCAATGAAGATCCTGACATCAACTTAATAGGTCTGGATGGTAAAAGCCATGTTTTCTTAACACAAGAAGACCATGAGGAGGATGAAAACAAAACATTCCAAACACAATCAGGAGAATCTTTTGACTTTAAACAAGGGTATGATACTGCTGTCTATGAAGTCCATAAACAATACAAACTAAGAAGTCGGACTGTAAATGCAAATCAGCCTGAGAAGGTAAAGGAGAAACAGCAATCTAAAGAAACCTTAGTCACTGAACCTAATGACAAAACAAACTTGCCTGCAAAGGAAGTAGTGGTTGAGGAGGTCACTGAACTACTGTCCACACCACAACAGCCCACGGCAACCTCATCCTCCCACCCAAATCCGAACATTACCCCTCAAGTCATGGGCATGAGGGGCAGGTTCCAAAATCAAGATGAAATCCAACAAGAAGATTCAATGAACAGAGAAAGGACTGCTATCCGTGACTCTAAAATTCAGGTGGATAAACCCTTTGACCTAGGAACAGAGATTGGCAAGTTAAAGATAGCAATTCCCCTGTCAGAGCTAGCCAAGCATGACATATATAAGCAACAGATCAAAAAATCCCTTCAGCTCACCAACAGCAAAGATGATGTAAATGTGCTAGATGACACTCCAGAATTACTGTTTGGCCCAGAGGTAGATGGAAAGACAGTAGTCACAGGGGTTTTACCTTTTTATGTCAGCTTGCATATTCATGATAAAATACTGCATAATGCAATGTTTGACTCAGGTGCCTCTCACAACCTTATGCCAAAAGCGGTCATGGAAAGGTTAAACTTAGACATCACAAGACCATACAAAGACCTGTTTTCTTTTGATTCTAGTCAAGTCAAATGCTTGGGCCTAATTAAGGATTTATGTGTGTCCTTGGTTCAATTTCCCAACAAAACCATTTTAATGGATGTTGTTGTTGCTGATATCCCACCCAAATATGGGATGCTCTTATCAAGATCATGGGGAGCCAAACTCCAAGGCTCCCTGCAATTGGACATGTCATATGCAACCATTTCTGTATTTGGGCAACCAAAAAGACTTTATAGGGAAACACTCATGAAATATATGGTCAGCAGTGAAGAAAAGCCTCAAAATTTCCCAATATATGCTGTCCATTCAGACATAGACTCCTTCATCCTCTTCAATGACAGCGCAAGCTTCTCAAACAATGACATTAAAACCGAAACACCCATACAAGAACAAAACATTGATCAAACAAGTGGCACCTGCCAAATTTCAATCAGCCCAACAATACCCATTAACCCTCCTCTAGTTGTCAAAGATTGTCAAACAAATGATGAAATTATCCTAGGAGACAAATGGGAAAAGAAACCTCAACTCATGCTCACATTGCCATCCCATGAAAAGAATTTAAAATCTCCTGACCAGCAAGATAGTCTGTGGGTCCTAGAGTTTGATGGCTCAGTTAACAAGTTAGGGGCAGGAGCTGGAGTATGGATACATAACAAAGAGAAAGGCTGTGCAGAAGGCCGGGCTTATAGATTGAACTTTAAATGCACTAACAACATGGCAGAATATGAAGCTCTGCTACTAGGCCTCAAGATTGCAAAATCATTACAAGCACATAGCCTCTCAATCATGGGGGACTCTGATCTAGTAATTCAACAAGTAAAAGGGGATTTTGTCACCAATGACAAAAGATTAAGGTCCTATAGGTCTGCTGTAATTGAAATACTAGAAACTTTCTCCGAGTTTGTTCTCACAAAGATTCCAAGGGGCCACAATCTCCATGCTCACAGCTTGGCAACATTTGCCAGCACCTTCAAATTCCCACTACAACCCAACAATTGTTTCACAGCAGAGGTCAAATATAGGCCTTCTATTCCAAACAATGTCAAAGAGTGGCAAGTATTTGAGAATGACAGGCAAATAAACAACTTTTTAACCTTGCAACAAGAGTTTACAGGATTAAATATTGACCTTGAGACAGCAAGTCAATCTCAAATAGTTGATGGAGCAAGTCAATCACAATTACAGTTTCAACAGTCTGCCCACCCAATGTCACCTAGAACAGCCAAACAACTACTCAGTCCAACCATTTTCAACAAAGAAAACATTCAGCAAATTCACCAAATTGACTGTGAAGAGCTGAGCAACGCTGAAGATGAAATCATACAACTCAAAGACAATCTTCTTCCAGCAGGCCTTACCCCACTAGAGGATATTTTTGACTCAAATGATGTCCCCAGGAAACCAAAGATGCAGCCATTAGATGCAACAATTGAAGAATGTAACATTGGTACCACTGACAAGCCTAAAATAATAAAGCTATCTGCTGCTTTGCCCCCTGATCAAAAACCCAAATATATTGATCTCTTTAAAGAGTTCCAAGATGTCTTTGCCTGGGGTTATGAGGACTTGAAGTCTTATGATACCTCTGTTATCCAGCACACCATTCCCCTCAAGCCTAATCAAAAACCATTCAAACAGAAATTGAGAAGAATCAATCCTGTGCTTCTTCCTTCCATTGAAAAGGAATTACAAAAAATGTTCAAAGCTGGTATCATAGCACCAATCAGGTTTTCTGAATGGATTTCAAATTTGGTCCCTACAAGAAAGAAAACTGGTGAGATTAGACTTTGTGTAGACTTAAGGAATTTGAACCTAGTGTCACTCAAAGACAACTACCCCTTGCCCAAAATGGACCACATCCTTCAAAGAGTAGTAGGAGCCTCAAGGATATCATTGTTGGATGGTTTCTCAGGTTTCAATCAAATCCTGGTGCACCCTGATGATCAAGACAAGACTGCATTTACTACCCCATGGGGCACTTTCAAGTATGTGAAGATGCCCTTTGGATTGAAAAATGCAGGGGCAACATTTCAGAGAGCAATGGACATTGCTTTTGCAAAGGAAATTCATGATTTCTTGGTCATTTACTTAGATGATCTTACACCCTTTTCAAAATCTGACCAAGAACACTTGAAACATTTAAGACAAATCTTCATAACATGCAGGAAATATGGTATTTCCTTAAACCCCAAGAAGTCATTATTTGGCTTGGAAGAAGGGAAACTTTTAGGACACATCATTTCGAAAGATGGCATAAGAATTGATCCAGATAGGATACAAGCTATCCTACAAATGCCTCACCCAAGGAATGTCAAGGAGCTGCAAGGATTCTTAGGAAAAATCAACTTTTTGAGAAGGTTTATCCCAAATTTAGCAGAGTTAATCAGATTACTAAACAATATGCTAAAGAAAGATTCAAAGGTCAAATGGACTGTTGAAGCAAAACAAGCTTTTGAAAGTATAAAATTGGCCTTGACTCAAACCCCAGTGTTAACTAACCCTCAGTTTGACAGAGACTTCATCATTTTCTCCTTTGCCTCCCAACATACTATTGCTGCTGTTTTATTACAGAAAGATGACCAAGGGAATGAAAAGCCCATTGCTTTTTTCAGCAGAGCTCTTAGAGATGCCCCCCTAAAGTACCAAATAATGGAGAAACAAGCCTATGCCTTAATCAAAGCTATCAAAGACTTTAGGATTTACATCCTTTACTCCCATGTTGTGGCTTATGTACCAAGTCCTATTGTCAAAGACATCCTCACACAAGAAAACTTAGAGGGAAGAAGAGGAAAATGGATTGCAAATATACTTGAATTTGACATTGAAATAAAGCCTACAAAGCTGATAAAAGGGCAAGGTTTGGCCAAGTTAATGACAGAAGCAAATTTCCAAGCCTTAGATATCAACCAACTGGACAGTGAAACAGAGCTGGCGACTCCAAAGATCAATGTAGCCTTTGAACAATCTCCATGGTACTCTGATATCTGTTATGTGTTACAAAACCTGTGTGCTCCCCCAGGACTGTCCAGAACTAAGTCTAGGTTCCTAAAAATGAAAACATCTAAATTTTGTGTGATAGATGAGAATCTACTCTGGAAAAACCATGAAGGTATTTTGCTGCACTGTCTTCTTGAGAGTGAAACTGACAATATCATGCAAGAATTCCATGCTGGAGACTGTGGTGGACATTTGTACTGGAAGTCCACTGTAGACAAGATATTAAGGGCTGGTTATTACTGGCCCACTATGTTCTCTGATATGAAGAAATTCACAACATCATGCCACAAGTGCCAACTGTTTGAAGGCAAAAGACAGTTGCTGCCACTTCCTTTGAGGCCCATTGCAACAGAGAGACCTTTTCAACAATGGGGCTTGGATTTCATTGGAGAAATTCATCCCTCATCTTCAGGACAACACAGATGGATCTTGACAGCAACAGACTACTTCACCAAGTGGATTGAAGCTGCCCCATGCAGACAAGCAAATGATTCAGTAATCATTCAATTTTTGGAGAACAATATACTGGCTAGATTTGGCTGCCCAGACAAGATAATAACAGACAATGCTGCTGCCTTCAGATCCAAGAAGATGGTGAACTTCTGCCATAAATTTCACATTACTTTGGGCCATTCTACAGCTTACTATCCTCAAGGAAATGGTCTTGCTGAATCATCAAACAAAAGCCTGATAAACATCATAAAGAAAGTGCTGGAAGAGAACAAAAAGAACTGGCATAAGAAACTAGTAAATGCTTTATGGGCAGACAGATTAACCACTAAAAGATCAATTGGGACCAGCCCATATGAGTTAGTCTATGGATTAGAGGCCAGATTTCCTTCATCACTAGGAGTGCCGGTTATGAAACTTCTACAAGAAAGCCAAGCAGAGCCCAATGACATGCAAAGAAGGATTAACCAGATAATTTGTCTACAGCAGACCAGAGAACAAGTTTTCAGCAGAGTGCAGATACTACAAGAGAAACTGAAAAAGGCCTTTGATAGAAGAACTAAAGCAGAAGATTTCAATGTAGGGGACAAAGTTTTAAAGTGGGATGCAAGAAGAGAAGAGAAAGGAAAACATGGGAAGTTTGATTCTTTATGGAAAGGACCATTTGCTGTCCAAGCAGTACAAGGTAATAACACCTACTTCCTAAAAAGTTTGACTGTAACTGAACTGGATGAAGGTCCTGTCAATGGCAGGATGCTGAAGCACTATTTTGACTGTTCACTATGATAGAAATTCAGAGGTTCATTGTATATATGCAGTTGTACATATTCTTTTCTGATTTAAATTGTATAAAGAGGTTTTCCCAAATGCTGCACCTAGCAGCAACAGGCAGATAGAATCAGAGGTTCTCCAAGAAAGAAGCACACTATTTTGACACATTCATGCAGCAGATTTCAAAGACAAAGATGGGCAGTCAAGGAATAAGGCAATCTGACCTGCTGTTCTTGGTCTTTCAAAAGAAAAACCATCCCCATGTGGAGCCACTGTTGGATACCTATAGTAATAGGTTTCATATTTCATGATTGGCAAGAGAAAAGCCAAATATGCTCTGCTCTGGTATCCCAAAGATCCCATATTTCCTAGAAAGCAAGAGCTGGGTAAAGTGTTTCAAGTATTGAGGACCTTATTTCAAATTTTGTGGATGATTCAACAGTCTAATCTGGATCATGCCATGTTTCAATTTTGAGTTGTAGAATAGAGAAAGAGGTCTGTCCAAACAGCTTAATCTTGGCAGACAAGTAGTTCAGGTAGAGAAGCAAAGGTTCCCAAAAGTTTAATCTGGGACCTTGGAAGACATAAGGGTAGAAGTAGATAGAGAGAAAAGGAAAAAGCCAAAGAAAAGAAAAGGCAATTGAGGGTTGCAAGTCCAAGTGCCCCTCCAAGAAGAAACAAAAAATGCTAGGCAAATAGTTGGGTAGGCAGTTGTGGTTGCAGAAAGAATATGATCACCATTACACAGGCATCAATAGGTCTCTTGCCAAGGCAATAAATCTATCAGCAAACAAAGTGGTGAATTCCATGAACTCACAGCAAAGAGCATCACTAACTTCTTTTCTTTCCCTCTCTAGTCTATCACTAACACCCCCTTTCTAATTCCCCTCCTTCATTCATATTAACTCCTAATTCTACTATATAACCTCCCTTATCTTACCCCCACCCCTAATATTATTAACACTAAGGTGTATAAAACCCCAAATCTTATGTATATTCCCTCCCCTAGGCATAATAGCCGTGTATTGTTCAAAAGGGACCAAAATGGCATCTGGCCACTTTGGTGAACCTATTCCACCCTATTTCCCCTTTGCTGCAAGTCAATTTGCCCTCAAATCACCTCTGCACTGATAAAACCCCTCTCCAAACCCCTTTGGCATATAAAACCTTTGCAAAGGCTAATACCCGCCTCTGGCACGTTTCCCAATCCTACCGCATGGTTGGTTAATCAAAACATTTGAAAAAACCCATAAAACCCACAAAGTTTGATTTTTCCGCCCGCACTATCAAACGCGCCTTTTTCTCCTCCGCCAGCCGTCGGATCAAGCCCATCAGATCCGACGGCCCACATCAATATCGGAGCGCTTCCTGTGGCGGCACGTTAACTTCCGGGAAAGTGACGTTGCGCCTTGTCACGCCTCCTCCACGCGTCAACCGATGGACCATCTCGGAGCCCGCTCTGACAGCCTCTGCGCCGTACCTAAACCGCCCCGAGAAACCGCGGCGGTTAAGGCCTTAACCGTGACCGCTGCAGTTTGACCGCCACCTACCCGCCGCTGACTCGCCGCCACGTCATTGCCTGCTCGTACCTGCCTCTCGTATGGGTCCACCTCACTGCTGACTGGACTGCCACCTCGCCGCCCCTTGACCAGTCACCCACTGCCACGTCGCCCGATGACGTCAACTGACGTCACCTCACCATGACCCACCAATGACGTCATGCTGACGTCAGCAGAAAAAAGCGCCAAATTGGTAAAATAACCCATATTTACCAATTTTCCCGTGTTTTTACCATTTTCACTGTGATTTCTGCTGAA
Organism: Pinus tabuliformis; assembly: GCA_031772625.1. Taxonomy (NCBI): domain Eukaryota; kingdom Viridiplantae; phylum Streptophyta; class Pinopsida; order Pinales; family Pinaceae; genus Pinus; species Pinus tabuliformis. The sequence continues at coordinate 310,209,532 of CM062806.1, read as the reverse complement.
TGCTCTGCATGACCGTTTGAACTCAAATTTTCGCCAACCAGTCAATTAGCCCGGGCGACCTCCTCAAACAGCAACTGTGCACCTGTGTTTCAACCTCTGCTCGTCGAATTACAGGTATTTAGACCGTCTCGCCCTCCATACGACCTTCATTAAGCTTAAAATTGCTCAGAGGGATAATAGAACCATAAAAACGATATTTGCACCGTTCATTTCCATTTGTTCATCCACCATTGTCATTGTGAGGGCCAAGAAGTACCTGCAGAGCTTTAGAAACCTGCAATCCTCATAAAACCTCTGTAATTCTGCGTTTTCCCGGCAGAGCTCCTAATAGACATAATTCACCCGATTGGAGAGTTCAGTTAGGCCACAGAGAAGTTCTGTCACTAGACTCCAGTAGTATTTCAATTGCTATTGAGAGAATTCCCCTTGAATACTCAAAACATCAACTGTTTCCACAGAAAACTGCCTCCAGACTGTGTTTTTACCATTTCACCTGTCTACCTACAATTATTGCAACTTGAAGAGCTATGGAGACCCCTATTGCACTGAATATTAAGCCCATCAATGCCCCTCACCAGGAATTAGCATGGAAAGCCCTGGGGGACATGGACTACCAAATGCTGGATTGGTTCCCCATGGGAACCAAGTACAATGTGCTAATGTTGAATGAATTAAGAGCCCAGCACCTCAGTGGGGCAGATATCTTGGGGATTTGGGAGTCAAATTTGCCCATATACAACCTTCCCCAAGTCAATCCAATGCCAGAGCTCATTTATAGCTGCCAGGAATGCTATGACCCCAGCCAAAGAGCAGTCATAAGCCCCACAGGCCTAGTCCTGTTCCAGATCACCCCAGAGAGCATAAACCAGATGCTGTGCTTCAATACAGCCAAGAAATTGACCCCTCTGTCCATGCAGAATCTGATTAACACAGGGATCAAGCTGTCCAGTGACCAGATTATCAAAATCAACCAACTGTTTGTCACACCAGGCTCTGAAACAGTCAGAACCCCTCCTATTGGGTACCACTATCTAAATGAGTTGGGCAGAATGTTGGTGGATCTAATTGGCTATGTCCTAGGATTCAGGGGGCTGGAAGATGTAGATGAAAGCATAATGGCAATGCTGTCCATATTTGCCCCTGGTAAGCCTCCAGCTGTGCAGTATGATTATGCAACTTACATAGCAGAGAAAATCCATGATCAGTTCATGAATTTGAAAAGGGAGAGACTGTTCAGGTACTCCTCCTATATATATCATTTATTCCTTTTCTATCAGCCAGCTACCTTCTCTGTTCCTTTGAGGCCACTCAATGCCCAAGGAAGCCCAAGATCAGTTGTTTTCTGGACCTCTGTTTTTCATTTTACCTCAGTATCACCCTATACATACTGTGAGTTTATTGATTTATTTGTTCATCCGGCCCTAACAGCTCTGCAAGGTACTCCTCCTCCTAGATTAACCGATGAAATGAAGAGGATTCTACATTTGAACAAATCTTACAATATTGGCAACTGGTACTTCTACCAGAACCACACAGTCATTAGGATATATGGCTGTGAATTGAACCCATTTAGATTGCCAAGGTATGTCCCCATGAGGCTTTTTGCCTTAGAGTATTTCAGGCAGTTTGGGAACTCAGATTACCTTCACTTTCAGAGTAGAAACAAGAAGTCACAATTGAAGGTAAGAAGTCAGCTAGGTTCCTTCTTGTATAACAAGAAAGAGGAAGGGTGGAAAGAGGCACACAGCATCCTGGAAGGCCTCAGATTGCAGACCAGTTTTGAGTGGATTCCTTATGACCCCAATCATACTATCTCCCTCAGGAGAATTAGATACAGACTGGGCAACTATGCGCATAAAAGACAACCTGAAATTGAAAAGTATGCCAATGCACTAGATTGGGAAGAGGGTACACTAGTAGAACAACTCACTGAGGTAGAATTACTTGAGAAAGAAGCTAGGAATGTGCAAAAAGAAGCTGACTTGGAAACTTGTGGACAGGTGCCCTCCTCCTACAGAAAGCAAATTGGAACAGCTGCTAGATCTTCAGCAGCACAGCAGCAAACCACTGAGAAGACATCCCAGGCAGCAGGCAAAGACAAAGGTAAACAGGTGGAACAGCCACCTGTATTGACAGAGGAACAAGTTGACACCTTGCTACAGCAGCAAGAAGAAATGGAACAGCAAGAACTGGGGCAGCAACAAGAAAAAGCACAGTCCAGTGAACAGCAGCCTTTGCAGCAGGAAAAGGGGACAGATTTACCTAGTAACACTGAGCAGCAGCCCCAAACAGAGGTGCCTCCCAGGACAGACACCAATGTAGACACCTCAGTCCTCCAAACACCACAGAAGGAGGATGTGACCAGGAAAAGGGAGAGAGAGACCCCCCACACCTCATCCTTCATCAGAGGAGAGAAGAGACAAAGACTGAATGACTCCCAAGAGGAGGACATAGCAGTAAGGCAAGCCATGGGCATGGGCCCACCCAGTGGAGAACTTTCGGCCAGCTCATCTCAGCGTGGACATGACATGACTATGGGTGGAGAGGTCAGCTCCTCCGGTCAACATAGAAAGGGGCAGTCAAGTATAAAGCAGCAATTCATTGACATCAAAAGGAGGAGTGATCCCATAAAAGTGCAGCTGTATGATCACTTGTTAAACCTAGCTCCTAGCAACCAGCAGAGACTCATGTCTGCTTTCGATGTGAGCGAAGGCAAAATGGTAATGAGCCACTTCATGCCCACAACTTTGCAACCTCAGTCCACCTCGGACTATCTAAGAACCAACATGGAGGTTCTTGCCAAAGACATACACCCTATGGACAAGATTGAATTACATAAACAAACTGGTGAAATGGTGTATGCCTCCCTGGCAGATGAGACATTGGAGAATTATAAACTAAAGAGCAGCCTGGATAACACAGCTTCTCAGCTGGAGTTAGAAAGAGCATCATCACAAGCCAAGGACAATAGGATCAAGTCCTTGGAAGAGGTAATTATAGAGATAGGGCATGATCCTAAAGATGTCAAAGGCATCCAAGAACTTCTGAAGATAAGGGATGCAGACATGGCAGCCCTAAGAAAGAAAATCAAACTCCCGGCCACCATCCATCCACAAACAGATGAAGTTGCCCAGCAAAGGCAAGAGAAGGATGCTACAGATCTGCTGGTATCCCTATACAAAGAGCTGGTTAGGACTCAAGACCAGCTAGGACAAACTGAAGCTGCAAAGGCAGCACTACAAGAAACACTGAAGCAAAGAGAAGGGGGCCAACCCTCCCAGCCTCCTCCTGTGATAATAAATCTTGAGGAAATCCCTCCAAAGACCACTCCTCCTCCTCAGCAAACAGAAGCTACAGCACCAACTACAGCGCCATCCACAGCAACAACATCTACAACATCAGAACAGGCTGCTAGTTTAGACATGCAAAAGCTGCAAGCTGAGATCCAAGCTATGGAATCTCAAATGAAAGAGCTGGATGAACTTAAGAAAACCTTGACCAAGGTAAATGAAAAGTTTGACAAGAGCAAACAGAATGAAGCAGCCAAGGAGAGAGAGGTAAAAGCTCTTAAGAGGAGAATTGCTGAACTAGAGAAAGAGCTTGCACTAGAAAAGGTGACAGCTGAAATGAAAGCAGTGCTATGGAGCAACATTGGGCGGTCCATCGCCAACCAGTGGCAATATATTGAGACCATGGATGAGCAAATGGTGCTCATCACTAAAGCAAACAGAGAAATACAGAGGGCCAGGGCAAGCCTTGGACACATGCCAGAAGCTGCTACTAGGATAATCAATACTCTGAACTATAAGACTAGCTCTCAATTAGCTGTCATGGGAATCACCAACAGGACAGAAACAATTGCTGTAGCCAAGAGAGTCATAACATTGAGGAACCTGGTTGGAACACTGGAGAGGAGGACACAGGATATGCAAACTGAAATCAACAGATTCCTGGAAAAGTTCGTGGCACTACAAAACAGAGGCCTCCCCAGCATTTTAAGCAGTGTAGGAAGACTGCTCACCCTGGACAATTACAATAAGAGAATTGATGCCCAGGCAGTAGCAGAGATTGCACAACCGCCCAGCACTTCAGCAGAACCAGGGCCAGCCACCGGGCAGAGTATGTATGACAGAGTGGAGAACCTGTTTTTCCTCATGAATGAAGTTGACCATCTGTTTGATACACCACCTAACTTCTTCAAATTCACAGAAGCAGATGAAACTCTAGGGGCAATCTTAGCACACCAACTGCCCACACAGGATGCCTGGAGAAATTTGACACAGACAGTTTTGTCAGGCCAGAATCAGTAGCGCCAATTCTCCAGGCAAATGAGCATACATGCGCAGGCACAATTTTGAAGAAAGATATCTACAGAGAAGAGGCAGAGGCTGAGCCAACTCAGCAGGACCATTGACTCACCACAAGCAACAGTCACAATCACAGGTGACAAGTCCAGGATACAGCGTACAAAGCCTTAAAGACAGATCTTCCAGCATTTATTCAGAATATCTCGACCGACTTAGCTGTCTCCAAAGGCTAAAATATCTTCTGACAGAGCATTAAAATGCCTGTGCTCTGTAATCAATGCTGCATTAAATTTTGATCATAATATCTTAAGTAGATGGTAAGAATGTAAAAGCGGAGATAACTCAGAACTCAGATATTTTGTAAATCACCGCAAGTATATATTCACCCTTCACAGCAGTTGAAGAGGTTGTTGCAATTTTCTTTTGGAGAGCTCTCGCTCGTTGTAATATTTTCAGAGAAGTAATACAAAGGAATAATGGAATTTCCAAGGCTTGGTGTTCTTTGATGTATTGTGGTGAAAGATGAATGTTACAGGATTCCAGGGTGTTGCATAAAACAATAAGTATTCTCAAATCTCTTTGTTATATGTTTTCGAGTCTTTTGTTCTCTTTCGTTGTTCAAATGTTTTACACTTGATAGCAAGGTGAAAGGATAGTTCCAGGATTTAACCATGTTTACCCTGGACTCAAACTGAGCTATTATACATGTTTTCCTCAGATACAGTGACAGAATTGTAATTCTTAATTGCTGCATTTCAAAACTGTGTCTTTTACTGTGACAGGCATTCTCAGGGATTCAATTTTTGCCCCTGAGACCTCCGTCTTTCTCCTCTTAAAGTTGTCTGTTGGAAATATATAGACAATAAGTGAAAATTCTTAAATGCTTTCACTGTTTGTGTTACCTGTTTCCAGTCATTTAATCAAAAATCTGTTCTATTAAACACTCAAATGGCCCTGTAAGTTCCATCTTTCATCTCAAAATTTCAAACACATATAGCCACAGACTCCATTGCCCAATGGTACTCAACCTCTCTGAAAACTACATCACTAAAATCTAAAAGGAGTTTCATCAACCAAAACATAAACAAAACCAGTGCATAATAGCTAGCCTAAAACCCTATCATAAACAGTTACAAATCATAAAGAGAGAGCCCTCTCTGATCACAGTTTGGCTAGAAACAGTGATCCAAAGATTGGTTAGTGGTTACCCTGGCCGTATTCCCTTGGGAGTCATAGGGAACAACCTGGGTGTTAACACTAGCCACCGTTGGAAAGGTTTCAAAGTTATGTGTTGGTTACAAACACACAAGAGATCACAACACCTCTTTGGGAAGCAAGTATGTAAGCTTTGTGAGACACCCAATGTAAGGTGCATGAGGGAACATCCACAAATGGTAAAAGTAAAATGAGCCTCTGGTTAGAAGAGTAGTAGTACTATCCTAAAGGTGGACATGGGAAGGAAGAGAAAGGATTGTTGATTACCTATAGATTAGTCCAAATAATAAACAACAATCATGAAATCATAACACTTATTCGATAATAACCATAGCTAAACAATGAATTAGTTCATTAACTTAGTATGTAACTAAATCAACATATACCATAAATATAACAAGAATAGTCCTACTATATCTATGATACATATATCAAGAAGTGTTGACTCATAGAACTTATGATTAGGAATGGAAGATCCCAAGTAGATTGTTACATATATGAAACACTATATCCAGTAGTGGAACATGAAGCCACAGCTTGCTTCTCCAATGAATGATCTATCTCCTATGAACTACAAGAGAAGCCAAACAAATACTCCAAGAATCCAAGCCCCTAGCTGTAGTTATGAGGAGCTATTTATAACAAATAACAATGACCTTTGAGCTTCCTCATGAATCTTCAACTCCTATGACTTTTCATATTCTATATATCACTTATTACATTCCACGTGTCTATTCGCATTCCACATCTGTCTCTTTGACTTAATTACATATAATTTATTACAAAACACAAATTACATATGAGATGGTGGCTACATAAGACAAAATTGATAATGGGACAAAGTCTCATCAAATTGAAAAATCATTTGCTTCCTCATGGAGCTCATTTGTAATGTATGTGTGTCATGCTCCGAACTCCATTGAGATAGCTTTGACATGAACTGACAAGTGCCCTACATAACACATCTTCACCTCCAGTGCCTCCATCAATATGGTCTTGTATCTTGACTATACATTATTCCACAACCATGAAAGTTTCACTTGAGCTTTAATTAGTGTGATGGTGTATTATAGAATAATGTGTTTGGTGACCTCCAAGCCTTCCTTCTTTGTTGCTTTCTTGATTTGTTCAATGTGTTTCCTGATCTCCTAGAAGATGATTTCTTTGCCTCTGATTGCTTCAAGTGTTCCTATTGAAGGTATGCCATGTTTATGTGCTAGAGACTTGAAGCCATTGTGCAGTCGATTATAAGAAACAATAATACTAATTGACTGTTCAAAAACATGCATATAATTTTGATGGTGGAGTCTCAGTTGAACTGTGTCTATCTCTATGGCAATCCTGTCTTTTATTTCCAAATGTTGTAGAGCATATGGATACTTGGTAGTCCACTCCTAGATATGGTCAATCGCTTTGTTTGCTACTTTCAAGAGTTTTACCACTTCTTGTGATTTCTTCTAAATTCCAACAAGAGGAGCCACCACTTGTTGTAGAAGTATTATCTCATCATATAATTGTGCCATGTTGTCCTCGATTGACCCCATTTCCTCCTGCATGGTTGACTTTCATCCTACGGTGTTAGATATATGTGAAGATAACTGTTGATTCTCCGTTGCAAGATGTTCCACTTCTTGTTTCATTGTAGCAAATTCTCTCCTTAATATAACATTCTCATTCAACATATACTCATATTTTTCATGCGTTGTTGTAGCAAAAGAAACATTCGTTTCCATGATTTCTCTGAGATTCCTTTTGGTGTTGGTAGTTATCACCTTTTCTATAGAAACTGAGACTAGATTCTGAGGATCATGCAGGAAGTATCTTTGCATCTACTACATAGTCCTCTTCTTAACTTTATCAAACATGGCCATACATACGTCCATGACTTTGTCTTCCAATGGAGGTGTGATTCCCATTTCTCCAAATGGAAGATGACCACCTATGAGAGGAGGTTCTTCTGGAGAACCTAGTTCATCATCCATGGGTTGGATGGTATCCTCTTCCTCAAAATCTTCCTCTTCTATCTCCAGATTCAATTATTCTTCCTCCAACCTTTGTGCTTCTTCTTCATCCCAAGACTACCTTTGTTTTTCCTCTCCTTTCCTTCTTCTTCTTCTCATTGCTTTTCAAGCAACACATATTGCTTCCTCTTCTCCTCTTCTTCTGCTTCTCTCCTCTCATGTTATCCTTGAATAGATCCTATGTTGAAAGGATAAAAGTTCCATTTCTTTCTGCTCTTGCATGTCGAATCATACATGATCCTCTTTTTAGGAGCTACTTCCCTTGCTTGAGGGGTTATCTATTCTGCCTCCTTCACCTACATGTCTTAAGTTGTTGGATCTTGGGGTGACCTGCTCTCCATTTCTAGGTGTGTCTTTCTAATTGCATTATACTAGTTCTTCACCTTCTCATATTTTTTTGTGGACCTTAATGAATACCCCGAATTGAAACCGATCCTTTCACAATGTTGCTTGCACACTCTCCCGGGATCATATCCATTAAAGCATTTAGTTGCGAAGTGAAAGCGATCTAGCTCTTATATCTCTATTGTTGTTGACTTGTGGCTCTTTAGCTCATATAGTCTGGTCCTCAAGGAGAAGGTGGGCCAAGGGGATTTCTTCTTCCTATGAAGAACTCCTGACAATCCCTTGTCCAACTGATTTTCTACTTCTTGCAAGACCACCTTATTGGTCACATATCATGACATGAGATGATGAGATATATGAAAACCAAAACATCTAATGTATGTACCCTCAATCACTGCAAATCAATATCGATACATCGTAGTGAATCGTTCACCTGATTGGTCATGCAAGGATGATCGATATCAAATATCATATGAAAAATAATTGTAAAGAAGTGCTCAACCAATATGTCATATGTGCCTCTAAAGCTTTATTTTGACAACACTCTGTTGTGAAAGTAAACTGGGAACTAGTCTTGAGGGGTCCAGTTCTAGTACATTGTTGGGAATGCATATTGTGCATAGATTCCATCGAGTAGAAATGCATACATATAGAATTTTTGGGCCTAATTCGCCCTCAAGGATGCTTTTACTTGCCCCACCTGATGCTATAAATCAAATGACAATATATCTGCCCAACTGTAGACTTTACCATGGTTTACCACCATATTGAGCATACATATCTAGCTGTCCTCAAACACGTCAACTTTCTTCCACCCATGCAACCAACAACACATGGAAGTCAGATACTGATATACATCTTTGAGAATCTTGGATGAATACACTATAGATGAGCGATGGTGAAACTTAGCAGACTCTCAACACCAATATTTGATAATGTTGCTTGTGTCAAGTTTGGCCCATCTGGTGTATAAGTATTTATTTTCAAATTCCGTGGGCCTAAGAATCTTGTAGTAAGTCTACATGTCTTCTCCATAATAGGTGGTAATGTGACCACCACTTTCACTATGAAGCACATGATTAGAGTCATCCATAATAGGTGGTAATGTGACCACCATTTTCACTATGAAGCACATGATAATCCACTCAATCACTTATGAACAGGGAGTGACTAGGAATTTGCATGCGATTCTATGCATCTTGGACCGCTTGATATTGATGTATACTTCCAAGTCCACCAAGTTCTCAGGAAACCTTTTTTGCATAAATGTCTCTCTTATGCTGCTCCATCTGACCTTAGTAAACTTATCAATGAAGCGTTGCGTGTCTACATAAATGGGAACGGTTGGCTTTGGTACTTCAACAACTTCCTTATTTCTTTCTTCTAAGGCTTCTTTAGAGGCCACTTTATGTGTGGCAAGAGGCATGGCTCCAACAGATGATGAAAGGGTGACAATACTTGTAGCTTGAACACCAGTTTGTGACAACACACTCATGATGACAAGATTAGCTTTATGGAACCAAATATGTGGCAATATCTCAACAAATCATATTCAAAGAGCCATTAAATGTACTAATAATGTAATTCTATCAATGACAACACATAATCACTTTCATGCGTAAGAAAATAGGCATGAAAACAAGGAGGGTGCACTTTCAAAGCACGAAGGGGGGTCAAGGGTCATTTGGGGCTTTGTAGTTCGCTCATTCACTGAAGCAAGACAAGGAAAACCCTCAAGGGTGCACCAACGTACTCTGAAGGGATGAAGGATGGGTCTTCAGGCCTCAAGCCTTCATGTTTTTCTCATGCGCTCAAGGAGATATAGAGGGTGCACTAGAGCACTTCAAAGGGATGAAGGGAGATGTCTTCAGGCCTTCAAAGCTCCATGGTGTGCTCACAAACTAAAGGGATAGGAGGGCACACTAACGCATGCTAAAGGGACAATGAAAACTCACTCAAGCCTTCGGGGTGTGCTCATGCGGTAAGAGGGGGTGTAGTTCTTCGTGCTGAAGGAGTGCACTAAATAGGTAGACTAGTCTAATTTGGGCACACTTTTCAGAGTTGATTGGGCTTTTGGTTATAGAAGTATGCTCTTCCTAAGGATGTCTCAATAAAAATTCTAACAACAATATTTCGTGATAAAAAAGAGAAGAAGGAGGATCCACAAGCTTGTATGGATGATGTCGTAATCATGGAGAGAATGTGAAAAGTTGAGGAATGTGTAGAGTTTCAGCATGTGACAACAAATTAATACTTGTAGAAATAAGATTGAACATAAGTGCTAGTAAATAAACTGGAAAAAAAAAAACAAAAAATAAAAATAAAATAAAAAATGCCAGCAAGGAAAGAAAGATCGACAGTGAAATCATGAAAGGCAATCAATATATTCAACATGCAAAACGTACTTTTAACATAGATTGACGAATAATTTCTTGATCCAAAACTGTGCGCCCAACCCAAATGAGAATTGTTATGAAAACGAATGATTAGTTGGGTTGATTTAAAGGAATTACATGAGTTAGTTAAGGGAATTTATGTGGGCTCCTATTTCCTAGGAGTGCACCCACATGCAATAAGAAGTGCATACATGCATTCAAGAAGGGCACATGTATTTGGCAAGAAGGAATGCGCTCAAGGAGGGTGCACTTTCTCAACATGAAGGAGTGTGCTCTGGGAGGGTGCACTTCTTTGACCCAAAGGAGTGTGCTCTAGGAGGGCGCACTGCTTTGACCTGGAGGAGTGCGCTCAACAGAAGAGCATGTCTTTGTCAACTAGAAGTGTGTGTTTTCCTTAAAAGATGCTCTTTCTTGCTTTTTTTTTTCTTTTGTGTCTTGTTCATTTGCTTTTTTAGCGTGTGCATGGTGAAAAGGCCATTTTCTAAGCTAGGAAAGGTCATAAGTCCCCCTAACTATGGGCTAGATAATACAAGTGATTCTAAGGGTTAGGTGATGAAATTTAGGAAATATTAACTTAGGAGGATGTAACACTAGGAGAAATCATAAGGGTAATTAAATAAAAAATGTGATGACATTAAGGGGCTTGAAACGACGGTTCATAGAGGCTCCAAAATTGACTTAGGACAAAATTTTGGAGGGTCTTTGTTGCAGCGATGATAAAACCTAGCTTAAATTCATTCACATGCAAAATATAGAAGGGTCGATAATAAATTTACAAATTCCACCATTAAACGATTCTTATTTTGTTTTTTTAAGGATCAAAGTTTCTACTTGCAAGTCTAATGCTTGGTCACATGAGAGAACGAAACCATTGGGGAAGTATATGCTTGTCAGTGTTCAAAAAGATTGTGTTTTCTAACCCACAAACTGAATTAATTACATTCCATAACTATTTTGCAACCTTATATGTTTTTTTTTAAGCAACAACGGGAACGATGCTCCAAGTCAATTCATGGTTTTTTTAATTTTATAAATATATTTATCTTTAATTAGAATTTAGAAATTGTAAATTATATAATTTTTTATTTTATAAATGTATATTTTAATTAGCAATTGTACTAGTTGTTGTAAAGGAAAGAGTAGCATTAAAATGTTAATCTTCCATGATGAAAGTGAAAGTGTCACCCGATGTTGCCAAAGGGTGTAAATAGAATTTTGGATCTTAGTTAAAGAGGGAGGTCTCAAAAATTGCATCATTGACATGACAAGAGTATCCAAAGTATCGGGCTCTCTCTTTTTGGTTATTTAGCATAGCTTCCAAAGAATGCATTGTAGAGATAGCAAAGATCTATATCCTTAGTAATTATTGACCAAAAAATGTGAATTTGGTCTTTTGGTTAAACATCCATATGTGTTTGCACTCGTAACACTTGTGTTTGAAGTACTTTTCTACTTGAATGGTTGGAATTTATCCACACCGTATTTGAATATTCCAACTTTATTTGGGATTCAAGATTTCTTGCAATTGATATAGCTCTCTTGGGTTTCATTCAGATCCATTTACATTGTTCCCCAATTTAAACTCTTGCAAACATTTGTATCATTCTGTTTTTGATCACTCTATGGACAAGATCATAGTGACCTTCATCGAATGATTTTGGATAGATTATAAGAAGATCAAGTTGAAGCCAAAATATGCATCTTTTAAACTCAAGGATGTTGAAAGCAACAATCACTATATATAATAAAATTAATGATTTTCATTTTCCAAAATATCAAACAATATCCCATTTCCATGTTCGGTGCAATTCTCTATGTGGAAGCGTATAAATGTATAATCATATGATTGGAATTTTCATTTCTATATTGCATTAGCTGATATTCAAAATATCTTCTTGGAAAATTATAGAAAAGGAAGTATTATAAGACCATAACAGAATGGAAAAAATATATGGACCCTTCTTAAAACACTAGCATGATAATTACTTTCACATCCAAACATATCCTCATGAATGTGTCCAAATCATTACTTTCACATCCAAACATGTCCTCGTGAATGTGTCTAGAAGCCATTGTATGGATACATGGAATAAGATATAAAAGCCACAGAACTGAGAAGTAGGGAAGACCATAAATACTATTATAAATGTTTCAATGAAGCCACAAAATAAAGCAAGAAATAATATGTAGTTTATGACAAGCATAATAACACAGGGTACATAATACAATTCATTGATGAATTTCCATGTTGTTTAGGAAACTAAACTTACATTGCAAAGCACACATAAAACATACAAGAATACAATGTGTAGATAGAGCATATCGAGGAATCATTAGGATTTTCACATTCTATTTCTTCATAATTTAATGAGGCAATATCACTTGAATTAATAGTGGAAGTCGGACACGATAGTCCAAGTCTAGTCAAAGAATAAGGTATGCTGACACATCATAAAGAGATTTTTGTAGTGCAACCAGTGTAATATCTAAGCATGAACATACTCATGGTACTACAACTCTGACCAAATAAAGGCAAATACCGAAACAAACCAAAAGAAACTTTGAGAATTAGGCCAAAACTAAAATGAATTGTACACAAGCAGTGCATGGAAATTGTGAAGGCAATAGCCAATAGATATCCATAATGAGCATAGGAGCTCTGCATGTTTTGAGAAGAGAAATAAGTTCTATACATGGAACACTAAAGATCATGACGAGCAGCACTAGAGATTCAATAAAACATGGGAAAATTAAAACTACCACAGGTCCTACATTTGCAGCCAACTAGAATATTGAGTTGTCAGTGTTATTGAAAATTCCTATCCTACAAAAAAAACAAAATTGTCGACAAAGGTCTGAGGATCTAAGGATTGGATTACAAATGTTTCATGCGAAAGACGGGTTTAGAAACGACGGGTAAAAAAGGATACAACTGGATGCTTTAAATCACCGAAGGTTCACCACCACATTCTAACACACCAGATTAGAAAATTGAGAGAATATTACCATAAAATGGGGTGTCTCATCTTCCTCACCATCCTTATTTACTCCTAAAATCAATACCTCTTTTCTTGTCATGAACATGCACATGATGATAAAAAGCTACTTAATTCCTTGAATAAACCACTATAACAAGTTACAATTTGTAAGTAGAATCATTGATCTATTATGGTAAAATGTAGCAAGACCTATAATACCTGCACTGAATTGGCAATAAATTCCCGACGATACGAGAGATCTCGTACACCAAGAGATTTAATCCCATGCACTCCTTCATAACCACTAGATGCACTTCGGTTTTGATGACCTTCTCTGCAAGATTTTGCTCTGTCACCAAGTGAGGACAAGGTTGATATGTCTAGTATGGCAACAACTCTGCCTGTGAATATCACCCTGAAATAGAAGAAACCATTAACTCAATAACTGCAAAAAGAAGAGACTACCCAACAACTGATTAAGTTGAAAGGTATTGTGTGGCATCCCTGTCCCACCCAAAAAAATAAAATGAAAGAAAAGCAATAATGATAATAACAACAAGAAGTGCCCGATGAACCCTTGTTGTAGATTTAAAAGTTAAAGATTCGATCATGCAAAATGCAAGGGCATTAAATGACAGTTGTCACCTGCCAAGGACAATGTAGAACCCAATTTTCCCAAAGCACATGATAAAATAGATTGCAGTTTACACTTGGATGTGGTGAAAGGAAAACTAATTAGAAATCATCACTGAACTTAATGAAGCATTTAAAACCTTATGTTAAAAGCTCACTGGATGAGAAAGCTTACTTGTCACCAACCCTTGCCTACTCAACAATCTCATGTCAGAGAATGAAATCTAAAGACCGTGGAAGAGAACCAGCAGGTATCTCTTTGGATGTCTCTTGCATTCTAACTCTCTGCCATCTGCAAACTTGCTCTCTTGACGAAGAAGAGCCCATCTATCTCGATTTGAATAAGTAGCATTCACACAAATAATGGGATGAAAAGCAAGATCATGGTTAGAAATTGCAAATAGATAGAATATCTATAGAATTTAAATTTGGGAAAAAAATCATAATGTTCTATAAGCAATTCAAATAAATGTGAGTTATTCTCATATAAATTCTTTGCATTCTGAAGATCTTCAGTGAACTATGTAGGGATTGTGACATAATGAACATATACACATTTCAACAACTGATATGCCAATGCAAATTACCACTAGATTTATTGGAATAAATAAACAAGTGCCAGATATCAGCACTAAATAAGCATCGATTATTATGTTATCAACCATGCATTGGGACTCGAGAGCAGACTCCAAACCATTTGAAGTTCCCCTCTATGGTCCTCATTGTCTTATTTGACAACTAGATTTAAATAACAAAAATTCATAGTGAAGAAGATAAATACAAATGAATTGTACTATATTTGTGTATTTAAATTATTGTTCCACATTTGTTTATCACTCCTCCACAATCCAAGCACTTGAAAGTTCCCTGTAAAATCTCTAGACGAACCTCACTAGTTCGAGTCACAACCCCACTTACAGATAACCGTTTCCCAATTTCAGCAATGGTTAAACCTCTTAGCCTATCAACATGCAAAACCCCCATTGTAAGAATCCAAACAATCTCTTGTTTCACTAAATGATGAGAGAAGCATGCCACCTTTTGTTTAGATCTATTCTACATGCACAAGTGGAGTGACCATGGGATTCAAAAGCATTAAAAGAGCTGAAATGCTAGTAGTCTCAAGTCTAAACCAAGTTTTTCATCAAGATAACAAGATAACTTTTCTAAATAGAAGGATTATCATAATGTTGCCACAAATTGCAGATATTGCAAAAAACCGAAAGATGTTGGCGACTTATAGAGTTGTTTGTTTGCTAAGGAGGTTTGGTATTGGATAGATCTTTTTACAAATATCATCACGTCATAAATTTACCAGTAAAATATTATTGGGGTGCTTGATGTTGTCACAAATCTATCTGGAGAGTTTGACGGGTAATTGGGATGGCCATTCTACACTTCCCAAGGTCACAAAGATGTACTAGAACTTTGGAAGCTTTACCAAGAGAAAGGACCATTGAAACTAATTGATTCTTGATTTCGGAAGTATAGCAATCCAATATTTGGCTCGTATATTTGATTTAAGAAGAGATTGTGAAAATCAAGATCCCATGCCTATGCTCTACTTGCATGGATAGGTAGGGAGAATGTTATTTTGACGTGAAAATGGCTCCAAGCTTAGCATGTAGTCTATGAAGGGATGGCAACTGCATCCCTTTTAGTAACATGTGTGTTAGGTTGGGGTAAATATTAAAGCAAACTTCTTTTCAAGACAAGATATTTTGTATTTTAACAAGAATACAATACATAAAATTTGGGGGAAATGTGACTTGAAAAACTTATTTTTAAGGCAAGATACTCTGTATTTTGACAAGAACCCAGTACATAATATCATTCACAATGGGGAAACGAAAATGAGTTTTATATACCTCCTCAAAGTAGGAATATTGTAGAATGCAATATTCACATCCTGGTTGGGATCGACATTTGCTATATATATAGGCCTGTGTTGCATTACAAACCTCTTGCATGCATTTTTCAAGTATGGCTCAAACTTGCAACACATTGAACGAGTGAAAAAACCAACAACCATTTTAGCTTTGAATATAAAAATGGTAAAAAAATGTGAATAATTGAAAATAAAAAATATAACAACTGCCATAGTATAAGGAACCAAAACAACCAGATTGAGGAGAAGTAACATGATACTCTCACACAACAAAAGTACATAATATTATTTATATAAAATAAAATTATAGAAAATTAAAGGAGAAATATTAAAATAAATAAATAAATACCTAAACGATGCACTCAGATTTGTAACTGTAATAGTGCTCTAAATAAAAAAATGTCCAAAACAATAAAGATAAGGAAACAAAACCCTAGAATACCTAACAGAATGAAGACGAAAAAAGTAAAATCCACGACAATGAAATGAAAGAAGCTAGGTATACCCACAACTAAATAACACATCCAAATTCAAAGCCAAACCCCTAGTAAAAGAAAAGCTAAAATAAGTGAAAAATGAGAAAAATAACATTTTCCATCTTTTACAGACCTTAAATACACATCCGAGATGGCTTGCTGCAGCATATCGTCAAACTGCATGACATGATTGAAATCAACATATAAAGTGGTGTACTCCATACTTTTCATTGAATCCAACTCTGCCTCGTACATCTTCTGCCTCCTTGATGCTTCTCCACTTGTAGCAGAAGCCCCGATGTTCACCATAAAACTAATACCAGAAACAACCATTTTAGAAAACATGAAACCAACAATTAGAGACCACATTGAACATAAGTTAGTGCAGAGATGGAGTTACCTATTAAGAAATTCTGAAAAGAGATTTTTGGCCCATTGGGCCTTCTGGTCAACTGGAACTCCACTAGAGGACATGAGGATGTTTTATTCGCTGACAACGTACGATGATTTTTCTACTTCAAATAAATTTTCCCCTTATGCATGCCTTTGGATGGGCTTATGTGTTTGCATAACTCCTGTATCTAGGTAATAAAGTGCCTTTGCTCTAATCTCCATTTTCTTGGTCTTTTCTTGCTCTCCTCCACCCAGGCATTTATTAGTGCTTTCTCCCATGGTAACGTTCTTCCTTCTGACCACTCGAGTTGGAAATAATTAGTGATCAACCACCAACAAGGAGGTAAGCGATGGTAATGCAAAACTAAATGCGGGAGAGAAAACAATGCCATCCATTCCAGGGTTGTTTCGATATTCCTATTGTCGTCAGAACCAAGTAATGCAGAACTGAACACGGGAGAGAAAATTGTGCCGTCCATTCCAAGGATGTTTTGATATTTCTCTTGTTTTCAGAACTAGGTAATGCAGAACTTAATGTAGGGAGTAAACAGTGCCATTCTTTCCAAGGTTTTTTGGATATTTCTCTTATCGTCAGAACCATTTCTTAATTGACAGAACCATTTCGTAACTGATTAGTCGAATTAATCCAATGGCCCAAGTTATTTCTATCGTATAACACCCAAATCAATGGCATATGAAGGTACATGTGGCATGGGAGGGGAGTTCTTCCCAGAGGGAACACCATACAGCATAATAAAAAATGAAATTTTACAATTTTACCTAAATACATTAAAATTTTATTGATTTAAATATAAACTTATAAAAATATGATTTTCTTAAAAAAAATTAATCTATAAGAAAATTCAAATACACTAGCATTTTGATAAACTCTATATATATACATGATCAAATATGCATGCAATTAATGACTTGAATGAATTTATTCTTTTTATGATTTGTGCTCTTTTGGAAGTTTAATTTCTACAAATTGGGTTTCATCCTCAACCCCTCCCCATGAGTTTTGAACCTTTAACTTCTATCCTCAACCCACACCCCATGAGGTTTGAACCAATGACTTGGTGGGGAATGAAATGTTGGAAATACTGAGAGGGGGGTGAATCAAGTTTCCTTAGAAATTAACACTTTTAAATCTTTTCAGAGCATTAGTTAATCTTCAATTATTATTAATGTTTATCCAGTAACAAAAGTAAACAAAAGAACACAATAGGCACAAGAATTTTAGGTGGAAAATCCCCTCCAGGTCAAAAACCACCCAACGATTTTCTAATAAGTTCTTTAATCTTCAGCCCCAACTGAAATGAAAGTTACAACTTCTTAGAATTCTAAAAAAACATTATTCTCCAGCTGCCACTGGAAGGACGCCCCAATGCACTGGTTTCTTCAGTAGTCAACTGAATGGATGCTCTGACATCCTAGACCAACCTACCACCCTAAAGTGTTCACAGGCTCCAACTTGTAGGCGACTTCATGCACCTTCCTAGCACCTCCCTCCCACCCTATAATGACCATAATTGAAACAAGAGTGTGGATTCCTGTACAAGGGACAATGATCCACAATACAATATAATTTACAATGATTTTCTTGTACTTGATTGATTACCCAATCACACTATGACCTGCAATCTAACCATCACATCATCCAACAATGACTTGTACACCTTCCAACAATGCCTCTTCAACTATATGCAGATTGACTTTTTACAACAATGACTCTCTTACAATTTTACAATGATGATCTTTTACAATATTGACTCTTGACAAGAATGTAGGTTTCATTCCCATACAGAAATTACCTGCATACGAATTCTAAAACACAGAAAATAAACAATGCGAGAGCATAACACATAAAACACATATACACAGAGATTTTCCCCTGGATCCCAAAACCAGGACTACTAGCTTGATTTTTCATTATATTCCTTTCAATGTTACAATACATATTTATACATGCCGAAGCATCCAATACAATGGACCGAAATCCGTCACGTCCAAAACCATGGACTAAAAACCATCGCATCCAAAACCATGTGCGAAAATCATGCACAAAACCATAGGTAGGTCCACCCAACCTAATATAGAGTCCAAAAACAAAATTTTTCGGGGCGCTGCCCCGGACCCCGTAGAGTGGGGTTACTTGCATCCCTCAAACCCCCTGTGACCCCCCCACTACGCAATTGGCGTAATGAAGGGTGGGGATCCCCCCCTCCCCCACTCTAACCCTCTGGTTAACTACGTGGGCTAGTCGTGGAAAGAATATAACATAACCCAACATTCTCCCACTTGTTGTTTTCTTTCCACAGGGGGCTACAAGAGAGTTTAGTCATTTATCCAGCCCTGCAACGCCCATTGTTTCTCTACACCAAGAGAACTCTTCAGAGCTCACAGATTTTGTCAATGCATCTACAGTATTCTTCAAAGTGTCCACCTTTATTAGCAACATCTTTTTTTATTCTATCATATCCCTCACAAAGTGATACTGAACATCAATGTGCTTTGTCTTTGAATGATATGCAGGGTTCTTTGCCAAGAAAATTGCACTTTGGCTGTCACAGTCTATCCTTATAGCTCCCTGTACTAACCCCATACTTGAACATAATCTCTGCAACCAAACTGCTTCCTTGCTTGCATGAGTGACTGCCATGTATTTGTAGGTTTTAACCCTGTATGAATTCTAAAACACAAAAAATGAACAATGCGAGAGCATAACACATAAAACACATATACATAGAGATTTTCCCTTGGATCCAAAAATCGGGACTACCAACTTGATTTTTCATTATATTCCTTTCAATGTTATAATACATATTTATACATGCCGAAGCATCCAATACCATGGACCAAAAACCATCGCGTCCAAAACCATGGACCGAAAACCATCACGTCCAAAAACATGTGTGAAAATCATGCACAAAACCATAGGTGGGTCCGTCCAACTTAACATAGGGTCCAAAACAAAAAAAACATGTGAAAAAATCATGCACAAAACCATAGGTGGGTCCGCCCAGCCTAACATAGGGTCCAAAACCAAAATTTTCTGGGGCGCTGCCCCGGACCCCATAAAGTGGGGTTACGGGTACACCTCAAACCCCCTATGACCTTCCCCCCTCTAACCCCTGGTTAACAACGTGGGCTAGTCGTGGAAAGAATAAAACACAACCCAACATTCTCCCACTTGTTGTTTTCTTTCCACAGGGGGCCACACGAGAGCTTAGTCATTTATCCAGCCCTGCAACGCCCATTGTTTCTCTACACCAAGAGAACTTCTCAGAGCTCACAGATTTTGTCAATGCATCTGCAATATTCTTCAAAGTGTCCACCTTTACCAGCAACACCTTTTTGTCTTCTATCATATCCTTGACAAAGTGATACTGAACATTAATGTGCTTTGTCTTTGAATGATATGCAGGGTTCTTTGCTAAGAAAATTGCACTTTGGCTGTCACAGTCTATCCTTATAGCTTCCTGTACTAACCCTATACTTGAACACAATCTTTGCAACCAAATTGCTTCCTTGCTTGCATGAGTGGCTGCCATGTATTTTGCCTCTGTAGTTGATAGTGCCACTATAAATTGTTTCTTACTCATCCAACTGACTGTACCTCCCAATAGGTTAAACACATACCCACTTGTAGATCTTCTCTGATCTAGATCTCCAGCCCAGTCTGCATCAACAAAGCCATGAATATCCAACACTCTATCCAATCCTGGTCTTCCTTGGTAGCACAAACCATAATCACTAGTGCCACGCAAATACCTGAAAAATCGCTTCACTGTTGTCGAGTGCTCCTTCCCTGGTTTTGACATAAACTTGCTCAATACTCCCACTTCATGTGCAATGTCTGGTCTAGTACAGACAATTGCATACATTAGGCTACCGACTGCACTTGCATATGGAACACGAGACATGTCCTCTTCCTCTTCTTGTGTCTTGGGACACTGTTCAGCAAATAACCTCACACCTACAGGAATAGGAACCTTCACTGGTTTACTATCCTGCATATTAAACCTCTGTAGTATTGTCTTGACATACTTCCTCTTTGTACAATCTCTTTTAATTTCCATGCCTAAAATATAGTTTGCAACACCAAGATCTTTCATGTTGAATTTGGAGGACAATTGGGTCTTCAAATCCTAGATAATTTCTTTGTCATTTCCAACTAGCAACATATCATCCACATACACGACCAAATAAATAACACGGTCACCAATTAATTTAAAATACACACAATGATCTGCTTTGCTTCTAGTGAAGCCAAGTCCCCGTATAAATGTATCAAATTTCTGATACCACATCCTTGGAGACTGTTTTAACCCATACAGAGACTTCTTTAACTTACATACCAGTTCTTTCTTACCCTTCACCGCAAAGCCTTCAGGTTGCTTCATGTAGATCTCCTCTTCTAGATCCTTGTGAAGAAATGTTGTTTTCACATCCATCTGTTCTACCTTAAAATCAAAAGCAGCAACAACAGATAAAAGTAATCTAATAGAAGTTACCTTCGCAACAGGAGAAAGAATATCACCAAAATCAATTCCTGGCACCTGGGAAAAACCTTTTGCTACCAACCGAGCTTTGTATTTCTCCACTTTTCCTTCTGCATTTGTCTTCTTTTTGAACACCCATTTGCTGCCAATGGGTTTCCTTCCAGCCGACAACTTCACCAGATTCCAAGCCTCATTTTTGTGCAAAGATGCCATTTCATCAACCATGGCCTCTTTCCAGAGTTTTCCATCCTCTGAATCCACTGCTTCCTTCACAATTCTGGGATCATCATCAGTAACAGACAAAGCAAAATTTGAACAGAAAGCAGATGGACTATACCTTTCTGGCTGCCTTCTTTCTCGAACTGATCTTCTCACAGCCAGAGTTTGTAGCTCTTCATCTTTTGATTCCTCCTCTACTGTAGAGTCTGGTTCTTCCTCCTTTAGCTCAAACTCTATCTTCTGAGGTTCCTTTGGTTGGACTTCATGTTTAAAAACATCTTTCACCTCTCTGAACACCACACCTCAGTTGTACACAACCTTCCTTGTTACTGGGTTCCAAAACTTATAACCCTTTAAACCATCCTTATACCCAATAAAGATGCACTTTTCAAATTTACTATCCAACTTGGTTCGTTTCTCCTTTGGAACATGTACATATGCATCACATCCAAATACCCTTAGATGTGAAAGAGAGGGTTTCTTACCAGTCCATACCTCTTGTGGAGTCTTATCCTCCAACGCTGATGAAGGTGACTTGTTGACCAGGTAACATGCAATATCCACCTTCTCTGCCCAGAATTAATGTCCTAACCTGGCACCATTGAGCATGCTTCTTGCCCTTTCCATCAACGTCTTGTTCATTCTTTCTGCAACTCCATTTTGTTGAGGTGTATATGGAGTAGTCTTCTGTTGTGCTATACCACACTTCTTGCAAAATTCTTCAAATTCTTTACTACAAAACTCTCCACCATTATCTGTCCTTAGCACCTTTATCTTCTTCTCTGTCTGGTTTTCCACTAGAGCCTTAAATTCTTTAAACCTGTCAAAGACTTCTGATTTCTTCTTAAGGAAATATATCCATGTATTCCTTGAGATTCAGTGATCTATAAATGATACATAGTACACAAACTTACCCAGTGATGGAACCTTCACATGTCCAAGCACATCACTGTGCATAAGCTCTAATATATGTTTCGCCCTCCTACCACCAGAAGGGAAACTCACCCGATTCTGCTTCCCGTATACACAATTTTCACAAAAATCAAAATCCAGAGAGCTATTACTCATACCTTCTACCATACCTTTACCATGAAGTATTTGAAGGCCCTTCTCTCCAATATGTCCAAGCCTTTGATGCCACAACATGGTCTTTTCTCCATAGACCACTAGATCTTCTGCTCCACTTTCAGGAACCACGGAACTATTGCACCCATCAACAACAGTGCTACCTTGCAGCTTATACAGAGTTCCAATCCAAACTCCCCGCATCAATACCAGTGCTCCCCAAACCATCTTGCAAGTATCCTTCTCGAACACTGTTTTTACACCTGCATCATCCAGCTTGCTTACAGAAATCAAATTTCTGGCTAATGCAGGAATATGTAGAACACTTGGAAGCGTTCTAACCCTTCCACCTTGCAACTTCAACTTTACTTTTCCGCGACCAATGATTCTAGCCTTCATGTCATCCCCCAAGAAGACATCACCACCATCATATTTCTCATACTCGCAGAACCACTCTCTATGCGGAGTGAAGTGAAAGGATGCATCTGAGTCAATCAACCATGCCTCATGATCTACATGTGTATTTGAAGAAGCCAAGTACACATTCCCACCTTCATCTGAGGTGGTTTTCGCCTTTGCAGAAGGAGCCTCATCAGATCCCTTTCCTTTGTCAGGAGCTTTAGATTTACAGTCCCTTTTAAAGTGGCCTTCCTTTCTGCATTTCCAACACAACACCTTTACAGGGTTTCTTGGAGATTTAGATCTCCCTCTAGATTTAGATCTCCCACTTGATGACTTATTTTGTTTATGTTCTGGGACCATCCTCGTACAGACAAGGCATCACCATTCTGGCTCTCCATATTTTTCCGTCTCATCTCCTCCATCAGCAAAGCTGAGACTATTTCATCAAACTGCAAGGCAGTTGCATTTCTACCTATTGCAATAACTGGACTATCCCACGAATCTGGTAGAGAACACAACAAACTGATGCACTTATCTTCATCTGAAATTTTAATATCAACAGATGCTAACTGACTTATCACAGTATTAAATGCATTTAGATGCTCTGTCACCGAGTCTCCATCTTTCATCCTTAGGTTATACAGCTTTTTCCGCAGGAACAGTTTATTCACTAGAGACTTATATTGGCACAAAGTCCCTAACTTGTCCCACAAAGCCTTCGCCGTAGCTTCCCCTGATACATTCAACAATATTAAATTTGAGACACACAATCGTATTATGCTCTTTGCCTTCCGATCCAACTTCTTCCATTCTTCATCGGACACTCTCGTTGGTTTAGTACCCGGATCTACCGCGATCCACTGATATTTATCCACCAACAGATCCTCCATTTTGAGTTTCCACAACTCAAAACTCTGACCATTAAATTTCTCGATCTCTATCTTTCCACTACTCGCCATCTTCTTTCACCACCAAAATCGATCTCGCAGATCTCCCACTGAATAGGGTCTACCATAGGCCCAAGCGAAATGCCTCAGCAACAAAAGCGTCCCCTTGAAGCCAAAAACTGCTCTGATACCAAATGTAGGTTTTAACCCTGTACAGAAATTACTTGCATACGAATTCTAAAACACAGAAAATGAGCAATGCGAGAGCATAACACATAAAACACATATACACAGAGATTTTCCCCTGGATCCCAAAATCGGGACTGCCAGCTTGATTTTTCATTATATTCCTTTCAATGTTATAATACATATTTATACATGCCAAAGCATCCAATACCATGGACCGAAAACCATTGCGTCCAAAACCATGGACCTAAAACCATCGCGTCCAAAAACATGTGCGAAAATCATGCACAAAACCATAGGTGGGTCCGCCCAACCTAACATAGGGTCCAAAACCAAAATTTTGCGTGGCGCTGCTCCGGACCCCATAATGTGGGGTTACGGGTACACCTAAAACCCCCTGTGACATCCCCCCCTCTAACCCCCGGTTAACTACATGGGCTAGTCGTGGAAATAATATAACACAACCCAACAATATTCTGCCTCTGTAGTTGATAGTGCCACTACATATTGTTTCTTACTCATCCAACCGACTGCACCTCCAAATAGGTTAAACACATACCCACTTGTAGATCTTCTTTGATCCAGATTTCCAGCCCAATCTGCATCAACAAAGCCATGAATATCCAACACTTTGTCCAATCCTAGTCTTCCTTGGTAGCACAAACCATAATCACTAGTGCCACACAAATACCTGAAAACCCGCTTCACTGCTGTCCAGTGCTCCTTCCTTGGTTTTGACATAAACCTGCTCAATACTCCCACTGCATGTGCAATGTCTGGTTTAGTACAGACCATTGCATACATCAGGCTCCTGACTGCACTTGCATATGGAACACGAGACATGTCCGCTTCCTCTTCTTGTGTCTTGGGACATTGTTCAGTAGATAACCTCACACCTACAGGAATAGGAACCTTCACTGGTTTACTATCCTGCATATTAAACCTCTGCAGTATTGTCTCGACATACTTCCTCTGGTTTAACCAGAGCTTCCTCTTTGCTCGGTCTCTTTTAATTTCCATGCCCAAAATATAGTTTGCATCACCAAGATCTTTCATGTCGAATTTGGAGGACAATTGGGTCTTCAAATCCTGGATAATTTCTTTGTCATTTCCAACCAGCAACATATCATCCACATACAAGACCAGATAAATAACACGGTCACCAATTAATTTAAAATACATAAAGTGATCTACTTTGCTTCTGGTGAAGCCAAGTCCCTGTATAAATGTATCAAATTTCTGATACCACATCCTTGGTGACTGTTTTAACCCATACAGCGACTTCTTTGACTTGCATACCATTTCTTTCTTAACATTCACCACAAAACCTTCAGGTTGCTTCATGTAGATGTCCTCTTCTAGATCCCCATGAAGAAACGTTGTCTTCACATCCCTCTGTTCTACCTCAAAATCAAAAGTAGCAGCAACAGATAAAAGTAATATAATAGAAGCTACTTTGGCAACAGGAGAAAAAATATCACCAAAATCAATTCCCAGCACTTGGGAATAACCTTTTGCTACCAATCGAGCTTTGTATTTCTCCACCTTTCCTTCTGCATTTGTCTTCTTTTTGAACACCCATTTGCTTCCAATGGGTTTCCTTCCAGTTGGCAACTCCACTAGATCCCAAGCCTAATTTTTGTGTAAAGATGTCATTTCATCAACATGGCCTCTTTCCAGAGTTTTCCATCCTCTGAATCTACTACTTCCTTCACAGTTCTAGGATCATCATGAGTAATAGATAAATTAAAATTTGAACACAAAGAAGATGGACTATACCTTTCCGGCTGCCTTCTTTCTTGAACTGATCTTCTCACACTCGGAGTTTGTGGCTCTTCATCTTCTGATTCATCCTCTTCCGTAGAGTCTGAATCTTCCTCCTTAAGCTCAAACTATATCTTCTCAGGTTCCTTTGATTGGAATTCATGTTTAATAACATCTTTCACCTCTCTAAACACCACATCTCGGCTGTACACAATCTTCCTTGTTACTGGGTTCCAAATTTTATAACCATTTAAACCATCCTTATACCCAATAAAGATGCACTTTTCATATTTACTATTCAACTTGGTTCTTTTCTCCTTTGGAACATATGCATCACATCCAATTACCCTCAGATGTGAAAGAGAGGGTTTCTTACCAGTCCATACCTCTTGTGGAGTCTTATCCTCTAACGCTGATGAAGGTGATCTGTTGACCAGGTAACATGTTGCCTCCAACGCCTTTGCCCAGAAAACCTGTCCTAACTCGGTACCACTTAGCATGCTTCTTGCCCTTTCCATCAATGCCTTGTTCATTCTTTATGCAACTCCATTTTGCTCAGGTGTGTATGGAGTAGTCTTCTGCCATGCTATACCACACTTCTTACAGAATTCTTCAAATTCCTTGTTGCAAAACCCTCCACCATTATCTATCCTCAACACCTTATTCTTCTTCTCTGTCTTGTTTTCCACCAGAGCCTTAAATTCTTTAAACCTGTCAAAGACTTCAGATTTCTTCTTAAGGAAATATATCCATGTATTCCTTGAGAAGTCATCTATAAATGATACATAGTACACATACTTACCCAGTGATGGAACCTTCACAGGTCTAAACACATCACTGTGCACAAGTTCTAATATATGTTTCGCCCTCTTACCACAGAAGGGAAACTCACCTGATTCTACTTCCCATATACACAATTTTCACATAAATCAAAATCCAGAGAGCTATTAATCATACCTTCTACCATACCTTTACCATGAAGTATTCGAAGGCCCTTCTCTTCAATATGTCCAAGCCTTTGATGCCACAATGTGGTCTTCTCTCCAGAGACCACTAGATTTTCTGCTCCACTTTCAGGAACCACAGAATTGTTGCACCCATCAATAATAGTGCTACCTTGCAGCTTGTACAGAGTTCCAATCTGAACTCCCCGCATCAATACCAGTGCTCCCCAAACCATTTTGTAGGTATCCTTCTCGAACGCTGTTTTTACACCTGCATCATCCAGCTTGCTTACGGAAATCAGATTTTTGGCCAATGCAGGAATATGCAAAACAATCGGAAGTGTTCTAACACTTCCACCTTGCAACTTCAACTTTACTTTTCCGTGACCAATGATTCTAGCCATCTTGTCATCCCCCAAGAATATATCACCACCATCATATTTCTCATACTCGCAGAACCACTCTCTATGGGGAGTGAAGTGAAAGGATGCACCTGAGTCAATCAACCATGCCTCATGATCTACATGTGTACTTGAAGAAGCCAAGTACACATCACCATCTTCATCTGAGGTGGTTTTCGCGTCTGCAGAAGGAGCATCATAAAATCCCTTTCCTTTGTCAGGAGATTTAGAATTACAATCCATTTTGTAGTGCCCTTTCTTTCTGCATTTCCAGCACACCACCTTTATAGGTTTTCCTGGAGATTTAGATCTCCCACTCGGTAACTTATTTTTGTTTATGTTCTGGGACTATCCTCGTATAGACAAGGCATCACCATTCTGGCTCTCCATATTTTTCCATCTCATCTCCTCCATCAGCAAGGATGAGACTATTTCATCAAACTGCAAGGTAGTTGCATTGCTACCTATTGTAATAACTAGACTATCCCACGAATCTGGTAGAGAACACAATGAATTGATGCACTTATCTTCATCTAAAATTTTAATATCGACAGATAATAACTGACTTACCACAATATTAAATGCGTTCAGATGTTCTGTCACCGAGTCTCCATCTTTCATCCTCAGGTTATACAGCTTTTTCCGTAGGAACAATTTATTCACCAGAGACTTAGATTGGTACAAAGTCCCTAACTTGTCCCACAAAGCCTTCGTCGTAGCTTCCCCTGATACATTCAAAAATACTGAATCTGGGACACATAATCATATTGTGTTCTTAGCCTTCCAATCCAACTTCTTCCATTCTTTGTCGGACACTCCCGTTGGTTAAGTATTTGGGTCTACCGCGACCCACTAATCTTTATCCACCAGCAGATCCTCCATCTTGAGTTTCCATAACTCAAAACTCTGACCATTAAATTTCTCGATCTCTATCTTTCCACTGCTCGCCATCTTCTTTCACCACCAGAATCGATCCCGCAGATCTCCCACTGAACAGGGTCTACCACAGGTCTGAGTGAAACCCCTTAGCAACAAAGGTGTCCCCTTGAAGCCAAAACAACTCTGATACCAAATGTAGGTTTCAACCCCGTACAGAAATTACCTACATACGAATTCTAAAACACAGAAAATAAACAATGCGAGAGCATAACACATAAAACACATATACACAGAGATTTTCCCCTGGATCCCAAAACTAGGATTACCAGCTTGATTTTTCATTATATTCCTTTCAATGTTATAATACATATTTATACATGCTGAAGCATCCAATACCATGGACCTAAAACCATCATGTCCAAAACCATGGATCGAAAACCATCGCGTCCAAAACCATGTGTGAAAATCATGCACAAAACCATAGGTAGGTACGCCCAACCTAATATAGGGTCCAAAAAAAAATATTTTCCGGGGCGTTGCCCTAGACCCCATAGAGTGCTCAGTGGGGTTACCTGCACACCTCAAACCCCCTGTGACCCCCCCCCCCACTACACAATCAGCGTAACGAAGGGGGGCGCTTCGCAGCCCCCCTCGCCCCCCCTCTAACCCTCCGGTTAACTACGTGGGCTAGTTGTGGAAAGAATATAACACAACCCAACAAATAATTGATGCTTGAATTGACCTAGCTTCTTGGATCACTCGCAAGTGTTGAAGTACTATCGTGCTTGCTTCAAGTAACGGTACTTTAGCACTACATGTCCTTCTAGTATGTGTCCGAGTTGTCCTGAAGTGTCCTCCTTCTTGCACATGCATTAATGGACAAGACCCAAATCAATACACAAACAAAATACTTACATTGTCCTGCAAAAACACATGTCAGAGATGATATTCAAAATTAAAATGAAAACACTAATCATACATACCTTGTTGTATCAGACATACCCTTGATTGCTGATGTGTGGTCCTTACTGCAGTGATCCTTTTTCTTGCCTTCTAGGAGCTCGATATTGAATATGTTGTATCTATGCAATTTTGGATCTCCAAGGTTTGCAATCTCATCCTGTGGTAGCCCTTTGAGTCCTATTTCCAATCCCATAGGCTTGATCAAGATTGGCTTCTTCAATAAAGAGTTATGCCCAATATCCCACAATGACCTAATTATATACTAGTTTAGTAGAGCAAACTTGTACGAAGTTCCATGTGTCATTGTTTCGACCGTCGGCCCTGAAAATGATACCCAACAAGCTACAGTCTATTCATTTTCTATCACTATTTATGAAAATTAAATCCAATGCTCAGAGAGAAAGTTATGATGAGTTTCCCAAGGTCACCTATTTGACATGGAATTCGGGAGCCTGCAAAAACCCTAACTTCCTCAGATCATATCTCCAAAAATATAGCGAACCAAGATTAGAAATTTGGTCACGAGGTTCACAAGATTTTGGATAAAATGAGTTTTAATTTAAGCTTCTAAAGCTTCATAGAAAAAACTTTATAGTGAAAATTCCACGATGACTTGTTTGAAGCAGTGAAATCTTAGAATCCAAGGCTCTAAACTTGCTTCAAAACAGACCTTCAAACTTGATCATAATTTTTTATAATTTTGTGGAAAAACCTGTGAGCAGTTTAGAAACCAACGTTTCGGACTAGCTTAGTGAGTCCATCATCAGGGCAATGAGATTTATATTTGAGAGGAGAGAGCGAATTACAGAGCTTATTAATAGTTATTGAGAAATATTTTTGATGTCTTCTTCTGTAGTCGGCTTACAAATAATTAATTTAATTAATAATAATTTTATTTATTTATTTAAATATGTATTTATTTTATTTATTATTTATTATTAATATTTATTTATTTAGATATATTCTTATTTTATTATTGTTTATATGTGTATATAAATACTATTATTATAATAATAATAATTATTATTATTACTTGTTTTAGATCCTTAGCTATATGTTAGTTGTTTTATTAGAATACATATAGTTTTAAGGATTAGTTTTGACTTTGTATGTTAACCAATTTTTTTTTTTTTAATGTGATCTTGTTAAATTTCATTTACACGAGAGTAGGTTCTATTTATGTATTTCTTAATTAAATCATTTGGTTTATTAATATTAATATTTATTTCATTATATAATTATTTATTTATTTATTTTCATTTTCATTTTCATTTTATTTTATTTTATTTATTTATTTATATTTATTTTTTAATAAATTCCTATTCTTTTTATTTTTATTTATTTATTTACTTATTTATTTTTTTCTCCTTATTTATTTATTTATTTTATTTTATTTTGTTTTGTTTTGTTTTTTTGTTTTTGTTTTTTTTTGTTTTTTTATTAATTAATTTATTTGTTT
Source organism: Pinus tabuliformis (assembly GCA_031772625.1). Taxonomy (NCBI): domain Eukaryota; kingdom Viridiplantae; phylum Streptophyta; class Pinopsida; order Pinales; family Pinaceae; genus Pinus; species Pinus tabuliformis. The sequence continues at coordinate 310,179,206 of CM062806.1, read as the reverse complement.
GTTTGTTTTATTTATTTAGTTATTATTATTATTATTATTTTTTATTTTTATTGCTATTATTTTATTTTATTTAATAGGGTTTCCAGGTATTACTTAACTTTAGACCGTCGTCCCTATTCATGTTATTAGAGGATTTTTCGATTTCAATTGCTTCTTTCACCCTTCTTTTTAAATAATGGTCTTCTTTGTGAATTAATTTCGCTTGTTCCATGCAAATATAGTGTGAGGAAGAACATGCATGCTCAGCTAGACCTGATTTTTCTGACCTATTTCTTGAAATATCATTGATATGTTCTTTTAGCCTAATGCCAAATGATCTTCCTGTTTCACCTATATATATTTTGCCACATGAGCAAGGAATCGAGTATACTCCTTTGTGGTTTTTTGGGTCAATTAGATCCTTGGCAGAATCTAGCATGTTTTTGATGGTGTTAGGGGGTGTGAAGGCAACCATAATGTTATGCTTGGTGAGAATTCTGGCGATTTTGTCTGTGGTTCCTTTAATATAGGGTAAGGATATTCTAGGGTTTTCTGGAGTTTTTCTTTTTTGGGTATTGGTTGTGGCTTCTTTAATTATTTTTTGGATAACATTTTCTGATAGCCATTGTTTATAAAGACCTTGTAGAGATGGTTAAGTTCTTCTAAATGTTCAGGGTCAAAGATTCTTGAAGCTCTGGTAGTTAGGGTTTTGATAACATCGACTTTTTTCTTTGGATGGTGATGGGAGTTTGAGTGAAGATATTTGTCAGTGTGAGTTTGTTTCCTGAAGGCCTGGTGACTTAGTTTGCCATTTTTCTTTGTAAGGAGGACATCTAGGAAGGGGAGCTGGTTGTCTTTTTCAATCTCAATAGTGAATTTAATGTGTTCTGAGAGACTGTTTAAGTGGGATAAGAATTCATTAAGTTTATCTAAACCATGTCTCCATTTAGCGAAAATATCATCTACATATCTTTTCCATTCGTCTGGGGTAAAGGGGAAAGATTTAAGGGCCATTTGTTCAAAATGTTCCATGTATAAATTGGCAATCAGCGGAGATAAAGGAGAACCCATGGCAACTCCATGAGTTTGCTCATAGATTTTTCCTTTGAAACTGAAGTATGAAGATTTAAGGCAAATGCTTACTAGTTCCACCGTTTCATGGTCTGTAATATTCTTCAAGACTTCTATGGCTTGATCTACTGGAATCATAGTGTAGAGAGACACTACGTCAAAGCTAACTAGGAGATCATTGTCACTAATTTCTAGGTTTTTAATCCATTCTATGAAAGAAGCGGAATCTTTGATGTAAGAGGGAGTGTTACCTGATAAAGGTCTAAGCTTGTTTGCAAGGTATTTTGCTAACCAGTAAGTGGGTGATCCTATGGTGTTCACAATGGGTCTTAGAGGAATTCCAGATTTATGGATTTTGGGTACACCATAGATTCTAGGGATGATGGCACTATTGGGAATTAACCTGTTCTTAATGGTAGAATCTAGAGAGGAGTTTTTGATTTTGTTACTAACTAGGCGGAGGATTTTGTTGCTAGGGTCCTTGTTGAGAGTTCTATAGCAGCCACTTTTGTTAAGGTGTTCTTCCATCTTCTTATCATAATCTGTCCTATTCATAATAACAGTGGCATTTCCTTTGTCCGCTTTTAAAATCATGATATCCTTGTTCTTCTTGATGTTTTTTAAAGCTATGGATTCTTCTTTGGAAATGTTGCTGGGAGGGGGTCTGGCATTTCTGAGAATTCTGGCGACGTCCTGTCTTATTTCTTCAGCAACATTTTGATCTGTGTTTCTAATGATGACCTCAATGTTACTTATGATATCATTCACAGGTATTTTTGCTGGAGATAAAGCAAAATTAAGACCTTTTTCTAACAGCGCTTTCAAGTTGTCATCCAAAGCCAGATTTGAGAGGTTGATGACTGTTGAGTTTTTAATTAATTTGTTGTTGCTGGATTTTTCCTGTAACGAAAAGTTGCTACGTTTTTGAACAAGAGAATTATCACCGTCTAACTGTATATCAATAACCTGAGAATTGCTGAGAGCGTGTTGTCTGATGGGAGCACTGTGTTGGACATCAGTTTCTCCTTTTTGCGTATTATCTTCAGCAATTTTAGCCTGCGTAGTGAAGGTGGGAGAACCGTCTAACTGTGTGTTAATAATATGCGTATTGCGAGCGTGCTGTTTGATGGGAGCACGGAGTTGGACGATGTCTCCTTTCTGCGTGTGATCTTCAGCACTTTTAATTTTCCCTTGCTCTGTTTGGTTGTTTAAATGAGTGACTGTGTTTTCAACGTTGTAATTCTGCGTGATTTTCCTTATGCTGGAGCGATCGCCTCGTGTGATGGTCGTGTAGTCGCTGCCATCTCCTGCGATATCAAATACCAACTGCGCTGTCAGATCTTCGGGTTGCACGAAACTAGTTGTGAACTGCGTTTTCAAATTATCCAACTGCGTTGTGGTGGCTTCAAATTGATTGCAGGCGTTGTGATGGTAAGTGTAGTCATATTCATGGCTTGATTTCTGCGTTAGAGTTGTAGACTTAATGTTGAAGTCCGCACTTCTTAGGTTTTTAAGTTTTTTAGATTTCTTTGCTAAGTTGTAATAAAAAATCCTTTCAGCTTTGACGAAACCTTAAAATCCCTGCAACAGTCCATACATTAGAAGCTCATGAGGGCTGAAAAATTACAGAGGTCATCTCACAAGATAATTTGTTGAAAAGTGCTTACATGAGGATGATATGAGGATCAAAATTTATAGAAATGCTTAGGTTGAGAGGGTCTTCAACAAGTGAACATTGGAGGGATTTTAGGAGCTAAAAACATTATTAATTATTGACTATTCAATGGCCACAACCAATGATGAGTGCCATGCCCCAACCCCATGGGGTTTTAGCCCACTAACTGGGGTTACTAACTTCAAATACGAATATCTCTTAAACCATGAAGAATTATGTGGTGTGCCATATATCAACGAAAACATCTTAGTGAGTAGAATCCATATCTAAGATCCTTGACTTGTAATAGAGTAAGTTGTCAAGTCAAAATTCCCATGCAAGGTCAGGGTAGCCCCTGGTGCCGCTTGGGTTGACATCAATGACAACCAATAATCAACAATATCCCCTTTGGCATTGATGGAAACACAAGTACTCCCCCTGCGATCATGACACCTCTTCCTACTACCTTCTCTCCCCCTTTATCATCAATGGCAAAGGGTAACTCCCCTTGACAGACTGTCATCCTGTAGACGTGTACACACCTCCACTCCCCCTTTCTACTTAGTTAGATAAGAGAAAGAGTCTAATGAGAACTTAGGAGAATCCGAAGATTTTTGTGAAGATACTCAAATGCTTCACGAGGTAATGGTTTGGTAAAAATGTCAACAATTTGTTCCTTTGTTTCAACATATTCAAGCTTGATATTATTTTCAGCGACCTTCTCTCTAACGAAATGATATTTGATCGGAATGTGCTTTGTTTTAGAATGCATCATAGGATTCTTGGAGATACTGATGGCACTGGTATTATCGCAGAAGATGTGAATAGGCTCATAAAACTTGACTTGAAGATTTTGCAAAGTTTGCTTCATCCAGAGAACTTGAGTACAACAAGTTATTGCCGTGATATATTCTACTTCCATTGTGGATAACAAGATGGAAGACATCTTTTTACATAACCATGAAACAAAGCAACCACCTAGATTTTATTGGTCTTGTTCTGGAGCTTCCTTCATCCTTCAAAGATTCTACCTCAAGCCCCTCAGATTTGCTTGAAGAGACGATCTCATTGTTATCCTTTAGAACATAGTCTTCCTTAAAAGTAACATTTATGTTTTCCACTATTTGTTTTTGCCTCAGATTGTAGCATCTATAAGGCTTTCTTTTGCGCGAATAACCAATGAAAATACCTTTGTCAACATGGGAATCAAACTTGCCCAATTTTTGGTCTTCTCTTTTGATGTAGCATTTACTGCCAAATATTTTGAAGTATTTTATGTTAGTCGGTCTTCCTTTCCATAGTTCTTACGGGGTCATGTTACAATTGTTCCTGAGCAGGCCTCTGTTTATAATGAATACGCTTGTATTGATTGCTTGAACCCAAAATTTATCATCTAATTTTGAGTCATTTAACACTGTTCTAGCCATTTCCTGTACGGTTCTATATTTTCTTTCAGCAACACCATTTTATTGTGGTGTTCTGGCTATTGGGAATTGCATTTTTATTCCATTTTCATCACAATACTGCTAAAATTATTTGGACATGAATTCCCCGCCTTTATCTGATCTCAGACATTTGATCTTCAAACCACTTTCATTTTTGACCAATTCCTTGTAGATTCTAAAACACTCGAATGCCTCAGACTTTTTCTTTAAGAAGCTGGCGACTATCATTCTGGTGTAATCATCTATCATTAGCATAAAGTATAATTCTTCATCTAAACCTTTTGTTCCCATAGGCCCACACAGATCAATATGTACTAATTCCAATGGACGTGATGCAAAGTGTTCTTTTGTCTTGAGCTCAACTTTTGTCTGCTCGTCATGCCAACAAGATTCACATATTGTATTGGTAGTTTTTGAAATTTTAGCATTTCTGTTACTTCTTACTTCCTTCTGTTCCTGACAAATTTTTTGAAATTTATATGTCCAATTCGTTTGTGCCATAACCAAATTTCATCTTCTTTCACTAAAAATCACCTTTTAGGTGCCTCATCCAAAATATATATGTCATTTGGAGCTCTTCTTGCTGTAGCCACAACTTTACCAAACTTGCCTTTCCTGATTTCACATTTATTAGAGTTGAATAGAATTGTGTGTCCTTGATCGCACATCTGTCCAACACTGAGCAGATTGTGATTCATATTTTCAACTAATAACACATCCTTCGCTAATGGATCCTTGCTTCCAAGTGTGACCATACCTACTCCTATGACGTTTGAATTAGAGCTCTGCTTGCTATAGCCACAATTTTACCAAACTTGCTTTTCCTAATTTCACATTTCTTAGAGTTGAATAGCATTGTGTGTCCTTGATCGCACATCTGTCCAACACTGAGCAGATTGTGATTCATATTTTCAACCAATAACACATCCTTCGCTAATGCATCCTTGCTTCCAAGTGTGACCGTACCTGCTCCTATGACGTTTGAAGACCCGTCATTTCCAAAAGACATTGTTCCATCCTTCTTTTCCTTCAAGGATATGAACTTATTTCTATCTCCAGTCATATGTATTGAGAAACCACTATCAACATACCAAACATTTTTGTTGCTTTGAGCCTTGAGAGCGAGAGCACACTTTTCAATCTTCTTTTTCCATACTTGTTCATTTTGATTTTGCGATAATTCCTTTGAAGAACTTCCAAGTCTGCAATCTTTAGCCAGGTGTCCAAAATTGTTACATTTGTAAAATTCGACATCATCTCTCAAATGATCAAATCTGTTGATATTCTGTTGAGTTCTGGAATATCCATTTCTGAAAGATCTCCTGGAACTATATTCATTCCAAACATACATGCGACATTCTACAACTCTATGTCCAAACCTTCCACATGAATAACAATGACCATAAAAGATAGGTTGATACTTGGGAGGAAATATTCTTCGAGGAATTGTCTTCCATGGTTCTTCCTGCGAGTCTTGATCTCTTGATTTAGCTAGGAGATCTACCTGCTTGGTAAATTTTGCATATCCATCTTCTTTTGTTGTCATAGAAGGACTTGACTCGTTTTCGTATTTTTCCTTGTAACCAAGACTAGTCTTATCACTGCATGATCACTAATTGCTTATGAGTTCTTCCAATGCCTTTGAGTTGTTGGAGTAGTTTTGAAGAACTTTTCCATTTTTACTTCCTTTAGTAGAGAAAGTATTTCAGCTTCCAATGCTTCTCTTTCCTTGTTACTTTCTTTTAATTATTTCGTGCGCGATTCTTCAATTCATTTGTATTATTCAACCTTGATTTTAACATTTAGAACCTATTCCCTTTCTGTCTGTAATTTGTCTTCAAGAGTGTTGACGTGCTTCTTCTCGGCCTTGAGCTCTTTGATAACCCTAATCACTTCGTTTTTTAATTTAATCTCAGTCATCTCTTCTCCTCCTTCTTCATCAGATGCCTCTTGCTTATTGTGCTTGGCCATAAACAATACTCTTCCATTGATTTCGTATTTGTTATTAGTATCTTCATCGGATGAGGAGATATTTTCTTTGGAGAAGAAACTCTTCTTAAACCATTTCTTCTTTCCTTACTTGTTGAACTTCCTAGGACCTTTCTTTGCCTTCGTAACAACGTCATTTTTGTGAGGACACTTGGCTACAAAATGCCCAACCTCACCTCAATCAACACATATTAAAGGAAGTTTACCTTTGAATTTTCCCACACCTGTTCTCATTTTCTGCGTGAAGTAGACAAATTCTTCTTCATCCTTACAATTGCAAGTTTTTGCTTTCGGAGTCTACTTTGTCCTTACTAGCCTTCTTAGATATGAAAAATGTTGTTTCTAAGTGAGATGTGCCATCCTCTTCTTCAATCCTCATTTCATATGTTGTAAGAATTCCATGCAATTCATTTATACTGAGATTGGTCAGATTCAATCTATCTTCCAAGACAGATACCTTTGGGTTGAATCTTATTGGCAAGGTTCTGAGGATCTTTCATAAAACATTTTTTTTGTCGACAAGTTCTCACAAACCTTCCAAAGTATTTTTTGTTTCATCAACACGTTGAAAGTATGCAACAATATCTTCATCTTCCTTCATTCTGAGTTGCTCAAAATTTTCCCTGAAAATTTGAAGCTTTGCTTCTTTCACCTATGAGTCACCTGCATATATATTCTCAAGCTTGCCCCATACCTCTTTAGCAATTTTTCAACTCAATACCTTAAGATAGATAGATTCAATAAGCCCACTGATAATAAGATCTTTAGCCTTTGCATCATATACCATATTTTTCTTACCTTGCTCATCCGGGGTCAATGTGAAGCCTTTTTCAATGATTTCCGATGCTTCGTATCATTGTGCCATCAAATGAACCTGCATTCTTCCACTCCAAAGTGCATAGTTATTTCCATTGAACAAATGAACTCGATTCTTGGTGTATTCCATGATATCCTTCCAACTGTTAGACTGCTATTTAAGGAACCAAGCTCTGATACAATTTGTTGGAAATACTAAGAAGGGGGGTGAACCAATATTCCTTATCAATTAACACTTTTAAATATTTTCAGAGAATTAGTTAATCTTCAATTATTATTAATGTTTATCCAGTAACAACAGTAAACAAAAGAACACAGTAGGAAAAATAATTTTAGGTGGAAAACCCTCTCTGGGTCAAAAACCACCGAATGCTTTTCTAATAAATGCTTTAATATTTAGTCCCAACTGAAATGAAAGCTACAACTTCCTAGAATTATAGAAAAACATTCTTCTCCACCTCCCATTGGAAGGATGCCCCAATGCCCTGGTTTCTTCAGTAGTCATCTAAATGGATTCCCAAACATCCTAGACCAACCTAGTACCCTAAAGTGTTCACAAGCTCCAACCTGTAGGCAACTACATGCACCTGGCTAGCACCTCCCTACCACCCTATAATGACTAAAAATGAAACAAGAGTGTGGACTCCCGTACCACGGAAAATGATACGCGATACAATATAATTTACAATGATTTTATTGTACTTGAAAAATTACCCAATCACACTATGACCTGCAACCTAACCATGACATCATCCAACAATGACTCGTATACCTCCAAGCAATGCATCTTCAACTCCAGGTAGATTGACTTTTTACAATAATGACTCTTTTACAATTTTACAATGATGACCTTTTACAACACTGACTCTTGACAAGAATTGACACTTGAGTTGACGCGGCTTCTTGGATCACTTGCAACTGCTGAGGTATTGTTGTGCTTGCTTCAAGTAACGGTACTTTGGTGCTAATGTCCTTCTAGTATGTGTCTGAATTGTCCTGAAGTGTACTCCTTACTGCACATGCATAAATGAACAAGACCCAAATCAATACACAAGAAAAATACTTACATTGTCCTACAAAAACACATTTCAGAAATGAAATTCAAAATTCAAATGAAAACACTAATCATACATACCTTGCTGTAGCAGACTTACCATTGATTGTTGATGCGTGGTTCTTACTGCAGAGATCCTTTTTCTTGCCTTATAGAAGCTCGATATTGAGTATGTTGTATCTATATAATTTTGGATCTCCAAGGTCTTAAATTTTGTCCTATGGTAGCCCTTTGAGTCCTCTTTCCAACTCCATAGGTCTGATTGATATTGGATTCCTAAAGAAAGAGTTATGCCCAATCTCTCACAATGACCTAATTATAGATTTGTTTAGTAGAGTGAAATTGTATGATGTGTCACGTGTCACTTTTTCGACCTTCAGCCCTGAAAATGATATCCAAAAACTAAATTCTATCCTATTTCTATAACTATTTAATAAATTTGAATCCAATGCTCAGACAACAAGTTATGACGATTTTCCCAAGGTCACCTGTTTGACATGGAATTTGGGATCCTACAAAAACCTTAAATTCCTCAGATAATATCTCTGAAAATATAGCGAAACAAGATAAAAAATTTAGTCACAAGGTTCATCAAGATTCCGTCTCAAATGGGTTTTAATTCCAGCTTCTGAAGCTTTGTAGAAAAACAATTATAGCGAAAATTCCACGATGGCCTATTTGAAGCAGCGGAATCCTAGAATCCAAGGCTCTAAACTTGCTTCAAAACATACATTCGAACTTGATCATAATTTTGTGCCCTAACTAGACCTCAACGAAACCTTAAACTCCCTACAACAGATCCTGTGTTAGAATCTCATCAGGGCCGAAAAATTACAAAGTCCTTCTCACAAGATAGTTCGTTGAAAAGTGCTTACATGAGGAGGATATGAGGGTCACAATATATAAAAATGCTTAGGCTGAGAGGGTCTTCAACAAGTGAATGTTGGATGGATTTTAGCATCTTAAAAAATTATTAATTATTGACTATTCCATGACCACAAGCAATGATGAGTTCCATGCCACAACCCCATGGGGTTTTAGCCTACTATCCGGGGTTACTAACTTCAAACACAAATATCTCTTAAACCGTGAAGATTTACATGGCTTGCCATATATCAACAAAAACATGTTGATGAGTAGAATCCGTCTAGAAGATCCATGACTCATAGTAGAGTAAGATATCAAGTCAAAATTCCCATGAAATATCAGGGTAGTCCATAGTGCTTCTTGGGTTGACTTCAATGACAACCATTGATCAACATGAAACCCCCACACAAACCAATTGGTCTACACCTCATGGCTTACTTTATTATAATTTTAAACCCACCCATGATAATTCATGTAGCATAGATTCTTTAACGAAGCGATATCATAATAATTCTTTGCTAACATAGATTCTTTACATGAGTGACACAAAAGTTGATAATGATGGCATTAAAGAGACACAAACAACCTAGTATGTCCTACAATAGTGATGTCCAATCAACTTGTAGTGTCATTGGTGATTAGATTATCACATCGAAAGAGATGAAACACCAAAAAATTTCTTCTTGGAGGGTGTTTAAGAATGGTCATTGCTTTAACAAATGATATAGAAAAATCATAATATACTACATATTCTCAACAAAGATATTGAAGCCAAAGTCTCATTGTATTTATAGGAAGCAATGGCTAACCAACCACTAGGGTTCAGAGACAAGAATACAATTGAGGTAAGAAACAATTAATTGATTCAGATGGAGTAGAGTATACTAGAAATAGATGATCAATATTATATTCACATTATTATAAATATAGCAGATCTCACCCTGTTATATTATAATTTACGAGAGGTGTCTACATGACAGTTAGTATAAATTTAAATCAATCTATTTGAAAAAATTTCCAAATATCAATACAATAGGTTATGTGCATGTTTATGCTATTATCATGTCCTATCTTTTCCTTTGATTCATGTGTGTTCTAGGAAATGGAAGGATGCTCCTTCTGGAAGTCGGATAATGGCTTCACTCGGCAAAATGGGTTTGGAGCTCCCGAGACTCTTCAACTGCCACTAGATTCAGAATCTGTTAAATTTCAAAACTAGGGCCAAACTCCACATTGGATAGCTTATATGAGACAACTGATATTTTTATTGGATTCCTCTTTTCGAGAAGTGTAGGACTCATCTAAAGATCATCTCATTCTGACATGTACAAATGGAATTATGAATTTATTTTTATTATGGACAAATTGTCAAGTTTGGCCAACAAACTGATGTAGGCGCACAAGCCCTTAAGACATGTCTTTTCATCCTCAACATTACATATAAATAGAAGGAGCCTCTTTCTCATTTTCTCACTCATCTTCACACACATCTCTCTCCCCTCATCTAATTGGGTACAAATTTTTGGACAACCTCTCTCTCCACACATGCGAAGAAGAAGGCTATAATTTTCTATTTGGGCATTGACTAAATTGCAGAAGGGTTTGACTAGCATTGACCGGGCAACTGTTGACTTGATTAGACTACTTTTTTCGTAGGGATATTTCTATTTGGGAAGGCCGCATTTTTGGGCATAGAAATCATGGCAATCTGAGTTGTTTGACCAACATTGACCGCAGGTTTCACTCTGTGTTGACCAAGTTTGACTGAGTTTTTTGTGACTATTTTTGGTTGTTTTAGACTGTACCTGGAGGACGTATTGACTGGGTTTGACCGAGCTAATTTGGAGGAAGAATGTTTCCCTGTTTGACCAACGTTGACTTTCATGTTAGGGCTTCCTGTGACTGTTGTTTGACTGGACATATTTGACTGTGATTAGGCAAGTAAATTTGTATATTGTACTCTCTCTCTTTGCTGAACTTTTGAAGAATAATAAGAAGAATTGATCAAAGGGTTTTCTCCGCATTGGGGTTTTTCCCTGACATTCGCCAAATATTGTGTCCTCTTGTCTTCACTTGTCTTCTGGTTATTGTTTATGTTCTATCTTCATTTTACTGTAATGTTAATGTGATTGCTAATCTGGATATTGATATTAGGCTAGTGAGAAAATTGAAGTAAAATCCCTCTTAAGCATAGAACAAACCATTGTTATCTAAAATTAACATGGTATCAGAGTGGAGGTGAAGATAAAGCCCAAGCAAGAGTGAGAAGAGCAATCACTTAGATCTATTGATCAAGGACAAGATTCAATGGCCTCTACATCCTACTTCAAATTTGATGAAAAGCTTCATGATAAGTCTGATTATCATGCATGGAGGATGTCTCTTGATATGACTCTAGAAGAGCAAGATGTTATGGACTATGTGCAGGGAAAGATTTCAGAACCCCTTTCAAATGCACTAGCTGCTGCTAAGACCAAGTACAAGAATGGTGAAGTCAAAGGAAAGAATATCATCAAGGACTCTATTCATAAGAATTTGGTTGCTTATGTCTCCGATTTAAAGACATCAAAGGAGATATATGACAGGTTGGTTGGCATGTTCAAAACTAGCAATGCAAACCAAGGCCTATTTCTCAAGAACAAATTGAAGGACATAAAGAAGAGAAGAGGTGAAGATATTCAATCGTACTTCATGAGGATTACCGAGATAAAAAATAACCTTCTTTCAATCGGAGAATTTATTGCTAATAGGGAGCTCACTCTCATTTCCCTTCGAGGTCTCCGTCGTGAATGGCATGTGTTCAACACTACTATCCTCAACAATGACAGGATTCTAGGTTTTGAAGAATTGTTGACTAGATTTTCTCAAGAAGAGACGAGGATGATGGAAATGGACATGCCTTCAAATAGGAATGATCCTACTACATTCTCCGCTCATGCTAAAAGAAAGAACAATGCAGGTTCAAATAAGCAATGTAAAGGAAGACCAGGATTCAATGAAGGAAGGAAGGGAAGATGCTTCATTTGTAACAGGTTTGGCCACTATGCTAGGGAGTGTCCTAATAGAAGGGATACACCTCGGGATAGTGATAACAACAATCACAACAATTTAAGGGGCAATAAAAATCAAAGGAATGGAAGGTTCAACAACAAAGGAAAAAGGAATGCTCCTGCTACTCAACCTGGAAATGGCCGACCACCCAAAAGATCAAGAAAGTCTATGTATGATGAATCCAATGTTGTAGATAAAAAGCAAAAAGAATTTTATCTTATATTTTCCCTCTCTTTTGCCTCTCCTCCAGACACCTTAGGAAATTGGTTAATTGATAGTGGTGCCTCAAGGCACTTCACTGGGTACAAGGAGGCTCTTTCAAATCTAATAAAAAAGGATATAAATTTGGAAATTATCCTTGGAGACTATGCCACCTATCCCATAAAGGGAGTTGGGAATGTTACTCTTCAATTGAATTAAGGTAACACTGTTCATCTACAAGAAGTACTATATGTATCCGATCTAAATTAGAACCTGGTATCTATCTCGGAGATGGAAGACAAAGGATTCAAGGTGGCATTCATTGATGGAAAGGCACGTGTTTGGAAAAGAAATTTCAAAGAACCATTTGCTCTTAGATTCAAGGTTGACAACTTATATCAAGTTGGAGGAAGTCCACTGGGAGTTATGTCTTGTGACACATCTCTTCAATTCGAACTATGGTACCGGAGGTTTTCTCATCTTCATTAAAAGGCTCTACCCGATGCAAGAAAGGTGGTTACAGGTATGCCCAAATTCAAAATAAAACATGAAGGTGTTTATCGGGGATGTGCTGAAGGAAAACATACAAGGGGACCATTCCCCTCAAGTGGTAGCAAGACTACTAAGATTTTGCAATTGGTTCATTCTCATCTATCTGGTATGTTGCATGTGACATCTTTAGGATGATATTTATATTATGTTATCTTTGTGGATTAATTCTCTTGCAAAACTTGAATATACTTCTTGAAGAAGAAGGATGAAGTATTCACATGGTTCCATACTTTCAAAGCCTTGGTTGAAAATCAAACAGGTAAAAAGATCAATATATTGAGGACCGATAATGGAACTGAGTATGAATCAAATGAGTTCAATGACTATTGTAGAGAATCTGGCATTAAGAGGGAGATTACTACCGCATATACTCTTAAGCAGAATGGTGTTGCTGAAAGGAATAATCTTACCATTATAGAAGCCACTTGTGCCATGATACATGATCAAAGCCTTCCTAAGTTCTTTTGGGTGGAAGTTGCCAACACTACCCTGTATGTTTAAAATAGAAGCCCACATCAAGCATTAGACTCCAAAACTCCTGAAGAAGTTTTCACCGATAAGAAACCTGATGTTTCTCATTTTAGAATTTTTGGTAGTTCCGTATATTTTCATGTGCTGAAAGAAAGAGAAGAAAATTGAATGCATCTGGGAAGAAAGGAACATTTGTGGGTCCAAGGCATATATAATCTATGTGCCTGGTCAAAGAGAATTAGAGATAAGTCATGATGTCATCTTCGATGAAGATGTTTCCCTTGGGAAAATTAACAACCTTCCTATTCCAAGGAAGGACAAAGAAGTAGATATAGGAAAATAGGGAGAAACACGGGATGAGTCAATGTCTGATGTTAAAGAACAAATGGTTCCCATTGATCCACCTCTTCATGAGCCCTCCTCCTCTAAAAGAAAACCCTCATGGCTTAGGGAAAATATCCGAGATGCTGAACAAAGCGAAGAGGATTTAGACTCCAGCCAAAAGCTTACTGCTAAACGCCCAATTTGTTGCATAGATTGAACAATGTAAGTAATTATGCTTTTGGTTAACTAGCATATTAGAGGGGGTAGAGTTTGCAGTAAAATCCACATAATCTTTCAGTGTAGCCAAGCGAGAATTCTTCAGGAAGCTACAAGCTAATGTTTGAGAACAATGTCGGCTTGGATTAAAATGTTGTTTTGCGACTATGGAATAAATTCATTGGAATCTGATACTATGAGAAACTAGTGCCCTATACAATGCGAGGAACCAAGGGGCTGAGCTGGGGATGGATTGATGTAGAGAGATGGGTAAGGAGTGCAAGGAGAAATTTAAATTTCTAGTTCTATATATCTTACCATATTGATATCGAGATTTAGTGGATTGAATTCCACATCTAGTAGTAGAGCCATTTGTTCTAGATATACCTACTCCAACTCCTATGGGAGAACTTGTTCTAGGGCCATAACTCATTTCATATTAAATTCCAGGTGCAGAGACAAAGGTAGGGATAACACCAATAATTGACCTTTATTCAACAACAACTTATCATGTAGTAGATCTAGATTCGTAAGAATCACATGCAATTGAAGTAGGAGTTTAAACACCGCCAATGACATATCTAGGTGCATCCCTCATCGATCAACTGTGTATGAAAATAGGGTGGCAATACAAGGAATTGTATAGTAAGTGACCTAAGAATTTAGAGGATAAGCTGTGAAGGAGGCTGAGAAAGAGGACAGCGTTAGGGGAGGTAGTTGATTTAGCGATTGAGGATGAATAGCAGAGGGAGTAGAGATCTCGCAAGAAGTGAATAAGTACTACTGGCATAGTGATTTTAGGAGAAGAGGCGACTGGCTTGTCATCCCTAAGAGCGGGTGAGGTGAGCAACACAGTGGACCAAGTATGTTCGTGGTACAGATACAAGGAAGAGGATTGCGATAGAACCAATATTTGACAAAAGGATAAAAAAGGGCAATGTCTTGCAAAATAAGACAATTTAGATTGAGGAAGTTCAGGTTGCCACGAAGACATGGAAGAACCAAGAGTAGAGAGAGGAGTGTAGGAGGAGTGCCTACACTGGGAGTGGAGTGTAGTGCAATGGATAGGGCCCTCCACCCAAGGTTGAGGAGAGGCACACCACGACGGAGAAGAAGAAGGGGAAGTGCGACATTTGAGTATTTGAAAGGAAGGGGTAAAGGAAGAGGAATGGCAACTTGACATAAAGGATCTACCACACCTCTTCCTTTAAGCAATAGCCATCCCAATGCCAGAGCATCTAAAATAATTGTTTTGGGGTTTTTGGTTTTAGTTTTGGAAGGCCAATGAATGAAGACAAATGTAGAATTGAAATACTTTAATCCTTTGGGTTATATTAATACTTCAGCAAAGTGCTGCTATAAAGCTTTACACAGTGATATAGATCAAAATAGTGGTGAGAAGAAGATAGCAAATAATATGATTATCACAGTTTCTAGACTATAAAATAGAACAATCATAAGTAGGAAAACCTTCTAAACTACGTTACAAAGTTTCAAGGCAGTGTACTTAAGCTTACATAAGATGTTGATGATTTATTTATTAGAGGGGATTAGCTAAACATACAGTTCATTAATCCATTCTCTTAATAGATGAGCACTTCAGGAGCTTATAGGAATAAACTGAGACACAATTCTTCCTACCTAGATATCTCTATAAGTCATAAGCATATGAAGAAAAACACAATGATTGATAACTAGGAAAAATTATAGGATAACATAAACTGTGTAAAACTAGATTTAGAATCCTCTGCTTTGTATTAAGGTTCCAGAAAGACTGAGTACACCAAGTGTCTAGAAAAGCTTCCTTCAAAGGTGGCTTCCAGGTTCAAAGTAGAATTAACAGTCAAGACTTAACAAGCAATGAACAATGAATCTTCAAATTCAAACCCTTAACATCTCGAGAAGAGAGTTATTTATATAATAATGAAACTAAGGAAATATCCTAAAACTGATTGATATTTATTCTAGGAAAGGAAAGATCTTCATACAAGAAGATAGGGGCAGCTGTTGAATTGCTTCTTACTGTCACTTTTATTCAGGTTGTGCTGGCTTTGCTGTTTGATATTTTGCCCCTTTAAGCTGCTTGACTGTTTGAATCCTTTGCGTTCGCTGATTTGATCATTTGATCTTTCATCTGATACTCTTTAAACTTTGTGAATATCCTTTAACCCTGTTGAGTAACCTTTACTGTGTTCCTTTTACCTTTACTGTGCATTTTAGGTTTTTACTATGTTTTTCAGTAGTAAATCCTTTTGATTTTATGTTACAGGGTAAAATAAATTGATATGATCAACTGTACGCAGGCTTTTTTCTCTGTAAGCCTGGAACACTGAGTCTTTACTTGCAAAACACAAAAAATGTTAAGAAAAACAAGGGTGACAAAATGTCTTCAATGGCTTTATAGAGCTTGAAAGGACATTGGAAGGAGTCCATAGCATATCGGAAGGTGAAACAATGGTTTAATTGGTCGCAGATGTATTATGGAGGCTTTGCTGTGTAAAACATGCAAAACAGAGCAAAAGGGTCATATTGGCATTTAAACGGGAAAAACAGTTTTCTTTTGAAATATGGAACGATAGTGAACAGTAACCATTTTGTCATTTTGCGGAAGGTGCTTTTCATCGCACCGCTTATGAAGCATGGGCGGTTTTGGAAGGGAGTCGCTCGAAATAATATAAGCCTGACACATAGCAAGGGAAGTTCAATGGAATACCACTTTTTGAGTGGGTAACGCTCGTACAGAGAGCCAACCCGAAATGGCCGAGGGTTGTTGGATTTGAACGCATTGGATCATACAATGGTGGAGTGAAGGAGCAGTACGGAGCGTACGAACGATTATGTAAAAATTTCTGTTTTCCCACCCCGGTTTTTAGTTTCTCCTTATTTCTCCCATGTAGTTAAATGCCCATTCCCATAACCATACATTTAACAGACTGAAAAAAATAAATATTGCTGAAAACACAAATTCTGGAAATTTTTCAGAATGCTGGAAATTGCAGAATTAAAAATCAGCAATCAAAAACAGCCATTAAAACACATTAAAACACTGATATTTTTGGTCAACTTGACCCTGGAAAAACCCCCTACAACTCTTGGGGAAAACCAGTTTGAGAGCTCTTCTTTATTTCTGAAAATTGCCTTTTTACAGTGAGAATTATTCAACAAAAAATCAGCAAGCAAATTTACAACTTATCTCCTTTCCCGTGCCTCACAGCAATCTAGAAATTACAGCAAACAGGACAGCAATAAATGTTGTACGGACTCCGTTTTGTGTGTAGAAAAATCAGCAAACTGCTCCTCGATTTTTGTGCAAAAATCTGTCTTTCACTATGTGCTGAATCAGCTGTACAAATCTGCTCAACTGCTGCCTTGGAATGTGTGCCAAGCTGCTGTCTCCTTCTCCTCCCTGCTCAGAAATCTCTCTTGCTCTCCTTCTCCCAATCTGCTCATGAAAGAATGAATGACCCTTTCCTCCTTTAATATAACTCCAAGTGACTTTTGGGTGATCTCTAAATCCAATGGCTGAAATAGATTTAGATCAATGGCTGAGATTAAATGCTCATTTAAATCTCACTTTCTATTTTTTAATTCACCCCACTTTAATAAAGACCCAGTTAGTCATTTATTTCCAAAGTCACTTTTCCTTTCTAATTTTTCATTTACTTTATAAAAGTTACTTTAAAATTAGACTTAGTAACTTTATCACTTAAAGTCACTTTTAAATTAGATTTAACTTTATAAAATTATAAAGTCACTTTAGGAGAAAAATTAAATTCTTTTGGACACTTTTCCCTAGGCCAAAGATCAAATCCTAAGGGAACCACCTGTCCTCCGCTACCAAATTTCAACACTCCCTCTTACCGAGGAAGGTGTTCTTCACCACACCCATCTTGTCTCTGAAGTAGACATGTTTGCCTCGTGGTAAGGTTTTGGTAAGGATATCTGCAACCTGCTCATCAGTGGAAATATACTCAAGCTTCACAACTCCCTTCTGAACATAGTCTCTGATGAAACGATATCTGATCCCGATATGATTTGACCTGTCATGAAATACTGGATCCTCCGTGAGTTTAATGCAACTCTGATTATCACAGTAAATCACTGAAGGTCTCAACGGCTGACCAAATAAGCCAAACAACATCTTGTGAAGCCAGATAGCCTCACAACTAGCTAGACTGGCTGCCATATACTCTGCTTCCGCTGAACTCAGTGCTACTGACTGCTACTTCCGGCTGAACCATGACACTACTGCTAAACCCAACCCAAAACAACACCCTGAAGTGCTCTTCCTATCAGAAGCACAACCTGCCCAATCAGAATCAGTGTACCCTGCCAATCTCACTCCATCTCCCTGCCTGTAGTCCAGACCATAATCCACTGTCCCCTGCAAGTACTGCAAAATGTATTTTGCAGCCACCCAGTGAACCTTCCTAGGCTCACACATAAACTGACTCATCGTGTTGAATGCAAAACAAATATCTGGTCTAGTGTTGACCAAATACATCAAGGAACCAATTAGCTGCTTGTACAATGTGGGATCCACCAACTCGGAATCCGAAGCATGAAGCTTCTTCCAGTTGGTGATCATCGGTGTCGACATGGGTCTACAATCCTCCATGTGGAATCTGCTAAGGATGTCCACAATATACTTCCCCTTCCCCAGGAAGAAATGCCCCTCCTCCTACCACACCTCCAAACCAAAAAAGTAATGCATCAAGCCGATGTCCTTCATCTCAAACTCTGCCGCAAGATCTCTCTTGCAGTGCTCTATGAGTCTCTCTGCACCTGTAATGATCAAGTCATCCACATACAACACCAGAATGAGAGGCTCCTCACCAATCACAATAAAGTAAAGGTTCGGATCTGCCTCATTCTTTGTGAAACCCATCCCCTGCAAGTATGCATCTATCCTGGAGTACCAAGCTCTGGGAGCTTGCTTCAGGCCATAAAGGGCCTTCTTCAATCTGCACACATGGGACTCCTTCCCATGCACCTCAAAGCCCTGTGGCTGCTCAATGTACACCTCCTCCTGTATGAAGCCATTGAGAAATGCGGTCTTCACATCCATCTGGTGGATCTTCCAACCCATCTCTGCTGCTATCGATATAATGGAGCGGATCGAAGTATATCGAGCCACGGGAGCGAAGGTCTCCTTATAATCAACTCCCTCTACCTGGGAGAACCCTCTAGCCACAAACCTCACTTTGAATTTCTCAATGCTGCCATCTGCAGTATGCTTTACCTTGTAAAGCCATCTGGAAGTAACCACGGATTTGCCCTCAGGCCTTGGCACCACCTCCCAAACATCATCTTCATGATAGAAGAATACTCCTCCTGCATGGCCTCTCTCCAGACCTGCTGGCTAGCTGCCTCCTCATAGCTAGAAGGCTCAGAGTCAAGGATGCTGGTAACCATCGCCATATAACTACAAAACCTCTCAGGTGGTCTACTCTCTCTGACCGGCCTCTTCGGCTCAGCAACAGATGTGGCATCTCTCAAGGTGTCCTGAAGCCACTTGGGCTTCCTCTTCCCTGAGCATGCTTCTCCCATAGGAGAATGAAACTCCTCCTCATCACCATCAGTAGCCTGAACTCCTGACTCTCTGTCTGCTGTCCTCCTGCCTGCACCTAAACCTGTAGAAGCTGAGGTACCATGTGAACTGTCCATCGGTGGACTCCCTAGTGAACTGCTCTGTGAACTACTCTGCATGCTGCCCGGAGCACCACCCCTCTGGCTCGATGAGCCACTGCTCACTGACGGACCTGACATCCTCGTAGATGTACCTCCTGATGCTTCTGATCCCTGCCCACTGGATCCCTGCGACTGACTCAACTGCTGCTGAGGGTCTGGTTGATCCAGATACTCTAACTCCCGTGACCTCCTAAAGGCCCTGTCCTCCTCGAACTTCACATCCCGTCTGACAACAACTCTCCTCTGTGCAGGAATGTAAATCCGAAAGGCCTTTGAGGTCTCACTGTAGCCCACAAAGATACCCTTCTCTACGGTGGGCTCTAGTTTGGTCCTCTTCTCCTTGGGTATATAGGAGTATGTAATGCATCCAAAGATATGAAGATGACCAATATCAGGCTTCTTCCCAGAGAAAGCCTCCTCCGGAGTCATGTGCCCCAAGGCACAATGCAGACTCCTGTTCTGCAAGTAAACAGCTGTGTTGCAGGCTTCTGCCCACAAGAACAATGGCAACCCCTGATCATGTAACATGGCTTTGGCAGCCCCTATGATGGATCTGTTCTTCCTCTCTGCAACCCCGTTCTGCTGGGGGTTGTAAGGAACAGTGAACTCCCTCCTAATGCCTGCCTCCACACAATAGTCAACAAACTCTCCAAGGGTGTACTCTCCTCCATTGTCCGACCTCAAGGACTTGATCTTTCGACCTGTCTGAGTCTCCACAAGAGCTCTGAACTCCTGAAACCGCTTGAAGACCTCACTCTTGGTCTTCAAAAAATAAATCCAGGTCCTCCTGGAGTGATCATCAATGAATAACACATAGTACTCATATCCACTCAAGGAAACATGAGACATCCGACCGCTCACATTGAAATGAATCAAATCAAGTATCCCCGTCGCTCTGCTGTCACTGCTGGGAAAAGGGGATTTGGCAAATTTGCCCATCGCACAACCTCTACAAGTATCAAAGTGATCAGTACTGAAATCTGGCACACCTGTAGTGATCTTCCGCAATGTCCTCAAGGCTCCATGATACATATGTCCCATCCTGCGGTGCCAAATCTCACACAGCTCAGAACTGCTAGCTTCGCTGTCGGTACTACTGCTCAATGCCAAAAGGGGCTGGAATGCAAACTTGTACGCCTTTGCATGGCGTACACCTATCACTCTAGCTGAATCAGCTGGAGTGCCCCTGGGATACATCAACACCTGTCCTCCCCTGAACAGTACCTCATATCCTCTGTCCTCCAAAGCTGAGACGGATATGAGGTTCTTCCTCATCCCTGGCACATAAAGAACCTCTGACGCCTTCAAGGGAGGTTTGGACTCCCTCTGAAATGTCACTGTCCCCACCCCGACTGCTCTAACAACTCTGTCATCACCGAGTACTACCTCAATATCAGTGCCACTCTCTGAAAGCTCTGAGAAGTACTCACGGACTCCTGTCATATGACGTGAAGCCCCACTGTCCACATACCAGATACCTGAAGATGCTCCACTAATCGAGGGAAAAGCATGCTCCCTCTGAACCTGTGTGGCAGGTGATCCTGCACTAGAGGACTCACACGTAGTGAACGCAAACTCCCGGTCAAAACGACCTGCAAAGTCCTCAATCTCTGCTGAAGCTGCCACGTCCTGGTTCTTCCCCTTCTTCTTCTTCTTCTCCGGACACACAACTGCATAGTGTCCCATCTTTTGACAATTCCAACACTTCACCTTGGAATAGTCCTTCTGTGTGTTCCCCTGTTTACCTTTACCTTTGCCTTTGCCCCCACCACTGCTTGTGGAAGCCT
Source organism: Pinus tabuliformis (assembly GCA_031772625.1). NCBI lineage: Eukaryota > Viridiplantae > Streptophyta > Pinopsida > Pinales > Pinaceae > Pinus > Pinus tabuliformis. Next base: position 310,158,038 of record CM062806.1, on the reverse strand, counting down.
ACTTCTTCCCTTTGCCTTTCTTGCCTCCTGCCACCAGTGCTACATCCTCATCCTGCTCAACTGGCTTGGTTGCCCCAAGCTGTCCTTTCCTGATCTCTGTCTGAATACAATCATCCCAAAACCTCTCCCATGTGGGAAGGATCTCACGTGCACAAACCCCATCAGCAAAGTTCAACCATGAACGAGGGAGGCCATTCACTGCAATACGCACCAACTCAGTGGATGGAATGGCCTCTCCAATCGCTGCCAACTCATCTCTCACATTGGTCATCTTTGTGAGATATCCAGCTGCACTATCATTCCCCATCTTAATGTTCTTCAGCTTCTCCTTCAGGACCATCTTCCGGTTCTCATTGGTACTCTGGTAGAGATTGGACAATGCTGCCCACATCTCATGGGCATTGCTCTTTCCTCTCACATGAGGAATGCAATGGTCTTTGATTCCGTCTAGAATCATCCTCTTACCCTTATTGTTCTTCTTTTTATACTCAGCCAACTGAGTAACATCAGTGGGCACAACAACAGGGTTCTGTGCGGTATGCACCATGATATCCCAGACTTCTGCCTCCTCAAAGATACTCTGCATTTTCTCCTTCCAAACACTGTAATTTGTATGCCCATCCAACTTATCCTCCACCCTCAATCCCAATGACATCCTGTTGTCCTAAAACTGAAAAATAGCACTGCTGTAGTAAAGATAAAACTGCTGTTTATGAAAAATCAGCTTGCTGGAATTTTCTGAGTGAAAAATCAGCAACTGTAATTTTTCCTTTTGCTGTCCCAAATTGCCCTTCAGTACTCAAGCTCTGATACCATGTAAAAATTTCTGTTTTCCCACCCCGGTTTTCAGTTTCTCCTTATTTCTCCCATGTAGTTAAATGCCCATTCCCATAACCATACATTTAACAGACTGAAAAAAATAAATATTGCTGAAAACACAAATTCTGGAAATTGCAGAATTAAAAATCAGCAATCAAAAACAGCCATTAAAACACTGATATTTTTGGTCCACTTGACCCTGGAAAACCCCCTACAACTCTTGGGGAAAACCAGTTTGAGAGCTCTTCTTTATTTATGAAAATTGCCTTTTTACAGTGAGAATTATTCAGCAAAAAATCAACAAGCAAATTTACAACTTATCTCCTTTCCCGTGCCTCACAGCAATCTGGAAATTACAGCAAACAGGACAACAATAAATGCTGTACGGCCTCCGTTTTTTGTGCAGAAAAATCAGCAAACGGCTCCTCGATTTTTGTGCAAAAATCTGCCTTTCACTATGTGCTGAATCAGCTGTACAAATCTGCTCAACTGCTGCCTTGGAATGTGTGTCAAACTGTTGTCTCCTTCTCCTCCCTGCTCAGAAATATCTCTTGCTCTCCTTCTCCCAATCTGCTCATGAAAAAATGAATGACCTTTTCCTCTTTTAATATAACTCCAAGTGACTTTTGGGTAATCCAAGTGACTTTTGGGTGATCTCTAAATCCAATGGCTGAAATAGATTTAGATCAATGACTGAGATTAAATGCTCATTTAAATCTCACTTTCTATTTTTTAATTCACCCCACTTTAATAAAAACCCACTTAGTCATTTATTTCCAAAGTCACTTTTCCTTTCTAATTTTTCATTTACTTTATAAAAGTTACTTTAAAATTAGACTTAGTAACTTTATCACTTAAAGTCACTTTTAAATTAGATTTAACTTTATAAAATTATAAAGTCACTTTAGGAGAAAAATTAAATTCTTTTGGACACTTTTCCCTAGGCCAAAGATCAAAGCCTAAGGGAACCTCCTGTCCTCCAGTACCAAATTTCAACAGATTAAATATGGTGGTAATGAATTTATTATGGCTTAAAACCCAGATTAGCGGTAAAATGGAGGTTTAAGGTTAATTCTTCGTTTAAATCGTAAAAATGATTTAACGAAGAAAACCTTCGCAAAACAGATATGGCAAACTTGAAATTCTATTAACTCGGGCGGATAATGATATCGGGTCCGGCTAATATCGCATATCGCAATTGGAGTTTAACAAAGAATGGCCCATCGCAAGGAATGCGATAGGCACCAGACGCGACATGGAAATAAACCATATATGATATATGATCGGGTCTGGGTCCCAATCGCAATCGAAGATCACAATGGCAGAAGGTATATGCTTTAGTCGGGGCTTGCGACAAAGGTGGATGCGATATGCCATGAACTGTAATATATATTGCATCGGGTCCGGATTCCCATCGCAATTGGAGATCGCAACTGGCAGAGGTTTATTGCTTTAGTGAGACTTGCGATGGAGGCGGATGTGATATGGGATTGAGTTATGATATATATTTGGTCGGGTTCGGGTCCATCGTTGATCGCATATCGGAATTGGGGAAAACAGATGCACGTTGAAAGGCTTGCGATCCACCAATATTGCGATGCGATATGAAAATACATAGTTTTATTATAAAACGAAGGTATTCGGGGTATTTTATTAAAGGAGTTAATAAGATATGGGAAAAGGGATTTTAGGGGCTTAATACTATAGTTAATGTTAATATGAAAATATGAGCAGAAAAGGGGAAATACATGTGAAAAGGGGAAATATAGGCGGAAAAGGGATTTTACATGGGGTTTTCACTTTTCCTAGGCAAAAAGGGTTTTGACCTTAGGAAAAGGGGTTTTTATGGAAAATGAATGAATATGAATGTATGAAGGTGGGAAGTTAATTAATGGAGATGAATGGGAAGTTAATTAATTGATCTTCATTTGCTTTGTGTAATTGTTTCATGGACATAGAAACATATGATGAAACATGATAAATGTACATTTTGTCTAATGAATAATCAAACTTCTGCAACCTTTCTCTACTTACCCTTTGCTTATCCTATCATTTTTCTTCACTTAATGGGTGCATTTAAACTAGCAAACCCTTTTCCTTTCTTTTTAGTTTACAAAAGAAAACTATCTAAATCTACCCATATAACCTCTAAGGGCTCAGATTAAACTGATGAGCACCCTATTATTCTCTACCTAACTACTAATCTGCCAAGATTAAATAGTTTGGCCAGATATTTATTCTCTAACTATAACATCAAATTTAAAGCCTGAAGCACTCAAGATTAAGGAATTTGATTGTCATGGGTTGTGGCATTTAAAAACGAGCTGCACACAACCATTATTTTGCAGAAACAATAGTAGTGGCATTTAGACTTGCTCACTTTCAGAGTTTATTTGTTTTCTTTTCTTTCTAACCTAACATTTTCTTTTTGTCTTTATTTTTTATGACATCTAACCCAACATTTTCTTTGATATGGACATCATTATCGTGATTTTTTCACTAACATTTTATTCAATATTGTTATGTCCATATCCTAACTTAACATTTTTTCAAAATATTTTTATGTATTTTTTGACTAATTTATTCTATCTTATCAAAACCAAAAAATTCTACAACATTGGCTCCAATGGGGGACTGCTTTCTCTTGTAGAATGCAAAGAACCTACAGATCCATGTCCCTTCTCCTCGGGCTATGGAGTCCTTGCTATAAAGAAAATCACACTGACATCTTGAAAGGTAAAAGAAAACCTGAGTATTTACAATGAAAAGTATTTCAACTTCTTAGTACTGAATGTAATGTTTAAGAAACCTTCCATTTACAAGATAAGTGGAATATAGCCCCTCAAGATTCTGCAACACAAAAGTGTTGTTACCCTTGACTTCAACAATTGCTAAAGGTCCAAACCATAGATTGTCAAATATGCGATGCTTTCCTTTCTCTTCTCTCCTGGCATCCCATCTTAGAACTAGATCACCTTCCTTAAAGTCCCTCTCCCTAGCTCTTCTGTCAAACAGGGTCTTCATCTTATTATGATATTAATTCAACTTGTATTGAACTTCATCTTTGTTTTCATTAAGTTCAATAATTTGATTTATTCTTCTTGAAAAATCATCAGGTTCATCTATTGGATCCTGTAGGAATTTTAAAATGGGGAAGGCCAAATTGGTAGGGAAAATTGCATCTTTCCCATAGACTAACTAAAATGGAGATTTCCCAGTTGATCTCTTTGGAGTAATTCTGTTTGCCCATATTGCATAAATCAGATGTGAATGCCAGCTCTTCTTATTATCAGCTAGAGTCTGTTTAATTACCTTTACTAGACTTTTGTTTCATGACTCTGCAAGGCCATTACCTTGAGGGTAGTATGAATTTGAATGATGTAACAAAATCTGATATTTCTGGCAAAAGTCAATCATTTTAACACTAGCAAAAGCTGTTGCATTATCAGTGACAATTTGAGTTGGGCAACCAAATCTAGATAAGATATTCTCCTCAATAAACTTAATTACTACTAAATCAGTAGCATTTTTGACTGGAATTGCTTCCACCCATTTAGTAAAGTATTTTATTGCAGTGATGATCCATCTATGCTGATTACTTGAAGTGGGGTGAATCTCTCCAACAAAATCTAATCCCCATTGAGAAAAAGGTGCTGAAACTATTGATGGAACAAGTGGAAGAGCTGCTAATTTTTGTTTACCAGCAAACATTTGACAAGGAACACAACCTCTAACATTTGCCCCTACTTGTAAGAACACTGTGGGCCAATAAAATCCTCCCCTCAAAATCTTGTATGCTGTTGCTCTCCAAGCATTATGTCCCCCACAAAATTTTGTATGAAACTGATCAATGATTCGTTCAGTTTTTGATTCTGTTAAACATAATAACAGAATATTTAGTGGAGCTTTCCAGTATAAATTTGCATTTATAATGCAGTACTTGAATGATTTTAACTTAAGGGTTTTACAATGGGTTTTGGAGAAAGATGCTGGACACTCAAAATGAATCAAGAAATTTACAATATCTTGATACCAGTTTGACAACAAGAATTTTTCCTCAATGTGTATAGGAGTGATCTGCTAAGAAGGTAGAGGTTCTTGTGGATTCTCCCCTTCTGGATGAAAGGGAGGTTCTTGTGGATTCTTCCCTTTAGGATGAAGGGAAGGTTCTTGTGGATTCTCCCCTTCTGCAAGGACAGAAGGTTCTTGTGTATTCTTCCTTTGTATTTCTAACACAGAATTGATTCCAAGTACTTTGCAGTTGGATTCAGCTAGAAGCTTGGCTAATCCTTGACCTTCTACTAGCTTGCTAGTCTTGATAGTTAGATCAAACTCCAGAATTTGAGTGATCCATCTACCTCTTTTCCCATCAGTGTCTAGTTGGGTTAGGACAAATTTTCACAGCACTGTTAGGGACATAAGCAGTAATAGGTGAATGTAAGACATACATCTTGAATGATTTCAGAGCTTGAATGAGGGCATAGGCTTGCTTCTCAATGAAGTCATACTTAAGCTCAATTTCTCTCATAACCTTACTAAAAAAGGCTATGGGTTGGTCATGGGAATCTTCATTTTTCTGTAATAGGACAGCAGCAAGGGTTTTTTCAGAGGCAAAGGAGAAAATACTAAATGGCTTAATATAATCAGGGCTGGCTAAGGTAGGAGCTTCAGAGATAACCTTTTTTATTTGTTCAAATGCATGCCTAGAAGTGGGAGTCCATTTGACTTCATGGTCTTTTCGGAGCATGTCAATTATATCTTTTACAATCTTTGCATAATTTGGAATAAACCTCCTTAGAAAATTAATCTCGCCTAGAAAAGCTTGAATCTCCTTCTTGTTTCTAAGTAAGGTCAATGTTTCAATGGTAGATACTCGTTTAGGGTCAATTACTACTCCCTCTTTTGAAATTATATGGCCCAACAGTTTTCATTCTTTGACAACAAACAAGGACTTCTTAGCGTTCAATGATATTCCAAATTTTCTACACCTGTCAAAAATCTTAATCAAGTGCTTTAGATGTTTCTGATCAGATTTAGAAAAAACAGTTATGTCATCAAGATAAATAACCACAAATTTATTTACCTAACTCACAAAAGCTATGTCCATAGCTCTCTCAAATGTTTCTCCAGCATTGGTCAAGCCAAATGGCATCCTAGCGTACTTGAATGTACCCCAGGGTGTAGTAAAGGTTGTCTTCTCTCTGTCTGTTGTATCAACATTCACCTGGTTGTAACCTGAAAAACCATCAAGCATAGAAAGTCTTTGTGCTCTTGAAACCATTTGAAGTAACCGATCCATTTTGGGCAAAGGATAATTATCTTTTAATGATGCCTTGTTCAAATTTCTAAAATCTACATAGAGTCTTATTTCTCCATTTTTCTTTCTAACAGGAACTAAATTTGCAACCCATTTAGAATATCTAAGAGGGAGGATGATATAAGCATCTAGAATTTTCTTAATCTCCCTTTCTATAGTTGGTATAAGGGCTGGATTTATCATTCTAAGTTTCTGTTGATAAGGCTTTGCTTTTGGTTTCAAAGGAATCTTATGTTGTATTAATGAAGTATCATAGGTCTTTATATCAGCATAAGTCCAAGCAAAAACATCCTTATAATTTTGCAGTAACTTAAGATATTGAGCTTTGCTCTCAGGGTCTAGAGATGCACATATTTTGATGTTTTTTATATCTTCATCAGTTCCAATGTTAATCTTTTCTATGTCATCTTCTGAAGGAATGGACTGAGGGTTTTGGAGGACATCATTTTGATCAAACAATCTTTCTAAAGGAATTAGTCCCTTTGGAATAAAATTATTAGATAATTGAATAATGAATGATTAGCAATTTGGGTTTTAAAATCTGAAATATCATTTCCATTTTCATTTTCATTTGTTTCAGTTCTATCTTCATCAATTTGTAGAAATGAAAAATCATCTATTAACTGTAGAAATGATTTCAACTGTTCATCATCTTCGAATATTTGCCAACGTTTCAGATTATTTGGGATAGATGGCCTATATTTGACTTGTATATGATAGAGTACATCAGTATGATCAAGAATTTTAAAAGAGCTAGTAGAGACAGCTAAGGCATCTGCATGAATATTCTGATCTCTGGGAATATGAGTCAAATTAAAAGCATCAAAAATGTTTTCAACTGAATCCCATACTTCATTTCGGTAGAACCTAAGTCTAGGGTGCTTGGTTTGGCAAACATTTCTTATTTGCTTAACAATAAGTTCTGAATCAGTAAAGACACTTAAGTTTTGAACTTTTAGACTTTTGGCTAATTTCAATCCTAAAAGGAAAGCTTCATATTCAGCCACATTATTTGTAACTTCGAAGTCTAATTTACATGATTGGGTTATATTTTCTTTTTTCAGGTGAAATTAAAACTACTCCAGCTCTTGCCCCATCTTTCATGCAAGAGCCATCAAAGAACAGTTTCCAAATATCAGTTTGGTTTGGTTTAGGGCTTTCAACTACCTCTTCAATTTTGACTTGAGTTTTGTGTTGGTTTGAAGTGAGTTGAAAACAACCAAAGTCTTGATCTATTGCATAAATTGGATGGTTCCTTGGCTAGTCAGTATTACAAACAGTATGTACAAATCTTCCCTCTCTCTATAATCTTAATTGCTCTCCTCCATAAACAGGAATATTAGCATATGACATATCCATCTGTAGAGTTCCCCTTAATTTGGCACAACAAGACCTAGAAAGGAGCATTCCAAACTTGGGAGCGATATCTGTGACAACAATGTCAAGTACTACACTTTTCACTGGAATTTGGGCAAGGGTAACCACTAGATCCTTGATCAATCCTAAACAGGGCACCCTTTTAGAATCAAAGGTGTACAGGCCATGGTAGGATTTAGTTATGCCGAGTTTCAAATGATCCATGATAGGTTTTGGCATAAGGTTGTGTGATGCTCCTGAATCAAGCATACAGTTATATATCATGGAATAATTTGTTTTAAGAGTTACATAGAAAGGAGACACTGTCTCATCTATCATGTCTGAACTAGGGCCAAAAGCTACTACTGGTTTTTCATCTTGCAGACTTATGACATCACCTTCAACATCAACCAAGGTATTTTGTATCCATTTTGAGACTTGGCTTTTGTAACCAGGGTTTTTAGAAAGTTCTGACAATGGAATTGGGATCCTAGCCCTCTCTAATTATTTTTCAACACTAAATGTAGTCAAAATGTTTTTACCTGTTTGGGTATTATCAATTGACTAATCTAAGGGCTGAATAAGAGTTGTTTGAGCTTCAACAGTTTTGGTGCGTGGTTCAATGATTGGAGTTTCCTTTGGAGGTATCCTAGGACTAGGCCTAGGCCTAAGATCATACCTCTTGTTTAACTCTGTAATTAAAAATTCAGAGAAAGCATGACATTTAGAGACTTGTGAAGCTTCCTGATCTTCTTGATCTTGATTTTGTTGTGAGAGAGGAATGATGGCTGTTTGATTGGAAGAAGAATCCATACTATTAATATCTTCAGTAATTGTCATAGTACTATCATCAGGTTGTTGTTCATCTATCAATAGAGGGGTAGGAACCTGTTGATCATCACTAAGTCTCTGAAGAATTTGTAGTGGTGGATTTCTCTTATACTGACCTTGATTTTGGTTTTGGGGTCTAGCAACTGCTTGTTGTATTGTCCTAGCAAGAAGAGATGTTATTTCATCTAGTTTTGAGTCTTCTGATTTAGTCTTAGAGGAACTAGAGGCTTCTTGAACAGATTTGAGTTTTCTTTGGGCTTTTTCTTCCTTAAGTTTTAAAGAAATTGAGGCTTCCCTATTTGCTTCTACTTCTATAGCATTTGTTTTCATATCTTCAAGAGTTCTTGAAGTTCTCTCTCATAGCATAACAACAAATTCATCATCAAAAGCTTTAGAGAATCTAGACTTAGCTGCTGCTATAGTGGGCTTACATTCAGTAGGCATTTTGTGATAGAGTTTATTGAATCTTTTGACAAAATATCGTACTGGTTCACCAAAGCTCCTTTTAAGCTCTTCAAATTCTGTGAGGAAGTAAAGAGGATCCTTTTTCACACCCCATTGATTTTTAAAAATGTTTGTAAGCTCTTCCCAATTTCTAATGGAAGCTTCTGGTAACTGCCTAAACCAAATCCTCACATTTCCATCAAGTGACTGTACAAACAATCTCATATAAACATTTTCTTGTTCAATATTCATGTTGCCTGCAAAGTTTAGGAAAGCTTGAAGATGGTCCTCAGCTGAGGGACTAGTTTCTCCATTGTACTTGGGAAGGTATTTTAAGTATCCAGCTCGGAATGCATCAAGGTTATTAGGTAAGACTAAGGCAACATATCTAGCCTGTACAATAGGTCAGAAAGCCATGACAACAGGTGGTGTATGACGTTGTCCAGGTGTATGAGGTGTTTGTGTGGATGTAGAAGATGAAGAAGAAGTAGAGGAAGAAGATGGTGATTCAGGGTTTGATGGACTAGTTGGAGGTGAAGGAGGAGATGAAGGAGGAGATCTCCCGAAAGACTTCAAAGGAGTCCTAAGAACTAACATTGGGACCTGTAAAGGAATACCTTCTTTTGTTTCAAAAAGAATATTGGAATATATAGAGAAAGTCTCCTTAGATTGTTTAGAAGAAGAAGCTTCAGGTCGGTCAAAAATGGAAGGAAAATGATAGGTGGTAGGGGATATTGTCCTGTATCTGATATGAAAATATAAGACAATGCAAATAAACCCAGAAATAACAAGATTTGAATAGACAGAAATGCTTCTTTATTGATCAAAACCCTTAAGGTAGGGCAACACCATACATTCACTCCTTAAGGAAGGAGAGCACTCCACAAGCCATATGCCTGTCCTTACAATAATCCTTGACATCTCTCAATGGGGAGTCTCTAGCCTCTATATAGGCCTCATACATACAATACCATGGGTCATTACCATGGTTCCCTCAATACCATCTATCTAATACTATGGGCTTATTATATTATTGCTAACTACTTGTGGTCCCTTACATGATACAGGTTAACCACCTTATTTATTACTATGGCCTATCCCATTATTATATTATTCCCTTGGGTACCTCCCTTTGTACCCCATATTATCCCCCCTAGGTATACTACATTCCACCCCCCTTAACATGTTTTGTCCCTGAAACATGGGAAGAACACAAATAATAAAATCTACTCAAAAGAGTAGTCCACTGGTACCATGCACGTGCATCTAGCCATCCCAGAGAAAGGTGAACCTTCGATCCAGCTGGTGCCTCGCTCATTTGAGATGGAAGTTGACCGTGGCGGCTCTTCTGTGTTGATGTGTAGTAGGTGGATCGCCGCTCCTCTCTATCTATCTTGTGGGGGTTGTTGTCCTTGTGGCTAATTTGTTGCCATCTTGTTGGTTGTTTTCTTGCGGGGTGATGTGGGTGGTGATATGCTGAAGTTTTAACCAACAGTGTATCTTTCTTTAATTCACCACCTAATGGAGCCTGAGTGGTATCTGGTACATGTTATGGTGCCTGCTATTGTTTCTTATCTTCCAATATTACTTCAACCACTGAGTCCTCATCTGATGTATCAGTACCTGTAAACTTTTCTACTTCAACCTCTGTTTGTGTTTGATTATCGATCATCAAAGGCTCATCATCTGATGTGTAAGTTTCATTAACGCTTTGTGCTTCTGCCTCCATAATCTCTACTTGGTCCTTAATGGAAATATCCTGCAATGTAATTTTCTTCTTATTTTACCAGAGCTTCAGGAATTTCTTCTGCACATTAAAATTGATAGTACCCATAGATTCCATCCAAGGATATCCTAAAAAAACATCCATGTTATCTATATCTGAAGTGTAAAAATCACAATGCAACAAATACTTATCCATCAAAAGCTTCAAATCTTTATAAACTTGCACATCCTCATCATTAACCTGTGTGTTTTCAATGTGTTTTGCTGGCACTTGCAATTTTTTTGCCAAATTAACATTGATAAAATTATGCTTGCAACTAGGATTTATAGACACAACAATCTTCTCCTTCTAAATCAATCCATGAAACTGCAATAAGGAGACACCAGTAGAAAATAACTCCTTACGTGTCTCATTCTCCTTTTTTCTAGCACGAGACCATTTGTCTAAAATGACTCTTTCAAATTCTACATCTGAAAGTTTGGTCAACTGCTTGTTGTCAAGTGAGAACCACCATTTAGAAGCCTCATCTTTGAAACCAAGCCACACTGAATCCCTCCAATCTTTTGCCCATACTGACTTTTTTTGTTTTATGTATTCTTCAATAGGAGGACCATTATCTTTTCTTTTAAAACATAAAACCGCCATGAAGAGGGTTTTGAAAAAAAATTCACTTACTTGGCGAAATTTTGAAATGGCCACAATTCCGTCAATATTGCTTAGAATCCCTATTATGACCTATTTTTGGAAATGGAACAACCATTCTGCATCTTCTCATGTGGTAGAAATCCCGATGTAGGCACTGGAATTTCCTATTTGCGTTGAAACTGTCCCGCCGGGACAAAAATTTGTTGAAAAAATAGCTGATTTTAAATCAGTGATATCTCCCTCATCTGGACTCCAATTCGACTGATTTTTTTTTTGAATTTGTGTATTTTTTCACAAGAAATCTAGATCTACAATTAGATTTTTCATATTTTGCACTAGAATGTACAGATCTGCTCCGAAACTCGCCGCCCAAAAAATGTCTGCAATAGCACTGATTTTTAAATCAGCGAGATCTCCTTCATCCGGACTCTGATTCGACCGATTTTTTTTTTCAAATCAGGTATTTTTTCACAAACAATCCAGATATGCAATTAAATTTTGCAGATTTCACACCAGGACATACAGATCTACGCCGCAAACTCGCTGCCCCGAAAAAATGTCTGCAACACCACTGATTTTTAGATCAGCGATATCTCCTTCATCCGGACCCCAATTTGGCCAATTTTTTTTTTTTGAACTTGGGTATTTTTTCACAGCAAATCCAGATCTGCAATTATATTTTGCAGATTTTGCCCCAAAATGTACAGATCTGATCTACAAACTCGCTGCCCCAGAAAGTTCCTACAAAAATTATATAAAAAAAAATTCTCCACTTTTTCCCAAGAAAGTGCTCTGATACCACTTGTTATGGATCTGATATGAGATATAAGACAATGCAAATAAACCCAGAAATAACAAGATTTGAATAGATAGAAATGCTTCTTTATTGATCAAAACCCTTAAGGTAGGGCAACACCATACATTCGCTCCTTAAGGAAGGAGAGCACTCTGCAGGCCGTATGCCTGTCCATACAATAATCCTTGACATCTCTCAGTGGGGAGTCTCTAGCCTCTATATAGGCCTCATACATACAATACCATGGGTCATTACCATGGTTCCCTCAATACCATCTATCTAATACCATGAGCTTATTACATTATTGTTAACTACTTGTGGTTCCTTACATGATATGAGTTAACCACCTTATTTATTACTATGGCCCATCCCATTCTTACATTATTCCCTTGGGTACCTCCCTTTGTACCCCATATTATCCCCCCTAGGTATACTACAGATATGAAATTTGTGGGTTTATATTCTAGTAGATCGACACCTAAATCAGATTCAGTGTTAGTTGATCCTGGTGGTAGTGTGGGTGTTGGATGAGATTCTAATGAATTAATAAGGTATGCTGACTTAAAATCAACTCCTTTATCTAGAAGTTCAGCAACCCTAGGTGATAAATGGGAGTAATCAGGATCAACTGGGATAGTACTATAGGGGTCAAATGATTCTAATTCTTCAAACTGCAGGACTGAAGAGGAAGAAGAAGATGGTTGGTGTCCCCTTTTAGAACTAGCTTTTCTCAGAAGCCTTTCAGGATTTGACAAAAGTTTAACTATGTCAGCTTCTGAACGAGATCTAGTATGTTTATAAGGTGCGAGCTTGGGAGTGTGGAGTTGCCTATGTGAATGATTTTAACCTTTCTAAATCCTTTAATCACCTTTAAAAGAAAAGAATGAATGAATATCGTTGTCCCAAGGGAAACTTAAATGAAATTTGAATCCCCGGCAATGGCGCCAGTCTGATGTTGTACCTCTGAGATAGTAGTAGGTCAGCTACCAATGATAGAGCATCTACAATAATTGTTTTGGGGTTTTTGGTTTTAGTTTTGGAAGGCCAATGAATGAAGACAGATGTAGAATTGTAATACTTTAATCCTTTGGGTTATATTAATACTTCAACAAAGCGCTGCTATAAAGCTTTACACAGTGATATAGATCAAAATAGTGGTGAGAAGAAGACAACAAATAATATGATTATCACAGTTTCCAGACTGTAAAAAAAAACAATCATAAGTAAGAAAACCTTCTAAACTACATTCCAAAGGTTCAAGACAGTATACTTAAGCTTACACTAGATGCTGATGATTTATTGATTAGAGGGGATTAGCTAAACAGACAGTTCATTAATCCATTCTCTTAATAGATGATCACTTCAGGAGCTTATAAGAATAAACTGAGACACAATTCTTCCTACCTAGATATCTCTATAAGTCATAAGCATATGAAGAAAAACATAATGATTGATAAATGGAAAAACTTACAGGATAACACAAATTGTGTAAAACCAGATTCAGAATCCTCTGCTTTGTATTAAGGTTCCAGAAAGACTGAGTACACCAAGTGTCTAGAAAATCTTCCTTCAAAGGTGGCTTTCAGGTTCAAAGTAGAATTAAGAGTCAAGACTTAACAAGAAATGAGCAATGAATCTTGAACTTCGAACCCTTAACATCTCGAGAAGAGAGTTATTTATACAATAATGAAACTAAGGAAATATCCTAAAACTGATTGAGATTTATTCTAGGAAAGGAAAGATCTTCATACAAGAAGATAGAGGCAGTTGTTGAACTGCTTCTTGCTGTCCCTTTTATTCTGTTGTGCTCACTTTGCTCTTTGATATTTTGCCCCTTTAAGCTGCTTGATAGTTTGAATCCTTTGCGCTGACTGATTTGATCATTTGATCTTTCATCTGATACTCTTTAAACTCTGTGAATATCTTTTAACCCTGCTGAGTAACCTTTACTATGCATTTTAAGTTTTTACTGTGTTTTTCAACAGTAAATCCTTTTGATTTTATGTTACAGGGTAAAGTAAATTGATATGATCTTCATATTTGTCTTCCAACTGTATGCAAGCTTTTTTCTTTGTAAGCCTGGAACACTAAGTCTTTACCTGCAAAACACAAAAAATGTTAAGAAAAACAAGGGTGACAGAAGGTCTTCAATGGCTTTATAGAGCTTGAAAGGACATTGGAAGGACTCCATAGTGTATCGGAAGGTGAAACAATGGTTTAATTGGTCGTAGAGGCATTATGGAGGCTTTGCTGTGTAAAACGGGCAAAACATAGAAAAAGGGTCATTTTGGCGTTTAAACGGGAAAAACAGTTTTCTTTTGAAATATGGCGTGATACTGAACAATAACCATTTTTTCGTTTTGCGAAAGGCGGTTTTCATCGCACCGCTTATGAAGTGCAGGCGGTTTTGGGAGGGGGTTGCCCAAAATAATATAAGCCTGACACATAGCAAGGGAAGTTCAATGGAGTACCACTTTTCGGGTGGGTAACGCTTGTACAGAGAGCCAACCTGAAATGGCCGAGGGCCGTTGGATTTGAACGCATTGGATCAGACGGTGGTGGAGTGAAGGAACAGTATGGAGGGTACGAACGATTAAATATGGCGGTAATGACTTTATTATGGCTTAAACCCAGATTAGCGGTGAAATGGAGGTTTAAGGTTAATTCTTTGATTAAATCGTAAAAACGATTTAACGAAGAAAACCTTCGCAAAACAGAGATGGTGGACTTGAAATTTTATTAACTCAGGTGGATAATGATATCGGGTCCGGGCTAGTATCGCATATCGCAATTGGAGTTTAGCAAAGGACGACCGATCGCAAAGAATGCGATAGGCGCCGGATGTGACGTGGAAATAAACCATATATGATATATGATCGGGGCCGGCTCTCAATTGCAATAGGAGATCGTAATGGCAGAAGGTATGTGCTTTAGTCGGGGCTTGCGATAAAGGCGGATGCGATATGGCATGAACTGTAATATATATTGCGTCGGGTCCGGATTCCCATCACAATCGGAGATCGCAACTGGCGGAGATTTATTGCTTTAGTGAGACTTACGATGGAGGCAGACGCGATATTGGATTGAGTTATGATATATATTTGGTCGGGTCCGGGTCCATCGTTGATCACATATCGCAATCGGGGAAAGAGAATGCACGTTGAAAAGCTTGCAATCCGCCAATATTGCGGTGCGATGTGAAAATACATAGTTTTATTATAAAACTAAGGTTTTCGGGATATTTTATTAAAGGAGTTAATAATATATAGGAAAAGGGAATTTAGGGGTTTAATACTATAGTTAATGTTAATATGAAAATATGAGCAGAAAAGGGGAAATACACGTGAAAAGGGGAAATATAGGCGGAAAATGGAAATATATGCGAAAAAGGGAAAATACACTAAGTATAATGTTTTTTTAATAAGTTATTTGCTTTTCATATATGCATCAATACTTAGGGTAAACACCTTTTTGTGGGTTTTTTTGGGTAAAAATGGATTTTACATGGGATTTTCACTTTTCCTAGGCAAAAAGGGTTTTGACCTTAGGAAAAGGGGCTTTTATGGAAAATGAATGAATATGAATGTATGAAGGTGGGAAGGGGAAATTAGTGAGTATAGGGATGAATGGAAAGTTAATTAATTGATCTTCATTTGCTTTGTGTAATTGTTTCATGGACATAGAAACATATGATGAAACATGATAAATGTACATTTTGTCTAATGAATAATCAAACTTCTGCAACCTTTCTCTACTTACCCTTTGCTTATCCTATCATTTTTCTTCACTTAATGGGTGAATTTAAACTAGAAAACCCTTTTTCTTTCTTTTTATTTTACAAAATCAAACTATCTAAATCTGTCCTTATAACCTCCAACGGCTCAGATTAAACTGATGAGCACCTTATTATTCTCCACCTAACTACTGATCTGCCAAGATTAAACAGTTTGGCCAAATCTTTATTCTCTAACTATAACATCAAATTTAAAGCATGAAGTAGTCAAGATTAAGCAGCTTGACTGTCATGGGTTGTGGCATTTAAAAACAAGCTGCACACAACCATTATTTTGTAGAAACAATAGTAGTGGCATTTAGACTTGCCCACTTTCAGAGTTTATTTTTTTCTTTTCTTTCTAACCTAATATTTTCTTTTTGTCTTTATTTTTTAGGACATCTAACCTAACATTTTATTTGATATGGACATCATTATCAAGATTTTTTCACTAACATTTTATTCAATATTGTTATGTCCATATCCTAACTTAACATTTTTTCAAAATATTTTTATGTATTTTTTGACTAATTTATTCTATCTTATCAAAACCAAAAAATGCTACAACAAAACCAACGATCTTGCATGAAACTTCCAAAATAGAAGTAAATTCTTCTTTGTTCATCAATATTCTCAATTATCAATATTAGAAAAGTGTGCCTACTTGCATAGTGATAGTAATAAGGAGGAAGAGACATGTGCAGGTGTAGTGATATGAGAAGTCAAAGGAGGAAACATATGTGTAGGTACAAGTATAAGAGAAGCTGAGGGCACACATGTGGGAGAATAAATTTAGGTTTTTCCATATGCGATGGAGACTGCAAAATCTAAACAGGTAGACCCTATGAGACCAACCATGGTAGGTGTCCATTCGACATTGAGACTACTGGTGTTCCATGGGACTAAAATTGAGAATCTAGAACAACTTTGGCTTTTTTTGAAGCTGTGTCCACTATGAAGAAAATACTAGATGAAGAAATAAAATTCCTTAAAAAAAAATATTAGTTCGACGAGTGAAGTTCTTGAAAACTTCCCATACTTATTAAAGGTATTGTAACTTGGTTTCAATTTTCAGTGTAGTTTGGTGGGTCAAGTATGCACTAATGGTAACAATTGATTTCGAAAATCCAATTTCCAGGTAAAGGGTGGAAGTGAGCTTGAAATTGGAAACCTATTGTCCCCGACCACTGTTACCCGTTGTATATAAGGTAAATTTAATGTAAAAGCAAAATGTGCATTGACTGCACACATACTTATTCACTATGTTCACTTTGCTTAGCACATTTAATGTTGTCATTAATGTTATAGATTAAATATTAATCATCATTTATTTTTATTAATCACTAATTGACTATTACATCTTGTTGGTGGGATATTATTCTATTTTCACATAATTTATTATTTTATTTTTATCCAACAAAATATTAAATATTATTTTATTCTCATTTAATTAACAAAAACAGAAAATCAATTATTAATTTAGGGGTAGTCTAATTTATAGATAAATGATTTTTGTCGGGACTATTTTTTAGTTTATTTTAAACAAACATAACTTGAGTTTAAATTGTTTAATCTATATAATTCGAGTGTCCCAATTTTTTTTAGAAGTATTGAATCTATTTTTGCGTTCAAAATTTTATTTTAAACAAAAAAAAATCTTAAAATTGTATTAAATGAATTCCAATAGAAAAAAGTATTTATTACACATGGCTTATAAATCCATCAGATTTTAATTTATCGTCCAATTTGAATTTCAATAATAGAGAGCGATCAAAATCAGTCAGTAGAGTGGGGATAGGGTTTCATGGTACATATTGCAGCACGCGAACATGGTCGATGGTCCGGGTTTGCACGCCCACAGAAATATGGTTCAGACATGAGAGGTGTCTGGGAATCATGTTGTTTCATTAGGAACAATTGTGTTCAAACAATGTAGAGGGGGGGCCACGGAATCATTTTTATTTTATTTTATTGGTCGCTGTGCGAATGAGCATAGGGTTAAATGATATGACAACGGCCTTCTCACTCATCACAAATTTATAAGGTGTAGTCTTTAGTGCGACTTTTTGCAAGCATTTCCGGTGGCTTTTTCTGGTCAAATTTCTCTAAAATCCGGCAGCAATTTATTGAAATGACAAGTTGATAGGTGATTTCTGCACAATCAAAGTGTCCTAGGGGTTTTTCAGGGTGCTGAATCCAAATATGCAATTAAAAAACCATTTTAAATAATACAAATCAAGATTTAACCTCAATTTTTTCCGCCAGATTCCGTCACCGGAATCTCCAAAAAGTCGCACTAAAGACAACTCCAATTTATAATGTTCACTGAATGAATGTAGATTGACATGTTTGTTTATCTCAATTTATACAGGCGTATTTATATTATATGTAATAACAGAATTAATAATAAATCACTGAAAATTTAATATTATGTTAGGTTTATTTGAAAAAACAATGTTAGTTTAAAAAATTATAGAATTTTAACAAATTAGTGATGGAGATTAAATACTTTGTAGAGTTGGTGAAGGGGAAGCTTATACTAGTATTTATTTGCACTTGATAAATGAATAATTGTATTAAAAGAGTTTGTATGTATTTTTAGACAGTTAAGATATTATTTAAATAAAGATATTAGATTTTATTAAAGTTTTTTTTCACATATATTATGAAAAAAGAAGTACATAAAGTTGAATAGATTTATAATTTTTTATTTACAAATAATTTTTCATCTTTAATCAAATGGACAAAATGAAGTGTCATATTCGTTGATTTTTTCAGAGATTACAATCAAAAGCATGCAAGGATTTATGATGAAAATGTAATTTATTTTCAATGGAGTAGTCAATATTTCTACCAATGAATTTTCTTTTGAAACTAGGTTTGGATATTTGTCACTTTCACATCCACACATAGTATATTATGGACAATATAGAGAATTGAGGGAAGACACCATAGGTGAAGCATTGAATAATGAAAAAAATCATCTAAATAGTATCTTGGTCTTAATCACAGCGCAATAAGATCAAGACTTGAGCTATAAGGGTAAGGTTCTCCTTCTCAATAGTTTATGAAAAATCTAAAACTTCATGAGTCTTCCATGTTAGCCTAGAAAACTAACAAAAGTATTACCTACCAAAGAGGATGTTGAATGAGAAGCTAAAGTATAGTTACCAATGGATACAACTTTGCAAAAGACATCATAGATAACCAGATGGGGGCAACATGAACTCTGGTAGGTTCGGTTGAAAGAACAAGTTATAGGCAAGCCCAAATGGTACTCTAGGGAGATGTAGAGGAAAATTTTCCTAAATGTTTTAGTAAAATATTTGGGGACCAAAAGATCTCCAAAATGAGGAGGTATGAACCCAAATGGATTACTATATAATTTATGATCATACTTTTTTATGAAAAAAATGGAGATATTGGCTTGTAAGACCCATTTTAGGGGTAGTTCATATTTTGGTGCTTTGGGGTCCAAAAACTATTAGATAATATTTGAAACCTTAAACAACCTCTTTTGGGGTAAAAAAAAATCACAAATAAAATTCCCAATGTCTTGACACTCTTCTAAACATCGAGAGCTTTCAAATGGTGCAAAGATCAACTCAGTTGGAATTTGTATGAGGAAGTTATACCTGATGCAAGTTGAGTTATCATATTGACCACCATGGTATCTGTAACATAGATTTTTTTTAATCCCAAACTTTTGTAATCATAATTAAGGAATGAAAATGCCGAAAAGCTAGCATAGACATATTGCCAAGGATATTTAATGTAATTATTTTAATTTAATAATAAAATTATTGAAGCTAAAGAAGAAGGAAAAATTCTATACAAATCTTAGTGTATGGAATAATAGCTTGCTTAAGAAGCGCATACAAGAGATTGGGATTTTTTTCTATCTCCCTTGATTATAATCCCTTAATGTTCTGTTGAATTACCAAATTCCCAAGCAGTTATGAGGGGATGGGGGGAGGAGGTATGAGAGTCGCTTAATCATGGGCTATGTACCTCATGGCAGCCTTGGTTAACTTCACAACTTGAGAAAGGGACCCTATACATTTCTTGCATGAAGCAACTCTCATGGGGAGAAGAAAAATATGTTTTGAGTTTTGAGTTAGTCATTCTAAAGGAAATTTTGGGGGATTTGTAGCAGTTGGAGCCAGAGACCCAAAATGTGTGTAACCCAAAGCCATTGTGAACCTATAACCCTATAAACTCGTGTTTGGAAGTTGGAATGCATAGTCTAGGCTTAAGTTGTGATAGACGGGGAAACTAGTGAAAGAGCCCTCCACCTTATTCAAGTAGACCAAGAAGAACTCGACCATTTGATTATGTTTTTCCACATGAAGTGATGGAAATAGAGAATATTGTGGTGAAGGGGTCTCCATTCATGTTTTACAAGCCTGCAATGGCCATATTTTGTTATCTATTCAACCTAGAATTAGTGTTTGAGAGGTGGCATCCCTTTTTCTTGCTAGTGAAGCAGATTGAACTTCATTCTCTATTCCA
Organism: Pinus tabuliformis; assembly: GCA_031772625.1. Taxonomy (NCBI): domain Eukaryota; kingdom Viridiplantae; phylum Streptophyta; class Pinopsida; order Pinales; family Pinaceae; genus Pinus; species Pinus tabuliformis. Next base: position 310,137,820 of record CM062806.1, on the reverse strand, counting down.
TGAATTAACACTTTTTGGTGTAATACCTTGAGTAAATATCCTTCAAGCATCAGATTTGGCTCAAGGGTGGAAAGCTGCAAGAAATTTGGGTGTAGCTATGCTTATGGTTGGGTGGAGAGTGGCAATCCCTTCTTTAGTTTTTAACAATATTAAAAGGAATAAATAAGTGTATTCCTTTCGTCCAAATCAACTATAAATGTTGTTTGATACATCTTTTTTAAATGCTTTGTTGAAATTTACTATGTATGTATGGATTAGTAGGCTAAAATTTGTTTTACTTCCTTGTAACAACCCTAGTTAAAATTCCATGTTAAAAAATATAATACCAAGCTCATGGGACACATATTCCAAGTTGAATAGTGGGTAAAACATCCTAGTGGGTGTTCATTTCAGTTTATTATGGCTAAATAAATTGGCAAAGGCAATGATAAATGTGAAAAAATGCATGGAAACTCTAGGTTGAATGTGCTCTCTGAAATGTTGGTATAAGGTGATAGTTTAAGTACGACCAACAACACTAGAACGCTTAGTGCAGTTCCCGAAAATCTTCCAAATTAGGCAGGAAGTTGAAATCTTATGCTAGAGGAAGTGTCCCTAATGCTTTGGACAGGGAGACCTTCAATCTGAAAAAGGGAGGTCTACAACCTACGTTGGTTTAAGGATGACCACTAACTCTGGAATGCTTAATGCAATTCCTGGAACTCTTTCGAAATTGGTAAGAAGTTGAAGTCTTCTACTAAAGGAAGTATCCCCAATTCTTTGAAGAGAGAGAAGCTCAACCTGAAGAGGGAGCTCTCAACCCTGCATAGATGGTTTAAGGTTGACCACCAACCAAAGGCATTCTTAGGAGAATCTTTGTCTTCAAATACAACTCTGAATCTGGTATGGCAGGTTGTGGCTCAGGCTCACTTCATGTGGCTTTAAAGCTTGTATATGACTATCACTTCCTCCCTCAGTTAGATACCAAGTGAAAACATGGATAAAAATCAACAACAAGATTATTCAATACCCTAGAACAAGTTTTGACATATGACTGAAATATCTTCTTGGCTATTGAAGCCCATTGCTAGGAAGAGGTCCATCTAAGATGAATCTTTGTTCTTGTAAGAGGCTTGTTTTTGAAGCATCTGTTTGAAGAAGAGTAGTTTTATGATAGTGCTCACATGGATGAAGATCAAAACAATGATATTTCATATGGCCAACTCGTTCACAATGTTGGCATTTAACAACATGTTATTGATGCTATGGAAGAGGAGAACAATCTGGAACATCTGAAGGTGAAATGTCATGAAGAAACCTAACACTATGGAACTGAATGGGCTTTGAGTAATCTGGAATATGAAAGGACACATCCTTTTCACATCTAAGACCGGTTATGTGCTTGTTATGGACAAGCTCTTCCTAAGGTCTAATGATGAGCTAAACTTTTGCATATGTATACAAAACTACTCTTATACTAGACACATGATGGGAGTCAACCTCAATGTCACTGATTTTATCCATGTCTGTTTGCTGATGGGAGTCTGTCTTAATGTTCTGAACAGAAACAGGTTCATAATGATGACTCCATTGTTGTAATTATTTTTGCTGAAGCTGAGACTCAAGCTTCAAAAATTCAATCTTTTCCTGTGCATTTTGCAGACATATTTGAATGTCAACAAGAGTGGTTTTTTTGATTTTGATTGTGTCTGTGGTTGTTGAAATATTAGATTGTTTAGTAATTATAATACTCCATCAGCCATTTTCTAATTGAAGACTATTGGTTAATTCAAACTATGGAGGAGTGCTCACCCAAATTAAGTACTTCCACTCCCATAGAAATTATAAGTGTGTTGTAGTGGCTACAACCACCCTCCAAAATTTTGGCCTACACCCAATTTTGGAGCCTCCCTTGAGAGTTTCACTTGATGACTACACACACTCCGGATCATTCTGTGAGCTTGTGTGAGTCTTCGCACACACCTTTCTTGATCATTTCACCCAATTTTTTGCATGTTGATGTCAAAGTCGTGCTTGCGACCATGTTCTGGTTATACTCAAATTCTTTTCTCTATGTGTACTTGTTGTGTTCGCTATGAAAACATCTGTCGCACTCACACACGGAGTCACATTCACTGTCATGCAAGCATCGTCATGGTCGACCAATGATCAATCACAAGTGTCGCACATTTCGCTTACACCGTTGGTCATTCATGTTGAGCATGTGTGTCTGGATGGTTTGAGTCGTCTCGTCATCGAGTCATGTAAGTGTGTGTTTGCAAGATCATGTATGCATCTTTCGCTTGTTCACACACTTAGTCATTTTGTTGAAGTTCTGACGACCAGATTCCCCTCTGACAGTCAGATAATCACCCCACCATCGACTCGATTGACTGTCACCCACAACAGTGGAGAAGTGTTGAGCAAACCATTTCAAGCTGCGTTGTCTGCAAGAAAATCAACCAACCTTCAAGCTTGTCAACTGGAGACTTTGACCTAGCAGCCACCCCGAGACTGACTCCCCTCAAAAATTGCATAGAGGCTACAGATCTTGCCCGCTCCACTAACTTAGAAAATTTCGTAGATAGGCCAGAAAAACACCCAATGTTTGTCCCTCTCTACCTCAGAAAATTACATATTCCAGCCAACCCTCCTAACAGTCAACTGGCTGCTCATCCAGAAAATTGCGCAGTTTTCATGACTAGGCCCTCTGTTGCCCAACAGTCCACTCAGTTTAGAAATTGCACAGAGATGGTCAGCAGGCCGACCTCCCAACATCAATGCAATTTCTCTCACCAACAAATCCCAACAACAAACTATAGTTCCCTCCAGGAGTTGTGCAGTTTCTGCTACCAAGCTCCCGACAACTGACTGCCAGTTCCCCTAAGAAATTACGTAGTTTCTGCTACAAGTGACCTAGTAGCTAGCTACCAGTCCCTCCAGGAATTGCGCAGTTTTGGTTGCTAGGCTCTCGGCCAGTTCCTCCAAAAAATTGCGCAAATCCTGTCTGCGAATCCTCCCTGCAGCCCGGCCTGTTCCTCCAATAAATTGCGCAAATTTTGCTGTCAAGCCCCTACTACCTGATCGTTCCAAAAATTGCACAGATTTTGTTTGCCTTGCCTTCCTGCAGCCTGGACTGTCCCTCCCAAAATTTGCGTAGTTTTGTCTTCTAGTCGATCTAGACCTTGCAGACAGTCACTGTCGACTCAGATTGCCCATTTCCATTATCCAGGGACTATTGCGCAGTTTTCATCAGCAGTTACTAGAGCCATCATCCCGCCTCACAACCTTACTGCCTCTCCTGGTCACTCGCATCCGAAATGATCATGTGTCATGGTAGACTAGGAGGTTTTTGGATTTGATGTCGTCTCATCATGAGTGACTACAGGTACATGTACCCTAACAAACATGGCGCAACGACGAATGGGATGAACAAAGGGAGCACATGCAGAGGGATCGGTTCACCAACAAAAGAAGGAATGATGCATGTGAAGAGATGTGCTCATGAATGGATGATCATGCAAATATGTGTTCGTGGATGGACGAACGAGAAAACATGAAAGATGTGCTCACGAACAGACAAATGGATGAACATGCACCTTTCACGAACAGATGATCCTGTCAAGCCTTCCAACATACAAGAAAGGAGAAATGTGCCAAAGAAACATCAAGTGAACTAATGGCTATCAAAGACTCCTCGCACCTTGCCATGCGGAGGTGAAGCTATGACACACCATGAAGACATCCATCACCCAGCAGCACTGCAGCTCGACATGCACTCTAGTAGCAGCATGAATGTACCAACACCATCATATCGAGTCATGTTGTCCACATCTCTACTATGGGCCATGTTGTCAACCAATGTAATGTAACATGGAAGTCCAAGAGACCCACCTGTCGTACAAGAGTCATGTAAAGACGAAAATTCATGGAAGTCAAACAGTCATGAGGGTAGTTGAATAGCCTCAAGGGTCAATTTCACCCTTGGCTATAAATACCCCCTCATTTGTACAAGCAAAAGAATTTTTTCACCTCAGCTCCTCCCACATAGCCAAGAGAGTCTATAATATTTCCTTTGAGGAGCAAGTAGTGGCTCCAACACCCCTCACACGGGGTTAGTGATGTATGGTGTCTTGGAACTTTCGCTTAATTCAAAAGCTTGCTAATAGGCTAGCACATTTTAACACATGTATTGTAATTGTTGTAAGACTAATCTTTAACACTTGTGATGCATGTTGCTTTAACCTGTGTTCTACATTTGAACTATTTCACTTGTTGTAATACATAATCTATTAATGGAAATGTGTTGTATATGTTGTTAATGATGTCTCGCCCATTTAGACTACTCTCGTGGACATCAGATAGACCTTTCACATAAAACTTGTTGTAAACAACGATTGCACTTGTGTGGACTAATTTGTTGAGTGTTATACGTGTTATCTTCCCTTGTGTGTTGTGATTTCCGCATCTGTGTGGACTACTCCGCCGGAAGTTGTGCACGTCCTGTTGTGTTGTATGTTCCTAGCAGCATTGGGACTACCCCCAATCGACTTGGAGCTCACTCTCACCCTCTCCCTCAACAGTGAAATAATCATTAACACAAGTGACAATTACGCTCACCAGACACGCAAACCTCACTTCTCGAAGACAAAGAAGACCACTCTCTTGTGCTGACAAGAAAGAGTTGAGGCAAATCCTTAAGATAATGTCAACTGGGCCATCGTACTAGATGGGACACCCACACCAAACAGTGTGAGGTCTAGTTGGGACTTCATACTGGGGAGATCCCTTGATATTGGCGAGTCTAGTTCCGTCAACATTTTGGCACTAGAAGGAGGGCCATATGACAAGTTGAGTCCCAACATCTGTTTTGAATTTATACATATTTATCATGACTAACTACATAGTTTCTCTTCCGAAGTGTATGTTTTATGGAAATGACTCCATTATCTCGGAAAAGCTCTCAGATAACTTGTCACATAAAACATTTGATGGTGGAGGCCATGTAGCCTTAGTTAGGCACGCAGTTGGTGTTGTAGGCTCACGCGAAAGATAAGGAATCTTTGAAGAGTACATGACCTGTGCATTGTTCGTCTACACACTTCGAGGGCACCCCATGCACTGGTCTGCTACCCTTCCCAAAAAATATATTCATTCTCTTGCTCATCTAGTCGAAGAGATAAACCGTGGTTTCAATCACTTTAACCATAAAGCACTCGATCAAGAAATTCTGAAATTATGAAAAGCACCCAATGAATTCGTTGATCAGTTTTACACATGCTTTTCTAATCTTTCATACCGATTTCCCACAGATGAAATTGATTGGGAATTTCTTTATGGAATATTTGAGTATATTCTTCGCATATCCGGACCCCGCTCAACACACTTCGGTGATGGAGCTGTGAAATCACAGTCAGGAATAATTGTTGCCACAAGTGATTGTCCGCCTTCACCTCATCAAACAACTCCACCACCACGAAGTGATGTGGGAGATCATGTGCACGCATCTGTTGAATTGTCACATCCTCCCACCCCACCTGCTCTTGATATCTACATAGATTTGGCCTGAAATCCTGTTTCCTGTCACGTGGATTCATTCCCTCAATCTCTGTCCCCGCATTCTGTTGATCCTCCGGATTGTATTGTCTTGTGTTCTTCCATTCCAGACTCCTCACCTGTTGTGAACAAGGATCAAGTTGTTGACGGAGTTGGTATTATGCAGCCAACCTGCACCATCATTCATGATGAGTGTGTGCAGGAATCTAACAAAGTACCCGAGCTGAAGGATGACTCCCTTCCAGCCACACCTCATTCGCTTTATCTTGACATCCCTTGTAATTCTGCCACTGTTGATTTCCCCTATGAAAACTCATCTCCAGATGTTTCTACTTCTGATCATTCACAGGACACATTAGATGTTAGTCTGTTATTACATTGCGGAGAGGACACATTGTCCTCTAGAAATCCGTCCAATCTGTCCTCTATCATTCCTGAAAAAATAGAGGGTGAACATCCTTGCTTCTCATTTACCCCCCTACGTGATTCATCAAATCATGAGGATGTCGACCAACATCCTGAATTTTTTGATCTTGGTTGTCGTGATCTCTCTACTTCTTCATCTGGTCATGACGTTGATTCAATGATTGTTAATCTGTCTAAGACACTGGTCTATGATGATCTATCTATCGATGAATTCGAAACCCGCAGACTGTCGAGGCACTTCAGCCCGAACTGATGGTTATGTCAGGTCCTCACTGTCTTGAGGTTGGTTTCACTTCTGATTAGGAAATTGTTGGAACATGCAAGGCTCCTCATCACTCTTTGCTTTGCATTCAAGATCAATCTAACACTCAAATTTCACTTCCTCCACTTGAACTACATGATCCCATCACTCATACATTGGAGGAATCTTACACAACAAGCATACTTGCACAACATAAGTGGTCTACCTTTCTCATGTTTTCCTGCCAATCACAGTCAAGAGAATGCATATAACCAACATCTGTACGTAGTGTAGCACAACACCATGTCAAGTCCACAGAGTGCATAACATGCACTTTCACTCATTTTTGTCTATGGACGCTTGTAAGTTCGGAGTGTGTACGTCTTCATCATTATATATTTCATGCTTTTTGGTTTGCGCAACTGCGATGATCGCAAACCATGCCTTCACCAACATGGGTCGACCAATGCGCCAGTGCCTGCATTGGAAGTATCACTTCATGTGAGACAACCCATGTATTGTGAGCTTAGGAGTAGGAGTAGTATTTGCTTTGATTTGTTTTCTTGCATGCGTGTTTGCTTATTTTTTATGTGTTTACTTGCTTGCTTGTTTGTTTTCTTGCTGACTTGATTGCTTCGCTTGCTTGTTGTTGTTTTAAATTTGGTTGTTTCACTTACTATTTTTGTTTTCATTTTTTTGAGTTGCTTAATACCTTATTATTTTTTTTTGGAAATAAGTTTTTTCAACTACTGCATTCTAGATTTTGAATGGAGTATGTGGCTGAGATTTGAAAAAACTTGTGACACTGCAGCACTTGGCCAATCTTGTGTCTATCTTCTCTGTGCTTTGTTATAACCTTCGGCTAATGAAGTATGACAGAAAATACGAACCATCTGTGAGGGAAGTTTTGGTCGAACCATGAACTTGTGTCCACACTGGGAAGCACAATGCCTACACTCAACCTTCTACTCTGTGTGTTCAAGCCCATACAACTAGTAGAAATGGAAAGGGGAAAATGTAAACGAGAAAAGCTATGTCAGAGGTCTTACATGCTTCTTTGAAGGAACAACCTTTTCTACTCTCAATAAGTCTGTATCCCTCTTCTGCCCCAAAAATAAATAAGTGCCTATACATAGTCCTCTTGAAAAATACGAAGACGAAAGAAGAGAAAGGCTTCCTGTGCAGAGAGGCGAAGCATGAAACTCTACCAAGGTACTGACAAGGCTTGTTGGCAGTGGAGAAATGCATGTGTTCTTGCGTGACTCCTCCGGGGTACTGTCCAGGCCTGCTTGCAGCGGAGCAACACCAGAGATGAAAACTTATACTCTGAAAAATCTTCAATTCACGAGCTAAACTACCCTTCCCGAACTTGAAACACTGTGACTAAGCTGAACTTTTGATTGCGTTTGAATGAGTTGGCAAAAGGTGAACCATGTATGTCCATCAGGTAAGTGGGGAAGCCAGAGTAACGCACAAAATGATTTAATACTCCCCGAAATACGAAGGCCCTATGCTATCAATGAACCAAAAAAAAGAAGTGTTGGTCAGTAAAAAGGGCCTTTTTAACCTCTATTTACCCTCAATTAATTATCAATCCAGGTACGATTTTTTTTCTCAAGAGTGTACTTAGTCTGAGGCAGTCACTTGTTCAAGAGTGATGCTAGCAGTATAGTGCTTTACAAAAGTAACTGAATGTTGGAAACAAACTCTAAATGTAATGGAAAGAAACTTAAATGCTTTGCAACTAGATCATTCACTTAAGAAACTAGAGCAGTCATTAGTCAAGGATGCAGTAATGATAACTCTTTCTTTTGTAAACTGATGCAAATGAAAATAAATCAAAGACAAGATCTTCAATCTAGGAACTAGACAACAGTAGTCAATGTTCCCTACAGTTGTAGATATCTCTGTTCACACCAAAGCAAATACTCGAAATGACAATTCAATTAACAGAAAAGGAACAACAACTAATCTATTGAAAAGATCGAACAACAAAGCTTAACCTACATGAATGAATTAAGCAACAATCATGACCGAAAGGAATTGAACACCAATCTTTAACTAGTAAACAAATTGAAAAACAATCTAAGGAAAGAACAACAAACCTAAGTAAGTCTGTGAAACACTGAACAACAAACTTAATCAAATGTAAACACAAAACGAATCTAGAATGATTGGATCAGTAATCTTAGTTTAGCATAATAAGTATTAACCCCACAGTTATAAGAGAACAGTAATTGCGATGATAATGAAACAATAATCCAAATGAACAGCAATCACAATTATAGGTAAACCGTAGCTAAATGAACAACAATATCAATTTGTAAATGAACATCAATGCCAATCTGTAAAATGAACAACAATGTCAATCTGTAAATGAATAGCAATATCCGAATTAGACAATGCGATATTATTTCAGAATGAACAGCATAACATTTTCAATTGCAAATAATAATCTTACTATTCAATTACAAATTCAATATAACAGAGCAAGAAATCTTCAGGAACAAAAGATTACTAAATAAAGCAAGTAAAAAAAATCAAAGCACACACGGCTTGTAATCATAAAATAGTGATATAGAAAGCAAGTGATCCACTAGGGCCGGGCCCTTAGCCACTAGGAATGCACTGATGCGGTTGCTCTAGAATCAGATAACGGAACAACAACGAAGTTTATGTATTAATCATAAAAATAGAGTTACAATGATCGCTCTTTAAAGAGAGTCGATGATCAAAGTTTAGATTGCAACAGCAAATTCTATAAATCAACAATAATCTGCCCCTTGGGCTAGCAGCGCTGTCCCTTTTTATAGTGGCCAAGCAGAAATACCAAAAATATAGATATCCTTAAGGTAGCGATCCCTTAGGATCAAAGGATCTTGAGGGATTCGCCATATCTTTAATCTTCAGTTATCTTTTCATCCTCTTGCGCTGATATTGTGTTTCTTCTTCCTTTTCCCGGCCCATGCACTCCGATCTCAATTTCCTCGTCTAGATGCAGTTTCCTGTCAAAGGGACAACAGTTGGTTTTGCCTTGTCTTTTCCTCCGAAATGGCGATCTTCCATTTTCTTCATTTTCTGCATAGAAAAAGACAATAATTAGTCATTTTACATTAATCACAATTCCCCTTAATTTTATCATAATCCTTTATCATATGACCATCTTAGAATGCAACAAGTTTATGAATTAAAGGAAAAGATAAAGAAACAAGTGGCAATTACATACCTTTTCCAATGATCAACACACGCCCCTACTTACCCTTTTTCATGCCCTCATGAAAACATTGTAATTGACATGCAAGGCAGTTAGGGAATAGGTTGGAGAAGGATTTTTAGTCAGTGGTCTAAAACCATGATTTCTAGCTAAGACTTCAAAAATATGCCCTGTCTGACCTTCAGGCAATTCATATAAGGCTCTATATCCTGGTGCAGGATACCAGATGATTGGACTTCAAAACCTACAGCCTAACCAAGACAGACCTTCTCTCAAGATGAGGTCACCATAGGTAACCAAGTGATCAACAGCTAGCTTAAAATTCTCATAATTGAATGGCTCTCTGTTTTGGATATTCCGATTGGAAGTCTGGTATCAAAATTTGGCTGCTGCTATGGCAAGGTCTTTGATGGTTAGGAAGTATTCTACCCCTTGCTGGATGACTGCTGTGTGAATAGGTCCCAATGTCTGGATCACACCCTTCATTCTCATTAAGCTCCTATGTTTATTCCATAGTTGCAATGGGTTTCTAGGTTCACCCCTTACCCATAGATCTAACCCATTCTCTTGTCTCTGGAAGGTATTGTAGGCTTTAAGCCACTTTATCTGGTTGATAGCAAAAGAGATAAATGCCTGAAGCTAGATATCACCCACAAAAGGGCTAGGGTTCTTTTCCGTTTCTCCATCCAACACAAGATTGTGCAAATAAAACTCACATAACAATCACTGGACTTTCACCCCGTAATGCTTACAACAGTTTATGAAATCATCAATGGTTTTTATCTCTATAGGAACCCCTGCCTTAACAGCCTTAATTTTGAATTGTAAATACCTTTCCATAAAAAATAAAGCATAGTTTTTGGCAGGTGCTCTACATGCTAGAACATCAGTATACAGAGAACATAAGGTATCCATTTGATTCATAACTATGTCTAATCTATTGGTTACCTTTTTAACTTTTTCCTCTACCCTTCACCATCCATCGAAGGCCTCGCTCTCCAATGCATTGATGTTCTTGACCTGCTGTTGTAACTTCTGATATTTCTCTTGAGGAACAATTTCCTTTGTGAGATTTTCTATCATTTGTTGGGCTTGTGCCAAATCTTTTTGCAGTTTTACTATCCTCAGGTCATTATCCATCATGACATTTTTGGGCTGGAGATCTATCTGGATCTGCTTAATGCGACCTCTAGTTTTTATAGTCTGTTTCCTTCTCACGCACTGTTCAGTTGGTCGTGATGCTAGAGGAAAATGCCTCTGTTTGGACTTCCTTATCACAGACTGGTGTGTTTTCTATTTGTGCTTCTGCATTTGTAACATCCACATGTTATTCCTTGGGGTCCTAAATAATAACGGGTTTGACTTGAGTCCTCTTGGTCTTCTTCTTATGGTGTTTTGCCTGGGTGGCTGCATGCTTTGCTCCAGGGGTTCTTTTTGAGCTTTTCCCCATTTTTAGGACCGTTATTTGTTGTCAAAGTTGTTTAATTACATTCAGCAGTCTCTGTTGTTCCTTTCACAAATTTTTAATTTCATTTGTTTTCTTAGAAGGGACAACTGTTTCTTTTCTTGGGCTTGGGCTTTGTACTTCAGGGATTATAGCCTTGCCTTGGCCAATTTCCATGTTTCCTCTTTAGAACACTTCTTCAGTGTTCTCATCCTGATGATTAGGTTTTTTAGGGGAAGAAACCTTGGTTTGTTCTACTGTTTCCTGAGCAGCTTCTTCTTCTACTTCTTCTTCATCATGAATTTCTTCGGGTGTACTCTGACTTGGAGCAGAGTGTTCCTAAGATTGTCCTTCTTCTTCCTTCTCATCACCCATCTTACCAGATGCACTCTTATCATGAGCATAGTGTTCCTGGGATTGTCCTTCTTTTTCCTCCTCATCACACATCTCCTCATATGCACTCTTGTCATGAGCAGATTGTTCCTGCGACCCTTCTTCGGTATCAGGGTTGAGTGGGCTGTGGGGTTGGACGTACTCGCCCATATTGGCCAAAATATGAGCTAATTCATCTTCTTGCAGAGGGTTTTGCAATGGACTTTCACTAGGTTGCTCTGCTTCCTCCCCTTCTTCCTGACTGGATTGCTCAGTTTCCTCTTCCGGTTCCTCTTCTTCGTTTTCTTCTAATTCTTCTTCATTTTCCCCTCCTTCAAGTTGTGGGGGTTGCTCGTCCTCTGAGTCATGTATTTCTATAGGTTGGCTACTGTTTCCTTGGGAATTTCCCAACATTCCTCTGCTTCTTCCCAATCTGATAGATTGTCTTTGTTTTTGTGGCCTTATTGATGTGCTAGCGATGTTTTTTCATTTTGGGGCTGGTAAAGCCAATCCCCTATCTATTGAGAAAATCAATTCTTTCCAACTACTCTGATGTTGGGCAAGACTGTAACTGACTATCAACCGAATTAAACTGTGATGGATTACTACTGATTCTACATGGCGATATTTTCTTATACTTCAGGCAACATCATGCATTTAAATATTTAACTATGCAGGCAAATTCACAACACATTTTTGTTTTAATATAGCTAACAGTTTGAGATGGTGTGGTCTTACCACGTCTTTTCTGCCATCGCAAGTGATGTAGCTCTAGATAATTTTGGCCAATTCTATCCAAGTCTCTCCTAGGGTTGCTGGTAGGACTCCTTTGCCTTTGACAATAAGGTTCTGCCCTTTGTACGAGAAGATGGTTATAGCGTCTTGCAGTCTCATCTTTTTCAGGGTCCATACTGGTCAAATGGTTGGCAGTCCCAAAACTTCAGCAATTATCTCATCTGTTACTGCTATTTGTCTCCCCCTCACCATGGAATGGTCTTCCTGTAGATTCTGCAGAAATTCAATTGCCACTGTCTCATTAGACTATTGTAGACGGTTAAGGTAGGCTATCCATCCTGCCCTTACTAAGATTTCGCATGCAGTGTCAGAGACCATTAACACCTGTGGTTCGCTGCGAATTGATCTGCCTCCCATTTTGTTCAAGCTTAGCACACTGTAAAAAACACAGAGATGACAATGGAACAACAAGCTGTTCAAATTTTAGCTCACTGTTAAAAAAAACACAAAGAAGACGATGGAATAGCAAGTTGTTCAAACTTTAGCTCACTGTTAATTTTTACAAAGCAAAACACAGAAATGGTGTTGGAACAGCAAGCCATGCATATTGGGAAATACAATACCGTTAGACTTGCTATTCCCGAGTTTTGATGGAGTCATAATACCTCCAAATGATGAGTTGACACGTATGCCAATGAATTATGGAGATCACCCGCGCCCCCAAAAAATGTGATAGGCCATCCTCGGCCGGCAAATAAAGGAGCAGCATGCTGAACTGCAATCATATAGTGGAATAAAGGAACAATGTATAGATCCATGACATGTTTACAAAAATGAGTGGATTACTGAAATCGACTGTTATGATGGAAATCGCTAATAAATATGGAAATATCGTGATATGATGCAAAAAATATAGGATAGGATGGCTGACGTAAGGAAAAGTTCTTATGCGGTCATTATCCACTTTAACCATTATGATTGATTTATAAATTATTTTCATGTATAAAATGTTTGAAAGGGTTATATAACATAATCTCATTTGAAATCAATATAAAGATATAAGAATAAGGGTTTATAATGACTATTGGTGTATGAAAAATATGACTTCGATACCATCAGGAGAGCTCTGTTGCCCACAGGTGTCCATAACCTTGACAGAGTTGCTTATTTCACCCTTGGAACCATAATCCTTTGTGTATGCCTAGGAAAGTGCTGTGCGATGTCAGAATGGAGGCCATTATGCTGGCTTGGTAACCAAATGAATCACAATGCCATTCACGAGGAAGGAGTGAAAGGTGGGCAGGCCGGCTCGGGATGAGACCTCCTGTTCCAAGGATTTTTTATTTTTCTGATGTGCCTCTTGGATCATATCCCTGGTGCGGTGGCCTTAATGGGAATGCCACTTCAATTTCTTCCTTATGATCATGGTAGGCTGGCTCTGGATGAGACCCCTTATCCTTCATCTGACAAATCATGTTAGTAATCATATAGATATGTATATTTTCTTTTTTCTTTCTTTTCTTTTATATAGCACTTTCCTATTTATATACAAAGGGTGGCTCAACACTCCTTAAGAGTAGGGATGGTGGTGTAGAAATTTCACCTATAGAACAAACCGATATATGCAATGTCCTAAATCATAATACTTGCTCTACTTCTACAAAACATTAAGCAGAAGCATAATCGAATTCATGAGCAACATCAAGTAGAAACATGCATAACTGATCAAGAGAAATAATCACACATAACACAAGATATATCCAGGGGAAAGCACCAGCATAAAACCCCAACCATGTATTATCAATCAAGTGGAAATCCTCTTCACAATACAAAAAGAATTAGCTTTCAAGCTATTCAGTTCTCAATGAACTATGAAGATGTGAAGATGTGTCTCATGAACCACCCAAGCCCTGTTTATATAGGCTTTCCCTATGGTCCTCACATAGTTAGCTTAGGAAATAATAGCAAAAGCATATGCTATTAATTCCAACATACCAAAAACAACCAATGGTCCAACTACGTATTCCTAGAGAACACTAGTTCCACAACCATGCTAAAACTACTTACTAGAAATAGTTAAGCATCTGATAGTACACTGTCCCACATCTAATCTCAACTGGGTCTCTGATAGAACTGACATGCAACAGTTATCCATGAGTGAATCCTCAATTATCTAAAATAATAGTTGTCACATGCATGCAAGCATTAACAAACTATATTTTATTATTTTAGCAACTTGTTAAAATAATCTAACTGGACTTGACTAGTTAGAACTAAGTCAACTGATTCTCTCATTATAGAACTCATGCTTATTCCCTCAATCAGTGGAGGAAACTCATGTGCATGCTCACAAAGACTTCAAATTCGAATTTCCTTAACTAATTAACTCAACTGAATTAATTAATTAATATTTCCAACTGTTGTTAAGACCAAAATTAATTTTACTTCCTATAGATAGGCTAGGGACTGCTATAAATAGGAAGGGACCCATAAATGCTATTTTTAGAACTTTCTATTTTTAACAGTTTCACCTCTCACCCAATGTGGCCAATGACCTCGCTGGCCAAACTGTTATTTTTAACAGGTCTATTTTTAGCACATTCTAAATTTAACATTTCTTGTTGCACATTTTTCAACACTCCCTCTCAACAAGAAAGGCTTTCTCTCGAACCCAATCCTGTAACTCTGGAATGTTTTGCGTGCTACACATCTACCCAGTCCACTTGCTCCAACAACACTTGGAGCAAAAACACTCACAATTGACCACTCTGTTGGGCTAGGAACATACTTTGATGCTAAAGCTCTACCAGCTATTGACAAGTGCTCCCTCTCTGACATCTGCGCTACTGCAACATCTCCATGCATCTCGCACCATTTCACACCTCTCTGTGCCACCTAGCACTGTGCAAAACACTTGTGCCTCTCGCATTGTTGTAGCCTGCTAGCTATGCGCTATCCTAGGATTCCCTGCATTGTCGCTCTCTTTGCTGCTCCATCCACATCTGTCTCTACCCAATCAGTTAGTTCTTGCTACTCTACATTGGGGCTCCTGTAGAAAATTCGAATCAAAGAGGTTGGGTACCTCAAGGATCCTTCCTCTCCTCCTTGGGACGATCACTCTATATCGCCCCACCTCCTACCTGGAATTATGGCTGTATGTGATCTCTCTGCCCACCTGGCTCAAAGTTTCCCCCGACTAGAGGTCCCTGCATGAGTAGATGTCTCTACTTGATCTCCTCTCAGCTTCCCCTGTTATGGCTGCTCCAAAACCTCCTGAAGCTACTGCACTAATCGTGGCTCCTCACAATCATCTAAGAATTCTTCTGGTGTTGCATCTTGAGAGGTAACATACCCTCCCTCTCAACCACCAAGTCTCCATCAGTTGCCTTGCTGCTCAAGGCTTTGCATGCATCTTGAACCTCAAGAGCATACAGGTTCTTGACTCATGAACCAATCTGCTTCACTTGTCTAGTGATGATGTGTCTAAGGAAAACCTTTCCCTTACTGAAGACTACATCATAGCCTCTATCTTCCAAGATCGCGATCGACACCAAGTTTATCTTCGGTCCTGGTACATACTTAACATCAGTCAAGGTAAGGCGAGATCCATGCTCCCTCTGAAAAATAACCGTGCCTACACCTGATACACTATACTTCTCATCATTACCCATCACTATGAGTATCTGGAGATCTTTCTCCTCCAAAGTACTGAACAAACTCTTGTCGCCGGTCATGTGGAAATAAGCTCCACTGTAGAAGAAACCAAACACTTCCCATCATGGATGAAACCATGCATGCAAAGAGTGTGAAATCCAACTCAAACTATGAAGTAAGTGCCTCACCTTTAGATCCTTCCCCAAATCCCTTCTTGGATTTCCTCCGTGGAAAATTTGCAGCATAATGGCCCACCTCATGACAACGAAATCATTGCACTTTCGATTTGTCAACCTTCATCCCATCATTGGAAGAACTGGATTTGGAAAGAGAAACCTTCTCCTTCCCCTTCTTTGCCTTACTCGCTAAGGCACAGTTCTCCTCATCATGCATGGATGAAGAACTATCTCTGGTGCTCCATCTGATCTCCTCATGCATCAAATCCAACCATAGTCGTTCCCAATCTCACAGTTTCTCCCTTCCATTCACCAAGTCCTGGTAGCTATGCCAACTCTTAGGAAGGCCAAGGAGTGTTAGAATCACCATATCCTCATCCGATGTCACGACCCCTACACCTGCAAGCTCATCCTTGCATGTGATGAGCTTGGTCAGATACATAGAGATCGTCTCATCCATTTCACACTTGATCTTTCGAAGTTCGTCCTTCAGTGCGAGCTTCCTTTGATCACTCCTATTCTGATATAAATCTTTCAATGTTTTCCACATTGCATGCGGAGTCTCCTTCCCATGGAAGCTCGAGACAATGTGATCTCGCACTCCCTCCAAGAGAATTCTCCTAGCTCTAGCCACACACTTCCTCCATTCCACCTGCTCAGTCTTGTCAGTAGGCTTAGGGATTTTTTAATCAATGAAATCCTTAAGGCCATTATCTTCCAAAACTGCCTCCATGCGATCCTTCCAAGCTATATAACTACCATCAAGGGCATACTCAAGCCTCAAACCATAGAATGCCATCAATGAAATAGATGTGATAAGAACTTGAGATCTATAACCCAAATAATAAACTTCGAATCTCTCCTGCTAGTATACTGTTCTTGCTTGATCACCTGTGCTCTGATACCATGTAGAAATTTCACCTGTAGAACAAACCGATATATGCAATGTCTTAAAGCATAATACTTGTTCTACTTCTACAAAACATTAAGTGGAAGCATAATTTAATTCATGAGCAACATCAAGTAGAAACATGCATAACTGATCAAGAGAAATAGTCACACATAACACAAGATATATCCAGGGGAAAGCACCAACATAAAACCCCAACCATGTATTATCAATCAAGTGGAAATCCTCTTCACAATACAAAAAGAATTAGCTCTCAAGCTATTAAGTTCTCAATGAACTATGAAGATGTGAAGATGTGTCTCATGGACCACCCAAGCCCTGTTTATATAGGCTTTCCCTATGTTCCTCACGTAGTTAGCTTAGGAAATAATAGCAAAAGCATATGCTATTAATTCCAACATACCAAAAACAACCAATGGTCCAACTACGTATTCCTAGAGAACACTAGTTCCACAACCATGCTAAAACTATTTACTAGATATAGTTAAGCATTTGATAGTACACTGTCCCACATCTGATCTCAACTGGGTCTCTGACAGAACTGACATGCAACAATTATCCATGAGTGAATCCTCAGTTATTTAAAATAATAGTTGTCACATGCATGCAAGCATTAGCAAACTATATTTTATTATTTTAACAACTTGTTAAAATAATCTAACTGGACTTGACTAGTTAGAACTAAGTCAATTGATTCTCTCATTATAGAACTCATGCTTATTCCCTCAATCAGTGGAGGAAACTCATGTGCATGCTCAAAAAGGCTTCAAATTCGAATTTCCTTAACTAATTAACTGAACTAAATTAATTAATTAATATTTCCAACTGTTGTTAAGACCAAAATTAATTTCACTTCCTATAGATAGACCAGGGACTGTTATAAATAGGAAGGGACCCAAAAATGCTATTTTTAGAACTTTCTATTTTTAGGAGTTTCGCATCTCACCCAATGTGGCCAATGACCTCACTGGCCAAACTGTTATTTTTAGACATGCTATTTTTAGCAGGTCTATTTTTAGCACATTCTAAATTTAACATTTCTTGTTGCACATTTTTCAACAGGTGGAAGAAGTCTGAACATCTCAATAGAGGAAAATATGCCCTTATTCTTATTCAATAATAATGATCAAAGAGAATTATGGGGATTTAGAAAGAACCATCATGATAAAAATAATCAATCAAATTGGTGTTAGTGAAAATAAAGACAACAAAGTGATATAAATAGTTGTGTCCTTTCCTCTTTTCTCTTATCAATTCAAAGCAATTTCTTTAAAGATAACGATTTTTCTTTGGTTTGCTGATTTCAGTATCCTCTAGTTTTTGTATTCTTGCATAAATGTATAGTTGTGCCTTAAATGACCATCACTCACAAAAATCCTCTAAATGGTGAAACACACATACACACAAAAAGAAGAAAAATGCACTCAAAAAGTGTTGTTCTTTAGATGGAACAACTGTTGTTTCTTTAGAGGGACAACAAAATAATATCTGCACGCAAAAACCACAGTTCCTTTAAGAGGAACGTCAAGCAAAAGAAGAAAAACATACTCGAAACTGTTCCATAAGAGGAACAACAGTTGTTCCTTAATCGAAATAGCAAATAAAGCAAGCGCGAAATAAAATAACGAAAATGCGGAAATGTTGTCCTTGAAATGAACAACAAAAACGAAAGTGTTGTTCCTTCGGAAAGGAATGGAAAAAAAAGGAAAGTGATGTTCCTTTGGAAAGGAACATCAGAAAACAAAAGTGTTGTTCTTTTGGAAAGGAACAACAGAAAAACAAAGCATTGTTCCTTCGGAAAGGAACAACAGAAAATGAAAGTGTTGTTCCTTCGGAAAGGAACAACAGAAAATGAAAGTGTTGTTGCTTCGGAAAGGAACAACATAAAATGAAAATACTGTTCCTTCAGAAAGGAACAGTAGAAAACGAAAGTGTTGTTATTTTGGAAAGGAACAGCAAAAATGCGGAAGTGTTGTTCCTTCGGAAAGGAACAACAAAACGACAAAAATGTTGTTCCTTCGGAAAGGAACAACAAAATTCAAAAGTGTTGTTCCTTCAGAAAGGAACAAAACAACGATGAAAATGTTGTTCCTTCGGAAAAGAACAACAAAATGAAAAAGTGTTGTTCCTTCGAAAAGGAACAACAAAAAGGCGGAAATGTTGTTCCTTTGGAAAAGAATAGCAAAATGCAAAAGTGTTGTCCCTTCGAAAAGGAACAACAAAACGACGAAAATGCTATTCCTTTGGAAAGGAACAACAAAATGAAAAAATTTGTACAGAAAGTAAATTATACAAGAAAAAAGAAAACGTTATGTACAAAGTTTAAAAGTAATGAAATTACTTAGTGAACCAAAGGTGAGGAAGAATTCTTTTCCTCAGCCAGAATCTGCATGTCAGAATCTTCCCAGAGTTGCTGGTAGAAGGATTCCCGAGTAAGCGGTTTATGGTACAGTCACACTCGGTGGCCATTTGCTTTAAAGGTATGTCCAGATCCATCAATAGTAGTCAAAGTAATGGTGCCATTGTCGTGCACTTTCTGCATTTCATACAGTCCAAGCCAGCGAGTCTGAAGTTTTCGCGGAAAATCCTGAAACCTGGAATCATATAGGAGTGCCCAATCTCCTTCGTGGTTTTTTTTTTTTATCAGGGCATCGTGCCATTTTTCTCTCTGCTGTTGGATTAATGTAGTGTGTTGAAGATCCGAGAGCCTAATTTCATCTAGCTCAATAATTTGCTATAATCTATTAGTCTGGGCCTCATTTAAATCTAGACTAACCTCCTGTGCTGTTCTTAACGTTTGTATTTCAAACTCTATTGGAAAGATGGGTTCCTTTCCAAATACTAGCTGATATGGTGAATAATCGGTGGTGTTTCTCCACATTGTTTAGTATGCCCACAAGGCTTCCAGCAATCTTGAAGCCCAATCATGCCTGTGTGATGCAATGGTTTTTGTTAATATTGCCTCTATCACTTTATTCATGCTCTCTAATTAGCCATTTGCCTGTGGGTGATACGGAGTGGTAATTTTGTGCTGAATGTGATAATTTTTAACGTTGCAGCGATTTTATTACCTGCGAATTGTGGTCCTCCGTCCGTGATTATGTCCCTTGGGAGGCCATATCACACAAATATTTGGAATAGGAAATGAATCATAGAGACCTCTGTAGCTCTTGGAAGTGCCTCTGCTTCAACCCATTTGGTCACATACTCTGTTGCCACCAGAATATATGTTTTCTTATTTGATGATGGGTTGATCGGACCAAAAAAATCGAGCGCCCAACGCCCAAATGGTTCGATTACTAGCTATGGGTTTAAAGGCATTTCGTCATATTGTCCAGGGCATCTTGCTTTTTGGAAACTGTCACAGACTTGAACAAATTTCTTCGTGTCTTTAAAGATTGTGGGCCAGTAATATCTGGTTTTCAGAACCTTGTGACCAGTCCTTCGATCTACGAAATGTTCGCCACACGGTCCATCATGACAGGATTTCAAAATGTCAAATATTTCGTCTTCACGGACGCATCTTCTGATGTGCATATCTTCGCCTGTATGAAATAGGTAGCCCCCAATCCAAGAAAATCGGGCACTACGTTGCACAATCTGTTTTAGTTCATTGGGGGTCAGATGCTTTGGTAATATTCCTACTACTAAATAATTTGCAACATCAGCATACTACGGTGTCTTGACAGTAAAAGCAAATAAATGTTCATCTGGAAATTGATCTTCGACTGCTGCTACATCCACTGGGTTCGACATTCGTGAGAGAAAATTAGCTACAAGATTCTCTTTCCTAGGTCGATCTTTTATTGTGATGTCAAATTCCTGCGATAAAATCAACCATCATGTTACTCTACCATCTGTAATTGGTTTATTTGCTAAATATTTTATGGTAGAGTGATGTGTATATAAAACAACATGATATCTAGTGATATAATGCCTAAATTTATTTACAGCATGTATTATAGCTAAAAATTCTTTTTTCAGTAACAGTATACTTTAGCTCAGTAGGAGACAAATTCTTGCTAATATAATAGATTTCATATGATTTTTTTCTTCTTCCTGCCCAAGGACTGCTCCAATAGCTGTGTCTGAAACATTTGATGAAATTTGAAATGGTAGGTCCCAATTTGGGCTTCTGAGCACTGGGGCCGTTGACACAAAATTTTTCAGATCCTCAAAAACAAAGTCGCATTTATTTGTCCAAACAAAATCAACATTCCTTGTTAGTGCGTATACAGGTGCAACTATTTGAGAAAAATGTTCTATAAATCTCCTATAATAACCAGAAAATCCAAGAAAATTGCGTACCTCTGTCTGTGTGGTAGGGGTAGGTATTAACAAATTTATTTGAATTTTGGCCAGGTCTACCTGTATTCTAGTCGTTGAGATATAATGACCTAGGATGAGTCCTTTAGTAATCATCATATAACACTTTTCATGGCTCAAGCAGAGCCTGGTGGCGATACATCGTTGTAGCACCTTTTCCAATGAGTCTAGTGCTGGGTCAAAATCATCTCCGTATGGTGTGAAATCATCCATATATACTTCGAGCCCTTCATTTATTAAATCTGAAAAGATGTTGAGGATGGCCCTCTGAAATGTGGTAGGGGCATTGCATAGGCCAAAGGGTATGACTCTGTAGGCAAATGTTCCCCATGGATAGGTAAAAGTAGTTTTGTCCATGTCTTCAGGGGCAATCTGAATCTGATTGTATCCACTGAAGCCATCCAAGAAAGAAAATAATTTCTTCCCTGCTAATGTGTCTAATACCTTATCAATGAATGGAAGGGGAAAGTGGTCTTTCTAGGTTTCTTTGTTTAATTCTCTATAATCTACGCAAATCCTCCACTTTCCATTCTTCTTTGGCACCACTGCTAGCAAAGAGACCCACTTGCTATCGGAGATCAAATAAATAAAGTTTACATCCAAAAGTTTTTGTAATTCAGCTTTCACAATGTCTTTCAGGTGAGGGTTGAGTCTCCGTTGGGGTTGGAGAATAGGTATAACATCATTTTCTGTATAAATGTGTTGCATACACAGCTGGGGATCGATTCCCTTCATGTCCGGATAATCCCATGCAAAAGCTTCCTTATATTTTCTTAGTAGTTGGACCAAATTTTCTTCTTGTTCAGGAGTCAAGTTATTATTGATGTTCAAGGTTTTTCCTAGCTCAATCTCTATAGTTTTGCTTTTTGAAACAGAGGTAATGGGTATTGTTTGATTATGAGTGTCTTTGAGAGGATCTTCTCCTAGTTCATTGTCAAATGCGGCCTCAATCATGTGACATTGTACACGAGATCCAGATTGAGCTTGGTTAATGAAGTTGTTAACATCATCCTCTGTTTGATCTTTAAAATCGAGGGCATCTTCTATGGTTAATGGGGATCTAATGTTTTCTGTGAGGTATGATATAGGATGTTTGTTAGTTTTTATTATTGTTACACCTGGATGGGTTGGAGGGTATAGAGATAAATTCCTAATGTTACTCCCTCTAGTTATGGTCATACTGCCTTGTCGGCAGCCAATGTAAGCATCAGCAGTCACAGGCCAAGGTCTGCCTAAAATTAACGGGTTTCCATCGAGTCGTTTTTTGGGGTTGATTATCAGAAAGTCAGTAGGATATTCCTAGGAATCTACTGATACCATTACATCATGTAGTGTACCTTCTAGCCTAACTACTGATCAGTCAGCCAATTCTAATAAGGTGGAGGTTGGTTCTATTGATGTAATGCCCAGTTTTTGACAAGTGGTGATTGTTAAAATATTAATTTCAGCCCCTAAATCAACTAAGGCATTTGAAAAGGTTTGTCCATTGATTTGCACTGTCACTATTGGATTTCTTGGGTCTTCATATTTGACAAGAACTTCTCTTCCTGATAATAGATCAGATAGGGTGCCAACTACTTAGACTATTGGGTTATTTGTTATTCTACTTGGTTTTTTTATACATAGCTCTTTAATGGTCTTTGCATATACTGGGATATCTTGGATAGCTTGGAGGAGTGGGATTTTTATATACAAATTCTTTAGTTCTCCCAGAATATCAAAGTCAGGATGTTCTATAGGGCGCGGTATGAATAATCATTCTGGGAATGGGGGAGAAGATGTGGTTGCTTGGTCATGAGTTTGTTGTCTGACCATGTATTCTTCTTGTAATGGTAGTTTTGCGGGTAACTTATTTTCAACTTGATCATGTTTATCTCCCTCAATCTCTATAATGTTCCCAGACCTTAATTGAAGGTCATTGCACTCCCTTAGATTGGTTTCCAGTTCTGGTGTTTCGATTATTTGAACGGATTGAACCGGTCTGTTATTTGGGTTCGGGTTGGGTTGCGCTGGGAGTTGCGGTCTTAAGTTGGATTGGGGATTTTGTTGTAGTGCTGGTAGTGTAGGTTGAGGGAGTGGAATGGTCCCTGCTGGCTAATTCATTGGTCTTTACCAGTTTGTCTTCCAGGCTTGACTCTGCAAAATGGGAGGGGACCATTGTGTTGGATATGCATTTTTTTGCCAATATGGTAGAGCGTAGGGAAAATTTGGCCAATTGGATTGGCTTGTTTAATTCGGCCATGGAGATGATGAAGGAAATGGTTGTTGTGACCAATTTGAGAAGGGAGGTTGATTTTTCCACATTGTATTATATTGTTGAGCATGATATTGCGGAGGCTAGAAAGAGGAAAACGGATTGGAGGACATACCTGATTGTCACGACTGCCATTGACAGTGCTGATTGAGTAGGTACACCAGTTCTGATTCTTCCTCAGCTTCTTTGTATATTGCTTTCAAACCAGGAAGTGAGGGACAGTTCTCTATGGAGTGATATTTTATACAGATAGCACAGACTTGAACTGCATCTAGTGGGCACTCTTTGTGGCTATGTTTCTTTTTTCATCTGGGGCAGAATATTGCTAGATTTTTCTCTGCTTCTGCTTGTTTTGTTTCACTTGCAAAATATCGAGTTGCGTTGTGAGAGTCCCTAGTATATTAGTTTTGAAATTCTCCAGTAAATTTCTTATTTCTGCGCGGGTTACTCCTTCTCCATAGATCTTGTTGTCCCTTGTGAACCTGTCATGTTCCGCTGGTTTTAGCCTTGTACTCCCTCACGAACCCCTGATACATAAATCAATAATGTCAGCAAAATTTGCTTGATAGATGTCTCATTTTCCCATAATATTTAGTGTTTCAACCCATTGTTCCTTCATGCCTTTAATTAATGTTGTTTTTGATACATTGTCAGGTAAGGGTAATGATGCATAAGGAGATCTTTGAAGATTATACTGAAAACGTTCAACACATTCTTCTAATATCTCATTAGGTCTAGCTACCATCTGAAATATTTCATCCTTTAACTCTCTAGACCTATAATAATCCTGATATTTTTTCAAGAAAGCACCTTTCATCTGATCCCAGTCATTTATAACACCTCAACCTAACCCCATAAACCATCGTAAAGCAACCCCTTTTAATGTAGAGGGAAATAATTTCAACTTTTGGGGATCGGTGGTATAGTCGTACCCCCTGCACAGCACATCGAATTCAAACAAAAATGCATCTGGATCTTCTGATGTTAGGCCATGGAATGTAGGGATATGCTGGAGAGGAATGGCCTTCATAGGTGCATTAATTGGAGTATCTACAATGGGATATTGTAGTGTGGAGGTTTGGGGGGTTTGCTGGTTCTGGGCCATTTGGTCAAATATGTGCCAATAACCTTATGGGATTTCTAGGAGGGTATTCCTACGCTGGCTAGAATAGAACTTGCTTTGTCTGGGATGATGAGAGTTCCTTGCTGAACTAATGTCTGGGGGGATTTTAGCTCTTCAGGTTCTTCAACTTTGTTCTGGGTGATTTTTACAACACTTCCCTTATCTGAGCTGCTTAATGGCTGAACTATTCCAAGAGGAGATCTTGGTTCTTCAGTTTCCCTTGTTTCTCCTCTTCCTTCGCAGAGATTACCAAGGTTCCCTGATTGTAATGATTTTGGGCTAGAATTCTGAATTTCTTGAAAATCTTGCTCCTCTGTTTGGTTTTGCACCTCAGCAAAGGCTACAGATGGTGATTATGTGGCCTGAAGGGAACTAGTAGGTTGTCTAGAAACAACCTTTCTAGGTCCTACTGAAGGCTGAGATTTTGCTTTTTTAAGGATTTTGTCTATAATGGTCGATCAGCCAAGGGTCACTGGCCCCTTAGCTTTATCAGGATTGGGTAGTGGTTTAAGATTCTTTTCAGGCTTTTTCTTCTTAGTCATGCACACAAATCACATAGAAGCCCACTATTGTTATTATTGTGCCCTTACATTATTATTGTTATGTCGGCTCTGATTATATTATGACCCCTTGGACTCCTATATATAGAAAGGAGGTCTTTTCATTTGTATCATCCAAGAATTGTTCATTTATGTAATGTAAAGGAGGTTTCCCCCTCGAAGAGGCTAAATTCTAAGGCGTTGATCTATCTTTTCTATCTCTTTTTGAGCTAGTTTCATGACATTTGGTATCAGAGCTTTGGATTCTAGGGTTTCACTGCTCCAAACAGGTCATCATGTCATTTTTGCTACAACTTTTTTTTTGAGATGTTTCAGAAGCTAAAAAAACCCATTTGCGAAGACATCGCGCTAAATCTCGGGTTCAAATTTCAGAGCTTTTCACACTATATTTGCGAAGATATGATCTGAGGAAGTTGGTCTTTTTGCAGACTTTTGAATTACATTCCAAACAGGTGACTTGGGGAAAATTGTCATAAATTTTTCTCTGAGTGTTAGATTGAAATTTGGTAAGAAGGTGTAGAAAGAGGACGGACTGTAGTTTCTTGCATATATTTTTTAGAGCCAAAGGTCAAAATAGTGACTCGTGGCACGTCGTATAAGTTCACTCTACTGAATTAGTCTATAATCAGGTCACTGTGGGAGATTTCGCATAACTCTTCCTTGGAGAATCCAATTTGGATCAGACTAGTGGCATTGGAAAGAGGACACAGAGGGCTACTACGGGTCACAATTTTAGAACTTAAAGATCTGAAAGTATAGAGTTATAGTCGTTTCACGATTGAGTTAATAAAATCAAGAAAAAACAAGATGAGGAAGTTTGATGGCAAGGATCCCGTAAATTGGATGCTTCAGATGGAGCAATATTTTGATCTACATGGTGTACCACTGTTACAAAAGCTATGTATTGCATCTTCATATTTAGAACCAGATCAATTTTTATGGTATGAGGGGCTTTGTTCTCGTAAACAACTTGTTACGTGTTCAATTTTCACGGAGGAAATGATATCACATTATGAGGATACAAAGAGCAACACCTTCTTTAGAGAAACACCACAAAAATTGGAAAGAGTAAAAGGGCTTTGTGATATAGTGGAAAGCAAAATTATGGAAACCAGGAAGCATACCCCTCACAACTATAAAGATGGAAGTGTTGCTTCTCCTACCCTTCCACAACCTACAAGGGTTACACCACAACAATTGAAAGAAAAAATAGAAAAAGGGCTTTGTTACAATTGTGATAGAAAATGCATTAAAGGTCATAAGTGTGCTGAGAAGAAATTATTTTACATAGAATATGAAGAGGAGTAAGAAAAGGATCAAGAAACATCAAAAGAAGAGGATATATGCCAGGAACCCACCCCAGAGAAAGAAGAAATGAATAAGACCATATCTTGTAAAGCATTGGCAAGAATTACCACTCCTCAAACTCTCAAGATAGAAGGAAATATCAAGAAGAAAATGGTGCAAGAAGTGAGGATCACGTCGAGAAAGAAGAAATGAATCCAACCATATCTTGTAATTCATTGGTCGAAATTACCACTCCTCAAACTATCAAGATAGAAGGACATATCAAGAAGAAAAATGTTCAAGAAGTGAAAGATCATATCGAGTATCAAGAAATGAATTCAACCATATCTTGTAAAGGATTGGAAGAAATTACCACTCCTCAAACTCTAGACATAGAAGGACATATCAAGAAGAAAAAGGTTCAAGCAGTGAAAAATCACATCAAACATCAACAACAAGTTCTCCAACTTTTAAAGGATAACGTCACTTCGGTGCAAAATCAAACGAAACAACATGTAGATCGACACCGTAGTGAAAATTGTTTTGATGTAGGTGTTGGGGTATTTTTATTGCTACATCTCAAGCAAGCTATTTATGAGAAGGAAATGTTGGCAATACTACATGCACTTAAAAAACGGTGACCTTACCGAATGGGACGACTCTTCAAGGATGAGGATGTGGAAGCATTGTTTTGTGTTGTTTCTATTATATAACCAGATTGGATAAACGAAGCAAGGGATGAATGGAAGAAGGACGAAGAAGTATGGCCACTTATTCAGAAGTTGCAAAAGGTCCCAATTCAAACAATATTGCCAGAAATTGAAGAGGAGGGAAAAATCATATTAGAACCTGGAGCAGTCACAAAAACAAGAACCCAACAACTATGAAATCGATCAATTTCAGAGTATCTCATCAAGTGGAAGAACTTACCCGCTGAAGATTCCACATGGGAGGACAAGAATTTTATACGGGAGCATCAAGAACTACTCAAGCCTTGAGGAAAAAACTTTTTGTAGGAGAGGGGCATGTTAGGCCCCTATACTACTAGTGTAACCCCTTATTATTATTAATACAACCCCCTTATTATATTGATGTACCCATGTAGATCCCATATTGTCACTATTGTGCCCCATAGAAGCCCACTATTCTTATTATTGTGCCCTTACATTATTATTGTTATGTCGGCTCTGATTATATTATGACCCCTTGGACTCCTATATATAGAAAGGAGGTATTTTCATTTGTATCATCCAAGAATTGTTCATTTATGTAATGTAAAGGAGGTTGCCCCCTCGAAGAGGCTGAATTCTAAGGTGTTGATCTACCTTTTCTATCTTTTCTTGAGCTGGTTTCATAACAAATGGCTACACTCTTCCCCGGCAATGGCGCCAAAATGTTGGTCAATAAAAAGGGTCTTTTTAACCTCTATTTACCCTACATTAATTATCAATCCAGGTACATTTTTTTTTTATCTCAAGAGTGTACTTAGTCTAAGGCAGTCACTTGTTCAAGAGTAATGCTAGCAGTATAGTGCTTTACAAAAGTAAATAAACGTGGGAAACAAACTCTAAATGTAATGGCAAGAAACTTAAATTATTTGCAACTAGATCATTCACTTAAGAAACTACAACAATCATCATTCAAGGATGCAGTAATGATAACTCTTTCCTTTGTAAACTGATGCAAATGAAAACCAATCAAAGACAAGATCTTCAATTTGGGAACTAAATAGCAGTAGTCAATGTTCACTACAGTTGTAGATCTTTCTGTTCACACCAAAGAAAATACTTGAAATGACAATTCAATTAACAAAAAAGGAACAATGACTAATCTATTGAAAAGATCGAACATCAAATCTTAACCTACAAGAATGAATTAAGCAGCAATCGTAACTGAAAGGAATTGAACATCAATCTTTAACTGGTAAACGCATTGAACAACAATCTAAGGAAAGAACAACAAACCTAAGTAAGTCTACGAAACACTGAACAACGAACTTAATCAAATGTAAACACAACGAATCTAGAATGTTTGAATTAGTAATCTTAGTTTAGCATAATAAGTATTAACCACAGTTATAAGGGAACAAAAATTGCGATGATAATGGAACAATAATTCGAATGAACAACAATCACAATTATAGGTAAACTGTAGCTAAATGAATAGCAATATCAATTTGTAAATAAATAGCAATGTCACTTTGTAAATGAACAACAATGTCAATCTATAAATGAACAACAATATCCGAATTAGACAATGCGATATTATTTCAGAATGAACAACATAACATTTTCAGTTGCAAATAATAATCTTACTATTCAATTACAAATTCAATATAACAGAGCAAGAAATGTTTAGGAACAGAAGATTACTAAATAAAGCAAGTAAAGGAAATCAAACCACGCACGACTTGTAATCAGAAAATAATGATACAGAAAGCAAGTGATCCACTAGGGCTGGGCCCTTAGCCACCAGGGACGCACTGCTGCGATTACTCCAGAATCAGATAATGGAATAGCAACGAATTTTATGCATTAATCATAAAAACAGAGTTACAGTGATCGCTCTTTAAAGAGAGTCGATGATCAAAGTTCAGATTGCAACAACAAATTCTATAAATCAACAATAATCCGCCCCTTAGGCTAGCAGCACTGTCCCTTTTTATAGTGGCCAGGAAGAAATAGCAAAAATAAAGATATCCTTAAGGTAGCGATCCCTCAAGATCAAAGCATCCTAAGGGATTCGCCATATCTTTAATCTTTAGTTATCTTTTCGTCCTCTTGCGCTGATATTGCGTTTCTTCTTCCTTTTCCTGTCCCATGCGCTCCAATCTCAATTTCCTCGTCTAGATGCGGTTTCCTGTCAAAGGGACAGTAGTTGGTTTTGCCTTGTCTTTTCCTCTGAAATGGCGATCTTCCATTCTGCATAGAAAAAGACAATAATTAGTCATTTTACATTAATCACAGTTCCCCTTATTTCTATCATAATCCTTTATCATATGACCATTTTAGAATGCAAAGAAGTTTATGAATTAAAGGAAAAGATAAAGAAATAAGTGGCAATTACATACCTTTTCCAATTCTCAACAAGAAGTTGGATTTCTACTAGTGTGTCGCAAATTGTTGTAGCAGCTACAACTACCCTCCAAAATTTTGGTCTACACCCAATTTCGGAGCCTCCCTTGAGAGTTTCACTTGATGGCTTTACACACTTAGGATCACTCAGTGAGCTCATTTGAGTCTTTGCACCCACCTTGCTTGATCATTTCACCCAAGTTTTTGCATGTTGATGTCAAAGTCTTGCTTGCGACCATGTTCAGGTTATACTCAGAGTCTTCGCTTCATGTGTACTTGTTGTGTTCACTATGAAAACATCTGCCACACTCACACACATAGTCACATTCACTGTCACGCAAGCGTCAGTCACAGATGACCAATGACCAATCACAAGAGTCGTGCTTTTTGCTTACACCATCGGGTAGTCATGATGATCATGTGTGTCTAGATGGTTTGAGTCGTCTCAGCGTCGAGTCATGTAAGTGTGCGTTTGCAAGATTACGTATGCATCTTTCATTTGTTCACACACTCAGTCACTTTTTTGAAGTTCTAATGACCAGATTCTCCTCTGATAGTCGAACCATCACCCTGCCATCGACTCGATCGACTATCACCCACAACAGCGCAGAAACCCCGAGCAAGCCATTTCAAGTTGCGCTGTCCGCAAGCAAATCAATCAACCTTCATGCTAGTCAACCGAAGAGTTTGACCCAACAACCACACCGGGACTGACTCCCCTCAAAAATTGCACAGAGGTTGTAGACCTTTCCCACTCTGCTAACTAAGAAAATTGTGTAGACAAGCCGGACATACACCCGGTGCCCGTCGTTGTCTCCCTCAAAAAATTGTGTAGTTTTTCTAGTCAGCCCTCCCAACAGTCAACCGACTTCTCATCTAGAAAATTGTGTAGTTTTCATGAGCAAACCCACTGCTGTCCAACAGTCTGCTCAGCTCAGAAATTGCGCAGAGATGATCAGCATGTCGGCCTCCCAACATCAATGCAATTTCTCTCGCCAACAGTTCCTAGCAACAGACTGCCAGTTCCCTCCAAGAATTGCGCAGTTTCTGCTGCCAAGCTCTCGGCAGCTGAATGCCAGTTCCCCTAAGGAATTGCACAGTTTTTGCTGCGAGTGACCCAGTAGCCAGGTACTAGTTCCCTCCAGGATTTGTGCAGTTTTGGCTACCAGGCTCTCGCCCAGTTCCTCCAAAAAACCGTGCAAATCCTGTTTGCCAATCCTCCTTGTAGCCCAGCCTATTCCTCCAAGAAATTGCACAAAATTTGCTGTCAAGCCCCTATTACCTGATCATGCCGGAAAATCCGCAGATTTTGTTTTCCTTGCCTTCCCGTGACCCAGACTGTCCCTTCCAAAATTTATGTAGTTTTGTCTTGCAGTCGAGCTAGACCTTGTGAACAATCACTTTCGACTTAAATTTCCCATCTTCATCACCCAATGACTATTAAGAGGTTTTAATCAGCAGTGCCCAGATCCACCATCTTGCCTCGCTACCCATTTGCCTCTCCCAGTCACCTGCATCCAAAATGATCATGTGTGATGGTAACTAGGAGGTTTTTGGATTTGATGTCATCTCGTCATGAGTGACTACAGGTATAGGTACACTTACAAACATAGCACGATGACGAATGGCCTGAATGAAGGGAGCACTTGCAAAAGGATAGGTTCACCAATGGATGAATGAACGATGCATGCAAAGATATGTGCTCGTGAACGGATGATCATGCAAAGATGTGTTTGCGGACAGACGGATAAGCAAACATGAAAGATGTGCTCACGGACAAACGAACATGCATCTTTTGCAAACAAATGATCCTGTCAAACTTTCCAACATACAAGAAAGGAGCAATGTGCCAAAGCAACATCAAGCGAACAAACAACCATCAAAGACTCTATGCACCTTGCCATGCGGAGGTGAAGCTGTGACACACCATGAAGACAACCATCATCCAGTAGCACTACATCTCGACATGGACTCCAGCAGCAACACGAATGTACCAGCACTATCATGTCAAGTCATGTCATGAGTCATGTCGTCCACATCTCTAATGTGGGCCATGTTTTCAATCAATGTAATGTAACGTGGAAGTCCAAGAGACCCACTTGTTGTACAAGTGTCATGTAAAGATGAAAATTCATGGAAGTCAAATAGTCATGAGGGTAGTCGAACAACCACAAGGGTCAGTTTAACCCTTGGCTATAAATAACCCCTCATTTTTGTACACGAAAATGACTTTTTTCACCTCAACTCCTCCCACATAGCCAAGAGAGTTTGTAATCTTTCCTTTGAGGAGAAAGTAGTGGCTCCAACGCCCCTCACACGGGCTTAGTGATGTATGGTGTAACGATGTATCTTGGAACTTTCACTTAATTCAGAAGCCTGCTAACAGGCCAACACGTTTTCACACATGTATTGTCACTGTTGTAAGACTAATCTTTAACACTTGTGATGTATGTTGCTTTAAACTGTGTTCTACATTTGAACTATTTCACTTGTTGTAATACATAATCTATTAATGGAAATGTGTTGTATATGTTGTTAATGATGTCTTGCCTATGTAGACTACTCTACCAGACATCAGACAAAACTTTCACATCAAACTTGTTGTAAACAACCATTGCACTAGTGTGGACTAATCTTTTGAGTGTTCTATGTGTTATCTTCCCTTGTGTGTTGTGACTGCCGCATCCATATGGACTACTCTGCAGGAAGTTGTGTATGTATTATTGTGTTGTGTGCTCCTAGTAGCATTGGGACTACTCCCAATCGACTTGGAATTCACTCTCACCCTCTCCCTCGATAGTGAAAGAACCATTGACACAAGTGACACTTACACTCACTAGGCACGCAAGCCTCACTTCTCGAAGACAAAGCATACCACTCTCTTGTTCTGACAAGCATGAGTTGAGGAAAATCCTTAAGATAATGGCAATCGGGCCATCGTACCGGATGGGACCCCCACACCAAACAGTGCGAGGTCTAGTTGGGACTTTATGCCAGGGAGATCCCCTGATGTTGGTGGGTCTAGCACTGTAAAAAAAGTGTCAACAAAACTTATTGAAGAACTACTACCATCACAAAATGTAAGTGCATTGTTAAATCTGGATATGAAGAACAAAAGCAAATTGTTGTCCAAACCACTTCTATATCAAAAGAGAAGAATGTTGACACAGTCTTGAGCTTTATAAGTGTTTGAAATTTATATCCACTCAAACAATGTGGATGGATTGTCCTTGAAAAATGATTCTCCCTTGTGTATGGTTGTCAAATAAATTCCTCTACTCTCGCAATCTACTATGATTCTCAAAACCCAATTAGCATGATGTTCATTGCTCCAAGGTAATTTCTTAGTCCAACATGCAGTCAAGCTTTAGGCCTTGATAAACACAAGAGGAGTCTTTCAAAGTTCAAACTCAGTGGCTTGTCATTTGATCTTTTATTCAAGGACTCATTTGATCTTTTAATATGATACAATACCTTTATTCTATCTAATTGAATCGTTCTCTTTAAAGACATCGATTCACCATAATTGTTTTCTTTCTTCAGTGCGAGTAGGTCAATTTCTCTTATCTCATTTACAAAAAACTAGATGTAGCCCTCACATTAATGTAATTCCTCCTATTGTGCACTGTTGAACATATTTCAATATAAAGATTTTGGCTTCATTATTGAAAACTGCAGCCAACAACAGATAGTGTTAAGATACCATCTGAATAGGTGTTTTTAAACAATGTATGCTTCATATGGTGAGGTGGTATATGACAGAGGTATTAACTGTGTGGGGTATGAGCATATTGATTGTACAATATAACTGGGGTTATATGTATTTACTCTCGCAGGGAGGTATTATATAACAAAGGTCGGGTAGTGGAGCGGTGGAGTATATGTATGACATATATTAAAACAATATAATGGAGGAGTTATACGATGTGGTATGGAGGAGGTATTCGCCGGTAGTTTGGAAAATGTATTGTGCAGAGGAGTTATATGTTATATATATAACACGGAGGCATTATATGTATTATAACCGAAGTATGGAGGAGGCACTTTGGAGGGCCTCTCTTGAGTGGAATTTTAGCAGAGTCGATAGTTATAATATATAACATGATTTAACATAATACCATTCAATGAGTTCGTATGGAAGTTTCGTGGTATGCGAAAAAACTGTAGTATTGTAGAAAATGTTTAGTGGAGCCATGATGGGTGGTATGGTGGTTTGATAACACGATGCCAAAACAACGACGGTTCATAGCAGTGGTATGTGGAGAGAAACCTTCACGGAGGAGAGCACCACACAACACATCACTTCAAAAATAGTCACGATAACACCATCACTACAGCACAATCACGATAACACCATAACTTCAACACAGTTACGATAGCACCACGATGTTGCAATATGGGGGGTGTATGACTCAGACACGAGATTTGCCAAAACACAGTCATGCCAACAATGTGTAATCTGTGCTGGTAGGAGGAATGATATTACCTTATTTTGAGCCTTCGAGAGTCAATCATGAGCGCACCATCGTTCAATCCTCCACAACTTTCAAACTATTCCATGCTCACCGCTTGGTCTCCACGCTCACCATACCAGCGTTCAATCCTGCACAACATTCAAACTCAAATTATTCCATGTAGATATTTGGGACACCACGAATATGCATGGCAGGAAATGGCAGGTAATGCCAGATATATTTTCTATGAAAGGATAGGGGTAGAAGACAGAGAATAATGGCAGAAGAAATGGCATTCAATGCACTATGAGGAGTCTTATATGAAGTGTTAACTAGGCACACTATTCTTTTCTATTTCGAGGCTGTAGAAAACACAAAGACTAAGGAAGGAAGTAGCTGACAAAGGGATAGTTCTATAAAAAGGTATAGAAACACCCAAAATCACTGCACCACAAAACTAGTGATTCAAATTTGAGCAGGGCAAGAAGGAACCCGCTTTGTTACCATGTTAAATACAACAATGGCAAAGACAGAAGATATGAATGATCATCCTTGAATGAATTATTATTCACAATGATACATATTTATACAAGTCTAGTGACCCTTGGTTTCATATTCCAATTGGTCTCTTGGACTCCCTTTTACTGTCCAGCTTCCACGCCAACCCTTAGAGGATTAAGTGTCCAACAGGAAAGGCATGAGGCATGAATTGACATTTTATTTATGAAAATAATGGAAAATTGGAGAAAAGGAAGGTGAA
Organism: Pinus tabuliformis; assembly: GCA_031772625.1. Lineage (NCBI taxonomy): Eukaryota > Viridiplantae > Streptophyta > Pinopsida > Pinales > Pinaceae > Pinus > Pinus tabuliformis. Next base: position 310,103,275 of record CM062806.1, on the reverse strand, counting down.
AGGTCACAATTTGCATGTGAGGAGGAAATTGAAGAAAATAGAGGCCTCATTGATAAAAAGGCTTTCGAGGATCAGTTCATAGACTTTTGTCAATTCGGTTTTGAAGCTCTCTCTCTATTCTCTCTCTCATACTCTTGAACACTTAGATTTTTCTTGGAGAATTCTTGGAGGAGTGTGGAATTCTTGGAGATTTGGAGAAAGAAGGCAAAGGAAAGCAGGAAAGTGCAGGGGGACAACAGGATCAACAACTACAACTAGATTTCTTTGCATGTATCGAGTTCCGTGCATGGTTTATTTGCTACTTTTGGTATGCATGGCACATGCATGTGGGTTTTTGGTTATGATCTATCATTTCCATGGAGGATTTCTTGGATTGGCAAAGGCTTTTCCTAGCCTTTCCATTTTTTGGATAGCCATGGTGAATGTGGCTTTTCCCATTTGTTTTGATTGGTTCTCATATTTTTATGGTTGTGGGTTGAGTTATTAGTTCCTCAATCCTTGGTTGGACAAACACTTTGGAATCCTTGTAACAACTTGGGTTGACTTACTAGTCCTAGAATCCTTGGTTAGAAAAATTCTATGGAACCCTGTAACAACTTCGATTGAGTTACTATTCTTGGTGCCTTGGTTGGAAAAACACTTTAAAGGCCTTGGTGGGTTGAGTTACTAGTCCTGGAACCTTGGTTGGACAAATGATATGGAGCCCAAAAATAGTTGTGGGTTGAGTTACTAGTCCTGGAGCCTTGGTTGGAAAAATGCTCTGGAGCTTGACAATAGTCGTGGGTTGAGTTACTAGTCCTGGAAGCTGGGATGGGAAAAATGCTCTAGAGCCCTGGACAACTTGGGTAGAGATCGATCTGGTGGTGTTTAGTGATGTACGACCGTGAGGTGGAATCACTGGTAGAGGGTTGAGGTGGTTTGGCCGCTAGAATCCCTAGATTGGTTTTGGTTGGTTTATTCCATGAGATCCCACATTCATGCTTGGAATATGGCACAAGGATGACATGCTTAAAGAGAGATTTGTCTTAGCCTAGTCTATGGTCGGGTGGCTCGTGGAAGTCCCAAATTCGGTTATGTTTTGCATATGTTAATAAGAGCTTATTTCCTCTTGTATTTGATGGGTAAATATACTTGTTTATATGTGGTATCTATGGCTAAAATATTCTTGTTATTTCTATTGGTTATATGTTGGTTATGAGCATGTTTTATGATAGTTATGATGTATGGCTCTCACCATGTTTTTATTAGTATGTGAAAAAATAATGAATGGATGACCTAATAGATGATAATGTAGCTAATGTGATAAGGCATCAATGCTTCTTAGTGATTCTCAGATAAGTATGAGCCCCCTATGCTAATATTTGTTGTTGAAACCTGTAGATTTCATATTTCTGATATGTTTAATGAAATGACTATCATGGTTGGGCTTGGTTAGGTCAAGTCCTTGATCAAGTTTTGTGTTAGAGGCATTTTATTGTTGTCATTTATTGTCTCAGAGAGTCTCATCAATTTCCTGGTAGTCATTTGGAGACTAGCCCTGAAAAAGTGGCATAAATCTCATAATCTCTGGCATAGAACTAGCTGAAAAAGACTATAGTATCTCCCTTCCAGGCATTGTGGGAGTGACTGAAGGATCCCAGTTGCATCCATCCCCATGACATGGGAGCGAATGGGGGTTTAATTCATTGAGAGAAGGGAGTCGGGATCCTCTCTTCACCTCAAAGATTTGATATTCTTACCGAGTCTGAAGAAGAATCTCATCTTCGTAGCAATCTTGGAAGACCATGGTTATAATATGATATTCAACAAAGGGAAAGCATTCCTCAGACACATAGCCACGAGACAAGTGAAGAAGATTGAGGTTCGAGTCAAGAACCTATAGGAACTTGAGGTAGAAGATGCATGCATAGCCTTGAGGAGCAAGGAAAAGACTAGAGATATGGTGGTTGAGAGGGTGCATGCTAGACCTATCAACATGCAACCTCAGAAGGAGCAAGAAAAAGTTATGGAGTAGCCACAAATGGAGAGGTAGACAAGAGGCATAGTGGAGACATATACTCAATCAAAGACCTCCAGTAGGGGGAAAATTTAAGCTAAGTGGGCAAAGGGAGTACATGAACCCATACCTCCAGGTGCGAGGTGGGGCGATGTGAAGCCCTAGTTGCAAGAGTTGCAAAAAGTTGAGCAGGGTCCATTGAGGTGTTCTCCTCATGGATCATTACCTTGCTTTGGGGGACCACAATATTCAGTAGCAGGAGGGTCAATGTTAGCAGATACTGAGGAGTTTAGAGGAGTGTTGATGATAGAGTAGGAGGCTTAGTAGAAGAGTTGACAACAATACAATTTTCCCAGTAGATAATTGTAGACACAGTTGATTCATTTTTTTTGGATACTTCTTAGTTGTAGATGTTGCAGTAGCAAAAACAATAGTGAGAGGCATTGCATGCAATACATTTAATATGTGGAGGATAAAGGTGGTCGATTATCCCTTTCTTGCTGAGAGGGAGAGTTGAAACATGCAACAAGAAATTCTCAATTTTAATTTTTCCTTAATTAAATTGGGAAAAGTCAAAATTCCACATTAGTGGACAACTTGGAGTAGTTAACTGAGGTGACATGGATGTTTTCACTCAGTTAACTCAGTTAATTTGAGTTAAGGGCATCAATTTCAGTTGTGTGTAGTGATTCCTAAATTTTAGGAGCCTAGGTTGAGTTAATTTTAGTGGTAATTAATTAAACTAGTTCTAACTGTTAATAGAACTAGTGGGTGGTCAGTTAAGTAGTGGGACATCAGTCTAGCTCATAGATCATCTAGTTAATTTATCAATCAAATAATAATTAGCCCATGCATGCAAACAATACAAGTTGCCCAGTTGTGGTGAAGTTTCCAAGGGAGTTAACAAGTAGTTATAAACTAGTTAAGTGTACAGGTGTTGCGTGAGGTCAGGTGGACCATCCTTGGGAATTATGCAATCCATTATAGGAATTTCCTAATTAATAAGGGCTTAATTTCTCAAGGACCAGTGCAAGGAAATAAGAGCTTGGAGGGCTTGAAAATTGGCTAAGTGTTGCCCAGACTCAGAGTCAGGCAGAGGGATAGACTATACACTTGCAAGTTGTGCTCAAGCTTGAGTAGCATATGTATTTAATCTCTATTCCTTGATTAATGGAATACAAATAGGAAGGGGTTTTGAGCAGTTGATTTCCCCTAGATAAATATGTGTGTATGTGTGTTAATTATTGTTATATGTTTATGATTTTTGTTCTCGATTAAATTCCACAGAGCAATAGAGTAGATTTGAGTCTTGTGTTTTAGTAAATTTCATGAGCAGTTTTAGATCGACACAATAATTTCTATAGGTTGTGTGATGAATGAAAAGCCTTGGTTGTAGTGATTTTTTTTTTACATTGGCACGTGAAATTGATACAAATTGGATCACAATATAATTGGAAGCAACGTACAAGGTAATTTTATTGACAAATCAGGTCTGATGCCTATCGAGGCTAGTTTTAGGCCTTCAATGACGTTTTTTGGGGTAAAATTTTCTCACTTAAGTGCTAGACCCCATGACGCTATTTTACACTCAAAAACCTTTCCAATAGTGCAAGAATCATGTTAATCAAATTTTAGATGCATAAGTGTTGCCTCCTGAAATTGACCTATTGTGATTGACCACCATAATTTAAGAGGATGCCACATCAACCTCCATTACACATGGAAAAAGTGCTAGCCATAAGAGAAATATGAACAAGTCTCTAGAAGGGTCAAAGTTGTACTTCTAGTTAATATTTGAAGGATTCAAACTTGACCCGTAGTTGGCTATCAAACTATGTTATAATCATGCCACTAGGAGGAAAAGGGATTCTATTCTATTTGAGTGCATTCTATTTCATAATATACTAGAGTAGGTGAGAGTAGATAGGGTGAGAACAGAAAAGAGGGGGTTTATGTTTTGTAGCAACCCACATGTCACAAGCCTCTAATAACTCCATAAAGAATGTTATCTCCTTTGCATTTGAATCATTTCCATCCCAAAAAAAGAGAGAAGAGTAACCTCACCTTCTAGTTGGGTTTCCTCCCATAAGGGTTTCATAAAACATATATTGAGGTTCAATGTGATTGGTGTGTGTTTGTATTTCATTGTTCTTTATTTTCTTACATTTTATTTATTGTATGCATAAACAAAAAAGTTAATAAAAATAGACATGGAATCTAAAGGGATTAACCCTTCATAGTATATATATTAGTTTACTTGAACAAATTTGTTGTAATCAACTACCTAGTGGAATATCCACAACAATTTATAGATCATGAAAGGATATGAAGGCATTAGAATTTTGGTGGCTTTCCATCATTGGCAATAAGTTGAACAAGTCGTGCAATAACCCAATATCTCTTCAAACTTAATGAGGTTAAAGGAGGAGGTTCAATTTGCAATGATATATTAGGTATTGAATGCTTGGATGCATGACAATGTTTTATTTCAAGTTCCAAAATTGTTTAATGATAAAAAGAGGAGCCACTAACTTTGGAAGCTTTATGTTTTCCCAACCTAATGATTTTCCCAAAGAATTATATATCACTAAAGTGAGAGACCAACATGGATTTGAACCAAGTGATTTTCACCTTAAGTATTGACCTAGGAAAACTTTGCCATTCTTGGCATTGTGAGAGGTGCAAACCATAACAAGTAAGAAAGACAAACCTATTGAGTTCAAAGATCAACATGCCTATGAACCTAGAGATTTGCCTCAAGAAGTCTATTTACTGGGTTGAGAGGAACATAAGCCTCTAAACCTAAGAATTTGACTCCTTACGTGTCCAACCATTACTTTTGCCTCCTTGAGGAAATTGTTGAGTTTAGCATGCAAAGTATGTCTCCTACTAAGTAAATTGGCTATATGAGCTCCTAACCCAACAACCAGTATTTTCTAAGTGTGGTCGTTGAACTAGGAAAACTTTTTCATTCTTGGCATCGCGAGAGTTATAAACCATAACAACCAAGAAATACAAACCTTTTGAGTTCAAAGATCAACACACCTATGAACCTAGACATTTTCCTCAAGAGGACTATTTATTGGGTTGAAAGGAAAATAAGCCTCTGAACCCAAGAAATTGACTCCTTATCTGTCCACCCATTACTTTTTCCTCCTTGATGAAATTGTTGACTTTAGCATGCAAAGTAAATTTCTTGATAAGCAATTTGGTTATATAAGCCCCTAACTTAACAATTAGTAGTTTCTAAGTGTGGATGATATTTTTTCCTTGTGTAATGCTCACTTACCTCCTTATTAATTTGAGTTACAACTTTACAAAAAAAGTGGGCAACCTTTCCCTTCAGTTCTTTTTTTCCACTTTTTAAGAAACTCCCTCTTTATTTCTTGATTACACATGAAAATTTCTTCTCCACCTTCAACCAACATGTACTACACTAATAATATCCTCAAATTAATGCACAAGGATCCCACCCTCCTAGTAGTGATTCTTCTCATAAGCTCATGTTGGAACCCTCTCTTACATTTTTGGGATCTCAAAGAAACCATAACTATATTTTGTTATTGTTAATACTTGGTATTGATTTGTAGATTGAATATCAACTTTAGGGAAGTGGTTTCTCTCCTTGAGAAAGGGCATAGTGTCTTTTGTTACGGAGGAAAACTACATCACTACTAAAACATTTTTTCAAGGCTAGTAAGTTTTAAATCTTTATAAAAATCAAACTTAAGTAGTAAGGTTTATTTAATTAATAACTATTGCGAATGGAAAAGCAAATCTCCATTTTCTCCATTAGACTTCCTTAGCATAGTTTTGTTATTAGTTTCTCCTTTCGTCCCTTTGAATGATTTAATTCCCTCATGTACTAACAATATTGCATAAATGTTTATAACTTGGTTTTATTCCAAAGAGAATGGTTGGTGAAACCTAAATAATGAAAAAATTAATGGAATAAACATTCTAAATATTATGACTACGAATATTTTACCGAATCTCTGATTCCATTACAAATTCGATTAAATTTTTTTTGATCATAATTGATTTCCCATCGAATACTTTATACCCTACATTTCTGTGTATCATAGTGGATGAATTGTTTTGTCGTGCCTTGGATTGAAAGATATTCAAAACTTCATGCACAAAAACAAGGAGGCTTGCATAAGCACACGACAAAAAATTATATGCTAAATTACAGGAAAGAGATTTGCATAAGCATATGTAAAACTTATATGTTAATTTACACAAAAAAGATTGAATGAAGAAAATATTTTATTTTTCAGAAGAAAAAAGCAATATATGTTATATTGAGAAAATATAAAGTTCAGGATTACATGGAGGCAGGGGGCCTCAACCAGAAGGATAGCCGCATATCATGTTCAGGAAATACAAAAAGGCAGAATGTGGCATGTTCAGGAATACATGGAGGCGTATAGCCGCAAACCGAAAAACCCATAATAGCCATAGATCAAGGTGAGGCCAGAAAGAGGCCGCGGAAATAGCTGCATATCGTGTTCAGGAAATACAAAGAGGCAAAATGTGACATGTTCAGGAAATACTTAGAGGCGTATAGCCGCAAACCGAAAAACCAAAATAGCCGCAGATCAAGTTAGGAATACAGCCAGGAGTGACCGGAAGAGGCAGCGGAAAGTTCTGTGGCCGCTGGAGCGGCAATCCTGGAAGACCATTCAGTCAGATCCAGATGGATAGCCCACCAAGAAAAGCATCAAGTTGTAGTGAGAAACAAAATGAGAGCCTGAAGAGGAGCCCGCCTAGTCCTGTGAAGGCATGAGCGCTGTTATTGAAGACAAAACAGAATTTAGAGGCAGAGAGCAGCCCTGAAAGATGCTTCGATTTCGCCATTTCCATAGATGCCAGCATGTAAGAATGAGAAGAGCATGCCAGGCGGGGCATTGAGCGCTCCACCATGCAAAAGCATCCTGAACTGTAGCAAAGGATCGAAGAGGAAAACCATAAGAAAGAGAGAGATCATACCAGATAACTGAGGAGGCGGAACAGTCAAAAAACATATGATGATTTGTTTCTGCCGCATCTGTGCAAAAACGACAAACACTTGGACCCTGCCATCCTTTTTTTTGGAGGACCTCCCAGGAGAGGTTCTTGTTCGAAAAAAGAAGCCAAGAGAAGAGAATGGATTTAAGAGGGCAGTGGGCTTTCCAGAAACAGGCAGGGAAAGGAGGGGAGGGGAGCGGAGCAGGAGGGGAGAGAGCAGAGTAGAGGCTTTTAACCAGGATAGGGCGGATAGCATTGCCCAAAGACCAAGTCAAAGCATCTGTTGTCCCAATTTGAGAGAAAGCAGAGAGAGAGAAACGGTTGGTGAAAGAGAGCCAAAAGGGGCGAAGGTGCGGAGGTAAAGCTAGTTGGAGATCAGATTTCCAAATGGGCTCCTGAGAGGACCATGCATGAATAAGTTTGTCCCAGGTGATAAGACCCCTTGCATGGAAAAAGGAGAGCAGAGGTAAAGGAATCATGGATTCAAGGTTATGGAGGGTACGGTCAATACCAATGTAAACATTTGAACCAGAAGAAATAGTCCATTTCAAATGCATCAGGAAGAAAGGCTGGAGTTTTCTGAAGCAGATCCAAATAGGGGAGCCCGATCGAATGCCAAGAGAGGATCTCCTGTACCAGTAGGATAAGGGTTTGCCTTTGAGATATCTCTGTTTGATGAGGGCGCTCCAAGGGCTGGAACCAAAGATGGCTCGAAGCAGAGATTTGCAAATGAGCGCCTGTCCAAAATTACATTGGCAGTTCAATATTTACGGACTAAATGGTCAAGTGAATGAATGGGTGGCTTGCTAAGATTTTATGCATATGTTTAGTTATTTAATCAAGTCCCTCTATCATTTATATGCTTGTTCAACTATGGCGTAAATTATCTGATCTATTTGTATTAATGGAAAAATTATATAAAATAAAAGTTTTAAGAATAACTTAGTTTAATGACATTGATAAATTGTTGGCCCAAAAGATATAACATATTGTGAAGTTAAATAAAATGTTGCTAAGAAAGCTTCTTTATTTTTAAGTAACTCTTGTGAATGAGTAAATATGGGAATTAATGGGTATACTTTATTAGTCCCTGCTTTCAGCAGGACTATAGCAATCGTTCAACATTGACCCTCTATTAATTTATCATTTGACCGATTGTTTTTTTTTAGTTTTCTCACATTTTAATCAAAGTTTAATACCAGTGATTTTATTCACTAAAATTTTATACCAAAGTTTTTAAGTGGAAAAACATTCTAGTTCTTATTACAGACTTCACGTGACCCAATGCAAGAATATTGGGGCGAGTTTTTTATATGCAAAGGTTTTTATACATAGCAATTTAATTCTAAAGTTTTACCAAAAAATGGGTTATATATTATTTTTTTTCATGATGTGCTACATTTTATATTCTATTCAACTTTTCTTTATTTCCAAAGTCCTTACATTGCAGCAGCGATTTTTGCATGCACCTTACTTAAGTTGTCAATTGTTGCCACGCGGAGACAAAGTTGTTAGGAGTAACCACCAGCGTGGCCGCTTGAACACCAACGTCGTGGTCTTATGCCACAGCCTGGTCTCATCCCCGCCTTGAAGATTTCTTTCCTCACTGTCTGAATAAAATAAATTTCCATTGAGCTATTCTGTTAATTGCCTTTGCAATTCAGGGGGCTGAGCCATTTCCAGACGCCAAAGCCAATTTGTGGCTATGGGATTGAAGAAACCCTTAACAAAATAAACGGAAATCTAAATTACGGTAGGCGTTGAGCAAAAGGCGGATCTGAAAACCACGGTCTGTGAAAAAGGGGACAATGGATTTTCGATGGTGTGGTGAGCATGGAAGTTGTTGGGTATAATGATTTCGCGGTTCATTGCCGCTTTGACATTAAACCACACTTGGAGAGAAATTTGAGAGCTGCATTTTTTCAATCCTCTTGCAATAGCCCAAGGAATAATGTCTACTTTATTGTTTCAATCTTAACATTTTTTCAATCCTCTTTCCAAAGAGGGATTTTAGCTCAAGTATCAGCGACAATAGAAGGCTTTTAGCTCTCTTTAGCTCAGGTATCAGGCTATGTTGCTCGATAGCAAACAAATCCCCATGAATCCTGTCTCTTCTCTTTTTTTCAATGGCTCAGGTGTCAGGGTATGTTGCTCAAGAGAAAAAAAATCCATGTGAATCTTGTCTCTTGTTTTTTTTCATTCCTCTCCTCTTGCAATAGAGCTCAGGTATCACGCTCTGTTGTTAGAGAGAAATAGAAAGAAAACGATGGAGTGGAGAAAACCAACTTCAATAAGCCCAATAAGAAATACCAGACATTTTGCAAAAGTGGAAATACCATAGATATTTTGCAAAAATGGAGAAAACGAGTTTCAATAAGCCCAAGAAGAGCTATCAAAGACATTTTTGCAAGGAAAGTTCAAATTATTGTTTATTTAATGTTTCCTATTTTGCAAGTAACCTGAAGAAGAATATTTAGAATTTGATTTTTTATTTTTATAAAGAGAAATTCATATAAATGAATAGCACTTGTATGCATACTTGTTCTTCTGGTTATTTAAAGACATCTACCAAAACTCTATATTTTTCTAATGTCTCCTATTTTGCGGGTAACCAGAAGAAGAATATTTATAATTTGATTTTTTTATTTTTCTAAAAATAGCACTTGTAACAGCCTCTATGAGAGTCCAATCATTATGCAATAGAGAGTATGAAAAGCTTCCCATGATTGTGTGGTCGTGTGGTGATAAGAGTGAATATGTGAGAAATCTATCTACTGCATAGTGGCTACTCTCGCCCATATCCAAACAGGAGCCATAACGTGCAGGAGCACATAGATATTCAAACAGGAGCCATAACGTGCAGGAGCACATGGAGCCTTAAAATTGTCCAAGTTCAATACCGACCACATGGAGCCTTAAAATTGTCCAAGTTCAATACCAGCATCCATTTGGTAAACACTAAACATCCCTAGCTTTTGTCCCTGTAGGATATACCAGTGCACCTGTCGTTGTGGTTGGCTTTGTTGCTTACACAGTGTTAAATAACACAACAAAAACAATTTTCCATAAAATTGGGCAAAGGCATTACTGTACGGATTCAACTATTTCATTTGTGAGTTCAATAGGATGTGATTCTTTCCATTTATTACCTAGAAAAAGTACTAAAATATGCCCTTCCAAAGAGGAGCAGGGCATTTTGAATATTAAAACCTACTAAAATGTGATGGGCATGTAGGTTTTAACCCCATATAGAAATTACCTACATACAAATTCTAAAAACACAGAAAATAAAAAATGCGAGATCATAACACATAAGAGACATATACACAAAGATTTTCCCTTGGATCCCAAAATCGGGACTACCAGCTTGAGTTTTCATTATGTTCCTTTCAATGTTACAATACATATTTATACATGCTAAAGCATCCAATATCATGGACCGAAAACCATCGTGTCCAATACCATGGACCGAAAAACATCAGGTCCAATACCATGGACTGAAAACCATTGGATCCGAAAAAAATGTGCGAAAGTCATGCACAAAACCATAGGTGGGTCCGCCCAACCTAACATAGGGTCCAAAACCAAAATTTTCCGGGAAGCTGCCCCGAACCCCATAAAGTGGGGTTGCGGGTGCCCTTCAAACCCCCTGTTAACTACGTGGAAAGAATATAACACAACCCAACATTCTCCCACTTGTTGTTTTCTTTCCACATGGGGCCACAAGAGAGCTTAGCCATTTTCCTAGCCTTGAAATTCCAATTGTCTCTCTACACCAAGAGAACTTCTCAGAGCTCACAGATTTTTTCAATGCATCTGTAGTGTTCTTCAAAGTGTCCACCTTTACCAGCAACACCTTTTTTTCTTCTATGATATCCCTCACAAAGTGATACTGAACATCAATGTGCTTTGTCTTTGAATGATATGCAGGGTTATTTGCCAAGAAAATTGCACTTTGGCTATCACAGTCTATCCTTATAGCTTCCTGTACTAAACCCATACTTGAACACCATCTCTGCAACCAAACTGCTTCCTTGCTTGCATGAGTGGCTGCCATGTATTCTGCCTCTATAGTTGATAGTGCCACTACAAATTTTTTCTTACTCATCCAACTAAATGCACCTCCAAATAGGTTAAACACATACCCACTTATAGATCTTCTCTGATCCAGATCTTCAGCCTAGTCTGCATCAACAAAGCCACGAATATCTAACACTCTGTCTGTTATAGACATTTTTGTGCCTAACAGCATGGAGCATGAAATGTCAATAATCTGAGGGATCCAAAGTCCCTAAACATGTTGTTCTTACCCTTAGAGGAACAAGGTCTGCAAACCACAGCACTGAGAATCAGTTCTCCACCCAAAAACACTAAAAAACAGGCTATTTCTGGACCATGTCAGCTGCTCCACTGAGCATCTGCGCTGAATGTCAACTACTCCTCCTTGTACCTGCGCTGAAGGTCAAAACTAATGAAGGCTACCTGCGCTGGGCGAGATTGGCCAAGTGGCATAGTCATTCTGCAAGGTGTCAACTGCCCAGGAAGCTTCCAAACTGACACTTGGGTCAAGGAATTCGCCTAGTGATGAGTAAGAGGGTCTTGATCTCCAAGTGGAAGCAAGATTCTCCAAGTGGACTCAAGAACTGAAGATTAACTAAAGTGGGAGAGGACACAAGTCAGCTTCAGGCCAGTCTCAAGATGACTCATCCTTTCTCCAAAACCCTATATATAGAGCTCTCTCATGAGGTCTAGGGAGGCTGGAATTTTGTGCAAGTAAGGAAGTGCTGTTGGTTTGTGTATAGAGCTATTGGGTGTTTCGCTTGAAGGAGGTGAAGAGGAGATTTCTTTCAGCTGGGAGGTGTTGCTGGATTGGGCCCATTGTGGTTGTAACTCTCTCAGAACTTTACTTCTATTATCAATAAATTATTTGAGGTTCTTCTATATGCATGTGTCTTTATGATGAATAGATGCTTGTATATTTGATTTATGCTAATCCTATAATCGATTATGGATGTATGCTTCTTGTAGTTTCCTTTTCTTGTGCTTTTACAGGATCTGTGTGTAGCTGGGCCGGTGAAAGGGCAAGGAGCTAGGAGCAAGCGGCAAGGAGTGAAGACTGGATCGACTATTAGCGCAAGATAATGGTTAGTAGATCATCCTTTTCTTCCCTCTCTCATCTCATAAAGAAGAAACTTTGAATAGCTTTGCATTCAGTTGTTGCTGGAGTACTATCACCTTCAGAGTGGGATAGAGGCATTCTGCATTAGATACTTTCCCCCCCAACAAATTGGCGACTCCGCTGGGGAGCGTATCTTGTTGGTTTGTTGTGTTTCTTGCTATTCATTTCATAAACAAAGGGAGTACCGAATAGAACTATGTTTGAGTCCATCAAACACAAAGTAGAGGGCAGCTACTCTAGCTCAGTTTCTGGGCAAGTTTATGATTTGAAGAGCTGATCCACAAGGACTCTAATAAGCTCTTAGTGATAGATTTTCATCCTCCTTTACATCCCTTAGTGTGTCCTTGACTGATAGCTTCTGATTTGAGCAAAAACTGTGAATTTTTGAGCAATCTCTGACCTGGAAACCAAGACGGACGAAAGTCTCGTTCTTCATTGCAGGCTGTACAAAGGCAGTCTGCATTTCAGCGCAGTTCCCGAAGGGGCTACCTGCACTGAAGGTGAAACAGGCAGTGTTACACCTGCACTGGACCAGTCTTGGCTTGAGTTGCTGAGGTTTCCTGCTGTGTCTTGCCTTGTTTTCACTATTGTTTTTGTTGTTTGTTGCCAGTCAGTAGGCCTATCTGAAACCATCTTCCTTTGTCATTATTCCGCCTCAGTTGTATAAAGAAACTGTATTTGTTCTTTTGTATTTCTTGTGTCATTTACAGTTTCCCATAATGAAAGTGAACCAGTCTTGCATTGACCTCTTAGATCTAGACCTGTGATTAAGTGTCGTTCTGATCCTAAGAGTTAGCTTGTTTGCTGTTCATAGCTGATTGAGTTTGTCGCTTTCGTTATATGGTTTGAATTTATATATTTCTAAGTGTCGAAACAAGTGAATCGTAAGGTGTCTTTCGATTTTGGAAAAACTTGTTTGCTTTCGCTTGAAATTGAATTCAAAGTTATACAACAGCTTTCTTTTTGCTTTTCATCAAAACATTAAGAAAGAGAAAAAAAATGCTTGCATTGTGCATGTGCATTATGACAGTTTGCATGTCGATTTAGGAAAGTGCATTAGTGTGTGCTCTATGATCTGTGAGAAAAGGTGTTATCTTCCTTCTCCCTCAGTAGTTAAGGTTTTCAAAGTTGAAAGATTGAAAAGCTTGCTTATCATCTTAGATTGCATTCAGGAGTGTTTCTATACATCTCATGGTGATCCATAAAGGCAAACTGCTAAACAAGATCAACCTTAAAATAAATTGAATTTACATAACAACGCATTGAAACATAACGCAAACATCTAGAGGTCTAAGCTAGAGACGTGTTCCGGCGTCGTTAAACGTGATATCTTAGCGTTGAGTGGTTGGGTGATTCCTCCACGGTGAAGCAATAAGTATCAATACGGACTTGTGCTCCCACGTAACGTCGCGTATATATTGGGAGACCCCTATAGGATCAAAGCCTTTATCCATAGGAAATCGTGTCGGCCGCCCTACTGATCGCAATGCAGTGAACACAGCATTCACGAAGATCGACCACTCGTACCGTAAAACGTATTCTGTGGTTTTGCGAAAAGTTTGGCACACCCTCTGCCTAGAACTCCAGAGCAGTTTCTTTTGGCCTTTTTCAAACTCTATAATTGAAAAAGTCCATTCGAGCATTTGTCACTTCGGGCTCGTTAAAACATCGAAGGAGACTAGAGTCATCTTTAGCTTTTTCTCGGCTCTTAAAAAGTGAAAAAGCAAGTTGTGTCTAAGCGTCGTTATAAAAAAATTTATTTTAAACGGAACATAATCACCTCCTATTCCCGCGTTGATCTTAAGTTGAGAACATGGAACGCCCCAACCAAGGAACTCCACATGATAGAAGTCCTAGTCCATTCTCCTCTTGGGGAGAAGTTGGTGCGCCCCACATGGCCACATTGTCGCTTCCAGGACTGACAATCGGCCTGCCTGTTTGGCTATTCTCAACTAGTGTAGTTCGGAACACCATGGTTCCTGAGCAGTCGAGTCAACAGTTAGATGAGTCTAGAGCATCCCACCAGCCTTCTACTTCCTCTAACCCTTCCTCCGATCCTTCATCTTCAAAGGGTAAAGCTGGCAAAAGCCAAGCTCCCATGGAGAAGAAGGAAAAGAAGAAGAAAGAAAAGAAGAAGAAGGAGCCTAAGGTGACTGGGGGCAAGCAAAAGACATCTAACAAAAACCCACACACAGCACAGACCGGGCCTAAATCGCCATGTGTCATATGTAGAGGAGACCACTTCCATAGAGATTGTCCCTGTATTCCCCGGATACTAAGGGACTGGTCACCTCGTTTGCACAATTCGGGAGCATCAACCTCTGATAGCCATGTTGATTGCTTACCGTCAACCAGCGAAAGTGAAGGTTCAAAGCAAAGAGGGGGAGCAAGATCCCCCTGCAGGTTGTGTGAAGGCGGTCACGCCATCCACCGTTGTCCCTTCTTAGACGAAGCGAAGAGAGTTTTGGAAGATCGTCCGGTTTCTCCGGTAATACTTCCTCCTGGATACAAAAAACTCGTGCCAAGTCCTTCGTTGCTTGAAAATACAGCTGGCCCGGTCAAGTGGTCAGCTGAAGCGTCAGTCATTGAAAATGAACCTACTGAATCCAGACCAGACGAAAGTCTAAAGGTCGATACGGCAGTTGACCCGGTTCTTCCTTCAGAGGTTTCATCCTCAAATGACACCGTCACTGAAGATTCATCTTCAAATGACACCCTCACGGAAGAGAATAAGGATGACACCATCCAGATTCTTTTCATCAACACAGATTCTGATGAGCATCAGGGCAGTGCGCCCATTCCTTTATCGCAGGAAGGAACATCGTCAGGATCGTATCCGGCCGTGTATTCGGTCCCACCGCCAAGCAACCTGGTTGTGTCCTTTGATTGGAACCAACTGGGCAGACCCCGGTTACCAGCCAGTATACCATTCAGAATCATAGTCCAAATTTATAGAATGGTGATGGCTGGAACTATCATTGATGAAGGGGCATCTGTGAGTATCCTTTCCTCTGTTGCTTGGAAAGCACTGGGTTCCCCGGCGCTTTTGCCTGAGATAAGAAATCTCTCGGGCTTTGATAAAGGAACCAGTCGACCGTTAGGGATCCTCCCCAATGTGCCTGTTACATTGAAAGGGAAGACCGTTAATTTGAACGTGATGGTCGTTCAAGGACCCTTGGATTATAACCTACTCCTTGGACGAGACTATATATATTGCATGGGAGCTATAGTCTCCTCACTCTTTAGAGTAATGTGTTTTCCACACGAAGGAAGGATGGTCAAGCTCGTAGACCAACTTTCATTTCCGGGATCACGCATCGCAAATAGTCAAATACCAACCCTCAATGGTCTATTCACCCAAGAAAGGTCTCCACCCCCAGTCCTCCTTCCCGATGAATGCGAGTGATTCGGAAAGATAGAACTGGAACCCAGGGGGCATGCATCCTGGTCTGCTTCGGGCAAAGGAAACCTTGGGTATAAAGTAGAATTTCCGCGAAAGAATATGACTAGTCCGTACCCCGTTCGTGGATGGAAGAGGGGTTGTTCTAGAATAGGATTCTTTTGATAAGGTTACTTGTCTGACAAAGGTCATTCAACTTTGTCTAAAAAGGTAGGCTACCAAGGAAAGAGATTCTATTGCGGCAGCAAATGGTAACCATCTTTGGGTAAAAGGCAAGCCTCACCCATTAAAACTAATGTTTTAGAGGATAAGTAGGGGCAGCCTCCAAAGAAAGGGATTCCTTTGCTGCAACAAGTAGTAACCATCTTTGAGTAACCTAATGATAGACATCGCCGAAGAAAGAGTTTCATTTGCGGCAGCAAATAAAACCATTCTTTGGGTAACCAGAAAGAGGTAGGCCTTTCCCGGTAGAACAATTGTTCTACCTGCAAATTGAGGGGTAACCTTGAAATCGTACTTTATACCTGGGGGCATGCAACCTTTTGGAGTGCAAGCAAGGGACGACTATTTATTTTTTAAATTTTTAGGTCCTCCCTTTAAACCTGTAGGTCTAACCCTTTAAACTCGTAGGATTAGCCGTTTCCAAACTTGCATAAAGAAAGGATGTGGGGCAAAGGTCAAAAATTGCCAAATTTAGAGCATAGCTTTGGTAAGGCGCAAGCTCTATAAAAAATGGGATCTTTCAGGAGACATTCTCATCTTATGACTGGTATTTCGAGCAGTTTTAGCATAAAGTTCATGCTCGTTAAAAAATAAACGCAAGTTCGAGCAATTTTACCGCGGAATTTATGCTCGTTAAAAAAATAGAAAAGCGTGAGCAAGGGTTCCACCAGAGTTCAAGCTCATTAAAAAATGAACCTATCCCGGTAAATAACCATTATGATCGTAAATTTATTAGCCATAAAAGCCTTGGTCGTGTTTGCACCCGCCACCTCCATTCCATTTGGCCGATCATTCACCCCCATATGATTGTTTACCCATTTTGAGGAACAGCTGCGAAGAGTGATTTCACTTAGCCATCCTTGTGACACTGTCGTGATTGGAAAATTCCAACCTGTACCTGGAATCTGCTGCTATCCCTGTTTATCACTCGTTCCTCAAAAGACGAGTCTTCTTTGAGCTCTTTTCATCTGACTCGTAAAATATGAAAAGTTTTCCGAGTTTTGGCCTTCCAGCTCGTTAAAAGGACCGGAAGAGCTATCCCTCCTCTAGATTTTAATCTTTTTCGACCTGAGGGATTATTGCACAAAAAGGTCGAGCGCTTGTTTTATTCGGCTCGTTAAAGTTATCGAAAATTCATCCCTTCTGTATTGTTTTATACTTTTTCGGACTTAAGGGATTAGATGACGAAAAAGGAATTTTGGAGTTAACTTTCTGTACCTTTTCAGACTCTCTAAAAATGAAAAGGACCGAGTTGTCTTTGTCGCTAGACTCGTTAAAATGATTAAATAGCAACAAACTTGTCTTTAGACGAGAACGAGTTTCCCTATCGCTAGGCTCGTTAAAACATAGCGATGGGCTTGCCCGAAGGGCAGGTTATAGAACAAGCATATGTTATCCTCCTCAAGCTTGACAAAAATAAAGAGGTACTGGTCAGAAATGACTGGGGAAAAATTAGGAGAACCTCGAAGCTTTGATGGTAGCAAGTCGCTCTTGAACATGACACTTTGTCCTCCGTACCACATCGGGTTGGGTTGTTTCATTCACCGGTCTCATCACCATGGTCCTCGCCAAACCATCCGTATTTGGGGTAATGCTACCGATCCATCACATTAGTGTCGTTATATGTTCAAGAGATGTGTTCAGAAAGAGTCAACCGTGTCCCATCCACTGCCATACATTATCCTTCATCCACCCATGATCGCCACCCTGAATCATATCTCACATATTGTTTTCACCTCCACTAAAGTCATTAGCTCCGTTCCGTGTCATTGATGTCGGATTCATTAAGGCCCTCCTTTGACGGATCGCTTCTTGTCGACTTCAGCTCATTATCCAAGAAGTCGATCTAGGAACACCTCCCCCAGTACTTTGAAGCTTGCATGCCTCAATGGCAAGTTTCTCACTTCCGGCGACAGGTATACATCAATGACCTTCGACCAGAAGATTTTGCGTGGTGTTCGACGCCAAGTCCTTTATTCACACCACGTGAATTGTACTGTAGTACCTTGAGGGTCATTGTCATTATTGGTGATTCCTCTCGCGCTTGTTAACGGTTTACATTATTGACCGGTAATCAAGCGATGTCTTTCCATGTTCGACTTCAGCGTAATTCTCACATGGATCGACTTGTACTTAGAGTGAAGATCAAACGAGATTGAAGACCCCGGATCTAGTTTCATCCATCCGGGCTGCGATATATATTCAGGAAATATAAAGACATTTGATATGTACATCATTGCAGCAGATGATCATCCTACTCAAAGGATGATAATTTCAGCAGAGAATTATCAGTCTATCATCAGACGGTCGTCTGTTATGTGTACCAAAATGAATTTATAAAGCTGAGCATGGGAATGCCCGCCTCAGCTAGATCATGAAAGCAGAATGAAAAATAATGTATTGTATTGTATTTTATTGCAGGGCACCTCTCAGCCGATTGAATGAACTTCGGATCCTCCTAATAAAGCATTTCACCCGATAAACGACCTCATACTTTAGGGGGCAACTGTTATAGAAATTTTTGTGCCTAACAGCATGGAGCATGAAATGTCAATAATCTGAGGGATCCAAAGTCCCTAAACATGTTGTTCTTACCCTTAGAGGAACAAGGTCTGCAAACCACAGCACTGAGAATCAGTTCTCCACCCAAAAACACTCAAAAACAGGCTATTTCTGGATCATGTCAGCTGCTCCACTGAGCATCTGCGCTGAATGTCAACTGCTCCTCCTTGTACCTGCGCTGAAGGTCAAAACTAATGAAGGCTACCTGCGCTGGGCGAGATTGGCCAAGTGGCACAGTCATTCTGCAAGGTGTCAACTGCCCAGGAAGCTTCCAAACTGACACTTGGGTCAAGGAATTCACCTAGTGATGAGTAAGAGGGTCTTGATCTCCAAGTGGAAGCAAGATTCTCCAAGTGGACTCAAGAACTGAAGATTAACTAAAGTGGGAGAGGACACAAGTCAGCTTCAGGCGAGTCTCAAGATGACTCATCCTTTCTCCAAAACCCTATATATAGAGCTCTCTCATGAGGTCTAGGGAGGCTGGAATTTTGT
Organism: Pinus tabuliformis; assembly: GCA_031772625.1. Classification (NCBI taxonomy): domain Eukaryota; kingdom Viridiplantae; phylum Streptophyta; class Pinopsida; order Pinales; family Pinaceae; genus Pinus; species Pinus tabuliformis. The sequence continues at coordinate 310,084,414 of CM062806.1, read as the reverse complement.
GCAAGTAAGGAAGTGTTGTTGGTTTGTGTATAGAGCTATTGGGTGTTTCACTTGAAGGAGGTGAAGAGGAGATTTCTTTCAACTGGGAGGTGTTGTTGGATTGGGCCCATTGTGGTTGTAACTCTCTCAGAACTTTACTTCTATTATCAATAAAGTATTTGAGGTTCTTCTATATGCATGTGTCTTTATGATGAATATATGCTTGTATATTTGATTTATGCTAATCCTATAATCGATTATGGATGTATGCTTCTTGTAGTTTCCTTTTCTTGTGCTTTTACAGGATCTGTGTGTAGCTGGGCCGATGAAAGGGCAAGGAGCTAGGAGCAAGCGGCAAGGAGTGAAGACTGGATCGACTATTAGCGCAAGATAACGGTTAGTAGATCATCCTTTTCTTCCCTCTCTCATCTCATAAAGAAGAAACTTTGAATAGCTTTGCATTCAGTTGTTGCTGGAGTACTATCACCTTCAGAGTGGGATAGAGGCATTCTGCATTAGATACTTTTCCCCCCAACACTGTCCAATCCTGGTCTTCCTTGGTAGCACAAACCATAATCACTAGTGCCACTCAAATACCTGAAAGCCTGCTTCACTGTTGTCCAATGCTCCTTCCCTGGTTTTGACATAAACTTGCTCAATACTCCCACTGCATGTGCAATGTTTGGTCTAGTACAGACCATTTCATACATCAGGCTACCAACTGCACTTGCATATGGAACACGGGACATGTCCTCTTCCTCTCCTTGTTTCTTGGGACATTGTTCAGCAGATGACCTCGCACCTATAGGAATAGGAACCTTCACCGGTTTACTATTTTGCATATTAAACCTCTGCAGTATTGTCTTGACATACTTCCTCTGGTTTAACTAGAGCTTCCTCTTTGCGCGATCTCTTTTAATTTCCATGCCCAAAATATAGTTTGCAACACCAAGATCTTTCATGTCGAATTTGGAGGACAATTGGGTCTTCAAATCCTGGATAATTTCTTTGTCATTTCCAACCAGCAACATATCATCCACATACAAGACCAGATAAATAACACGGTCACCAATTAATTTAAAATACACACAGTGATCTGCTTTGCTTCTAGTGAAGCCAAGTCCCTATATAAATGTATCAAATTTCTGATACCACATCCTCGGTGACTGTTTTAACCCATACAGAGACTTCTTTAACTTTCATACCAGTTCTTTCTTACCCTTCGCTGCAAAGCCTTCAGGTTGCTTCATGTAGATTTCCTCTTCCAAATCCCCATGAATAAATGTTGCCTTCACATCCATTTGTTCTACCTCAAAATCAAAAGCGGCAACAACAGATAAAAGTAATCTAATAGAAGTTACCTTGGCAACAAGAGAAAAAATATCACCAAAATCAATTCCCAGCACCTGGGAATAACCTTTTGCTACCAACCGAGCTTTTTATTTCTCCACTTTTCCTTCTGCAATTGTCTTCTTTTTAAACACCCATTTGTTGCCAATGGGTTTCCTTCCAGCCTGCAACTCCACCAGATCCCAAGCCTCATTTTTGTGCCAAGATGCCATTTCATCAACCATGGCCTCTTTCCAGTGTTTTCCATCCTCTGAATCTACTGCTTCCTTCACTGTTCTAGGATCATCGTCAGTAATAGATAAAGCAAAATTTGAACAGAAAGCAGATGGACTATACCTTTCAGGCTGCCTTCTTTCTCGAACTGATCTTCTCACAACCGAAGTTTGTGGCTGTTCATCTTCTGATTCCTCCTCTGCTGTAGAGTCTGATTCTTCCTCCTTTAGCTCAAATTCTATCTTCTCAGGTTCCTTTCGTTGGACTTCATGTTTAATAACATCTTTCGCCTCTCTGAACACCACATCTTGGTTATACACAACCTTCCGTGTGACTGGGTTCCAAAGTTTATAACCCTTCAAACCATCCTTATACCCAATAAAGATGCACTTTTCAGATTTACTATCCAACTTGGTTCATTTCTCCTTTGGAACATGTACATATGCATCACATCCAAATACCCTCATATGTGAAAGAGAGGGTTTCTTATCATTCCATACCTCTTGTGGAGTCTTATCCTCCAACGTTGATGAAGGTGACCTGTTGACCAGGTAACATGCAGTATCCACCACCTCTGCCTAGAGTTCTTATCCTAACCTGGCACCACTGAGCATGCTTCTTGCCCTTTCCATCAACGTCTTATTCATTCTTTCTGCAACTCCATTTTGCTGAGGTGTATATGGAGTAGTCTTTTTCTGTGCTATACCACACTTCTTACAAAATTATTTAAATTCCTTACTGCAAAACTCTCCACCGTTATCTGTCCTCAACACCTTTATCTTCTTCTCTGTCTGGTTTTCCACTAGAGCCTTAATTCTTTAAACCTGTCAAAGACTTCAGATTTCTTCTTAAGGAAATATATCCATGTATTCCTTGAGAAGTCATCTATAAATGATACATAGTACACATACTTACCCAGTGATGGAACTTTCACAGGTCCAAACACATCACTGTGCGCAAGTTCTAATATCTATTTCACCCTCTTACTACCAGATCGCAAACTCACCTAATTCTGCTTCCCATATACACAATTTTCAGAGAAATCAAAATACAGAGAGCTATTACTCATACCTTCTACCATACCTTTACCATGAAGTATCTGAAGGCCCTTTTCTCCAATATGTCCAAGCCTTTGATGCCACAGCATGGTCTTCTCTCCAGAGACCACTAGATTTTCTACTCCACTTTCAGGAACCAAAGAACTATTGCACCCATCAATAACATTGCTACCTTGTAGCTTGTTCAAAGTTCCAATCCGAACTCCCTGCATCAATACCAGTGCTCCCTGAACCATCTTGCAGGTATCCTTCTCGAACACTATTTTTACACCGGCATCATCCATCTTGCTAACAGAAATCAGATTTCTGGCTAATGCAGGAATATGTAGAACACCTGGAAGCGTTCTAACCCTTCGACCTTGCAACTACAACTTTAATTTTTCGTGACCAACGATTCTAGCCTTCCTGTCATCCCCCAAGAAGACATCACCACCATCATATTTCTCATATTCGCAGAACCACTCTCTATGGGGAGTGAAGTGAAAGGATGCACCTGAGTCAATCAACCATGCCTCATGATCTACATGTGTACTTGAAGAAGCCAAGTACACATCCCCACCTTCATCTGAGATGGTTTTCGTCTTTGCAGAAGGAGCCTCATCAGATCCCTTTCCTTTGTCAGGAGCTTTAAATTTACAGTCCCTTTTGTAGTGTCGTTCCTTTCCACATTTCCAGCACACCACCTTTACAGGTTTTCCTGGAGATTTAGATCTCCCACTTGATGACTTATTTTTGTTTATGTTTTGGGTCCGCCCTCATAAAGACAAGGCGTCACCATTTTGGCTTTCCATATTTTTCCGTCTCATCTCCTCTGTCAGCAAGGATGAGACTATTTCATCAAAATGCAAGGCAGTTGCATTGCTACCTATTGTAATAACTAGACTTTCTCACGAATCTGGTAGAGAACACAACAAAATGATGCACTTATCTTGACCTGAAATTTTAATATCAACAGATGCTAACTGACTTACCACAATATTAAATGCATTCAGATGCTCTGTCACCGAATCTCCATCTTTCATCCTCAGGTTATACAGCTTTTTCCACAGGAACAGTTTATTCACCAAAGACTTAGATTGGTACAAAGTCCCTAACTTGTCCCACAAAGCCTTCGCCGTAGCTTCCCCTGATATATTCAGCAATACTGAATCTGAGACACACAATCGTATTGTGCTCTTTGCCTGTCGATCCAACTTCTTCCATTCTTCATCGGACACTCCCGTTGGTTTAGTACCCAGATCTACCACGATCCACTGGTCTTTACCCACTAACAGATCCTCCATCTTGAGTTTCCACAACTCAAAACTCTGACCATTAAATTTCTCGATCTCTATCTTTCCACTGCTCGCCATCTTCTTTCACCACCAGAATTGATCTCGCAAATCTCCCATTGAACAGGGTCTACCACAGGCCCGAGCGAAACCCTTCAGCAACAAAGGCATCCCCTTGAAGCCAAAATAGCTATGATACTAAATGTAGGTTTTAACCCTGTACAGAAATTACCTGCATACAAATTCTAAAAACACAGAAAATAAACAATGGAGATCATAACACATAAGACACATATATACGGAGGTTTTCCCCTGGATCCCAAAACCGGGACTACCAGCTTGAGTTTTCATTATGTTCCTTCCAATGTTACAATACATATTTATACATGTCGAAGCATCTAATACCATGGACCGAAAACCATCGCGTCCAATACCATGGACCAAAAAACGTCGTGTCTAATTCCATGGACCGAAAACCATCGTGTCCAAAAAACATGTGTGAAAATCATGCACAAAACCATAGGTGGGTTTGCCCAACCTAACATAGGGTCGAAAACCAAAATTTTTTGGGGCGTTGCCCCAGACCCCATAAAGGGGGGTTACGGGTGCCCTTCAAACTCCCTGTTAACTATGTGGAAAGAATATTACACAACCCAATAGGGCATGCCATTTTGAATAATAAATTATGGCAATGTTAGTATATGTTAATGCATACCTTCTATAAGAACCTAACAGAACCCATGTTTAGTGATAACTGTGTGGTGTATGTAGAACAATATAATAACTATGTAGTGTATGTAGAACCTTGGCACCCAAACCTCCATTAATAGAATGCATTTGAGTTTTCCTTGGCCCCAAACATCCATTAATAAAACTCGTTTGAGTTTTAGATCTAAGCACTGCTCAATTACAGACCAGAGGCCACTCGAGGTATCCTTCCACCCATTAAATCCACTCACTTCTATGGGTTCTAAAGATTTGTATCGACACATAGCACTAGGTGGTCCAGCAACAGATTTAGTAGCTTATTGTGAGAGCATTCTAGAGTGGTTCAGAGTACGAGAGGCTACCTTGACCCCTGGCCTTCTTGAACTCTTGAACAAGAATTGGGGTAATATAAATTAGCCAGATTGATAAGTATGAAATAAGTATGTGTTTTCCTATGAGTTTAACTCGGTTACACCATTGATATGCCAGAATTTTTATGTTTGGGCGAGTTCACTCAATCTGATATGGCATAATTTTTATGTTTGGCTGAGTTCACTCAATCCATCTTCACTCACCATCACAAAACCATCATGTCTTAAATTCATTAAATATCTGGCACAACGGATTCAAGAAATCAAATATTTATTGTGGAGAGGGGACACGTGGGCTGCATGCAAAGTCTGCGTGCCCATACACAAGCTTTAAAAAAGGTTATTTCCTTTTTTTAATATTTAAATTTATTTCCTTTTTTTTATATTTAACTTTATGGTAATTATTATATTCATTTTTTTTGTTAATGTTGAAAGCCGAAGATTTAATATAAAAATATTACACGGCCCTTGCATGTAACACACATGTATGCACAATATAATATTAATCTTTATGAGACTGAAGACAAGTAAGAGGAATTTGTATACAAAATTGGTAGTCATACTGTAAGGAACCATTTGTCCACCTATCATCCATTTCTCTATAGAATTAGGCATTTAGTTTTCCCGAGTCTTGACAATTTCCTTGCACTGGACATTTAGTGTAGGTTGCGGTTTCAAATATCTTTATGGAGTGGACATGGATAACACAACACAATGCAGGTATGATGTCTCTCAACAAACATGGATAACACAATGTAGGTATGATGTCTCTCAACAGGCATAGATAACACAATTCAGGTATGATGTCTCTCAATGAGCTATGGAAATTTATTTATTTTTTAATTCTTTTTTAACAATGTTTTGTGTTATTTAAATGGTTGTGCATTTTATCTTTATCATTTAAACCTTGGTTTACTTGGTTTATCTTCTTAGCTTACCAGCATTATAACTTGGTAAATTAGTTGCCAGGAGGCCGGAAGTAAATAGGGCCATACTACTGCATGTTAAATAGGTTAGCTTCCAGATGCATATGAAATAGCCGTCACTAAATGAGGTGCATTGGTTTCTATATTGGAATTGAACAAATTTAGGTTTGGCATGAGGTGCATTGATTTCTATATTGGAATTGAATATAAAGGTTTATAACTTTGGGAAGTTTTTGGGAATTTATGCCTATTAGTCCAGATTTCAGTTTTAATTTTTTGTTGTAAATTTGTTTGAGAATCTGTAAAACCATATGCGTGAAGAGTTGCAATCATGCTATCCCCAAAAAATGAGATTTTAGATAAACATAAACGAAACTGGGTGCTAAATAAATTTGTGCTGATATTATAGATTGTTAATCAAAAACAGAAACAAAATTGGGTGTTAAATAAATTTGTGCTGATATTATAGATTGTTAATCTGAAGATGCATGTTAAGTAGGTTGATATGAGATGCACATTAAACAGGTCTATATCCTTATTTCGTTGCTCCAACTAGTGCTCTAAATTCATTAGATCCATGTTATAATATTTAGATGAGAACATTTGGTTTTAGGTTAATATTTAACTTCATTATTTTGAAGTTAATTTTAAATTCGGGTTTGTTGGTATATTGTATGGGCATGTAGAGCTCACGTATTTAGGTTCAAAATTTTTAAAGTGCATATCACATACATGTTTACTTGAGTTATTGACACTTAGCTTATTAACATATTATTCCATATCAAGTTGGTGTTTACATGGCTATATAGTAATTAAAACGTAGATATTAGTGTTTACATGGCTATATACTAATTAAAATGTAGATATTATATGAGTTTAGATGCATTTGTTTTAATTTAGAGATTAAATACAAATTTAAGTTTTGTGTTGTAGGTTAAATATTGTTTGTGATTGTGACTTTTGTCAATTTGGTCTTAAGTTGCAGGAAACATTTAGTTTAGCTACTTCTTAGTATCTGAAATACTTGCAGGCCTTGGAAGAGTTGGCAGCCATAATGGACAATGGGTACACTGGATGATGTTTTAGCCATTTTCAGCGGTGTTTTGGGCACTTTTTTCCAGAAGCTTCTTTTTTCATCGAAGCATTACAAAAAGGAGCCTAAGATTTATAGAAAAATATCATCTTACATCTTATTTATTTTAATGATTTTTTAAAACCATAAAACAACAAAAAGCCAATAAATACCAAGAAGTACAACATTGCTATAGGATAATCCGAAGATGGAAATTATGATGTTGATGTTTTTGCTTATAGTATAATCCAAAGATGGAAATTATGATGGTGTTTTTATTTGTGATTTGATTGTTTCGATTTGACAGTTCATGATGCCCTGGTCATTCGTTATATATATATATATATATATGCCTAACAAATATTGAACAAAGAATTTCATTGTTGGCTTAGAAACTCTAATTAAAGACACATTTAATGGCTCCGCTGTTGGAATTATAATGTTATTTGTTTGTTTAACAATCTTCTTATTTTTCAGAATTCTTGCAGTGCATTTGGGCCCTGAATCAGATGGGACGGGGATGAACTCTGAACAACCCTTACTGCACTGGATGAATTCAGTTTGTAAAACATTTTATCATCAGAAAAAAATATCATCTTACATCTTATTTATTTTAATGACTTTTTAAAACAATAAAAAAAATAAAAGATTTTATCATCTTAATTCTTTTTTGTTGCCTTGACCTAGGGGGATTTTAACCTTGTGCCATGGGCTTTATCTCTGAAAAATTTAGAAACTAATTAAAGACACCTTTAATGGCTCCGTTGTTGGAATTATAATCTTATTTGTTTGTTTAACAATCTTCTTGTTTTTCACAATTCTTGCAATGCATTTGGGCCCTGAATCATATGCGACGGGGATGAACTCTAAACAACCCTTACTAGACTGGATGAATTCAGTTTGTAAAACATTTTATTATCAAAAAAAAAATCATCTGACATCTTATTTGTTTTAATGACTTTTTAAGACAATAAAAAAAATAAAAGATTTTATCATCTTAATTCTTTTTTGTTGCCTTGACCTAGGGGGATTTTAACCTTGTGCATGGGCTTTATCCCTGGAAAAATTTAAAAATTAATAATCAATAGTAACATTAAAATTTAAAAATTAATAATCAATAGTAACATTAAATTTTAAAGTAAAAGCATATATATTATATTTTTAAAAGTATATATATTATCTTTTTAAAAATTTATTTATGTATCACTTTTAAGTTCATATAAAAAAAATAATACACATATATAGAAGTTCACTGAAATTCCCATTATGAAAACTTTTACACGTTTCTATATCTCCTGAAACTTAAATATGATCATCTGTTTGCTTCTAGGCTCTTTGATTTTATACCATGTCCTAGTTTCGCAGAATGTATTACTTACATGCCTTTGGGGCATTTTCCTCTTTATTTCCATTCAAACATACATAAATTTAAAAGTATCAATTTACTTGTGTTGTTGTGGTTTGTTCCTTTATCTAAAGTTCATTCAGTTATATTTACTCTATTTGATGCAGTGAGGAAGTGACAACGCTGCAGGGAAACGAGACAATATTCCCATAAGAGCTACTTAGTGATGCACGGTAATTTATTTACATGTTTTGGTTGGAAGTATGAAATATGTTTACTAATTTATACCTTAGCGTTGTGGTTGGAGGTACTGAAATTGCACACTGACCTTGCATGTCGGTAGAGACTCCTACTACGCAGTTGCCCTTGTTCCTAACTAATAGGAAGAAAATGTATAATAAACATGTAGATAAAAGATTTATGAAATAATTTGTGTAAGTTAGTGGAAGAAAAATATGGGAATTGATGGGTATCTTTTATTCCTAAATAATAAGAAGAAAAGAAAATGTATAATGAACATGTAGATAAAAGATTTATGAAATAATTTGTGTAATTTAGTTATATTAGGAAGAAAATGTATAATGAACCTATAGATAAACGATTTATGAAATAATTTATGTAGATAAAAAAATTATGAAATAATTTGTGTAAGTTAGCTAGATTAGGAAGAAAATATATAATGAACTTGTAGATAAATCTTAATGAACTTGTAGATAAAAGATTTATGAAATAATTTGTGTAAATTAATTATATTTTATTTTGATTATAGATTTTTAAAATATTTTAAAATTTAATAAATAAAAATGAGGTTAATTTCTTAAATTCTGAAATATTTTTAAAATCTGCAAATAATAAGTTCAAGCAAAAAAATATTTTGAAACTTAAACCCATATAAAATGCCTTCAAAATAATGATGAAGAATTATTACACTATTCGTTCGCGTGCAGTAAAGCAACAAATGCGAAACATACAACTCCCATTCAAATGAAACTAAACGAAAGGATTAAAGTGGGACTCTTATTACAGTAGGAAATCTCCGAGTGAGGGAGGAAATTAAATACAAATTTGCAAGCCTAAGCTCTAACATTGTGAAAGCGATGTGGATGTAACAAGTGAAATATCAAAACCAAATAGCCATGAGGATTTTGCTTTGTATTTACATTTGCGTAGAATGTATTTACAAAAGGACAATTTTGTTGGATGAGAGTTTTTTAATGCAAGTAGGAAATATTATTTTAAATATTATTTTTATGAACAATAAAATGATCAAAAGTTGAAGAGTTTATGAAGGCCACGAGTCAAGAAGGTCATATGAAAATTTTATAAATGTAACCTCATTGTAGTCATGTAAAAGTCTCTTCTTAGCCTTATAAACTATCTTCATATGTTAATAAGAGGCATTGCTAGCCATTGGTGTTTATATTATGGTAAATTTGGGATTGTTGGTAGGCTATTTTTTCTAGTAGGAGATTTCTTGATGCTTGTAGGTATGGGTATTGCACTCTATAAATTAAATTATAATGATACATGTAATGGTTGTTTTTATTTTTTACATTGTCAACAAAATGGTGTTAAATAAGTTAAATAAGTTATGTCTGGTTGATTTATAAAATATTTTCAATTTTTTATAATTGGTTTAGTTTTGTATGGGTCATAATGAATTTTTCTTTGTATGTCATTTTAATTCATAAAACCTAAATTATGGTAGCATTGCTATTTTCCCTTATTAATTAGAAATGTGAACAATGACCTATGTTTGATATGTTGAAAATAGGCTTGAAGTCAATGGTAGATGAAAAATTTCTGAACCAAGATAACTACGTGTGTGAATTCTATATATTCACATAGAAATATCTTGCTACAAGTATACCAAAAAGTCATGCAAGCTTATATGCTTGGTAATTGTGTATGGGGTTGATCAAATTCACGTTAGATGAATTTTGACGCCTAAAATGGGCCTCCTAACGAATATTATAAAATAATAGTGGAAATAACAAAATAAGATTAGATTACATCAACAAATTTGAGAGAGAAAAAAATAAAAATAAAAAATAAATAAGTAAATAAATAAATATTGTCAACTTATCTCACTATGGTTTTACTCAAATTTCAAGAATGAGCACTCGTTGGATGCATAATTCAATTCCTCATCCAAGGAGTATCCATGTTGCATACTTTCAATGGAACCTGCTACACAAAAAATGAGAAATATATGAAACAATGTCATTGCAATAATGTTTTTCATGTATTTCTCATTTTCCATGTAGCAGGTTCCATCGAAAGTATGAAACATGGGTACTCATTGGATGAAGAATTTAATTCCGCATACAATGCATTCTCTCGCTCGAAATTTGAGTAAAATCGTAGGGAGATAAGTTGAAAACACGAGTTAAGAAAAAATAGTTTTTTAATTTTTAATCTTTTTACATTTTTACTCCAAAAAAGGTGAATCATTCCCCATGGTTGACATCATCATATTTAATCCTATTGGTTCTTATAAAATTGATTTTGGTTGTACATTTTGTTTTCAGACCCATTTTTTACCTTAAAATTCCTCTAATGTACCAAATCTCGGAAACACAAAATTGATCAAAATACTCGCTAGAGTTCTTACCTTTAGATTGACATATATTCTATTGAAAATCTCAAGATTGGAGGAGATAGTATCTATTAAATGAAGGTACATTTTGGATAATATGATAACTAGCTAGGAAGGGATGAAATGGAATAGAATCCAATGACTGTAATTGCTATTGATTTTTGAAAATCCCCATGAGAGAGTAAAGTGGCCATCTATCATTGTGGTGTTAAAAGTGCTTGGAATTTTCCTTTTTTTTATTTAGGTGAGTAAAACCATATGCAAAGGCCACAACATGTATCTATATCAACCATGCCAAATATGAAGGGTTAGGGCTATATTAATAAATCTAAAAATATTTCACTAACCTTGAGCATCTAAAAAATGGATGTTGAAGCCCTTAGCTATCTCTTCCACAACAAAATAACACAAGGCCCTAATAAAGGTACTTCTCCCATGTCCATATGGATGCCAACTTGCTAATTGCCTATTTACAAGTTATTCTTTCTTATTCATTATTGAAGAGAAGAAGAGCCTTCCCATAACACTATGGATTTCCTACAAACGTTTTGTTTGGCATTGAGATCAAAGCTACAAATAGTTAAAACCTAGTGCTATAATAAAAGTTAGAAGGATGCATTTGATTGTCTATTATCCCACGGATGTGCTTGGATATATATTAGATAGGCATTCAAATTCCATGATATTCCCTTCTCTTTTAAGCTCTGCTCGAAGGAAATAATGGACTGAGTATTTTAGGAGTTTCAAAAAATATTGTTAAATAAATCATGAAGTCCTTATCCCTTGCAAGAAAATTTCAAATTGTATCGAAATTTTGGTTGATACCTATGTATATTACTCATGATAATGGCCCAAATCTACCCATGCCTTAGTTAAGCTAGAAAAACTCCGTAGAATTCTTTTATGGAATAACTCTAGTGGAGACAATGGTTTTCGTAGATTGGATCCTTTATTGTGGCCCTTAAAGAGAAAGAGAGTATAGGATTTTTGTCCCCCCCAAAAAAAGATATGCTCTTTGTGTCAAAATGGATCATTATAGGAATGAAATGGATGGAAATGTGGAAGAGCTTGCCAAAAAATCACAACAAATTATTACTCATGATGATGGCCCCAATCTACCCATACCCGAGTTAAGTTAAAAAAACTCCTTAAAATATTTTTATGGGATAAACCTAGTGGAGCCAATGGTTTTCGTATATTGGATCCTTTATTGTAACTCTCAAAGAGATAGGGAGTATAGGCATTTTGTCCCCCTGAACACAAGACATGCTCTTTGCTCCAATGGATCATTAGAGGAGTGAAAGGAAGGCAATACATAAGAGCTTGCTAAAAAATCACATCGACTTATGGACCCTACATGGTTACAAGATTTTGAGAAACCTAGTTTAATATTCAAACATTACTAACCACAACATCTCATGTTTAGGTGAAGGGTAAATTTGTATCCAAAATAGTAAGTTCTTGGAAGCCATTAAGCATAGGTTGGCATGGAAATATGGTTTAGAGTTGTTCTCACTTTTAATAACCACTAGTTATGGAGGTCCCACGTTCTTCTTTAATAATAAAGACCACCTACTAAAGTATAATACTTCTCAATGAAGACACTATATAAGAAAGACATTTAGGTCTCAGTTAGCCTCTAACATAACCAATGCATAAATTAGAAGAAGTGGAAGCCTCAAAAGCATACTTCAATATTAATCTTGTAGACATAATTATTCTAGAGAAGGTTTATAAGATAATCCCAAATATCCTATCTCTTAGACCAACATGAATGATGGAAGGATTAGGGTTGCCCCAAAACTAATATTCCGATTTAAGTTGAACTCATGACTCACTAATGTTTCCTACTTGATCACCTTGGGTGTTTACTTACAACAAATTGCATCATGGTCCATGTAACCAAGGCATTTTCCAAGCATAGCATTGTATAACATATGCTATATCTAGCTCTTAGTTTAACTCAACCTCAAAATGAAAGGTATAGGAGTAGTGTGCAAATAGAGTTTTAAGTGTTGTGAGGACACATTCCAATAATAGAGTTTATAATTAGTCAATGAATTTAGGCAACTAGGTTAAACTCTAGGTGATATTGCAAATAGTCAAGTTGTCTCATAAAAAAAATATTACATAATTACATCCAAAAATTCAACATCATAATTTAACTTTCAATTGATAATATGATTTGCGCATATATGTGTATTAAAAAAGTTCATTATTTGAGTATTAAGTTTTGCACATGAAAAGAGAGAAGTGGTATATAAATTATGGTGCACGCTTTGTTTGCAAAACAAACTAGTGACATTTAGTGGACAACATAAAGTCTAAATTCTAAAACACACTATGTCCAAGCAACCACAAAAGACATGTGGTCACTGAAAAAATATAAGAGTGGATTATCTATCAGAATAGGGGAGTTTGAAAACAATAACACATGTCAATTAAAAAATACAATACAATAAATGAAATTGAAGGTATCACTGGCAATATAATAAATGACATTAAAATGTTTACATTACATTACATTAATTTTTATTTTATTTTTATGTAATTTGACTTAGTCAAAATGTTAAACATTACATTACAACATCTCTACCATAATGGGTTGGAGAGAGCCTCTTGGAGCAATAATTTGACTTAGTCAAATTGTTAAATATTACATTACAACATCTTTGCCATACTAAGCTAGAGAGTGTCTCTCGATACAACAATTTTAATTGTTAAATATTCATATTAACCATGGCTTTTGCAATTTCCACACATTTTCAATTTTACTTTTAATTGTATGTCCAAGGCTCTTCTTAGAACTCAATTTTATCCTTAGCTTACTATTAAGACATTCACTTGGCTACCAACACTACCATATATTTCTTCTAAAACACCATCACATTCCATTGATTACTGTAAGATGTAAACTATATACCAATAGAAATAGAAACATACAAGGAACACTTCAGTTGTTTCTTCTTATGCTATCTTTAGATTTATATAATTTCAATAATTTTCATATTTATGTAATTCAAATAAAAGAAGGAATAAATAATTTAATTTTTTATGTTTTGAATTATTTTAAATGAAATTATTTAGAAATATTTTAATTATTTAGTGTTTGGAATTGATTTGCAAAGAGTTTGACCTGTGTTGTGCATATATTGATTATAATGAAAAACAATATGGAGAACAATAATTTACATTTGATTGAATTGTTTCCAACCTCTAATTATATATATTACCCATGAAACTGTCATGATGCATAATGACTCTCTATTTTCTTCTATTTCAATAGTCCATAGAAGATGCTCACTTTATATCTCAACATTCTATTGTTCTTGAAATCTCTCTTAGGAACATTAGTTAGAATTGACTTAATGATGAATCAACATATCAAAGCCTCTTACATCACATCCTTTTATCATTTACCCATTCACATTTACTACCACTTAGAATTTTTGAAGTATTCATTTCGATCTAGCTAAATTGATGCAGGAGCATCCGAGCACCCTTCATTAAAATTAGAATCCAAAGCCATGAAAAAGGAGATGTGGAAAATCATTGTAAATCGAGGCAAAATCTGTTTAAACAGAGTTAAATTTATCGAATTGATAAGTATTTAGAAGACTTGATTAAATGTAATTATCTACCATAGAGAGATTTAGCGGTTTTATTGAGTGATTTTAGGCGATTTATAGGAGAAAATCATGGATCTAGATGATCCACGCTTTTGTAATTTCCTATATAAAGAGAGTCTGTGTTGTGAGAGAGGGAGATAGAGGATACAATGTAGTCAGAGGGAAATTTGTGACTAAGGCCAAGAGGCCTTAGCCTGTAATCGAATTCTGTATATAATTGAAATATATGTGTTATTATACGTCTACATGTTATTTGATTTTTGTGTGTCTTTGTTTTTATATATATGATCTTTACTGTAAGGTAATAAATATGTGTGTGCGAGTGTAAAGGAAGAAATTCTATGAACTTCGCCTTAGATAAAGTATGGCGATGATAAAGTGTGTTGTAATGCGAGTTCCATCGAGAAGCAATGAGAGAGCCATTAGATTTCAGAACAAATCAACGGAGGAGAGGTGTTCAATCAAAACTGGAGTCGATTGAATAACACAACAGAAACTGTCGGATCGGCCAGATCGATAGATATTAAGCAATAACCCTTTATTAAGTCAAGTTCCTTTAAGTTTTGATTTAAGCACATCGGGGGTACTCGGCCAATGGTAAGCAGTTTCTCACGCGGCCGAAAGGTGGGAAGCTATATTTCTACGTGATTAACCTTAGCGGTTGACACGTAGGATTGGAAAACAACTTTTCTCGCGTGCTTTCAGAATATTAATTGTCGTGCTAGTTGGAGCGCGAGATTGCATGACATATGTTGGATCAAGCGGGGTCACATCGATGGTGAAGATTGTCTGGCCTAGCTGACGAGCGGACGATGCGACAACCGTCTGATGGAAGAAGGTCTATGGTGATTGTGTGGAAACTTGCAAACAAGTTATCTCGACTAGAAGACCCGATGAACTCATTAAAAAGAGTTTACAATTCCGAGTGATCGGACCGTCCGTTGGATGGGTGATCAGATGCATATTGCTTCTGAATGTGCGCAAAGGCTAACACTTGATTCAGATGCGATAAGGGTTTATACAACGAGATTTAACCCTCGTTGAGTTCCAACCATCAAGACCATTCATTGGTTCATTGGTCGGGTTTTGTTATGAAGTCCACCTATTAAAAGGCTTATGATATCTATATATATATATACAATTCCGAGTGATCGGACCGTCCATTGCATGGGTGATTGGATGTATATCGCTTCCTAATGTGCACGAAGGCTAACATTTGATTTAGATGCGATAAGGGTTTATACTGTACGAGATTTAACCCTCGTTGAGTTCCAACCATCAAGACCATTCATTGGTTCGTTGGTTGATTGGTCAAGTTTTGTTATGAAGTCCACCTATTAAAAGGCTTTTGATATATATATGTGTGTGTGTGTGTGTGTGTGTGTGTGTGTGTGGGTCCATAACGCACAGGTCCACACGCTAATTTTGTAAAGATGCATCTTTGCTGTGTAAAAGTGGCTTCGCTGTCATCATTTTGGTAACAGAGCAGAAGAAGATTCTACGTGCAAAAGGAGGTACGATCATATTGAAGATTGGAAAGTTTATGGTCTTATATTACCATATAGATAGTGGCAAAAGAAGGTGAGAAGATCGTAGAAAACTGGAGCAAGGAGTGCTCAATTGGTTTGAAAGAAGAGAGAACTAGAGAGATGCCAAAAGACTGAGCTTGAAGGAGAGAAGCTTGGTGAGGTATCGTGTAGCAAGAAGGAGATTTGTTACTACAGAGGTTTTGTTGCAACTCACATAAAGATCATAAAGACAATTCCACAGAGGATGTGGGTAGAATTGCTAAGGGATGAAGGAAGCATATGACCAGGAGGTCATAAATTTTTGTACCTTGGGAGTCTGATGTAGGAGCATCTGAGCAACCTTCATTAAAATTGGAACCCAAAGCTGTGAAAGAGGAAACACGGACAATCATTGTAAAATGGGGAAAATTCCATTTAAATAGAGCTAAATAGATGGAATTGATGTCTTTAGAAGACTTGATTAAATGTAATTATCTGCCATAGGGAGATTTAGGGGTTTGATTGAGAAATTTTAGGCGATTTATAGGAGAAAATCATGGATCTAGATGATCCAAACTTTTATAATCTCCTATATAAAGAGAGTTTGTGTTGTGAGAGAGGGAGATAAAGGATACAATGTAGTCGAAGGGCAATTGGTGACTAAGGCCGAGAGGCCTTAGCCTGTAATCAAGTTCTATATATAATTGAAATATACATGTTATTATACATCTGTGTATTATTTGAGTTTTGTGTGTCTTTGTCTTTATATATATGTTCTTTACTGCAAGTTAATAAATATGTGTGTGTGAGTGTAAAGGACAAAATTCTATGAACTTCACCTTAGATAAAGTATGGCGGTGATAAAGTGTGTTGTAATGTGAGTTCCATCAAGAAGTAATGAGAGAGCCATTGGATTTCAGAACAAATCAACGGAGGAGAGGTGTTCAATTGAAACTGGAGTCGATTGAATAGCACCACGGAAACCGTCGGATTGGCAAGATCGACAAATATGAAGCACTAACTCTTTATTAAGTTGAGTTCCTTTAAGTTTTGATTTAAGCACGTGATTAACCTTAGCGGTTGACACGTAGCACTGGAAAACAACTTTGCTCGCATGCTTTCGAAATATTAATCATCATGCTAGTTGGAGCGCGAGATTGCGTGACATCCATTGGATCGAGCAGGGTCACATCGACGGTGAAGATTGTCCGGCCTAGTTGACGAGCAAATGACGCGACAACTGTCCAATGGAAGAAGATCTACGGTGATCGCATGGAAACTTGCAAACAAGTTATCTCGGTTAGCAGACCCGATGAACTCATTAAAAAGAGTTTATAGTTCCGAGTGATCGAACCGTCCGTTGGATGGGTGATCAGATGCATATCGCTTCCAAATGTGAATGAAGGCTAACATTTGATTTGGACGCAATAAGGGTTTATACGAGATTTAACCCTCGTTGAGTTCCGACCATCAAGACCATTCATTGGTTCGTTGGTTGATTGGTCGGGTTTTGTTATGAAGTTTGCCTATTAAAAGGGTTTTGATATATATATATATATATATATATATGGGCCCATAACCCACAGGTCCACACGGTAATTTTGTAAAGATGCAACTTTGTTGCGTAAAAGCGACTTAGTTGTCATCATAAATAAACAATCTTTAAACAACATAACCACCTGAATGCACTTAAACATTTCCTTTCCCCTACTTCAAAAATACACTAGTTAATAAAAACTAAAAAAACAAATAAAAAAATACCCATATAAAACAAAAAAACCATCCAATTTTAAAATTGAGGTAAGGAAAAACCAATAAACTTCAAAATAAACTATAAATAAAAAACCCAAACTATTCACCCAGGTGATCTCTTCTTAACAAAACCACCTACTCACTTTCCTTAAATCTCCTTTATATTTATATTTATAGTCGCTGAAGTCCAAGAAGAAAGAAAAGGTAGCTCTCCACACGAAGGAAGAAGTAGTAGAAATCATTTCTAATTTGGATGAAGCCATAGCTTGCACCACATGCAATAACAAAAAGTAAGTGGAGATAAATACACACCATTGAAAAATAAAGTTTAAGTGAAGAACCAAAAAGTAAATTCTTTGTTGGATAGTGAATCTTAATGTAATTTCATTTTTGAAATATTAGTTGATGAGCTCACTTTTGAAACTTATGATCTAGTAGTGCAACCAAGTTCACTAACATGATTGCAAGGAAATATATGATGAGAATCACTTATAGATGTAAAATCAAGTTTTATATTACTATGTTAATGAAGTAGAATGTAAAGTTGTATGATTAGACATACATGGAGTGATGTTTGGTAGTCTATACTTATGCATTAGGGATGTTATCATTTATATGAAAGAAAATAAATATTTATTAGTCAAAGGTGGCAAGGCATGCTTCATCAAATCACATAAGTGAAGAGAGCGAATAATTCCTTTAGTAGCAAAACAAGTTCAAAACATGCAATATTTTTCAGTAATGGGTACTTCAAAACATGCAATATTTTTCAGTAATGGGGTGGTTGATATGGAGAAGCAAACGCAAGGTATGTGATTCCATTTCCTTAATGGTCTAGCTTCTGGGTATGCAAACCATGTAAATGGGAAGGTGTGTTTTGAATTCCTTGCCCAAAAAAAAAAAAAAAAAACTGTTTGTAAACTTTGTAATAAGCATTTAATTGTTTTTGGATTTTTTTTGAAAATGTCCAAAATTACTTGGAAGACGAAATCACGGGGGATTCACTTAATGAACCTTTAACATATCACATGTGATTGTGGCATATTAAACAATACCCTCAATTTGACTACATATTGGAAAATACCTCTAAAAATGACATTATTTAACCCATACCAATATGAACCCAATACACCTTCCAAATTTAAAAAACCCCTATTTTCATTAGATATTGCAAGTATTCATTTTTTCATTAACAATTTTATACCCCTTTATATTTTTTCATTAACTTTGAGCTCCATTTTATTCCTCAATATATATATCCCCTAGTAAGAATGTGCATGGTATGTTATTGTTCCCAATGAAACCCCGTGGTTGAAATCAACGATTATGATGGTTGGCTTTACAAGAAATCCCACTAAAAATGAAGACTATGGTGAAAAAGGACATCAATAGAGGAAATGCAAAGAGACATAGGGAAGCTTGAAGCTTGTAGAGTGGTAATAGAGATGAGAGTTGGAAAAATGCAACCTTCTTGAAAATAAGAAGACAAAGGACCATATATAGAATGAGTGAAGATCCTTTGCATCGTAACCATCTACAACTTTTTTTTTTTTTTTTTGTGCTAGTGAGTAACAACGCATGCTATTTCTAAGCATAAATAACTCCCCCTCTCTTTGAAATGGATTTTCAAAGCATAACAAATCCCCACTAACCCTGACTTTCTCATTTAAATTTCGAAGGTAAAATTTTGTCTTGTGTTGTGATTTCTGACTTTCTCATTTAAATTTCGAAGGTAAAATCTTTGTCTTGTGTTGTGATTTCATTATATGTGATTGAGTATTTATTGTGTGGTTTGAAGTCTATCGAGACTATTGAATGTGAATACATTATCGTGCTTATGTGGTTAATTCAAAAATAATTCCATCAATCAACTATTGGTCTAAATTAACAAAAAAAAAATGGAAATGTTGGTTTGATTGAATGAATGGCTACATCCATGCCTTATCTGCAACATTTCCTTGATTCGCGTAAGCTCATTGCATTGTAGGCTCTATTTGCCCGATAGAAGCTTAATCGTCATCAACCCATAATGATCCGTTTATTTAGTATGATGTATTATTAATTATACGAGCTGAAAAACTTTATTCTTAAGAATTGCTTACAACATTTACTTCTGAAACTTTACTATATTGAAATAAATATCTTTTAATTTGATGTAATTACTCCAAACTTATAACTCATCATTATTAAAAAAATAATTTAAGAAAAAAGCACTCATGATTAAAGATACTTTAACTTTAATACAAACTCAAAACACACTACACTTAAATTACAAATAACAAAAATATATATAATACCAGTAACAAATATTTAAAATAAATTAATGTTAAAAAAGTTCATATTATTTTAATTAGGGTTGAAAAATTTATGTTAATTTATATATAAGAGAAAAACTTAAATAATCAAGTTTGAAAAAGGTTTTTTGGGGTTAATTTTGGTTAGTCATATATGAAAGTTAATATAAAAGTGGAGCATGTACTAACACAAAGGGACTTGGATAAAAGTGAAATAGCCATTTTGCATTGTTGGTTACCTATATCAATTGAACATGCAACAACGACCAATTGTTAAATTTATCAAGAGCATGCATATGAAAACATAAACAAAACTAATGAACAAAAAATAAGAGAAGTCTGATTCTCAATCCATGAGCTGAACTCTCATTGGAATCTCATATCTTCATAGGAGAAATGAATACATTATTATATAGCCCACATATTTCCAATTTCATTATCCATTATTTGACTAATCTATTATCCCTAATAATTTGCTGAATGATCACAGACTACATCTATAAATTTGCTGCTCTAATTCTAATAACTCAGAACACAAAATTTGCTGGCTAATTTGTCAGCAATTACATAGCTTTATTTTAAGCATTATCCTCAACACTCCACGTTAATACATAATGAGGTGATTCCAAGCATATCCCTTAAGTATTCGAACTTCCCTTTAGGTAGTGCTTTGGTAAATATATCTGCAAGTTGTTCATTTGTTGTACAAAACTTTATTTGAATTTCTCCTTTTGCCACATAGTCTCTTATGAAATGATATTTGATATCAATGTGTTTGGTGCGATTATAAAACACTAGATTTTTAGTTATGGCAATGGTAGACAAGTTATCACAGTGAATAGTTGTGGCATATTTTGGTTCTTGTTTTAGATCTAACAATACTTTCTTCAACCAAATTGCTTCACATGTTGATGTTGTTGCTACAATGTACTCTGCCTCTGTAGAAGACAATGAAATAGTTGATTGCTTTTTTGAACACCATAATACTACACCTGATCCAAGGATGAATACATAACTTGAAGTGCTTTTTTTGTCATCAAAAGATCCAGCAAAGTCACTATCTGTATAACCAACCAACCCAAAATTATATGATGAAGTATACCAAATTCCATAATTTCTTGTTCTACAAACATACTTCAAAATTCTTTTTGCTACTCCAAAATGAATCTTACTTGGACTTTGCATGAATCTGGAAATCAGCCTACTGCATGCATAATATTAGGCCTAGTGGTAGTAAGATACAAAAGACTTCCTACCAGACTCCTATAGGATTGAGCATCTACCTTTTCAGCTCCATCTTCTACAAGAATTTTTTCATTTATATACATGGGTGTGCTCATGGGTTTATAATTTCCCATTTTCCATTTTTTAAGATGATTTGAAACATATTTTTCTTGTGAAATAAAAATTCGATCATTCATCTGTGTCACTTCTATGCCAAGAAAATAATGGAGCAAACCCAAATCAGTGATTTCAAATTCAGTCATCATAGCCTCCCTGAACTCTTCCACTAACAAATCACTTGAAGATGTGTATATAAAGTCATCTACATATAAGCACGCAATTATTATATCATTACCATTTGACTTGTTATATAATGTGTGTTCATTTTCACTTCTATTAAACCCCTTTTTCAAAAATAAGTGTCAATTCTGCTATATCATGCTCTTGGAGCTTGTTTAAGCCCATAAAGAGCCTTTTTGAGTTTGTATATTTTCTGTTCATTTTCTGCTTCTTCATATCCTTGGGGCTAGTGAACATATACATCTTCTTTCAACTCACCATTTAGAAAGGTTGATTTAACATCAAATTGATAAATAACCATTTATATTGTGCTACCAATACAAAAAAAGTTTTGATTGTATCTAATATTGCAACAGGAGCATATGTTTCATTGTAGTCAATATCTGGTTGTTGAGCATGTCGCTTTGCAACTAACCTTGTATTGATCCATTAGCTGCATACTTGGTTTTGTACAACCATTTCACCCCAATGACTTCTTTTTCAGTAGGAGGATCCACAAGCTCCCATGTTTCATTCTTTTTAATTGTTGCCATCTCTTCATCCATTGCTTTGCACCAAACTAACTCTTTTACTGCATCTTCAAAACATCTTGGTTCTACTTCAATCTAAGAAATCAAAGCAACATTAGTATAACCATAAATTTCATTTAAAGATTTTGTCTTTTTCGGAGGAGGACTTTGACTTGAAACAGGACTTCAAGTAGCAGAGGATGATGGATTGGATGTGGCCTCTGAAGTATTTTGATTACTGGATGGATTTGCAAAAACAAAAGATTCATCTTCTTGTACAACAATACTTGGAGTTTGTTGCTGCACATCATGATTCCACTGTCTTCTTTCTCATTAAATAACACGTCACGACTAATCATTAATTTTTCATTTTGTGGATTGTACAATCTATAACCTTTGGTTTCCTCACAATATCCAATAAAAATGCAGTTCACACTTCTTTTTTTTTAAGTGTGGTTCACGGGCACCGGAGTGGCCGCTACGTCCACATAGAGAAGCGGGGCAGCTCCACCCGAAGGGATCTGCCGGTCAGCCATATCAGGCCTAACCCCGAGGGCGTCGAGGAGATTTGACCCCGTGACCTCCCAAACCGGGAGAGTACTTAGCAACGGGAACTCGACCATTTGAGCTATCCCTCGGGGCTATGCAGTTCACACTTTTATCATCAAGCTTTCTTCTCTTTTCAGCAGGAACATGAACATAAGCAATGCACTCAAAGACTCTTAAATGAGAAATATTGGGTTTTCTTCCACACCATGCTTCATAAGGGGTAATATTTTGCACACTTCTTGTTGGGCATCTATTAAGCAAATAAACAGATGTAGCTACAGCTTCAGCCCAAAAAATATTTGGAAGGTTTTTACCTTTCATCATGCTCCTAGCCATCTCAACAATTGTTTTATTCTTACGTTCAGCAATGCCATTTTGTTGTGGAGTATAACTAGCTGTCAATTGCCTTTGAATGCCATTCATTTTACAATAAGAATCAAACTTATTAGAAGTGAATTCTCCCCCTCTATCTGTGTGTAATGTTTTTAGACAATAACCACTTTTCTTTTCCACAAGAGATTTAAATTGTTGAAATATGACAAATGCATCAGATTTTTCTTTAATGAAATATAACCATGTTCTTCTACTAAAATCATCCACAAAAATAATGAAATACTTATTTTTGTTGAGAGACAAGGTTTGCATAGGACCACATATATCTGCATGCACTAGTTCCAATGGTTTACTTGCTCTCCATGATTTTCCTACTGGAAATGAATCTATATATTGCTTATCAAGAATACACCCTTCACAGAGTTTATTAGTAGAACCAATAAGTGGTAACCCTTTGACAATTTGCTTGTTATATAACAATTTCAAGCCTTTCGTATTCGAATGTCCATACCTTATGTGCCATAACCAGGAACTATCATCATTAGCAACATTTAATGTTGTACTTTCTTCACAAGGTAGATTAAAAGCAAAAAAATTGTTTCGCAACATATTAGTCTTAGCAATAATTTTAGTGTGATCATTTTTATCATAGATTATGCATTGCTTGTCCTTGAAAACAATTATATATCCCTTTTCAAGGAGCTACCCCACACTCAACAAATTATGTGCTAGACCACGGACATATAAAACATCATTAGTGTGCTTTGGTTTTCCTTGTTTTCTCTTCACAACAATTGTTCCCTTACCTTTAGCTTCAACTCGCTTGTCATCTCCCAATCGTACATCAGATTTTGTAGATTCATCTATCTCTGTAAGGCTGTCTTTCTTCCTTGTCATGTGATTGCTGCAACCACTATCCATAAGCCATGCCTCTTTGGAAACATTATTAGTTGAATTAGAAGCCAAGAATAAAGTGCCAACCTCTTCTTTTTCTTCAAAAAAATTAGCTTCTTGTGTTTGTTTTTTCTAACAATTTCGTTCATAATGGCAAATTTTTTACAATAAAAACACTGATCTTGGGATTTATTAAATCTTTTACCTCCATCACTGTCATCATTACCTCTTCCTTTGTTGTATGCAGAAAAAAAATTTTCCTCGACCTCTGCCTCCTCTGTATGTTTGTCCTCTTCCTCTTCCTCTTCCAAAAGTGTTCTAGCTTTCCTAATGAGAGGAACCACTTTTGTCTTTGAAAATATTTCCTCTTGCTTGAAAAGCTTGCTCGAAATTTTTCAGGAGATCTATTGATTCTTTGCTCATGAGATTGAAGAGACCCCATTAGCTTATTCACAGACAACTGAGTTAGATCCTTAGACTCCTTAATAGCAACAACAACCCCATCAAATTTTGCAGGGAAACTTCTTAAAATCTTCTCAACAATTTTTTGATATTTTAAATTTTCTCCATAAGACATAATTTCATTCACTATACCCATAACTTTAGTGAAAAAATCTTGAATAAATTCAGTGTTTTGCATGCACAAGGTTTCAAATTCTCTTCTTAATGACTGCAACTTAAAACTTTTTACTTTATCACTTCCTTGATATGCTTGCTGCAAAGCATCCCATGCCTCCTTTGATTTTGGAGTACTTTTTACCTTATCACTTCCTTGATATGCTTGATGTCTCCTTTGATTTTGTTACTCCAGTTAGTCTTGGAAAAATAAAATCATGCACTGCTTGCTGGATTAGGAAGAGAGCCTTTGAATCTTTCTTACAATTTTCCTTTAGCTGGTTTCTTTGGTCTTGAGTCGAGCGGGCAAGTGTGTGAGCATTTGGTTCTATATATCCATTCTCTACAAAATCCCACAAATCTTGTGAGAGAAACAATATTTTCATCTTAATGTTCCAAAAACCAAAGTTCTCCCCTTTAAACATTAGTATTTGTGGTTGAGAAATATTCATATTGTTGGCCATTGCTGTTGAGCACTCCCACCAATAACTTGAATCTGCATAGACTCAACAAAATTATGAAAACCCTTGCGAATGGCTTTCACAAACTTTTTAAACCTCATAATAACAACACATACTTTACATATAAATCAACTCTCTTAACCTATAGCTCTGATACCATGTTAAATCTATCAAGAGCATGCATATGAAAACATAAACAAAACTAATGAACAAAATATTGAGCTAAACTCTCAATGGAATCTCATATCTTCATAGGAGCAATGAATACATTATTATATAGCCCACATATTTCCAATTTCATTATCATTATCTAACTAATCTACTGTCCCTAATAATTTGTTGAATGATCAACTACATCTGTAAATTTACTGCTCTAATTCTAATAACTCAGAGCACAAAATTTACTGCTCTATTTCTAATAACTTAACACAAAATTTACTGACTAATTTATAAGCAATTACATAACTTTATTTTAAGCATTATCCTCAACACCAATAACATCTTCTGCTTCCAATCCACGCTACTTCAGTCTCTAAGTGCCCAATACGTGTCAAATTTCAAACCATATTGAGTTGATTGTACACATTATCTTTTACGCTGTTCGCATCTATGCCGTTGCGGTCGTTGTCTTTTTAGTAAACACCCTGGTCAAGTTGTGGTACAAACATATAGACTATGCGTTTAAACAGAAGCCATTAAAGAATCTACGGTGAAACATCAGACATTAAAGAAAGGTAAAAGTTTAAACGTGATAGGATTTCCATTGTTTTTTCCGAATGATTTGGAATTTTGAGGGAAGAATGAGCGGAATTATAATTTTTTTAATGTTTAAATTTATATTTAATCTTAATCATTAGTATTTAGAATTTTAATAATTTTTAATTATAATTAAAAAATAAATAAAAATATATTATTAAAAAAATCCAAAAGCTTAACGATTACAGAGTACGCACCGGAGAAAGAGCCCAAGTTAAATCTAAGTGTATTATGAGTCAATAATGTAGTGGCCCCTAATAATGACGGCCAAAATTAAAGCGTTTCATGTCTCTGTATATACGTCTCTTCATTCTTTCTCACATTTTCATTCCAATTTTCCTCCAATTCATAACTAGGCTCCTTCCTCGGCAATTTGCTTCTATTTCTATTTTCATACTCCAATTAGCAATGGCATACCCATCACCTGCAACTTCATTCTCTGAAATTGAAATTGAAAATCCGGCTCCTCCTCCCTATCACCCACCATCTGCTAATGACTTTGAGGCATCGACCTCCGCCTCCACCGTTGATGATATCAATGTCAAGAGCAGCAAATATTATGGGCGCGATGTGTTTATAAACCATCGCGGTCCCGATGTTAAGAAGACGTTTGCCAGTTATCTCTACCGCCGCCTTCTTGTGCATGGTGTGGAAGCCTTTCTAGACATCGAAGGAATGCAAGAGGGAGAAGGCATCAGTGCTCAGATAAAAGATGCTATTGCAACAGCCGCTGTTCATGTGGCTATTTTCTCCCCTCGTTATGCGGAGTCTAGCTGGTGTCTCGATGACCTTGTCGACATGTTGGACTCGAAGGCTACCATCATTCCAATGTTCTATAACGTCAGACCTGCTGATCTACGTTGGACCGAGGGCTTAAATGGAGTGTACGCTGAAGCGTTGCGGAAGCTCGGAAAAAAGAGGACATATGACCCTAAAACTCGGGCAGAGAAGCCACGGTACTGCCCCGACACCACCGAAAATTGGAGAAAGGCCCTTGCTAGGGTTTCAGAAATAAGCGGCTTTGAGTTGGACGCCTTTCATGGTTGAGAACTGAACACTCGCGGCATTGTATTACTTTTATGCTAGATATCTTAAAATATACAAATGGATGTTTGTTTGTTTCTTACTAGTTATATATATTTTCTTAAGAAAATGTGTGTTTTCTAACTCACAAACTGAATTAATTACATGCCATAACTATTTTGCAACCTTATATGTTTTTTTTTAAGCAACAAGGGGAACGATGCTCCAACAATTCATGGTCTTTTTCATTTTACATATATATTTATCTTTAATTAGAATTTAGAAATGGTAAATTATATAATTTTTTATTTTACAAATGTATATTTTAATTAGCAATTGCATTAATTGTTGTAAAGGAAATGCTGTAAAGCATAGGAAAGAGTAGCATTAAATTGTTAATCTTCCATGATGAAAGTGAAAGTGTCACCAGATGTTGCCAAAGGGTGTAAATAGAATTTTTGATCTTAGTTAAAGAGGGAGGTCGCAAGAATTGCATCATTGACATGACAAGAGTATCAAGAGTATCAGGCTCTCTCTTTTTGGTTATTTAGTGTAGTTGCCAAAGAATGCATTGCAGAGATAGCAAAGATCTATATCCTTAGTAATTATTGACCAAAAAATGCTACTTTGTTCTTTTGGTTAAAAACCATATGTGTTTGCATTGGTAACACTTGTGTTTGAAGTATTTTCCTACTTGAATGGTTGGAATTTATCCACACTGTATTTGAATATGTCAACTTTATTTGGGATTCAAGATTTTTTGCAATTGATATAGCTCTCTGGTTTCATTCAGATCCATTTACATTGTACCCCAATTTAAATTTTTGCAAACATTTGTATCATTCTGTTTTTTATCGCTCTATGGCCAAGATCATAGTGACCTTCATCGAATGATTTTGGATAGATTATAAGAAGATCAAGTTGAAGCCAAAATATGCATCTTTTGAACTCAAGGATGTTGAAAGCAACAATCACAATATATAATAAAATTAATGATTTTCATTTTCCAAAATATCAAACAATATCCCATTTCCATCTTCAGTGCAATTCTCTATGTGGAAGGGTATAAATGTAAAATCATATGATTGGAATTTTCATTTCCATATTGCATTAGCTGATATTCAAAATATCTTCTTGGAAATACATAATTTATAGAAAAGAAAATATTATAAGACCATAACAGATTGGAAAAATATATGGACCCTTCTAAAAACACTGGCATGATCATTACTTTCACATCCAAACATATCCTCGTGAATGTGTCCAAATCATTACTTTCATATCCAAACTATCCTCATGAATGTGTCTAGAAGGTACTGTGCTACAAAGTGATCCTAATTAAGTATAAAGTTGACATGCTTTTGTCACTGTGAAAAACCATCCCCCATGGAATCTATTAGATTCTTCATTGCATCAGAGAATATTTTGTGGAATATTCCCCTCGAATACACAGGCCTCGGTAATCGTTTCCAACCTAGGGGCAGTTCCACACGTGCATTGTTCCACTCCCACTTCAGTCACGTCTCCATTGGGTTGGTTCCCCCGATCGAATGATAAAACAAGGTTTAAATATGTGTGGGATGGGTAGACTTCATAAGGCAAGGCCCACTTGGGCCATTGGTGGGTGGAGGTCCTAAGGTCGAACCCCTGACCGACCATATAAAAAAAAATTATGCATTTTGTTTCAACATTGGAAAGTCGTTTGAATTTCATATGGTCTTCAATTTATGGCATTGTTTGTATATTAACATATTTGTTGGCGGTTTATTAACGACGGTTTATGGTGTTGGTTTATTTTGGGGTCACCGCTGGCAGGTCGGCCCACTGGTTGGTGGCGGTTCAACACTTGCCTGCCCCAACGTATATGGTCATGATTAGGTCAATGAATGGGGGTGGCAAGGTTTGACCGCCTACCACCCCATAATTAATATGACATGTTGGCGAGGGTGGCGAGGTTTGACCGCCTACCAGCCCATAATTAATATGACATGTTGGCAAGGGTGGCGGCCCGCCAACCCACCATAAATTATTATATATTTTTAAATTTTTATATATTTTATAATATATAAGTTAAAAGCCTCTGGCTGAAAAATCAGAGGTCATTGGCGATTTTAAAGAGGTGACAAATTTTCCTTTTTCGACCGTCAGATTTCGTGTGCCAGGAAATTTCCAAATTGTTGCCTCGTTAGTGCTTGTTGCTGGGCCTAACTTGATTAGAACTTTGACCTGCTATATCCTAAGCGTACGAACTTGGATTTGAGTGTTGTTTGCATCGTTGGAACCAGGACAACGAGCACTACGATATGATATTAGTTTGACTTCAATCCAATAACTTTTATTCTTGAGGCTTTCCATATGTTGAATTCTGAGCGTGTCTATACCCACCTAGATCATGCATGGTTAAAAGGCTAGTTTCTAAGTCAAGAAAAGTCATAATTCCACCTAAGCATGGGCTAGATAACACAAGTTCTTCTAAGCGTTAGGTGACAACACTTAGGAAACATTCACTTAGGAGGATGCGACACTAGGAGGAAACATAAGAATAAAAAAACAAATAATACGATGACAGTAAGGGGCTTGAAACGACGATTCACGTACGCTCTAAAATTTACTTAGGAAAACTTTTTGGAGGGTCATTGTCATAGCGAAAACACTTGATGACACATTGGGAGAACCTCGGCTTCTTTGAAAAAGTTTCATTTAGGCACGAAGCCTCAATTCTTTAGGAAGTATTGATTCAATTAGTGAGTTACCTTAGCTCCCCGCTCTTTCCCGGTTAAAGATATAGTCTTCCTAGTTCCACTGCTAATTGTAACACAACATAATTCAATCCATAAAATTATCGTGTCATTGTAAGGGTAATATATAATGACGAGTTAAAAGAATCAAAGTATGAGTTTTACATCTTTGGCGTTGCTCCACTACCAGTAGGCCATAACGATACCCCAACAGAGTCACTTCAAGAACACAAATGTTGCTTGGCTACCAGCGAGCCTGGAAAATACCCTAACGGAGTTGCTTTCCTCACCTCTCTATGCAGGAAACCTTTCTCATTTTTTCATAGGAATGTTCATAAGAACTTATTATTTTCACAAGCAAAAGAGGGATCCTGACTTATTGAGAGAATAAGAGGTTTCTCCTTTAAAGACAGGTTTAAAACCTTTGATGCTTTGTTTTCTAACTGTTTTACCCTTATCTTACTCTACTCAAATAGATAAGAAAGAACACATTATTCATAACAGGACTGAGTGTAGGAATGACAATCCTAAATAAATATCGGCATCATTGTTTTCTTATGGCTTATCGACCGAAAGATCATATTTTCAATCTAATGATCATTGATTTGAAATATGTAAACCAATAAAGGAAGAGGGTAACAGATAAGCCAAGGGTTGTGTGTTGCCACAACTTTCCTTTTACAAAATTTTATCCACACCATCCTGAAGCTCACAACTAGGTTTATTCAAGAATAAATAAAACTTATCCTATCCTAAACTAAATAGTACAGGGTCAGGTCATGTGAAATAGAACTTCAATGCGTCCATAGAATTTGATCCTTACCTTTGGGTGGAGGGATGTGATCATGTGAGATCAAAATAAAATGTAATGCAATGACAAGGATAAACCATGCACACTAACACATAGAAATAGGAAGTGCAATCACAATGGTGTAACACACTCGACTATTTTATCAAATGAGAGACTCAAGAATAGCAATAATTATCAGATCTATGGTCATACAAGACACGAAGAAGCGCATGCAAGTACATGCCATGAGAAATAGGTCCTGACTGATAAGATTCCTCGAGGGAATCTATAATAGGATCATGGAAACAACCTTTAGAGAAATTTTGACAGGAAAAACTAATCAAAGATAGATCCACATCATAAGTGATATCCATAGGTTGATCGCAATCCATGTTGTCATGCGAGTGAGATTATTTAATGGATGATGCAGAAGATAGGTTAGATTGAAGAATTTAACATTCATTAAGATCGCTCTTTTCTTCCACATCGCATATAAAATATTCCCTAGAGGTGGGGTGTGGTGGTCGAAACTCAATAGTCAAATTAAAATTTCTTCCTTGAGGGTTAAAAAATTTAATGTGAAGAAAAATCCATCAAAAGAGAGTTGACATTCAATGAGATGACAATAAGAACATGATCTTGTGAGAGAATCTTGAATTGATCAAAATCGCAAATATCGTCAAGGTGAGAGGAACCTAACATAACCATCATCATAGGCTAAAGTGTCCTACTCACCATACTTGACTTTGAATTATGAGAAAACATGGTCATATCCTTATCTAAATAAGAGTCATCATTCAAATAATGATATTTAAAGGAAAATTGAGATTGATCAAATAAATTTTCGAGATTTCCACATATATCCCCATTGATAAGCATGGCATCTTCTTGATCAAAAGAGATATACTTGAAATAAAATATTTGATGAACGCATCAGATTCCATTTGAAAATCTTGCAAATCTCAATCTTCTTATAGGAAGAAATATTCATCCATGTTACTTGAACAATCATCACCGTACAATTTAGAAAAAATGAAATCATCAGGTTCATGGTTGTTCAATGGTTCAATTTTATTAACGGGTTGAGGACCGACTAGTGAGATATCAAGATTGGAATATGGTTGATTGATAGGATTAGACGAATCATCATAAAGGGATGGATGAAAAAGAAAAATAAATTCTTCATTAGAAAATTGATCTTCCAATTTTGTGATTGGTTTAGGTTCAAAACACATGACGTCAAAAGGAGGGGGACATGAACAAAAGGCATATTCGGTTCTTCCTTAAGATGATGAAATTATTTTTGATTGGGAGGGCATAATCAATCAGATTCAAAATATTTTCTTGACATCTAAACTAAAAAGCAAAACTTTTCATCCAAGAACTTCTAGTCCACATCCTCATCCAAAAATTCATAACAAATATAAAGGAATCAGTCAACAAAATGTTTAAGTGATTCATTCGATTCCATTGTGAGATTATCAAAATAATTAAGAACATATTGATATTCATATTTGTCTAAAATATGACAGAGCTTGTTAATCAATTTCTTCAAAGATTAAATAGAAGAAGTGGGTAAAGAATAACACTATTGCATAACTTGACCATCCAATGTAAGGGTAGACAGTCACGTGAGTATTTCTTCAGAATAAACACCATTCAAAAAAAAAAAAATCAATTATGTAATCAAGGATGGTTGTTTTACCCTTTCCGTCGAATTTAAAATGTGATAAGTTATGTAAAGAGTTTGTGGGGATCGAAATATCTAAAGCTCTAGAAAAACACCTCATGATTATGGTTTGGGATGAATCCTTTAAAGGTAATAAATTCAAATAGACTTCATAGGCTCATCTTGTCATCTAGCCCTCCTTTTAGCATCAAAAATGTTGTATGTGTTGGATGTTTTTGGCATGTAAGGGGATCTCCTCGATGTTAAGTCCCAATTAGACATCACACCATTTGGTGTAGGAGTCCCACCTAGCTATATAGTCTAGCCACTGTTGGAAAGGTTTCAAAGATATGTGTTGGTTACACACACACAAGAGATCACAACACCTCTTTGGGAAGCAAGTATGTAAGCTTTGTGAGACACCCAATATAAGGTGCATGAGGGAAAATCCATGAATGGTAAAAGTAAAACAAGCCTATGGTTAGAAAAGTAGTAGTATTATCCTAAAGGTGGACCTGGGAAGGAAGAGATAGGATTTTTGATTACCTGTAGATTAGTCCAAATAATAAACAACAATCATGAAATCATAACACTTATTCGATAATAACCATAGCTAAACAATGAATAGTTCATTAACTTAGTATGTAACTAAAGTGACATATACCATAAACATAACAAGAATGGTCCTACTATATCTACGATACTTATATGAAGAAGTGTTGACTCATAGAGCTTATGGTTAGGAATAGAAGATCCCAAGTAGATTGTTACATATATGAAACAGTATATCTAGTAGTGCAACATGAAGCCACAACTTGCTTCTCCAATGAATGATCTATCTCCTATGCACTACAAGAGAAGCCAAACAAATACTCCAAGAATCCAAGCCCCTAGTTGTAGTTATGAGGAGCTATTTATAACAAATAACAATGACCTTTGAGCTTCCTCATGAATCTTCAACTCCTATGACTTTTCATATTCTATATATCACTTATTACATTCCACATGTTTCTATTTGCATTCCACATGTGTCTCTTTGACTTAATTACATATAATTTATTACAAAACACAAATTACATATGAGACAATGGCTACATAAGACAAAATTGATAATGGGACAAAGTCTCATCAAATTGAAAAATCATTTCCTTCCTCATGGAGCTCATTTGTAATGTATGTGTTTCACACTTTGAACTCCATTGAGATGGCTTTGACATGAACTGACAAGTGCCCTACATAACACATCTTCACCTCTAATGCCTTCATCAATATGGTCTTGGATCTTGACTATACATTATTCCACAACCATGAAAGTTTCATATGAGCTTTAATTAGTGTGATGGTGTATTGTAGAATAATGTCTTTGGTGACCTCCAAGCCTTCCTTCTTTGTTGCTTTCTTGATTTGTTCAATTTGTATTTCCTGATCTCCTAGAAGATGATTTCTTTTCCTTTGATACCTTCAAGTGTTACTATTGAAGGCATGTCATGTTTATGTGCTAGAGACTTGAAACCATTTTGCAGTTGATTATAAGAAACAATAATACTAATTGACATTTCAGAAAGATGCATATAATTTTGACGTCAGAGTCTCAGTTGAACTTTGTCTTTCTCTATGGCAATCTTGTCTTTTATTTCCAAATGTTGTAGAGCATATGGATACTTGGTAGTCCACTCCTAAATATGGTCAATCGCTTTGTTTGCTACTTTCAAGAGTTTTACCACTTCTTGTGATTTCTTCTAAATTCCAACAAGAGGAACCACCACTTGTTGTAGAAGTATCATCTCATCATATAATCGTGCCATGGTGTCCTCCATTGACCCCATTTCTTCCTACATGGCTGACTTTCTTTCTATGGTGTTAGATATATGTGAGGATAATTGTTGATTCTCCGTTGCAAGATGTTCCACTTGTTGTTTCACTATAGAAAAGTATCTCCTTAATATATCATTCTCATTCAACATATATTCATATTTGTCATGCATTGTTGTAGCAAAAGAAACATTTGTTTCCATGATTTCTCTGAGATTCCTTTTGGTGTTGGAAATTATCACTTTTTCTATAGAAACCGAGACTAGATTCTAAGGATCATGCAGGAAGTATCTTTGCATCTACTACATGGCCCTCTTCTTAACTTGATCAAACATGGTCATATATATGTCCATGAATTTTTCTTCCAATGGAGGTGTGATTACCATTTCTCCAAATGGAAGATGACCACCAATGAGAGGAGGTTCTTTTGGAGAACCTAGTTCATCATCCATGGGTTGGATGGTATCCTCTTCCTCAAAATCTTCCTCTTCTATCCACAGATTCAACTATTCTTCTAATGGCCTTTCTGCTTCTTCTTGATCCCAAGGCTGCCTTTGTTTTTCCTCTCCTTTCCTTCTTCTTCTTCTCATTGCTTTTCAAGCAACACATATTTCTTCCTCTTATCCTCTTCTTCTGCTTCTCTCCTCTCATGTTATTCTTGAATAGCTCCCATGTTGAAAGGAACAAATTTCCATTTCTTTCTACTCTTGCATGTCGAATCATACACGATCCTCTTTTTAGGAGCTACTTCCCTTGCTTGAGGGGTTACCTATTCTGCCTCCTGCACCTACATGTCTTAAGTTGGTGGATCTTGGGGTGACATGTTATCCATTTCTAGGTGTGTCTTTCTAACATCATTATACCAGTTCTTCACCTTCTCATATTCTTTTGTGGACGTTAGTGAATACCCCGAATCAAAACTAATCCTTTCACAATGTTGCTTGCATACTCTCCCGGGATCATATCCAATAAATTATTTAGTTGTGAAGTGAAAGCAATCTAGATCTTGTATCTCTGTCGTTGTTGGCTTGTGGCTCTTCAGCTTATATAGTCTGGTCCTCAAAGAGAAGGTGGGCCAATGGGATTTCTTCTTCCTATGAACAACTCCTTAAAATCCCTTGTTCAACTGATTTTCTACTTCTTGCAAGACCACCTTATTGGTCACATATCGTGACATGAGATGATGAGATATATGAAAACCAAAACATCTAATGTATGTACTCTCAATCACTGCAAGTCAATATCGATACATCGTAGTGAATCTTTCACCTGATTGGTCATGCAAGGTGGATCCATATCAAATATCATATGAAAAATAATTGTAAAGAAGTTCTCAACCAATCTGTCATATGCGACTCTAAAGCTTTATTTTGAAAACTCTCTACAGTTAAAGTAAACTGGGAACTAGTCTTGAGGGGTCTAGTTCTAGTACATTGTTGGGAATGCATATTGTGCACAGATTCCATTGAGTAGAAATGCATACATATATAATTTTTGGGCTCAACTTGCCCTCAAAGATTGTTTTACTTGCCCCACCTGACGATACAAATCAAATGACAATATATCTACCTAATTGTAGACTTTACCATGGTTTACCACCATATTGAGCATATATATCTAGCTGTCCTCAAACACATCAACTTTCCTCCACCCATGCAACCAAAAACACATGGAAGTTAGATATTGATATACATCTTTGAGAATCTTGGTTGAATACACTGCAAATGAGCAATGGTGAAACTTAGCACACTCTCAACACCAATATTTGATAATGTCGCTTGTGTCAAGTTTGGCCCATCTGGTGTAGAAGAATTTATTTTCATATTTTGTGGGCCTAAGCATATTTTAGTAAGTCTACATGTCTTCTCCATAATAGGTGGAAATGTGACCACCACTTTCACTATGAAGCACATGATTAGAGTCATCCATGTGCATAATAATCCACTCAATCACTTATGAACAGGGGTGACTGGGAATCTGCATGCGATTATATGCATCTTGGACCACTTGATATTGATGTATACTTCCAAGTCCACCAAGTTCTCAGGAAACCTTTTCTGTATAAATGTCTCTTTTATGCTGCTCCATCTGACTTTAATAAACTTATCAATGAAGCATTGTGTGTCTACATAAATGGCAATGGTTGGCTTCGTTACTTCAACTGCTTCCTTATTTCTTTCTTCTAAGGCTTCTTTAGAGGCCACTTTATGTGTGGTAGGAGGCATGGCTCCAACAGTTGATGAAAGGGTGAAAATACTTGTAGCTTGAACATCAATTAGTGACAGCACACTCAAGATGACAAGATTAGCTTTATGGAACTAAATATGTAGCAATATATTAAGAAATCATATTCAAAGAACCATTAAATGTACTAATAATGTAATTCTATCAATGACAACACATAATCACTTTCATGCATAAAAAAATAGGCATGAAACAAGGAGGGTTCACTTTCAAAGCACGAAGGGGGATTAAGGGTCATTTGGGGCTTTGTAGTCCACTCATGCGCTGAAGAAAGACAAGGAAAACCCTCAAGGGTGCATTGGAATACTCCAAAGGGATGAAGGATGGGTCTTCAGGCCTCAAGCCTTCATTTTTTTCTCATGCGCTCAAGGAGATAGAGAGGGTGCACTAGAGCACTTCATAGGGATGAAGGGATGTCTTCGAGCCTTCAAGCCTCTAGGGTGTGCTCACACACTAAAGTGAAAGGAGGGCACACTAACGCATGCTAAAGGGACAATGAAAAATCACTCAAGCCTTCAGGGTGTGATCATGCGCTAAGGGGGAGTGTAGTTCTTCATGTTGAAGGAGTGTACTAAAGAGGTAGACTAATCTAATTTGGGCACACTTTTCAGAGTTGATTGGGATTTGGGTTATAGAAGTATGCTTTTCCTAAGGATGGCTCAATAAAAATTCTAACAACAATATTTCGTGATAAAAACAAGAAGAAGAAGGATCCACAAGCTTGTATGGATGATGTCGTAATCATGGTGAGAATGTGAAAAGTTGAGGAATGTGTAGAGTTTTAGCATGCAACAACAAATTAATACTTGTAGAAATAAGATTGAAAATAAATGCTAGTAAATAAACTGGAAAAAAAATAATAAAACAAAAAATAAAAACAAAATAAAAATGCCAGCTAGGAAAGCGAGATCGATAGTGAAATCATGAAAGGAAATCAATATATCATATATGCATTCAAGAAGAGCACATGTCTTTGGCAAGAAGGAATGTGCTCAAGGAGGGTGCACTTTCTCGGCATGAAGGAGTGTGCTTTAGGAGGGTGCACTTCTTTGACCCAAAGAAGTGCGCTCTAGGAGGGCGCACTTCCTTGACTTGGAGGAGTGTGCTCAACACAAGAGCATGTCTTTGTCAACTAGAAGTGTATGTTTTGCTTTAAAGATGCTCTTTCTTGCTTTTTTCTTTTGTCTTTTGTGTCTTGTTCATTTTCTTTTCTAGTGTGTGCATAGCGATTCTCAAATAAGTATGAAATCCCTATGCTTAACTCTGTTATGTACACTTGTAGGTTACATGTTGATGATATGTTTGGTGAAATGCCTGCCATGGATAGTAGGGATTTAGTTAAGGTCTTGAACAAGTATTTGATTTAGTACTTTCATTTCCATGTTAAATCACTAATATGAAGAGATGATTTAGTTTTGGGAAGTGACCTAGGCTCCGGGCCTGAAAAAGTGGCTCAAATCCTTGATTCACTGGCACAACACTGACAATTCTGGTCCACAGTAGCTCACATGTAGGCCTGTGAGAGCGACTTTAGGTTGATGGTCACTCCCTTGCCCATAGCATGAGAGCGAATATGGCCAAAGAGACCTAAAACAAGAGTGGGACCCAAGGACAGGCTGTCTGAGTGGTTGATTTGTCCTCTGAGAGTTTGATTAATGATGTTGGATGTTTGTATGGTGTGTTTCCATCAATTCCACTTCCTTAAGATGACTTATGAGGTCAAGTCATATCATAATGGCCTCTCGTCGCATGTTTACCCTACTGGATAATTGCTTGGGTAGATGTGGGAGGAGGGCGTTATAGATGCCAACTCCTTTAGAACAATGGAACAGCATAAAGAAGACATATGGATTTGGATGGAATAAAAGGTCAATCTGATTCTTATACTAATGTTGCCTCACCTATGTAGATGGTGCACAACTCTTCAAGTGTGCAAATGAATTGTGAGCCAAAACGTAAACTTTCAAATTTCAGACAGGATGTCATAGGGAATATTTTGTTAGAAAACAAAGTTTTAGAGAGATGGAGAGTGGTAGGTTGCAACAATGACGTAGTCGAAGAGGACATTTCAAGTGGTGTCAATGAGGAAGGAGAAAACATGATTATGAGTGAAGTTTGGAATAGTGATGGGAACATAGAGGTGCAGTGTGCACAACCAAAAGTGGGATGGGCACTGTGTGATGAATATCAAAAGTGGCTTTTCATACCTCGAGAGCTTACAGATGATATTGATGAAACCAACTGTAAATGGTAATTTTCATTTTCTTTGTTGAAATTATTGTAGTTATTTTTAAGATAGTTGTACAATGTGTATGTACTTTCATGATTGTATGTGTATGTGAGAAAGAGGGAGAGGGAGTTAGAGTGTCACTTTTGCTTTCTTTTTGTTTTGAAACCTAGTTTTGTCTCGTTCCCCATTATCTTTTATTGTGCTTGAGTACATCCTTAATGCATATAATTTGTGTGTGCACTCCTTTTTGAATATGATCCTCCGATGATGTGAGGAAATCACCTGTGCACATGTTCAATGTGTGCATTATAGCCAACTGCTACTATTTTGAGCTGCTCCAAGGTCTAAATGATGTACAATTTGGGAAACTATTCGAGGTTCTAGATTTCATGCTAGAGAGGTGTGTTGGGTTAGAATGGAAAAATTATATAATTTCTTGGAGGTCACAACTTTGGGATAGGACACCATGACAGGGATTAAAAAAAATGCTAGACCACTTTTTTCAATATATCCAAGATCAAATCCTAAAAAAATGTGGCCTCTCCATAGAAGGTAAAGGGGACTTTTGTTCTATGTGATTTGATGCAATTTTTTGTCTATGTCAGGTGCATTGTAAGACAATGCTAGCTCAAGAAAGCCTCTAATTATGTATGGATTAGATGGGACACTTGCTTCCCCATTGAACCAATCCGTTAGGATATTAAAATTTATTTACATCTCTATAAATAATTTTATTAAGCTTAAATTGAATCTTCTTTAGTAGGATTCCTAGCAAAGTATTCTAAAAATTGTTGCATGTAGTCTCATGAGCACTCCATTTTGGAAATATGATGATAAAGAAATTTAACTGTAAGTTGATATGGATTGCTTTGGGGATGTCGGATCATTGGATGAAAATGTGAAGTAATTTTTGTATGATGATAAAAATATACGAGATCTAGTTGGGAGATACACGGATGTCGCTAAAGGTATGAGAAAAAGGTCCAAGCTAGAGTTGTACAAGTAGGAGATTACTACATCACTATAAATTTGGCATGAAGTAGGAAATAGAGAGACTATTTTTAAATTTTCATCCATTCTTTGAGGTTTTGCTAATATTTGTTGGCATCCTTTTAATTAAATTAAATGTTATACATACAATTCATGTTAACATATAACACATTTTTTTAACTTACAGGGTTTTCCTTTAGTGAGTTTGGTTCCTTTTGAGCTAGTACGAGTAAATTTGTATGCTGCCACTTCTGTTTTGATGGTAAATTACTAGCCAATACTAGTGAATTATTATGTGGGAATGTATGCAGTGTTGTGGAATATGGAGACATTGGGAGTTGAAAGTAACCTTGAAAAGAATAACTTATTAATCATTGAAGTGTGTTTCAATCCCAACTTAGCTTGCTTGGCTACATCATCATTTGATAAAAATGGTTAGGGTTTGGGATGCAGACAATGTCTTTATGCAATTCATTTCCCATTTTCTGCTTATGATATGGATATTAACTAAAATTTCATCAAGCATGTGTTTAGAGGCTTTGAGTCCAAAATGCCAAAGCTGCAAGATTTTATCTTTTCTGTTTGAAATGGAGATTACCTTTTCCATGTTGTGGTATTGAAAGGATGCCTCCAAGGGTCAAACTAAAAGAAAAAGGAAGCAACCTAGTTCCTATTCCGGTCCTACAATTAGTTCTGGAACAATGAATAATGTTGGCCCTTCCCCAAGCTCTACACCCTCAACACCATCTACTCAGACACCTGGTGATGTGTGTCTATAGAAGGTTCACTGCAACACAATGCTAGCTCATCAAATCCTGTACTTATGTATGGATCAGATGGGACACTTGCTTCCCCATCAGATTGATTGGTAAGGATATTAAAATTTATTTGCAATTTTGCAAATAATTTTACTAAGCTTAAATTGAAACTTCTTTAACGAGTTTCCTATCAAAGTATTCTCAAATTTGTTACATGCAGTGTCATGAGCACTCCATTTTGGTAGTATGATGATAAAGAATTTTAACTAGAAGTTAATATGGATTTATTTGGGGAGTATGGATCATTTGATGGCAATGTGGAGTCATTTTTGCATGATGATATCGATCTAGGAGATCCAACTGGGAGATGCATGGATGTCACTAGAGGTATGAGGAAAAGGTCCAGGGTAAATTTGTACAAGTAGGGAGATTATTACATCACTATAAATGTTGCATCAAGCAAGAAATAGAGAGACTATTAGTAAATATTCTATCATTATTTGAGGTTCTATTGATATTTGTTGGCATCCTATGGATTAAATGAAATTTTACAAATACCAATCATATCAACACATAAACACATTATTTTAACTTACAAGGTTTCTATTTAGTGAGTTTGGTTTCCTTTGTAATATTCCATATGAGGAAACTCCTCAAACTTCACTGTAATTTTGGATTTATAATTAAATTTTCAATCATAATTTTCTTCAAATAGTTTGCTTGAACAATGTTGTAGGTGAGTAGTATTTACTAGTGCCCAAAAAAAATACACGCAGTGACATATACACATGGAAATCACCTGACAACCATGACTGATATTTCAATCAAGTGTTCAATCAAGTAGTTACACTTAAGATCTCATTTATATTTCATATCATAAACATTGGGTTATTAGGGCATGGCTTTCATTGAACACTTCATTTGGGAAAATTTCAAAATGCATATACTTTAGTTACTTGTTACTTAGTTACAATGTTGAAGACATTTTGTAATTGATTTATGTAGGTTAACAACAAGCTTCTCATGATTCACCTTTGGAGGGTCATCTCTTGTTTGTTGTTTTCTTATTAGTTTCATGCATTTGATGGATGTTATACTTTTTTTCATTCATAATAGTGGTGGGTATATTATGGCTGAATTTGACTTGTCTATTTTTGTCTTATCAATTTCATGCATTTGATGGCTCTTATACTTTTCTGAATTCATAATATTAGTGATGAGAAGTCATTATTGTTGCAAAACAAGAATGAAATTTGCATAAAACCTTAAGGCCCATAACAAAACTCTTTTTCAAATAAAGATAAAAGAAAAATCTTGAAAGAAAGCAAATTGCTTTCCTAATATAATGAAGTCAGGAATAACACACTGCCAAAAACACAAAGAAATTTCTTGTTGTAATTGCCTTAAACACAAAAAAAATGAAATTCCTTGTTTGTTGTAGTTTTCCATAACACACCAAAAATTCTTGCTTGTCATAATATCCCAAAAAGAAAAATGCCTTATTGTTGTAGCTGAAAATGAATATTGTCTTCCAATAAATGCACATTGTTTGTACATGAAACCTCTTTTCCCAAAAACTGTGAGGAAAGAGTGGGAGCAAAGTCACTTTTATAGAAAAAAGAATAGGGCTTTGGACTTTGATAGTGTTTGTTGTTTTTTGTCTTCGAGATTAACCAAATCCCATGACCCAACCTAAGGCCCTCCTTATGTTATGCAACCAACTCACAAAATAGAAGAAAATGTAAATTGACGACTTAAAAATTAGCCTCTTCGAGGGGGAAACCTCCTTTACATTACACAAATGAAAAATTATTGGATGATTCAAATGACAAAACCTCCTTTCTATATATAAGACTCCAAGGGGTCACAATATAATCAGAGTCGACATAACAATAATAATGTAAGGGCACAACAACAATAATAGTGGGATTCTATGGGGCACAATAATAACAATATGGGGACTACATGGGCACCACAAAAATAATAAAGGGGCTATACTAACAATAATAATAAGGGGGGATACACTAGTATTATAGGGACCTAACATGCCCCTATCCTTCAAAAAATTATTGTCCTCAATGCTTGAGTAGTTATGGATGATTTTGTATAAAATTCTCATCTTGTCTTGTTGAATCTTTAGCAGGTAAGTTCTTCCACTTGATGAGATACTATGAAATTAATCGATTTCGTGTTCATGTTTCCATGACTCCTTCAGGTTCCAATATGATTTTTCCCTCCTCATCAAGTTCTAACAATATTGTTTGAATTTCGAGCTTGTTACCTATAACCTTCTTAAAGCATGAAAGATGAAGAATTGGGTGCACTTGGGAATATGTAGGAATCTCCAACATGTATTCCATAGTACAAAACTTTTGCAACATCTTGGAAGGACCATAATACTTTGGTGATAATTTATTATCCTTCTTATCTTGCTTGAGTGACTTTTTTTTGTATGGTTATAGCCATAAAATTACCTAGTCGCTTACATGAAAA
This sequence comes from Pinus tabuliformis, assembly GCA_031772625.1. NCBI lineage: Eukaryota > Viridiplantae > Streptophyta > Pinopsida > Pinales > Pinaceae > Pinus > Pinus tabuliformis. The sequence goes on along the minus strand of CM062806.1, from coordinate 310,041,951 downwards.
CCTCTTTTGTTGTGATGTTGATCTTCCTATTGTTTCAATCGATTTTGTGCCAAAATGAGGTTATCCTTTAAGAGTTGGATAACTTGTTGTTGATGCTTGATGTGATATTCCACTGCTTGAACCTTAGAATTTTCTCTTAGAGATGATGTGATGGACGATGGATGATATCCATAAAGTGCCATAAATGGGGTCATTGTTGCTACAATATGGAAGGAAGTGTTATACCACCATTTAGCGAGAGGTAACCACTTGACCCATTGTATTTTTTTTTTTTTCAGATACAAGTCAATGAGGATATCCTTCCAAACATTTGTTCACTATCTAATTTCTCCCATAAGATTGAGGATGATAAGATGAGCTATTAGCTAATTGAGTACCCAAACAAGAAAATAATTCCATCCAAAAATTTCTAGTGAAAATGGGATCTCTTTCACATACAATAATCTTTGGGTCTCCATGTAGCTTTTGAATTGTTTCCATAAATGTAGTACTAACTGTAATGGCTTGAAATGGATGAGTGTGCATACTTGGTAAGTCTATTAACTACCACCATGATGACACTCTTTCCTTCGGACTTGGGTAAACCTGTGATAAAATCCATTGAAACATCCTCCCAACATTGACTTCGAGTGGATAAATGTTGTAAAAGGCATGAGAATTTAATTGTATCAACTTTATTTTGTTAGCAAACCAAACATTCCGCAACAAACTTTTGAATATCAAAGTTAAGGCCATCCCAAAAAAATTCCTTCATAACCCTATGGTAAGTTTTTTAAAATTTTGAGTGCCCTCCTGAGGGAGAGGTGTGCGATTCCAAAATAATATTTTGTTTTAGTTGGGAATTATTACAAATATATAAATGATATTTGTACTATAATGAATCATTTTTTCGGCTAAATGTATCATATGTACTGGGATCACACTATAACTTTTGAATGAGTGTCCACACTTCTTTGTCATTCTTCCATTAATCCCTTGCTTCAGTTATCCGATCTGGTTGGATAATAGAATTGGAACAAAGAAATTCTTCCACACCCTCATCCTTTCTTGAGAGTGCATCTACAAAAACATTTTTCTTCCCTATTTTGTAGATGATTTCAAAGTCACAATCAAACATCTTTGTGACCCATTTTGTTTCTCTTTTGAAGATAATATTTGTTTCAAAAAGTATTTAAGACTATCATGATCTATTTTTACCTTGAATTGTCTTCTCATTATCATGATCATGATCATGATCACGAATAGATTGGCGGCCTTTAAGAGTCTTAAATACCTTGGAATGATTGTCCAAGATTTTTTGGAGATCTGGAGAAATATATGATTTCAATGTTTGAGCCTCTAGTGAGCATACTTGTGCAATTATACCCTATTATTATTTCTTTAGAAGCTTTGTCATTCCATTAGATTTTATTATCTTCCCTGTTTTCCCTGCGATACCCCTTAATTCCACTTCTTTCCTTCCCAAAAAAATTTCAAGAAAATTTCCTGAAAATTAAAACCTATTGTACCTAAAGATTGTAACCATTGGACTCCTAGTACAACATCAACAACACCCATTGGAATGGAAAACATTGGAATATTCAATACATATTCCCCCATGGTTAACCTGATATTATGGCACTTTCCAGAGAAATTTAGAGTTCCTCTATTTGGAACCATCACTTGACGCTCTTATGCTGGATATATGAAGCAATTCAATTCCTTAGCTATCTTACAATGAATAAAATTATGGGTACTACCCAAATCAATCAACACTATAATCTTTTTCTTCTTGATATTTCCTTCTATCTTGAGAGTTTGAGGAGTGTTAATTTTTACCAATGCATTACAAGATATTTTCGAATTGATTTCTTCTTTCTCTAGGGTTGGTTCCTAGTGTTTATCCTCTTCTTTTTAAGTTTCTTGTTTCTTTTCTTCCTCCTATTCACAATATATGTAAAATAATTTCTTCTCATCACACTTATGAACTTTAGTGTATTTGCTATCACACCTCTAACAAATCCTTTTTGCTATGTTTTCTTTTGATTGTTTTGGTGTCAACCTTGTAGGTTGTGGAAGGTTAGGAGCAACAACACTTCCATATTTATAGTTGTGAGTGGTAGGCTTTATTGTTGCCATAATCTTGCTTTCAATTTTTATTGCCAGCTTGAATGCCTTCTTCAGTGAATAAGGTTCCCAAAGGTGAACCTCATGTTGGATGTTATCCTTTAAATTCCCTATGAAGAAATCAATCTTATTCTCCTCTGGAATATAATTTAGCATTATATTCAATTTTTGGAAGTCCTTAATGTGCTTCACCATTGAACCCTTTTGTTTGAGATTTATCAACTAGCTAAAGAAGGTGTTGCTCCTTGTATCCTCATAATGTGCTATCATTTCCTTCGTAAAAATTGACCAAGTAATAATTCGTTTACAAGAACAAGGCCATTGATACCATAAAAACTTATTGGTTTCTAAATATAAAGTTGTAGTGCGTATCGTTTGTGCGTTTTTCACATTATGTAGATCAAAAATTTGCTCCATCTGTAGGATCCATGTTACCAGATCCTTCCCTTCAAAATTTCTCATATCGATCTTTGGAGTATGGTGGGTATTCAATCCAATGTTAGAGACTATGAAATTATGATTTACATATTTTTTTTTTCCAAGTCATCGTGAGTTTTATCTAATAGCATTTTTCCATTAGGAAGCATTTCTTGTAGCAACTTTGTTAAACCTTCCTTCAACCCTTCCATGTTTACTTTTAAACCATTCTTCAAATCTTCCATGTTACCTTCAATTTTTTCTTCTATACCATCAATATTAGATTCCATTCCATCCATCTTAGCCTCCAAACCTTCCATGCATGATTTTAAACGATTCTTAGAACCATCCATCTTAGATTCCATTTCATTTTTGGTTACTCTTTGCGAGAGAAAAATTTGTTGCACTTGGTCTTGTAATTTTGATATATCATGTTGCATTTCTTCCTGATCTTCATGTGTAATAGTATAGATTTTGGGTTTTCTTACTAGGTGTTTCCATTTTCTTTCTTCGGGGCATCAATTAATGATATTTATGCTTTACTATTCCCTTTGAATCACTTCAAACAAAATTTTCAAACAAAACTTACGAAAATTTAAAACAAAATACACACATTTTTCTTACTTTGTAGGATCTTGATATTGAATATGTTGTATCTCTATAATTTTAGATCCCACATGTCTAAAATTTCTTCTTGATATAGCCCTCCAAGTATTTTTTCCAACCCCATGAGTCATACCAAGATTTGAGTCTTCAAGAAATATTTATCTATGATCTCCCATAATGCCCTGATTATAGACTAGTTTAGTAGAGATAACTTGTACGAAGTTTCACATGTCATATTTTTGACCTTCAGCTCTATTAATGCTACAAAAAAAACTATAGTCTATGTAATTTCAACCACTTTTTATAGAATTTAAATCCAATGCTTGAAACAAAAGTTATTATGATTTTCCCTATGTCACCTATTTGAGACTAAATTTTGGAACCTGCCAAAACCCTAACTTCCTTAGATCATATCTCCAAAAATATAGTGAACCAAAATCTGAAATGTTTACATGCAGTTCATCAAGATTTTGGATCCACGTGATAAAATTTTCAGCTTCTAAAGACTCTTATAAGAAAATTTATAGCAAAAATTCCAAGATGACCAGTTTGAAGAAGCAAAACCCTATAATCCAAATCTCTAGTACCAAATGTTATGAAACCAACTTTCAAAATAAAAGAAAAGATAGATCAACGACTTAAAAATTAACCTCTTTGAGGGGGAAACCTCCTTTAAATTACATAAATGAAAATTTATTGGATGATTCAAAAGAAAAAACCTTCTTGGGTGCTAGTCTTGACCTTCCTCCTTGTATCACAAATTTTTGTGTGTTTTATGGGCTTCTAGTCGATATAAGCTCTCGTAGAGGAAGGGTGCTTGGTTTCCTCCTATAAGTAGAGGAAGTTCTCTCCCCATTTTGATAATTTATACTTGTGGATTTGTATTATTAATTGTCTACTTTTTTCACTATGAAAAAGGCTATAGGAGGATGGCTAAAGTGATTTTTTGTGGAGATGAATTTAGTGGATGATCTTGCATTTTCTATGGATTTTCATGGATAGGGTATTGATGGATGATCTTGATTCAATGAGTATGTGGTTTAGACAATGTTGTTGGGTTTTTTTATGGATGATTTAAATGTAATTTCATTTTTATAGTGCAAATGGTGCATTCACTTGGGTTCTTTTGTGCAAATACCTTCTTTAAAACCCTAGGAAGCTTTCTAGTGGAGAAAATTTCCATTAAATTTCTTGGATTTTGTAAGTTACTAGTTAGGTCTTCTAGAGTTAGTAGTGGACAACCATATATATCTTTATATATCATCTTACTCTCCCATGGGAGTCATTCGTTAACCCTTATGCTCTGAAAACAAGTAGGTACTAATATTTCTCCTGTTAGTCAATCATAAAATTCAAAATTTTACTCTTTATTAATTGTATTTGTCTAGTGCAAAGGGTGCATTCACTTGGTTTCTTTTGAGAAAATCCCTTCTTTAAAACCCTAGGAAGATTTCTAGTGGAGAAACTTTCCATTAAATTTCTTGGATTTTGTAAGTTACTAGGTAGATATTCTAGGGTTAGTAGTGGACAACCTGTTGTGCAAATAATCCCTTCTATAGACAAAAGCGATCTCTCTAGTCCTATAAGAGGATATAGAAAGAAACTAGATAAACATGTGAAGAAATTCGTAGTTTATATTAGAAAATACAAAGTTGTTAGGATATTCAGACACATAGGAAATAGTTAGGTATAACTTGGTCTAGTGTAGAGTTAGGTAAAGTATGTTTCTTTACTATGTATTTTTGTAACTTACAATCTAACGGTCATGATATGTTCTAGACATGAAGTGATTCAATGGTTCATTCTCTCCTCAGTATTACCGAAACTTGATCCGTGGCTTAACACCCAATTGGTGCATGATCTCTATTTAAAGGGCATGGAGGGTCATTTGTAACACGACCATTCATGAGAGAAGCTTATGTAAATTTTCTTTCTTTTAGTAGTAAATTGCATAAAGTGGCTACGTTGGCTCAGGCCGTGGACTATTTCCCTCTTTGAGGGTTTTAACCACATCAAGGATACTGGTGTATGATCTATGATTTGTTTGTGAGCGATGTCCTTTGGTGTTCTATTTGAGGAACTTAACCTATAAATTCCTACATGGAATCAGAGCTATCTCAGGGCCACATCCATTGGTGATCCAAATCCAAAGCCGGTATAACTGCATCCGATTTTTGTTTCCTATATCTATTATTTCTGATTGGTTTTGGGCTGAGAGGACTACTCTATTGTGTTAGGAGCATCCATTCCAATGATGAACCCCTTTCGTTTCATGTAAAAAGGTTTCTGGTAGCCATAGTTAGGTCATTCTTAAGATCTAGAGGTATACAATTTTTTTTGCAATTCTAGTTATTCATTTTTACGTTTATTTTGGTTTATTTAGCTCTCTGTTTTTTATTACTGGATTTACACCTTTAATTTCTGTATATGTTCTTTTCCTTGTGACTCTGTATGATATGGGAAAATCAGAAACATAAAGAAAGGATTTTTCTCATGCATATGCTCTTTTCCACCACACCTTAGTGTGATCTCAGAAAATCAGAAACATTGAAGAAAATATTTAGTTTCTAAAGAAAGCTAACTTCAAGCCATAAGGTTTGGTTTTTTTTCATGTCTGTGTTGGGTTGTGTGGGTTTTTGTTTTGTAGGCAAAAAGAGCTTTTACAAGTAAACACATACCCCAAAGATTCAGTGACCAATAAAAGAAAAAGAAAAAACACATTGTTTCCTCTTTTCTAAAAATTACTAATATTTTAAACTAGCTCAATTGGTCCAAGGTTTCTTTATGAGAATAGAGGTCTTGGGTTCAAGTCTTTATTTTTGTTAGTTAATTTTTCAAAAAATACATGTATCTTATGTTTTAAATTTACTTTATGTAAAAGTGTTCTCACCCATTATAAAAAGTGAGTCACTTATAATTCTAAAGTCTCTTTATCTTTTATTTAAGTTATAATTTAGTGAGTAGCTCATAAAGTACCATTGTAAAAGTGACTTTCACTTATTTATAAAAGTGGGTTACATATTTTTTTTTTAAGTGAGCTAATTATATTAAGTTTGGGAACTTGGGGGAGAATATTTTTAAATATAACATTATCATTCACTTCTGCACATTCACGCACTTCATCGGCATCTTCAAGAACTTTTCTTCAAAAAGCCATAACTTCTTCATCCGGAAGCCGTTTTCAGAACCGTTTTTTTTTTAATCAGCCTAATTTTTCAAGATATTTCCATTGAAAATTTCAACATCTACAGCTTCAGTTTCTATTAAAAACGGAAATTCCATGCCAAGTTATTCTTGACAGCACCAACTACTTCCAACGGTGGTCCTACGTTGTGGATTTACTTAGAACTAAAGGTCTTTACAGAATAGCCTCAGGCCAAGAAACCAAACCTAAAGATGAAGATAAGGCAGCCAAATGGGAAAATAGGAAATATCAAGCACATGGCTTGATATGGATGTCTATTTCTCTAGACCATAGATTCCATATCGCGAACTTGATACCCCTAATGAAGCAATGAAACAACTCACTAAAGTTTTTAGAATTAAAATGAAATTCAAGCCCATCAACTCGAAAATGAGCTGCTTACATTGGATCCCAATAATTTTTCTTCTATTGAATATTTTTTGTCCAAGTTCAAGACCCTTAGACTTCTCTTTGAAGGTGTTAAGGTTAAGAAAGAAGATGGTAGCCTTATCTATTCCATTCCTACTAAGTTAAGACCAACCTACTCTATGTTTGTTTCCACCTTCCGTTCTACTATAGAAGCATCTATTTCTTAAGGACAAGACTATAAGTCCCCCTCTTTTTATGCCTTTTGTGATTATTTAATAAGAGAACAAGAAAAACTCTTATATCTTTGTCTTCTTAATCTTGGAAACTCTTCTAAGAAAGCCTTAGCCGCCCAACAACAACCAAATTCAAAGAATCCTAAGAAGAAGTATCCTAAAAAGAATGGTCCTAAACCAAACAAGGGTCCTACGCAATTTTAGTTTGAAAATGGAAAATCATTTCAACAAAATGATAAGGCAAATAAAAACAAAGGGAAGAAGATTGATAGACATTGCCACTTTTGTAATCGAGATGGCCAATTAGAATCCAAATTATTTAAGAAGATGGAATCCTTGGAGGAAGCAATGAAGAAGCATAACATCCATTTGGAGAACTCTTCAACTTCAACTTCATCTTCAGGAATAGAACTTTCTTCATGTGGTTGTCAAGTATCTCGGTCTGGTTATGCACTAAATGTATCTTCTTCTTCTCATTCTCATGAGTGGCTCATTGATTCTGGAGCTTCTTATCACATGGCCAAAAACAAAGCCATGTTTTCTTTTTCAAATGATTGTAACACCAAAAATATATATGTTGGTGATGATAGATCTCTTAATGTTATAGGGATTGGAACTTTTCATCTAGACAATGTTCAATTTAATGATGTATTATGTGTTCCAAACTTATCATACAACCTTCTATCTGTATATCAGATAACTCATTTAGGTGAAGGTAAGATTGTTAAATTTTCACCTCACAATGTTGTAATTAAGGACTTAAAATATCCTAGACAAATTTTAGCTATTGGCATTGTTGATGATTCTACAAGGTTGTATAAGTTTAACAACTTTGGGTCATCAAATCTTCCCTCGGTATTTGTTGCTCATAATAATGAAGTGAGTAAAACTTTGGCATGAGCGATTTGGTCACTTAAACTATCTCTTCATTCATAATCTATGTAAAGAAAATATGGTGACAAGTCTTCCAATGGTATCTTGCAGAGATGGTGTTTGTTCCGAATGTGTACTTGGAAAAAATTATCGGGATATTTTTGAAAAATGTGCCTCTTGGCACGCCTCAACCCCTTTACAGCTTGTGAATAATGATTTATGTGGTCCACTTCCAATTGTTTCATTCTATGGCTACAAGTATTTATTAACTTACATTGATGATTTCTCCATACGCACTTGGGTATACTTCTTAAAACTCAAGAGTGAAGTATTTAACATGTTCTTGGCCTTTAAGGCCTTTGTTGAAAAACAATCTAGACATCAAATTCTTAAGCTAAGATCTGATAATGGAAAAGAATATGTTAACAACAAATTCATCAACTTTTTCATTGAGAATGGAATTCAAATGCAACATACTGTTCCATATACTCCACAACAAAATTATGTAGCTAAATAGAAGAATCACACTTTAAGGAAATGGCTAATTGTATGCTTCAATCTAAAGGACTTAGTCTTAGTTTTTGGAGAAGCAATTAACTGTGAAAATTACATAGTAAATCTCACTCCTACTAAGGTTTTAAAGAATATCACTCCAGAAGAAGCATGGATCTCAATTAAACCAAATGTGAGTCACTTTCGTGTTTCTGGAAGTGAAGCATGGGCCCGTATTCCAGATGAGAAACATAAAGCTTTAGAACCTAAGAGAGAAAAATGTATTTTTGTTGGATACTCTGAAGATTTCAAAGGATATAGACTTATTCCACTTAATTTTAAAAATGTTATCATTAGAAGAGATGTAAAGTTTGCTGAAAACATATCGGCCTATGAGCCTAGTTTGGCGGGTGTGCCACCTATCTCTATCCCTTCTACTTCTGAAAATATTTCTTCTTCAAATGATGACAGCGAGGATGACAATCCTCCCCCACCTTCTAAAGATCCTCCTTCAACTCCTCAACTTCCAAAATGGGTTCATCCTACTTGGGATGCAACAGGGGTTCTTGTCGGTGATCCTATAGATCAACGACGTACACATTCTCGGTTCGATAGAGCCTCTTATCTATTGGCTCAAGCTTCAGTGAATTATGATCCTGACATCTTTGCAAAATCTTCAGGCCATCTAGATTGGGATGCAGCTATGAATGAAGAATATCGTTCATTACTAGCAAATGATACATGGGATCTTGTTCCTCTTCTAAAGGAACGAAAACTTGTTAGATGCAAATGGATTTATATAACCAAATATGGACCAAATGGAAAGGTTGATAAACATAAAGCTTGTCTTATTGCTAAGAATTTTTCACAAGTTGAAGGCATTGACTATACTGAAACCTTCTTCCCTGTTGCCAAAATGAACTCTATCGGCCTTTTTGTTTCCCTTGCTGCCTCTTTCAAATGGGAAGTCCATCAGATGGATGTTAAATCTACCTCCTTGCATGGGGACTTGCATGAAGAAATCTATATGGAATAACCTACTGGATTTATACAAATATACTCCAGCCTTGTATGTTGGCTTAAGAAATCCCTTTATGGTCTCATGCAGCAAGCCCCTCAGGCTTGGTATGCCAAAATGGATAGCTTTCTTTTAGATACTGGCTTTTCTAGGTGTTATTCTGACAATATTGTCTACACCAAGAAAGTGGGAAAGTCTCTTATCACTCTTTTTCTTTATGTTGATGATATTATCCTTACCGGTAGTGATCCTAACCTTATAAACCATGTGAAGTCCAGCCTTAATAAGAAGTTTGAAATAACATGCTTTTGACACTTGCATTATTTTCTTGGTCTTCAAATCTTGCAATATAAGGAAGGTATTTCCCTTTCCCAGTCCAAGTATGCATGTGATCTTCTACACCATTTTCACATGGAATAATGTAAGTCAGCCCCTTCTCCCTTTCAATTTGGAGCCAAACTTTCAGCCACTTGTACTTCCCCTGAAGTTGATGCTACCTTATATCATCAACTTGTAGGAAAACTTTTGTATCTGACCCATACTCATCCTGACCTTTCCTTTGTTGTTGGCCTTATTTCTCAGTTTATGAAAAACCAACATGAAAGTCATTGGAAAGAAGCTAAAAGAATACTTCATTATGTTTGAGGCATAGTTCAGTTTGGGATACATTATAGTGGAGAAGTGTCTGCTCTATTGGTTGGCTTCACTGATTCCGATTGGGCTGGTGACCCTGATGATCAGAAGTCTACTATCGACTATGACTTCACTCTTGGTTCTGTACCTATTACATGGGCTTGCAAGAAACAAAGTGCCATCTCTCTTTCTTCAGCAGAAGCAGAGTATCATGGTGCCGTAGAAGCTAGTAAGGAAGCCCTGTGGCTTCATCAGATCCTGTCAGAGTTTGGTTTTTAGTAGCAGTATCCGACTACACTTTGGTGTGATAATCAAAGTGCCATTCAACTATGCAAAGATCTAGTCCAACATCAACATAGCAAACACATTGAACTACACATACACTTCATCAAAAAGCTCATTCATGACCATGTTCTTGAAGTGCAATATTGTTCAACAGATGATCAAGTTGCAGACATCTTTACAAAGGCTCTCACAGAGGCAAAGTTTACTAAAATTCGATTTATGGTTGGAGTTCAGGAAGTTGTCACTAAGGGGGGATAGGCTATAATGCCTCCTTCCTTCTCCTATTGTGTCATATTTGTACATCCTTCAATCCTATCCCAAGTTATTCTTAAGTGGGGATGTTAGGATATTCTAACACATATGAAATAGTTAAGTATAACTTGGTCTAGTGTAGAGGAAGGTAAAGTATGTTTCTTTACTATGTACTTTTGTAACTTAGAATCCAACGGTCATGATTTGTTCTAGACATTAAGCGATCTGATGGTTCATTCTCTTCTCGGTATTACCGACACTTGATCCTTGGCTTGACACCCGATTGGTCCATGATCTCTATTTAAAGAGCATGGAGGGTCATTTGTAGGTGACCGTTCATGAGAGAAGCTTATGTAAATTTTCTTTCTTTTTAATAAATTGCCTGAAGTGGCCACGTTGGCTCAGGCCATGGATTGTTTCCCTCTTTGAGGGTTTTAACCATGTCAAGAATATTGGTGTATTGATCTCTGATCTGTTTGTGAGTGGTGTTCTTTGGTGTTCTATCTGAGAAACTTACCCTGTAAATTCCTACAAAATTATGATAGATGATTTATCTCACTCTGATGTTAAATGCCTGTTGATGTTGTCCTCAATCTTCTCGCTTCCAAGTTAAATCCTCTTTAAACAGTTTTGGATGAGTACCTGCAAGGAAGATCAAACAAAAACGACAAAGTCATACATAGCATAATTCATTATAACATAAAGTATATGATACATCAAGGAATATCATATTAAAGGAGTAGTTCTTTACATGCTTATGGAAAGTAAACACATGATGTATTTATTAATAGAAAATGAGGGAAGTATACAACCAATCAAGCCTTGATGTTAGAAGCCTCCTTTGGATGAGTTTCCAAGTCCTAGTCAAGACCTTCAAGCACTCCTTCTCCATAGTAAGATGGGAAGCATTTAGGAACAGTTTTAGAATAGGATTGCAACCAAGAAATGACCAACCAGTTGTGGATAGTAGGGATCTCATTTATAGGGGAGGAGAGAGAGTTAAGGATCCATAAAAGGAGGGAGAGGTTCCACAACTCAAGGGGAAGATCCATGAGGATAGGATCAAGGAACAAGAATGGTAGTTCTCACTCTATTCCTTATTCACCTGTAACCATATCGTCGTTCTCGAGGCTTCTAGCAAGAGAAGCTTCTCCTCCACTTTAGAAAAAATTGCCTGAAGAGGTTTAATGTAGGTTTTCCTATTAAAAGGCATGCTGATAGAGATAGGTTAGAAGAGTGCAAGAAGTTACGAGTACAGGTCACTAGTGGTGCGAAATGCATTGATCCTTAAAAACTAAGTTTTTGACAAGTTTTCTCAGGAACTCTTTCAGGGAAGCTTCATGGTGAATAGAGTGACATATTTTTATCATTTTTTACACTTTAGGATACGAGACGTGAAGTGTGACAAAATATTGTGTAACAAATTCCCCCTAAAGCATGAAGGCAGAACATGGAGTGATGGGTGAAATACTTTATAAGTCAAGGCAAAGAACCGAAGAAACACTATCAAGAGACCTACAAATCAAGCATGATATAGTATATATGACATCTTTGATGTAAATATGCCTAATAATACATCTCTTAATAGGCATCTAACAATACATGAATCCACGGCATGGACACAACCATCCGAATAGAAGGGATCACGTGTATGGATCCATAACATGGATGAAACCATCCAAACATAAGGGATCCTATGTATGGTCGAATGAAAGGGATGCAACCATCCGAATAGAAAGAATCATGTGTACAATCATGAATACATAATATCTCCATGTAGCCTAGATTTATCAGACGAAACCTAGGGTCTTCATCTCTGTCTCAAGCTGACCAAATTACGAATTCTACCATGTGAATAAACATGCCAGAGTCGAACATGGTAGAAAACCACCTGATTACTGGTCAATGATGTGAACCATTAACAGGCACGAGGTAAACCACCAATAATGACAATGGTTCTCAAGGTACAACAACACAACTCACAAGTAACACAACCCTATATATATTTCTAGATCATATTACTCTCCGAAAGGAGTCATTTGTTAACCTCATATGCCCTTAAAATAAGTAGGTACTAGTCTTTCTCCTAATTCAATCATAAAATAAATAAAAAAATTCTCTTTATTTTCTATTTTAGGATTAAATTAGGGTTTATAACAACTAAAATTGTATTTTTAGTCATAAAATAGTTGGATGTCTAGGGTTTTTGAGCATTTGTATGGTTAAAAATGGACTCATTCATCATGTTTTGTATTACTGATTTCTTTTACACCCTTTGTAGGGCTAGACATTTTTCATTTCAGGGATTTTATATTCCCTTTTGCTTTCAGAATTCATGTGTTAATTAGAATCTATTCTAATTTTTCTTTTCAGTCCTAGTTTTCATTGGCATTCAAGTTCAAGGGCTGATTTATTTGCTATTGTAATAACTTCAGTTATGAAATATACTATCTTAATTGCATGTTTTACAACAACCATAAATTTTTCTTCATTTGTAGTGTTTGTGGTTTACTCTTTGATTTATTCTAATTTCATAAATATCCCAAAATTGTCTTAGAATGTTCATATGCTAAAATGTGCAATATCACCTCACAAACCATTTGATTCCTTACCTTGAATGTTATGTTTAAGTGATAGTAATAAGTTCTTAGTATATAAGGCCCTAGACATGATGTTTTCTTGGCTAAGGATTCCTTGAGGCTCCTAGGGAAGCCTACCTTGTTGGATTTATATTTCACTAAAAGGAGGAAGTGATTATTTACATGATAGTGGTAGTATTCCCATGTTACATTTTGTTATCCCCTTGTGAAACACTTTGCACTAAGGCACAATATTTTTTCATACAATCCCATAGGAGATATTTTTGTAGTTGAGCAGTTTTATTTTTTTGTAATTTCACTGTTTCTAACATCTCTACGTGTACCAAGCACTGAGTCTCCTATTGTAAGATCATTTGGCTTGTCATTCTGAAGCTGTAGGAATGGATCTTGATGAGTTTCCTTATGCCTTATGCTTTATATTCCATCCATTAAAATACAAAGTGGCCATTGCCCCATGAATATACTTGCTTGAGGTCTAACACCAATCCCTAGAGAAGGAATGTCAAGGATCTGGCATACTTCCTACCATATATTTCCCAACGGGCAAAGTTGTATAATTTTAGAAACGATAATGAAAAAATGCATTCAATAGGTCAATTTCATCTACATATTCTGTTATGGAGGTAATTGGAATGTTAACATCAATATTCTCTAGTATTTGATGGTCACACCCTTTTATGTACAAGAATATTGATGCTAATCCTTGCCACAAGCATTCATGCCTCTTCTTGTCTTGACATATGAACTGTGATATTTGCTTTCTATATTGCACATTAAACATCAAATAAATCACAATCAAGAGATCATGGGATAGGGACAGTGAGGAGTGATGCTCCTTCCATTTATAACTAGTTTTCTAGTTTCCATGCAAGATGTTGCATTTGTTGATTGATCTACCTTCTGGTTATTCCTCTTAGCACACGGTGACACCATAAATTTTAATTTTAGATGATACTTCGTCATAAGATGATTCCATTTCTTGAAATAAAGAAAAAAATTATAAAACATTGTTGGTCATCAACAAGTAATACTAAAATCAGCGCATACAATTTAAAAATAAAATAACAAGTTAAGGCATCAATGAGAAATATTGAAATCAAAGGATAGAATATCATAATCGTGGTATCACCATTCTTGCTTATGGAAAATTCAAACAATTGATTTATGTCTACATAACACAATTGATTTATGTCTATGTCGAACATTGCTTTCTATATTTAGTAAAGCATTTTGACATTATAGCATATATGTATGCCAGGAATCCTTCATAAGGAGTTGTTGATAAATCCATTAAATAAAATTAATGGGCAGGCCTTGCACTTCAGTAGGGATATTCATTGGGGGCATTAAATAGAAGTACACTTTCTCTTAGAATTGTTTACTTATAAATAATAGTAAAATCGAACAAATCTTGAGTAAACATGTATGACAAGAATCCTTGATAAATTCATTACACACAATTAACCATACAAGCCTCGTGTAATACCCTCCTCCCACATTTATGGAAGCAACCAGCTAGCCAGGGTAAACATGCGACGAGAGGCCGCTATGACATGATTTGACCTCCTAAGTCACGTTAAGGATGTGGAATCGACAGAAACACACCATAAAAAAATTCAACATCAACTACAGGACCCTCAACAACCAATCCAATACTGTAGACAACTTTCCCTTGGGTCCCATTAAACGTTTGGACAACTTAAGCCTCAGTCACTCTCATGCTATAGGCATGACAGCTACTAGAAATCCAAATCCCCTTTCATAGGCTTGCCTGCCGGAGAACCAATCCAATACTTTAGACAACTTTCCCTTGGGTCCCACTAAACGTTTGGACAACTTAAGCCTCAGTCTCTCTCATGCTATAGGCATGATAGCTACTAGAAATCCAAATCCACTTTCACAGGCTTGCTTGCCAGTGACCAAAGATTAAATTTCTCAGTGCTAAGCCAACGACTTCGGGATTTGAGCCACTTTTTTAGGACTAGAGCCCAGGTCACTGCCCATAATTGAACCATCTCTTCAAATCAGTAAAATATCATAGAAGCTACAGTACTAAAATAAATACTTGTTCAAGACCTTGATTGGACCCCTACTAGTTGTTACACGTCATTTTTTCATCATGACAAATAATAATCAAAATTAGATCTCTCACCATCCATCCAAGTGTCATGAAGCACTCCCTTGCAAGTCAAAAACTTATATACCTTGAATAAAGTGGAATTTCTAGATATCGTGGTATAAAACCCTGCTTTTGAGCATCTACGGATCTTTTCTGAACAAAAGCCACACATGTGCAGTTTCTTCCACTATAAACTTTGTTAGTGTCAGTATGGTCATACTTCCAACAGTGATCAAAATCTGCTCTTTTGCATTTGCATGATAGGAGTCCCATACTATAAATTTTCAACAATCCGTTAGGTCATGGATCTATTGATGGTTGAGGTCACTTTTGTTCTCCCTCATGAAACATACTTGTTGATTCTCTTTCTTATATTTTTCAGTCAAAGTTCATTTTCCTTCTGCAGTACATTCCATTAGGTTACTAGGGTTTGGTCCCATTAGGTTGTATGGTTTTCACCATAGTCAAAATTGATGGTTGAATGCCAATGAAGATCAGCGAGGTCATGAGGATGCCAAAATAAACTCAAGCAAAGTATCAGAAGAGTTAAAGATTATTTTTATCAAAGTCAAATGTAATTTTCACCTCAAAACATGTTTTGAGGTTAAAATAGAGTCTTTTGTTTCTATTCTCATCTTTTATGTAATTTCATGTTCGTATATGTAATATTGATTCTCAGCAGCCCATGAGCACCAAATTATACTGCTAGGCTACAAATATTACAAAGAAACCAAGGCAACATGAGAAAATCCACCTGCAAAAACAAAAAGTGAAAGGCATTAAAATCAAGGTTTCTAAAAAGGCAAAGAAACATTGGAAAAGTGGGTTTTCAAAAAGCAAAAATTAGAATGGGGTTCATATAAAAACTCATTTTATTCTATTTTCACTCCGTTGTGTCATTTAGCAAATCAAAGGAGCCAAAGGAGAGAAGAAAAAACAATTTTCTAAGTGTTCTTCAGCGAATAGGGGTGGCATTGTGCTTCTGGAGGAATTTTCCCTAGCGTTGCACATAGGGAGGATGGCGCTGTAAATAGGGAAATTTTTCACAATTCAAATTTTAACAGGCATTGTGCTTAGGGCCTAACACTGCGCGTCTGTGTAGAGGCGTTGCGCTTAGGGCAGCCAACAACCAAAACTCTCCCAACTTCAAATCTATTCCAAATTTCCTCCAAATCTACCTTGTGCAAGTAAGTATCATTGCTCTCCTTGCAATTTAGTTTGCATATGTGAAGATTTTCATAATTTTTTCACTCTCTATATAAAACCATAATTTTCACTATAAAACCCTAGTTATTTGGTTTTTCCCCATCACTCAACCTCATAAATAAACCCTTCACTTATTATTCCCATCACTTTTATCATATTCTACCACTCATTTATCACTCCCTAAACCTTCACCTCCCTCTCATGCTTTGCTCATAACTTCCTAAATTCACTCACACCCTCCCTACAAGCCCTAGAACATACCATTCATCCCATACATTATAAAAACTTTGCAAACTAAGAGAGTTGATTAATCATGGATAGAGGTGATTCTGACTATGATGAGGAGACATCAAGTGACAATTCAGTGGAAAGGCGAAGGCAACAGAGAAAGTCTCATGAGGGAGGCAAAATTACAATAGAGGAACCAACCAGCTTAGTAGAAGTACAGGCCTCTCCATTAGTAGTTTCTTGTTTCAGATACCTTGGTTGTTTTGAGTTTTTTGAACTAGCGGAGAGAGTTTAGTTTCGTCATGACTTGGCCAGACTCTTTGTTGCCAATTTAAATAACCATGAAGTGACTCTTGTTGGGGTGTTGGGGTTACTTTCACAGTGTCACCAGCTGTTATTTCAGAGGCCACTAGAATTCATGATGTTGGTTGAAGCTTCCCTAGCCCATCAAAGCAGTTGATGGTGGTGTCTCATGCCAAATTTGGGCAGCTTTTCAAGAAATTTTGTCATTTTTAAATTTTGGAAATTTAAAACACAAATTTTTTTCCCAGAAGCACAGTGCCACCGGCGTTGTGCTTTTTGTAGGGGCACCCAATGCACAAATGGGTTGCATTTTTGGATTTAGCAGATCAAGGACATGCACCCTACCAATTTTTAGAATTTTTGAAGCACATTTAGTCCACCAGAAGGTCCAAAAACACCCAAAATTTGACCTTTCTGCTAGTTTTTGGACACACAGAAGCAACCTTTGGAGAATTGGTTTTTGAGGGAGCAAATGAGCTCCAAATGACAAAATTCTAGGTGTTCCAGAAACTAGACTTAAAGTCCTCTCCAATGAGTTATCTTGGGCTCAATTTGGATGTTGGGAAGGCCTCCAAAAGTGGACTCAAAATGGCACTGTGCATAGGACCAGTGGCGCTACACGTAGGGCATTTTTCACTCAAGATGACTTTTTTGCCTAATTTCACCAATTTCCTTAATTTCTCTCTCATGAAAGTGAATCTGCAGATGTAATTAATGCTATGGATTGTAAATGTAATAGTCAAACACTAGTAGATGGTAGATTCATGGACAAAAAGTGGTTTTGAGGGTAATGAATTGGTTTCCACTCTTGTTGAGGCAAGTTGTTTGACTACCTAGATTCCTGTTCTTAGTTTAGAAATGGTTGAAATAGATCCTCTTATCATGGTTTCGAACCTTGATGGCTAGGATGAGTGAGTTGGATATCTATATTATGTATTTTCTTTGTCATTAGCAAAGGTTGGATTCAACTGGATGCTCATGTACTGAACACATATCACTTTGTAGCAGTTTTGGCAAGAAACTAATAAAGTTGCAGCTATGTTTATGGGATCCCTATGGTATGGCCTTTAGCATATGCTTCTTCTTTTGTGATTATGTTCTCATGTTATTTATGTATGAATCTTTCATATAGTTGCTTCTGATTGGTTGTTTTCAAGTCAGATAGGAGGAATTCATTAGGTTTTAATGCTTTTCCTTCAGAAAACACCGGTATTTCATGTTTTTTCCTACTGTTTAGGAAGGATTCATGACTTTATCATGCCATTCTTAGCTCCTCGCCAGTCTAGAATTTCATCTCATCAAGCCTAAGGTGTTGAAGCTCATACCTACCTTGCCCCATAGAATCCCCTGCAATTTTGACTTAGTTTCCCAGACCCAACATTGCCCAACAAACACCAACAACTTCAGTCAAAGCCCTTGAGCTACTATACCTATCATAAAATCTTGTCCCTGATCCATTCATCTTAACTAAGATCCATAAGGAGAGAGCCCTCTCCCAACCTGGTAGGTCTAGCTATGAGGTTAAGCTTGGTTTGTGGTTACCCTGGGAATAGCCTTCCTTCAGCCTGAGGTCAAATCAGGTGATAACATAGTGGCGACTCAACTGTGGAACGTAGTTTTATGTTCCTCCGAAAAATGTATCAAGTTTAGATCTAATTGTTGATGGTGGACAACAATCAGACACTAGAAGGCTAATATCATTCACCTGGTGACTCCAATGTCGAAAAATATCAAGGTTTAGAATTTTTATGGCAACTCCACTCTTCAAGAACCAGTAGCCTAAAGAATTTCTTGGTGAATTCATTGTTATCAAAATGGATTTGTTGGCTCAAAGGTATGCTCCCATGAGCTAATATCACATTCCGGGTTTCCCAAATAAAATTCCTAAGGTTGATTGGCAAAGGAATTTTCCTATGTTTAAAGATGATGATAGGAATAATGCTACTTTACATCTAGTTAGATTTCACATGCATACTCAGAAGTTGAAGGTTGATTTTCCTAAAGACTACTTGATGAAGATATTCATGGCCACTCTGGAAGGTGAAGCCCGATCTTTGTATGATATTTTTTCACCTGTTTGTATTTATTGTTTAAAGGATTTTCATACCATGTTCTTTGAAAGGTATAAAGAATCTTGTCCATCCCTGATATTAGTTCAGAACTGTTATAAACATTTTTATAATTTTATTGAAAATCTTGAGAAAGTTTATGAAGATGATGAATTCATAGATGATGAGATCATGGAAGCGCTGTATCAAAATCCATTTCAGCAGCATAAAGAGAGCTTAGAGGATACTTATCAAGATGCTCAGGAAAATTTGCAGTAGGTTCAAGATCTTAGTACAATTGAAAAGGATGGAAGACAAGGTCTTATTTCAGATATGAGCGTAGCAGGAGACAGTATGCAGGAAAATCAAGTTCCAATTTTAGATTGTGATAAAGTCAAGTTGGCTATTTCAGATCTAGATTCAGATCCTGTAGATGAAGAGTACCTTGTTTTGAATCCCATGAAGGAGAGATCTGTTGTTGAGATCATCTGGAATGAAGAAAACAAAGCTATTGACCCAAGTGTTCTCATTTCATTAGAACAAAGCCTTCACGAGGAGGTAATCCAGTCATTTTATGAAAAACAAGATGAGATAGATCAACTCCTGAAAGATCATGTTACGACCCAAGCTAATGCATGTTTGCAGTGTTCACATCAGCAAGAAGGTATTAGTGAAGTTTCTTCCACTTTTGAAAATGAGGAAAATCTTGAAATTATATTTATAGATCAACGAATAGATTTTGTTTTCTTTCATGAAGATGATAGGGCTGTCAAGTTCGATAATTTTGAAAAATGTTTTATGTTTAAGAATGACTTCGACTATGAAATTGAGGAATGTGAGCCTAAGAGAGACAATATGCCAAAAATCGAGTTATAATTTCTCATGCTCGAGGAAGTTATAGCTAACACTCAGATAGCAAAAGCTTATACTTCACTATGCCTTCCTATCAATCAACAATCAATTTTTCTTTTAGATCACAATGAAGGGAGTTCTTGTGTTTTTTCTGCTAGATCTCAAGACAAGCTAGTGCTTCAGGATTTTCAAGATCGCTTAGGCATTCTTTTGCAAGTATTAGAGAAGATGAATGTTGCCTGATTTGTTAGCATAAGCCTTGGTTTCAGTTGTTATTGTGAGTTTCCTACATGTACATCGTTTTGACTGCTTGAGGAAAGTGAGAGCAAAATTTCAGTGAGTAGCCATCTGCTGGATTGGTTACGTTGGAAGGTTCACTTCACATGATTGTACATATTTTTTCAATAGGTAGGTGGTTGTCATCAGTATTTGAATCCCTCAAATCTCGATGGTCTGCTACCATTAATAAGTTTTGTAAGTACTTGTTTCAACTAAGTCTCTATTGAGTCATTTTTTTCAATCAATTTCAAGTCAGTTTCGAGTTAGTTTGTGTCTTTAAGTCATTAGTATTCAGTCATGTATTTCAGCTTGAGTTTTTTTTACTCCATGCCCAATGGATAAGGCTACTAGGTCTACGGTGTTCTTGGCAACTCCAAGGAGCCACCATCCCCACTGGAGCTAATGTTAGTGTCAGTATGGTCATACTGCTATTAGTGATAAAAATATGCTCTTTTACATTTCCATGATAGGAGTCCCATACTGTAAATTTTCAACAATCTGTTAGGTCATGGATCTACCGATGATAGAGGTCACTTTTGTTCTTCCTCATTAAACATACTTGTTGATCCTATTTCTTATTGTTTTCAGTCAAATTTCATTTTCCTTCTACAGTACATTCCATTAGGTTACTAGGGTTTGGTCCCATTAGGTTGTAGGGTTTTCACCATAGTCAAAATTGATGGTTGAATGCCAATAAAGATCAACAAGGTCATGAGGATGAAAAAATAAACTCAAGTAAAGTATCAGAAGTGTTGAAAATTATTTTTATCAAAGTCAAATGTAATTTTCACCTCAAAACATGATCTGAGGTGAAAACATAGTATTTTGTTTCTATTCTTATTTTTTATGTAATTTCATGTTCCTATATGTAATATTGATCCTTATCTACCCATGAGCACCAAACTATACTGCTATGCTACAAATATTACAAAGAAATCAAGACAACATGAGCAAATCCACCTGCAAAAGCAAAATTTGAAAGGCATTAAAATCAAGGTTTCTAAAAAGACAACGAAACATTGGAAAAGTGAGTTTTCAAAAAGCAAAAATTAGAATGGGGTTCATATATAAACTCATTTTATTCTTTTTCACTCCATTGTGTCATTTAGCAAATCAAAGGAGCCAAAGGAGAGAAGAAAAATCAATTTTCTAAGTGTTCTTGAGCGAACAAGGGCGACACTATGCGTAGGCAATAGGTGCTACGCTTCTGGAGGAATTTTGCCCAGCGTTGCATGTAGGGAGGAGTGTGCTACGTGTAGAGCCTTGTGCTATGTGTAGGGCAATTTTTCACAGTTCAAAATTGAACAGGCGCTACGCTTAGGGTGTAGCGCTGCACATCTGTGCAAAGGCGCTGCGCTTAGGGCCTAACACTGCGTTTAGGGCAGCCAACACCCAAAACTCTCCCAACTTCAAATCTATGCCAAATTTCCTCCAAAACTACCTTGTGCAAGTAAGTATCATTACTCTCCTTGCAATTTAGTTGCATATGTGAATATTTTCATAATTTTTTCACTCTCTATATAAAACCCTAATTTTCACTATAAAACCCTAGTTAATTGGTTTTCCCCATCACTCAACCTCATAACCAAACCCTTCACTTATTATTCCCATCACTTTTATCATATTCTACCACTCATTTATCACTCCCTAAACCTTCCCCTCCTTCTCATGCTTTGCCCATAGCTTCCTAAATTCACTCACACCCATCCCTACAGGCCCTAGAACATACCATTCATCCCATAAATTGTCAAAATTGTGCGAACTAAGAGAGTTGATTAATCATGGATAGAGGTGATTCTGACTATGATGAGGAGACATCAAATGACAGTTTAGTGGAAAGGAGAAGGCAATAGAGAAATCCTCATAAGGGAGGAAAAATTACAAGAGAGGAACTAACCAGCTTAGCAAAACTATAGGCATCTCCCTTAGCAGTTTCTTGTTTCAGATACCTCGGTTGTTTTGAGTTTTGTGAATTAGTGGAGAGAGTTCAGTTTCATCATGAGTTGGCCAGAATCTTTGTTTCCAATTTGCATAACCATGAAGTGACTCTTGCTGGGGTTACTTTCACAGTGTCACCAGCCTTGTATGTCAGCTTAAGAAATCCCTTTATGGTCTCAAGTAGCAAGCCCCTCAGGCTTGGTATGCCAAAATAGATATCTTTCTTTTAGATACTGGCTATTCTAGGTGTCATTCTGACAATACTGTCTATACTAAGAAAGTGGGCAAGTCTCTTATCATTTTTTTTATTTATGTTGATGATATTTTCCTTATTGGTAGTGATCCCAACCTTATAAACCATGTGAAGTCAAGCCTTAATAAGAAGTTTGAAATGACATACCTTTGAGACTTGCATTATTTTCTTGGTCTTCAAGCCTTGCAATATAAGGAATGTATTTCCCTTTCCTAGTCCAAGTATGCATGTGATCTTCTACGCCATTTTCACATGGAATACTGTAAGCCAACCCCTTCTCCCTTTCAATTCGGAGCCAAATTTTCAGCCACTTGTACTTCCCCTGAAGTTGATGCTACCTTATATCGTCAACTTGTAGGAAAACATTTGTATTTGACCCATACTCATCCTAACCTTTCCTTTGTTGTTGGCCTTGTTGCTCGGTTTATGCAAAACCAACATGAAAGTCATTGGAAATATGCTAAAAGAATACTTCAGTATGTTCAATGTATAGTTCAATTTGGGATTCATTATAGTGTAGAATCATATCCTCTATTGGTTGGCTTCACTGATTTCGATCGGGCTGGTGACCTTGATGATCGGAAGTCCACTGCCAGTTATGACTTCACTCTTGGTTCTATACCTATTACATGGGCTTGCAAGAAACAAAGTGCCATCTCTCTTTCTTCAACAGAAGCATAATATCATGGTGCCATAGAAGCTAGTAAGGAAGCCCTATGGCTTTGTCAAATCCTGTCAGAGTTTGGTTTTCAATAGCAGCATCTGACTACACTTTGGTGTGATAATCAAAGTGCCAATCAACTATGCAAAGATCTAGTCCAACATCAGCACAACAAACACATTGAACTACACATGCACTTCATTAGAAAGCTCATTCATGACCATGTTCTTGAAGTGCAACATTGTTCAACAGATGATCAAGTTGCAGACATCTTTACAAAGGCTGTCACAGAGGCAAAGTTTACTAATCTTCAATTTATGGTTGGAGTTCAGGAAGTTGTCACTAAGGGGGGATAGGCTCTAATACCTCCTTCCTTCTCCTATTGTGTCATATTTTTACATCCTTCAATCCTATCCCAAGTTCTTCTTAAGGGGGGATGTTAGGATATTCTGACACATAGGAAATAGTCAAAGTATAACTTGGTCTAGTGTAGAGTAAGGTAAAGCATGTTTCTTTACTATGTACTTTTGTAACTTAGAATCCAACGGTCATGATACGTTCTAGACATGAAGTGATTTGACAGTTCATTCTCCCCTCAGTATTACCGACACTTGATCCTTAGCTTAACACCCGATTAGTCCATGATCTCTATTTAAAAAGCATGGAGGGTCATTTGTAGGTGACCGTTCATGAGAGAATCTTATGTAAATTTTCTTTCTTTTTAATAAATTGCCTAAAGTGGCCGCATTGGCTCAGGCCATGGATTGTTTCCCTCTTTTAGGGTTCTAACCACATCAAGAATATTGGCGTATTGATCTCTGATCTACTTGTGAGTGGTGTCCTTTGGTGTTCTATATGAGGAAATTACCCTATAAATTTCTACAAAAGTATGATAGATGACTTATCTCACTCTAATGTTAAATACATGTTGAAGTTGTCCTCAATCTTCTCGCTTCCAAGTCCAATCCTCTTTAAACAGTTTTGGATGAGTATCTGCGAGGAAGATCAAACAAAAATGATAAATTCATACATAGCATAATTCATTATAACATAAAGTATATGATAGATCAAGGAATATCGTATTAAATGAGTAATTCTTTACACGCTTATGGAAACTAAACACATGATGTATTTATTAATAAAAAATGAGGGAAGTATACAACCAATCAAGCCTTGATGTTAGAAGCCTCCTTTGGATGAGTTTCCAAGTCCTAGCCAAGACCTTCAAGCACTCCTTCTCCATAGTAAGATGGGAAGCATTTAGGAATACTTTTAGAATAGGAATGCAACCAAGAAATGACCAACCAGTTGTGGCTAGTAGGGATCTCATTTATAGGGGAGGAGAGAGAGTTAAGGATCCATAAAACGAGGGAGAGGTTCCACAACTCAAGGGGAAGATCCATGAGGATAGGATCAAGGAACAAGAATGGTAGATCTCACTCTATTCCTTATTCACCTGTAACCAGATTGTCGTTCTTGAGGCTTCTAGTAAGAGAAGCTTCTCCTCCACTTTAGAAAAAATTTCCTAAAGAATTTTAATCTAGGTTTTCCTATTAAAAGACATTCTGATAGTGGTAGGTTAGAAGAGTGCAAGAAGTTACCAGCATGGGTCACTAGTGGTGTGAAATACATTGATACTTAAAAACTAAGTTTTTGACAAGTTTTCTCAGGGACTCTTTCATGGAAACTTTTCTTCTATTCTTTAGGGAAGCTTTTATATATGTTTCATGGTGAATAGAGTGACATATTTTGTCATTTTATACACTTTAGGATACGAGACGAGAAGTGTGGCAAAATATTGTGTAACGAATTCCCCCTAAAGCATGAAGGCAGAACATGGAGTGATGGGTGAAATACTTTATAAGTCAAGGCAAATACCCGAAGAAACACCGTTAGGAGACCTACAAATCAAGCATGATATAGTATATATGACATATCTGATGTAAATATGCCTAATAATACATCTCTTAATAGGCATCTGACAATACATGAATCCACGGCATGGACACATCCATCCGAATAGAAGAGATCACGTGTATGGATCCATGACATGGATGAAACCATCCAAACATAAGGGATCCTATGTATGGTCCCACGAAAGGGCTGCAACCATCCGAATAGAAAGAATCATGTGTACAATAATGAATACATAATATCTCCATGTAGCCTAAATTTATCAGACGAAACCCGGGGTCTTCATCTCTATCTCAAGCTAACCAAATTACGAATTCTACCATGTGAATAAACATGCCAAAGTCAAACATGGCAGAAAACCACTTGATTACTGGTCAATGATGTGAACCAATAACAGGCATGAGAGAAACCACCAATAATGACAATGGTTCTCAAGGTACAACAACACAATTCACAAGTAACACAACTCTATATATATTTCTGGATCATATTACTCTCCCAAAGGAGTCATTTGTTAACCTCATATGCCCTTAAAATAAGTAGGTACTTGATCTGAATCAGATCCATAAATGACTATCAAAGAACCTTGACTGTACCGGGATGAAACAAATCTTTGAAGAATCCAAAACAACATCAAAAACACCCTGAACCAGTGGCAATGGCAGCTACTGTGGAACCACGAGGACCTCAGTCAAAGCATGCTGACCGAGGCCCATGGAGACTGCGTAGGAGGTCAAAGTAGCCCCTGGGAGCCCCGGATCGGGAAAAGGAGATGATTTTTGATGCACGATTCACTAGGCAAACATGGCTGAAATGGAGGAGCCTTAAGCTCTTGGTCACATTAGGAGCCGGAGAACTGCGGGTGGAGAAACGAAAAGTGTTAATGTATGAAGGTGGGACCCACGCTCTAGAAAATCAGCGGTATTGATTGGGGTGCCCTCAAATGGTAAACAGTTTTGGAGGAAGCGGAGCAATCCTAGTCAACGATCGACTCATGGTGGTGGTGGTGAGAGAAAACTATCGTTGATCACGCGTTATCGGTCAAGCAGGTCAACCGCGTGGGACGTGCGAACGATGTTGGATCTGGGGGACCCAGATCAGACGGTTGATATTGCACCTGATGGAAAGAAGTGAAATCGACACGGAATTAAGCCGCGTTCTAAAGGGATTTGGAATCTGTTTGACTGCCATGGTGGAGGAAGAATGCATCCATGACATAACTGAAGAAGCAAACCGACGAGTAGGTTGGCATTGTTTCGACGAGGACACGTGGCCACTCCCTGAGTGTTCATGCTGACGCCGAGCAGGGAACTCCAAGCGTAGCTGCAGAAGGTGAATCGACAGAGGTGGAAGAGGAACCAAGAGGGCATGAGTTCGAGTGGCTAAAGCCATGAACAGTGAAACAGAATACACGGTGTGGAACAGTTGAACATTGAGATACAGAAACCAGAGAATAGGTAGTTAAGAGAAAAGTAGGACGAGACATTGGGTTGAGCTGACGCAGTGGCAGCATCGAGCACCAGAGCGTGAGAGATTCAAGCCACCCCATAGGGGAATATTTCTGGATCGAGCATCAAATTCGGCTCTTTCCACTGTAGACCAGAAGGTCACAGAGCTGGTAGGAAGAAGAGTCTGTGTACTCCAGTGGCTTGGGGGATCCAAGAACCACCTTGCTAAGCAAAAACCTACTTCATGAGAACTCATATTGAGTCCCTGCATTGTAATTCTCTACTAAAGGCACAATAAAAACAAGTCCACCACTGAAGGCTGGACCAGATATGTAGCCCTAGAGAATAGGGTGAAATCCTTATTAAAATTGCTTGTGTCTTGGGTTTGCTTGATGTATTTCTCTGTTGTCCTTCCATTTAAATGTCTGTGTATTGGCAATCTGATCGATCTATTGCTTAAATAACATAGAACACACACCAGCACATGAGTCTGTAATACCTTTTGTTTAATAGATCTTCAACTGATGTCGCCCATAGGGTGATTATCAAATCAAATGGTATCAGAACTCTAGGCTATAAGGTTGGACAAGCTTGTGTTGGTTTAGCTATGAATGCTCACTAGATCAAAGCTCAAATTAGGAGAAGGAGAGTTGGTGGAAACTAATCCTGAAATTGGGAGGGTCTATTATCGGAAGACAATGTTAAAGGAAGGTTCTATAGGGCCAGACCCTTAATTTATAAAAAGTTTCCTAGCTATAAAGTATATGGTAGAAGAAATGTATGGGGACTTTAGAAAGCATAAGAATGAAGATTCATCAAGCTATAAACAAGATAAAGAAGAAGATGAATCTCATTCCCATGACCACTCAAAAGGGAAACGGAAAGAAGAAAGCTTTCCTACACCTCCTAATAGCTTTGTGCATAATAAGAAAGCATCTTTGATTAAACTAGATGTTAAATTTGATTTTCCTATATACGATGGAGAGCTAAATGCTGAAAAGTTGGACAATTGGATTAGACAAATTGATGTGTATTGTAGAGTACAAAACATAGACTCAGACAAGAGTAAGATTCAGCTGGCAAGCCTACGCCTAGGAGGCTCTGCCTTAGTTTGGTGGGAAGGCAGAACCCAAGCTGATATGAAGAGGCATGGTAAGACCATCTCTGTCTGGAGTGATTTTTTTGTTGTAATCAAAAAGCACATCTATCTATTGGCCTATATGCAACAAGCCATGATGAGTTGGCAAACTCTTCGGAAGTTGAAAGGGCAAAGTGTGCAAGGGTATACTCAAGAATTTAGAAAGAGAGTGTTGATGTTAGGTATCTCATTAGACTCACCAGAAACTTTTTTTAAGTACATTGGTGGTCTACATAGCTACATGAGGCATACCATCCTCATGTTTAATCCCACTAGTATAGATGAGGTATCTGTACAAGCTACTCATCTAGAAGCTAGAGGAAAGAATGGAAATCCAGAAGTTGGGGGACCATCCCAACCCCGGGTAAGCAAGTGCAAGGAGAAAAGAAAGCAGAAGTGGAAAGCAGGGAAGGCTAACACTGCACAAAAAGGAAAAGCTTCATGCACCCATTGTAAAAAGGAGGGGCATGATGATGAGCACTATTGATTCTGCTTCCAGAGCTGAGACCTAAGAAGTCAAAGGGAAAGAAGAAGAAGACTGCTGCAGCTCTTCAGAAAGATTTGGGGTCAGACTTAGGAGATGAAACAATCATTGCAGCCACGGGTATAAAAGGTAAAAATTCTGAAGCATATACTAGTAATTCTACTCAATCTGTTATTGATGAAGAACATGAGAGAAAAAGACATGAGCTTTTCCATATTCGAGTTGTTTCCAAAAATCAAAAGATTGATACTTTGTTTTATAGTGGCTCACAATTAAATCTAATTTCTGAAGCAATTGTAAAGAAATTGGGGTTAGCAACTACACCTCATAAGAAACCATACCCATTAGGATGGTTGAATGATAAAGCACAACTACAAGTGACTAGACAGTGCAAACTCAAGTTTTCTTTTGGGTCAGGATTTGTAGATGAAGTTGAGTTAGATGTAATTCCTTTGGATATATGTGGAATTGTTTTAGGAAGTCCTTACTTGTATGATAGAAAGGCTATTTTCTATAGAGCTGATAACAAGTATCTACTTGTTAAAGGTGGAATCGAATACTTTGTAAGAGCTCATAAGCTCAAGAATAATTATACTCTCTGTCACACAGAAAGAGTCGATTTTGTGGACAAAACAGACCTTCCTAGAAGCTAAGGCTTTCTAGTGACAAACAAGACAATTAAGCACTATCCTTCCCTAAATATGCATTTATCATACAAGCAATCAAGTGTTCAAAACATACCTTTAGTCCAACACTGTTTGTAGCGGCCAAGCCTCGCCGATCTAGATGAACTCCTCCTTCTCTTTGAAACCTGCATTCACTAACAAGCAAACGATTACATAGCACCTGAATAACTCATAAAATAAAACATATTTAACATACAGACCAAGGAGTATATGAAACAAATCATGAATAACAACTTGTTGAGAAGAATAAACTTAATTGTATTAATAGGAAACAAAAGAAACCTTACAACCAACGCCTTGGTGTTGTGCAGGTCCCTCCCAGGGTCCAGCAAGAGTTCTCCTTTACTCTGATCAGCTCACCCACTTCCAAATGAAGCAAAGAAAGGATGGGAATCTCTCCTCTCAAGCTCTATAAGGGAGTCCTAATTTCAGCAGCATCTACCCTTAGGAATCTTCAGCTTTCAACCTCCCCTCCCTTTGGCCCAATGCCTGTATTTATAATGGTTTGGAGGAAGTTAATCAGGTCCACCATGGATGGGATAAGCCCCTCTTTCAATGGGATAGCTCCCCTCTTCATGGGATAAGTTCCTCTTTCTTAGGGATGCATGAACCATCTGGAGGCGCTCAATACACGTCAAACCATCCTCTAGAATGTTCTAGATTTGACCACAAGTAAATTTTTTGAAGTAGAACTCGCGCCTTTTGACCTTTACAGGGGTACGCACCCACCCCTTTACAGACAGAGCGTACAAGTATGCAGGTATTGTGAACTTGGGGTGCGTACACGCAAGTAAGGTTAAGAGAAACTGCGTAACCAGAGTTAATTGACTTTTTAAAGGACTTTCTCTTTTTCTTGGAGTTTGACATGAGAGCAGAGGTATAAGGCTTGCCAAGGAGGATAGTATGGTAGTTGATGGAGCCATACAAACTGCAAATAGTCAAGGTGACAAATTTTAGTGTAACATATTGCCCCCTAAAGTGCAAAGCCTGTAGTAGATTAGGGTTTCATATCATCTAGGAAGGGTGAAGGACTTTATCATTTCAAGGAGTATCTTGTGGAGAGCCCGGTCAGAACCTGCAATTATTCAACACAAAATACATGTAATATCATATCATCACTGAGGTAGGCAGTCCCATACTCAGATTGAAAACTTTAACTAACAAACTAACTACTACTCTGATACAGGAATGATTTCGCAGTACATCATAATAATAGACTCATGTAGACACAGTATGGACGTAGCCATCTGTTTATGATTAGTCTACTATATAATGAATACAAAACTCCTCGCAGCCTGGATGGTGGAAACTAGATCCAGGGTCTTCATTTCTACTTCCCGAAATAGTACGATTCTATCCATGTGAATAAATGAGTTGATGTCGAACATGGTAGAAACCACTTGAT
This sequence comes from Pinus tabuliformis, assembly GCA_031772625.1. Classification (NCBI taxonomy): domain Eukaryota; kingdom Viridiplantae; phylum Streptophyta; class Pinopsida; order Pinales; family Pinaceae; genus Pinus; species Pinus tabuliformis. Next base: position 310,011,921 of record CM062806.1, on the reverse strand, counting down.
TACCAGTCAATGATGTAAACGGTTAACAAGTGTGAGAGAGACCACCAGTGATGTCAATGGTTCTCAAAGTACCCAGTACAATCCATGATATGTGAATAGATGTGTTGATGTCGAACATGTCATGGAATCCTTTGATCGAAAGTCAATGATGTAAACTGTCGTCAAAGGCGAGAAACCTGCCATTGATGCATGCAGACTTCAAGGTACTGACGATTTCTAGGTCATGTTTCTAGATAATGTGCTGATGTCGATAGAAAGCGACCTGTTGCAGGCAAGCCTACAACACGAAATCCTAGTTCAAGTTGAAGAAATGTAGCTGTAAGGACTGACTCAGGGATGGTGAAAATGGATGACAAGTATTTTGCAGATGAATGGTTTATTTGCAGCAACCTCTTGAACACATAACGACACGACAGATGGCTTGGTGACAATTGACCCAAAGTTAATACTCGGAAACGGTTGAAGACTTTCAATGTGGTTTGATCAACTTTTAGGCAAAGGATTTCCCAACCCAGGTGAACGAAAAGTGTCGTGTTCAAGAGTGGTGATAAGGTTTTTCTGTGACAAAGGATAACAAATAGGCTCATTCTTCTCTCTTTTCCCCCACCATTTCTGGCAAGTACCTCTTTATTTTTTATAAGCTTGAGGAGGATAACATATGCTTGATTATAAGCTCATCCTTCGGATGAGTCCAACTTAGTTTAGATTCGGACCCTAAGAAGGAGTGGTCCGTTCCTGTTTGTAATCGAACAGGTCCTTTACTGTGAAATTTTAACGAGTCCAGTATAGGAGAAACTCGGCGTTTTTCAATTTTAGAGAGTCTGAAAAACTTAAGAAGAGTCCAAGGTTGAACTTTTTCGTAAATTTGTGTCTCCCAAGCCCGAAAAAGTATAAAATAATACTTGAGAGAACCGCTTGATCTTTACGACCAAGGAGTACTTTCATGATTAGTGCCTCTGACCTGAAAAGTAAAAAGTGATCAAGGACACGTCGTTTTATTTCCAATATCAAATTTGAAACGACAAAAATCCGGCAATAAGAGGACCGTCTTTTAATTCCGTTTTAACGAGTGTAAAAGAAACGCTCGGCAATCTTTTCATGTTTTAGGAGTCAGAAAAGGGCTTAAAAGATGACTCTGAGGTTTCACTTTTTCGTAAGTTTTAATGAGTTCGAAAAAGGGATAAAAGTGTACTCATATGGCCGACTTTCAATTTAATTTACGAGCAGGAAAAGACGGAAAGAACTCGGCATTTTCATTTGTTTTACGAGAATGAAAAAATAGCAAAATAATCTCAGGATTTTCATGAGTTTAACGAGTCTTGAAAATAACTGAAACTGACTCGAGATAGGTTTCATTTTTACAAAAGCTTGAAACAGAGAAAAACTATGCTTTAAAGTAGTTTCATTTTTACACAAGCTTGAAACGAAAAACTGTGCTTGATGCCTCCTAAGCGTAACTGCTAGAGCGCATGCCCCCCCAGCTTCATTTCATTCAACTAAGTACACTGCTGGTAATTATTAGCTGGATGGAATGAAGGTTCAATTACGAGATCATATGAAAGACCCGACCTAAAACTATAAGAAACTATGCAAAAACTAAAATAACTAACCTAAATTTCCAACTTAACATTTATGAGATCTAGTCAAACTCTCGAATCAATTAGAGGAGGATTTGTTTCATTTTTTAACGAGCTTGACACAGGAAAAGAACTATGCTCGGATCCAGTTTCATGTTTACGCAAGCTTGAAACAAAAAACTATGCTTGTTATATGTTCGCATGCCCCCAGCATAATGACGCAAAACGAGGTACATGCCCCCCAAGCTTCATTGCATTCAAAGGTGGATGAAATGAAGGTTTACTTTCGAAATTTTAGAAAGTGTTGAGGGAGCTGTTTCATTTTTTAGTGAGGTTGACACAGGAAAAGAACTATCCTCATAACTACTCTCTACAATCTACCTAACAAGGAACTCTACTCTAAAAACATTGATTCATTTTTTAACGAGCTTGACACAAGACAAGGAACTATGCTCTAAGATCCTTGATTCATTTTTTAATGAGCTTGACACAAGACAAAGAACTATGCTCATACTCACTGATTCATTTTTTAATGAGGTCGACATAGTAAAAGGAACTTTCCTCGAAATCCTACTTTCTACAATCTACCTATATAATCTATCCTTGTTTCATTTTCTAGCGAGCTTGACACAAGACAAGGAACTATGCTCATGACTCCTTGTTTCATTTTTTAATGAGCTTGACACAAGACAAGAAACTATGCTCGAAAATTTCGCATGCCCCCAGCATAATGATGCAAAGCGAGGTACATGCCCCCCAAGCTTCATTGCATTCAACCAGATGGATGGAATGAAGGTTTACTTTCAAGTTCTTGAAAAGATTCGACTCGAAAAGGGAGTTGTTTCATTTTTAAGGAGGTTGACACAAGAAAAGAACTATCCTCATAACCTTTGTTTCATGTTTGAAAATGAGCTTGACACAAGACAAGGAACTATGCTCATATCTACCTATATAATCTAAAATCTACCTGATTCATTTTTTAATGAGGTTGACTCAGTAAAAAGAACTGTCCTCATACACCCTGTTTCATTTTTTAACGAGGTTGACACAGGAAAAGGAACTATCCTCTCAACATCCAGTTTCATTTTTTAACGAGGTTGAGACGGGAAAAAACTATCCTCGCAACATCCAGTTTCATTTTTTAACGAGGTTGCGACGGGAACAAACTATCCTCGGAACATCCAGTTTCATTTTTTAACGAGGTTGAGACGGGAGCAAACTATCCTCGCTACATCCAGTTTCATTTTTTAACGAGGTTGAGATGGGAATAAACTATCCTCGCACTCACTGATCAAGGCTTCCAAACAGAAGAAAGACATGTCAATGGACACACCTTGATCATGGCTTCCAAGAGGTCTTCATCAGAAGGAAGAATAGTTCTCTGGAAGGAACACATGTCAAGGGACTCAAAAGGGATAAGAACATCGTGTTCAAGTAATCCCATAGAGTTTTCCATGTCAGTCACCAGATCTAAATCAAAGGAAGATGAGCAAACAGTGAGAGGCTCACTTTCATCAGTAACTGAAAACATGGGATCAGTTGCCACATAATTAACCCGTGGCGGGGTAGATACCACTTTAGAATCAGGAACATTTAGGGGTGTCATATTATTGGTAGTTGAAACAAGACTAGGGAACGAAAGCTGGTCTACAGTCACAATACTACCATTGTGAGGGAAAGACATCATGTGAAAAAGTGTCGATACGACAACTTTCATTGCATAAACATAGTCTCGCCCAAGGAGTAAATTGAAATCCAAGGGACCTCGAACTACCATAAGATCAATACAGACAGTTTTACCTTCCAAGGTAATAGAAAACTTAGGAAGGATCCCTAAAGGTTCACTAATGGTTCTGTTAAAAGCTTTCAGATTCTGCGTAATAGGCGCAAGATGAGGGGAACCCAAAGCTTTCCAAGCAGTTGAGGATAAAATACTAACAGAAGCACCTTCATCTACTTGTGTGCGATGCATGTCCCTACCATCAGCCTTGACAATGATTTGGAAAGGGATGGAGGAAGGAAGACTAGGTTCTGTCAGTCTATTCCAATCAAAGGAAAAGACCTCAGTACTTGGAGGGGGTTCTTTAGAAACAGATGAAATGCCCCCCGGCATAGAAGAATCCGATGCAACAAGAAGAACCTGAGCGGTATGAAATTCACTCTCGAAAGGGAAAGTGGGATCGATCAAATGTGAAATTGAATCGACCACTTGATCAACTACTGGATCATCAACCTGAGTGACATGAGTTTCACTCTCCAATGGAAGAGTGTGATTGACTGTACTTGAAATTTGATCAATCACTCCGTCAGTTGACGGTAGGTTGGGAGTAAGTTTACGGTAACCAGTTGGAAATTCTTGTTGTGGAACAGTAAGGTTTTCCAACAATGTTGAGGCTTCATCCATGTGAGGGAAAATGTGAGTTTGATGACTCCCTTTGCATAACTTACAAGGAAACCTAACTTTACCCTTTTTCCCAGGAACCTGACTATCACTGGTTGATGGATCAATGGAACGTTGATGAGATTTTTCTGACCATACTTCCAAGACCTTTGGAATACCAGGACAATTGACAAGGAAGTGGTCACCCTTACAAAGCCTACAAGGGTATTTGGGTTTATGATGCATGTTGGAGGTTTCCTCAACACAACTAACATTTACAGTCGTGGTTGGTTGGTTGACTTCTTTCTTATCTTGCCTCTTCTTCTTCTTCTTCTTCTTCTTCTTAACTACCTGGTTACTAGTGTCAAGGCTTTTACCAAGCGAAGAGGAAGAAATGGAGGAAGAAAAATTAGGCGAAGAAGGTAAAGGGTCAACAGAAGGTTGGTGATGTTGAGATGGTGAACTCTGTTGAGGTGAAGCATTTGGTTGAGATGGAACAATTGGAGTATTTGGGGCCAACGAAGTTGAAAATAACCATATCGGTAAACCTATTGTAAATCCAGGTAATGACAAAGTAGCCATATAAGGAGGACCAACATTTCCAATGAAAGGAAAAGTACTAGAATCCTCGTTAAGAGGGGTTCCTTGGTTGGTAAATTCCGAAACATTTGCCATTATATTCAACTTCAGTGAATTTTATTAACAATTTAAAACTAAAATTAACAACTCACAATTCACATGTATGGTCTCTAAAAGTAAAAACAAACAAATTAACACGCGCTATCAAATCTAGGAGTCAAACCACACACACACAATAACTTCCCGTACTGAAAACACTAGTTGGTGATGAAATCCAACATCGTAGAATCCAATACAAAAATGGCGGTTGGAACAGTTACCCTGGCAACCTACTTAATGAATAGACTGGCACAATTTTAATTAAGCGCTGTGTTATTTAGGCTGTTATTACTCAAAGGGTAAATGGATATGAAACCAATGGTGTTATGACCCGACTCAAAACTGAATGCAATCAAATATGATGATGTAATCTTTTCAATTCGATGAATCCTAACTAAAGTAAGGATAGAGTTTCCATTCACTTCCAACAATGCAAAAAATTGATCACTAAGAGAAAATATAACAAATTCTCTAATGCACTAATTTCATCAAGAAAAACTAATGCAAATCAATTCCAAAACCGTTTTTATTTTTATTTTTGTATGTTAAAAACAAGAATAAAAATATGTAAATTCAAATCAAAGAAAGCTGATCTAAATCTACAATTGATTTTTTTAGAATGTAAACTATGTAATTGTAATCTATGCACAATTCACTCGAAAAGTATGCAAATGTAATCTATGCACATTTTTCATTCATATTCTGAAAGTGAGAATTCTAATTATGCAAATGTGATCTATGCAAGAGAATTCTCAAACACAAGATGATTCTAATGTGATCTTAGAACCAATCAAGTGCAAGTTGAGAAAATTGGGCGAGAGATCCAAAGATCAAATATAAAAACACTCAAAGGCGATTAACACTCATACACAATTTAGGGGGAATTTTTTTTGCAAAAACAAAAGCAAAAAGATGCAAAATTGTGAAAAGACTGAGGCAAACCTCCAAGTAATGACCAAAGGAAATCAAATCAAGGATTTCTCAAAAAAGAGACTCAAAACACCCAATTGATAAAAGCTTGAAGCAAGAATGCCAATGAAATTAACCTAAAGTGAAAGCTTCTGACAGGTAACTGGTGGATCTGGGCAGCAAAAACAAATTATAAACAAAATCTAAGAGGCAAAATGGAAAAAATTGGAATTTTCTCAACTCTTGACAGGGTACACAGACGACCTGTTTGCACAGGTGCGGTTACGCTCTGTGTACAAAGCTGCAGTGCGTACAGGTACGCACTGTGCTTAACTCAGAGGGTGCGTACTGCTCTCAAAACCAAGAAAAATAAAAAACTAACTTAACCCTAAGCTATTCCACCCAAATTCACAGTCAAACAGTCAAAAACTAGAAAGAAAGGTCGCTTTCTCAAATCAAAGTAACAAACCAAAAGGAACTCAATCACATTCATGGATTCCCCAGTGGAGTCGCCATTTTGTCACGCGGAAAGAGTTGATTTTGCGGACAAAACAGAACTTCCTAGAAGCTAAGGCTTTCTAGTGACAAACAAGAAAATTAAGCACTATCCTTCCCTAAATATGCATTTATCATACAAGCAATCAAGTGTTCAAAACATACCTTTAGTCCAACGCTGTTTGTAGCGGCCAAGCCTCGCCGATCCAGATGAGCTCCTCCTTCTCTTTGAAACCTGCATTCACTACAAGCAAACAATTACATAGCACCTGAATAACTCATAAAATAAAACATATTTAACATACAAACCAAGGCGTATATGAAACAAATCATGAATAACAACTTTTTGAGAAGAATGAACTTAATTGTATTAATAGGAAACAAAAGAAACCTTACAACCAGCGCCTTGGTGTTGTGCAGGTCCCTCCCAGGGTCCAGCAAGAGTTCTCCTTTACTCTGATCAGCTCACCCACTTCCAAATGAAGCAAAGAAAGGATGGGAATCTCTCCTCTCAAGCTCTATAAAGGAGTGCTAATTTCAGCAGCATCTACCCTTAGGAATCTTCAGCTTTCAACCTCCCCTCCCTTTGGCCCAATGCCTGTATTTATAATGGTTTGGAGGAAGTTAATCAGGTCCACCATGGATGGGATAAGCCCCTCTTTCAATGGGATAACTCCCCTCTTCATGGGATAAGTTCCTCTTTCTTAGGGATGCATGAACCATCTGGAGGCGCTCAATACACGTCAAACCATCCTCTAGAATGTTCTAGATTTGACCACAAGTAACTTTTTTGAAGTAGAACTCGTGCCTTTTGACCTTTACAGGGGTACGCACCCACCCCTTTACAGACAGAGCGTACAAGTACGCAGGTATTGTGAACTTGGGGTACGTACACGCAGGTAAGGTTAAGAGAAACTGCGTAACCAGAGTTAATTGACTTTTTAAAGGACTTTCTCTTTTTCTTGGAGTTTGACATGAGGAGCAGAGGTATAAGGCTTGCCAAGGAGGATAGTATGGCAGTTGATGGAGCCATACAAACTGCAAATAGTCAAGGTGACAAATTTTAGTGTAACACTCTCATAAACTCAAGACAGATGAAAAGAATGATAAATTCATGCAAACAGTTTCTACTAATGGTTGTAAAGGAAAAGACACATGATAAAACCAATGTATTTGAGGGCTGTAATGCTGATCAACAAGATGATATATAAAATATTGTTTCAGAGTATGATGTCTTGTTTCAAGAACCTAAAGGTCTGCCACCCAAAAAGGGAATAGTACATGATATTATTTTGCAACAAGATGTTCCATTGCCTAACATTGGGATATACAGGTTGTTTGCTTTAGAGAATGTTGAAATCAAGAGGCAGGTGCAGGAGTTGCTCGAGAAAGGGTTCATTGGGCCTAGCACATCTCCATGTGGGTCACCAATCATCTTGGTGAGAAAGAAAGATGGCTCGTGGAGAATGTGCATTGACTACCGAGCACTAAATAAGATAACAACAAAAATTGTTATCCCCTTCCTCGCATAGATGATCTTTTAGATCAATTGAAGGAAGTTGTTTATTTCACCAAGCTAGATTTGCACAGTGGATACCATCGAGTTAGAGTTGCAGAGCAAGATGCATGGAAGACTGCTTTCAAAACAAAGTAGGGATTGTATGAATGGCTGGTTATGCCTTTTGGCTTGACCAATGCCCCTGCTACTTTCATGAGATTAATGAATGATGTACTCAGACCTTTTCTTGATGATTTTGTTATTGTATATCTGGATGGCATTCTGATGTTTAGTAAAACATGGGAAGAACATTTAAAGCATGTTAAGCAGACATTAGATGTTTTGAAAAGAGAAAAACTTTATGTTAAACTCTCAAAACGTGAATTTGGAAAAACCTCTCTAAATTATTTGGGTCACATATTAGGGGGAGGTGAATTGAAAATAGATCCCTCTAAAGTGGTAGTCATTGTAAACTGGCCTAAACCCAAGTCTGCTACAGAAGTGAGAAGCTTCTTAGGAGCAGCACAGTATTGGAGGAAGTTCATTTCAAATTTTTCCTCAATTGCAACTCCCTTACATGCTTTGACATGATTGAACAATGTGTTTCAGTGGGGAGGCAAACAATAGAAAGCCTTCGACACCTTGAAAGAAAATATTAGTACAACACCTGTACTAGCACTTCCAGATCTACAAAGACCATTTGAGATCTAAACTGATGCTAGTGACTATGCCATGGGAGCAGTGTTGACATGTCAGCACGGTAAACCCTTATGTTACCATTCTGAGACTTTTAATCCTACAGTGGTTAACTATCCTACATATGATAAAGAATTGTATGCAATAGTTTAGAGTGTGAAAAAGTGGAAACATTACTTAATGGGCAAAGAAACAGTAATAAATATTGATCGTCAGCCACTTCAATACCTACACTCCCAAACTAAGTTGCAGCAATCAAGACATTATAGATGGATGGGTTTTCTACAACAGTTTCATTTAGTCATCATATATAAAAAGGGCATACATAACAAGGTTGCAAACATGTTATCTAGACCCATTATAAATGCATCTACCATACTTAAACATAATTCTGTGCTGCATGAAAGCTACATAGAACAATATGCTCAGGATATGGATTTTAAAAATGTATATGCAACTTTGAGTCAAGGTAAAATAATAGAAGAATTGGACTGTCACATGAAGGACCGACTCTTATATCACTGTGGGAAACTATACATTCCACAAACTGAGAGAGTAAAGATAATTAGGGAAGCACACACTTCTCTGATATCAGGTCACTTTGGGGTAAGTAAAACAGTTGCACAGCTGCAAAGGTTCTACTATTGGCTGAGAATGAGTGAGACAAATTCTAGATATGTAAAGGGGTGTGCTTTGTGTGCAAAAAGCAAGCCCAACAATAGAAAACTAGGCTTATACACTCCATTGCCAGTTCCTTCTCACCCTTGGGAAAGAATTTCCATGCATTTTGTTGGGGGACTGCCTAAATCTAGGAAAGGTCGTGATTATCTATATGTTGTTGTGGATAGGTTCAACAAACTGTGTATTTTAATACCCTGTAGCAAACAGATTATAGTTGAACAAACTGCAAAATTGTTCTTTGAACATGTATGGGTTCATTTTGGATGACCCACTTCTATTGTATTTGATCGAGACACCAGATTGGTAGGGAAGTTTTGGTCAAGTCTGTGGGAACTAATGGACAACAAATTAAAGAAAAGCACAGCTTTTCATCCACAAACAGATGGCCAAACAGAAGTAGTTAACATGACGATGATCCAATTACTGAGAGGATATTGCAACAAACATCCTAAGCTTTGGGATGAACACTTGTGTTATATGCAGCATGCTTACAATAGAGCCAAACACTCTTCTACACAGAGATCTCCTTTTGAGACCTGTTTTGGTTTCATGCCAAGGTATCCTGTGGATCTTTTCTTTGGTAAAGATACCATGGTTGATAGACACAATGATGTGGACAAGGCAACTAGGTTCATTGAACAGATCCAGGATATCCACCAGGTAGTACAGGTACAGCTAGAAAGGAGCCAGGCCAAGTACAAGGCTAGGCATGATAAGCATCGGATGGAGCATAGTTTTCAAGTTGGAGACCAAGTCTGGCTTTATATCAGCAAGGATAGGATGCAAGGTGAAGGTAAAAAGCTAAAACCTAATAGGTATGGACCCATCAAGGTACTTGAGAAGATTGGTGAAAATGCTTTTTGCCTTGCTCTGCCAGCTTACATGCACATCTACTTAGTCGTGAACGCAGACTACTTGAGGTTGTTTGAACCTTCAATGATTGAGGACCCTAAAGAGCAGAGTCAATTACCTTTTGTTAATGACCTACTACCTTAATATCTAAGTGAATTATGGGAGGACACAGTGCTGGACAGGAAGGTAAGGACGATGTGCGGTGGACAAGTGGAATACCTCAGGATTGGGCTTAAAGGTTCGAAGTCGAGCAGTGTGAAGTGGATTGAGATTGGAGAAGTGAGATAGCAGTTTCCTCACTTAGTCGATGCTTGAAGAAAACCAACTTTTGGTGGTCCAAAATCTTTTCAATGGGAAGGTCGTGATCTGAATCAGATCCATAAATGACTATCAAAGAACCTTAACTGTATCGGAATGAAACAAATCTTTGAAGAATCCAAAACAGCATCAAAAACACCCTGAACTAGTGGCAATGGCAGCCAATGTGGAACGACGAGGACCTCGGTCAAAGCGCGCTGACCGAGGCCCATGGAGACTGTGCAGGAGGTCAAAGTTGTCCTTGGGAACCCTGGATCGGGAAAAGGAGGTGATTTTCGATGCGTGATTAGCACCTAATCACGCATCGCTAGGAAAACAGGGCCGAAATGGAGGAGCCTTAAGCCCTTGGTCACGTTGGGAGCCAGAGAACCATGGGCGAAGAAACGAAAAGCACTAACGTACGAAGGCAGGACCCACGCTCTGGAAAGTCGGCGGTATTGATCGGGGCGCCCTCAAACGGTAAACAGTTTTGGAGGAAGCAGAGTGATCCCACTCAACGATCAACGTGTGGCAGTGGAGGTGAGAGAAAACCGTCGTTGATCGCATGTTATTGGTCGAGTAGGTCAACCGCATGAGACATGCGAACAACATTGGATCTGGGGGACCTAGATCAAATGATTGAGATTGCGCTCAATGGAAAGAAGCGGAATCGACAGGGAATTAAGCCACATTCTAAAGGGATTTGGAATCCGTTTGACTGCCATAGTGGAGGAATAACGCATCCACAACATAACTGAAGAAACAAACCGACAAGCAGGCTGGCGCTGTTCCGACGACGACACATGGCCACTCGCTGAGCGTTCATGCTGACGCCGAACAGGGAACTCCAAGTACAACTGCAGAAGGTGAATCGACAGAGGCGGAAGAGGAACCAAGCGGGCATGAGTTCAAATGGCTAAAGCCATGAACAGCGAAACAGAATACACAATGTGGAACAGTTGAACATTGAGATACAAAACCCACAGAAGAGGCAGTTAAGAGAAAAGTAGGACGAGACAGAGGGCCGAGCTGACTGTCACACGGAATCGGTCAATAGTGCAGACACGAACTGACCTTCCTAGAAGTCTAAGACATTCTAATGACAAACAAAACAAACTAGAGCTATCCTTCACTAAACATACATCATAATATGAGAAATCAAGTGTTTCGTTCTTACCTTTGTCCAAACGTTGTTGAAGAAGTCCAAGCTTTGTTGATCTGGATGAGCTCTTCCTTTTCTCCAAAACCTGCAATCACCAACAGTCAAACCATTAAATAGCACCTGATTATAACATAAAACAAAGCATATTCAACATGTAGACCAAGGAGTACATGAAATAACTCGTAAACAACAAGCTATTGAGAAGTATGAACTAATTTGCATTAAAGGTAATCAAAAGGAACTGTTACAACCTGAGCCTTGGTGTTGTGCAAGCTCCTTCCAGGGTCCCCAAGAGTCTTCCTCTACTTTGACAAAGCTCACCCACTCCCAATAGAACAAGCAAAGATGACAATCTCTCCTCACAAGCTTCTAAATGGGAGACCTAATTCCTGCAGCATTTACCCTTAGAAATGTATAGCTTTCAACCTCCTCTCCTTTGGCCTAATGCCTGTATTTATAGTGCTCAAAAGGAATTTATTCAGGTCCAACATCAATGGGATAATCCCCCCTTTGGGTGGGATAGCTCCCTTATCGATGGGATAAGTTCCTCTTTGCTAGGGGTGCATGAACCAACTGGAGGCGCATCCATTTCATCAAACCGACCTCTAGAATGTTCTAGAAGTAACCACAAGTAACTTTTTAAAGATGAAAACTTGCGCATTTTGCCTTTTACAGAGGGACGCACCTGCCCCTTTACATACAGAGCGTCCAAGGACGCAACTTTTGTGAACATTGGGAGCGTCCCCGCAGGTAAGACTTGAGAGAACCTGCGTCCCCAGAGATAAATATATTTTATACAAGACTTTCTCTCTTTTTTGAGTTTGAGATGGATAGCAGAGGCATAAGACTTGCCTAAGAGGGTAGCATGACTGTTGATCGAGCCATACTCACTGTAAATAGTCATGGTGACATTTTTTAGTGTAACAGATTGCCCCCTAAAGTGCGAAGCCTGGAATAGATTAGGGTTTTGTAAATCTAGGAAGGGTGAAGCGCTTTATCATTTCAAGGATTATCTTGTGGAGGACCTGGTTGGAACCTGCAATTTTCAACACAAAATACATGTATAAGATTATATTGTCACTGAGGTAGGCATTCCCATACTCAGATTAAAACTTTAACTAACAGACTAACTACTCTGATATAGAAATGATCTTGTAGTACATCATAATCATAGACTTTTGTAGACACATCATGGGCACAGCCATCTGTTTATGATTAGTCTACTTAGATAATGAATACAAAACTCCTCGCAGCCTCGATGGTGGAAACTAGATCCAGGGTCTTCATTTCTACTTCCCGAATTGGTACGATCCTAGCCATGTGAATAAATGAGTTGTTGTCGAACATGGTAGAAACCACTTGATTACCAGTCAATGATGTAAACTGTTAACAAGCGTGAGAGAGACCACCAGTAATGCCAATGGTTCTCAAAGTACCCAGTACAATCCATGAGATGTGAATGAATGAGTTGACGTCGAACATTTCAAGGAATCCTTCGATCGAAAGTCAATGATGTAAACTGACGTCAAAGGCGAGAAACCTGCCATTGATGCATGCAGACTTCAAGGTACTGACGATTTCTAAGTCATCTTTCTAGATAATGTGTCGATGTCGATAGAAAGCGACTCGTTGCAAGCAAGCCCGCAACACGAAATCATTGTTCAAGTTGAAAAAATGTTGCTGTAAGGACTGACTCAGGGATGGTCAAATGGACGACAAGTATTTTGCAGATGAAAGTTTTGTTTGTAGACCTCTTGAACACATAACGACACGACAGATGGTTAGGTGATAAATAACTCAAAGTCAATTCCCAGAATCCGGCTAAAGACTTTCAAAGTGGTTTGGTCAACTGTGAGGTAAAAAGTTTCCCAACCCAGGTGAATGAAAAGTGTCGTGTTCAAGAGTGGTAATAAAGTTTCTTCTGAGACAAAAGGTAACAAATAAGTTCATTCCTCTCTCTTTTCCCCCACCATTTCTGGCAAGTACCTCTTTATTTTTAACAAGCTTGAGGAGGATAACATATGCTTGATTGTAAGCTCATCCTTCGGATGAGTCCAACCTAGTTTGAGTTCGAACCCTAGGAAAGAGTGGTTCGTTCCTGTTTGTAATTGAACAGGTCCTCTACTGTAAAAGTTTAACGAGCCCAGTATAGGAGAAACTCGGCGTTTTTCAATTTTAGAGAGTCTGAAAAAACTAAAGGAGACTCCATGTTGAACTTTTTCGTACATTTGTGTCCCTCAAGCCCGAAAAAGTATAAACTAATACTTGGGGGAACCGCTTGATCTTGTGACCAAGGAGTACTTTCATAATAGTGTCGTTGATCTGAAAAGTAAAAAGCGATCAAGGACACGTCGTTTTATTTCCTTATCGAGTTTGAAACGACAAAAACCCGGCAATCTTTTCCTGATTTTACGGTCAGAAAAGAGCTATAAGGGGACCGTCTTTTAATTCCATTTTAACAAGTGTAAAAGAAACGCTCGGAAATCTTTTCATATTTTAGGAGTTAGAAAAGGGCTTAAAAGATGACTCTGATATTTTTGTTCGTGAAAAATGACAATTTTCCCTCGAAATCCCTTTGTCCTGCACAAAAGCAACCCATTACTCATACCTGTTTAATATAGGCAAAAATACATCGAAAAACATCTTTTCATGGTAAAAAATGAACAAATCCATCCAAAAACCTATAAAAAGACTTTTTACCATGTCATTTTTACCATTTGACTGTTGAGGTTGAAAAAGGAGCTTTTGGCAAGAAACTTCCCGTGGTTGCTGCGGAAAATCCGACCGTCGGAATCGAACGCCGTCTCATCCAGGTATTTTACACATCCTACTCTTCATTTCTATCCGCTTAGAATTGTTTTTTAGGTCTTAGTTTCATTTTTTGGGGGGGTTTTGGTTTTGGAATGCGCCTCTCGGCGGACGCAGGTGCCCTTCGGGTGACCTGCGTCCCCCGACTTTTTCCCATACAAGAAAATGGTCGGGGGACACAGCCCGCCTTCAGGCCAGCCACGTCCGGACGCCCTGTGCTGTAAAGGCGGGGTGCGTCTTCCGTGAAATGTGCATTTCAGAACCCCAACCTCCTCAAACAATTAACCAAAAATCCCCAAATCAATTCTAATGACTATTTCTTGGTGTGCAGGGCATTTACCATGTTAGATTGGAGAGAAAGAGAGCATGTAGAGGATGATGAAGCTGCAATAGAACACCAACCTTCCCTGGATGCCCTAAGAGCATGCGGGTTATACAAATATTGGGCCATACCGGGCATGAGGGGTCAGGTAAGATTCTTGGAATGGCTGGTTGAGCGATGGAACGTTCAAGAACAATGCTTTTACATAGGAGGGCACCAGCTCGAGATAGAGCCCTCGGATGTATACTTTCTCACTGGCTTGCCGAACAGAGGCGAGCAACTCAGTCTTGCCGGGACTAGGCCGGGTGGCCAATCCCTTGATAGTCTCCGGGACGAGTGGTGCACGCCTGGTGCTCACCATTCGAAAGGCATAGAGATAAAACACATCACTCTGCGTGAGCTCAAAGTTATAGCGTTCACGGTTACCAGAATTTGCGGCGCGGCCACTTTACACATTGCTTCCGGATCCCAAATGCGAATGGCAATTGACTGTTACCAAGGCACCATTTTCAACTGGTGTGATGCTGTGTCGGCTAATGTGAAAAGCCAACTGACTAAGGCAAAGAACGGGCGACTGAAGACTTTTGGATATGGGCCTTTAGTCGTAAGCTTTGCCTTAGAGAGAGTTCCCATGCTGATCCCTCAGCAACTCACTGTTGATATCTTGGGTCCTCGGGAGCCAAAGCTGATACGATGGGTTGCGGTGATGGCCCAGCATCCTAATGAGGGTGTGGCAGTTGTTCGATTCTCAGATAGTTACTTTCACTGGTTAGAGGACTAGGTTTTTTCAATTCAGGACTTTCCGTATGCCGGAGTGGATTTTCGAGGTGATCCGGACATGGTTCTTCCACAGGGAGAAAAATGGGACGACAGAGGTACTTTATTTTTCATGAGTTTTCTAATTATGTATTTTTTTTTGTTTTTTATATATATCGTCTCAAAACTGACAGTAAAATTTTCAAAATGCAGATGTTGGTCCACAGCGTCCAGCCAACCTCCAGCCTTTTGAGAGGAGACATCTAGTTGCACCGGTACCGGCCCCACAGGACGCGGCGGCTGCAGAGGTACTGACTGAGTTGGAGCATGATCTACAGCGTCTCACGGCGGATATACCTGAGACTACCATGGATGATATCCCTATCAGGCTTCAGCGCTATGTAGTCGCGGTCCCTGGACCATTCAGGAGATTTTTGCGCAAGGTAGCCCGTGCAGTGGTGTCGTATAGGGAGCACCACCAGTGATTGACTAGTCACTTGTAGACACATGTGACATTTTGACTTTTTGTACTTATCATTTTGCCGATCATAAGGTGTTTTTCAACCTATGATCGAAGACGATGTATATTTTTTGACACACTCCTATCTATATATATATCACTATTACCGGCTTATCTTGTTTAACATGTATGATAAAATGTTTATAAATTTGCATTTATGATTGTTTACAGATGTCTATTTAACATTCGAGACGCCAATGCATCTGCTAATGTATTTAAAGACCTTGGAATATGTTGATATTCAATGTAATCAAATTCACGTTCCAAGAGACGCACCCTCAAAAACAATCTTAACAACACAGGATTTCTAATGGCATAAAATCTATTAAGCTGTAATACAACGAGTTCAGAATCCAACCTCACTATCAAACTCCGAATCCCAAATGAAATAGACTCAGATAATAATTCAATCACTGCACTGTATTCTGCAATGTTGTTTGTTGTTTGACCGAGGCTTACCCCATGCATAGAAACTAACTCGTCAGAGGGCGAATAGATAACCCAAGCTGCGGAAGAGATATTCTGTGTACTACGACAAGCACCATCAGCAAATCCTATATACGTTTGGAGAGGCGTCGACATCTGCAATATCAAGAGCAAAACCAAGATAAGCCAGAATAATGACGAAAACACACTCTTCTAAACTAAGCACACTGACTAAACTAACAAACATACTAGCTAGAAAAGTAAATTTGACCTAACTAAAAAATTCTCCACATCCATCATTTAAGCATAATACCTCTTCAGGTATAGCCCATTTCTGGGTTTGCCCAACGAGTCCCCATCAAAATCTACCAACTCATAGGCCTCTTTTGCTAGCTTTCGCTTTACAATGTAGGGCCCATGCCACATAGGAACGAATTTTCCAGCACCTAGCTTATCGTTAGCTTGATCATATAATAGCACTAGGTCTCCTTCCGAAAAACTACGAGGGGTTACATTCTTATCATACTGAGCTTTCATTCGTTTCGCATGAGTCTCGATTGCTAAAGTAGCTTCACGTCGAGTCTCATCTAATTTAGCTAAGTATAATAGACGTTTCTCCTCTTCAGAAGTAGCTGGGAGTAATTCGACAGCCATTTGAAGTGATGGGATTTCGCATTCAATGGGTAACACAGCTTCCAAGCCATAAACTAGCTGGAAAGGAGTAAACCCTGTTGAAGTTTTCACTGAGGTTCGGTATGCCCATAGTGCCGAAAACAACATGTTGTGCCAGTTCGATCGATGGATACCAATGATCCGTCGAATCATGATGACTAGAACCTTGTTGATAGACTCAACCAAGCCATTGGCTTGCGGATAATAAGGAGTAGAACTGTCGTGGCGCAAACCAAGCTGGCTTGTAAGCTCTGTCATCATGATGTTTCGAAAATGACTCCCATGGTCAGTAATGATTGCTTGTGGGACACCAAACCTAGTTATAATATGATTGAATACGAAAACCGCAGCTGTTTTGCCGCTTGCGTCGAATGTAGGCATCGCCTCAACCCATTTAGTAAAATAATCAACCGCGAGGATGATATACGCATGCCCCCCAGCCGAGTGAGGGTTACAAGTAATAAAATCGATACCCCATTTGGCGAATGGACCAACGGCAATTATAGGGTGGAGAGGAGCAGGTGGTGCGCGCATCTTGCGATCAAACACTTGACAGTTGTGGCATTTCCGTACCGCAATGATACAATCTTTAAACATGGACGGCCAGAAATAGCCAGCGCGCAACACCTTCTGAGTTGTGGCATACCCAGACATATGACCACCACATGCTCCAGAGTGACAGTCATTCAAAACCTTCTCAGCCTCTTGGTGAGTTAAACAACGTCGAAAAACTAAGTCTGCCCCCTTGCGATATAGTGTATCTCCAATAATTTTGTATTGCTGGGATTGAAACCGAATTTTTCGACGTTCCGACTTTGAAGCTTCAGGCCGAAAGGTTTGGGTTTGGAGATAGATGATTATATCCCCGAACCACGGATCTAAAGTATTGATAAGAAACAAAGATTTGTCCGCAATGGGCTCCTCTGCCACAGTCTCTGTATCAGTATACGGGAAGTCACACATCAACTCAGCGAAAACCAAGGATTTCTTAGACTTGGACTTCTCGAACTCCAAATCGAACTCCTGCAGGATAACGATCCATTTGGAGTACTTGCCCCCTAGCAGTTGTTTTGTCAAAATATAGGTCATAGGGTTGCAATCCGAAATCACAATAGTTTTGCGGAGAAGAATGTAATGACGAAAACGCTGAACAGCTTGAACGGCTGCCAGAGCCAACTTTTCCACATGTGAATATTTTAACTCGGTGGGATTCAAGGTCCGACTAAGATAATATATCACATGTTCCATTCCGAATTCATCTTCCTGAACTAAAACCATTCCAATGGTGGAGTGGGAGGCGGCGAGATACAAAATATAATCCTGGTTGTAGTTGGGAGGATGCAGCAACGGTGCATGGGTCAACGCGTGCTTTAGCGCATCAAAAGATTTCTGAGCTATCTCATCCCAAAAGTATTGAACATTTTGTTTCAACAACCGGGTGAAACCCTTTGTAATCTCGGCGTAGTTAGGAATGAATCGACGTAAAAAGTTTGCTTTCCCCTGCAAACTTTGGAGTTGGCGTAAACTCGAGGGAGGAGGCAATTTCACAATAGCTTCTACCTTCGAGGGATCGACGCGAATGCCGGCTTTTGAAACAATGAAACCTAGCAATCGTCCTACTTCTATGCAGAAGACACATTTGTGTGGATTCAAACAAATTCGATAATGCCGACACCTCATGAAAATAGCTCGTAAGTGAACAGGGTGATCAGCTCGACGTAATGAGTGAGCAGGCAAATCATCGAGATATGGTTGCACAATGTGTTTGATGTCATGAAACGCGTAAGACATTGCCCGTTGGAAGGTGGCTCCGGCATTCTTAAGTCCAAAAGGTAGTTTGCAATAAGCAAACGTCCCCCAAGGGCAAATGAAAGCCGTTTTTGGTTGATCGGCAAGCAGAATGTTGATTTGATTGTATCCGGAAAAACCGTCCATGAAGGAAAATATTTCACTGCCGGCACAATCATCAATGATTTGATCGATATAGGGCGTGGGATAGTTGTCTTTTGGACAAGCACGATTTATATCCCTATAATCGATACAGATTCTTATTGTCCCTTGTTTCTTGTTGACCGGAACAATATTCGAAACCCAATCCGTTAGCGGAATTGGATAAATGAAACCTGCTTTCAACAGCTTCTCAACTTCTGCTTTTATTGCAGCCGCTTTCCTATGGTGTATCTGACGCAGACGTTGCCAAACGGGTTTAGCGTCCGGGTAAGTCTTAATCTCATGAACAACAATGGAGGAATCAATTCCTGGCATCTCTTCGTAAGACCAGGCAAACACGTCACGGAACTCTTGGAATAGGGCCTTGTAATTTTGAATTTCGTCATCTGTACATGAGGCACCTATATGAATGTTCTCAATAGTTCCCACTTTTACTGAAATGTCAATGGCAATAGTATGAGAAATATTTGCTAAATTCAACTCGGAATCAGGATGTTTCATTGGATTCTGAGCCTCCTTGACATATTCAGTGGTAAAAATAGATGAAAAATCTCTTTCAAAATCATCATCTTCAGGTAAAAACGAAGATCTATGATGGAGATCTTCCCATGGTAGATCGTCTACACTGAGGATTTCGCGAAGTTGTTCGTCAGATGACACAACGTCGGGAAACGTTATCCGTTCTGAGGTTGATGTGAAAAGCGATTCTTCACCGACCACATTCATTTGGTCAAATTGGGTTGAACTCGTGTTGGAAAAAGACGTAACAGCTTCATAAGCAATTTCATACAGACTCAAAGGCATTGCATGACCGAAAGAGTCTATCTCAGATTCGGATGGGACAATCCAAGGATCATCATAAATAACATTTTCTGACGTAATCATATGAATTGTTGCAAATGAAGGGTCTGCGTTGATTGGAGGCAAAGGAAAAGTTCCCAGTAAACCAGAATCTTTAACTAAACCTACGCCAACGTCCCTATAAGGGATCGTCATTTTTCCAACATGCTGAATACTCTCAGAAGAGGCTGGGTCAGATGAAAAATAAGCCAGCTGATCTATGGTCACGATCTTACCATTGTATGGAAATTTTATAACTCTGAAGACCGATGACACGACCACTGTCATAGCGTAAGACCAACTTCGACCCAAAAGAAGGTTGTAGTCTAGAGGGGCATCAACCACTTCCACATCCAGACTAACTGTTTTTCCTTCAACCCCTATAGGCAAATCCTGAAGAATGCCAAACGGATGGAACCCACGGCCATCGAAGGCCTTAAGAATGGTCGGGGATTGGTTCAACATAGGAGAACCAAGCGATCTCCAACATTGAATCGACATAATACACGTGGAAGCTCCCTCATCAATTACAGTCCTATGAACGGGTCTGTTTTTGACTATCACTGGGATCTGGAAAGCCATTTGATGAGGAAGACGTGGTGTACTATTTTCTAGATCGAAGATCATCAGGTTCGGATCCTGAATATCAACAGCTCCTATAGCCGACAATAGTAACTTGCGCTGTGCTGGACATGATTGTAGCACTTCCAAGGCCGACATTGCTGATGGTGAGACAGCTAAGTCCTCAACAATGTTATAATTCTGAGCTGCTCTCGCATGTGGATTGAAAGCAGATTTTCGAAGTATACCCTTAGCGGGCGGTTTGATTACCAAGTCTGGGTTAGGTTTCTCGATCTGTAGTGGATCGGAACCCGGAGCTGAGGTTGATGGATTAGAATTGGAAGATTCTGCTTCTTTACCATCAACAGGACTCTTACTACCATAATCTTGCGACCGAGTCGCAATCCGTACATGAGACATCATTAAAATGGGTTCTTCACTAGCATTCGAGGAAGAGCCTATCATCTTAGTCTCCTGCTTTGGACATGGATCTTTCAAAACAGCAGGAGTTGGGGAACCCTTAACGATTTTCACAACCTCTGCCCGATGAGGGCAATCCCTTGTGAAATGATCTTCTTCACAAATTAAACAAGGATATTTAGGTTTGCGCTTCTCGTCATTAGGTTCTGACTTCTCTTTTTTCTCCTTTGGAGCCTTATCTGCTTTCTCTTTCTTCTTACCTTTCTTCTTGCCACCGTTCTTTGATTTGGTCGTAGATGATTCTACAGCGTGAATATCGGCGGTAAGTTCAGGAGAAGACTCTCCTGTCGGGGAATCTGGAAAAGTGATAATAGGAGTAGTCGAAGCCTTGGAGGACTTCTTCTTACTCTTTGTATTCACGGTGCCAATCATACCATCAGCAGCATGAGATCCCGAAGGAGCAGCAGCAATTTGATTCGATTTTGGAAGATCTGGGATCTTCTCGTGTAAAGTACCTGACTGAGTGTAAACTAAGTCAAGGTATTGCGCTTGAGCAATGACTTGCTCCTCAGTAACTACTCCGACCTTAGCTACATCTTCAGTAATCTTCGATAATAATGATTTAACAAACCATTCAGCTAAGATTTGGTCCGGGATAAAAACTTTCACCAACCTTCTTCGACGCCTCCACTCATGAATGTGATCAGAAATATACGTGGACGTCGATTGTTTTAGTGAAGTTAATAATTCCGTGCCATTATCGTATCTGACCAGCAACTGAAAGTGAGTTAGGAACGAGGTAGCTAACTGGCTAAAATTGTAAAAAGAGGCCCGTGGTAACTCAATGTACCACTTAGCCGCGAGACCAATGAGTGTATGCTGGAAAAGACGTAAACGGATCGAATCATCCGAGATAGAATTTGAAGCACACCAGAGGTGGTAAGTCATCACGTGATTGGACGGATCCTCTCCAGGCTTATTTGGCATTGGCGGCCATAACTGAAAATATTGAATTGGATCGTTAGTTAGGCGCGTCAAGTCTGGTAAGTCCAAAGTTGCGATAAACGGTAATTGCCGTTTAGGATCTCTAAAACTCTGGGTCACAATACCGGCCCCAGGAGGAGGATATCCAGGATAACTAGGAACAGGAGTCGCATTTGGGATATTATATCCTCCTGGAAAACCAGGATTAACCGGACCGTACTGGGGTTGCTGAGGTTGTTGATAAGTGTACCCAGGATACGGTTGATACTGGTAAACCGGTTGTTGGACAGCAGGCCCGTATTGGTACTGTCCCTGGTTCTGTTGATACGTATACTGTGGTTGAGCTGTTACAACAGTACTTAAACCAGGCTGCCCTACAGGCATCTGGACCGTGGTTTGAACCGTAGATCCAGACAACGGTACAGATGTCTGAGGGGTGGTTGCAGAGACAGTAGAAACCGGAGCTGTCGATACTCCAGAAGTAAGTGTGGTAGATGAGGCGGTAGTTGCAGCAGCCGTTTGAGGTGGAGTACTAGGTGCAATTGGTGGCTGAGTAACTACCGAAGTTACAGGAGTTTGAACACTTGACTGGACAGGTTGCGGTTGCTGGGGTGGACCAGAAACTACGGGTTGTCCAGCTTGAGGTACCAACTGTACACTTGGCTGCATCATCTATTGACCCTGTGATGGATCCCACACTAAAATTCCGGGGTATTGACCCGTAACAGGTTGAGGATACTGAGACCCATAACCGGATTGAGGATAGGATTGATAACTGTAAGGTGCAGTTCCCATACCTTGACCATATGATGGACCTTGAAGCGGTTGATAACCTTGACCTGAGTATTGACCTTGAGGTTGATAACCTGGAGGTAAATACGGGTACTGGGGTTGACCTTGACCTTGAGGTTGGTACCCTTGGGGTTGGTACCCTTGGGGTTGATACCCTTGGGGTTGCCATCCTTGAGGTTGCCATCCTTGAGGTTGATATTGATACTGAGGAGGACCTTGGGGTACATATTGAGGCTGGGGTTGACCTTGAGGCACGTATTGCACCATAGGTGTATACTGACCTTGAGGTTGCCCCCCAGACCCAGTTTGTGTACCTTGAGGTTGCCCCCCAGGCGTTAATTGAGGCTGCCCCCCAGGCGGAAATTGACTACCTTGAGGTTGGGAAGCGGGAACTGAACCTGACATCATGTAAATGTCTCCTACACCCAATGGTACATTACCACTGTTTCCAGTTAATAACCCATGATCAATAGGTTGAGGAGATGCCCCCGCAAAGGTACCAGAAAGTGACTGATACCTAGGAGGGACTGAAGGACCGCCATGAATAAAATATTCAGGACTTTGAGAAAACACGGATGACGAACCGGCCATATTTACAGGAGTGTGAATACCTCCGGGTGGAAAAGGAGCACGAGGTGTAGAAAAACCTAATCCAAAGTTGTCTAAATGGTTCGTTAGTGCAAGGTACCAAGTAGTACTTCTAGGAGGGCTGTAAAAGATAGATTCACGCTCCCTTAGATCAAGGGTAATTTGATCTTCAGGGTTAAAGACACCTATTTCTTCCTCTGGAGCAAGTTCTTCGATAGCAATCAAACCAATAGGAAGATTTTCGGTAATAATTCTTTCTATTCTTGGTGAATCTGGAACACTAGAAGTCGGAGTGACAGGCTCAGATATTTCTGGTTGTTCGCCTGTATCACTAGCAGACGAAAAACTACCTTCAAGCTCAGAAACTGTAACAGCTTCGGGATTATAACCTGTCTCTAAGCCTTGGTAATCTGAATGGACCACCAAGGAAGATTCTCCTTCTTCAGGTGAACCTACTCTACTGCCCTTAGGAGGAGTTACAAGGACCTTTAAACCTTCGAGATAAGTGGATTCCTCTCGAGGAGGTTCACCTGTAAGTTTACGGGATCTTCTCAACACTTCGGCCACAGAAACAAATTCAGGAGACTGGCCCCGTTGTCTACGGGACTGTCTCGGTAATTCCGCCACAGCTAAAACTTTTAACTACTACACATGAAAACAAAATAAAATTTCAAATCAAACCACCTAAGGTCTCTAAAGAACCAAAAAAAATTTGAAGCACTCGCCTAAAGAATCTAGTGCGTCAAACCAAGCACAAACAATAGCCTTCCAGACCGAAAGCGCTAGTTGGTGATGAAACCCAACATCGCCGGATTTAGTATAGAAGTGGCGGGTGGAACAGTTACCCCGGCAACCTGCTTAATGAATAGACTAGACCAAGTTCCTCCACTTTAACCGTCTCGAGTGAAGTGAACCCCCCAGAAAATCCAAGTGAGTCTAGCCGACGTCTGCTCCAGGTACAGTGGGATCTTCCCTCCACCGTCACCTCGGTAGAATCCTAAAGATAATGGTCACTAAGGTTACCAATCGCAACAAATGCACCTGGGGGAACAGTCTAAACTCCGACAGCACGCAAGGGCAGAGTAGCAAGCTCAATCCCCTTGCCGGTTCCTTGACAACGGTCCAAGGTTTACCGACAAGTGACCCCTGGCTCCTCGACAATGGTTAATCCGAGGTTTACCGTTTGTAATACGTGCGTGTCTGGCGTCGTTCCCAACGAGGGAGGATTGATCCCCTCACTGGTTCGGACACGAGCTCGTGCTTCTCCTTTAAGAGGAGCTTTCCCAGAGTACAATTGAGACAATTGGATTTATTCTATCACAAGATAAGCTACTTGTTTGGTTTTGTTGTCTTGGAGAGTTAATTACTCACCTACTCCAAGACACTAGCCTGATCTAAATTGGTGTTTCAGAGCCCTAGTAAATAAAGTTACTACGTCGATTTTACTTTAAGCGTTAATTTTATGGTTTTTCTTTAAAGACAAAAGGTAATGGAAGTGAAACCAATGGTGTGTAGACTCGACTTCAAACCACTACAAAGATGCACCTAAGATGATTTACGCTATTTTCCTTTTTCAATGAAATTCTTAACTAAGAGAGTTGAGAGAATGCAACTTTTATAGAAAACAACTTCCTTAGAAAAGACAATCAAAGAAACAATTTTCTTTTCCTTTTCAAGCATACAAACATGACCACTCTTTACGTGCACGAAAAAACTCTTTTTCTTTCAAAACTTTTCAAAGCTACTTGAAACAAAACTTTTCAAAGGAGATGTTTTTTTTTGGATTTTCTATTTTAATAAAGCAAATAAACCTATTTTACCAAAAGAAAATTTCAAAAGCTACAAAAACTATAAAAACTTCACTCATAAGCGAATCAAAAGGAAATTACTCTAAGCAAACCTAACAAGTCAAAAGCTCACAAAGATGATTCTAGGTTGTTTTACTTGATCAAAATCAAATCAAGGACCAGCTAATGCAGAATCAAAAGACTAGTCAAAACAAAACTCAAATCTTTTTGTTCTTTTGTAAAATGGAATTCAAGACTTAATCAACAAGCACTTCGAAAATGGCCCAAAAGACAACTCAATGGTAAGTTGCTCTCACAGGTAGACTTTATGACAGGTCTGACTTCTTAGAATGCTGACAAAACCAGAGAGATCTAAGGCTTGACAACTTCTACCGCCAAAGACACTACAAGACCTACTCAAAAATCAAACCCTAGGGCTTACACTTCGATGAAATCCACTAAAACACTCAATGCTATCGAAACAAGTTCAGGTGAAGATCTTTGACAAGGGACTAATGAATCTGGGCAGAAAAAACTAAGAAAAATCTAAATCTAAGAGCAAAAAATGCAAAAAATAGAATTTTCTCAAATTTTAGCAGGGGACGCAGGCTACCCGTTAGCACAGGTGCGGGCCCGCTCTGTGCACACTGCAAAAGTGCGTCCAGGGACGCACTGTGCAGCACTCAGAGGGTGCGTCCTTTGGAAAAACTTAAGAAAAATCAAAATGAACCTAATCCTAAGCTAACCCACCCACAGACAAAGTCACAGAGCCAAAAACCAGAAAAATAAACCAATTTTCTCAAAGCAAAGTTCATACAAAGGAAAAGTCTTTTCTCAACAATGGAATCCCCAGCGGAGTCGCCAATTTGTCACACGGAATCGGTCAATAGTGCGGACACGAACTGACCTTCCTAGAAGTCTAAGACATTCTAATGACAAACAAAACAAACTAGAGCTATCCTTCACTAAACATACATCATAATATGAGAAATCAAGTGTTTCGTTCTTACCTTTGTCCAAACGCTATTGAAGAAGTCCAAGCTTTGTTGATCTGGATGAGCTCTTCCTTTTCTCCAAAACCTGCAATCACCAACAGTCAAACCATTAAATAGCACCTGATTATAACATAAAACAAAGCATATTCAACATGTAGACCAAGGAGTACATGAAATAACTCGTAAACAACAAGCTATTGAGAAGAATGAACTAATTTGCATTAAAGGTAATCAAAAGGAACTGTTACAACCTGAGCCTTGGTGTTGTGCAAGCTCCTTCCAGGGTCCCCAAGAGTCTTCCTCTACTTTGACAAAGCTCACCCACTCCCAATAGAACAAGCAAAGATGACAATCTCTCCTCACAAGCTTCTAAATGGGAGACCTAATTCCTGCAGCATTTACCCTTAGAAATGTATAGCTTTCAACCTCCTCTCCTTTGGCCTAATGCCTGTATTTATAGTGCTCAAAAGGAAGTTATTCAGGTCCAACATCAATGGGATAATCCCCCCTTTGGGTGGGATAGCTCCCTTATTGATGGGATAAGTTCCTCTTTGCTAGGGGTGCATGAACCAACTGGAGGCGCATCCATTTCATCAAACCGACCTCTAGAATGTTCTAGAAGTAACCACAAGTAACTTTTTAAAGATGAAAACTTGCGCATTTTGCCTTTTACAGAGGGACGCACCTGCCCCTTTACATACAGAGCGTCCAAGGACGCAGCTTTTGTGAACATTGGGAGCGTCCCCGCAGGTAAGACTTGAGAGAACCTGCGTCCCCAGAGATAAATATATTTTATACAAGACTTTCTCTCTTTTTTGAGTTTGAGATGGATAGCAGAGGCATAAGACTTGCCTAAGAGGGTAGCATGACTGTTGATCGAGCCATACTCACTGTAAATAGTCATGGTGACATTTTTTAGTGTAACACTAACGTAGTGGCAGCATCGAGCACCAGAGCTTGAGAGATTCAAACCACCCCGTAGGGGAATCTGTCTGGATCGAGCATCACATTTGGCTTTTTCCACTGTAGACCAGAAGGTCACAGAGTTGGTAGGAAGAAGAGTCACTCCAGTGGCTTGGGGGATCGAAGAACCACCCTGCCAAGAAAAAAATTGCTTCAGGAGAACTCACATTGAGTCCCTACATTGTAATTCTCTGCTAAAGGCACAATAAAAACAAGGCCACCACGGAAAGCTGGACCAGAGATGTAGCCCTGGAGAATAGCATGAATTCCTTATTAAAATTGCTTGTGTCTTGGGTTTGCTTGTTGTATTTCTTTATTTTCCTTCCTTTTAAATGTCTATGTATTGGCAATCTGATCGACCTGTTGCTTAAATAACACAAAACACACATCGGCACATGAGTTTGTAATACCTTTTGTTTAATATATCTTCAACTGATGTCACTCATAGGGTGATTATTAGATCAATACTAGTCTTTCTCCTAATATTCAATCATAAAATTCAAAATTTTTCTCTTTATTTTCTATTTTAGGATTAAATTAGGGTTTATAACAACTAAAATTGTATATTTAGTCATAAAATAGTTGGATGTCTAGGGTTTTTGAGCATTTGTATGGTTAAAAAATGACTCATTCATCATGTTTTGTATTACTAATTTCTTTTACACCCTTTGTAGGGCTAGACATTTTTCATTTTAGGGATTTTATATTCCCTTTTGCTTTCAGAATTCATGTGTTAATTAAAATCTATTCTAATTTTTCTTTTGAGTCCTAGTTTTCATTGGCATTCAAGTTCAAGGGTCGATTTATTTTCTATTGTAATAACTTGAGTTATGAAATATACTATCTTAATTGCATGTTTTACAACAACAATAAATTTTTCTTCATTTGTAGTGTCTATGGTTTACTCTTTGACTTATTCTAATTTCATAAACATCCCAAAATTGTCTTAGAATGTTCATATGCTAAAATGTACAAAATCACCTCACAAACCATTTGATTCCTTACCTTGAATGTTATGTTTAAGTGGCAGTAATAAGTTCTTAGTATATAAGGCCCTAGACATGGTCGTTGGCTAAGGATTCCTTGAGGCTCCTAGGGAAGCCTCCCTTGTTGGATTTATATTTCACTAAAAGGAGGAAGTGATTATTTACATGATAGTGGTAGTATTCCCATGTTACATTTTGTTATCCCCTTGTGAAACACTTTGCAAGGCGCAATATTTTTTCATACAATCCCATAGGATATATTTTTGTAGCTGAGCAGTTTAATTTTTTCGTAATTTTAGTTTTTCGAACATCTCTAAGTGTACCAAGCACTGAGTCTCCTATTGTAAGATCAATTGGCTCATCATTCTGAAGTTGTAGGAATGGATCTTGATGAGTTTCCTTATGCCTTATGCTTTATATTCCATCCATTAAAATATAAAGTGGCCATTGCCCCATGAATATACTTGCTTGAGGTCTAACACCAATCCCTAGAGAAGGAATGTCAAGGATCTGGCATACTTCCTACCATATATTTCCCAACAGGCAGAGTTGCAGAATTTTAGAAACGATAATGCAAAAATGCATTCAATAGGTCAATTTCATCTACATTTTCCGTTATGGAGGTAATTGGAATGTTAACATCAATATTCTCTAGTATTTGATGGTCACACCCTTTTGTGTACAAGAGTATTGATGCTCATCCTTGCCACAAGCTTTCATGCCTCTTCTTGTCTTGACATATGAACTGTGATATTTGTTTTCTATATTTAACATTAAACATCAAATAAATCATAATCAAGAGACCCTAGGATAGGGACAGTGAGGAGTGATGCTCCTTCCATTTCTAACGAGGGATATTAAGTAGGGATATTCAATGGGGGCATTCAATAGAAGTGTAAACAATTTGGCCTCATATTTCAAGTTTTCTTTCAGAATAAATTACTAATTTTCTCTTAGAATTGCTTACTTTCGAAATAATAGTAAATCAAGCAAATCTTGAGTAAACATGTATGCAAGGAATCCTTGATAAATTCATTACACATGATTAACCATACAAGCCTCATGTAATACCCTCCTCCCACATCTATGGAAGCAACTGGCTAGCCAAGGTAAACATGCGATGAGAGGCCACTATGACATGATTTGACCTCCTAAGTCACGTTAAGGATGTGGAATCAACAGAAACACACCATAAAAACATTCAACATCAACTGCAGGACCCTCAGGAACCAATCCAATACTTTAGACAAATTTTCCTTGGGTCCCATTAAATGTTTGGACAGCTTAAGCCTCAATCGCTCTCATGCTATAGATGACAGCGACTAGAAATCCAAATCCCCTTTCACAGGCTTTCCAGCCAGAGAACTAATCCAATACTTTAAACAACTTTCCCTTGGGTCCCACTAAACGTTTGGACAACTTAAATCTCAATCGCTCTCATGCTATAGGCATGACAGCTACTAGAAATCCAAATCCCCTTTTACAGGCTTGCCTGCCAATGACCGAAGACTAAATTTCTCAGTGCTATGCCAACGACTTCAGGATTTGAGATACTTTTTTAGGACCAGAGCCTAGGTCATTTCCCATAGTTGAACCATCTCTTCAAATCAGTAAAATATCATAGTAACTACAGTACTAAAGTAAATACTTGTTCAGGACCTTGATTGGACCCCTACTAGTTGTTACACGTCATTTTGTCATCATGACAAATAATCATCAAAATTAGATCTCTCACCATCCATCCAAGTGTCACGAAGCACTCCCTTGCAAGTCAAAAACTTATATACCTTGAATAAAGTGGAATTTCTAGATCTCGTGGTACAAAACCCTGCTTTTGAGCATCTATGCATATTTTCTGAACAAAAACCACACGTGTAGTTTCTTCCACTGTAAACTATGTTAGTGTCAGTATGGTAATACTTCCATTAGTGATCAAAATCTGCTCTTTTGCATTTGCATGATAGGAATCCCATATTGTAAATTTTCAACAATCCGTTACGTCATGGATCCACTGATGGTTGAGGTCACTTTTGTTCTCCCTCATGAAACATACTTTTTGATTCTCTTTCTTATTGTTTTCAGTCAAAGTTCATTTTCCTTCTGCAGTACATTGCATTAGGTTACTAGGGTTTGGTCCCATTAGGTTGTACGGTTTTCACCATAGTCAAAATTGATGGTTGAATGCCAATAAAGATTAGTGAGGTCATGAGGATGCCAAAATAAACTCAAGCAAAGTATCAGAAGAGTTGAAGATTATTTTTATCAAAGTCAAATGTAATTTTCACCTTAAAACATGTTTTGAGGTTAAAACAGAGTCTTTTGTTTCTATTCTTATTTTTTTATGTACTTTCATGTTCCTATATGTAATATTGATCCTCAACTTCCCATGAGCACCAAATTATACTGCTAGGCTACAAATATTACAAAGAAACCAAGACAACATGAGAAAATCCACCTGCAAAAGCAAAAAGTGAAAGGCATTAAAATTAGGGTTTCTAAAAAGGCAAAGAAACATTGGAAAAGTGGGTTTTCAAAACGAAAAAATTAGAATGGGGTTCATATATAAACTCATTTTATTCTATTTTCACTCCGTTGTGTCATTTAGCAAATCAAAGGAGCCAAAGGAGAGAAGAAAAATCAATTTTCTAAGTGTTCTTGAGCGAATAGGGGCTGTGTTGTGCTTCTGGAGGAATTTTGTCCGACGCTGTGTGTAGGGAGGAGGGCGCTGCGCATAGGGCGATTTTTCACAGTTTAAATTTCAACAGGTACTTCGCTTAGGGTCTAGTGTTGCGCGTCTGTGCATAGGCACTGTGCTTAGGGCAGCCAACACCCAAAACTCTCCCAACTTCAAATCTATGCCAAATTTCCTCCAAATCTACCTTGTGCAAGTAAGTATCATTGCTCTCCTTGCAATTTAGTTTGCATATGTGAATATTTTCATAATTTTTTCACTCTCTATATAAAACCCTAATTTTCACTATAAAACCCTAGTTAATTGGTTTTCCCCATCACTCAACCTCATAACTAAACCCTTCAGCTTAGTAGAGCTACAGGCCTCTCCATTAGCAGTTTCTTGTTTCAGATACCTCGGTTGTTTTGAGTTTTCTGAACTAGCAAAGAGAGTTTAGTTTCATCATGAGTTGGCCAGACTTTTTGTTACCAATTTGCATAACCATGAAGTGACTCTTGCTAGGGTTACTTTCACAATGTCACCAGCTGTTATTTCAGAGGCCACTAGAATTCATGTTGTTGGTTGAAGCTTCCCTAGTACATCAAAGCAGTTGATGGTGGTGTCTCATGCCAAATTTGGGCAGCTTTTGAAGAAATTTTATCATTTTGAAATTATGGAAATTTAAAACACAAAAAATTTGCCCAAAAGCACAACACTACTGGCGTTGCGCTTTTTCTAGGGGCACCCAATGCACAAATGGGTTGAATTTTTGGATTCAGGGGATCAAGGACATGCACCCTACCAATTTTTATAATTTTTGAAGCACATTCAGTCCTCTAGAAGGTCCAAAAACACCCAAAATTTGACCTTTCTACTAGTTTTTGGACACATAGAAGCAGCCTTGGGAGAATTGGTTTTTGAAGGGGCAAATGAGCTCCAAATGACAAAATTACAGGTGTTTCATAAACTAGACTTAAAGACCTCTCCAATGAGTTATTCTGGGCTCAATTTGGATGTTGGGAAGGCCTCCAAAAGTGGACTCAAAATGGAACTACGCATAGGACCAGTGGCGCTACGCGTAGGGAATTTTTCACTCAGGATGACTTTTTTTTGCCTAATTTCACCTATTTTCTGGATTTCTCTCTCATGCAAGTGAATTTGCAGATGTAATTAATGCCATGGATTGTAAATGTAATAGTCAAACACTAATAGATGGTAGATTCATGGACAAAAAGTGGTTTTGAGGGTAATGAATCGGTTTCCACTCTTGTAGAGGCAAGTTGTTTGACTACCTAGATTCTTGTTCTTAGTTTAGAAATGGTTAAAACAACTCCTCTTATCATGGTTTCGACCCCTGATGGCTAGGATGAGTGAGTTGGATACCTATATTATGTATTTTCTTTGTCATTAGCAAAGGTTGGATTCAGCGGGATGCTCATGTACTGAACACATATTACTTTGTAGCAATTTTGGCAAGAAACTAATAAAGTTGTAGCTATGTTTATGGGATCCCTGTGGTATGGCCTTTAGCATATGTTTCTTCTTTTGTGATTATGTTCTCATGTTATTTATGTATGAATCTTTCGTATAATTGCTTCTGATTGGTTGTTTTCAAGTTAGATAGGTGGAATTCATTAGGTTTTAATGCTTTGCCTTTGGAAAACACCAATATTTCATGTTTTTTCCTACTATTTAGGAAGGATTCATGAATTTCTCATGCCCTTCTTAGCTCCTCACCAGTCTAGAATTTCACCTGATCAAGCCTAAGGTGCCGAAGCTCATACCTACCTTGCCCCATAGAATCCCCTGCAATTTTGACTTAGTTTCCCAGACCCTAAATTGCCTAGCAAACACCAACAACTTTAGTCAAAACCCTTGAGCTACTATATCTAGCATAAAATCTTGTCCCTGATCCATTCATCTTGACTAAGATCCATAAGGAGAGAGCCCTCTCCTGACCTGGTAGGGCTAGCTACCAGGTTAAACTTGGTTTGTGGTTACCCTGGGAATAGCCTTCCGTTAGCCTGAGCTCCAACCAGGTGATAACATAGTGGCGACTCAACTAGGGAACAAAGTTTTATGTTTCTTACCAAAATGTATCAAGTTTAGATCTAATTGTTGATGGTGGACAACGATCAGACAACGGAAGGCTGAAATCATTCACCTGGTGACTCTAGTGTCGAAAAATATCAAGTTTTATAATTTTTATGGCAACTCCACTCTTCAAGAACCAATAGCCTAAAGAATTGCTTGGAGAATTCATTGTTATCAAAATGGATTCGTTGGCTCGAATGTATGCTCCGATGAGCCGAGATCACATTCCAGGTTTCCCAAATAAAATTTCTATGGTAGATTGGTAAAGGAATTTGCCTATGTTTAAAGATGATGATAGGAATAATGCTGCTTTACATCTGGTTAGATTTCACATGCATACTCGCAAGTTGAAGGTTGATTTTCCTGAAGACTGCTTGATGAATATATTCATGGCCATTCTAGAAGGTGAAGCTTGATCTTGGTATGAAATTTTGTTGCTTGCTTGTATTTATTATTTAAAGGATTTTCATACCATGTTCTTTGAAAGGTATAAAGAATCTTCTCCATCCCTAATATTATTTCAGAACTGTTGTAAACATGTTTATAGTTTTATTGAAAACCTTGAGAACGTTTATGAGGATGATGACTTCATGGACGATGAGATCATGGAAGCCCTATATGAAAATCCATTTCAGCAACATAAAGAGAGCTTAGAGGATACTTATCAAGATGCTCAGGAAAATTTGCAGCAGGTTCAATATCTTAGTACATTTGAAAATGATGGAAGAAAAGGTCTTATTTCAGATCTGATCATAGCAGGAGACAATATGCAGGAAAATCAAGTTCCAATTTTAGATTGTGATAAAGTCAAGTTGGCTATTTCAGATCTAGATTCAGATCATGTTGATGAAGAGTACCTTGTTATGAATCCCATGAAGGAAAGATCTGTGTTTTGAGAGCATCTGGAATGAAGAAAACAAAGTTATTGACCCAAGTGCTCTCATTTCATTAGAACAAAGACTTCATGAGGAGGTAATACAATCATTTTATGAAAAGCAAGATGCAATAGATCAACTCCTAAAAGATCATGTTACAACCCAAGCTAATGCAGGTTTGCAGTGTTCACATCATCAAGAAGGTATTAGTGAAGCTTCTTCCACTTTTGAAAATGAGGACAACCTTGAAATTAGATTTATAGATCAACGAATAGATTTTGTTTTATTTCATGAAGATGATAGGGCTGTCAAGTTTGATAATTTTGAAGAATGTTTTATGTTTAAGAATGGCTTAGACTATGAAATTGAGGAGTGTGAGCTTGATAGAGACAATATGCCAAAAATCGAGTTAGAATTTCTCATGCTCGAGGAATTTACAGCCAACACTCAAATAACAGAAGCTTATACTTCACTATGCCTCCCTATCAATTAGCAATCAACTGTTCTTTCAGATCAGAATGAAGGGAGTACATGTGTTTTTTCTGCTAGATCTCAAGACAAGCTAGTTCTTCAGGATTTTCAAGATCGCTTCGGCATTCTTTTGCAAGCATTGGAGAAGATGAATGTTGCCTAATTCGTTAGCATAAGCCTTGGTTTCAGTTGTTATTGTGAGTTTCCTACATGTACATTGTTCTGCCTACTTGAGGAAAGTGAGAGCATAATTTCAGTGAGTAGCCATCTATTGGATTGGTTAGATTGGAAGGTTCACTTCACATGATTGTACATATTTATTCAGTAGGCAGGTAGTTGTCATTAGTGTTTGAAGCCCTCAAATCGCGATGATCTACTGCCATTAATAAGTTTTGTAAGTACTTGTTTCAACTAAGTAAGTCTTGAGTCATTTTTTCAGTCAATGTCAAGTCAGTTTCGAGTCATTTTGTGTCTTTAAGTCATCAGTATCTAATCATGTATTTCAGATTGAGTTTTTCTTACTCCATGCCCAATCGATAAGGCTACTAGGTCTACGGTGTTCTTGGCACCTCCAAGGAGATACCATCCCTACTGGAGCTAATGTTAGTGTTAGTATGGTCATACTGCCATCAATGATCAAAATCTACTCTTTTGCATTTGCATGATAGGAGTCCCATACTGTAAATTTTCAACAATATTTTAGGTCACGGATCTACTGATGGTTGAGGTCACTTGTGTTTTCCCTCATGAAACATACTTGTTGATCCTCTTTCTTATTATTTTCAGTCAAATTTCATTTTCCTTCTGCAATACATTCCATTAGGTTACTAGGGTTTGGTCCCATTAGGTTGTAGGGTTTTCACCATAGTCAAAATTGATGGTTGAATGCCAATAAAGATCAACAAGGTCATGAGCATGCTAGAATAAACTCAAGCAAAGTATCAGAAGAGTTGAGGATTATTTTTGTCAAATTCAAATGTAATTTTCACCTCAAAACATGTTTTGAGGTGAAAACATAGTATTTTGTTTCTATTCTTATTTTTTATGTAATTTCATGTTCCTATATGTAATATTGATCCTCAGCTGCCCATGAGCACCAAATTATACTACTATGCTACAAATATTACAAAGAAATCAAGACAACATGAGCAAATCCACCCGCACAAGCAAAAAGTGAAAGGCATTAAAATAAGGATTTCTAAACATTGGAAAAGTGGGTTTTCAAAAAGAAAAAATTAGAATGGAGTTCATATATAAACTCATTTTATTCTATTTTGACTCCATTGTGTCATTTAGCAAATCAAAGGAGCCAAAGAAGAGAAGAAAAATAAATTTTCCAAGTGTTCTTAAGCGAATAGGGGCGGTGTTGCATGTAGGCAATAGGTGTTGCGCTTCTGGAGGAATTTTTCCCAGTGCTGCATGTAGGGAGCGGGCGTTGCA
Organism: Pinus tabuliformis; assembly: GCA_031772625.1. NCBI lineage: Eukaryota > Viridiplantae > Streptophyta > Pinopsida > Pinales > Pinaceae > Pinus > Pinus tabuliformis. The sequence goes on along the minus strand of CM062806.1, from coordinate 309,976,775 downwards.
CATAGGGTGATTTTTCATAGTTCAAATTTCAACGGGAGCTATGCTTAGGGCCTAGTGCTGCGTGTTTGTGCAAAGGTGTTGTGCTGAGGACCTAGCGTTGCGCGTCTATGCAAAGGCGCTGCGCTTAGGGTAGCTAACACCCAAAACTCTCCCAACTTCAAATCTATGCCAAATTTCTTCCAAAACTACCTTGTGTAAGTAAGTATCATTTCTCTCCTTGCAATTTAGTTTGCATATGTGAATATTTTCATAATTTTTTCACTTTCTATATAAAACCCTAATTTTCACTATAAAACCCTAGTTAATTGGTTTTCCCCATCACTCAGCCTCATAACTAAACCCTTCACTTATTATTTCCATCACTTTTATCATATTATACCACTAATTTATCACTCCCTAAACCTCCCCCTCTCTCTCATGCTTTGCCCATAGCTTCCTAAATTCACTCGCACCCATCCCTACAAGCCCTAGAACATATCATTCATCCCATACATTGTCAAGATTGTGAAAACTAAGAGAGTTTATTAATCATGGATAGAGGTGATTTTGACTATGATGAGGAGACATCAAGTGACAGTTTAGTGGAAAGGAGAAGGTAATATAGAAAGCCTCATAAGGGAGGAAAAATTACAAGAGAGGAACCAACCAGCTTAGCAGAACTACAGGCCTCTCCATTAGCAGTTTCTTGTTTCAGATACCTCGGTTGTTTTGAGTTTTATGAATTAGTGGAGAGAGTTCAGTTTCATCATGAGTTGGCTAGACTCTTTGTTTCCAATTTGCATAACCATGAAGTGACTCTTGCTGGGGTTACTTTCACAATGTCGTCAGCTCTTATTTTAGAGGCCACTAGAATTCCTGATGTTGGCTAAAGCTTCCCTAGCCCATCAAAGCAGTTGATGGTGGTGTCTCATGCCAAATTTGGGCAGCTTTTGAAGAAATTTTGTCATTTTGAAATTTTGGAAATTTAAAACAGAGAAAATCTACCCAGAGGTGGCACTGCGCTTTTTCTAGGGCACCCAATGCACAAACAAGTTGCATTTTTGGATTCAGGGCATCAAGGTCATGCACTCTACCAATTTACCGAATTTCTGAAGCACATTTAGTCCACCATAAGGTCCAAAAACACCCAAAATGTGACATTTCTGCTACTTTTTGGACACACAGAAGCAGCCTTGGGAGAATTGGGTTTTGAGGGGAAAAATGAGCTCCAAATGAAAAAATTATATTCCAGAAACTAGAATTGAAGGCCTTTCCAATTACCTATCCCAGTCTCAATTTGGATGTTGGGAAGGCCTCCACAAGTGGACTCAAAGTGGCATTGCGTGTAGGACCAATGGTGCTACGTGTAGGGCATTTTTCACTCAGGACGATTTTTTTGCCTAGTTTCGCCTATTTTCTTGATTTCTCTCTCATGCAAGTGAATTTGCAGATGTAATTAATGCCATGGATTGTAAATGTAATAGTGAAACACTAGTAGATGGTAGATTCATGGACAAAAATTGGTTTTGAGGGTAATGAATTTGTTTCTACACTTATAGAGGTAAGTTGTTTGACTGCCTAGATTCCTTTTCTTAGTGTAGAAATGGTTGAAACAACTCCTCTTATCATGGTTTCGACCCCTAATGGCTAGGATGAGTGAGTTGGATACCTATATTATGTATTTTATTTGTTATTAGCAAAGGTTGGATTCAGCGGGATGCTCATGTACTAAACACATATCACTTTGTAGCAATTTTGGCAGGAAACTAATAAAGTTGCAGCTATGTTTATGGGATCCCTGTGGTATGGCCTTTACCAAATGTTTCTTCTTTTGTGATTATGTTCTCATGTTATTTATGTATGCCTCTTTCATGTAATTGCTTCTGATTAGTTGTTGTCAAGTCAGATAGGTGGAATTCATTAGGTTTTAATGTTCTGCCTTGGGAAAACACTAGCATCTCATTTTTTCCTACTATTTAGGAAGGGTTCATGACTTGCTCATGCCCTTTCTTAGCTCCTCATTAGTCTAGCATTTCACCTCATCAAGCCTAAGGTGTTGAAGCTCATACCTACCTTGCCCCATAGAATCCCCTGGAATTTTGAATTAGTTTCCCAGACCCAAAATTGCCCAGATCCTCTTGATCTGGAAAAAACACCAACAAATTCAATCAAAACCCTTGAGCTACTATACCTAGCATAAAATCTTGTCCCTGGTCTAGTCATCTTGACTGAGATCCATAAGGAGAGAGCCCTCTCCCGACCTGGTAGGGCTAGCTACCAGGTTAAGCCTGGTTTGTGGTTACCCTAGGAATAGCCTTCCTTCAACTTGAGGTCAAACCAGGTGATAACAAACTGTGCAGAACTACGCCTTGTTTCTAAACAAAAACTGCACAAGTAAACCAATAAAAGGTAAAAATAAAAAGTGATATCTAGAAGCATTGTTGGGCGAATGATTCCAAATATAAAGCCTAAAACTCATGTTTATTCAAGTCTAACCTCATTTTTAGTCACCTTTTCCCTCACATGGATGAAGCCTCATAATTGTTGGAAAGACTTATTGTTTCACAGTAACAACTTCCAACTAATTAGTGTAAATTTTCTCCCCATCTACTATCATTTGACGAATTGATTGATATAAATTCAATTACAGTCAACCACACTCTTCCAGTGGAGGGTGAAACATATATCGCCCAGATTAATGGACTATTTTTTGATCAAGTGGTCGAATCGATTCCATATTCGGTAGATCCCACCCTCCCTTTAGAGAGTAAACTTCATACGGCTCAGGTCCTTCATGTTACCTTAGATTCTTCTACACAGGGTGGCATTTCATTTGTTGCTTTTGAACCCCATCCAAGTAATGAGGCTATTTCTTTTGATTGGAGTAGACTGACAGAATCTCGTCTTCCTTCTGCCACCACTTTCCAAATCATTGTGAAGGCTTATGGTAAGAATGTTCGATTCACAAATGTAGATGAAGGTGCCTATTTCCATATTTTATCCTCAACCTCTTGGAAAGCTTTGGGCTCCTCTCAACTTGTGCCTATTACTCAGAATCTGTTATCTTTTAACAGAATAATTCGTGAACCTTTAGGGATACTTCCTAAGTTACCTATTAATTTGGAAGGTGAGAATGTTCATATCGATCTTATGGTAGTCCAAGGTCCCTTAGATTTCAATTTTCTCCTTAGGTGAGACTTTGTTTATGCCATGAAATTTTTCATATCGATACTCTTTCGCATTATGTCCTTCTCTCACAATGGAAATAATGTGATAGTTGATCAAGTTTAATACATTGTTCTTGCTTCGATTACTAGTCATTTGACACCCCTGAATGTTCCTTATAGGGAAGTGGTACCTACCCTTCCATGGGTTAATTATGTGGCAATTTATCCCATGTTGTCAGTTACCAATGTAAGCGAGCCTCTCACTATTTGCTCGACTTATTTTGACATAGATCCGGTAATTGAACTGGTCAAAACTTCAATTGGGACATTTAAATATGATTTTCTTCTCCCTATTGATCCCTTGCCATGTGTTCCTCCCATAGAGTTATTCTTCCTTCTGATGAAGATCTCTTGGAAGCCATGATCAAAGGGTGTCCCTTGACATGTGTTTCTTCCATATAGAATCCATGAACATGTTATATGAAGATGGTTCTTTTACTGTGTCAAACTCCTTAAAAAATGAAACAACGTCCCCATGAGGATAGTTCTTTTCCTATGTCAACCTTGTTAAAAAATGAAATAGGTGCTCTGAGTATCATTCGTTTACCGTGTCAACCTCGTTAAAAAATGAAATAGGTCATTGTGAGCATAGTTCTTTTCCTATGTCAAGCTCGCTAAAAAATGAAACAAATCCTCCCCTATTTGAGTTGAGTCTTTAACTAGATCTCATAAACGAACCTTCATTTCATCCTCTTATTAGTAACCTGTAGTCTACTCAGGTGAATGAAGCGAAGTTTTGGGGGCATGTACCCTTGCTGTCATTATGTTGGGGGCACGAAAACCAGTCTCAAGCACAATTTTCTCTATTTCAAGCTTGTGTAAAAATGAAACCACTCTCAAGAACATTTTTCTTTGGTTCAAGCTTGTGTAAAAATGAAACCACCCTCAAGCACAATTTTGATTTGTTTCAAGATTGTGTAAAAATGAAACTTATCTTGAGTCCATTTTGGTTATTATTTTCAAGACTCATTAAAATCATGAAAATACCGAGCTTCTTTTGCTATTTTTCATGTTCGTAAAATGTATATGAAAATGCCAACTTCTTTCTGTCTTTTCTGGCTCATTGTTTAAATTGAAAGTCAATAAGATGAGTATATTTTTATCACTTTTTTGAACTCGTTAAAACTTACGAAAAAAGTGAAACCATAAAGTCCTCTTTGAGCCCTTTTTAGACTCTTGAAATATGAAAAGATAGTCAAGTACTTGATTATTCAAACTCGTAAAAGTAAATGAACAATTGTCCACTCAGTATAAGTTTACCCCTTTTATGGATTAAGCTAGGAGTGTTTACGAAAAAGGTGTACAACGGTCAAACATGGTCAATAGAGTTCTCCCTTGTATTAGTTTATCCTTTTTCTGACTTGAGAGACTTAATTTACGAAAAAGAACATGATGAAGTTTACTTGTGTTTTTATTCTGACTCCCTAAAACTAAAAAACACCAAGCTTTACTTTCTCTGGGCTCGTTAAAATTTACAGTAAAAGAATTGAATGAGTTTCCTTTTTGTGTCTTTTTCAAACTCTTAAAAGAAAATGACATTGAGTTACTCCTTTACTAGACTCGTAGCAATTAAATAGTACAGGACTCTTGGAGGGTTACCACAACTCTCCACATTATCCCATGGAGTTTAATTATCTACAACAACAAATTTTGAGTGACTTCTATTTATTTCAAGCAATGGGGTTTATTGCTTAATACATTGCTTACAAGGCAATTAACTCTAGTTAGTTCAATTTCCTTTACCAATTTGTTGGTATAATATATATGAAACTTAATAAAATTACCCTAATATTTTGCAACCTTAGGTTATCATTAATAATATCTCAAGATCTTAATTGATATAATGGTTTACTCTCTTAGTTTCATCGTTTTCCATCTCACCCTAGAATTTCTCAATTTAACCTTAAAACTGAGTATTTACTCTACTTTCCTCTCTCACCCTTTTAGTTGCATGCCTCCTTGGGTGGTTTTCCTTTTTGACATTCACACATGTGGTAACATGAATCCATTAATAAACTACATTTAATAAATCCACTAAGGAATACCTATCAACCCTTTCCTATTTTAAGGGAATGTTATGTTTTTCCTTTTCCTTTTTGTTTGTCCCTTGGACCATGGAATTCTATTTTCACCATCCTTTTCTTGAATTTTCTCCTAGTTCCCTGTCTTTTTTACTCTATCAAAATTATCTTAAAAACATGTGAAATCTATCTTATCTTACTCATATGAGTAGTCCTAACATTCCATTTGGTATTCATTCAAATACTCATACAACAATTCCAACCCAGCCTTGTAAAATAGGTGGACCTTTCATATTCTATATGAACTAAGTTAACCATGGAAGATATCCATTACCTCCACAAAACATGACTTCCGTCACTATTCATAACCAAGTTGATCATGAAAATTTTCCTCTCCTAGACAAGAAAACATACATCCAAATACCCCATGTATACCTGTAATTGTAATGAATTCATGCCCTATGATAATTTGAAGAAATAATCATTTAATAATTCAAAGACCTTAAGGACTCCCGTAGGAGACCCTTCCCTCCTCAACAAACTTATTGATCTAAACCTCCATTTTTACCTTAAAGCCCCTTCCTTTAGAGCCTCACATATCTCTGCCCATATGGATTTAGAATCATAAAGTGCCCTCTCCTGAAATAAGTATTCATATCATTGATCATAAAAACTCAGTATCTAATTGTTTCCATAATCTAGATAAGTAGTGCAAGCATAACCAAAGAAACACTCACAACATAAAAGAATGTCATGGCCTTCAATGAAATAATTTTTATTCTTTCAAGAAAGGTTCACAATTTCTATCTAACCAAGCTCTTACCTATCAATGACATGCTACCCATAAGCAAGATAAGACATCTCAATCTAACACTTTCTCTAGACAAGTTTCTCCTCATCAACCTAAGGAAGTCATACTTTCTTCCCAATTTGATGCCATGTTAGAAGACTTCAAGGAACTTTCCCTATGACAATCATGAGGTGTTGCGTCTTCAGATTCCCTTAAGCCTCTCTCTTATATTATAACATTCCTCAACACAACCTCCTAAGACTTTGAAATTAAACATTCTTAGAACACCATAAACATGATAATCAAATAAGCTATAGGGGTGCCTAATTTCCTCATGTCCCCTCATATTATCTATCTACATCTAGAAGGAATGCCTCCTTGAAGTTGTGTTCAATGACTCAATCCTTCCCTTAGAGTTTTCCTAATTTGGTTAAGACAATGCCTCCTCTTTCTCACCTTTTCCTTTTCCTGCTTTATTTACTTAGCTTTCCATTTTTTGTGCAAGGTGACCTTTGCTAACTTTGTATAGATATCCTATGTTAACATGGATTTGTCAAGTTTAAGGAAGCCTTATCCCTTATGAGACCTTTGTTGGGATATTTTGGACCTCCCATCAACATCTTTGGCCACCTCCTACTTGGTAGCACTATGTCTTACTTAACTCTCCCCTTTCTTTTCCCTTCTCCCAATCTTCCATGTCTTTTCACATTTCTACATGCTTTGGACACTAAAGGAAGGCCCCACTATGCTTCCATAACTCTTCTTCCTTATACTCTCATTTCTCTATTTTCTTTGGTCACATTATAAATATATAGGTCATGTCTAGGTCATTATCATGGTATGATCCCATCCAAGATAAACTCTCTCTAGGCATGTTTAACTATCACTTTTTTGGTCTCTCTTGGGGAGATGTATCCCCTTAGTTGTCTACATTCCATGCATTGCAACTATGAAGCTCCTTTTGTAGTAGCATCGTCTTCTCCCTTCACTTTTACACAGTTGACATTAATTTTCTTTGAGCTCACTCAAATTTTTTGGTCTCCCCAATTGGCCCAAATTCCTTGAAATATGAAAGACACTTCATAAATTCTACTCATAGATTCAACAATGTCCATAAAATCTACATTATTGTTGAAGATGGCCATTAATCTCTTTTTGAAATGTAATTAATGTTTTTCCGTTATTTGTTATTGCTAAGAAAATATATAAACAATTTAACTTGGGATATTAAAAACATAAATAATGGATAAGATTATTATAACCCAAACAAGAAGTTGCAAAAATTATTATATATTTAAAATTCAAAGTTATCCAAGTCTTATATTATCTGCATAATGACTTCAAAAAATACATTCTAATGAACAATAAAATTTAGTCATGTAGAATAAAGTTGTTTATGCTTTGGATTCTTTATCTTTTCCATTTCTATTTGCATTTAATGGAAATAGTATTAAAATTCTTTATATGCTCTTCCTTATCTAAAAATGCTAGTTATACTTTACAAAACACTCAATAATAATTTAAAGGCACTGTGATTATACTATGTTGTATTAAGTTAACACACTTAAAAAAAAATAGAATTTAAAGTTTATGAGAAAAATAAAAAAATAATTATACTAAAAGGAAAAAAAAAAAAAAACATATATTGGATACATATTAAAAAACAAATTTACTTTTTATATTTTATATTTCAATATTTTATATATCATTTTTTTGGGAAATTTATCATAACTCAATTGCTAAATAAGATATTTTATTACTTAATTGTTAAACAAAATATTTTATATTTCATTTAATAAGGAATAAGGAATAAGGATATTTATTATATATTTTTATATTTAATATATTAACATTATTTTAGTATTTTTTATTAATTAAATTTCTAATGTAAAATATATAATTTAAATAATTATAATAGGAGTTGTCTATAATGCGACTTTTTGAGATTCCGGTGACGGAATCCGGGGAAAGAAATTGAGATGAAATCATGATTTGTTGCAGTTAAAATGGTTTTTTAACTGCATATTCGGATTCAGCACCCTGAAAAACCCTTGGGACGCTTTCATTGTGCAGAAACTAGTTATCAAACTTGGATTTCAATAAATTACTGCCGGATTTTCACCCGAAAAAATTGCCGGAAAGTCTTTCAAAAAGTCGCGTTAAAGACTACGACATTATATAATATAGATTAAATTTAAATGAGTATACTAAAATTATCAATAATTATTATATTATTTTTTATAATTAAATTATTTTCTTTTATCCAATTTTTATAAGGGTAGAAAATTTTATTTATTTTTTTCTCAATAAATAAATAAATAAATATATATATATATATATATATATATATATATATATAATTTTAATAAAAAATTATTATTAAAATATTTTAAAAAGATTAAAGTCTATTTTTAGCAAGAAAATTGTTATTCAAATCAAAGCAAGTCCATTTAAAAAAATATATCATTACTTATAGAGGTGAAGAAATAATGATTCTCATTTACTCAAAAACATATTATTTAATAGAATATATTATTTAAATTCAAATAAATTCATTAAAACTAATTTTTTTTAAGTCTTAATGTAAGGGAGATTAGGATCAATCCTCGTAGCTACCACTACAACACCAAGAGTACATCCAACTACCTGCAAGTAGATATACTAAGATCTTATGATTTTAGCAAAGCGAGACTCTCGTGCAGCCAAGGCCGGGGTGGGGAATCTGCCACTATAACACCAAGAGTACATCCAACTACCTGCAAGTTGATATACTAAGATCCTATTATTTTAGCAAAGCCAGACTCTCGTGAGCGGGTGGGGAATCTGCCACTATAACACCAAGAGTACAGGGGAATTTGCCACTATAACACCAAGAGTACATCCAACTACTTGCAAGTCGATACACTAAGATCCTATGATTTTAGCAAAGCGAGACTCTCGTGCGACCAAGGCGGGGTGGGCTCTCGAGCTGGGGATGGGGAATCTGCGCTCGAGCCACCACCATAGCAGGTCATGTACTCAATGAGATTTAAACCATGGTCTCTTGAGCTTCACCCAAATAAACTTACCGTTAAACCACACGAAAAGAAAGATTTTCTCTGGGTTTATGAGGATAGGAAGCAACTGCATTTCTGCCGTAATGGTTCACGGATACGCGGGTCAGTACTCAATGAGATTTAAACCATGGTCTCTTGAGCTTCACCCAAATAAACTTACCGTTAAACCACACGAAAAGAAAGATTTTCTCTGGGTTTATGAGGATAGGAAGCAACTGCATTTCTGCCGTAATGGTTCACGGATACGCGGGTCAGTGGGTAGCCGCTACGTCCAGGGTTTTTAAACACTGAGTGGACGCCACGCGAAGGACCCCTCGGCCTATTCACTGACCTAATCCCAAGAGCTTTGGGGATTCGACCCCGTGACCTCCCATTGGCGAAGCACTTGATTTAACCGATTGAGCTAACTCTTGGGCTCATACTTAGTACATGTTATTAAAATGAAAAATATAAACACGCGTTGTGAAAACCCACGACCTTGATAACCAAAAAAATAGCCTAATTAAAATGGACAGATAATTTGCGTAAGTGATTTCGGAAATGGGGCTCATGTGCGAGATCCAAATATGTACGAAGTACGATCAATTTTCCAGGTTACAGGTGGAAGTGAGATTCAAATTCAAATTCGAAACCTGTTGTTGCAGATGGCTGTTACTCGTTGCACATGGGGTAAAGTTAACACAGATGGTAACGTTAACTGAGATTGTTTAACTATATTAAGTTCTGGATTTTTTTTATTAGAATTGGGAGAAACAATTTTTTCTTTGTCCGTCCCTGCGCGCCAAGGGAAATATTGTTTAGACATGACTGAGAGGGGCCAGGGAATCATTTTGTTTAAGTACGCGCTGTACGGGCACGCATAGGATTTAATGGTGTCCATTCTGGCAAGCGAAAAATACGTAGGCATGACAGAGAGCGCACTCAATTTCATAAATTTGATAAATTTATAAATTTTGTTAGATAAATATGTTTTTTTCTTTTTCTTAAACCGTTATTCATAATTATCTGTCCAACGCTTTGGGCGGACATTCCATCAAATTTTGAACCAGATTAAATATTCTATTCCTAATTTCATCTGAACTTTTTTGCATATATTTTATGAATGGTCTAGGGAGGCTGAGGAATTTGGGTAAAAAAATTTAAATTTTTTTTGCAGATGCAGTGTTTGAATCATGTTTTTGATGACAGAAATTGATTCAGCACAAGTCAGCACCTAAAATTATGAATTTTGACAGCTTTTACTTAGATTTACAAAAATCCATGCCATACTTTTTCAAAATATGATCAGAATTTCCATAACTTTCAAGATGAAAAAGCATAATTTTTAGACTGCCGCAATATATTATATTTTTCAAAAAATAAATTTTTACTTAGATTTACAAAAATCCATGCCAGACTTTTTCAAAATATGTTCAGAATTTCCATAATTTTCAAGAAAAAAAACATAATTTCTACATTACCACAATATATTATATTTTTCAAAAAATAATTATTTTATATATGAAAAAATTAAAATAATTATTTTTTTATTAAATTAAAATTTACTAATTTAAATATTTCCTTTTTTTTCAAAATCTTAAATTTATTTATGCTTTAAAATCACATTTAAAAATAAATTACAATTTTCTATATGAAACGAAAATAATTTATTAAACTAAGGGCGGTTGGTGGTCTTCCTCTGCGCACCAAGGACTAAAAAGGCACAATTAACTTTTTAGTTGGAAGTTTGGATATAAAATTTCAGTCAAGTTTTTTAATCGTTTAAAATTAGATTTTCATTTATATATAGATTTAAGGTTTTAAAAAAATTAAATTGTGCAATTTTTTAGCTCAAACTTTTCGAGAAAAACACACAAAAAACACTTCCAAAAAATAACACAAGTAAACTTCGGCCGGCACATCTCCGCATTCCATGGAAGTTTAATTTTCATGGCTTCTTTATTCAATCTCCAAAATCCCATCGCATCCCATCTTTTGAAGACAAATTTATATAACGCCGGCCTTCTCATTCATCACAAATTCAAAAAGCCTACTCAAAGCACATGGAGAGAGCTGTCAAGAGTGGAACATAGATACCGTTTATCTGGTATGTCGTTAAATGACAAATTATTTTACAATAAACGAGTAAAAGTTCAATACTACGTTGTATTTAATTGAAAAAAAAATCAATGTTAGTTTTGGAATGTATAGAATTTTAACAAGTCAGGGATTGAGATTTAATATAGTTGTTGAAGGGGAAGGCTCGTACATGCTTTTATCTGGAATTTGATTAATCAATAATTATGAGTTTTATGATATTTATTAAGAGTTATTTTTTTTAATAAATATTTTTATCTAAGTGTTGGTAGGATGGGGAGGTGTTTTGTATAGTTCTTAATGAAATTTTGTTAAGATATATGCATGGATTGGGACAAATGACAAATAATAAGGTAAAAATACATGGATGGTTGTAAGTGTGATATTGGTCAAAATCACACAAGTGTCAAACATTAGAATCTTGGGGGAATCACTTATCATCATCCAACACTTATGCAAAGGAACCTCGCTGAGGGACAAGCATTTGGAGAACCTATTGAAACAAAAAGGAGGATTCCCAAGGACATTTTGTAGAATTGCAACTGCTCAAGAAATTTAATCTAAAATCAAGAGACACAATTCTACTCTACTAATCTATGAAATGAAAATCACAATTTAGAACAACATGCTTAGACATGCAATAAGAAAAACCACAAATACACAGTGATTTCTAGGGAAACCCAACTCCGAAAAATCCCTCAAGCCTTTTTGCATTAATCATATGAATAGAGAAGTTATTACAATTGTCTGTTCCAACTCAAAGCTCAACCTGCAAAAGAATAATTGTTCTCTCTGCTCAATGAACAACTCTGGCCAACACTTAACCAAATATCAACTCACCTAACCTCCTATTTTCTTGCGCAAATCTTGAGGAAATTGGCCCCTATTAGATAGGAATTTCATCCAAATTGATTGAACAATTCCCAAGGATTAAGAACTTGACCTCTTGCAACACTTGTACACTCAAACTAGTTTACAACTGATTTTACGCGGCCTTGTAATCTCCACTTCAGCTAAGGAATTTGAATTCCTTGCATGCGTTCACTATTTTCGGTTGATTGATCAGTTAACTAATAGATATTTAAGTTAGACTGATGTCCCACTGCACCACTAACCTTCAACTGACTCCAACAATAGTTATAGGTGAATTAACTAAAAATAACTGAACCGGATTAATAAAATTTAGTAATCACACATGCATAACTGAACTTCAATCCCTCTAACTCGAATTTATTGAGCTAACTAAGTAACAAAAGCCATGTCATACAAGTTAACTGCCTCTAAGTTGTCCTCTTGATGTGGAAATACGGTTTACTCAATTTTACTAAGACTAAAGTCAAATTGAGTCTTTCTAGCTACATTTTTTCAACAATCCCTCTTAGCAAGAAAGAATTTTTTACCACCCATATTCTACACCTATGGAATTCGAATTTACCTCTTGACAATGCTTTTGTCAAGATGTCATAATCTTGTTCCTCAATTGGAATTTACGGTAGCGACATAATTCTCCTTTGCACACAGTCCCGCAAATGATGATACTCGATATCGATGTGCTTGGATCTGCCATGAAATACTAGATTCTTAGAGAGCTTGATGGAAATTTGATTATCACACTATCGAATTTGTTATATACCTAGGGGGGATAATATGGGGTACCAAGGGAGGTACCCAAGGTAATAATGTAATAATGGGATGGGCCATAGTAATAAATAAGGTGGTTAACCCATGTCATGTAAGGGACCACAAGTAGTTAATAATAATGTAATGGGCCCATGGTATTAGTTGATGGTATGAGGGAACCATGGTAATGATACATGGTATTGTATGTATGAGGCCTATATAAAGGCTAGAGACTCCACATGGAAGAGATGAAGAGAAGGATTATTGTATGAACAGGCATTTGGCTTGTGGAGTGTTCTCCTTCCTTAAGGAGTGAATGTATGGTGTTGCCCTACCTTAAGGGTTTGATCAATAAAGAAGAATTTCTATCTATTCTATCTTATTGTTTATGGGTTTGTTTGCATTATCATAATATTCTTGGGTTAGAGTTACAACAAAATCCATCTCCTAACTGAAAAACTCCACAAGTATTTTCCTCATCCATATGGCCTCACATTCTTCTTAGATTGCAGCCATGTATTCAGCCTCTGCTAAGTTGAGTGCCACAGACCTATGCTTCTTGTTGTACCAGGAAATAGTTGTGAACCCAACATTAAAGATAACACTTGATGTACTTTTCCTATCGGATGGACTCCTTGCCCAACCTACATCTATGAATCCTTGTAGTTTGACTCCCTCTATCTATATGTAGCATAATCCATACTAGGTAGTGTCTATGAGGTATCATAACACATGCTTTGTTATCTTCCAATACAGCTTGGTAGGCCTCACTATAGCTTGACTCATCTAGTTTACTGCATAGCACATGTCGGGTCATGTCTTCACAAGATACGTCAGTGAACCCACAAGATGCATGTAAATGGTAGCATCAACCTATTCACTTGAAGTGGAATTCTCCTTCCTCCAGTTTGTAGCTAGAGGTGCGTTCATGGGCTTACAACTCTCCATGTGAAATCTCTGAAGTATTTCAAAGGCATACTTCCCATGAGACACAAACAATTCACCATCACCTTGCCATACTTCTAGCTTGATGAAATAATTCATGAGGCCCATGTCTTTCATCTCAAATCCCCTTGCAAGGTCCTCTTTTCAAGAGAAAATCAATTGCTTGTCACCTATCAATATTAAATCATCGACATACAAAACAAGAATAAGCAACTTACCATCTAGCACAATGTGACAGAGGTTCACATCTGCTTCTCTTTTGGTGAAGCCCAATCCACTGATATAGCTTTGATTTGAGTGTACCATGCTCGGGGCACCTGTTTGATACCATACACTATTCTCTTGAGTTTGCACACATGTGACTCTTGATCATATGTCTCGATTCATTTTGGATACTCTATGTAAATTTCCTCCTCAACAACACCATTGAGAAAGGCGGTCTTCAAATCCATCTAGTGGATTTTCCACCCGAGCTTTACAGCCAATACTAGAATGGATCCAATTGAGGAATATCTTACAATTAGTGCAAAAGTTTCCTCATAGTCCACTCCCTCTACCTGAGAGAATCATTTTTCCACAAATCTGGCCTTGTACTTCTCGATGCTCCCATTTGATGCATGCTTCACTTTGTAAATCCATCTAGAACCAACCACTGATTTCCCTTTTAGTCTCGGTACCACCTCCCATACATTGTTCTTCATGATGGATTCATATTCTTCCACCATGGCATCGACCCAAACAGGTTAAGCAGTTAGGTCCTCAATTGAAGTAGGCTCTGTCTTAATGAGCTATGTCATGAGAGCCATGTAACCAATGTACCTATTAGGTGACCTTCTCTACTTGCACTGTGATGTAGGGGATCCCACATTCTCCATAGCATCTTGCACCAATATATGATATTCTCTAGTTCTCTTTCTCCCCTCTCTAGAATATTTTGGTTGAGTAGGTGCCTCCACTCTGCCTCTTATCTTCTCCTCTGCATGTGGTTACTCTACAACCTCCTGAAGTTCATCCTCATGCTCCTCCTTTGGAGCAAGAATCTCCTACTGTAAAATTTCCCACTGTAGATCACCAGATAATGCAATATACTAAAGCAAAATACTTGGATCTACTTCTACAAACAAACTTGCGGAATCTTAATTGATTTTTAGCAAGATCAAATAGAACACATATAACAGAGAATTAGAAATCAATCACACATGAACACAGAAGAATACTCTGGGGAAAGCCTCAGCTAAAAACCCTGATCTCTATATTATCATACAAGTGGAAATATGTCTGGATTACACATAGTTTTAGCTCATAAGCTATCTAGCTCTCAGTACAATCCCTCAATGCTACTCATAGACTGAATAGACACAATGTATGCCTTCCTCAAGTCCTCCAAGCCTCCTATTTCCTTGTGCAGTTTCTCCTGGATCCTTTGGCTGCCACCTGTGTGAATTGACCTCTCACACAACTCACCAAACTCAGAAGTAATTGCGCAATCTCCAAGGAATGAATTCCTTTTGCATGCAAGAGATATCCTCAATGGAATATTCCTACAACTGAAAGTACATTGTCCCATCATTTGATCTCAACTGGGTCTCTAATTTAACTAACATGCATGCGTTATTTATGAGTGAATATTCATTCATGGGAAGTGCAGTAGTTACATGCATGCATGCACTAACTAACTGAACTAAAAAACAGTTCCACAAACTATTGCAACTAATCTAACTGGACTTAACTTAGTTAACTGAGCTAACTAATTATAACTCAAAGTACAACTCATCATGATCTCCTTAATCAAAGGATAACTTCCTCAATCAAAGGGGAAACTGTTTTATGTCTTCACATAGACTTCATGTTTGATTTTCTACAACTAATTAACTCAAGATGAATTAATTAATTATTTTTCAAACAGCTGCTAAAATCAAATTTGAATTTTAATTCTCAATTTAGTTTAGGGACTAACTAAAATTGGAATGTATCCTGAAATTCTATTTATAGAAGTGCTATTTTTAGCACTTCTATTTTTAGCATTTCTTGTTGCTATTTTCAACACTCCCAATCCTATCTCTGTGGAACTCGAACTTGCATTTTGACAATGTCTTAGTCAAAGTATATGCATCATGTTCCTCGGTCGAAACATACAGCAACAACATGATCCTCTACACCACACAGTCTTGAAGATGATGATACTGGATATCCATGTGCTTGGACCTATCATGAAATACTGGATTCTCAGAGAGTTTGATACAACTCTGATTATCACAATAGATCACAGTTGGATCCACGCTCTAACCAAACAATCCAACTAGAATCTTCCGAATCCAAATGGCCTCACATGCTGCCTGACTGGTAGCCATGTATTCAACGTCTGCTGAGCTAAGTGCAATTGACCTCTATTTCTTGTTGTCCCAAGAAACTGCAGCTGAACCAAGGTTGAGGATTCTTCTTGAAGTGCTCTTCCGGTCTGATGGACTCCCTACCCAATCTACATTACTGAAGCCCTGAAGCTTCACTCCCTCTGTCCATTTGTATCACAATCCATACTGAGATGTGCCTCCGAGGTATCTCGGCACATGCTTCACTGCCTTCCAAAACAGATTGGTAGGTTGAACCATAGCTTGAATCAGTTGGTTCACCGCAAAGCACAAATCTAGTCGTGTGTTCACTAGATACATCAATGAACCCACAAGCTGCTAATAAACAGTAGCAGCTACTACCTCACCTGAAGTAGCATCCTCCTTCCTCCAGTTACCAACTAGAGGAGTCTACATGGGCTTGCACTTCTCCATGTGGAATCTCCTAAGTATCTCATTGGCATACTTGCCTTGAGACATAAACACTTCCCCATCCTTCTACCACACTTCCATGCTTAGAAAGTAGTGAATAAGAACCATGTCTTTCATCTCGAACTCTCTTGCAAGGTCTTCCTTGCAAGACTTGATCAACTGATCATCACCTGTCAATATCAGATCACCAACATAAATAACAATGATTAATGGCTTACCTTCTACCATGATGTGGTAAAGGTTTGCATTTGCTTCACTCTTGGTGAAGCCCAACCTGGTGAAATAGCTGTCGATCTTGGTGTGCCAAGCACGAGGTGCTTGCTTCAGCCCGTACAAATCTCTCTTGAGTTGGCACGCATGCGACTCACAATCGAAGTTCTCAAATACTTCTGGCTACTCAATGTACACCTCTTTCTCAATCTTGCCATTGAGGAACACAGTCTTCGCATCCATCTGATGGATCTTCCAACCCATATGTGCTGATAATGCCAACATCGATCTAATAGATGAGTACCTTGCTACAGGAGCAAAAGTCTCATCATAGTCGATCCCTCGACCTGTGAGAAACCACAGGCCTTATGTTTCTCAACACTTCCATCAGCTACTTGCTTTACCTTGTAAAGCCATTGGGAACTCACTACTGACTTCCTCTGGTCTTGGGATAGCATCCCAAACACTGTTTTGAATGATGGATTCATACTCCTCCACCATAGCATCAACCCAGACTGGTTGCTGCACTGCTTCCTCAAAGGAATAAGGTTCGGTCTCTACACACTCCCCAACCAGGGCCATGTAGCTAGTGTACCACTCCGATGACCTCCTCTATCTGCACTGAGAAGATGGTTGTCCCACATTCTCTCTCGCATCCAGCATCAACCTGTCAGCTTCCCTTAAGCATTTCTGCCCATCTCTGGTAGACTCTACATGAGTGGATGTCTCCACTTCCGGATCCTCTACATGCGGTTTCTTTGCATCAGTCTAAGACTCCTCCTCGTTAGGAACTAAAAGTTCCTCCTCTGCATGCAACTTGAGCTCCCTCTCAAGTGATACTCGCATGGCTTTCTGCTCGTCGAACTTCAGATCTCTGCGTACCACTGTCCTCTGACTGGTAGGCAAGAACACCCGATAGTTGTGGGGTGTATCAGTGTACCCCACAAGTATCCCCAACTCAGTTGTTGGATCTAGCTTCTTCCGGGCATCTTTGGTCACATGGCAATAAACCGATGATCCAAAGATCCTGAAGTGACTCACATCTGGTCTCTTCCTGGAAAAGGCCTCCATTGGTGTCTTCATTCCCAATATACGATGCAGGCTTCTATTATGCAAGTATACTGCTATATTGCATGCCTCAGCCCACAAATGAAGTGGTAGGCTTTGGTCATGCAGTATTGCTCAAGCTGCTCCCACAATTGATTTGTTCTTCCTTTCGGCCACCCCATTCTGTTGTGGGTTATGGGCTGTTGTCAACTCCTGTTTAATTCCCTCTGCTGCACAGAAGTCCTTAAACTGTTGGGAGACATACTCTCCACCATTGTCACTATGCAAGGCCCTTATTTTCTTTCCAGATTCTTTCTCTGCCAAGGTTTTGAACTCACGGAACCTTGAGAAGGTTTGATCCTTCTTCTGCATAATGTAGATCCAACATCTACGAGAAAAATCATCAATAAAAATAACATATTACCTTTGTTTAGCGGTGGAGGCTGTAGGGAATGGTCCACACACATCTGTATGAACTCACTCCATGATTTCTCTAGCTCTACAGTCTCGATCCTGAAAGGAAGATTTCACATACTTACCCAAGGTACAACCTTTGCATGTATCCATTTGCTTCAATTTTCCCTTGGGAAGTCCGGTAGAAATCTGTTGCAGATCTTCAAGGCCCCATGGTGCAAGTGGCCCAATCTTCTATGCCATAGCTCACCAACATATTGGCTCTACACCAACTCTGCTTTGGAACTCAATGTAGCACAGTCATCTACCTCTAGCTTGTAGAGATTGTTTACTTGAATCCCAATCCTCTTGGTCTATCTAGTGCCGATATGCCTCAGGAATGCCTTTCCTTTACTAAAGACTACATCATAGCCTTTTTCTTCCAACATAGCGATGGACACAAGATTTTTCTTCAGACCTAGCACATACTTTACATTAGTCAGGGTGAGAGGAGCTCCGTGCTCCCTCTAAAACACAACGTGCCTTCACCTGAAACACGGTACTTTCCATCATCGCCCATCTCGATGTGCATCTGGAGGTCCTTCTCCTCCAAGGTACTGAAAAGATTCTTGTCGCCAGTCATGTGGAATGAAGCTCCACTGTCCAGGTACCAAACACACCCCACCATCGATGAAACCATACATACGATGAGGGTGAAATCCAATTCGAACTGTGAGGCCAGTGCCTCACCATCTAATCCCTTCGAGGATCCCTTCTTGGATTTCTTCTGTGGACAATTCGTAGCATAATGGCCCACCTCATGACAATGAAAGCATCTCACTTTCGATTTGTCAATCTTCTTCCCACCATGGGAAGAACTGGATTTGGAATGGGATGTCTTTCCTTTCCCTCTCCTCACCTTACTCGCTAAGGCTAGATTTTCTTCATCATCTTTCTTTGATGAAGATCCATCTTTGGTGCTTCTCCTTATCTCCTCCTGCATCAGATCTAACCAAAGTCGTTCCCAATCTGGCAGTTTCTCTCTTCCATTTACCGAGTCTTGGTAGCTATGCCAGCTCTTAGGAAGATCAAGGAGAGCAAGACTCACCATGTCATCATCAGCTGTCATGATCCCTACACTTCCAAGCTCATCCTTGCAGGTGGTGAGCTTGTTCAGATATGTGGAGATCGTGTCGCCCTTTTCACACTTGATTTTTCGAAACTTGTATTTCAGTTATAGATCCTCTGATCGCTACTGTTCTGATATAGATCCTTTATTTTTTTCCACATTGAAAATAGTGTCTCCTTCCCATGGAGACTCGAGACTATGTGGTCTCAAACTCCCTTTAGAAGAATTATCCTCGCTCTAGCCACACATTTCTTCCATTTCGCCAATTCTTGGGCATTAACAGTTGCTGGCTTGAGGACTTCTTGATCAATGAAGTCCTTCAAACCATTGTCCTCTAATACCGCTTCCATGCGATCCTTCCAGGCTATATAATTCACGCTGCCATCAAGGGCATACTCGAGTCTCAAACTGTTGAACGCCATTGGTGAAATTTGAGATGTGATAAGAATTCGAATTCTATAATCAGGAACTTCAACCTTCGAACTTCTCCCTTCTTTGTATACTGTTCTTTGCTTTGATCACCCTTGCTCTGATACCATGTAGAATTTCCCACTGTAGATCACTAGATAATGCAATATACTAAAGCAAAATACTTGATCTACTTCTACAAGAAAAATTGCAGAAGCTTAATCGATTTTGAGTAAGATTAAATAGAACACATATAACAGAGAATGAGAAATCAATCACACATGAACATAGAAGAATACTCTGGGGAAAGCCTCAGTTAAAAACCTCGATCTCTGTATTATCATACAAGTGGAAATATGTCCAGATTACGCAAATCTTTATCTCACAAGCTATCCAGCTCTCAGTACAGCCCTCAATGTTGCTCATAGACTGAATAGACACAACATATGCCTTCCTCTAGTACTCCAAGCCTCCTATTTCCTTGCGCAGTTTCTCCTGGGTCCTCTAGCTTCCACCTGTGTGAATTGACCTCTCACACAACTCACCAAACTCAGAAGTGACTGCGCAATCTCCAAGGAATGAATTCCTTTTGCATGAAAGAGATATCCTTAATGGAATATTCATGCAACTGATAGTACATTGTCCCATCATCTGATCTCAACTGGGTCTCTGACTAAACTAACATGCATGAGTGATTTATGAGTGAATATTTAGTCATGGGAAGTGCAGTAGTTACAAGCATGCATGCATTAACTAACTAAACTCACAATTAGTTCCACAAACTGTTGGAACTAATCTAACTAGACTTAACTCAGTTAACTGAGATAACTAATTACAACTCAAAGTACAACTCATCCCGATCTCCTTAATTAAGGGATAACTTCCTCAATCAAAGGGGAAACTGTTGCATGTCTTCACATAGACTTCATGTTTGATTTTCTACAACTAATTAACTCAAGATGAATTAATTAATTATTTTTCATAAAGCTGCTAAAATCAAATTCGAATTTTAATTCTCGATTTTAGTTCAGGGAATAACTAAAATTGGAATGTATCCCAAAATTCTTTTTATAGCAGTGCTATTTTTAGCACTTCTATTTTTAGCATTTCTTGTTGCTATTTTCAACACCTACTCTGGTGGGATACTCATCTCTCATTCCAAAGAGAAACTCATAGCTTTTCCCTCATCGAACTTGACATCTCTCCTTACGATTGTCATTCTCATTGAAGGAAAATACACTTGGTAATTGTGTGAAGTTTCAGTGTATGCTACAAAAACTCCCAACTCTATTGTAGGTTCAAGTTTCTTCCTCAAATCCTTGGAGACATGACAATAAAATAAAGCTCCAAAAATTCTAAAATGAGACACATTGGGCTTTCTCCCAAAGAAACCTTCCTTCAGTGCAATCATACCAAGTATCCTCTAAGGACTCTAGTTCTACAAGTAGACTGCAATGTCACATGATTTTTCCCATAGATATAATGGAAACTCCTAATCATGCAACATGGCCCTTGCTACTCCCACTATGATTTTGTTCTTCCTTTCAGCTATCCCATTTTGCTGTGGGTTATGGGGTGTTTTCAGCTCTCTTCGAATACCTCTTTGGCACAGAAATATTTGAAGGCATGCGAAACAAATTGACCTCTATTGTTGCTCCTGAGAACTTTCACCTTCTTCTAAGTGCCCTTCTCAACTAATTCCTTGAACTCAATAAATTTGGAGAAAACTTCATCCTTCTTCTCCATGAAGAAGATCTAACATTTTCTAGAGAAATCATTAATAAAAATAACATGGTACTTATGTTTTGCCGTGGCAGCTGTAGAAAAGGGTCCACAAATACTAGAGTGGACTCACTCCAAGATTGCATCTACTCTGCAATATCGGTCATGGAAAGGGGATTTGACATATTTAACCAATGTGCAACCCTTGCAAACATCCTACTGGTCAAGGGAGCCTTTAGGGAGACCGATGGTAATTTGTTGCATGATTTTTAAGGGACCATGGTGTAGATGACCCAATCTCCTATGTAAGAGTTCTCCAACATCTTGACTTTGAACATTTTTAGCCTTACTTATCAATGTAGTTAATTGTAAAAAAAAATAGAAATCTTTGTCAAACTAAGCATCCTAGGCTTAGAGCTTATAGAAATGAAGTTTGGGATTCTGTAGAAAATTATTTTCAAGACTTCAATATCACATAAATCCCAAGAGAAGAAAATATTTATGTTGATGCTTTGGCAATTTCTGCTATTTATTTCAAAACTCTTGATCCTCTGGCATTACATTGATGTAAAGTAAAGACCTTCCATTCCTGAAAATTTGAAACACTGGAAAGTTTTTGAAGATGATGAGCAAATAATTTTTTTTCTACAAAAAAATAGATTAATTTCCTGCTTTACATGTTTAAGAAGAAAATATTGAAGATATCAAATCAAATGAGGATGATCTAGATTCACATTTAAAACAGAAAATTGTTGATCTGATATCATTCAATTATCACATTATTACATCCCAAAGGGATTGGTTACCCTTGAAATTTTTTTGATCATAATAATCTCTCAAAAACATCATTGCTAAATTCACAACAAGAAGATGTTCAAGATTATAACATTGGTACTTTTGAACAAATAAAAAATGTTAAAATTTCAGCATCTTTACCTCAAGAAATCAAAGACAAATGTATCTATATTTTCAAACATTACAGAGATGTATTTTCATGGTCATACGAGGAATTGAAAACCTATGCCATAACCATTATTAAGCATAAAATTTCTCTCAAACTAGAAGCTAAACCATTGCAGCAGAAATTAAGAAGAATAAATCCAGTCTTTATTCCAATCATTGAGGAAGAAGTAAAGAAGGTATTGGATGCAAAAATAATTGTTTCCTTAAGATATTCTGAATGGATAACCAACCTAGTGTCTGTTAGGAAGAAAAATGGAGAAATAAGATTGTGTGTTGCTTTTAGGAATTTGAACAAACTATCTTTAAAGGATAATTATAAATAGATGTTGAACTAAGATATGACATCATAGAGAAACAAGCTTATGTCTTGGTGCAAGCTTTGAAAGCATTTAGGATTTATGTCTTACATTCTCCTATAATTTCTTATGTCCCCAACAATGTAGTAAAAACAGTTCTAACTCAACCTGATACATATGGAAAGAGGGGAATATGGATTGCTAAGATACTTGAGTTTGATTTAGACATCAGACCTACCAAGTTAGTGAAAGGACAGGGTTTAGCTAAACTTTTGGCTGAATCAAATTGTAAAATACTTGGTATCAACATTATCATGTAGATTTCAAGTGAGAAGAATCCACAAGAACCTTCTCAGATTTCAGGTGGGAAGAATCGACAAGAACCGTTAGGGGAATTTTAACGTATAAAATGGGCCTCCTAAGGAAATTATAAAATAATAGTGGAAATATTAAAATAAGATTACATTACATTAACAAATTTTAGAGGAAAAAAAGAAAAAGAAAAAATTCAACTCATATTTTCAACTTATCTCCGTATGGGTTTACTCAAATTTTGAGCGGAAAGACTCATTGGATGAAGGATTTGATTCCTCATCCAAGGAGTGCCCATGTTGCATACTTTCAATGGACTCTTCAACACAAAAAATGAGAAATACATGAAAAACGTTATTGCAATCACATTTTTTCATGTATTTCTAATTTCTCGTGTATCGGGGTCCATCGAAAGCATGCAACATGGGTACTCCTTGGATGATGAATTAAATTTTTCATTCAACAAGTAGTCCCACTCAAAATTTGAATAAAACCTTTGGGAGATAAGTTTAAAATACGAGTTGAAATGGCACTTTTATTATTTTATTTATTTTTAATCTTTTTACCTTTTTACTCCAAAAATGGTGAATCATCCCCCATGGTTGACATCATCATCTTGAATTCTGTTGGTCCTTATAAAGTTTATTTTGGTTGTAAATTTTTCATAGGAGGCCCATTTTTAGACTAAAAAATTCCCCTAATGCTTCTCCGATTTCAGGTGAGAAGAATCCACAAGAACTTTTTTCCAGTGCAGATCATGTTCCTCTTCCTTTACATATTTATGAGAAATTTTTACTTTTAGATTGGTATAAAGACATAGTGCATTTTATTTGTGATTTTGAGTATCCTCTTGAATTCAAAAAGAATTAATGCAAATATCTTAGACTCAAGGCCAAAAGTATTGTATAATAAATGAAAATTTGTATTGGAAGAATCCTTTGAATATACTTTTATTATGTTTGACTGAGAGTGAAACTGAAGGAGTAATTGATATTTTCATGAAGGACTTTGTGGAGGAAAGTATGTTTGGAAGGAAAATGCATATAAAATTTTGAGAGCATGTTTGTATTGGCCCAAATTGTTTGCACATGTTGGAGCAAATGTGAGGAGTTGTATCCCATGTCAGATATTTGCTAGAAAACAAAGAATAACAACACTTCCCCTTGTTCCAGTTTCAATTGAAGCTCCTTTCTTACAACTGGGATTAGATTTTATAGGTGAAATAGTTCCATCTCCCAACAATAAACATAGATGGATATTAACAACCATTGCTTATTTTACGAGTGGGTAGAAGCAATTCTTGTTAAGAATGCAATTGCTACAATGGTGATAAAATTCATTGAAGAAAACATTTTGTCCATATTTGGTTGCCCAAGACAAATTGTTACAGATAATGCTCAAGCTTTCAGTAGTATCAAAATGATAGAATTCTGTCAGAAATATCAGATTACATTACATCATTCTACACCTTATTATCCACAGGGTAATGGGTTGGCAGAATCATCAAATAAAATTCTGATTAAAGTTATCAAGAAAGTATTAGCAGATCACAAAAGGAGTTGGGACAGTCATCTCAAATATGCAGTATGGGAAAATATAGTTTCACCTAAAAGATCTACTGGTAAATCTCCTTTTCAACTTGTATATGGAATTGAAGAAATTTTCCCTACACAGTTAGCATTTCCAGTTATGAAGTTTTTGCAAGAATCATTAGAAGAACTAGATGATTTCTCAAGGAGGATCAATCAGATCATTGAGTTGAATCAAGACAGAGATGAGGTTCAGCATAAACTTCGATAGTATCAAGATAAAATGAAGAGTTTTTTTGATAGGAAGGCTAGAGAAAGGGATTTCAGAAAAGGAGACCTAGTGCTAAGATGGGATGCCAAAAGAGAGGAAAAAGGAAAGCATGGAAAGTTTGATGATTTATGGTTGGGACCTTTCAGCATTTCAAAAGTGAAAGGTAACAATACATTCATTTTACGGAATCTGGAAGGACGATATTCTGCATTACCAGTCAATGGGCAATACCTCCAGGATTATATTCAATATTAAATGTTTGCAATCATCATCATTGTATATTTCCGGTTTTCTTTAAATTTCATCAGCAATTGTGATTTTCACAACAAAGACTCCATAGCCAGAGGAGAAGTCATATGAATCTGCAAGTTCTCTTCATCCCACAAGGGGAAGCATTCCCCGGATGGAGCTGATGTTGTAACTTATTTTTACCCTATTAGTATTTTGTAGTTTTCCCTTTATGTACAAAATAAAAATAAATGAAAAGAAAAAGAGAAAAAAGAGAAATAAAAAATGAAAAGAAACAAGAATAAAAAAAAGGTCAAAAGAAATAAATAAAGAAATAAAAAAAGAATAAAAAATAAAAATCCCAATAAATGGCATACACGTTTAAATGTCGACCATCATATTTATTGTATTTTGTGTTTTATATATAATAAAATAATTTTATTTGACCGTCGTCCCTCAGCGTTTAACAAAGGTGCAAAAATGAATGGCATAGATCAAGCCCATCGAGATCAACAACCCCCGATGAATAGCGGGACCGCCCACATCCGCGAACATTAATGTAGGGGGGGAGTCCGCAAAGAATATTTCATAAATCCCACTTTCTCTACATTGCACTCCTGCAACCATTACAGTCCCCCTCCACTCAATACCATTTACTACTCCCACACCACAAACCACTTTTCTGCCGTCCATTTCTCTCGCCAATCCAATATCCTTCTATTTGCACTACCTGCTAACATCTCGCTACATATAACCACTATTATCCTTCCCGCTAAATTTGAATATGATCATTGTGCATTTAATCTCCAACCAATGTTCATTTGCTTTGATTACCCTGTGCCAATAATGGTTAAACTAACAAAGAAACCGTTATTCACTCCTAATAAATTCGAGTATCCTTTTCAAATCGCCAATTATGCCCATCGCTACAATTCATAGAACGCCACTGTAAGAAAAATCCTAGAGAACAACAACCTCCAACCACCATATTTTTGGGTAAATCTATCTTGATTTTCTAAGTAATTTTTCTTTTCCTAATGGCTTCCCATAAAGAAAAATTGAAAGTCTCTATAGATAATCCTTTGTTGGCCCCTGTCATTAATCTAGATGAACTTCCACTGATTGACACTCAGTTTATGATTCTAGAGGCCAATTGTGAGTTTGATTTCTATGAACTTCACAATTGGGCATTTCAAATGTATGAAGATGCCAGTGATGAGTTCCATTTTTGGGAATCCCTATTGCCCTAGTTTTTCTTCCCTAAAACCCATAATTTCATAGAATTTGTAGCTTGGTGTGGAGCCCGATATCTTCTTAGCCAAAGAACTATAATTGCTCAGAGAAATGAGACTCTTTTCCATATTACAACCGAGTCAATTTTCCAAGCCCTCTAGCTAAATCCTCGGGACCCTTTACATCATTTTTCTTTTGATGCTCTAACGAAAATCTATCATAAAATTTATTTCTTATAGAGAGCTCACATTTTGAGTAATTTTTACCAGAAAACTCGGAATTACCTAGAACCAACCCACCTTATCACTCTACAATATTTTCTAAATTGTCTAGGCAGGTAATTTCCTTAATGTATTTTTTGTTAGGATATCCCAATGATCAGTGGGTTGATGAAGTCATTTTGGGCTTATGAGTATTTTCTGTTGGTAAAAAACCTTTAATTATGTTCAACTATAGTCAGATTCTTTCTGGTATGATTCATGATCAATTTTTAAATTGAGGCGCTGAAGGATCATTTAGACACCAGTAATTCTTGGTTTACTTGTTCTTATATCATTAGTCTGAAAGATTCAACTTTCTTTTACAAAATTTAGATGTTGAAGGTAAACCTCCGTCAGTGATCAATTCGACATCTTTGATGAGGAAAACCTCTGAAGAGTTTTCTTTCAGTGATTTTGTTAATCAATTCCTGTATATAGCTACTTGTTTGTTAAACAATGATGCATTCCTCAGGGTTTCAACAGAGATCAAGACAATTGTGCATATCAGTGAAAAACAAAGGTTGGATATTGGTATTTATACCAAAATTTCACTGAACTTGGGATTTATGGTTGAAAGCTTCAACAATACAAATTGCCAGTGTTTCTCCTCATGAGAATTTTTGCACTTGAGTACATTAGACAAATGCTAAACATGGATGAGGTTCATTTTGTTTCTAGAAAATTAAAATCTCAACACTAAAGCTGCAGAGAAAGAGGTCAATGACTTATTGAGCCAGATGAAGTTTAAGTTGAGTTTTAGTTGGTCATATGATCCATTAGGAGTAATCTCATCAATGAGAATTGCTCAAAAATCTGCACCATATATGCATGTGGAAAAACCTGAAATTGAGCAGTATGCCAATAGGGAAGAATGGATAGAGAATACATTGCAAGAGATTGAAGAGCCAATTTCCAGTCAAACAACATTGGAAACTCCAAGGATGATAGAGAAAGAGCTAAAGAGACCAAGAGAAAGTGTATCTCCAACAGGGTCAGAGTTACAGAGATCAACATTTAAAGTATTCAAAAGGAGGAAAACTGTAAATCTTGAAGAAGAATCTTCAAAAGCTCAAAATTTCGAAGAACTTACTACAGTTTTACTATCAACATAATCTCCTTTTCCATTTCAACAAATTCGCGAAGACAGATTGGATTCTCCTTCATCTCCCTCTTCTCGTAAACAACAAAGTATTTTTGCAAAGTTCTTAGAAGTGAAAAAGAAAAATGAGGCCCTAAAGACTTCCACATATGTAGAGTTCTCGAAGCAGTCTTCCTCAAATCAAACGAGATTACTTTCTACCCTTGATAGTGAAAACGGTTAGCTCCAATTAGAATTCTTGGAACCAAAGATCCCTATCACTAAAAGTGCTGAAGATTATAAAACTTCATTGTTTTCATTTGACACTGAAAAATTCATCCTATTGACTAGATTGACTTTCATAAGCAAGCATGAGAAATGATATATTCATCTTTGACAAGTTTTTCCATGGAAGCTTCTAAGCTACAGGCTTCTTTGAATAACATTCATTCCCAATAAAAATTGGAAAAGACTAGCAAAGGAAACTAAAATAAAGGGCTTGAAGATATAGTTATAAAATTATGATTAGATCCTAAAGATATAAAGGCAATTGAGGAAATAATAAAAAGTAGAAATGTTGATATTCAAGCATTAAGAAAATAGTCGAAGCTGCCAACAACTGAACATACATAGGCTCAAGAATTTAGTCAGTTAGAGAAGGAAAAGGAGAACATGCTTCGAATGATCATTGAACAAAACATATATATACATAAGATGGAAGTAGAAATGGAGAAGTTAATCAAATAAAAAGAGCTACAACTTGGTACTAGAGTAACAACTTCTACATTAGTGACTTCAACACCAACAGTGTCTACAACAATAGTATCTACATCAGAAACAGAGCCCACTAGCCAAAATTTAGCAAAGCAGTTGTCAAAATATATGGGAGACTTGTCATTAAAATATATTGAAATTGAAAAACTCAAAACTCTACTAGAGAAAATTCAAAATGACAAGATAAGGGTTGACAATACATATCTAGTTGAAGTTCAGAAAAAATTCAGATTAACTAGACAGATAGAGAAATATGAAAATGAGTCATTGATTACACAAACATTGGCCGAGGCAAAGGAGAAGATTTGGATTGATGTAAGTTATACCATGAATGAACTCTGGACCTCTATTCAGATTATTTTTGAGCATGAGGATTTAGAGGAAAGACTAAAAGTAGTCATCACAGGAATCAAAGAAGATTTAGAGCACATGTTTGGAGAAGCAAATAAAATAATTAAAGTACTCAATTCTAAAACTACGCAGAATTAGAATAGCTTGGAATTGAGGAAAAAATTGATATTTTCCTAGAGGTAAGGACAAATAAAATTTTGATGTTACAGTTAAAAAACAAGTGTCAAAAATTGCAAGCACAAATTAAAAAGTTTCATAGAAAATTCAGTATTTTGCAGCAAAAGGGACTTCCATCTCTACGACATGTTAATGACCAATTGATTCCACTAGAATATTATCGGTACAAATTGCAACAGAGAGAACCAAATTTTCTAAAGTCAAATGGATAATCAGTGGGAAATAATTCTTAGAAGGCCTAGAGTATGTTCCTTTCATTCAACATGAAGTTAGTCCTTTGTTCTTCACTAGGCCAACTTTTGAAAAATACACAGAAGTCGATGAGGCATATAGAAAAGTAACAAAATTTTCTATCCCAGATGAAAAGAGATGGGATAAGTTACTTGAACTCATCAAATAAACAAGATGCAAGGAATTCAATGACCAGACATAGGAAGGGGAGGAGCATTAAGCTGAGAAAGAGGAGAATAAAGCATAAAATTTAGTTAAAGGGTAGAAGTCATCAACCAATACCCTTAAATTATGTGTTGATTGTTCAAATCAGTTTAAAAATAACTAATTTCTAGTTCTATTTTTGTAAATAAAAAACAATTTCAGATATTATCTCATTTTGTAATAAATTTTGGCTTAGATCTAAGATATTTTTGGAATTAGATTCTATAAATATTTGGTAGTTTGAATAAGTTATGGTTGAACCCTTGTAATGAACCAATGACATGCATGTAATGTTCAAAGATATTTTTGAATATAATTGAAGGATTCCGGATTCTTTCTGCACAACTTGTGTATCTACGTGAGTTTGTCTTGTTATCAATTATGTTTTTCATATTTATTTCTGCACACGTTCAAGGTAACATAGAAGTTTGAGCAAGGATAGATTGAATATCAATCTCCCTGAAAGCCCTTGCAAAGTTATAATTATCAAAATAGATTAATTATCTAACAATTTGTTTTAGTTAATTCTTCTGAATCTTCTAATTGTTGTCTTCTGTCATCTCTTGAATTTGTTTTGTTTGGTTGTAGAAAAATTCTACATGCATCTACTTTATATGATGGATTAAATGTTCAATATGAATGTTCAATAGTTATATACTTTCTTTATTTCTTCTTTTCAAATCATTTTAAAGATTAATTCTGTTAAGAATGAAAACCAACCCTTCAATTTTCTCATAAATACTTAGAAATTACATATGTTTAAAGGTTTAATGCAATGGTCATCCATTTAAATCAAAAGCTTAATTTAGATGCTTTGGCATAGTTTCTTAGCCTATAATTGTCTACAAATATACAATAGGAGTGACGAAAATTCCTTGGAAAATGGTGCATTTTTTCGAATCATTAATCACACTAATAAGGCTTGCGCTCCAATTCTTTAGTCTAGGGTTGGGCTAGTCAGGCATGCCCACCAGCTCGAACCCCCCTCCAACCATTCAACTATTTGATAATAAATATAATTCTCTCGTTTAGTTATAACAAGAAACACAATTTTCAGAACAGTAAGGGGTCTAACCCTGCCAGGTTGGTCTGTCAGCCCAAGAAATTTTGCATGAAACCTTGAGGTCCACATGGTACCCTCCCATTAAGCCATGTGGTGCCCTCCCATTGGGCCACATGGCACCCCTTTATTGGCCACACCAAAATCTTAACAACCAATAAAAATTCATCGATTCAACTTGTATGACCTACCACGTTGCAGTACATGATTGGCCTGTCTGACATTCGTATTACCCAATCAGCCTATTGACATTAGCGCCACATCACTATATGGCCTACCCAGTTAGCAACCCAATCAACCCTACAAGTTGAATTTTTAACTATTTTCCAAAAACTTCAGAATGCGATAAGTTTCACATACGGTGTTGCATTGAGACGATTCAAGCATCATTCGAATCAAAATGACAAGATCTATGATTTGGCACTGATTTTAAGAATTTTGAGTTTTGAACATATTTTTGATCCCCTGGATCAAATTTATATAAGAAAATTGTATTGTGGTTGTATATCATTACTCTGTGCGAGAAAGAGAGTGGAGAATGTGTGAAAGCAAAGAGGAAACTACAATGGATTTGTTGTAGGTTGTATCTCTTAATTTCGCTAGATAATATAAAAGGAAGGCCTGGTTGTTTCTCCATGGACATAGCCTAAATTGGGTGAACCACATATATTTTCTTCTCTCTTGTTTTATGATTTTTTTG
Source organism: Pinus tabuliformis (assembly GCA_031772625.1). Taxonomy (NCBI): domain Eukaryota; kingdom Viridiplantae; phylum Streptophyta; class Pinopsida; order Pinales; family Pinaceae; genus Pinus; species Pinus tabuliformis. The sequence continues at coordinate 309,945,705 of CM062806.1, read as the reverse complement.
TTTGTTATTTCACAATATTTTATGTGTTCCATTTCTTTGTTAATTAATTTCTAATGGTTTTCCCGTATGTTTGCAGATGATAAGTTGTGCTAAAAGATAACTCTATCCTCAAGCATCCAAACAACTCCTTCCAAAATTTGGAAGTGAACTTGGCATCTCTATCTGATATAATCATCTTTGAAACCCCATGCAACCTCACTACTTCCCTGATGAATATTTGAGCTACCACACTAACTGAATTAGTAGACTTTATTGTAATGAAGAGAGATACCCTTCTCAACCACACCCATGAGGAATCATGATGCCTCAATGTTCTCGACATTACTATAATGAAGTCCATGGAAATTACCTCCCATTTCCATTCTGGAATCAGAATAGGTTGCAATAGACCATGCGGATGCTTGCTTTCAGCTTTAACCTATTGACGGTCCAAGCACCTTGCAACAAGCTCAACCACCTATTTCTTCAAATTTAGCCAAAAATATATCTTCTTGATAGCTATAAAAGTCTTCTGGTATCCTAGGTGCCCTAATTATGACTTAACATGAAATTCTCTCAAGATAAGCTTCTTCAACTCAATTCTATCTGGCACATAAATCTTGTTCCTAAATCTCACCAAGCCATATGATGTAAGGTGGTAATCCTCATCTCTATCACCTTCACTTTACTACTGTAATCTTTGCTTCATCTATTAGTACTTCTAATAATGTTTCCCTACATGTAAGATATGCTTCTGCAATTTTGTCCCATAAGAGCTCATAATTGAGATATGATTCAACTACACTCTCCTACTGAGAGCATCCACAACCCAGTTTTCCTTGCTTGTAATGTAGTTGATATAAAATAAAAGTCATTGTGAGTAGCTAACCATCTTGCTTTCCTTTTATTCAGAGTGGGCTGGTCAAATAAGTACCATATTCCATTGTGATCACTCATTAAGAGGAACCTCATGCCAAGAAAATCATGTCTCCATATCTTCAATGCATGAATAGTTGCTTCCAACTCAAGATCATGAGTTACATGGTTCTGCTCATTCATTTAGCTTCATTGATTCATAAAAAACCACCTACCCTTCTTGCATCAGGACTCCACTTAGTCCTTCCTTACAGAAATATGTACAAACAACAAACTCCTTATCAAGATCTACAATCTTCAAAACTAGAGCATTGGTAAGCAATTACTTCAACTGATCAAAACTAGCTGCACACTCCTCAGTCTATTCAAACTTCTTTCTTTTCTTTGCAAATATATAATATGATATCTAATATAGAGAAATTCTTGATGAACTTCCTGTAATAACCTACTAATCCCATGAATTATCGGGCCTCATCCACATTGCTTAGAGTTGTCCACGATGATAGATTTAATATTTTACGAATCCACCACTATCCCTTCCTTGCAAACAATATGACCCAAATAATTAATTTGAGATTGAAAGAAACTGCACTTGCTGATCTTGGCATACAACTTATGCTCTCTCAACAATATAATGTCGCTACTAGGTCCTTTTCATTCTTCTCCTCATTCTTTGAACAAATCAATATATCATCAACAAAGACTGTCACAAACTTATCTAGGTATGGGTGTAACATAGTGTTCATCAAATAGATGAAGGTGGTTGGAGCATTGGTAAGACCAAAAGGAACCACCAAAAATTCATAGTTCCCATACCTTGTAAGGAATGAAATTTTGTAGATGTATTATTCTTTGATGTGCACTTGATGATATCTTGATCTCATATTGATTTTCAAAAATATTTATGCTCCCTTTAGTTGATCAAATAGATCATCAATCCACGGAAATGGATACTTGTTCTCAATAGTCACCTTGTTCAATTGTCTATAATCGATGCACAATCTAAGAGTATCATCCTTTTCCTTACAAACAACATTGGTTCATCCCAAGGAGAAACACTTGGCCTTATGTATCCCTTATCAAGCATTTCTTTAAGCTGCAACTTGAATTCCACAAAATCCGAAGTGCTCATTGTATAATGTGCCCTAGATGCCGATGTTGATCCTAGTACCAACTCAATACAGAAATCCACCTCTCTATAAGGAAACAACTTTATAATCTATGTAGGAAACAGATCCTGAAACTATTTCAAGATAGGATACTTCCTTAGGACTTCATCGTACTCATCTTCCTTCCCTTTGTCAATGGAAATGTGAACTACAAACATTACACACCCTTTTCTGCAGTTGTTATTAGCTTGCATAGTTGTAAACATTCTCACTGATGTAGGCTTCTTCCTTCCTTGCAAGACTCTCTTTTCTTCGTAATCATCTAGACACTCAATGGCCTTTCATAACAATCCACCTTGGTCCCATGAATGAACAACTATTCGATGCCTAAGATCATGCTATATGAACCCAAAGGAAGCACATTTAGATGTGTTGATGTAGGAATACCATTTAGCTCAAATGCACAAGATCTCACCCAATAATGAACTCTTCTCTTGGTCCCTATAGCCAACCGCACCAACCAAGATTCTCCATGCCCTTCCTTATTCAACTAGCACAAATCCAACAATTCAGGACTAATATAGCTATAATTCGATCCAGGATCAATCAAAATATAAAAAACTTGATCACAAAGATTACCTTCCATCTCAATAGTGGAATCCTTATGATTTTACTACCTTTTATCCACTACTACATAGTTCTAGGGAATACTATGACCTATATCCCCAACTATCTGCACCTCCTCAGCGCTGTAAAGCTGAGGCTTACCACCTTGGTATGATGGATAATCCTTCATGTGATGGTCTCCACAATAGGTCCAACACCTCAAAGGTTTTATTCCATCACCTTTATTATGTTGTTCCTCAGGCTGAGACTCATGCCCTCTCTCAGCTTTATTGAAATTCTTATGAGGTGCCACATTTTAATTGTCACATGTATCCTGAGATCTTCCTTGCTTCTTGAGTCATTTTCCTTTAGTCTTCTCATTACCTTTCTAATCATGCATGAAATCAAGATTTCACTTTGACTACTCATAACAATGCTTCAACAAGTTCTGATGGTTTCCTTCAATGAAAAAGGCACATCAAACTCAATCCATTCTTTCAATGCTAATGGAAATCTGTTGATGAAACTTTGGATCTTTATTTCTCATTCTTGAGATAGGGAAAATATCTCAACAACTCTAGAAATTTGGTTGTGTACACTTCATCTATGATGGAACCCATCTTGAGCTCATAAAATTCCTTGGCCTTTCCATCATAATATCTCTCAGACAGTTACATCTTCCTAAAGAGTTTTTTGAGATCATCCCAAATCAACTATGTTATAGACATATTTGGGCACTACAACCCCAATCACATATGTCCATAAACCATGGGCTTCTAAATCCCTAAAAGTGTTGTTTCATACCCAAGGTTAGCTAATTACATCATCTCCCAGAAGTTCTCCCTGAAGAACTACTCAAAACTGGTCAAAACTGGACCATCGCACCCGCTCCATGGTTAGGATGCGATGCATCTCACCTAATGCACATGGGGGATGCGATGGGCGAGAGTAGACAAATGGTAGAGACAGTTTGCAAGGTGGATGATCATGGAATCTTCCAGAAACTTCTCCTGTGACACTTGCCTCTCTGAATTCGCCCAGGGATGAGTAAGAGATCATAAAATATCCAAGTGGAACCAAGAACTATCAGAGAGAGGACACTAATCAAAATCCCAGAAGCTAACTCACCCACTTGCAAACATTTGTATATGGATCCCTCATCCTAGAGATCTAGGGGGCTAGAATTTTGTATTTTTGTAAGGAAGTGCTATTGGTTTCTCTGTGCAACATTGTTGGGTGATCTAAGCTTTTCATGAGGTGAAAAGGGCTTTCATGCTGGGAGGATGGTGCTGGGTCAGACCAATGGGTTGTAATCCTCTCTTCTACTACTTCTATCAATAAAGCTATTTGAGTTTTCCTCCATATGTTTGTGTATCTTTGAATCTTGTCTTGATATATGCATCTGTATGGTTAATATATTTCTGATCCTATATTGTTTATGGTTATAGATCTCTATGCTTTGATGGTATCATGCTGCTTTGACTCTACAGGTGTTCTTTGAAGTGGGACAAGTGAGGAAAGAGTGGTAGATTTTTGTCAAAGGGGAAAGGAAACAAGCAAGGAGCCAAGTGAAAGACTAAGGTTGGTACTCTCTGCTTCTTTCTCATCTATCTCTCATAAAGGAAAACACAAGTGACTTTAGTTTGTTTGTTTCTAAGATAGCTACCCGTCTTAGTGGGACTAGCAGCTCTAAATGGACACTAGTTTTCCCGATAAAAAAATGGTGACTCCACTGGGGAATGAATAACTTGTTTGCTTGTTTCTAGTTTGTTTACTTTATAAACTATAGACGGAGCCTGAAGTTATGCCAGCTAGCCTTCGAAATGCTTTTTCTATGCAACTGCAAAGTAGATAAACGCTCCTTCAGTCAATCTCTGAGTTAGTTTATGAATTAAACATCTGACTTGCAAACATCCTAAGTGCCTTGGTGGTGGCTCAAGTAACCTCATTAGATCAGCCCCTATGTTTTGTATTTACTGACTATCATTAGCTCAGCCTAAATCCCTGAACTAAGTTGCAAACTGTGACAAAAAACCAAGTTAAAGTCTCATCCCTTGACCATAGCACTGTCTCCTTTTGACAGTCTAGATGCATCGCACCTCCCGTGTGCAGTAGGTGAGATGTATCCCTGTTTCCTTGTGTTACAGGTGTGATGATCAGATAAGATTGTTTCTGCCTCCAGATTTTGGTTTTTTCTTCATTATCTTCAGCTTTATTTAGGAGTTTCGTTGTCTGTGATCAGTATACCACTGTTGAAACTCCCTTCCTTTACATTATTCAACCTCCATTGTACAAAGAATTGTGAATGTTTTTATGTATTTTTTTCCATTTACATTTCTCCTTTACAAAAAAGTAGCTTAATCGAACTGTCGTCTTTTGATTTGGAAGTGTCGCAAGTGTCGTTTTCAGTCAAAGAAAAGAATCCTACTCTTCTTGATGGTCGATTACACTGTTACTATTGTATTTGATTTGGATTAATAGTATTTCAAGTGTCAAAAGAAGTTTTCAAATTGAAGTTGAAAGTGTCCCTCTTAACCTTCCTTTCATTTTATAAATTCGAAATCGCAAAGTGTTGTCTTAGCCTTCCTTTCGTTTTTTGAATTCGAAATCGCAAAGTAGTCTTCCTTTCGTTTTTGGAATTAGAAATCGCAAAGTATTGTCTTAGTTTTCCTTTCATTTTTTGAATTTGAAATCGCAAAGTGTCGTCTTCATCTTTCTTTCGCCTTTTGAAGAGAAAATTGTCAATACTGTCGCTTTGAGAGAAAATATAGTTCAGATTTGTACTTAGCATTCTTTTTGTCACTCACACATTAAGAAAGTAGAAAACAAATACATGCATGTGCATTGGCATTTAGACTGCTTGTTGATTTTGATTTAGGACAGTGCATCTAGTGTGTGCTCTCTGGTCTATGTTGAAAGGATTTTACTTCTCTTTCCTTAGTAGCTAGGATTTTCATCAAGAAAGTAAATGATTGTTTATCATGTTAGATTGCATATTTAGGAACTGTGTATCTATATCACGCGATGAACCTTAAAGGGAAACTTCTTAAGAAAGATCAACTGTAAAATAAATTCAATGAACATAAAAACTCTTTGGAACCTAATGCACAACATTTAGAAGTCTAGGCTAGAGACGTATTCTGGCATTGTAAACCCTGGTAACTATGGCTTTCATCATAGGTTGGGTGATTCCTCCTCTTTGAGACAACAAGTTCCAGTACGGACTTGTGCTCCCACGTACCATCGAGTATATATTGGGAGACCACAATAGGCTATATCCTTTATCCTTAGGAAGCCATGTCTGCTGCCCTATCGATCGCAATGCATTGAACACAACATTCGGGAAGATTGACTGCCGTACCGTAAAAAGTATTTTGTAGTTTTGTGATTGGTTTGGTAATCTCTCTGTCTAGATTTCCAGAGTAGTCACTTTCATTCCTTTTCAGACTCCTTAAAAGAAAAGGTCCATCTGAGCACTTGTCACCTCAGGCTCATTAAAAATCGAAGGCGACTAGAGTCATCTTTAGCTTTTTCTTGACTCTTAAAAATTGAAAAAGCAAGTTGTGTCAAAGCGTCATAAAATTTATTTTAATTGGAATAAAATCACTGTTCCCTCATTGATCTTAGGTTGAGAAAACAGAGTCCACCAACCAAGGGTTTCCCCTTGGGGGAAATCCTATTCCCTTCTCCTCTTGGGGGGATGTTGGTGCAACTCATATGGCCACATTGTCTCTTCCAAGACTAAAAATTGGCCTACTGGTATGGATTTTCTTGACCTCTATTGTTCAAAACACCATGATTCCTGAGCAATCAAATCAACAACTAGATGATACTGAAGTTACCCCCCAACCTTATACTTCGTTTATTTCTCCCTCTCCTTCTTCCTTTTCGCTTGGTAAAGTTGGTAAAGCTAAAAACCAAGTAACTGAGAAGATGAAGAAAGAGAAGGAGAAGAAGAAGAAGAAAAAGCCAACGGCGAAAGGGGGCAACCTTGCATTGTCTGGCGAAAATGGCAGAGATAATTTGCAAGGTGGATGATCATGGAATCTTCTAGAAACTTCTCCTGTGACACTTGCCTCTCTGAATTCGCCCAGGGATGAGTAAGAGATCATGAAATCTCCAAGTGGAACCAAAAACTATTAGAGAGAGGACACTAATCAAAATCCCAGAAGCTGACTCACCCATCTGCAAACATCTATATATGGATCACTCATCCTAGAGATCCAGGGGGCTAGAATTTTGTATTTTTGCAAGGAAGTGATGTTGGTTTCTCCGTGCAACATTGTTGGGTGATCTAAGCTTTCATGAGGTGAAGAGGGCTTTCATGCTGGGAGGATGGCACTGGGTCAGACCAATGGGTTGTAATCCTCTCTTCTACTACTTCTATCAATAAAGCTATTTGAGTTTTCCTCCATATGTTTGTGTATCTTTGAATATTGTCTTGATATATGCATTTGTATGGTTAAGATATATCTGATCTTATATTGTTTATGGTTATAGATCTCTATGATTTAATGGTATCATGCTACTTTGACTCTACAGGTGTTCTTTGAAGCAGGACAAGTGAGGAAAGAGTGGTAGATTTCTGTCAAAGGGGAAAGGAAACAAGCAAGGAGCCAAGCGAAAGACTGAGGTTGGTACTTTCTGCTTCTTTCTCATCTATCTCTCATAAAGGAAAACACAAGTGACTTTAGTTTGTTTGTTTCTAAGATAGCTACCCGTCTTAGTGGTACTAGTAGCTATGAATGGACACTAGTTTTCTCGATAATAAACTCCTCTTATCTAATTCCTCTGACATGCTTAAAATATTCCCACCATATATCTACTTTTCCCTTGAGACTGAAGGTAGCTATCTTGGCTTTCATGTTCTCTGAGTAATCATGAAATATGAAGAATTTCTTCATCCCAAGAAACCATGCTTTTGCATCTTCTGATTTCTTAATTTCTCCATCAAAATTGGGAGGCTTGGCTTTCTTAAATTCTTTTTGCAAGTATTGCTTCTCACTCTTTGTTGGCCATGGAATCCCCCCGAGGCATGTTTTGGGTCTCAAAGCCCATGATTTGATTGAATGATGTTGTAAAGCCCTGCGAATTGTGGGCGCGAAAGTTGTTAGAGTCATAGGGTTGTCCACCCTATTTTATAATGTAATGTCAACCTACCCATGGTCCGCAGACCATGGAATTGTATAAATAGAGCAAGGCTCTAAGTGTAAAAGATACTTAGTTAGAGTGAATTATGAGATAGAGAAGTAGAAGCATAGAGCAAGTGTCTAAGTGTGTCTTGGGTTGTAGAGTAGGAAAAGCCTCTGCAGCTGAGTGTGCAAAGGCCTATTTGTCTGCAACTAAGTGTGTGAACCCCTGCAGCTTAGTGCGCAGGGCGAAGTCGAGTCTGTAATGAAAGAAGAGAATAATAGAGGAAGTTTTATCCAAATTCCGTGTATCTGTTCTTGAGTTATTACATGTTTGATATCAATTGAAAATATACTATTTATTTACTATGCGCACTTGTATCAATGATTCATATTGCTAAGTATACTTTACACATGCAAGTAAGCTAAGTTAATAAACTAACGGTGAAATACTAGTAAGGACTTGGGTAATAACAGCGTTCTGGCTCCGAGTAGGGTTGTGTGAAGGCAGCATCGTAGGCTGCGAGGTATGGGTAAGTGTGCATAGTGACGTGCGCACAGGGTCGGACCACAAACCACTTGAACTCATCAGACATCTATAGGGTGCGGAAACCTGGTTCTAGCACCCTCCCATACTACTTTAGGTGAGACCTTAGTACGTGCTCCATGGACTATTGCTGAAAGGGCCAATAGTACCGGGATTTGTTTGGCTAAATCACCTCCAAACCTGGGTCAAGCCCCAACAAGCTAACAAATAGTTCCGTTTCGGGGACTGGGATCTGCATAAGGGATGTCTGATGTCATGTCACTGGAATCCAACAAAGAGAGAAATTGAAGGGTGGTTGGATAGAAAGATTCACAAGTTCGCAACCATGGGGGATTCACTCAATGAACCTCTGATATAGCACATGCGTTCATGACATACTAAAGGATACCCTTAATTTGACTACATATTGTAAAATACCTCTAAAAGTAACATTAACTAACCCCCTACCAATACAAACCCAATACACCTTCCCAATTTAAAAAACCCCTACTTCACTAGATATTGTAGGTATCGATTTTTTCATTAACATTTTTTATACCCCTTTATATTTTTTCATTACCTTTGAGCTCCTTTTTAATACCTTCCAATATAGAAACCCTTTACCTCATATTTTATGCTCAATATATTATGTCATTTTTTCCTCAATATAAATCCCCTAATATGAATGCACATGGTATGGTATTGCTCCCCCGATGAAGCCCCCATGTTCACAATGCAGGAAAACAGGAATCCACAAGTATCAAAGGAACAGTGGTTAGAGCATTACTTATATACATAAATCCACAAAATTTTCTTTGCATCCTTCCCCTCTAAGTTGTATGAGTGGATCGCGAAGCTAACAGACAGTCAAGGAAGGTGTAGGCTCGACAAACCAATTGTGTGGACTCCATAGTTAGTGCGCAGACTTGAAGCCTTGGAAAATAAGATCACGCACGCTGTGGACTATTCGGTTGATCGAATTATAGGAGGGTTTATCACGAAATTTGTGGTAGACATGTCAGTCAGCTACAACGAGGCAGAATGTAATAGTCATAAACTTGAAAGCAGGAAGCATAAAAATTTGATTTGTACTTACCTGAACTGTTAGCTGATCCCGTGAAGTTGACGATACTGTTGATGTTTTGTTCTGCTGCTGCTGTTGGCTCCAATTACCCAGGGAGACCAATTCCACCCAGCCTGATTGAGCAGAGGCTGGCTACTCAATCCAGCAAGCTTCTCACAGAAGCCCACTGTCCCCCGTGCCCAGAACCTCAGTCGGATTAAAGCTCTTCCAATGTCAGACCTCTCTCCCTGCTGAATTCCTTCTCTGGCTTCACTGCTGAATTCCTCCTCTGGCTTCTCCTCCGTTCCTTTCCCCCCCGTACTCGGTTCACAATTCTGGTTTTATCCACGGGCTTGGCGGTGGCCGCCCTCCCGCATGCAACCACCGCCTCCCTCCTTGTTGCCACGCTCTCAGACCGTATGCTTATCCCGTTCCTTATCATTTAGCTACGGTTTGCCCTTTTGTCCTATTAATGTGTTTTATTTTAGTATTAAGTTTCTAACTTATTGAATTTGAACTTTACATTTAATATGATTATCATATATCTTTTTATTAATATTATTTAAAATATAAGGTTTATAACTTTATATTAATTAATTATTTTATATATATATATATATATATATATATATATCATTTCTTAACTTTTCTTAACTTTTATAAATGGGTCATTACACAGAACAACGCTTCCTCAAAGGACCACGAGGTAAGTATATTAAATCTTTGAACACTTGGATTAAAATTCTATTGTGTGAGAAGCGGGTTATGCAAATAAATTTATGTTTGGGGCTACATGAAGTGGGAGGATCTATAGAAACAAAGGTAGCACAGAGATAGAGAATAGCCCCTTAATTTTGCCTTGGTGAGAAAGCAAGGAAGAGATCATGAAAGTTTCACCAAGAAGTGCGATCAGTCTGATAAGGCAGCGAATTCTGCGTATACCACCTCCACCTACACCACCACCAGTCTCACCATCTTCACCCCCATCTCCGCCCACACCATCTCTGCCACCACCACAGTTCAATATGGTGAGCGTGATAAAATTGCTGGTGTTCAAAGGGGTAGGGAACAACGATCTGGACCAATTTGGTTTCATGTTAAAAGCTGTATGGGAAGCACAAGGAGTCATATATGAAAATATAAAGAAGGAAACATTGGTAAGCACGTTGTAGGATCGTGCACTGACATGGTACATTAAGCACTCTAATGAAAATCCAAACGCCGGGGTCGCGGATATCCAAGCTGCGCCGAACAGGGAATTTAGCAGGCCAAAATCGGAGACACAATCGATTATTGGGTATAAAAAAATCGCGATGCTTCTAGGCGAGACCCCTGGGAACTGTATCAAAGAATGAAGGGCATGATTTGTGAAGCCAACATGACCTTGATAGATGGATAGCACCGCACATGGTTTGTAGCATCACTAACGCCACATCTAAGGATGGCGCTGTCACAGCAGAAGTTATCCACCCAGGCCGAAGCTTTGGGGATTGCAATGAGACTGCACGAGACCCCAATATAAGATCCTGGCCTAGGAGTCCAAAAAATCCACACGCAACTAAAAAATCTGTGTCTAGAAATGTAGAGTTTGAAACAAGATAGGACAACTCACCCAGAGGTGTGCGAGGAGGTATGGTGCATAAAATGCAAAGGCTAGGGACATGACAAGGACCATTGTCCAGTCTTTGCGAACTACCTAGGGGGAGGAGGGCTGATGCCATTGATACTAGAGGCACAAGCAGGAACGAGAACAGCACCTGCATTATGGTGCGCGATTTGTTAGATAGGAGGGAAGCATGCTACAGATAACTGTCAACTATTACAAAAGTATACGTAGACGTCCCACAGTGGTTCTGTGGTTTTTGCAGGTTAGTAGGCCATGATGAACGCACTTGTAGAAGTTATGAACTGATGATGGATTGGACTCTTGCCTATAGAGTTTAGATCGAAACGCGAGCCCTCAATTAAAATGCAGGGATGGCACGCACTAGATTTCAAGGGCGCGGACGAGGTTGAGGTGGAATGGGACCAGGAAGGGGTCGCGGACAACTGATTTGTTACAATTGTGGAGGGCCAGGGCATTATGCCCACGATTGTACAAATCCAACTAGAGCATCATGTTTATATTATACCTAGTTTGATCATGCTATAGAGCACTGCCCCACACTAATAGCGAGGTTGTGCAATAAAGGAATACTCTAGCCTCCCCCGACTCAAAACCTAAAAATGATGAGGTCTGAGCCACACGAAGAGGACTCAAATGTAAACATCATGCTCCAAAGTGGTATCAAGACAAGAGATGACAAGGGAAAGTAGCCAGAAGAGAGTGCTTGGGTTCACAAGGCCCCAACAAAGGAACTAGAGTTTGATTTGGAGCACGCAAAGGAGACATTCATGGAAGCTAATAAGAGCTTCATGAAGGCCTCCACTTTAGGTAGTAAAGAAAAAATAGAACTGGAGATGGACCCATTAATACTTACTACCTTTTTGGAGACATGCATGAAGTTGCTGCATGACAGCAAGGCTGTGAAGGGACTATAGGAACTCATCACTAGGTGCGTTGGGTTTGGAGAACTGTGCATAGTCCAAAAGTTTGGGAAGCACACAATGCGAACAGGAAGGGAGATGAGATTGACTGCGCAGATTGGGGAATATGAAATGGATCAAGTGATTCTGGATTTAGGATCGGAAATGAATGTACGCAAAAGCAGACATGGGAGTGCATGGGCAGGCTCACGTTGCAATGGTCCCCTATTCAATTGCGAATGGCGAACCAGCAAAAGATCCTACCGATGGGAAGATTGCAAGGAATAATAGTAAATATCGATGGTGCGAGCATGCTTGCAGATTTTGAAGTGATAGAGATTGTCAATGACAACAATCCCTATCCTACGCTACTGGGAATAGATTGGGCCACTAATATGAACGGAGTGGTAAATCTGAAGAAGCACAAAATGATTTTTGAGAAAAAGTCACTACGTGTAGTGGTACCTTTAGACCATGTGAAAGGATTGAGCTACACAGAGACAGTGTACAATGACAAAAGTGACGATGATCTAGATTGTATGTACAAGATAACCACTTGGGAATAGGATTGGGTGAATCCTACAGTGGATGGCAGGATTTCGTGGGAGCGCGAAAGCTCCTGCACCTCAGATTCAGATGAGGAAATAGAACGATGGTAGAATAGGTTACATGAGGTAACCACACTCAATTGCAACATGACGGTAAGATCACTACGTTGCATGAAAACAGAGGTAAGGGATCTACCTATGTATGACGAGTTGACAACATTGGATGAATTCCTGAACAAGTTTGAAAGAGGTGTCAGAACAATAGCATTTTGACGCTCTGAAATGGACACTGCGCGCTACGCCCACAAGGTGGTGGGGTATGCATTAGAGAAGTTTTAAGGATTGGTGCGGATGCAGAATGATGATGCACCTACAATTCGGGACACTGCAGAGCAGCTAACAGACACATACGATGAACGGGGTGATCCACGTACACACCTCATGAAATGGACCAAGGTTTACGAGGAAGAGTCACAACTTGAATGGGTGCATTTGTTTTGTCATACTCTGGATGTCATACCGATGAATTGGTATACTGAGATGGAGCTCTGCCATGGCACGAGTGAATGGGATATCTTACACGAAGGATTCCTGTTAACCTTCACGTTTGAAGATCGTTGGTGGGATACTGTTGATGATGCGCTACAAGCAGTAAAAGCAGCTATCTTCAAACTACCTCAGGATCCAATGGAAGTGCTTTAGTTGGAATGGGCGACACAGCTGAGTTGTGCACTGGAGTGTTACAATGTAAATATTGAGGAGGATGATGATGACCCACAAAATATTAACATTCCTGAAACTAAAGGTTGTTGCAAGGTTCAGGGACCTTTGATTGAGGATCCCAACATCATCGCGCCGCTAAAAACAAAGCAGGTAAACATTGGGATGGAGGTGGAACCAAAGTATGCAATGCTAGGTGACTATTGGGACAATGCCACAGTAGATAAGGTCATTGAGTTACTCCGCGAATACCAAGACTTATTCCTGACCAAAATTACAGATTTAAAAGGGATCGTTGGCGACTTAGGGATGATGAGGATCACCCTAAAACCTGAAGTGAAGCTGGTCAAGCAGAGGTCTTACCACTTGAATCCGAAGTATAAGGAAAATTTCTGCGTAGAATTAAACAAAACGCTCGCAGTCAGAATTATTGAGCTGATGGAAGAGTCTCACTGGGTGAGCCATATGGTAGTACAGGAGAAAAATTAGAAGGGAAAAATAATAATATGCGTGGACCTCACGAAGCTAAATGACGCCTATGTACATGACCCATTCCTACACGTTCATAGGTGAAGTATTGGAAAATGTTGGTGGACAAGAAGCATACTCATTCATAGATGGGTTCTCAGGGTACCACCAGATCAAAATTGTGCCGGAAGCCAGGAGCAAGATGACCTTTGCAACAGAATGGGCCTACTTTCAATACACTGTTATGCCGTTTGGGTTGAAGAATGCGCCATGCATCTTTTCACGCATCGTTGTTGCCGCATTCAAAGAGTACATCCACAAGTTCCTAGAGGTCTATCTGGCTGATTGGACTATCTTCGGATTGGTTAAGCATCATGTAGCAAGCTTACACTTGATGCTCGATACTTGCCAATGACACCAAATTGCGCTGAACCTTAAAAAGTGCACATTCCTTGTTCCCTTTAGAAACTTGTTGGACATGTGGTCTACAAACAGGGACTGATGCTGGACCCTACGAAGATGCAGTAATTCTAAATTTGGAAGCGCCGCGAAGTGTTAAACAGTTGTGCGCTACCTTGGGCCACACATGATACTATAGGAAGTTCATCAAAAGCTATGCCCAAATCACCGTGCCGATGGAGAAACTATTGAAAAAAGATGTTACATTCTGCTGGAATCATGATTGCATGAAGAGCTTGGATGTCTTAAAGGGGAAATTGGCCTCTGCTCCAATCTTGGTCTTCCCAAAATGGGATGTGGAGTTTCATGTACATGTTAATGTGTCGTGTATTGCACTAGGAGCAGTGCTCACACAAGAAGGCAGAGAGGGCTTGGATCATCCTATCGCATTTGCAAGTCATATATTTTCCAAAGCCAAGAAGAACTACTCCATAACTGAGCGAGAGGGGTTGTCGATGGTGTACAAGCTCCAAAAATACCGACATTATTTGCTAAGAGGACATTTCAAGATGTATACATGCCATTTCACACTGAAATACTTGGTCAATAAGTCTGTGTTGGGGGGGCGCATATGTAGGTGGCTCTTATTATTTCAAGAATATGACTTTGAGGTCATGATCAAACCTGGACGTATGAACGTAGGACCGGATCACTTGTCGCGTATTGAGACGGGCAAGGAACCTACTAGTTTCAAGGAAGGATTACCTGATGCATAGCTCTTTGTGGTGCGTGTTGCAGATGGGCACTTCGAAGATATAATTCAATTTCTGACAATAAGGACTGTGCTGAAGGAATACTCCATCCAACAGAAGAAGGAATTGGTGGTGCGCGCGGCAGATTTTTCTGTCATCGTGGGGCACCTATACAAAATGGGAAATGACGAGATATTGTGAAGATACGTACTTGAATTTGAACAAAGTCAAATTCTTGCGGCAGGTCATGGGGTCGCTCCAGGAGGACACTATGTAGAACACGCGACCCCACAAAAGATTCTTCGCGCAGGGTTATGGTGGCCAACCCTTCACCAAGATTCAAAAGCGTACTTTAAGGCTTGCGATATATGTCAAAGGACCAAAAAACCATCGCGAAGGGACGAGATGCCATTGAATCAATAAATGACACTCCAACCATTCGAGAAATGGGAAATTGACTTTGTGGGACCTATCAAATCTCAAGGAAAGACGGGTGCATGCTACATCATCGCCGTGACAGAGTACCTGACATGATGAATGGAAGCGCAGCTAGTCAAAGACTGCACGACCGCTAAGGATGCGAAGTTTTTGTTTGAAAATGTGTTGACCTAATTTGGCTGTCCAAAAATCTTAATGAGTGATCGTGGATCACATTTCCTAAACGAATACATTAGCACGCTCATAGAAGAGTTCTAGGCATATCATCAGAAAAGTACACTGTATCACCCCAAAGACAATGGGACTATAGAAGCTTTCAACAAAATACTAGAGATTGCACTAACTAAAGTGTGCAACATGCAGGAAAGTGATTGGGACTTGCGCATACCTACAGTGTTATGGGCTTACAAGACAACGTGCAAGAAACTGATGGGACAAACACCTTTCCGGTTAGTTTATGGCATGGAAGCTATCGTGCTGATGGAATATATCGTACCTAGTCTATGTATAGTAGCACTCACAAGAATGACGGACCACGAAGCTCTGGAGGAAAGGCTCACACAATTGGAAGAACTTGAGGAGGAATGGTTCTTGGCTGGTTTTCATCAGCAGGTATAGAAGCAGAGAGAAAAGGCCTAGCACGATCACCATATTAAGATGCGCACCTTCAAGGTAAAGGACTTACTGCTACTATATGACAGTAAGTTTGAAACATTTCCAGGAAAATTCAGAATGCATTGGCTGGGACCATACGTGGTTAAGGAGGTCAGAAACAGAGGCGTGATCCAGCTAGTCAAACTAAATGGAGAACCCTCCCAAGGCAAAGTGAACGACAGCCACTTGAAGCCCTACATGGGTGGGCCGACTATCTGACTAACCGGCTGAAGCATAGTCTTTCCACTCCAAGGAGCCGGACAAAGGCGTAGGACTATAAACATATGCATTAGATACTAGTATAGATGCATGGAAACAATTCAGACATGGAGGTCTCAGAACAGAGGATGCAATAGATTCAGCAAACAGTGGCGCAGTGCACTACCGACATCAGCACAGTTCGAGGACAGTTGGAGGAACTTCGTGCCAAGATCGCCGCACCAATAGAGTGACTCGAGGGCGAGTCACGATGTTTGTGTTGGGGGCCTGTTGGGCATGCAATCCCCCCGAGGTATGTTTTGGGGCTCAAAGCCCATGTTTTGATCAAATGATGTTGTAAAGCAGAGTGAATTGCGAGCACAAAAGTTGTTAGAGTCATAGGTTTGTCTGCCCTAGTTTATAATGTAATCTTAGCCTACCCATGGTCCGTAGACTAGGGGATTTTATAAATAGAGTGAGGCTCTAAGTGTAAAAGAGAGTTATTTAGAGCGAAGTATGAGATGGAGAAGTAGAAGCATAGAGAAAGTTTCTAAGTGTGTCTTGGGTCATAGAGTAGGAAAAGGCTCTGCAGCTGAGTGCGTAGAGGCCTAGTTGTCCGCAACTAAGTGCGCAGACCCCTGCAGTTGAGTGCACACAGTGGAGTCAAGTCTGTAACCGAAGAAGAGAATAATAAAAGAAGTTTTATCCAAATTTTTTGTATCTTCTCTTGAGTTATTACATGTTTGATATCAATTGAAAATATGCTATTTATTTACAACGCGCACTTGTATGAATGATTCATATTGCTAAGTATACTTTAGACATGAAAGTAAGTTAAGTTAATCAACTAACAGTGAAATACTAGTAAGGACTTGGGTAATAATAGCATTTGGGCCCCAGGTAGGGCTACACGAAGGAAACATTGCAGGCTGCGAGGTATGGGTAAGTGCACATAGCGACGTGCACGCAGGGTTGGACCGCGAACTACTTGAACTCATCAGACATCTCCAAGGTGAGGAAACCTGGTTCTACCACCCTCCCATACTACTTCGAGTGAGACCTTAGTCCGCGCTCCGCGGAATGTTGCTGAAAGGGCTAGTAGTACTGAGATTTGTTTGGCTAAATCACCTTTGAACTTGGGTCAGGCCCCAACAAGCTAACACTCCTCCTGTAAGGATGTTGGTGGTGATGGCAATGATGTCTCTCGAAACTAGAGCTAGAATAAAATCCATGAGTGCTACCCTTTCTCTCAAGTGTATCCAAGGAACTTCCACCCTTTACTATATCATATTTTTCCATTATGTACCCTTTCTGAGACTTGCTTCCATCCACACCATTAGTCTTTTCTTCCTATGTGTCCCCATGGATGATCCCCAGTTGTCCCTGCTTTTGAAAATATGAAAGGCTTTGGAGTATGACTGCATTAACTTCAACTTACTTTTCTTGAGCTATAGAAATCCTTTCCTATGCATCAATCAACTGCTCATTATATTCCTTGCAACTCAATTTTTGCCTTCAAACTTCTCAATGTATTTTCCAAACCAAGAGAATATCCCTCTCCTTGTTGCTCAATTGAGCTCTCCCATCCTGCCAATGTCTCTTTCAGCCTACAAAGATTCTTATGAACTATCTCAACTATTCTTCTCTTCATCTCTTAACCCTTCATTTCCTATGATATGCCTTTGTTATCTAAATAAAAACATAGTCAAAATCATATATTAATGTATCTCAGGGGAGGTTATTGCATCTTCATAGGCCAATCTAATCCAAATTAGCATGATACAACATCACAAGCATACCAACTCATACATTTATATCATAACCATAACAATAATTAGGTAACATGTATGCATGATAAAAGTATATACAACTGACATGCATGCATAAAAATATGCATTTACCCCGAGGTCTAGTGCTGCAACCTTGCTCTAATACCTCTCTATAAGACGGATAACAAAGAAAGGTTTACAGAAAAGGAAACTGCTCTAATACCACCTCGTAACCACCCCACTCCACATTTACATTCTTTTACAAGCTCTCCAAGGTAAACATGAGCTGAGATTTACTATGACATGACCCAACATCGAAGTTCTAGTTATGGAAATGGGGCTTACTAATTGGAAACTTTCTGCAACTTAACAAGGACACCTAATCACCCAGATGTCAGACAAAAACCCCTGGAGATCTTTCCCTAAGATGGAAATTTATTTTTACTTGAGCACATAACCCATTTTCATGCATGCCAAGTTTTGCATGTGTCCAAAAGTCTTCAGCTGCACACACATGCATTCCTCCATGTGGTTACAGCCGAGATTTGTCAGTTCAGAGGTTGTGACTAGAAAACCTATTCCAGATTTTCAGGGCTAGCTACAGAACAACTACCTAGAGAAACCAAAATCTCTCTAGAATTAAGTCTAAGATGATGCTAAGCCCGAATAATCAATACTAAAGGCTATTTCTTTGTATTTTCATATTTCCATACTAGAGAAAATAAAGCAAAGTGGCCTTACCTTTTAGCTAGTTTTTCTTTCATTATGGGTTTGTCGAGGTAAATATCACATTTGTTTGTGCATGGTGTATCTATTTTTATGTTCTCTATTTTTCATGTTTTAACAATTTCATACATTTAAGAATAAATACGTTAAATAAAGAATATCGTATCTTAAAGGAAATTAACCTTCATAGAAAACATTTTAATATTTTATCAGGTCTATTGATGAATTATTCTAGTGGAACATCAACAATAGTTTATAGATAAAAATGGATAACAACATATGGGCCAAGAACAAGATAGCAAGACAGGAGAGAAGAAAATCATAGCCATAGCTTAAAAAAAGAGGAACCTTAAGGAATTGCAATTGAAGATAAGTGCTAGAATCTTCATTTGTAATTGCATCCAAAGTGGTTGAAGTCCAAGGGAAATAAAAGGTAGCTATCCACACAAAAGAAGTAGTTTAAATCATCTATAGTCTAGATGAGCCATAGTTTGCACCACATGCAATAGCCAAAAGAAAGTGGAGATAAACACATACTATTCCAAAATAAAGTTCGAGTGAAGAACCAAAAGGTAAATTCTTTGTTTAATAATGAATCTTAATGTAATTTTATTTTTGAAACATTAATTGATCAGCTCACTTTTGAAACTTATGATCTACTGCAAACAAGTTCACTAGCATGATTGCATGGAAATATGTTATGAGAATCACTCAAAGATGTAGAATCAAGTTTTCCATTACTATGGTGATGAACTAGAATGTAAAGTTGCACTATTAGACATAAATGGAGTGATGTTTGGTTGTTGATACCTATGTATTAGGGATGCTATCATTTACATGAGATAAAATGAATATTACTTGGTCAAGGGTGGCAAGGCATACTTCATCAAATCACATAAGTGGAGAGAGAGAATAACTCTAGTGGCAAAGCAAGGGCATACAAGCCCAAAACATGCAATATTCTTTAGTAATGGGGTGCGTTGTCGCTTTTTCTAGCACATGTAGCACAAGTAATTCAGGAGATACGAAAGCTTCCTAGAGACATCCTCTGGCTTTATTATAGACCAGTGCTAAGTACATCTTAAAGGGTGCTTGACAAATTTATAGTAAAGACTTTCAACACTTCGGTTTGTCACCGAAATATAAATGTTTTTTTTTTGTAAGCTAGGGTGGTACTTTCCTTTTCTATTTATAAAAAGAAGTTGATCCAGATACAACATTTTGGTGGCCTCAACTTGCCCATATGGGAAACCAAGTCTGTTGGCCACCTGAGTTTGTTATATGCCATCCAATAACAAAATTTAATCAGTCTTTCCATCCATGCTACGTGAACTGCACATCTAAAAACACTAAACATGCTACACACTAACTTATAAGTTTTGAAAAGAAAAGCTAGCCACAAAATAATCAGACAAGAAATTGTAAAGGACTAATCCTTCCGGTCATCTGTGTCAAAATCTACATTAGCAGGTGCTGTCATCGAGTCATTTGGTGCTGGAGACAGCTTCATCAGTCATTGCTGGATCTCATCCAGCTTGCTGTCTTGCATTATCATGATGATCTGCAAGTTTTTCATTTCCTTTTTAATATTGGGCATGCCTTGGGCTATTGCTGCCACTTCTCCTACCACCTGCTCCAGAGCCTTAGCTAGTAAACGCTTTAAAACCCAGTACACATGCAGAGCTTGCCGATAAAGCATCATTCGGCCTCTGGTGTGCCCTGGGTCAGGGATGATATCTCCCCATTCCTCCAACTCTGGTTCTGATTCCTCTTCCATTACACTATCTTCCATCTCTTGAATTAGCTGCCAAATTTCCGCGTCTGTCCCTTCTCTATAGGCTCGAGTGGCTTCCTGGACTGCTGTCCTCATGGATTTCCTTCCTCGCCTCTAACTTGCTGGCACCAAGGTTGACGGTTCACTTCTGCGCAGCTGGCTCTGTCGCCCTCTACCTCCTCGACCCCTGCCTCTACCCAGGCGAGCCATTTTCTCCTTTATTGCCTCCTGCTTGCAATTATCAACAACGAAAGTTAGCTTTCGAGGAGCTACAATCCTCCCATCAATCAACATTTCCTTGTCACTTAGCCTTCCTGCCCCACTCTGACCACCCTCATTGTTCTGATGAGACAATGGTCTCCCCCCCCTGGACAAAGGAAGGTGGGCAAGCCCTTTGTCATGCAGCCCTCCGCCTAGATAGGGTTCTTACAAATTCTCGGGCTGACCGTCTATCCCTCTACTAATATTCTCCGACATACCTATGCTCTAATCCTCGCTCTTCCTCACTATGCAACCCTCTAACTTACTCAGCCACAACCCTTCTCCTGCAAATCCCAGATTACCCCCCTCTTCCGCCTTACTATGCATGGCAGAGAAAAAAGAAACCTGCTCAAACTCCGCCCCACCCGACCAATTCCTGATGATCCCCCCCTCCTCCACCATACTAAGCAAAACAAAGTGAAATGCAGGAGGAGAGCCAGAGGAGACATACCTGTAATCACGCTCAACTGCCAAAGTTCCCAACACCTGTGCTGCATTGTTCTCCTCCTCCCTTCACTACATACTAAGTTTTTCTCCCACCCTTACCACCCTAATGTACCCCAGCGTATCTGGCCCACGTACCATCCCACTTCCGCCGCCATTTCTAACCTCCTCTCCCCCCTCACTCCATCCATTATACTGCCTCGAAACTCTCGCAGGCATGCAGGATGCCACCATGGTCATTTGATCTACATTGAGGGCAATAGGTGGCCGTCTTAGCCGATCTCTCCCTTGCGTTGTCCACCTTCTCGTACTATCCCTCTTTATCACCCTGATCGGGGGCCACCTGTTATGAAACCAGCTCAAGAAAAGATAGAAAAGATAGATCAACGCCTTAGAATTCAGCCTCTTCGAGGGGGCAACCTCCTTTACATTACATAAATGAACAATTCTTCGATGATTCAAATGACAAAACCTCCTTTATATATATAGGAGTCTAAGGAGTCACAATATAATCCAACCGACCTAACAATAATAATATAAAGCCACAAAAATAACAATAGAGGGATTCTATGGGGCACAAAAATAACAATATGGGGGTAATAGGGGCACAACAATATAAATAAAGGGTATAACTACAATAGTAATGGGGTAATCACTAGTATTATAGGGACCCAACATGCCCCTCTCCTTCAAAAAAGTGTTGTCCTCAACGCTTGAGTAGTTCTGGATACTTCTGCATAAAATTCTCATCCTCCCATGTGGAATCTTCAGCGGATAAGTTCTTCCACTTGATAAGATACTCTGAAATTGATCGATTTCGTAGCTGTCGAGTTCTTGTTTCTGTGACTGCTTCTGGTTCCAATATAATTTTTCCTTCCTCGTCAAGTTCTGGCAATATTGTTTGAACTGGGAGCTTGTCGCCTATAACCTTCTTTAAACATGAAACATGGAAAACTGGGTGCAATCGAGAAGCTGCAGGAAGCTCCAATTTGTATGCCATAGTACCAATCTTTTGCAACACCTTGTACAGACCATAATACTTTGGTGATAATTTATTATCCTTCTTAGCTTGCTTGAGGGACATTTGCTTATATGGTTGTAGCCGTAGGAATACCCAATCACCTACATCAAAACTTCTTTCACTGCGATGTTGATCTGCCTGTTGTTTCATTCTATTCTGTGCCAACACGAGGTTATCCTTTAAGAGTTGGAGGACTTGTTGTTGATGTTCGATGTGATGTTCCACTGCCTGAACCTTAGAATTTTCTCTTAAATATGATGTGATGGATGGTGGTTGATACCCATAAAGTGCCATAAATGGGGTCATTTTTGTTGCTGTATGGAAGGAAGTGTTATACCACCATTCAGCCAGAGGCAACCATTTGACCCATTGTGTCTGTTTATCAGATACAAAGCAACGAAGATATCCTTCCAAACATTTGTTTACTATCTCAGTTTGCCCATCAGATTGAGGATGATAAGATGAGCTATGAGCTAACTGAGTACCAAGACAAGAAAATAATTCTGTCCAAAAATTTCCAGTGAAAATGGGATCTCTGTCACTTACAATAATCTTTGGGTTTCCATGTAGCTTTTGAATTGTTTCCATAAATGCAGTAGAAACTGTACTGGCTTTAAATGGATGTGATAATGCACAAAAGTGTGCATACTTGGTAAGTCTGTCAACTACCACCATGATGACACTCTTTCCCTCAGACTTGGGTAAACCTGTGATAAAATCCATTGAAACCTCCTCCCAACATTGGCTTGGAATGGATAAAGGTTGTAATAGACCGGTGTCTTAATTGTTTCAACTTTATTTTTTTGGCAAACCAAACATTCCGCCACAAACTTTTGAATATCTGATTTAAGGCCATCCCAAAAAAATTCCTTCTTAACCCTGTGGTAAGTTTTTAAAAATCCTGAGTGCCCTCCTAAGGGAGAAGTGTGCAATTCCATAAGAATCTTTTGTTTTAGCTGGGAATTCTTACAGAGGTATAAGCGATCTTTGTACCATAACGAATCATTTT
Organism: Pinus tabuliformis; assembly: GCA_031772625.1. Classification (NCBI taxonomy): domain Eukaryota; kingdom Viridiplantae; phylum Streptophyta; class Pinopsida; order Pinales; family Pinaceae; genus Pinus; species Pinus tabuliformis. The sequence continues at coordinate 309,922,710 of CM062806.1, read as the reverse complement.
TCCAGCTAAATGTATCAAACATACTGGAATCTTGTTGTAGCTTTCGAATAAGTGCCCACACTTCTTCGTCATTCTTCCATTCCTCCCTTGCTTCGTTTATCCAATCTGGTTGGATAATAGAAATGGCGCACAACAATGCTTCCACATCCTCATCCTTTCTTGAGAGTGCATCTGCCACCACATTTTGCTTCCCTTTTTTGTAGATGATTTCAAAGTCATAACCCAACATCTTTGTGACCCACTTTTGTTGCTCTTCAGAGGATAATCTTTGTTCTAAAAAGTATTTAAGGCTATCATGATCCGTTTTTACCTTGAAGTGTCTTCCCATTAGGTAGGGTCGCCATTTCTTAAGTGCATGGAGTATTGCCAACATTTCCTTCTCATAAATAGCTTTGCTTAAAAACTTTCCCTTGATTGGACGACTTTCAAAAGCAATGGGTCTTTCATCTTGCATTAGAACAACACCAATTCCATTTCCTGAAGCATCACATTCCACAATAAAGGTTTTTGTGAAGTCCGGTGTAGCTAAGACCGGTGCTTGGCACATTGCCTCTTTAAGATGTTCAAAGGCCTTTGTTGCTTCTGGAGTCCATGAAAATGCATCTTTCTTCAATAATGTTGTTAGAGGTGCTGCTATTCTCCCATAATTCTTAACAAACTTGCGATAATACCCTGTCAACCCAAGAAATCCTCGCAGATGCTTTATGGATGTGGGGATTTTCCATTCCTTAATGGCTTTAATTTTGCTAGGGTCTACCTTAACTCCTTCATGAGATACAATATGACCCAAATATTCCACCTCCTGGACTCCAAAGAAACATTTGGATCTTTTTGCATATAATTGTTTCTCCTCCAATAGTTGTAGCACCCTGTCAACATGTTCAACATGATCCTTCCAAGACTTGCTGTAGATTAGTATATCATCAAAAAATACTAACACAAATTTTCTAAGGAATGGTTTGAAAATTGAATTCATCAAACCTTGAAATGTTGAAGGTGCATTGGTAAGGCCAAAAGGCATGACCAAAAATTCATAATGACCCTCATGAGTTCTAAATGCTGTTTTCGGAATGTCTTCAATCTTCATTCTGATTTGATGATATCCTGAACGAAGATCCAACTTGGTGAAGTAAATTGATCCATGCAATTCATCCAGTAATTCATCAATGACAGGAATGGGGAACTTATCTTTAATAGTGAGCTTGTTGAGCTCCCTATAATCTGGACACATGCGCCATGATCCATCCTTCTTGTGCACCAATACTACTGGAGCAGAGAAAGAACTTTGACTCGGTTGAATTATACCAGCCTCTAGCATTTCTGCAACCATACGTTCAATTTCACTCTTTTGGACATAGGGATATCTGTACGGCCTGATGTTTGGAGGAACACTTCCTGGAATCAGATGAATAGCATGATCATGATCACGCATAGGTGGGAGACCTTTGGGAGTCTCAAATACCTTGGAATGATTGTCCAAGACTTTTTGGAGATCTGGAGAAATAGATGATTCCGATGTGGAAACATCTAGCGAACATAATTGTGCAATTACACCTCTTTGCTCCTTTTTTAGAAGCTTTGTCATACCATTAGAGCTGATTATCTTTCCTGGTTTCCCTGCAATACCCCTTAATTCAACTTCCTTTCCTTCCGCAGAAAATTTGATGAAAAGTTCTTGAAAATTAAAAGCTATTGTACCCAAGGATTGTAGCCATTGGACTCCTAGTACAACATCAGCACCTCCCATTGGAATGGAAAGCATTGGGCTAGTCAATACATATTCTCCCATGGATAGCTTGATATTATGGCACTTTCCAGAGAAATTTATTGTTCCTCCATTTGCAATCATCACTTGACACTCTGGTGCTGGATATAGGAAGCAATTCAATTCTTTTGCTACCCTACAATGAATAAAATTGTGGGTGCTTCCTGAATCAATCAACACTATTACCTTTTTCTTCTTGATTTGTCCTTCTATCTTGATGGTTTGAGGAGTGGTAATTCCCGCCAATGCATTACAAGATATGGTCGGATTTATTTGTTCTTCATCTAGGCTTTGTTCCTGGAGTATATCCTCTTCTTTTGACCTTTCTTGCTCCTTTTCTTCTTCCTCTTCACAATCTATGTAGAATAATTTCTTCTCAGCACACTTATGACCTTTAGTGTATTTGCTATCACAACTGTAACAAAGCCCTTTTGCTCTTTTTTCTTCCAATTGTTGTGGTGTCAACCTTATAGGTTGTGGAAGACTAGGGCAACAACACTTCCGTCTTTATAGTTGTGAGTGGTATGCTTCCTGGTTGCCATAATTTTTCTTTCCATTTTTCTTGCTAACCTGAATGCCTTCTCTAATGAATCAGGTTCCCAAAGGCGAACATCATGTTGGATATTATCCTTTAAAGACCCTATGAACACATCAATCCTATGCTCCTCTGGAATATCTTTTACCCTTATGTTCAATTTTTGGAACTCCTCAATGTGCTCCATTATTGAACCCTTTTGTTTGAGACTTATCAATTGGCTAAAAAAAGTGTTGCTTTTTGTATCCTCATAATGTGCTATCAATTCTTCCGTAAAAATTGCCCAAGTGATAAATTGTTTACGAGAGCAAAGCCATTGATACCATACAAACTGATTTGGTTCCAAATATAAAGTTGCCATACGTACCTTTTGTGTGTTTTGCACATTATTGAGATCGAAAATTGCTCCATCTGTAATATCCATGTTGCGGGATCCTTGCCATCAAACTTCCTCATATCGATTTTTGGAATATGGTGGGTCTTCGATCCAACATTAGAGTCTATGGAATCATGATTAACATTTCTTTTGTTTGCATCATGAGTTTCCTTTACTACCTTTTCACCATTAGTAAGTATTTCTTGTGGAAAATTTGTCAAATATGTCTTCATATCTGTCATGCCTGTCTTCAAATTTGTGTTCAAATCTATGTTCAATTCTTCCATGGCTATCTTCAAATCTGTCTTCCAATCATCCATCTTAGCTTCCATGCCCTTTATCTTAGATTCCATGCCATTTATTTTAGATTCCACGCCATTTATCTTAGCTTCTGTTAGCTTTTGTGAGCGTGACATTTGTTGCACTTGTTCTTGTAATTTTGATATATCATGTAGCATTTCTTCCTCTTCTTCATGAGTCATGCTAGAGCTTTCAGGTTCCTTACTAGGTGTTTGCATTTTCTTTCCTCGGGGCATCAGTTACCGATAATAATGCTTTACTATGCCCTTTGAATTCCTTCAAACCAAGCTTATGCAAAAATTAAAAAAAAAACTACACACCTTTTTTCACTTTGTAGAAGCCTGATATTGAATCTGATGTATCTCTGTAATTTCGGATCATCCAGTTCTTAAATTGCAACCTGTAGTAGCCTTCTGTGTCCTCTTTCCAATGCCATAAGTCTTACCTAAATTGGTTTCTCCAAGGAAAAGTTATGCGAAATCTCCCACAGTGACTTGATTATAGACTAGTTCAGTAGAGCAAACTTGTACGACGTGCCACGAGTCACTGTTTCAACCTATGGATCTGAAAAAATGCATGCAAGAAACTACAGTCCATCCTATTTTTTTACCTTCTTACGAAATTTCAATCCGATCCCCAGAGAGAAAGTTATGACGATTTTCCCCAAGTCACCTGTTTTGAATGTAATTCAGGAGTTTGCAAAAAGACCAACTTTCTCAGATCATATCTCCGCAAATGTCACGCGAAAAAATCTGAAATTCGGATCCAAGGTTCAGCGCGCTTTCTTCTCAAATGGGTTTTCTTTGTGACTTCTGAAACGTCACAAAAAACAAGTTATAGCGAAAATGCCACGATGACCTGTTTGGAGCAGCGAAACCCTAGAATCCAAAGCTTTGATACCAAATGTTATGAAACCAGCTCAAGAAAAGATAGAAAAGATAGATCAACGCCTTAGAATTCAGCCTCTTTGAGGGGGAAACCTCCTTTACATTACATAAATGAACAATTCTTCGATGATTCAAATGACAAAACCTCCTTTCTATATATAGGAGTCTAAGGAGTCACAATATAATCCAGCTGACCTAACAATAATAATATAAAGCCACAAAAATAACAATAGAGGGATTCTATGGGGCACAAAAATAACAATATGGGGGTAATAGGGGGACAAAAATATAAATAAGGGGTATAACTACAATAGTAATTGGGTAATCACTAATATTATAAGGACCCAACACCACCTGTGTCTGCTATCTTGAGGTCGTGTCTTCATGGCAATCTTGGGCTAGGATTACTTTGAGGGGCTCTAATCTGGGCTCCTCTAGTTGGGTCGGCCATATGTTATCCAGCTTGCCTCCTTGTTCATTACTTCCCCAATTTGCTAGGAAATCCGCTGCTCTGTTGCCTTCCCTTCTTACATGATTGATGATCATATATTCAAATATCTTTATAATGGTTTCCAAATCTTGGACCAGGCTAGTCGTCCTCCAGCTTTTCGTAACTTTATCCCATGTCTTTCCATTATTGAGTTTCCTTATCATGTCAATAACCAGTTGGGAGTCACCTTCTACTTCCAGGTTGTTGTAGCCATTTCTTATCACTGTTCTTAGTCCTTGATAGACTACCATAAGCTTTGCTTCATTATTACTCATGATACCACCATAGTTTGAGTATACCCATCTTGTTTTGCCTTGGTCATCCCGGAATATGCCTCCAAGCCCTGCCGGCCCCGGGTTGCCTTTGGAGGCTCCATAAAAACTCAGTTTGATGAAACCTGCCGAGGGGCGAGAAAAATGGAGAGGGCTAATGCTGCCGATGTCAGGGGGTTTCCACATCTAAGGTGCTACCATTCCATCTTCTAGATTAATCTTGTTCAACATCTGTTCTTCCTCAGGTGTCATTTTCCAATCCTCTTGACTCCATGTTTCAGCTAGAATAGTTTCTCTTATATGACTCAGGGTTCTTTTCCAGACCTGCTCTAGAGGCAACTCTTTGTTTTGAAAGATTCTCTTGTTTCTTTCTTTCCATATCATCCATATATTCATGCCTACTGCTAGACTCCAGGCTCTTCTTACCACTGGGCTCATGAATTGACCTCATCCCCATTGTTTGATTGTTTCTTTGATGTTTTTATGGTCTCTATTTGTCCTTCCAAAGAGTCTCCTTATTTCTTCCCATTGTTGTTGGGCAGCTCGACAAGAGTTCAAGAGGTGTTCCTGCATTTCCTGATCCTGTTTACAGAGATAACACCTGGGAGGACCCTGAATTCCACGTTTTTGAAGTTGATCCCAAGTCAGAATGCGGCCTTTACCAACCAGCCATAGGAAGTGAGTCACTTTCGGCCACCAATTACCCTTCCATATTTTTTTCCATAGGGGTGTCATGTCATCTTGTTCTTGCTACGTGATGAGATTGTATGCTTCTTTGATCGTGAAGTTTCCCTTCGTTGAATGACCCCATCTCAGTATGTCTGGACCTGTTCTAATAGCTATTTTCCTTGTCTTCATTTCTTTTATGTATAGCTCTCTTTGTTCCATATCAATATGCCTATCCCATTCTTCCGGATTTTTCCAAGTTCTCCAGGATTCCTCTTGGCGGTCTTCATTCCAGAACTCTCTAACATAGTTCAAACCTTCCTCTTTTGCCTTCTGGCATGTGTCTCTTAGAGCCTGAACATCATTCAGTTTCTCCCTTTGTTGCCAAGCTTCTTCCCAGAATTTGGCTGAATTTCCGTTCCTAATTTCCCAGAATGCATGCTTGGAAACTACATCTCTGTTTTGATTGGCCAGATTCCATATTGTCGAGCCTTTTGAGGTTTCATCAAGTCTTAAAATTTCCTCTGGTGTTGTTGGCATGTTATATTTTTTTATCTAGATTCTTTTCCATAGGTCCCCCCTTCCCATCATCCATCTCCACCAGAGATTAGCCCCCATTACTTGGTTCAGAGAGTATGGATCTCTCAAGCCCAATCCGCCTTCATCTTTACTCTTAACCAGGCCCTTCCAGGATATCAATGTCCACTTTATTTGCTGCTTCAGTCCTCCCCAAATGATTTTTTTGAATATCTCCATCATTTTGGTGCATGCACCTTTGGGGGCAGCCATTGCTGAGACTTAGTAGATTGGAATCGATTGCAAGACTACTTTGACCAGTACTAATATTCCTGCTATATTCAGGGTTTTGAAGGACCAATTGGCCAATCTACTAGTAAGTTTATCAATGGTTTGTTGCCAATTTTCCATCTTTAGAGGATTCAGGGCTAGCGGGGTGCCAAGATATTTTGTGGGAAACTCTCCCGACCGGAAACCCAATAATCTTGTTAAATATGTTTTGACATTTCCTGCAGTGTTGAAGAAATATATACATGATTTCTCCTTATTGATTTGAGTACCAGAAGCTTCCATGAAGAGGTCTAGGATCCCTTTTATTCTTTTTACTTCTCTGAGAGAAACTGCGCAGAACAACATGATATCGTCCACAAATTGTTGGTGTGTGATCGGGAGGTTATTCCCCCATATCTAGAGCCCTTTGATTTTCCTTTCCCGCAATTCTTTTTTGATATATCTTCCTAACCCCTCCGCCGCAATGATGAAAAGGAAGGGGGACAAAGGATCCCCCTGTCGCAGTCCTCTAGAGGCCTTGAAGGTTGTAGATGGCGATCCATTCAGGAGAATGGAAAAATTCAGGGTAGAGATCATGGCAAAGATCCATTCTATCCATCTATTGCAGAAACCAAAGGCCACTAGTATCGATTTAAGGTATGCCCAGTTCAGACGATCATAAGCCTTGGAGAGGTCCAATTTAATCATCATTCTAGCTTCTTTTTTGGTTTTCAAAGAATGCACTACTTCTTGTGATGTTACCAATCCATCCAAAATTTGACGCCCTTCCACGAAACCTATTTTTTCGGGGAGATAATGTTGGAAAAGATTGGTTTAAGTCTTTTGGCCATAAGGGTTGCAATAATTTTATATATTACATTACAAAGGGCAATGGGTCTAAAACCTTGGGGATCTTTAGACTTAGCAGTTTTTGGAATAAGAGACAAGAGAGTTGAGTTTAGGCCTGGACATACCTTCTGGTTTCTTTGAGATTCTTCTACCATGCCCAGAATGTCTTGTCCCAAGAATTGCCATCCCGCCTGGTAAAATTCCACTGTGAAGCCATCTGGTCTAGGAGCTTTATTCTTCTTCATCCCTTTCACGATCTCTTCCACTTCCTCCAGAGTTGCTGCCCTCATAAGAGCTAGGTTTTGATCTCTGGTAATCATGCTTGGTATCTCATTGCAGATTCTCCCAGTAGCCTCTCTTCTGTCTTCTTGGGGTTCCGTAAGGAGGTCTTTGAAATGACTTACCAGAGTCTGTTCCATTTCCTCATGTTGAGTTAAGTGAAGTCCTTCTTCATTCTTTATAGAGAAGATTCTATTTCTCTGTCTCTGCTGGATCATTGCCTGATGGAAGAACTTTGTGTTCCTCTCCCCTTCTCGTAACCAGTTCACTCTTGATTTTTGTCTCCAAAGAATCTCCTCCTGTTTCCTTCTTTCTTCAATTTGGCCGATCAGAATCCCTTCCTCTCTAGCAAGTTCCTCGCTTCTGCCTGTTATTATAATTTCTTGCTGAAGTTTCTTCATCTTCTGGTCTAAAAGCTGCTGGTCTTTGAGGATGTTTCCAAATTCCTCTTTGTTCCATTTTTTAATTTTTCTCTTTCAGTTCCTTTAGTTTTAATTGGAAGGTATGCATCCTACTTCTTCCCCTTTGTTGGCTTTGTTTCCACCATTCTTCCACTTTCTTCATGAACTTCTGGTCTCTGAGCCAGAAGGCCTCAAACCTGAAAGGATGTTTCCTAGGGCTCGTTTTAATGTCAAGTTCCAGATTAATCGACCAATGATTAGAACCCATTCCCGATAGTATCATTTATTCAATGAATATGTCCCGGTTTATGATCTGTTTTGACATTAGAAATCTATCCAGTCTTGAGGCAATTTGGTGTGTTCCTCCTCTTTTGTTATTCCACGTTTGAATTCCATTTATCATTGGTATGTCGACCAGTCTTTGTTCTGCAATCATTTCTACGAAGGTTTCCATATCTGAATCTGATCTTCTGATGCCTCCTCTTTTCTCCATTAGAGAAGTGATCATGTTGAAGTCCCCTCCAACAATCCATGGAGTTTCTAGGAAGAGGGTTCGGATTTTTTCCAAGTTTTGAAGGAATATCCTGCGTTCTCCCGGTATATGTGGACCATATACACCAGTGAGAAGGACCCATTCCTTAGATCCAATATTCCTGAATTTTCCTGAAAGAATTCGAGGTACACTGACCCAATTTTCAAATTGAATCTCCTCTGGGTTCCAGAGAATTGCCAGGCCCCCTACACTACCTATGGCATCCTAACCTATTATCTCATAATGTGGCTTGAATTTTCTCATAATATCTTTTAATTTCTGTTTGCTGATATTTGTTTCTTGGACTATCATTATGTTAGGCTTATCTTTCTTAAGTCTCTCTTTCAGATATCTCTGTTTCCCCTTACTATTCAACCCTCTAATATTCCAGGTTGTAATTATCATTTTAACAGCTTGAGGGGTTATTGGAATACCTCCGACAAAGGTATGACTCTTCTTGAGTTTACCAACATTTCTCCAACCATTTGGATGGTCTCACTCATAGGTCTTCTTCCTCGTTTTCTTCCTCCCTTCCCTGCAGTACCTGCATCTGTGCTCTGTCCTCCTTGTGATCCTAACTATTCTAGCTTATTTATTATGACTGCCCCTATTTTCTCCTTGTATCTTTGGAACATGTCTTTGTATAATTGCTTTTGGTCTTCTAGGATGAATCTTTCATCCAGATGCCTCCATTCTTGTAGAAGTCTCTTCATGACTTGTTCCTCTTCGCTTCCTTTGTCCTTCTGTGGGTCGATCTCCATTTGGGTCTGGTCTTGAGGGTTTTCTGTTCTCTCCCCTTCCTTCTCAAGTTCCATACTTGTTTGCGATTTATTTTCTCCTTTGTCTACCTTTATAGGCTCTGTTGTTTCTTCTTCACTGTCATCACCTTCCGCCTCCATTTCCTCTTCTTGTAATATCTCGAACTTATTTTGAGTTTTCTGAGTTAATTCCGTAGAGGGTGGTTTCTGTTTAGTCGGTCCTTTTTGAGGTTTTCTCCGACGAGGTACTTCTGTAAACCCTTCATCATCCTCCCTGCTCGTTGTTTTCTCTTTCCTGGCATCCTCCTTTTTCCCAAGATCTGTTGTTTTTACATTAGCATTCAGAGGTCATGATTTGACGAGATGACCATATTCATGGCACCTTCTACAACGAAATGGAATATGCTCATAATCCACTGGTTGTTGCCACACTTCGTCGTGATATTCCACTTCAATATAGTCCAGAAGTGGTTCTGTGATGTTCATATACACACAGATCCTAGCATAGGACATATATCTGCTTCTTCTGGTGGTTTCTGCCACCTTAACAAAAGTCCTGATTGAGTTCTCAATACCCTCCAGAATCTCTGGATCCCAGAACTCGATTGGGAGCCCGAACAACCTAACCCATATTGGTGCCGTCGACATTTTCTTCTTGCCTAGGTTATAGCATTCTTCCCAGTGTCTCATAAAGAGATCTGCGTTGTTGAAGAAGTAGGGTCCCTCCTCAAAGACTCTCTCCTTATATTCCAAGTTGGCAAAAATGATCGTGAAGAAGCCCTTAGCCCTTAATTCAGGTCAATATGCCCCTTGGGCTTCCATCTCTATTGTATCCATGTAGCTAGTTATTTCTCGGACGGCCATGTCCTCACGAACTTACAAATCAAAGCATGATCTTTCATATATCCTCTGTATTCTTCGAGTTTTTTGTTTGGGGTTACAAACTTGGGTTTTTTCGTCGCTCTAGGCAAGCATCTATTTCCCAACCCCGCATGCCATCGGGCCCCCATGACCAGCACATCCTTGCTTCGTTTCCTGGTGCCTCCATTCAATCCATTCCTGCTTGTCTCTCTTGCTGCTACATTTTTATAGGAGGGGATCCCCCCCCCACCCAACTCTGTCATTTCTTTTGTCAGTCCTACCTATTTTTTGGCTGCCTTCCTCCAATCGACCTGTAGCTCTCACTTGTCCTGATCTGGTGCAGGTGGCTACAGGCTATCCCTGCACCCTGTTCAGGCTCAGGTCCACCTAAGGCAAACCTTGCTAAAACCCTAACCCTAAGCGCTTACCTTCATCGCTCTTTTCCTTTCCGCTCCCCCAAATATTCCGATCATGGACCAACTCTATACTCACAATGTCATTTAAGAAAGGAGATAATGAGTATATTTTGAAATATAAACGATTTTGATTCTAAATCATTCATAAAGATACCAAATAGAAATCATATTGTACGTAGGAGTACTCAGGAAATAATCTTCGACTTAAGGTGGCCAAATTAGATTTAGAATTTGCAGCAATTTAGTTGTTGAGACATATGTAATGGGGGAAGATAGTAGAGGAGGAATCCATCATATAGAGCTTAAGACATAAGAATTCTATATATCAAGACTCAAAGAGAAACGAGAGAGAGGGAATGTTATGAACTGCTAAGATGCATGGAGCACTTTTTAAAGACTCGATTTCCACCTTGAAATAGGCATTATCCATCAATGTTTTGATTTAAATGAATCTGCATCTAAAGGGAAATACAACTAGCTGCTACTTTGACATGCAATCTATGAAGAATTATAAACATATATGAAAAACAAAGGGAGAAGAACATACTGCAATCCAAATAAGTTGGAATCACTAGAAACTTTGTATTAATCTCATGAAGAGAACCAATATACATCAAGCTTCAAGCAAGCCCTTAGGAAAACAAGAATGATCAAGTAGGAGAGAAGTATTTCCCAAAGTTCTGAACCTTTGTTAAGTGTTTCTTCCTTCCTTTTATAAGAAGAGGGAGATCTTGGAAATTAGTTACAAAAATATCTCAGGCCTTAGCATCCAATTGTTTGCTTGACTAGTTGTCTAAGTGTGTAGGCTCTATCACCTCAAATTGTTACAACAGGAAGATGCCTTTCTTTAAAATAGAATAACAAAAATAATCAAAATAAATAAAACATGTTTAATCATGTGAACTGAAATGATGGTCCTGTAAAAATATATCCACGCCACTTCCTTTGTCAGCCTCTAGTCCAAACACGTTTATGCCACTTTACGTCTTATACTCGCTCGGTCAATTCCCGGTTGCTTTCAGTCTTAACAACTTTAATTGGTGAGACCGGTCACTTGATTAATCAAAGGATTAGTGAGCACACTGCTGACCTTAAGCATAGAAGAGCTAAGTCTTCCGCTTTAGCTGAACATGTAGAAAAAACCAATCATAATTTTTACATTGAGGAGGCTAGTGTTATTGCTAAGGTTTCGCATTTCCATCATCGGAAATTTAGGGAATCTCCTTAGATTGAAAAGAGGCCTAGCAATCTCAATAGAGATGATGGCTGGAAAATCAGTAGGTGCTGGGTCCCAACACTTTCTTCTTAGTCGTTTTCTTGTCTCTCATTTTATTTTATTATTATTATTATTATTATTATTATTATTATTTTATTTATTTATATATATTTTTAATGTTAACTTTCTTTTTTTTTCCTTTTTTTTTTTCTTTCTTCTTTTCCTTTTTTTTTTTGATTTATTTATTAATTCTAACCTACTTTCATCTTAATAACCCATTTATATGTTTATTATAAGGAAAGGTCCGTTATTATTATTAATATTTTTAACTAATAATACCAATTTTTAATTATTTTTACATTTTTATTTTTATTGATTTTACTTTATTAATTAATTTTATTTTTATTTTTCTTTATTTATTTATCCGTTATATAGCTACTTTCCTTTTAGTTTTAATACCTTTTAACTAACTATATTTATTTTATATAGTTTTTGTATTTTATTTTATTTTTATTCTATTTATTTATTTAATTAATTTTATTTTTATTTTTATTTATTTATTTTTTGTTTTTATCCTTATTTTCTCTTTTTATTATTTATTTATTTGATTATTTAATTTATTTATTTATGTTTAGTGTTAACTTAATTTTTATTCTCTCGTTCTAATTTATGTATTTATTAATTCTAACTAATTAACCCATTAATTTGTTTACATATTTATATATTATAAGAGAAGGTCCGTTATATAACTACTTTCCTTTTAGTTTTTACCTTTTAAGCTAACTAATGATACCATTTATAATTAATTTATATATTTTCATTTATCTATATATATATATATATATATATATATATATATATATTTATTTATTTATTTTACACCTAATATAACTAAATTTGACCTTGGTCCTTGAGTCAATTTTTTGCCCAGTTAACCGTTGGTGTCTCTGCTCTAACTATTTAAACATGCTAAGCTGGATCTGTTTTTCAACTTGTCTTGACGATGAACCACACTGGTTGGTTCGAAACGCGTCGACAAATGGTTTCTCATGTGATTTTGGCCGAAAAATCTATCATAAACTTGTTATGGATCACAGAAGCCTATACTCTACAACTTTAATTCTTCACTTACAGGAACCGGGAGCGGTCACCCATGATGGCCATAACGTATTCTGAGCCAAAATTCCAACTCATCCATCCCCTTCCGGTCTTTATAAAACTATTGAAACTGAATAGGACAGGTGAAATGATCATTCAGTTGTATCAAAACTTAAAGATCGGAGGTTTTAAGCTGAACAAACTTAACAAAATTGCGAATGTCAATCTTTGATTTCCCCCTCTACCTTAGCCTCGCGGATTAGGTGGAAACTATATGATAGAGGCCCGGAGACTCAAGTCCCAAACCTTTAGGAGCCTAAAACCCTTTAGCGGGGATGGGGGGCGATTCTTTGAATCATTACTTTACTAATGGTCCCCATGTGTGACACATAGGACCACACACTTATGCGCTCGGGACCCCTTTAGAATATCAGAGTTCATATATCAAGGATTTTATAGCCTTGTCTTTGGTTGCAAACTCCCAAAAATTATGATTGTGACGCATGACGTCGCTCGATCCACATGTAGAGGGAATGAGGGAGGGCTAGCGTGAAATTTTTAACACATAAAAAGCTTTAACAATCTTTCTCCACTCTATAAAAACCTTTATCAATTCCTCCGCCTAACCATTATTTTTGATACATAAGGCACATATATCAATGTGATCTGCCTTATGCCACCTATCTGCATCGCCTTTGGCCCATGGTATCGGGATATTGAAATCAATGATTTCATAGCATTTCCTTTGGTTTCACCCTCCAAAATTTGTGATTGCCGAATGCTGATCACCTTTTGCTGCCTAGCTCTTGGTTCTTCAACTCTTCCTGTGACCATATGCCAGCCCCCATGTTAAAGCCCCTCCAATCAGAGGTTTTCAATCAAGGATTCCACTTTGATGCACAACATGTTGTAACCTTTGATCATTGATATCCGATGTGTGACCTCATCATTGCCACGTGCCACCTTGTGAGTGGTGACGTGCGTCACCCTATTTTGGCCTCATATGACCTGTTAGGTTCCTATACCAATAGGAATCATAATTTTGAATGACTGATATTAAACCTTGTAATATGTACATACCTTTGCTTTTTGTAAATATTTTCCATATTGAAAAATTAAAAAATGTAAAGAGGGTATGTCCTAAAAGAAAAATCAAAGGACACAAAGAATAAGAAAAGGTCCAAAAAAGTGAAAAATATGAACCCCGAAAACAAAATACCTTGAAAGTGTGCAAGTCAAAATGCCACTACTATTTATTTTTTATGCATAATAAAATTTTGTGTGCAGCTTGTGATCCTTGCCACAATCCATGATAGTCAAAATGTTTAAACTTTTCTATTTCATGTTTTCAATTTCATGTCTATAGATAGAGAATAAAAATCTGGCCAAACAATGTAACCTTAGTAGATAATTAGATAGGTAGAGTAGATAAAAGGAGCTCAACTGTTTAATCTGAGCCCTTGGATGTAATAAGGTTAGATTTAGTTAGTTTACTATTGTAAAGAGAAAGAAAAATATTTGATAAGGGTTTGCTAGCTCAAATGCACCTTAATAAAGTGAAGAAAAAATGGTAGGAAAAGTAGATGGGTAAGTAGGAGAAAGGTTGTAGAAGTATGATGATTGATTAGACAAAAGTGTATTTATCATTTTCCATCATATGTTCTAGATATGAATGAATAATCAAGCATGCAAATGGATCTCAAAGTTAATTAATGAACTTCTTCCATTCATTTCACCTTTTACTTGACTAATTTCCCTTAATAAAGTTCAAAATGCTCAAAAACCTTAAGTCAAAGAGGCTCAAAGCATTTCCATGACTTTTGGAGGGACCAAACCCTCGACTCAATGATTTATGGATATCAAGTACTAAATTCCCCTCATAAAAATTCATCCCCCCCTTCAGTTCATTCATTTTCCTAATAATATTCCTTTCCTGAGGTTAAAACACTTTTGCCTAGGAAAAGCATTTTCCCCCCCTCACATAAAGCATTTTCATATAAAAAACCCACCAAAACACATTACCCTAAGTATTAATGTTAATATGTGAAAAAACATCAAATTCACAAAAAGAGCATTTACTTAGTGATTTTTCCCTTTTCTGCTCATCTTTTCATATTAATTACTAATTTTATTATATTAAATCCCGATAATAAAACCCATTTCCCCGTATATATATAGCTCCTATGTGTTAATTAACCCTACACCCTAGTTTAACTATAAACTATTAGTCTCACCTAAAAACCCCGACCAAACCTACTAACTAATCGATCTGCGATTATGTTAGGCAAAACCCTGATTAAATCCTCCGCTAATCACCCCGATGGCTTAATCCCACCTTAACCCATCATTAACCCCGATATCGCTGCACTTAAGCACCCACCGAGCCCCCCACTAGCCTCTATGAGGCTTCCCCACTCAATCACCGTGCGATCATCTCCCTCCACATCTGACGACCCTTATCCATATTGGGCCAAAACATCCGCCGAATGATACCCACCCGAAAAAGTGATTTTCCTCCTGGCCCCAATGCTACGTGTCATTCAATGAGTGGAATCATGCGGCCCCTCCCAAATACCACC
Source organism: Pinus tabuliformis (assembly GCA_031772625.1). Classification (NCBI taxonomy): domain Eukaryota; kingdom Viridiplantae; phylum Streptophyta; class Pinopsida; order Pinales; family Pinaceae; genus Pinus; species Pinus tabuliformis. The sequence goes on along the minus strand of CM062806.1, from coordinate 309,907,644 downwards.
AAGCCCACAAAATCGGTGCAAAACAAATTGCTTACCACCCTCTCACTAAATGACAAAACCGTCTACTGTTCACTTTGCACCAAAATTCAAAAAAATCAAACGTTTACCCATTTAAACATGAAAACCCAGTTTTGCTCGTTTTTGCTTGTTTGTGTAGTAAAACCCTGTGTAACGCTTCTCTACCAGCTGAAGCCTCTGCTAACCAATTCAAGCATGGTTTACCTCCTGAAAGAACTTTGGACTCACTCCATAGACCTATAAAGCTCGATAAAACCATTAATGACCCTCCTACTCAACCCAACATTTTCCTAACAGTTTGTTTATTTACAGGTGATCAAAAGATCGCAGCTTTGGATAAACAGCCTTAATACTAGTCATCAGACCTGTTTACTCCAAGATTGTTATCAAATCTATTCAAACAAAGATGCAAAATAAAACACAATTAAAAGACAAGCATAGGAAACATGGAATTAAATGATTTACTGTTGAAATAGACAGTAAAAACCTAAAATATACAGTGAAGGTAAAAGGACACAGTAAAGAATAGTCAAAGTGTATCAGGGTTAAAGAGTATTATATTAAAGACCAAGTCAAGTAAAGCAACTATCAAGAAGACAAATAACAGGGAAGACAGTTACAAAGCATACAGATTCATGTCAAACTGAAGATAGATGAAAAACAGAGCGGTAAAAGTAAATAGTAAAAGTAAACATGGAGCCAGTAAGGGTTAAACAGAGATGAAACACTTTCACTAGCAACAATGAAGTTTATCCAAAGTAAAAGTGAAAAGCAATTAAAAGAAATTTAAGGTTAAAAGATGAGATCAAAGCAAAAATGGTAAATTCTTCAGAAATTTCGTGTTTAAGTCATAGTTTTTCAGAAACTAGTTCAGCCAATCCAAGATGAATTTTGAAAAACTCGAGGAGTTTTGTGTTCCTAAAAGTCTAATCTACATAAATCTATCTCATTTTTTGTACAGGTATTACCAAAAGTGGGATAAGTACATGTCTTCACACCCTAGTTTTCAGACTGTACAAAGTCCTGTTTTTGACATCCTTTTGCAGAGAATATTTTGAACATATGGACCTGAATGTTTGGAAACTGAGAGAGGTTTGTCTCAAACACATACTTATCTACAATAACCTATTTCACTTTTTACATATCTATCTCGGATTTAGATATACAAAGGTATCAATGGACCCTAATTTTGCAGCATTGCAGGGGCAGAATGCACAAAAAAAGGATGTAGTTAGTGACTTGGAAACCTCATCATCAATTAAGAGTTGCTATCAAATTCAAATTTATCTTCTTTGTCACCCTCAATCCATAAATATATTTCCAAATAAATTCATTAGTTTTGAGTGTCCTTTATTTAAGTTTTACTAATGTAAAACAATTTGAGATATTTGTAAAACCAATCTTGATATTTTTTCAAGATATTTCAGTTTAAAATTTGTATAAATACTTCTTTATTTGAAGTATTTTGGGGTGGATTCCAAGAAATTTCTATAGATTTTTCTCTCAAATCAAAGTTCTATTGTATTAATGACTGGATTGGCTTGTTGGATCAAGGACTAAACATAAGATATTTTACAGGATTCTTGTGTAAAGTGAAATACAAATAAGTATTCTCTCATGTTCATTTTTTTTTTCTTATGTTTTTTCCATAATCTTATTTGTTTCTGTAAAATATAAATGTATAACAAGGAATGATATTTCAGAAATTGCTTGAATGCACTCTGTCTTGACTGTTTTACATTCTAAATGTTTTCTCCTAAACTATCTTAGTTAGGGAATTCTTAACTGCTCCTTAGCTTCCGTAGTTTCCCCTCTGGTCTATAGCAAATGATTCTTAATTGCCCTTTGTTCATGATCACCCTCTGTTCTTCATTCTGATCCTGATCCAAGGATTCTTAAGTTCCCTTTCACCCTGGTTAGAATCACTTCACCCATTAGACCTAAAGATTTGCATTTTTCTTTGCTAGTCTACCCTGTGAACATTCTCGTTAATGATCTAGTCCAGTTATGCTATCCATTTGTTGAATTCATAGCCCAATGGCTTGAAGACCTAGCTCTATCCATCTGCTCCAAGAATTCCACCACCCAACCTTCAATTCAAAACCAAAACCCCAATGAACATTAAGAACTAGCCTAAAATCCCATAAAAACAAAGCTAAATCATAAAGAGAGAGCCCTCTCTAGACTTAGGTTGGCTAGAGCCTAAGCCTAAAATATTGGTTTGTGGTTACCCCGGTGAGCTCCTTCTTTAACCTTGGGAAATTACTGGGTGATAACATAGTGGCGACCATACTGGGGAGAACTAACATTTTCTTCAGAATTGTTTTACAGGTTTAGATCTGATCTATGATGGTGGACAGTGATTAGACACACAAAGGTTAAAATCATCCACCTAGTGACTCCAAATCAATTCCACAATCAAGACTCCACTGGAGGAATGAACCTAAAAGAACTATATGAAAATATCAGGCTTTTAACTTGGATTGTTATCCAAGACATTATGTTCTTTTTCATCGATAAAGTTTTTCAATGTATATTGTATTTTAGAGAACATTTTAGATTAATTTTTTAATATTTTCCCTTTGAAAAGTGTAGATATAAAGTCTCCTTACACATTTGAACAACAATCTTCTAACTCTTATGAAGATAATTTCCCAATTAAGGAGCATCAAACAATCAAGACTAATTATACAATCCCTGTAAATATTCCAATACCTCATAAAGTTCCTGATAGATATAAGCCACTCATTTTACATTCTACAGTGCATGCTTTCCCTAACGATTATTACAAGTATCTCCTTAGGTTCGATGGAGAGAATGATATCACTACTCAAAAACATATTCATGGTTTTGAGATTTATTTAGACTTATTTGAAATTGATGAAGATGATGTTATTATCAAGCTTTTTTCTCTTTCTTTGCAAAGTAGAGTAAAGAGTTGGTTTAAGAATTTACCTATTGCAAGCATCTCAAATTTCCAATAGTTTGTCAAAATTTTCCTAGATAAAAAGACAGCCAGATGAAACAATACAACAATTTTCAGATAGATTTAATCAACCTATTATTCAATGCCATCAAATATAAGATCTTCCCCTGATTCAGCTCTTTTGCATTACCCAAGAGCATTTGATCCAGAGATAGAATTTCAACTAAGAGAAAGAAACCCCTCAACATTGGGACAAAATTTCAGCTAAGAGAAAGAAACCCCTCAATGGTAGGACAAATGCAAAACATGGCAGCAGATGTAGAAGTTAATATGCAAATTAGAAGAGAAAAGTTGAAAGCAGAAACAAAGGAAAAACTCGACATTTTGATGAAGAAAAAAAGGAAAGGATGTAGAAGATCACCATGAAAGCTGAATTTTTTGCTCAAAATCACCATGACACATTTATTCCACAACAAGAAGAGATTGAGAATCATGAACAAATTCCTACTAATTCCAACTACCATAGATTAGAAGATAGATTCATAAAGCAATATGTGGAGGAGAAATCTCCTAATCTAATGTGTATGTTTGATGACATTACTTCTTTTGATGATTTGCCCAAATATGATTAGTATGATGATAATTATGTTCTTCAAATCCAAACTAACTTTACAGAGCAATCATAAGCTAGTTTGGGGAATAAGGAAATTTAGTTTCAGCAGCTTGAAAATAGTGATCATTTTATCCATATCAGCTATGAAAGTGAAGAAGAAAGTGCAAAAAATTTGGAAATAAGTGAAGCTTCTTTGCCTCTTTGTTTTGAATCATTTCAGTTTTTAAAGGAAATGTGGTATAACATCTCTAAAGAAAAGGATGAGAAGCTTGTAGAAACCTATGAAGTTCCATTCAAACCTATATGCAATAAGTTGCAGCAATCCTTCCAAGTTGTTTATAGTCTAGTAGCTGATAGGTTGGATGATGAGTGCAATCAGAATTTTTCTCCATTAACAGACTATGAGAGTCAAAATCAAGATGATAAAAGTTTCACCAGACAGACATTACAATCAGTAGAAGTATCATCACAAAGCTCATCTAAAAGTCTGCAGGGTGTTAAAGATAAAAGTGATATTTCAGTTTCATGGCATGGAAGCCATCCAGAACAAGTGTGCAGTTGCTTAAATCAGTTGAACAATAGTGTATATATTTTGGAAGATCCTTTTGTATAGTTTTTAGAGCCTACAAAGGAAAGAAAGTATTTCCTTATCTTCTCATTGGTTGACAAGGTTATATTTGGCTTTAGAACCTCAGTTTTAATCACAAACAAGCCCAAGTAGCAAAATCCATCAATGTATATAATGATTGAGTGGTTGCATTGGTTGTTTCATTTTACCTAACCAATAGTCAGAAAGTTGATTAGAGTAAGTAGGTAGGATTTCAGTTTCAATAAATTCAGTTTTCAGCAGCAAGTTTATATTAGATCATATTTCAGTTTGCAGAAAAGGGTGTATTTTCAATTCAAAATTTTTAGTCACAAATATTATACAACAGACCATATACATGTGTGGGATTGGCCCAATGGATTAGGCTACTAGTCGACGGTGTTGTTGACATTTCACTAGGAAATGCCATCCCCAAGTGGAGCGACTGTTAGGTTCTTTTACCAATAGAAGTCATAATTTTGAATGACTGAGATTAAACCTTGTAATATGTACATACCTTTTCTTTTTGTAAATCTTTTCCATATTGAAAAATAAAAAAATGTAAATAGGGTATGTCCTAAAAGAAAAATCAAAGGACACAAAGAATAAGAAAAGGTCCAAAAAAGTGAAAAATATGAACCCCAAAAACAAAAGACCATGAAAGTGTGCAAGTCAAAATTCCACTACTATTTAATTTTTATGCATAATAAAAGATTGTGTTCAGCTTGTGATCCTTGCCACAATCCATGAGAGTCAAAATGTTTAAACTTGGCTATTTCATGTTTTGAATTTCCTATCTATAGATAGAGAATAAAAATCTGGCCAAACAATGTAACCTTGGCAGATAATTAGATAGGTAGAGTAAATAAAAAGAGCTCAACATTTTAATTTGAGCCTTTGGATGTAATAAGGTTAGATTTAGTTAGTTTACTATTGTAAAAAGAAAGAAAAATATTTGATAAGGGTTTGTTAGCTCAAATTCACCCTAATAAAGTGAAGAAAAAATGGTAAGAAAAGTAGATGGGTAAGTAGGAGAAAGGCTACAGAAGTATGATGATTGATTAGACAAAAGTGTATTTATCATTTTCCATCATATGTTCTAGATATGAATGAACAATCAAGCATGCAAATGGATCTCAAATTTAATTAATTAACTTCCTCCATTCATTTCACCTTTTACTTGACTAATTTCCCATAATAAAGATCAAAATGCTTAAAAACCTTAAGTCAAAGAGGCTCAGAGCATTTCTCTGACTTTTGGAGGGACTGGACCCTCAGCTCAATGATTTATGGATATCAAGTACTAAATTCCCCTCATAAAAATTCATCCCCCCTTCAATTCATTCATTTTCCTAATAATATTCCTTTCCTGAGGTTAAAAAACTTTTTCCTAGGAAAAGCATTTCCCCCTCACATAAAGCATTTTCATATAAAAAACCCACCAAAACACATTACCCTAAGTATTAATGTTAATATGTGAAAAAACATCAAATTCACAAAAAAAGCATTTACTTAGTGATTTTTCCCTTTTCCGCTCATCTTTTCATATTAATTACTAATTTTATTATATTAAATCCTGATAATAAAACCCATTTCCTCGTATATATATAGCTCCTATGTGTTAATTAACGCTACACCCTAGTTTAACTATTAGTCTCACCTAAAAAACCTAACCAAACCTATTAACTAATCAATCTGCAATTAAGTTAGGCAAAACCCTGATTAAATCCTTTGCTAATCACCCCAATGGCTTAATCCCAACTTAACCCATCATTAACCCCGATACCGCCACACTTAAGCACCCGTCGGGCCCCCCACTAGCCTCCGTGCATCTTCCCCGCTCGATCACCATGCAATCATCTCCCTCCACATTGTTGGCATTATGATGCATGTGTTGTACTTGATGGCAACCCACTCATAGAAGAACATCTCACTTATATACAATCAGATGAATCTATAGAAGAGATAAACAGATAAAACAGGGCATATCGGAGCAAGATGGAGCCAAGAGGAGACAAGAGAAGCCATGTCACATATATATGCCAAAGAAGAGGAGCATACACAGCTATCGGGAGCCTATCGGAGCAAGAGAGGCATTCACATATGCAAGGAGGTCTTTGGAAGACACTACCAAGCCAGAGGAGCCTATCGGGAGCCATCGGGAGCAATAGACAGAGTTATCGGGAGCACACACAGCCTATCGGGAGCCATTGGGAGCACACACAGCATATCGGGAGCCATCAGGAGCAACAGACGGAGCTATCGGGAAGCAGAGCACAGACAGAGTTATCGGGAGCCATCGGGAGCGCAGACAGAGTTATCGGGCTTATAAAACCCATATATGCATGCTTTAACACTATCGGCGATTAAAACCCATATATATGCATTCACATTCTATCGGAGCAACAATGCCAAAGGAATACACTATCGGAGGCCAAAAACCATGCATATATGTGTTTAACTCTACCAGAAGCGCAAATGGAGACTAAGGCATGTACATATGCATTATACAACAAACAAAGGCAGAAAGACTTATACATTAGCAGAAAAACACAGTTATATGGCATTTAACACTATCGGAGGGCAATCGGAGGCCAAGACATATATATATATATATATATATAGCAAAGTTTCGGCATATCGGCGACATCGCTAATCGGTGGTTCAGCTATGTGCCACCACTGAAACCTCCGATTGTGATAATATATGTGGACCCGATGGCATATCACAATTGGATTTAATGCTATATCGCATCCGCGGTAATCGCATATGTTATAAAGTCAGACAGTGTTAAGAACGGCCCCTTTGCGATCACCGATAGCGATACATATATATTAAACTTCTGTCTATTGTTATATCGCATCCGCAGTAATTGCGATGTATAAAGGGTTGTCAACCCCAAACCTCCGATTGCGATATGTGTGCGGACCCGACAGAAATATAAAGCATGGTTAAACACCATATCGCATCCGATCCATCGGATCAACCATCGGCAATTGGCTATGTTATGTGCAAGCGCCGATTGCGATAAGCATGCGGACCCGACAGGAATATAAAGCATGGTTAAATACCATATCGCATCCGATCCATCGGATCGGCCATCGACAATTGGCTATGTTATGTGCAAGCGCCGATTGCGATAAGGAGTGGACCCAATACATTATAGTTACGGGTGAATTAAGCTTAAAGTCCACCTCTTCGCCATTTGGACTGTTTTTCATCGTTTTCTCTGTTTTATCACTTAAGTCATCGATTAAGTGATCAGTCCAAGCTATTGAGCCCCTGATTTTTAGATCCCCTGTATTGGTAATCTACGGTTCCGATTCATTGTTTTAACAAGAGCTTGACTATAAAAGGGGAAATGAGATCTTTTGGCAAGATATCGGTGAACGTTGAAGATCTTAAGAAAGAACAGATATGAAACTCTTGCGATCGGTTGGGGAGTAATGGTTGAGATCTCATCGGCGCAGTCTGGGTATGCTTGAAACTTGGAAAATCATCTATTCGCAGGAGTGATACGGTGCATACACCCATAGAGCAGAAGGCTGTGTAGGATTCTGGGTGCGCAATTGAAGTTGGGTTACTGTTATTGAGTTCTGATAACATCATGATTATATTTTATCCTCTGTATTGATGGTTGACTAGATCTGGTGGATAACTATCATAATATCCTTATATATATATATAGATCTAGTGCTTGGGTGATTCTGAAGATTTGTTGTATAAGGAAATTAGTTGTTTCTCATGTACTTCTTGGATCTAGTCTGAAAATTAATGAGACATGGTCCTTAAAAGAAGTAGGGGGTTGTAGCTCCCTTCCAGGAGAGACTGGAGAACGAGAGAGAGAGTTGTAGCTCTCTGCAGGTTGCAGCCTGCGTACTGGTAAAGGACTGCACCAGTACAAATTCATTGTAAAAGAAGTTCTATTTGAAAGAAGATAGAGACATATTGCAGCAGGTGGTTTTCACCCACATTGGGTTTCCACCTTATATCTGGTGTTCCTTTGTGTGACTATCTGTTTTTCACTGTTCTTTTTCATTATTATATGGTAATGATATACAAGTTAATCATCAATATCAAAAGAATAATTTAAAGTATAAATCTCAATGATTTATTGAAAAGAATTTAATAATATTGATTCACCCCCCCTCTCAATATTATTTCCAACAATTGGTATCAGAGAAGGTCCTTCAGAGAAGCTTGATCGCATGAAGCGAGATCATTCATCATGAGCAACTACGAGAGGGAAGCATCAATCAGGACACCGATTTTTGATGGGACAAACTTCATATATTGGAAGGTAAGAGTTACTGCCTATCTTCAATCTCTTGGTACAAAAGTCTGGGATATCATAGATACAGGGTACACTTTTCCTTCAGCAACTCCTACAGATCCGGCTGAGAAGAAGAAATATGAAACAAATGCTAAGGCAGTCAATACTCTGTTGGGATGTCTATCTCAATCAGAATTCGTGAAGGTTATGCAATATAAATCCGCAAAAGAAATCTGGGACAAGATTGTTTTGAGCTACGAAGGAGATGAACAGGTAAAACGAGAAAAACTTCAAACCCTTAGGATTCAGTATGAAAATATTAGAATGCACAATGATGAAAGTGTGGCTAACTATTTCCTTCGGGTAGATGAGATTGTTAATTGAATGAAAAACTTGGGTGAAGAAATAAAAGAGGCGATTGTGGTTGAAAAAGTTCTAAGATCTTTGTCCCCTAAGTTTGAATCTAAATTTTCTGAAATAGAGGAAAAGGAGAATCTACGAACTCTTACCATGTATCAACTACACGGAATTTTAACTGCTTATGAAATGAGGAAAGGAGGACCTTCAGATAAGAGAGAAGCAGCTTTCAAGGCTTCAGGCAAAGGAGACTACTATGAGTTAGGACATGCATCAGAAGAGGAAGAAGAATCAAATTTTGTCAAGAATCTTCAACGGGGTAATGGAAGATTCAGAGGTAAGTTACCCTTCAAATGCTTTGCTTGCAGGAGAGTCGGTCACTATGCTACCAAATGTCCTCATAAGGATAAAGGGAAAGAACCTGTTAGATGGAACAAGAAACAGAATGCAAATAAGAAAAGTTACTACACTCATGAATATAGTGATGGTCTTTCAAATAGTGATGAAGCTGAACGAGGTATCAACTATAAACTTTTAATGGCTTTTGAAGATGATGATTACATGAATGCTATAGATCTAGATGGTTTTTATGACGAGATTTCTAGACTCAAAACTTGTTTAGAAGAAAAGAATATGATCATTGACACTTTGCAAATCCAACTTGATGAAAAGGAACAATGTCTTGAAAAGTTAGAATGTGAAATTGTTGGGCTTCGAAAAGAAATTGAGAAATCAAAGGCTCTTAATCTTACATTTGTTAAAGGATCTGAAACTCTGGATAAGATCATCAATGTACAACACTCTCCACTAATCAAGACAGGTCTGGGGTATAATGGAGAAGCATCTCAAGCATCCACCTCAAAGATTTGTCTCGATGCAGCAAGGAGATATGAACAAAATCCAAATGGAGATCACCAGGTAAAACAGGGACAAATTCCACCAAGAATAAACAAAGACTACCAGGTAAATCAGGGACAATTCACCTTAAGGGTGAAAAAAAGCTACAATCAGCCACAGGTAAGATCAATTTGTCTCTAGAATGGATGACAATAGAAACTACAATCATATGGCTCGTAAATTTGATAATCGAAGAAGTTTCTTCAATGGCCAATGTTTCTCTTTCCATAACTTTGGTCACAAAGCAGCTCAATGTGTTGCCTATAAAACAATCATGACTAGAGAAGCTAAAAGACAAAGAAGTATGACTGGGATTACAAAATGAACCTACAACAAATTTTCGGCTCTTGAAAGTGAAGTTGAATGTTCTATTTGTAATAACTTCGGTCATGAAGATTCTGAATGCAGGATCAGGTTTCGAGAGACTAAGGAACTAGCCTCAAGCACTAGAACATGGAAGATAAAGGAACCACTACCAGAAAGATGTGGAATAGCCCTTTATGCAGAAGGACAGGAAAATCAATGGTACATTGACAGTGGATGTTCAAAACACATGACAGGTGATAAAGAAAAACTTGAATCATATAGTGTTTTAGAAAAGGGGAAGAAAGTCTCTTTTGGAAATGATACCCCTGCAGTCATAAAAGGAAAAGGCACTGCTCAATTGAAGGAAAAGGTCAAAGCTGGAAATGTTTTGTATGTTGATGGCTTGAAGCATAATCTTCTGAGTGTCAGTCAGATGTGCGATCAAGGAACCGAGGTAATATTTCGATCAAATGGATGTAGTGTTCGTGATCTCGATACAGGAAAAATAGTGATCAAAGGCATAAGAACTCCAAATAATTTATACATATTTGAAGAAGGACAACAACAATGCTATTTGAGCAAGGACGATGAACATTTGTTATGGCACCGGAGGTTGGGGCACCTAAGATTTTCACAAATAAGGAAAGCATGCAAATACCAGGCAGTCTGTGGTCTTCTAGACATCAAAATTCCATACAACACAATATGCAAATAATGTCAGTTTGGTAAGCAAACCAGAACTAACTTTCCTGAAAAGGAAGGATCAACTAGCAGGCCTCTTGAGCTAGTACATACAGATGTATGTGGTTCATTTAGGACAAGGTCACCTCGAGGAGAAGAATATTTTAAATTATTCATTGATGACTTCTCTAGGATGGTTTGGTTAGGACTTATGAAGCACAAAGACGAAGCATTCGAAAAATTCAAAGCTTTCAAAGCCCTGGCTGAAAATGAATCGAATCACAAAATTAAGTGCCTCAGGTCTGACAGAGGTGGGGAGTTTACCTCAAATGAATTTTTCGATTTTTGTGAAGAACATGGAATAAGAAGGGAATTTTCTACAGCTAGGACTCCTCAGCAAAATGGAGTGGTGGAAAGGATGAACAAAACTATTCAACGAATGGCTCGTGCTATGATTGATGAGTCTGGAACTCCCACAACCTTTTGGGGTGAAGCTGCATTTTCTGCAGTTGTTATTCTCATCAAAACAAATGTCCGAGTGAATAGCACTCAAACTCCTTATGAGATCTGGTATGGCGAGACTCCTTCAGTAAAGCATTTCAAAATTTTTGGAAGCAAATGCTATATCAAGAACAATGATGAATAGCTTGGCAAACTTGAACCTAGAGAAGGTGAAGGCATTCTCCTTGGTTATTCTCCCCACAGCAAAGCATATAAGTGTTACAATAAAAGACTTGGAATAATTGTTGACATCATTGATGTAGTGGTTGATGAAAAAGGATACATTCCTAGGCAAGTAAATTATGAAAATATCGAAGAGGATGAAGACTACCTTCCAAATCAGACTAATGATGAAGAAGAAGAACCTCAAGAGGCACCAGAGGAACAAATAAGGATAGAAGAGAAGACTCCATCCAGGTATGTATAGAAGAATCATCCAGAATCTCAAATTTTGGGACAAAAGGAGGCAGGCGTACAAACAAGAAGAACAACTGCAGAAGCTTCAAGCTATTTGGCATTACTCTCCTCCACTGAACCACAAAATGTAAGAGAGGCATGCAAGGATGAATGTTGGGTCAAGGCAATGGATGAAGAACTTGAACAGATCGAAAAGAACAACACTTGGGAGTTGGTTCCTAGACCAAAGGATAAGAATGTCATAGGGACAAAATGGATCTTCAAAAATAAGTTGAATGAAAATGGGGAAGTAATTAGAAACAAGGCCAGACTTGTTTGTAAAGGGTATGCCCAACAAGAAGGAATAGATTTTGAAGAAACTTTTGCTCCTGTTGCAAGACTTGAGGCCATCCGAATGTTCCTTGCTCTCTCAAGCTTTCAAAAGTTCAAAGTATTTCAAATGGATGTGAAATCAGCTTTTCTGAATGGAGACTTAGAAGAAGAAGTATACATTGAGCAGCCAGATGGTTTCATTCTTGGGAATGATCCAAATCTTGTATGCAGACTGAAAAAGGCTCTCTATGGTCTTAAACAGGCTCCAAGGGCTTGGTACTACCATTTGGACAAATACCTTCATCAACAAGGTTTTTCAAAAGGATCAACAGATAGCAATCTTTATATAAAAATTGAAAATGACAAATTGCTAATACTTGTTGTGTATGTAGATGATATTATCTTTGGCAGAAATGAAGAAGCCATAAGTCAAAGCTTTGCCTTAATGATGCAAAAAGAATTCGAAATGTCCTTGCTTGGAGAACTGACATACTTTCTTGGATTGCAAATCCAACAAAATGAAGGCAGTATTTTCTTGTCTCAAACCAAGTACCTCAAGCAGATTCTGAAGAAGTATGGCATGGAAGATTCGAAACCAGTATGTACCCCTATGGTTACAGGATGTAGTCTCAGTGCTAATGATAAATCAGCAGCAGTTCATCAACCAACCTACAGATCTATGATTGGGAGTCTACTTTATTTGACAGGTACCCGACCAGACATCATGCATGCAGTGGGAATAGTTGGAAGATTTCAGGCAAATCCAAAGGAAACTCATCTTCAGGTAGTGAAGAGAATTTTCAAATATCTCCAAGGAACTCAAAACTATGGCTTATGGTATCCTAGAGACACAGATCTCACACTTCATGGTTACACAGATGCAGATTGGGCCGGAAGTGTGGATGACAGGAAAAGCACAAGTGGTGGTTCTTTCTTTATGGGTTCCAGATTAGTATCTTGGTTCAACAACAAACAGAGTTCCATTGCATTATCTACAGCTGAAGCAGAATATGTGGCTGCTGCATCTTGTTGTGCTCAATTTCTTTGGATGATGCAAACCTTGCAGGATTTTCAAATCACTTGTACACCACCTATCTCCATCTTATGTGATAATACAAGTGCAATCAGCATTTCAAAGAACCCAGTCATGCATTCAAAGACCAAGCACATACCGATCAAGTATCATTTTCTCAGGGAACAAGTGCTTGAACAAAAGGTCAAGTTGGAGTATGTTCCTTCTAAGGAACAAGTTGCTGATATACTCACCAAACCATTGCCCAGGGAGACCTTTGAATACCTCAGGCAAAAGCTGGGGGTTGTTGATGCATCATCTTGTTGTTAAATCTCATCTGTTTCAGAGATTGTTGGTTGTACGCGAGGTTCATATGGGGTATATGCGTACAGGTTCAGGGGGAGCATATATAATGCATTGTTGGCATTATGGTAGTGCAGAAGGAGTAATATGTCTCTATCTCTTTCATGATCCGGTTTATAGTCAGGAGGAGCAGGTTCTCAGGGGGAGATATAGTCAGGAGGAGCAGGTTGGACAGCTGAATGTATATCAAGGAAAGAGTATGTCTTGATCCGCCCTTTGCCCTTGATGTCAAAGGGGGAGAGTGATTTTGGTGTTGTTGCCATCAAGTCCAAAGGGGGAGATTGTTGGCATTATGATGCATGTGTTGTACTTGATGGCAACCCACTCATAGAAGAACATCTCACTTATATACAATCAGATGAATCTACAGAAGAGATAAACAGAGAAAACAGGGCATATCGGAGCAAGATGGAGCTAAGAGGAGACAAGAGAAGCCATGTCACGTATATATGCCAAAGAAGAGGAGCATACACAGCTATCGGGAGCCTATCGGAGCAAGAGAGGCATTCACATATGCAAGGAGGTCTTTGGAAGACACTACCAAGCCAGAGGAGCCTATTGGGAGCCATCGGGAGCAATAGACAGAGTTATCGGGAGCACAGACAGCCTATTGGGAGCCATCAGGAACACAGACAGCCTATCGGGAGCCATCAGGAGCAACAGACGAAGCTATTGGGAAGTAGAGCACATACAGAGTTATCGGGAGCCATCAGGAGCGCAGACAGAGTTATCGGGAGTTATCGGGCTTATAAAACCCATATATGCATGCTTTAACACTATCGACGATTAAAACCCATATATATGCATTCACAAGCTATCGGAGCAACAATGCCAAAGGAATACACTATCGGAGGCCAAAAACCATGCATATATGTGTTTAACTCTACTGGAAGCACAAATGGAGACTAAGGCGTGTACATATGCATTATACAACAAACAAAGGCAGAAAGACTTATACATCGGCGGAAAAACACAGTTATATGGCATTTAACACTATCGGAGGGCAATCGGAGGCCAAGACATATATATATATATATATATATATATATATATATATATATATATATATATATATATATATATATAGCAAACACACTATCGGCGGAAAAGTTTCGGCATATCGGCGACATCGCTAATCGGTGGTTCAGCTATGTGCCACCACTGAAACCTCCGATTGCGATAATATATGTGGACCCGATGGCATATCACAATTGGATTTAATGCTATATCGCATCCGCGGTAATCGCATATGTTATAAAGTCAGACAGTGTTAAGAACGACCCCTTTGCGATCACCGATAGTGATACATATATATTAAACTTATGTCTATTGTTATATCGCATCCACAGTAATTGCGATGTATAAAGGGTTGTCAACCCCAAACCTTTGATTGCGATAAGCATGCGGACCCGACAGGAATATAAAGCATGGTTAAATACCATATCGCATCTGATCCATCGGATCGGCCATCGGCAATTGGCTATGTTATGTGCAAGCGCCGATTGCGATAAGCATGCGGACCCGACAGGCATATAATGCGTGGTTAAATACCATATCACATCCGATCCATCGGATCGGCCATCGGCAATTGGCTATGTTATGTGCAAGCGCCGATTGCGATAAGGAGCAGACCCGATACATTATAGTTATGGGTGAATTAAGCTTAAAGTCCGCCTCTTCACCGTTTGGACTGTTTTTCATCATTTTCTTTGTTTTATCACTTAAGTCATCGATTAAGTGATCGGTCCAAGCTATTGAGCCCCAGGTTTTCAGATCCCCTGTATTGGTAATCTACGGTTCTGATTCATTGTTTTACTAAGAGCTTGACTATAAAAGGGGAAAGGAGATCTTTTGGCAAGATATCAGTGAACGTTGAAGATCTTAAGAAAGAACAGATCTGAAACTCTTGCGATTGGTTGGGGAGTAATGGTTGAGATCTCATCAGCGCAGTCTGGGTATGCTTGAAACCTGGAAAATCATCTATTCGCAGGAGTGATACGGTGCATACACCCGCAAAGCAGAAAACTGTGCAGGATTTTGGGTGCGCAATTGAAGTTGGGTTACTGTTATTGAGTTCTGATAACAACATGATTATATTTTAGCCTCTGTATTGATGGTTGACTAGACCTGGTGGATAACTATCATAATATCCTTATATATATATTGATCTGGTGCTTGGGTGATTCTGAAGATTTGTTGTATAAGGAAATTAGTTGTTTCTCACGTACTTCTTGAATCCAATCTGAAAATTAATGAGACGTGGTCCTTAAAAGAAGTAGGGGGTTGTAGCTCCCTTCCAGGAGAGACTGGAGAATGAGAGAGAGTTGTAGCTCTCTGCAAGTTGCAGCCTGCGTACTAGTAAAGGACTGCACCAATACAAATTCATTGTAAAGGAAGTTCTATTTGAAAGAAGATAGAGACATATTGCAGCAGGTGGTTTTCACCCACATTAGGTTTCCACCTTATATCTGGTGTTCCTTTGTGTGACTATCTGTTTTTCACTGTTCTTGTTCATTATTATATGGTACTGATATAAAAGTTAATCATCAATATCATAAGAATAATTTAGAGTATAAATCTGGATGATTTATTGAAAAGAATTTAATAATACTGATTCACCCCCCCTCTCAGTATTATTTCCAACACACATCTGACGACCCTTATCCATATCGGGCCAAACCATCCGCCGAACAATACCCACCCGAAAAAGTGGTTTTCCATGCGGCCCCTGATGCTACGTGTCATTCAATGAGTGGAATCAGGTAGTCCCTCCCAAATACCACCAAGCCCACAAAAGTGGTGTGAAACAAACTATGCATTGCCCTCTCGCTAAATGACAAAACCATCTGCTGTTCACTTTGCGCCAAAATTCAAAAAAATCAAACGTTTACTCGTTTAAACACAAAAACCTAGTTTTGCTCATTTTCACCTGTTTGTGCAGTAAAACCTTGTGTAACCCTTTTGCACCACCTGAAGCCTTTGCTAACCAATTCAAGCATGGTTTACCTCCCGAAAACACTTTGGACTCACTCCATAGACCTATAAAGCTCAATAAAACCATTAATGACCCTCCCTGTCAACCCAACATTTTCCTAACAGTTTGTTTATTTTATAGGTGATCAAAAGACGACAGCCTTGGATAAGCAGTCTTAATACTATTCATAATACCTGTTTACTCTGATATTGTTATCAAATCTATTCAAACAGAGATGCAAAATAAAACACACAGTTAAAAGACAAGCAAAGGAAACATGGAATTAAATGATTTACTGTTGAAATAGATAGTAAAGGCTAAAATATACAGTGAAGATAAAATGACACAGTAAAGAATAGTCAAAATGTATCAGGGTTAAAGAGTATCAGATTGAATACCAAGTCAATTAAAGCATCTAGCATGAAGACAAACAGTAGGTAAGACAGTTACAAAGCATACAGAATCATGTCAAAGTGAAGATATGAAAAAAACAGAGTGTTAAAAGTAAACATGGAGGTAGTAAGGGTTCAACAGAGATGAAAAAACTTTCACCAGCAAAAATGAAGTTTATCCAAAGTAAAAGTGAAAAACAATTAAAAGAAATTTAAGGTTAAAAGATGAGATCAGAGCAGAAATGGTACATTCTTAAGTAATTTCTTGTTTAAGTCATAGTTTTTCAGAAACTAGTTCGGCCAATCCAGGATGAATTTTGAAAAATTGGAGGAGGTTTGTGTTCCTAAAAGGCTAATATACAAAAATCTATCTCATGTTTTACACAGGTATTACCAAAAGTGAGATAATTACATGTCTTCACAACCCAGTTTTCAGACTGTGCGAAGTCCTGTTTTTGACATCTTTTTGTAGAGAATATTGTGAACACCTGGAGCTTCATTTTGGGAAACGGAGAGAGGTTTACCTAAAAAGTATACTTATCTACAATAACCTCTTTCACTTTTTAGATATTTGATATATACAAAGGTATCAATGGACCCTAATTTTGTAGAATTGCTGGGGCAAAATGCACGAAGAAAGGATGCAGTTAGTGACTTGGAAGCCTCATCATCAATTAAGAGTTACTATCAAATTTGAATTTCTCTTCTTTGTCACCATCAATCCATAAATATAGTGCCAAATAGATTCATTAGTTTTGAGTGTCCTTTATTTAAGTTCTATTAATGTAAAATAGTTTGAGATATTTGTAAAACCAATCTTGATATTTTTTCAAGATATTTCAGTTTAGAATTTGTATAAATACTTCTTCATTTGAAGTATTTTGGGGTGGATTCCAAGACATTTCTATAGACTTTTTCTCTCAAATCAAAGTTCTATTGTATTAATGATTAGATTGGCTTGCTGGATCAAGGAATAACGATAAGATATTGCACAAGATTCTTGTGTAAAACGAAATACAAATAATTATTCTCTCATGTTCACTGTTTTTTTTCCTTATGTTTTTTCCATAATATTATTTGTTTCTCTAAAATCTAAATGTATAACAAGGAATGATATTTCAGAAATTGCTTGAATGCACTCTGTCTTGACTATTTTACATTCTGAATGTTTTCTCCTAAACTATCTTAGCTAGGGAATTCTTAACTGCTCCTTAGCTTCCGTAGTTTCTCCTCTGGTCTATATCAAAGGATTCTTAATTGCCCTTTTTTCATGATCACCCTTTGTTCTTCATTCTGATCCCGGTCCAAGGATTTTTAAGTTCTCTTTCACCCTGGTTAGAATCACTTCACCCATTAGGCTTAAATATTTGCATTTTTCTTTGCTAGCCTGCCCTGTGAACATTCCCTTTAATGATCGGGTCCAGTTATGTTATCCATTTGTTGACTCCATAGCCCAATGGCCTGAAGGCCTAGCTCTATCCATCTGCTCCAAGAATTCCACCACCCAACCTTCAATTCAAAATCAAAATCCCAATGAACATTAAGAACTAGCCTAAAATCCCATAAAAACAAAGCTAAATCGTAAAGAGAGAGCCCTCTTTAGACTTAGGTTAGCTAGAGCCTAAGCCTAAAAGATTGGTTTGTGGTTACCTCAGTGACTTCTTTCTTTAACCTTGGGAAATTACTAGGTGATAAAATGACCCCTAAAAATGTCGAATCTCCCTTGTGTCCACCGTATTTCCATGTCATGATGACATCAGCCGCCACATGGCCCTATTGGAACCAATCATGTGTTGCCAAGTGTCATGTATTAAAACCATTCATGTGTAGCCATGTTTCTTTTATCGGACCCAATGATGTTCAGCCACATGGCCACCTATAGGAGAGAGAAAAGGGCTCATCCTGCCTTGGTTTTGCAACAAATTTCATTGTTAACATGTGTCAGTGTTTCCCTGGTTGTTTAACACTATTGACACTTTCCTGACATTTTTACCACTATCTATGCTTTCCAATCACAAATTTCTCTGATTTGTAGCATTTACATGTCACAACATTCTCCAATATGCGATCACTGATTTACTATGTGCCATATGCCTTGATCACCAATATGATCATGCAGCTCCAATCGCTGATCTCTGATATCACTAATATGCTATGATGTACCATATGCCTTGGACCTTCAATCTTTTATTTTCGAAATCAGTGATCATAGACCTTTGATTTTATTTGACCTCCACTACTGCTGCTTTAAAAAACTTTGATATGTGGAATCCAAGGTTTATACTTAGGCATTTTCCTTTGTTTTCTAGCTTTTGAAAGGAGAACTTTGATCTGCTCTAACTTTTGATTCTGAGGTCCATAAGGGGAGTTCTATATACCGTAGGAAAGCTGCTTCTGAGCACTTTCCCATGGAGAGGGTCCAATTTAGTTTTGAGTGTTTTTGTGGTTTAGAAGATGGATGCAACATTTCCTACTCTTTTCCACCCTTTTGACAATTAAAAAAGAATAATGTAGAGGGTGACAACATTGGCTCCACCTGGGGATAGTGCCTTGCTGGAAAGGTGCTGAGAACTTGTAGACTAGTAGCCTTCTATATATTGGGAATGGAGTCATTTTATTCATTTATGAAAGACAAAAACAGAAATATAAAGAACTAAGAACATTGTTGATATTTTACAATGGCTCACCGGTATGTACAATGGGTGAGAACTGAACCTCTTAATGCTGGAAATAAATCTTGAGGAATTTCCCATTTATAGGCAGATCAAGCATTTCACCCTCCAAGTTCTCCAGCATGAAAGTATTGTTTCCTTTAGTCTCAGCAACCTTGAAGGGTCCAAACCATAAGGGATCAAATTTACCATGTTTCCCTTTGTCTTCTCTTCTCATATCCCATCTCAGAACTAGATCCCCTAGTTGGAGAGGCTTGCCTTTAGCTTTATTATCAAACAAGGATTTCATTCTTTGCTAGTAGTTGTCTAACCTATGATTTACTTATTCCCTGGTCTCCTGGAGCTCCACTAATTGATTTATCCTTCTAGTCATGGAGTTGGGTTCTTCTTCAACATCTTGTAGCATCTTAGCAACCAGCATAGAAAGATGTATAGGGAATATAACTCCTTTTCCATAGACTAACTCGAAAGGTGGTTTATCTGTCAATCTTGTTGGAGTGACCCTGTTTAACCATAGTGAAAATTTTATTTGAGAATCCCAGTCCCTCTAGCTTTATGTAATTTTATTCTTCAGGATTCTCACCACCGTTTTGTTGGAAGACTCAGCTAACCCATTTCCTTGAGGATAGTAGGTGGTGGAATGGCCAACTATGATGTTAAAGGTGTTAAAACTTGTAGGCTTAAAATCCTAGGTGTTATCAATCACAATCTTCATAGGACAACCAAACCTAGCCTAGATATTCTCTTCCAAAAATTTCATTACCATAGTGTCAGTTGCATTCCTAGCTGGGACTGCTTCTACCCACTTGGTGAAATAGTCTTTGGAAGTGAGGATCCACTTGTGTTGGCCATTGGAAGGAGGATGTACATCTAAAATGAAGGCTATTTCTTATTCTCTGAGGGGTCCTTCTACATAAACAGGGTCAAGGGGAGTGGAACCAATTTTTTCCTTTCAGCAAACACTTGACACTGCTAACAGGACCTAACATAAGAATGAACATCTCTGAATAGTGTGGGCCAATAGAACCTTGCTTTCAATATCTTATGTGCATTGGTCTTCTAGTTGTAGTGCCCCCCAAAAATGCCATTATGGAACTCATCCATCACTCTTTGAGTTTCTGTCTCAACCAAACACAATAGCAGAATTCCCACCGGGTCTTTCTAATATAGTTTCCCATTAGATATAACCAACTTCTAGGCTTGATCCCTCAATTCTCTATACTTGTATTTTTCCATCTTTGTTGGGCACCTCAAAAATATGAGATAGTGGATGACATTCTGATACCAGGAAGAGGTTTCAGATTTGACATGAATCCTTTGGAATGCAGTCTTTATCATGGGTTGTTCCCCCTCTTTGTCTTCTTCAGTTAAAGGGTTGATCCCCAAAGACCTAGCAGTTAGACTCTGATAATATTTTAGCCAACCCTTGTCCTTTAACAAGTTTGATGGGCTTTACCTCCATGTCATATTCTTGGATTTTTGCAATCCACTTATCCATTTTACCATCACTGTCTCCTTGCACCAAGATGTCTTTAACAGCTGTTGTTGGGACATAAGCCATGATGTTTGATTGCAAAACATAAACTCTGAAAGCCTTTAGAGCTTTGACTAGAGAATATGCCTGTTTTTCCAATATATTATACTTCAATTCAACATCCCGCAACACCTAACTGAATAAATCTATAGGCTACTCATGGTCTTCCTTATTTTTTTGAAGTAACAGAATAACTATAGTATGGGGGGAGGAAAAATAAAAGATGTAAAATGGCTTAGAATAGTTCAGGATGACTAACACTAGAGCCTCTGCAAAATATCTCTTGATTCTAGAGAAGGATTCTCAGTAATCTGGGCTCCACTTTACTTTTTTCTCCTTCTTCAACATCTTTGTAATGCCCTTCACTATCTCTGCTTAGTTAGGCACAAACCTTCTGAAGAAATTAATCCTCCCCAATAAGACTTGGACCTCCTTCTTTTTCCTTGGTAGATAGATGTGATTGATAGCATCCATCCATTTAGGATCTATATTTACTTCTTCTTGTGCTACGATGTGCCCCAACAACTTTCCTTCGCTCAAAGAGAACTGGGATTTCTTAGGATTTAGGGAGAGAACATACTTTCTACACTTCTCAAAGGTGATCTTCAGATGTTCAATGTGATCCTCATCTATTTTGGAGAAAACAAAGATATCATCCAGATAAACCACTAAAAAATTGTCTTTCTCTCCCACAAATGCTATATCCATTGCCCTCTGGAAAGTTGCTCCTGCGTTTATTAGGTTGAATGGCATCCTTTCATACATTGAAGTCCCCCAAGGTGTAGTGAATGCAATTTACTTTTAATCCTCAGGATGCACTGCATCTTGGTTATATCCCTAAAAATCCATCCATCATTGACATCCGATTAGAGCCAACTACCTTCTATAGAATGTGGTCCATTTTCGGCAATGGGTAGTTGTCCTTCAAATGAGATTTGTTTAGGTTCCTAAAATCTACAAATTGTCTGATTTCTCCATTCTTCTTCCTAACAGGAACCATATTGGAAACCCATTCTGAGTACCTCAGTGGTACAATGATCTTAGCTTGAAGCAATTTCTTGATTCCCTCTCTATGGATGGGAGTAAAAGTGGATTGATCTATCTAAGTTTTTACTTACAAGGCTTCATATCATTCTTTATAGGAATCTTATGTTGCATAATATTTACTACAGAAGTTTTGAAATCATCATAAGGCCAAGAAAAAACATCTTTATAGGTTTTTAAGAGGTTCAAGTACCTTTGTTTGTACCGATGAGGGATCCATTTTGACAATTTAATCATTCGGCATTCATCTTCTGAGCCTATTTTGCAATCCTCCATTTGTTCATTAGGTTCCTATTCAACAGGTTTAGAAGCCACATCATTGGCTTTGAATAACATTTCCAAAGGAACTAGACCCCATGGAATGGAATTTCCCTTCAGTTGTAGAACTTTATGTTCTGCTATGTTTTCCTCCCATGTAGTCAGTTGTTCTTCTATCACTTCTTCTTCTTTTTCTTCTTGGTCAATCATAGAGTTTGATAATTCCCTGATGACTTCCATGAAGTGTTTAATTTTCTCATAATCCTCAAACACTTTCCAGTGCTTCACATTGTTGAGCACTGAGGTTCTATATCTAACTTCATTTTTATACCTGATCAGAGGATTTTGTGGTGGCTTGAAGTTGCTCGAAGCTATAGCTAAAAATCAGCCATTCGATTTCCTTCTCTAGGAAAGAATTGAACATTAAAAGATGAGAATAATTTTTCAATCAAGTCCCAAAATTCATTTCTATAAGCCCTCAGCCAGGGGTGCTTGGTTTGGCATTGGTCGTTGATTTTCTTGACTACTAGTTTAGAGTCCCCAAACACGGTAATGAAGTCAATGTTTAGATTCTTTGTTGCTTGTAGGCCCAACAACAATCCTTCGTATTCTGCCACATTATTAGTGGCCTCAAATTCCAATTTGAAGGAGAGGAGAATTAAGCTACCTTATGGAGATATCAACAATACCCCTGCCCCATTTCCTTCTTTAGAATTGGCACCATCAAAATACAACTTCCATACCTTGCTATAATATTTGAGCTGTCGGTCTGATTTGACTGCAGGTTGTACCTGTGTTTCTTCTAGAATAAATTCATCTTCTTCAAGCATAAAGTAGGATATGTCCCTTTCTGTCCCATACACAGGTGCAATTTTTGAACAATCAACTCTTTGTGATTGTTTTGACAAATCTGGATTCTCTATACAACCTCCTTTCCTCTCCACTAAAGATAGGAATGGTAGCATAAGTTAGATCCATCTTGATGGACCCTCCAATATTGGATCCCCAAGACCTCGATAGAAGCATACAAAACCTTGTAGGGATGTCCGCAACTATGATGTCCATCATCACACTTTTCATTGTGATCTGGGCCAAATTCACCACTAGGTCTTTCATCATCCCCAAGCACTTGACCCTCTTAGTGTCAAAAGAAAAAATATATTTATAAGGTCTGGTTATCTATAGACCCAGATATTCCTGTTGAAAATAGCAACAAGAAATGCTAAAAATAGCAGTTTGGGTACTAGTGCTGGATTGAGCAACAGGGAATGAAAAATACTAGTACTAGTTCTAATTTGAGTTGTAATTAGTTGGCTCAGTTAACTAAGTCAAGTCCAGTTAGATTGATTTAAACAGTTTGTTTAAATTAATGTGAGTTTAGTTAGTTAACGCATGCTTGCATATAACTGCTGCACTTCAGATAACTGAATATTCTCTCATGAATAACTCATGCATGTCAGTTCAGACAAAGACCCAATTGAGATCAGAGGAGGGACAAGGTACTATCATTTGGATGGATTTTTCCTATAAAGGAAGCTCATCCATGGAGAAGGATTTATCTCCTTCAGGATTGTGCAGTTAGATCAAAGGTTAGTGAGTGTGTGAAGAGGCCAATTCACACAAGTGGCTGCACTGGACCCCAAGGAAAATTGCACAAAGAAATAGGAGGCTTGGAGGGTAAGGAGAAGGTTTGAGAGAGGCCTTTGACTATCTATGAGCAGCAGAGGGATTGCAGAGAGAGCAAGATGGCTTTTGAGCTTATTCTTTTTGTAATCTAGACTATATTTCCACTTGTATGATAATACAGAGTTGGGGTTTTAGGCTGAGGCTTTCCCCGGGTTATTTCTTCTGTGTTATGTGTGATTGATTTCTTGTTATCAGTTATATGTGTTCAATTGATCTTGCTCATATTCGATTAAGCTTCCACATAATTGTTTGTAGAAGTAGAACAAGTATTTTGCTTTAGTATATTGCATTATCAGGTGATCTACAGTGGGAATTTCTACATGGTATCAGAGCAAAGGTGATCAAGGAAGAACAGTATAAAAGAACGGAGAAGTTTGAAGTTTGTGATTCCTAAATATAGACATCAATTTCTTATCACATCTCTATTTCACCTATGGTGTTCAGTGGTTTAAGACTCAAGTATGCCCTTGATGGCAGCTTGAATTATACAGCCTGGAAGGATCGCATGGAAGCAGTATTAGAGGATAACATCTAAAGGAATTCATTGATCAAGAAGTCCCCAAGCCGACTGATGCTACTTAATTGGCAGAAACCATTGAAGTTTGTGATTCCTAAATATAGACATCAAGTTCTTATCACATCTCTATTTCACCTATGGTGTTCAGTGGTTTAAGACTCGAGTATGCCCTTGATGGCAGCTTGAATTATATAGCCTGGAAGGATCGCATGGAAGCAGTATTGGAGGATAACGGTCTAAAGGACTTCATTGATCAAGAAGTCCCCAAGTTGACTGATGCTACTCAATTGGCAGAAACCATTGAAGTTTGTGATTCCTGAATATAGACATCAAGTTCTTATCACATCTCTATTTCACCTATGGTGTTTAGTGGTTTAAGACTCGAGTATGCCCTTGATGGCAGCTCGAATTGTATAGCCTGAAGGGATCGCATGGAAGTAGTATTAGAGGATAATGGTCTAAAGGACTTCATTGATCAAGAAGTTCCCAAGCCGACTGATGCTACTCAATTGGCAGAATGGAACAAATGTGTGGCTAGAGCAAGGAGAATCCTTTTGAAGGGAGTTCGAGACCACATAATCTCAAGTCTCCATGGGAAGGAGACACCATTTTAAATGTGGAAAACATTGAAGGATCTATATCAGAATAGAAGCAATCAGAGGAAGGTAGTGATGAAAGACAAGTTTCGGAAGATCAAGTGTGAAAAGGGCGACATGATCTCTACGTATCTAAACAAGCTCACCACATGCAAGGATGAGCTTGGAAGTGTAGGGATCGCAACAATTGATGATGAAATGGTGAGTGTTGCACTCCTCGGTCTTCCTAAGAGCTGGCATAGCTACCAGGACTCGATTAATGGAAGAGAGAAACTGCCAGATTGGGAACGACTTTGGTCAAATCTGATGTAGGAGGAGATAAGAAGAAGCACCAGAGATGGTTCTTCATCCATGGAGGATGAAGAAAACTGCACCATAGCGAGTAAGGCAAAGAAGGGGAAGGAGAAGGATTCTCTTTCCCAATCTAGTTCTTCCCAAGGTGGGAAGAAGTTTGACAAATCGAAAGTGCGATGCTTTCATTGTCACGAGGTGGGAAATTTTGCTACAAATTGTCCATTGAGGAAATCCAAGAAGGGATTCGTGGAAGGATCAAAAGGTGAGGCATTGGCCTCATAGTTCGAGTTGGATTTCACACTTTTCGCATGCATGGTTTCATCCATGGTGGGAAGTGGTTGGTTTCTTGATAGTGGAGCTTCTTTACAAATTTCCAGCGACAAGAGTTTATTCAGTACTTTGGAGGAGAAATATCTTCATATACTCATAGAAATGGCTAACAATGAAAATTATAGTGTCTCGGGTGTAGGCATGGTTATTTCTCAGAGGGAGCATGGAGCTCGCATTACCTTGACCGATGTCAAGTATGTATCAGGATTGAAGAGAAATTTGGTGTCAATTGGGATGCTGTAAGAAAGAGGCTATGATGTAGTCTCTAGTAAGGGAAAGGTTTTCCTTCAACACATCACCCCTAGATAGGTGAAGCAGATCAGTTCACAAGTCAAGAACCTATATACTCTTGAGGTTCAAGATGCATGCAAATCCTTGAGGAGAAAGGAAACTGATGGAGACTTGGTGGTTGAGAGGGAAAGTACATTACCTCTCAACATGTAGTGCCAGAAGAAGTCTCAAAAAATTATGGAGGAGCCACAATTGATGAAGCAACTTTAGGAAGTTGCGGAGTAGCCAAAACTAGGGAAGCCGAGAGGAAACAGAGTGGAGGCATCCACTCATGCAGAGACCTCCAGTAGGGGAAATTTCGAGCCAAGTGGGTAGATGGATCACATACATCCATACCTCCAGGTAGGAGGTGGGGCGATGTGGAGTGATAGTCCTAAGAAGGCTAGAATAGGGGCAGGATCATTGAGTTACCCAACCTGTTTGATTAGACCTTGCTACGAGATCCCCAACGAGGAGTAGTAGGATAGGCTAAGTGGGTAGAGACAAATGCGGATGGAGTGGTAGAGAGACCTACCGTGCAAGAATCCCAAGACAATGCAAAGCTAGTAGGTTGCAACAATGCGAGAGGCACAGGAGTGTTGCACCAGTGAAGGATGGCACGGAGAGGTGTGCAACGGTGTGAGATGCATGGAGTGTTGCAGCAGCTTAGAGGTCAGAGAGGGAGCACTTGTCAGCGACAGACGGAGCTTCAGCATCAAAGTATGTTTCTAGCCCAACAGAGAGGTCAGTTGGGAATTTTTTTTGTTTCTAGAGATGTTGGAGCAACCACACTTGGTAGAAGTGTTGCATGCAGAACATTCCTAAGGTACAGGATCGGGTTTGAGTTGAACGCCTTTCTTTTTGAGAGAGAGTGTTGAAAATAGCAACAAGAAATGCTAAAAATAGAAGTGCTAAAAATAGCACTCCTATAAATAGCAGTTTGGGTACCAATGCTGGATTGAGAAACAGGGAATGAAAAGTGGAAGTGCTAAAAACAACATTGCTATTTTTCGCAGTTCAGGATGGATTCCTATTTTAGTCAGTCCCTAAACTAAAAAAGTGAAGTAAAATTTGAATTTGAACTTAACTGTTGTTTGAAAATAAATTAATTAATTCACCATGAGTCAATTAGTTGTGAAAAATCAAACATGAAGTCTATGTGAAGACATGCAATAGTTTCTCCATTAATTGAGTAATTTATCCATCAGTTAAAGAGACAAGGATGAGTTCTAATTTGAGTTGTAATTAGTTGGCTTAGTTAACTGAGTCAAGTCCAGTTAGATTGATTTAAATAGTTTGTTTAAATTAATGTGAGTTCAGTTAGTTAATGCATGCTTGCATATAACTACTGCACTTCAGATAACTGAATATTCTCTAATGAATAACTCATACATGTCAATTTAGACAGAGACCGAGTTGAGATTAGAGGAGGGATAGTGTACCATCAGTTGGATGGATTTTTCCTATAAAGGAAGCTCATCCATGGAGAATTATTTATCTCCTCCAGGATTGTGCAGTTAGATCAGAGGTTAGTGAGTGTGTGAAGAGGCCAATTCACACAAGTGGCTGCACTAGACCCCAAGGAAAATTGTGAAAATAAATAGGAGGCTTGGAGGGCAGAGGAGAAGGTTTGAGAGAGGCCTTTGACTGTCTATGAGAAGCAGAGGGATTGCAAAGAGAGCAGGATAGCTTGTGAGCTGATTCTTTTATAATCTAGACTATATTTCCACTTGTATGATAATACAGAGTTGGGGTTCTAGGCTGAGGCTTTCCCTGGGTTATTTCTTCTGTGCTATGTGTGATTGTTTTCTACTTATCAGTTATATGTGTTCAATTTATCTTGCTCATATTCGATTAAGCTTCCACATAATGTTTGTAGAAGTAGAGCAAGTATTTTTCTTTAGTATATTGCATTATCAGGTGATCTATAGTGGGAATTTCTACAGTTCCATCACTGATAGTGGCATCAAAATAATGAGAAGCTCCTAAATCCAACATGTAATTATCGAGCAGGAGGTCATGTACTACCAAAGTGACATAAAACAGTGGAGTGAAGGGATATTGTTCCTCAACATGAGGTCCAAATACTACCATTGGCCTCTCTTTTTACTGGTTTAGATTGTCAAGTGGTTGGAATGAAGTGGAAGGAAATAGAAAATGGGAGACTTGGGCCTTGTAGGTGGGTTGTTTCAAGAGCTAAGACAATGGGACTGGTATCTTGAATTTTTCAAACTCTTTTTGAAGGCTAAAGATGGTAGGGCCTTTCTTTGTAGTGCTAATTTCTACAAGCTCCCTTTCTTTTTCATGAGTGAGTCTAGTAGGGGGAGGTGATTTATCTTCTTTGACAACTTCAGGCTTATAGTTGTTCGAGTGAGAGGACTATTTATTTCTTAGAATGATTAGATCTATGGGTCCCTTCCCCTTGTTAGCATACGTAGAAAGCTCCTAGGAAGAAGTACCTTCATTCTAATCTGGTGCTCTTGATATCTTTCTAGATGATCACAGATCGTACTTCTTGTGCAGCTGAGCCTACAAGAAGTCATCGAACTATTTGTAGTAGTCATCGATCTCGTCATCATCCAATGTGGCATGAAGTTACTCCTCCTCTTCATATGTTCTGAGTTCCCTTCCCTCATCAGAGAAAGAGGAATACATGTTCCCCTAAACGTCACTTGTATCTAATGTTCGCTCCCTAGAATCATCTTCTATATACAATGGAGGATGGATATGGTCTTGTTTCTCTCTCCTCTCCCTTTGCATTATCTATAGGGGAGACCTTCTATATTGGGGATTAAAACCCCGATTAGTACTATTGGGAAGTTCTGTCTTTGAATGCTTTCACTCTCCAACTCCATTTTTGTCGATTTTCTTGATAATTTCTTTATCAACTTATCCATCTCTTTATCCTATGATCTTGAGATTCTCTTCCTTGACCTGAGGAATATGCCAACTCTTTCCCCCTTTTCTTATCTCAAAATTCAGTTATGTTCCTTGACTTCCCAGTGGAGGTGAAGTTTGCTTCTACTTCAAGGGCATTAGTTTGGATCTGGTGCAAGGTGGGAGACTTCCTTTCTTTGAGAGTAAAACCAAATTCTAAATCAAAGGCCGCAACAAAGACTACTCGAGCAACATCTTGTGGAGGTTTTCTTTTAGCAGGCAGACAGTTCTATAGTTTGTTAAATCTTTTAATAAAATCTGAGATATCCTCACCAAATTTCTTCTTGATAGCATTAAACTTTGTGAGAATGTACCCATGGTCTCTCTTCTCACCCGATTTTTGCAAAAAGGAGTTCTCAATTTCTTCCCAAGTGTTAATGGTAGCATTTGGAAATGATTTAAACTATTTCTTGAATTGCTCATCCAAATATTGGATGAAAAGTCTCAACACTACATATTGGTGTTCAACATTTAGATTCTTTGCAAAGGCACAGAAAATTTCTATATGCCTCTGTGTTGTTACATCAACTTCTTCATTATACTTGGGCAGGAGCTTGAGATAGTCTTGTATCATAACATTCAAAGGTTGCGGCAAATTTAAGGGGGCATATTTCTTTAACAAGAATCCTCAAACAAACATTTGGATCAGAGGTGATGGTGCTTGAATTACTAGAGGAGCATGAGGTATTATCAATGGTAAGACAATTGACTGACAATGGAATGAAAAACTCTTCACTCTGTGGATAGGGATGCTTTGGAGTTTACCTTTGATCTCCTCAACTTCTTCTTTGATCTTTAGGGATGCAGTACTAAGCAGATGACCACCTTCTGGAGGATATACCATGACTCTAGGAGGAAATTCAGAACAATGAATTATGTTTTTCTAAGATTTGGATGAGGAGGTTTCAAGAAATGAAGACATAGTAGGATCAATGTTTGGAGTCTTTTTTTTCCAAATCCTTCTAGATATTATTATTTCCGGGTCAGATATGGACAATGCTTTTTGCTGAGAAGTATATGAGTGGGTATGGGGCCTATTATAATCCAAAGTGATCAAACAAACATATAGTTAGTGGAGTCACCAAGATGTTTATAATAAAATTCAGACAGTGGAGTCGCCAAGGTGAGATATCTTCAACCCACACTTCCCTTGCTCAATTAACAAAGGGATTGTAAATATTTTTCATACCTAGGGAAAAGTATTTCAATTTCATTCCTCGAAAACGATGCCAAAAGGATGTTGTCTCATTTTCTAGCACTTGTAGCACAAATGCTTCAAGAGATATGAAAGCTTCCTAGAGACAACCCCTGGGTTGATTATAGACTAGTGCCTAAGACATATTAAAGAGTGCTTGGCATATTTATATTAAAGACTTTCAACACTTCAATTTTTCACATAAATATAAATGAGTTTGATTTAGAATCATTCATAAAGATACCAAATAGAAAGCAGTTTGTACACAGGAGTATTCAGGAAATAATCTTCAACTTGAGTTGGAAAAATTGGACTTAGAATTTGGATAGATTTAGTTGTTGAGACATATGTAATGGAGGAAGATAGTAGAGGAGAAATCCATCGTATAGAGCTTAAGACATAAGAATTATATATATCAATACTAAGAGACAAATGAGAGAGAGAGGAATTCTATGAACTGCTAAGATGCATGGAGCACTTTTTAAGGACTCAATTTCCACCTTGAAATAGGCATTATCCATCAATATTTTGATTTAAATGAACCTGCATCTGAAGGGAAATACAACTAGCTTCTACTTTGACATACAATCTTTGAAGAATTATAAAAATATATGAAATAAAAAGGGAGAAGAACATGCTGCAATCCAAATCAGTTAGAATCACCAAAAACTTTGTATTAATCTCATGAAGAAAACCAGCATACATCAAACTTCAAGCAAGCCTTTAGGAAAACAAGAAAGGTATCGTAGGAGAGAAGTCTTTCCAAAAAATTTGAAACTTTGTTAAGTGTTTCTTCCTTCCTTTTATAAGGAGAGGGAGAGCTTGGAAATCAGTTACAAAAATATCTCAGGCATGAGAATCTAGTTGTTTGCTTGACTAGCTGTCTTGATGTACAGGCTTTGTCACCTCAAATTGTTACAACAGAAATATTCCTTTCTTTAAAACAGAATAACAAAAATAATCAAAATAAACAAAACATAATTAATCATGTGAACTGAAATGATGGTCTTGTAAAAATATCCCTACAGCACTTCATTTATCAACCTTTGGTCCAACCATGTTTATGCCACATTACGCCTTATACACTCTCGACCGGTTCCCTGTCACATTCAGTCTTAACAGATTTAATTCTTCACTTACAGGAACTAGGAGCGGTCACCCATGATGGCCGTAACATATTTTGAGCACAAATTCCAACTCATTCGTCCCGTTCCTACCTTTATCAATCTATCGAAACTGAATAGGCCCTGTGAAATGATCATTCAGTTGTATCAGAGCTCAAAGATTAGAGGTTTTAAACTGAATGACCTTAACAAAATTGTGAATGCGGATCTTTGATTTCCCCATCTGCCTTAGCCTTGGAGCTTAGGTCGAAACTATATGATAGAGGCCTAGGGACTCAGGGCCCAAGCCTTTAGGAACTTAAAACCCTTTAGCGGGGATGTGGGGACAATTCTTTGAATCATTACATTACTAACGGTCCCCATGTGTAACACATAGGACCAAACACTTATGCACCTAGGACCCCTTTGGAATATTGAAGTTTGGATATAGAGGATTTCACAACCTTGTCTTCGGCTGCACACTCCCAAAACTTGCGATTACAATGCATAACATGGCCCAATCCACGTGTAGAGTGAATGAGGGAGGGCCAATGGGAATGTTTTAACACACAAAAATTTAACAATCTTTCTTTGCTTAGTAAAAAACTTTATCAATTCCTCCTCCTAACCATTGGTTTTGATGCATAATGCACATATATCAATGTGACCCGCCTTATGCAACCTTTTCGCATTGCCTTAGGTCCACAGTATCAGGATATAGAAATTGGTGATTTCATAGCATTGCCTTTGGTTGCACCTTCTAGAATCTGTGATCGTCGAACACCGATCACATTTTTCTACTTATCTCTTGGTTCTTCAGCTCTTCCGGTGACCATAGGTCAACCCCCATATCGGAGCCCCACCAATGAGAGGTTTTCAATTGATGATTCCACTTTGATGCAAAACACATTGCAACCTCCGATCGACGATATCTGATGTATGACATCATCACTGCCACATGTCACCTTATGAGTGGTGACATGTGTCACCCTGTTTTGGCCTCATATGACCCTTAAAAATACTGAATCTTCTTGCCACGTGTCCACTGTACTGCCATGTCATGATGACGTCAACAGCCACGTGGATCTTATCTCATCCAACCATGTGCTGGAAAGTGTCATGTATTAGAACCAAACATGTGTATCCATGTTTCTTTTATCGGATCCAATGATGTTCAGCCATGTGGCCTCTTAGAGGAGAGAGAAAAGGGCTTTTTGTGCCTTGGTTTTGCAACGAATTTCTTTTTTAACCTGTATTGGTGCTTTTCGGGTGGTTTAACACTATCTGCACTTTCCCAACATTTTCAACACTGTCGGCGCTTTCCATATCGCAAATTTCTCTAATTCGTAGCATTTTCATATTGCAACATTCTCTGATATGTGATTGTCGATTTACTATGTGTCATATGCCCTGATCACTGATATGACCATTCAGCTCTAATCACCTATCTCTAATATTGTTGATATGCTCTGATGTACCATATGCCTTGGACCTGCAATCTCCAATTTCCGATATTGGTGATCGAAGATAGCTGATTTTCTTTGACCTCCACTATTGCTACTTTAAAAACCTTTGATATGTGGGATACAAGTTTATACTTAGGCATTTTCCTTTGTTTTCTAGCTTTTGAAAGGAGAACTTTGATTTGCTCTAACTTTTGATTATGGGGTCCACATTAGAGGAATTTTGAGGTCTAAGGAAGGAAAACAATCCACAAACTATATGTTTGTACATACAATAATTCTTGACATCTCTCCATAGGGAGTCTCTAGCCTCTATATAGGCCTCATACATACAATACCATAGGTCATTACCATGGTTCTCTTAATACCATATATCTAACATAATAGGCTTATTACATTATTGCTAACCACTTCTGGTCCCTTACATGATGTGGGTTAACCACTTTATTTATTAACTATGGCACATCCCATTATTACATTATTCCCTTGGGTACCTCCCTTTGTACCCCATACTATCCCACCTAGGTATACTACATTCCACCCCCCTTAAACATGTTTCATCCCCGAAACATAAGAATAACACAAATAATAAGATCTATTCAAAAGACCAGTCCACTTGTATGATGCACGTGCATCTAGCCATCCAAGAGAAAGGCGAACCCTCGATCTAGCTGGTGCCTCGCTCGCTTGAGATGAAAGTTGACCCTGGCAGCTCTTCTGTGTTGATGTGTTGTGGGTGGATCATCACCCCTCTCTATCTATCATGCAGGGGTTGTTGTCCTTGTGGCTAATTTGTTGCCATCGTGTTGGTTGTTTTCTTGCCGGGTGATGTGGGTGGTGATATGCTAAATTTTTAACCAACGGTGTATCTTTCTTTAATTCACCACCTAATGGAGCCTAATTAGTAACTGGTACATGTTGGGCACCTGCTGTTGTTGCTTATCTTCCAATATTACTTCAACCACGGATTCCTCATCTAATGTATCAATACCTGTAACATTTTTTATTTCAACCTCCTTGGACTCTACCTGTTTATTGATGGAAATATCCTGTAATGTAATTTCCTTCTTTTTATACCAGCGCTTTAGGAATTTCTTCTACACATTAATATTGATAGTACCAACAGATTCCATCCAAGGGTATCCCAAAACAACATCCATATTAGCCATATCTGAAGCATAAAAATCAAAATGCAATACATATTTATCCATAGAAATCTTCAAATCTTTATAAAGTTGAACATCCTCATTATCAACATGTGTGTTTTCCATGTGTTTTACTGGAACTTGCATTTTTTTTGCCAAATTAACATTTATAAGATTTTTCTTGCAACTAGGATTTATAGACACAATGATCTTCTCTTTCTGAATATATCCATGAAACTTTTATAAGAAGATACAAGTAGAAAATAACCCCATATGTTTCTCATTATCTTGTTTTCCAGCATGAGACCATTTTTCTAAAAGGAATTTTTCAAATTCTTCATCTAAAAGTTTGTACAACTTCTTGCTGTCAAGTGATCTCCACCCTATGGCAACCTCATATTGCAAACCGGGCTATACAAAACCTTTCCAATTCTTCCCACATGTGAACTTTTCATTGCTTATGAATTCTTCAATAGTAGGGCTATCATCTTTTCCTGTAAAAAAACATCTTGCTAGAAGCCATGAAGAGGGTTTTGAAAAAATCACTTGGCAAAAATTTAAAATCACCACAATTCAGTCAATATTGCTCAGGATCCTTATTATGACCTATTTTCAGAAATGGAATGACCATTCTACATTTTCCCATGTGATAGAAATCCTGATCTAGGCACTCTGGAATTTCGTATTTGCGTGGCCACTGTTCTGCCGTCACATAAATTTTTGAAAAAATGTTGATTTTAAATCAGCGATTTCTGAAAAAATTTCTGCAACATAGCTGATTTTTAAATCCACAATATCTCCTTCATCCAGACTTTGATTCGACTGATTTTTTTTAGAAATTGGGTATTTTTTTCGCAAATAATCCATATCTTGCATTTTTCTTCTGCAAATTTTGCACGAGAAGTTTCAGATCTGATCTTCAACTTGCCGCCCTAAAAATTTTCTGCAAAAAAAAAAAAAAAAATCTCTTCGTTTGCCCAAGAAAGTGCTTTGATACCACTTGTAATAGATATGACCTAAAAATATATAAAAATACAAATATACCCAGAATAACAAGAGAAAAATAAATAAACTTCATATCTTTATTGATATCAAAACCCTTGAGGTAGGGCAACACCATACAATCACTCCTTAAGGAAGGAGAACACTCCACAAGCCATATGCTTGTCCACATAATAATTCTTAACATGTTTCCATGGGGAGTCTCTAGCCTCTATATAGGCCTCATACATATAATACCATGGGTCATTACCATGGTTCTCTCAATACCATATATCTAATACGATGGGCTTATTACATTATTGTTAACTACTTGTGGTCCCTTACATGATGCGGGTTAACCACTTTATTTATTAACTATGGCCCATCCCATTATTACATTATTCCCTTGGGTACCTCCTTCTGTACCCCATAGTGTCCCCCCAGGTATACTACAAATATCCTTGATCATTGATATGACCATTCAGCTCTAATCACCGATCTCTGATATCACTAATATGCTCCAATGTACCATATGCCTTTGACCTCCAATATCCGATTTCCGATGTCAGCGATAAGAGATTTTTGATTTGCTATGAATTCCACTATCGCTGCTTAAAAAAGCTCTGATATGTGGGATACGATGTTTATACTTAGGCATTTTCCTTTGTTTTCTAGCTTTTGACAGCAAAACTTTGATTTTCTCTAACTTTTGATTTCGGGGTCCACATTAAAGGAATTTTGAGGTCTAAAATGGGCCTCCTAAGAAAAATGTACAACCAAAATAAACTTTATAAGAACCAATAAGATTAAAAATGATTATGTCAACCATGGGAGATGATTCACCATTTTTGGAGTTAAAAATTAAAAATAATAAAAAATAATAAAATAATAAAACTACTTTTTCAACTCATATTTTCAACTTATCTCTCTAAGGTTTTACTCAAATTTCGAGTGGGAGTACTCGTTGGATGCAAAATTTATTTCCTCATCCAAGGAGTACCTAATCAGGTTTTCAGTATTTAGCTCTGTCTCAAAAAAATGATCGTAACGCAACTCATTTCATCGATAACCGAGTTCGTATGAGAAAGTTATTGTGTTCTGATCGCTTTGCTAAATCGGGGAAATTTGCCAAAAAAATGGCCAGTCACTACACAGTCAACAGTCTGTACTACTAACGTGGTAGGTGACTGGGCCTGGTCAACATTGGTCAACGACAAATTAGGGATGGACAAGTGGTATTATCTAGTTAGGTTGTACAGGTGATTTGTTGGCAGATTCTTATTAGTGGATTTTTGGACCAATGGAAGAATGCCACGTGGCAAGACTAGAGGCTACCACGTGGCACCTCCCAAAGGTCAAGTTGGAGGTCAAACAATGGAGAAAAATATATTGGTGGTAGTCGGGGTTGAACCCATGACCTACCGCATGCAAACCTCACGCCTTAACCATCTCCTCTACACCATGTCTCTTAACCAATGTATTTGACGTGAATATTTAAGTTGTAAAAGTTTGGAGGTTGGAAGTTAGGGGAGGGCTAGTCCACAAGCCAACCCTCCCCCCATGTGAACACAGTTACGGACTGCAAATAGTTAAGGTTGTGGTAACCTGGTGGCTCGGCAAACCACAACACTCTGCAACTACGCATGTGACCACAACTCCGGAACCACCAACGGTTAGTCATCCGACAGTTCCACTCCAATAGTCACTGCAACAGTTAGCATTTGAACACAACACCACAAACTCTAATGGTCAGCCAACGGTTCCGATGGACCATAACCACCATGGTTAATGTGACATTGATATCGCATGTGACGAGGCCTATTAAACCGCACGAGGTTACGGTTTTTCTTAGCGCTAATCCCATTTTTAAATTAATTAAGTGCAGTTTAAATATTAATTAAATGCAGTTTAAACTGGCAATAAATTTGGCGGTGCCCCCAAATTCAGGTCTGCCTCTAGATTTAGCCGTGGTAACTGGAGTTGTTATAGAATTAGAGGAGAAAATGTAGGAAAACACTGACTGAGCCATAGAGAAGTCAATTTTCAACCAAATTGAGCTCAAAAAGTGGAGTTCTTAGCTAATTTGGACATTATAAACACATTGGTGTAGGTATCAGGAGCCATAGAGCTTTGTAAAAACAATATTTTTCCACATTGAGCTAATATAGAGGCCCAAGCCATGGACACTAGACCAAGGAAATGTAGCCCAGGAAGGGTGAACTCCTCCATCAAAACACTGCGTTAATGTGTCTCTTTGATGGTTTGCTATACTTTGAATGTCTGTTGGTTAGTATTTTTTTTTGAAGCTATTTTTCTCATGAATGTCACTTTAAACTTAAGGAAATTAACTGATTGTATCCACAAACAACTAATGAAACCTCAACACAATAAGTAATAAGCAAGCACATATTTATAAATCTGTAATTTTTATTAGCACAAAAAAACTAATTATACAAAAAAAGATCAAGTTGGTATTGGAGCAAAGGTTGAATTGCTTGATTGCTTGAGTTAGTGCAATTAGGGTTTTAATAGTTGTAAAATTGTGATGCTTACAAGGTTAAAGTTGCAGAAAGGAGAAGGGAAGCTATTGGTTACAACTCCTGAGGTAAAGCCCAAAGGAAGGAGAGCCATAAGGCCACAATATCCACCACCCAAAGTTCCAATTCCAACTGCACTTGAAGCTCCTCAAGTTTTGTCTTCAACTGAGATTGAAGAGGTACAGGCAGTACTAATTTCTGAGCCTGAATCCACAGCCATTATGTCTAGAGAAAGAGACCCTGAAGGCCCCTCTTCAGAAGAAGAAGAATTCAAGAAATTTTTCTTCACTTTAACTGAGATGGTTAATGTCCTCTAGGAAAAGAGGAACACTAGAATGGTTGGAGAAATTTCTAAACCTCCACATGGAGAAGGAAGCTCAGAGGAAAAAAAAGATGAGAAGAAGGATTCCAAAGGGAATGGTGGAAATCCACCTCCATCTCTACCATCCTCATCATCTCCATCATTTGACACAGCATCATCTTCCACTACCACCACTGAAACTACCCATACTCATTCAAGAACCCCAAAAGGAAAGACTTGATTAGTGAAATTGAATATAAAATTCAAAATTCCCACGTGCAATGGAGAGGTGATGCATAAAAGTTGGACAATTATATTCAACAGTTGGAGGTATACTGCAGAATTTAGAACCTTCAACAAGACGACATAAATATCTAGTTGGCTTCACCGAGGCTAGAAGGAGATGCGTTAGTTTGGTGGGAAGCAAAGACTCAAGAGGAAATGAGAATCCATGGTAACATTTCCATTACTTGGGTTGATTTTTTTCTACAATTAAAATACATTTTTATCCTTTAGCTTATATGCCAAAAGCCATTATGAGTTGGAAAAACTTTTGGCAGCTTAAAGGCCAAACAATCCAATATTATATGCAAGAGTTTAGAAAAAAAGGCTTTGTTGTTAGGAGTGAATTTGAATTCCCAAGATACACTGTTGAATATATTAAGGGTTTACATTCCTATCTGAAACATACTATTCTTATGCTCAATCCAAATAACTTAGATGAGGTATGTTTGCAAGCCATGCACCTTGAATCTAGAGGAAAGAACATTCAGGAAGAGGGTAGTAACAGGAAGCCATTTAAGGGTAAGGAGAAAGAGAAGGGTGGAAAATGGAAGGGAAAGAAGAATGAAAGTGTGAAGAAACAAGGGGAGAAAATCACATACGAACATTGTTCCAAAGAGGGGCATGATGAAGCCCACTGTTGGAAATTGCATCTCGAATTAAGGCCTAAGAAATAAAAAATAAGGGAAAAAAAGACCACCGCTACCACACAACATGACCTTGGTTCGGATTCTGGTGATGAGACCAAGATTTCAGCCATGGTTACAAAAGGCAAAGACACTATTGCAAGCACTAGTTCATCTCATAGTCAAAACAACACTCCGAATGAAGAGTCAAGAATAGAGTTGTTTCATGTAAGAGTGATTTCAAATCATACAAAGATTGATGCATTATTTGATAGTGTGTCACAATCAAACTTGATTTTAGAAGAATTGGACTATCCCACATATGAAAAAGAACTTTATGCATTGGTACAAAGTGTTAACAAATGGAAGCACTATTTGATGGTGAAGGATACCATCATCCATACCGACCATCAACCATTGCAGTACTTACAGTCACAGTCAAAGTTGCAGCAATCACGAAATTTTAGATGGATGAGTTTTCTACAACAATTTCATTTGGTTATCAGGTATAAAAAGGGAATCTACAATAAGGTAGCTGATTTGATTTCAAGGCCTAATGTAAATTCATCTATTATACTCAAGCATAATTCTATTTTTCGTGAAAGTTACATAGAACAATATGCAAATGATAGTGACTTTCAAGAAGTATATGCAAGCTTGAGCCAAGGAAATCAAATTGAAGAGTTGGATTATCATGTACAAAACTGTTTTTTGTATCACTTTGGCAAGTTGTGTAATCCATAGGGAGAAAGAAACAGTATCATAAGGGAGGCACACACTTCATTGATTGCTGGATACTTTGTTGTAGGTAAGACAATAACAAATCTTCAAAGGTATTGCTATTAGTCACACATGTTGGATAATGTTTCTCTTTTCATAAGAGCATGTTCTTTATGTGCTACAAGTAATCCTAGCAATAGGAAACTTTGTTTATACACTCCACTTCCGGTACCTTCACATCCATGGGAGAGTATCTCAATCAATTTTGTAGGTCTTCCATTGTCAAGGAAAGGTCATGGTTACTTGTATGCAGTTGTAGATAGGTTCAGAAAAATGTGCATACTAACACCATGTAAAAAGAAAATTACAATTGAACAAATAGCTCATATTTTCTTCCAAAACATTTGGGTTCATTTTGGTCTTCCTACTTCGATTATAAGTGATTGAGATTCTCGATTTGTTCGGAATTTTTGGTCAAATGTTTGGAACATGATGGACACAAAGTTGAAGAAGAGTACAACCTTTCATCCACAAACATATGGAAAAACTGAGGTGGTCAATAGAACAATTATTCATCTTCTTAGAGGATATTGTAGCAAACATCCCAAGTTGTGGGATGAACAGTTGCATTACATATAACATGCATACAACACGGAAAATCATTCTTCCATGAACACATCACCATTTGAGGCATGTTATGGGTACTTGCCAAGATCACCGTTGGACTTCATCTTTGAGAAAGATGTTTCCATCGATGGTCAAAGTCACATTGATAAGGCAAGGAAGTTCATAGAGCAAATTCAATTGATACGTCATACAATGCAAGAAAAACTTGAAAAAAGTCAAAGCAGCTATAAGGCAAGGCATGACAAACACTGGGTTGATCACAAATTTTAAGTTGTTGATGAAGTTTGGTTATATATTAGAAAAGAGAGACTTCAAGGGGAAGGTAAAAAGCTTAAGCCAATCCGTTATGGTCCTTTTAAAATTCTGGAAAAGATTGGTAACAATGCATTTAAGCTTGATTTGCCTCCTTATATGCAAATA
The DNA here is from genome assembly GCA_031772625.1 of Pinus tabuliformis. Lineage (NCBI taxonomy): Eukaryota > Viridiplantae > Streptophyta > Pinopsida > Pinales > Pinaceae > Pinus > Pinus tabuliformis. The sequence continues at coordinate 309,867,478 of CM062806.1, read as the reverse complement.
TACTCTGTTGTTAATGTTGAGAATTTGAGATTGTTTGAGCCTCCTTTGATTGATGATCAAGGAGAGCATGTTCAACTGCCATCAATAGATGATTTCTTGCTAGAATATCTAGATGAGCTTTAGTAAGATCTCATACTTGACAAAAGAACCAAGACATCAAAGAGAGGGGATGTCGAATACCTTAGAGTGGGAATCGAGGGACAAAAGCCTTCTCAATATAGATAGTTGCAGACTGAGAAGGTGAGGGAGTTGTACCCTCACTTGCTAAACAATTGATAGTATATTTTGGTGTCCAAAAGGCTTCTAGTGGGGAGGAATGATCAAGCACTTAATATCTAGCTCAAAAATCAAAGTTCTTAGAATGACTCAAAACCTAAACAAGCGCATCTATCTCGAAAAAATGATCCTAACCCAACTTGTTTCATCAAAAACCGAGTTTGTATGAGAAAGTTATTGTGTTTTGATCACTTTGATAAACAAGGAAATTTGCAAAAAAAAAAATGCTTAGTCACTGTAGAGTTAGCAATCCGTACTGCTGACATGGCAGGTGACTAGGCATGGTCAAATTTGGTCAACGACGAATGAGGGATGGACAAGTGGCATTATCTCGTAGGTTGTACAGTTGATTTGTTGGCTGTTCTTAATGGTGGATTTTTGGACGAATAGAAGAATGGCAAGCCTGGAGGCCGCCACTTGGCACCTCCCAAAGGCTGGGTTGGAGGTATAAAAGTGGAGCAAAATATATTGGTGTAGTCGAGGTCGAGCCCACAACCTACCGAATGAAAACTTCATGCCTTAACTGTCTCCTCTACATCATGTCTCTTAACCAATGTATTCGCGGTGAATATTTAAGTTGTAACAGTTTGGAGGCTGGCGGTTAGGGGAGGACCAACCCTCCCCTCATGTGAACACGGTTACAAACCACAAATAGTTAAGGTTGCAGTAACCCGGCAGTTCAGCAAACCACAACACTCCATGACTTCGCATGTGAACACAATACCGCAACCAACAACGGTTAGTCGTCCAACGGTTCCCCTCCAACAGTCACTGTGACGGTTATCATGTGAACACAACATCGCAAACTCTAATGGTCAGCTGACTATTCCGACGGACCATAACCACCACGGTTAATACGGCATTGATATCACATGTGACCAAGCCTATTAAACCATTGGAGATTACGATTTTGATCAGTGCTAATCTCTTTTTTAAATTAATTAAGCGCAGCTTAAAAAAATTAATTAACTGCAATTTAAACTGGCGGTAAATCTGGCAGTGCCCCCAAATTCGGGCCTACCTCCAGATTTAGCGGGGCTAACTGGAGATGTTCCAGAATTAGAGGGAAAAATGTAGGAAACAATTGACTGAGCCATAGAGAAGTCAATTTTCAACCAAATTGAGGTCCAAAAGAGGTGTTCTTAGCTTATTTGGACATTCTTAACAAATTGGTGTAGGGATTATGAACCATAGAGCTTTGTAAAAACAACATTTTTCCACATTGATCTAATACAAAGGCCGAAGACATGGACGCTGGACCAAGGAGATGTAGCCCAAGAGGGGTGAACTCCTTCATTAAAACATTGTGTTAATGTGTCTCTTTGATGATTTGTTGTACTTTGAATGTCTGTTGTTCAGTATTTGTTTTTGAAGCTATTTTGCTCATGAATGTCACTTTAAACTTAAGGAAATTTAACTGATTGTATGCACAAACAACTAAGGAAACCATAGCACAAGAAGCAATAAGAAAGCACATATTTATAAATCTGTAATTGTTATTAGCACAGAAAAAACTAATTATACAAAAACAGATCAGCACCCATGTTGCATATTTTCAATGGACCTTGCTACACAAAAAATGAGAAATACATGAAAAAAACGTGATTGCAATCACGTTTTTCATGTATTTCTCATTTTATTATTTTAGCAAGGTCCATTGAAAGTATGTAACATGAGTACTCCTTGGATGAGGAATCAAATTTTGCATCCAACGCGTATTTCCGTTCGAAATTTGAGTAAACTGATAAGGAGATAAGTTGAAAAAATAGTTTTTTCCTTTTTTTCCCTCTAAAATTTGATGATGCAATGTAATCTTATTTTATTATTTCCACTATTATTTTATAATTTCCTTAAGAAGACCATTTTAGACCTCAAAACTCCCCTAATGTAAGGGGAGTTCTATATACCGTTAGAAAACTGCTTCTGAGCACTTTCCCATGGAGAGGGTCAAATCTAGTTTTGAGTTCTTCTATGGTTTGGAAGATGGCTACAACTTTTCTTTCTCTTTTGCACCCTTCTGACAACTAAAAAACAAATAATGCAGAGGGTGAAAACAAGGTGGATGCAATATTGTTTAGTAATGGGGTTGTGGATATGGAGAAGAAAATGCAAGCCATGTGATTCCATCTCTTTAACGGTATAGCTTCTAGGTACCCATAACCTACAAATGAGAAGGTGTGTTCTGAATTGAATCCTTCCCACCGCCCCCCCCCCCCAAAAGAAAAACACTCTTTGTAAACTTTGTAATAAGCATTTAATTATTGTTGGAAAAATTTAGAAAATGTCCAAAATTTATTTTTAAGTTGAAATCAACCATTGTGATGGTTGGCCTTAAAAATGAAGGTTGTGGTGAAGAAGGACATCAATGGGGGAGATACAAAGAGAACTAAGGAAGCTTGTAGAGTGGTAGGAGAGATAAGAGTTAGAAGAGGGAAACTTTCTTGAAAATAAGAGGACAAAGGAGTCAAGGAACATGTCCATAATGAACGACGCTGCTTTGCATCATAACTATTTACATTTTTTTGTGCTAGTTAGTAACCATGCATGCTATTTCTAAGCACGCATAACTCTCTCTCTTTGAAATGGATTTTCAAAGCATAACAAATCCTTACTAAACTTACTTTCCCATTTAAATTTCCAATGCAAATTCTTTGTCTCGTGCTCTGATTTCATTGAATGTGATTGAGTATCTATTTTGTGGTTTGAAGTCTATCCGAACTATTGAATGTAAATGCATCCATTGTTCTTCTGTTGTTAATTCAAAAGTAATTCAATCAATAAAGGTTGGTTTGATTGAATGTGAATTTCTACAACCATGCCTTATCTACGACAATTCGAATTCCTTGATTCGGGTAAGCTCATTGCATTATAGGCTCTAATTGCTCGATACGAGCTTAATTGTCATTAACTCTGTAATGATCCCTTTATTAGTCCCTGCCTATGCCAGCACAGGGACTATAACTTTCACATCGGCATTGAATCCCTATTAATTTGAGTTGACCAGATCATTTAACTAATGTTTTTCGCTTTTATCCAAAGTTTTATTTTTGAGTTTTGATGTTTTTTTTCTTTTATCCAAAGTTTTATATTGGAGGTCTTATTGTCAGGTTGTTGAATATCCAGATCCAAATTTTTTTTTTAACAAAAGTCTGGATTTACTTGCTATTTAGCTTTGTGAATTTTAAGAAAAGTTTGGATGGCTTGTGGTAGAGTGCATGGGGAATAAAGTATGGAGTTAGATTGGTAAATTTTATCCAAAGTTTCTAGAGCTCAGGGGCTGGAATAGTCTGCTAGAATAGTTTGTTAGCATCTGGATTGCATTTGGCTACTTTTTATTGAAATTTTATATTCATGCCACCTGTATCACTCCCCCTGCCACTTGCGAGCTAGCCACGTGCAACCTCTAGTTCCCACCGCAAATCTAGCTACTTTCCACCTCTAGCTGCCACCGCAAAGCCAACAACTCTAGCCACCCGCCACAACAAAGACGTTGGTTCGTTTGTGAGTGAATAGGTTACCATAGAAGAAAGAACAATCGTGCTCTGAGCATTTCAACAACTGGCCCTGGCCCTAGCCCTGCTTAAGGAATAGTTCAACGACATTGCTTAAGGAGAAGGGTGTACACCCTGCAGATGGAGAAGGCTCCTATTTGATGGAAAAGGCTCTATCAAGGATAAGAAGCCAACAACAACCTTAGAGATGCAATGTAGACGACTCTATTAAGTGGAAGAACCCAAAAATGACCCTAAATATTGTGTAGGGTTCGATGGAGGCGACCCCTGCCACCTTCATCTCTAATTCTGAACTACACAATATGCTTCCACTGAGAAGCAGAGCCATCTTCCTTGGTGGTGGTCGAGATCGAAACACAAAAGTAGCAATAACAAATAAATGTACAGGAGCGTAGGGTAGGAAAGAAGCTGTATATCATCTTGTTGTACAGAATTATGGTACACACATCAAAAGAATTATGAGACATATATATGCAAAGAATATTGGGATAATCAAGAATTATGAGACAGATATATGCAAAAAATATTGGGATAATCGCGAGTGTGGTAAGTGATTATTGCATTGTAATTCATTATTTTCCATCTGTAAGCAGGAAAGGTTTATGTTATATATTATATGCAAAGAATATTGGGATAATCCCCAGTGTGGTAAGTGATTATTAGTACAATTCATTGCAATTCATTAGTGTGGTAAGTCATTATCAGTGCAATTCATGCAATTAATTATTTTTCATTTGTAAGCATGAAAGATTAATGTTATATCTTACCATTTTCTGGTGGAATAAGGAAATACTTTTGAATTTTGGGTCGATTCATGAAGTGAGCAGCCAGATAATTGCATAATTGCACTGGGAGTGGGATTTTCCATGTTAGACCATGCATTCCCTGAGATCCCATTTGATTTAGTAAAACAACTCTTAAACTAGTTCCTTTGCCTTTATGTTTCATTACTTTCTTTTTTTTTCTTTTTTTTCGCATAGAATAAATAATGAAGTAAAGGCTATCGCCGTGCGAGAAGAAACCTGAATAACATTAGAAATTAATATCTTAATTAAAGATACTTTAACTTTAATACAAACTAAAAGCACACCGCACTTAAAGTACAAATAACAAAAATATATATAATAAGAGTAACAAAAATATTTAGAGCAAAGGTAAAAATTAATTAATGTTTGAAAAAATCATATTAGGTTAATTAGGGTTTTAAAAAATTATATCATTTTATATATAAAAGAAAAAGAGAAAATAACAAAGTTTGATAATGGTTTTTTTGGTTAATTTTGACGAGTTATTTATGAAAGTTAATACTATTTTAGACCCATTTTAATTTGGATGTACTTAGAGAGGGATTCAATCTCTCGAGGTATAAACCTCTTTTTTTAGTGCAAAATTTGAGGAAATCTCTGTACCTCGAGAGATTTAATCCTTCTGGGTGCTTTATAAATCTGGGTTAAGATTGTTCTAGGCTGGTTATATAATATATATAATATCTATACTTATATCTATCTATCTGTTTCTTATTCTCTCTCTATCTCACCCCCCAAACATACACACTTTGTCCCTCCCTCTCCTGTTCGCGTCTCTCTATTCCCCCCCTCTCTCTCTCTTCCACTTCTCTCCTTCTCTTTCTCCTCCCTCTAAGTGCCCTCTCTCCTTCATCGTCTCTCCATCGCTCCCTTGTCACTCCCTCTCTCTCTCTACTTTTCTCCCTCTATGCCTTTCTTCTTCCTTCCCTCTCTCTCCCTCTCCAAATCCATCTCAGTGTCCTTCTCTCTCTTGAGTCTTCTCTTTCCCTTTATCTCCCACTTCCCTTTGTCTCCCCCCCCATCACTATCTCTCTCTCTCTTTCTCCATCTTTGTGCCTCCCTCTCTCTCTCTTGCCCTTCTCTCCCTATCTCTCTTCCCTCCTCTTCTCTCTCTTCCCTCCTCTCCTCTCTTCCTCGCTCTTTGTCCATCTCTCCCTTGCCACTCCTTCTCTCTCTTTGCCCTCTAGCTTTGTCACTATCTGCCTCCCTCTCTCCCTCTCCCCCTCTCTTCCCTTCACTTTGCTTGTTGTCATCTCTGGCATCTTTAATTAAGATGGATTTATATTGGTTCTTACTAATACTATTTGTATTATATAAATTTCACATCTCTAAATATAAAAGTATTCTCAATTTTAATTTTATTAAAACTTTAATTTAATTTCTATGGGAATATTTTTAGTAGTGAGGATGGAGAGTTTAGATATATCTCAAAAGTAATTATAACCTTTTTCTTTTTAGCTTCAATTAAAAAGATGTTATAAAATAAAATTAAAATAAAATATTTTTATTGTGATATAGGTATTGATTTTTTGGCATGTGGTATTAATAAGCCATGGTATTGTAACAAAGTCTAGTTACAAGTTAATAATATCCATGGTAAAGTGGCGGTGAATATCCATGGTTAAGAATCTTTTCATATTGCTATAAAATATTCTGATTTTGAAATAAGTTAGCATTTGGTATTGATAACCCATGGTATTAGCCCATGCTATTGTGACAAAGCCTAATTACAAGTTAATAATATCCATGTGGAGATGAATATCCATGGTTAAGAATATTTTTGTATTGTTATAAAATATTTTGATTGTGAAATAAGTTATGTTTTTTAGGCATATGGTTTTGATAAGTCATGGTATTGGCCCATGGTGTTGTAACAAAACCTAATTTTTACAAGTTAATAATATCCATGGTAAAGTGGGGGCGAATATCTATGGTTAAAAATATTGTCATATTGTTATAAAATATTTTGGTTGTGAAATGAGTTATGGTTTTTGGGCATGCGGTATTGATAAACCATGGTATTGTCACAAACACTCTTCACAAATTAAATGTTGGATCAGGTGCACAACAATTAACATAAACACACAGCAGAAAATCAAACACATATGACACAGTATTTAACGTGGTTCACCCAACCAATCTGGGCTACGTCCACCAAACATAGGCATCAGGAATATATTAATCAAATTAGGAGATTACATCATGAAATCCTCACACTCTCATAGCAAATCATCCGAATGACTGCCTGTTATATAGCATAGAGAATCTAACAGCCTCATAACTCCCTTACATCAAATATAGGAGGCATTAACTCCCTCCCAACAACCTGGAGCTAATCTAGGAACTGAATCCCTATTGTTGTCATCCTTCAGAGATTTTTGCCTATTTGACTAAAACAGAAAATCTCAACAATCTCCACCTTGACAACAATTCGCCTGATGCCCTGTTATTATTATTTTATCTTTTCTGCAAGCCAAGAGAAGCCAAACACCAGCGTAGCTTCTCCAACAAAACTGGTTTCGTAAACATGTCTGCACAGTTCTCCTTTGTATGCACCTTTTCAAGAGAAACTCCCCTTTCAGTGATAACCTGTCTTACAAAATGATATTTGATTGGAATATGCTTTGACTTACTATGATAGGCCGGATTCTTAGCCAAATGTATCGCACTTTGACTGTCACAAAGTAACCTGATGTTATCCTGTAACCTACCAAACTCACCAAGCAAACCTTTCAACCAAACCGCCTCTTTGCAAGCATGAGAAGCAGCAATGTATTCTGCTTCAGTAGTGGATAAAGCAACAATATTCTGTAGCTTTGACATCCAGCTTATAGCTCCACCTGCAAGAGTAAAGACGTACCCTGAAGTTGACCTTCTCTTATCCAAATCACCTGCAAAATCGGAATCAACATATCCGCAAACAAATTCACTACTCTTATTGTAAGAAATACAATAACTACTTGTGCCTCTCAAATACCGAAGCACCCATTTCACTGCTGACCAGTGTTCTTTACCCAGATTTTCCATGTACCTGCTGACAACCCCAACTGCATGAGAAATATCTGGTCGCGTACACACCATCGCATACATCAAACATCCTACTACATTGGCATAAGGAATTCGAGACATATAATCCTTTTCTTCATCTGTATTAGGACATAAACTCGAAGAAAGCTTAAAATGGGAAGCTAAAGGGACTGACACAGGCTTCACATTATTCATACCAAACCTCAAAAGTATTTTCTCAACATACTTCTATTGTGATAGCCACAGCTTACCATTGCTCCTGTCTCTGAAAATCTCCATGCCCAAAATCTGTCTTGCCGCTCCTAGATCTTTCATATCAAACGTCCTTGCCATCTGAGTCTTCAACCTGTTGATTTCTTCAATGCTTTTGCTTGCTAAAAGCATATCATCAACATATAACACTAAGATAATGAACATGCCATTATTTAACTGCTTAAAGTAAACACAATGATCATATTCACTTCTTACATATTTCTGACTCAACATGAAAGAATCAAACTTCTTATACCACTGCCGAGGCGACTGCTTCAGGCCATATAATGACTTCTTGAGCCTGCAGACAAATTTCGCATTGCGATGCTAAACAAACCCTTCCGGTTGTTCCATATATATTTCCTCATCTAAATCACCATGTAGAAATGCAGTCTTAACATCTAACTGCTGCAACTCCAAATCAAACAAAGCCACTAATGCTAACACAATTCTAATTGAAACAATTTTAACCACTTGTGAAAATATCTCATGAAAGTCTATACTAGCTTTCTGAGAAAACCCTTTTGCAACCAGCCGAGCTTTGTACCTGTCTTCCGTATCATTCACACCCCGTTTCAGCTTGAAGACCCATTTGCATCCCACAGTTTTCCTGCCTTTCGGAAGGTCAACCAGATCCCATGTACCATTCTTACCTAAGGCCATCATTTCTTCCTTCATGGTTGCTTTCCATTTGTCACTATTTGAACCTTCTACAGCTTCCTGATAACACAAAGGTTCATCATCATTAGCGATCAAAGCAACTGAAGTAACATGATCATCATACCTTCTCGGACGACGTTTGATCCTTGTAGATCTCCTTAAGAATGTTTCTGGTGCTTCCACAACTGGTTGTCTATCAACTGTAGGAATTTCTTCATGATCGCCATCTGAGACCTGTTCATGTCCTCCATCTGAACCCTGTTCATAATCGGATTCTGAAACCTGTTAATGACTAGAATCTGAACTATGGTCGTTATAACTATCATTAGAAATGTTGTCAAACTGAATATGCTGGAAATCAGATACATCATCCTGTTTCAATCTTCTATCTACATCTAACTGTACAAGAGAGGATTCATTAAACCTTACATCTCTGTTGATGATGATTTTGCGGGTAGTAGGATCCCACAATCTATATCCCTTCATTCCATCACCATACCCAACAAAGATATACCTTTTAGACTTTGGATCTAATTTAGTTCGTTGATGTTTAGGCACTAGAGCATATGCATCACAACCAAACACTCTGAGTTTAGAATAGTCACAAGGGTGTCCTGTCCATATCTCTTGCGGAACCTTGCAGTCTATTGCCATTGATGGAGACCGGTTTATCACATAACAAGCGGTTGCCACTGCTTCCGTCCACAACTCCTTCGGCAACCCGGCGTTACTCAGCATACACCTTGCTCTCTCTAGAAGAGTCCTGTTCATGCGTTCAGCAACTCCATTCTGCTGAGGAGTATAAACCGTGGTCTTATGTCTTTCGATCCCTGCATCTTTGCAATAGCTGTCAAACTCCTTGGAGGAAAACTCACCCCCATTGTCAGTTCTTAAACATTTTATAGTTCTACCAGTGCTGTTTTCTACCAATGCTCTAAACTGCTTGAAAACTGTAAAAACATCAGACTTCTTTTTCAACATGTAGACCCAAACTTTCCGAGAATAGTCATCAATGAATGATACAAAATAAGATGAGCCACCATATGACGTTGTAGGGGCTAGACCCCACACATCTGAATGGATATAATCAAGTATGCCTTTACTAGTATGTTTGCCTGTTTTAAATTTTTGTTTACTTTGTTTACCAAATAGACAATGTTTACAGAAATCCAATTTTCCAGATCTTAGATTAGGAAGTAACTTTCGGTCAGCCAAAATTTTCAATCCTCTTTCACTCATATGCCCCAATCTTTGATGCCATAAGTGAATGGAACTACTGTCATGTTCAGACACAGACACATGATCTGACCCAGTTCTACCTTCTAACTGAAATAGATTTCCTACTTTCTTAGCTTTCATCACTAGTAAGATACCTTTATAGATTTTCATAACTCCACCTTGAATTACAGTTTTATATCCATTTGAATCAAGTGCTCCTAATGAAATCAAATTTTTCCTTAAATCTGGTACATGCCTTACATCAGTTAATATTTTGGTTGTGCCATCAAACATTTGTAGTTGTATGCTTCCAATCCCAACAATATTACATGTTACATCATTACCCATGTACACAACACCATCATCAATTGATCTATATGTTTTAAACCAATCTCTATGTATACACATGTGATTAGATGCCCCGGAATCTAACAACCAATGTTGATCATGTTTTGAAACATTAACTGACAATACCTCATCACTCATACCTGAACCTGATACTGAACCTGTATCTGTGGTGTTGGCTTCCTTCTTTTCTGTCGAAGAGCCTTCTTTAACAGCCTGCTTTCGCTTCCAACAATCCTTTTTCAGATGTCCAGCCTTGCCACAATGCCAGCACTTCACCTTTGGACTTCGAACGAGAGTCGCTATGCTTTCCCCCGGAGTGTCTCTCTCGTGAGCGACCTCTGGCCATCATTACCTCTGATGTGGAGGTGTCTGCATTCGACCTTTTCCTCATTTCCTCAGCCAACAACACTCCAACAACATCGTCAAACTCAAGGATTTCTGATGTACTAAAACTTATGGAAGTAACAAAGTGATCCCAGGATTCAGGAAAAGAACATAATAGAGTTATTGCCTTATCCTATGAATCAAATTTCACATCTAGACTGTTTAATTGCACCAACAAGGTATTAAAAACATTCAGGTGATCAGAAATTGAGGTACCTTCTTTCATCCGCAAACTGTAAAGCTGCCGTTTCAGGAGAATTCGATTTGTCAAAGATTTCGTCATGTAGAGCTTCTCAAGCTTCGTCCACAGGCTTGCGGTGGTTTTCTCTGACACAATGTTGAACAGAACATCGTCCGCCAGACATAACCGAATTGCGCTCAGAGCTCTATCGTCCATCTCATCCCATTCATCCTCCGTCATGGAAGGAGGTCTTTTGTTTTTCCCCAACAGTGCTTTCGCCACACCTTATTGAACCAACAGATCGTGCATTTTCACCTTCCAGATCTCAAAATTATTCTTGCCATTAAACTTTTCAATTTCAAACCGGGCACTTTGAGTTTTCGCCATTTGATATCAGCAAAAAACACAGTAATCTCCAAATATCCAACTAGCAAATTAAAAAAAAATTGCCTATGCCTTTGTTTTTACATAACAAAAAACTGCCCTTCACAAAAAAATTTCTGCCTTTGCATTTGTAAAAAACTGCCTATGTCTTTGTACTTTGTCAATATAAAATTGTAACATCTATTGCTTGCAATTTTTCGACAGATAACATGAAGTTGGGGTTTTATTTCCTCACAATTCACTGTCAATGGCCTATTCTCCGCAAGTCATTATAAGAAATTGTAGCGGTGAAGAATAATCTGAAATGGAATAACATGTGTTTTTAGAAGCTACAGGATAGGGTGGACTTTTTATCTGACAGGTGGAATCGCTCAAAGGCAAACCTAGACCAGTAGGAAACTCCCCTCCGTAACACTTCAACCCACACTGTAAAATATGCAATATTCTGCTTCCGTCACTGTGTGCTTCAAAGTCACAATCATTTCTGATCAATACTCAGAGTCTCTGGTATATTATATTCTAAATATCCCTCAAAATATTATCCTTCCGTGTTGTCCATGATGCCATTTAATAATATAAATCCACGCGATTTTTAATATGCAGGTTTTGTTTACATAAATCCACCCTATTGTCAATATGCATTAACGCTTTTGAAGAAGCATCTTCACCACCGCACTAGGCAAATCCACGCCATTTTTAAAAAAGAAATATATCCGCGCAGCACCAGGCACAGCTCCACGCAATAATGAACATACCAGGTTAACAACGCACCAAGGCTCAGCGCGCACACGCAGCAACAGGTATTACAGCTCCGCGCAGTTATTACAGCACCTGGAACTCGTTTCAGGTTAACAACGCACCAACAGCAGGTCTGGTCTCGTCCGCCTCACGCCGTAGCGCTCCACCTCCAGCAGTCAGACACAGCTCCCTCAGTGCTCCAGACAGCACCTCCAACATGCTCTGATACCAATTGTTGGATCAAGTGCACAACAATTAACATAAACACACAGCAGAAAATCAAACACATATGACATAGTATTTAACGTGGTTCACCCAACCAATCTGGGCTACGTCCACCAAACATAGGCATCGGGAATATATTAATCAAATTAGGAGATTACATAAAAAATCCTCACACTCTCATAGCAAATCATCCGAATGACTGCCTGTTATATAGCATAGAGAATCTAACAGCCTCATAACTCTCTTACATCAAATATAGGAGGCATTAACTCCCTCCCAACAACCTGGAGCTAATTTAGGAACTGAATCCCTATTGTTGTCATCCTTCAGAGATTTTTGCCTATTTGACTAAAACAGAAAATCTCAACATTAAAAACAAAATCAAAATATAACAAATTGCATTTTATTATTTTAACTTTTTATTATTAATTGAACCAACATTTAAATGTTTGCCATTATCACCCATCACTATTAATTTTTTTTATAATTAAACTAACATTTTGAATTTTAAATTGTTTACAAACTTACATTACACCTACACATCTGCTCTACTCTATAGTGAATTATAAACCCTAAAAAAATCTATCCCTGATAAAAACATGTATTAACTTGAATGGGACATGGATAAAAGAACATGTATTAACCTGAATGAGACATGGATAAAAGTGAAATGACCATTTTGCAGTGCTGGTTACCTATACCAATTGAACACGCAACAATGACCAATAACATCTTCTGCTTTCAATCCACGCTACCATTAACATTTACTTCTGTCGGTAGATGCCCAGTACGCGTCAAATTTCAAACAATATTGAGTTGATTTTACACATTAGCTTTTACGCTGTTCGCATCTGTGCCGTTGCGGTCGTTGTCTTTTTAGTAACAATGTCAAATTTCCAACCATATTGAGTTGATTGTAGAGACTAGCTTTTACGTTGTTCGCATCTGTGCAGTTGCGGTCATTGTCTTTTTAGTAAACACTGTCTTTTTAGTAAACACTCTGGTCAAGTTGTGGGACTACGTTTAAATAGAAGCCATTAAAGAATCTACGATGAAACTTCAGACATTAAAAAACGTAAAAGTTTAAACGTGATAGGATTTCCATTTTTTTCTTAATGATTTGGAATTTTGTTGGGAAGCGTGAGCCGAATTATAATAATTTTTTAATGGTTAAATTTATATTTAATCTTAATCTTAATCAATATTACCATTTTCATATATTTTTAATATAATTAAAAAAATTATTAAAAAAAATCCAAAATCCAATATATTATACTTTAGTTCAACATCTAGCAACACCTAACTAAAGAAATCTATAGGCTGCTCATGGTCTTTCTTATTTTTCTGAAGTAACAACACCATAACTATAGTATGGGGTAAGGAAAAATAAAAGATGTAAAATGTATTAGAATAGTTTAGGATGACTAACACCAGAGCCTATATAAAAGATCTTTTGATTCTAGAGAAGGATTCTCTAGGCTCCACTTTACTTTGTTCTCTTCTTCAACATCTTTGTAATGCCCTTCAATATCTCTGCATAGTTAGGCACAAATCTTCTGAAGCAATTAATCCTCCCCAAGAAGACTTGGACCTCCTCCTTTTTCCTTGATAGGTAGATGTGATTAATATTATCCATCCATTTAGGATCTATATTTACTCCTTCTTGTGCTATGATGTTCCCCAACAACTTGCCTTCGCTGAAAGCGAATTGGGATTTCTTAGGATTTAGGGAGAGCACATACTTTCAACACTTCTCAAAGGTGAGCTTCAGAGGTTTAATGTGATCCTCATCTGTTTTGGAGAAAACAATGATATCATCCATATAAACCACCAAAAAATTGTCTTTCTCTCCTAGAAATGTTATATCCATTGCCCTCTGGAAAGTTTCTCGTGCATTTATTAGGTCGAATTGCATCCTTGCGTACATTGAAGTCCGCCAACGTGTAGTGAATGCAGTTTACTTTTAATCCCCAGGATGCACTGCTACTTGGTTATATCCTAAAAATCCATCCATCATTGACATCCAATTAGAGCCAACTACCTTATGTAGAATGTGGTCCATTTTCTGCAATGGGTAGTTGTCCTTCAAATAAGCTTTTTTTAGGTTCCTGAAATCTACAAATTGTTTGATTTCTCCATTCTTATTCCTAATAGGAACCAGATTGGCAACCCAATTTGAGTACCTCAGTGGTACAATGATCTCAGCTTATAGCAATTTCTTTATTCCCTTCTCTATGGATGGAAGTAGAAGTGGATTGATCTGTTTGGGTTTTTACTTACAAGGCTTCATATCGTTTTTTACAGGAATCTTATGTTGCATAATATTTACTGTAGAAATTTTCAAATCATCATAAGGCCAAGAAAAAACATCTTTATAGGTTTTTAAGAGGTTCAAGTACCTTTGTTTGTACCGATGAGGGATCTATTTTGACAATTTAATCATTCAGGGTTCATCTTTTGAGCATATTTTTCAATCCTCCACTTGTTCATCAGCTTCCTGTTCAGCAGGTTTAGAAGCCACATCATCGGCTTTGAATAAAATTTCCAAAGTAACTAGACCCCATGGAATAGAATTTCCCTTCAGTTGTAGAACTTTATGTCCTGCTATGTTGTCCTCCCATGCAGTCGGTTGTTCTTTTGTCACTTCTTCTTTTTCTTCTTGGTCAATCACAGAGTTTGAGAATTCCCTGATGACTTCCATGAAGTGTTTAATTTGCTCATAATCCTCAAACACTTTCCAGTGCTTCACATTTTCGATCACTGAGGTTCTGTATCTAACTTCAATTTTATACCTGAGCAGAGGATTTTGTGGTGGCTTGAAGTTGCTGGAAGTTATAGCTAAAGAATCATCCATTCGATTTCCTTCTCTGGGAAAGAATTGAACATTAAAAGATGAGAAGAATTTTTCAATCAAGTCCCAAAATTCATTCCTATAAGCCCTCAGCCAGGGATGCTTGGTTTGGCATTGGTCGTTGATTTTCTTGACTACTAGTTTAGGGTCCCCAAACACGGTAAGGAAGTCAATGTTTAGATTCTTTGTTGCTTGAAAGCCCAACAACGATGCTTCATATTTTGCCACATTATTAGTGGCCTCAAATTCCAATTTGAAGGAGAGGGAAATTAAGCTACCTTATGGAGATATCAACAATACCTCTGCCCCATTTCCTTCTTTAGAATTGGAACCATCAAAATACAACTTCCATACCTTGCTATAATCTTTGAGCTATCTGTCTGATTTAACTGTAGGTTGTACCCATGTTTCTTCTAGAATAAATTCATCTTCTTCCAGCATAAAGTAGGAAATGTCCCTTTCTGTCCCATACATAGGTGCATTTTTTGAACAATCAACTCTTGTGATTGTTTTTACAAATATGGATTCTCTGTACAATCTCCTTTCCTCTCCACTAAAGATAAGAATGGTAGCATAAGTTAGATCCATCTTGATGGACCCTCCAATATTGGATTCCCAAGACCTCGACAAAAGCATACCAAATCTTGTAGGGATGTTTGCAACTATGATGTCCATCATCACACTTTCCGTTGTGATTTGGGCCAAATTCACCACTAGGTCTTTCATCATTCCCAAGCACTTGACCCTCTTAGAGTCAAAAGAAAAGAGATATTTATAAGGTCTAGTTATCTATAGACCCAAATATTCCATCATTGATAATGGCATAAAATTATGGGAAGCTCTTGAATCCAACATGTAATTATGGAGCAGGAGGTCATGTACTAGTAGAGTGACATAAAAAGGTGGGGCAAAGGGATCTTGTTCCTCAACAAGAGGTCCAAATACTACCATTGGCCTCTCTTGTTACAGATTTAGATTGTCAAGTGGTTGGAATGAAGCGGAAGGAAATAGAAACTGGGAGAGTTGAGCCTTGTAGGTGGGTTGTTTCAAGAGCTAAGACAATGGGAACATGATCTTGAATTTTTCAAACTCTTTTTGAAGGCTAAAGATGGTAGTGCCTTTCTCTGTAGTGGTAATTTCTAGAAGCTCCCTTTCTTTTTCATGAGTGAGTCTAGTAGGGGGAGGTGATTTATCTTCTTTGACAACTTCAGGCTTATAGTTGTTCGAATGAGAGGACTTTTTCTTTCTTAGAATGATTGGGTCTATGGGTCCCTTCCCCTTGTCAGCATACTTAGAAGGCTCCTAGGAAGAAGTACCTTTATTTTGATCTGGTGATCCAAATTTAAACAGGAATGCAACAAATTACAGAGATGACCATAAACACAGATATGCAGTGGAAATAATACTTCATTTCATTAATATAAAACACTAAAATATGCTTACAAACAGTAATGGAAATAATCCAGCTAGGGCGATGGTAGCTTATCTCTGAGAAGAGATGTGGTGGCTACATGCCTCTGAACTATTTTGAACCATGTTACAATGAGGCTCAAAGGCCTATTTATTATTGAGAAACAATGGAAAACCCTTCACATCCCAAAACCTAACCCTAGAAGATTAAACGCCAAATTGTGGGCCCCGTTTTGGGGTGAGTTGGACAACCAACTTCCCAGGGTCGCGAATTGGTCGTATTATCTCCATTTGACGCGCATGATAGCCCGTTGGAAAGATCTCTCCGAGGACTACGACGGAAAAGACGAATTTTTTGGTACAAAAATCGTTGGCGGTAGATTTCCCAAGAAACGTCATTTAGGGCCTCAAAACGGCTCCGGAAGTTTAGGACCCAAAAAACTGCTAAAAATAGTAAACTGCACTATAATTAAGGAAACTGAAAATGCTGAGAGGAACAATGGTGGGGGTCCAGGTGGACTTGGCAGGTGGCCACCAATATCCACCTGGATCATTCCTCCCCCCTTAGGAAGCAATGGTCCCCATTGTGTTGAGTTCCTCCACGAGATGAGGAAACTTTTGCTGAACTTGGCCCCTGGTGAGCCACTTGCCATTGTGAAGGAGTTGGCCTGCTTTGACAACTCGATACAGTTGAATATTCTGTTAGCGAGTATTCTTGATCTGTGTGTCCATGATTCGATCAGTTGCAGCGTGTTCCATGCAATCTGGATTTAATTCTGTGGGTGTGAGCTGTTCTGCAATGTCGGATGTGTCTAGAAATGGTCGAAAGTATGGTCGAAGGTGGTCCACATTGAAAACTGGGTGCAGGGCAAGGAATGGGGGAATGCTGAGTTCAAATGCATTGTCTCCCACAGCCTTATTAATGGTGTAGGGACCATATCGGAGTGGTCTCAGTTTCCGATAGGCTCCAGTAAGGCGTTCCTTTTGCAAATGCAACCAGACTTTGTCACCCACCTGAAACTTGTGTGGCACTCGATGCTGATCATGTTGCTGCTTGAACTTGGCATTTGATTTCTCCAGAATGTCATGGACCTGTTCGCGAATATGTTGGATGTGCTCAATGAAGCTGGTTGCCTTGTTTGTTTCAGACTGGACATGAGCCGAATCTGTGTGAGTAGCTGCAAATGGCATGGCCACATCAATGGGGCATAGTGGCTGGAATCCCAAGCCCACCTGAAAAGGGTTGTGGCCAGTGGAGCTGTGAAGAGCTTGGTTGTAGCTGTGCTGAACATAGGGGAGGCTCTCATCCCATGTGCGTGGATGCTTTGAGTTGTACATGCGTAGAATGTGTACAATCATCCTATTGACAACCTCTGTCTGGCCATCAGTTTGAGAATGGAAGGCTGTGGACTTAGTGAGTTTGGTGTCCAACATTGACCAGAGACTGGACCAAAATGTACTGAGGAACTGACTATCCCGATATGAGATGATAGAATGTGGGATCCCAAAGTGCACCCACACTCGTTCAAAGAAGAGTTTAGCAGTGGCTTCTGCAATGATGTTCTTCTTGCAGGCCCCCATAATGGCCATCTTCGAGAACCTGTCAACGACCACAAAAACATAGTCATTTCCATGCTTAGTGGAAGGAAGGCCTGACATGTAATCCATGGAGATGGATTCCCAAGGTTGACAAGGGGTAGGCAGCAGGGTATAGAGGCCTTGCTTCTTAATGGTCGGTTTGGCAATGGCACGACAGTACATGATCTGATGTACTTCCCAACATCCTGTCGAAGATTTGGCCAATAGAAATACTTTTGCAGTACTGCCACCATTTTCTCGACCCCGAAATGCCCAACAACTCGACTGTAGTGTGCTTCCCAAATCATCTTGGCACGCTTGCTTGAAGGAACACAAAGGTGACCGGGATGGCATACCAGGGCATCCTAGAGGTGAAAATTTGGAACATGCCGACCCTCCAAGAGTGTCTGGTATGTGTGGCCGAATTCTGGGTTGCTTTTGTAGAGATGTGACCAATTAGAAGTCTTGTGCCCACAAGAGTTGAGCACAGTGGTTAATGCCATGATTGGTGGCCGACTGAGGTAATCTGCAACATTATTGGTGCTGCCCTTCTTATACTTGATATTCAAATGGAACTGTTGCAGGTATGTAGACCACTTCTGGTGGCGATTATTCTGCAATTTCCCTTGGGTCTGTATGAACTGCAGGGGTCGGTGGTCTGTGTGGATGACCGTTTCCTTCCCTAAAATGTAATTCTTCCATTGTCGACAGGCCTGCACAATGGAATACATCTCTTTATCATAAGTGGGATACTTTCGGACTGTGTCTGAAAGTGTTTCACTATGATATGCTACTGGATGCTGGTGTTGAGTAAGGACTGCCCCAACAACATAGTTAGAGGCATTTGTCTCGACCTCAAATGGTTGTTGTAAATCTGGTAATGCGAGCACTGGTGCCATACAGAGGCGATCTTTCAGCTCTATGAATGCCTTCTATTGAGATTCAGACCAATTTTTTTTTGCTTTCGCTCCTCCCTTGGTGACTTGACTCAAGGGCCAAGTGATATGAGAAAACCCCAACACGAACCTGCGATAGAAGTTGGCAAGACCTAGAAAGCTGCGAAGCTCTGTCAGAGTGGTTGGAGATGGCCAATCCCGAATGACTTGGATCTTGGCTGGATCCACATGCAACCCCTGTTCATCAATAATGTATCCCAGATATTGAACTCGGGTCATGCCAAAAGTGCATTTCTCCAAGTTGGCACATAGCTTGTGTTTCCGTAGTGTTTGGAGTACCTGTCGTATGTGGTGGAGGTGCTCTTCCCAACTCTGGCTAAAGATCAGAATGCCATCCAAGTATACCACTACAAATGAGTTGGTGAATGGCTGCAAGATGTCATCCATTAGCCTCATGAAGGTTGCAGGAGCATTCGTCAATCCAAAAGGCATCACCAACCATTCGAAAAGGCCCTCCTTGTCTTTGAAGGCAGTCTTCCACACATCAGAGGGTTCGATTGGTATTTGGTGATATCCTGACTTCAGATCGATCTTGCTAAAATATTTTGCCCCCTTTAGTTGGTCTAGGAGGTCATCAATCCACGGTATCGGGTACCTATTACGGACGGTGATCTTATTCAGCACCCGATAGTCAATAGAGAGTCTCCAAGTCCCATCCTTCTTTTGTACCAACACGATCGAGCTCCCATAAGGTGATGAACTCGGACGGATGTGACCTTTCTGTAGAAGCTCCTTTATCTGCCTCTTGATTTCATCATTCTCCAGAATGGAGCGCCGATAAATTGGTCCATTGGGTAGCGGCGCACCTGGGGTCAGATAGATGGAGTGCTTGATCTGACAGTGCAGAGGAACCCCTGCAGGGGAGGTGAAGATGTCCTCGTACTCCTCCACGACTTTGTCCATTTGTAGCTGTCGTGCAAAGGGGCCCTGTCTGGAGGCCATGGCCACCGTCTTCTTCTTTCCTTGAGGGTGTATCATTAGGAAGACAAATTTCCCGGTTTTGGAAATGAGCTTACTGCATTGTTTTGTAGTAATCAAAGAGATGGCGGTAGGCGGTGCTACCTCTGGTATCCTGTACAACTTATTTCCCAATGTAATGATAACAACACGGGGCCTTGATTCATACACAACATGTCACTTCCACAAGTATGGTTGTCCTAATAATACATCACAAACTTCAAGGGGAGCAATGTCACACAATACCTCATCCGTGAAGGGCTTGATGTTGTATGGAAGGCGACACTGCTGGCTCACGCGAAGATCCCGTCCTTGGTGAAGCCACCCGATGGTGTATGGTTGTGGATGTGCTGTGGTCGATAAGCCCAACCGCTTCACGACCTCTGCCGAAATGAGGTTCTTTTGGCTCCCGCTATCGACAAGGAATTGTAGCGGGGAGCCTTTTACCCACATCTGGGAGTGGAAGAGACGCTCCTCCTCCTCTGGATCTTCAGGTTCATTTTTGTGGATCTTGGCGGTAGCAATAGTGGCGTTGGGATTTGCATCAATGATTTGCTTCCCGTTGTCATTCCCTTTGTCGGGTTCTGACTCAGAGTCAGAGCATGCATTTGATTATGAAACCTTTAGCTCAGCCACCAGTGACTGCTTGGCCCGACACTCACTTGTGTTGTGAGGGGAGCTCTTATGGAACTCACACCATTTTCCCGTGTCCTTTTTTGGATTTGCAGTGTTGTTCTTTGCTTGCAGCTTTGGCGGGTTGTCTTGGGTTGTTCCGCCTTGGCTTTTTCCTTTGTTTTGTGGTTTAGGGGCACCTTTCCCTTGCTTTGGATTCGCAGATCCAAAGTCTCGCCTATTTTGTTTAAACTTTTGCTCAACCTTGACAACATATCGGTATGCTGTGCCGAGCGAGGAGATATTCAGGAATTCTATTTCTTCCTGGATGTACTTGTGTAGGCAGCCGCGGTATTTGAGTATCAAATGCTGCTCCGTATCCTTGATACCCAACTTTGTGCAAAGGGTATGGAAAAGATTGGTGAACTCTGACACATCTTGGTCCCTTCCCTGTCACAGCATGGTCCACTTTATGTATTCATCCTCATAGCTTCCGACAGGGTAGTACTGCTCGTTGATGGCATCTTGGAATGAATCCCAGGTGGGTGTAGCCGAAAATAGTGAGCCAGTATTTTCATCCTTCTGCACGTAGTAGGTTTCCCACCAGTCCTTGACGTGGGGGGCTGCTTTGAGAAGAGCGAAAACAATCTTTTCCCGACTCGAAAATTCATGAACAGAAAAATAACCCTCTAGCATATTTAACCATTTATCTACGGCACCTATGTCTATCTGACCCTCGAATATGGGGATTTCAAAATTAACTTGTACCTTAAAGGGCGTGGCATTTCCAGAGTAGCTGCTGGAAGCCGATGCGTCGCTTCTGGGTAGCCGCTGAAGGATCTGGGAAAAGTTGTCCATCATCTCTTTTTGTTGTCACTCGAGGGCTTCTTCGAGCAAGATTTTGATAGGATCTCCTGTCCCCTCATCTTTCTACTCATCCGCCATGGGAGGCTGTCGGGATTTGCAAGGCTGGTCTTGCAAAGGTTCGACCAGTTCAAGCCCTAACTCCTTATATCCCGACCTCGTTGGGGACATGCAAAGAAAAACAGAGAAAAAGCAGACCACTCTGATACCACTGATCTGGATTTAAACAAGAATGCAACAAATTACAGAGATTACCATTAGCACAGATATGCAGCGGAAATAATACTTCATTTCATTAATATAAAACACTGAAATATGCTTACAAACAGTAATGGAAATAATCCAGCTAGGGCGATGGTAGCTTATTTCTGAGAAGAGATGTGGTGGCTACATGCCTCTGAACTATTCTGAACTGTGTTACAATCAGGCTCGAAGGCCTATTTATTATTGAGAAACAATGGAAAACCCTTCACATCCCAAAACCTAACCCTAGAAGATGAAACACCAAATTGTGGGCCCCATTTTGGGGTGAGTTGGACAGCCAACTTCCCGAGGTCGCGAATTGGTCGTATTATCTCCGTTTGACGCGCATGATAGCCCGTTGGAAAGATCTCTCCGAGGAAAAAGACGGAAAAGACGAATTTTTTGACAGAAAAATTGTTGGCGGAAGATTTCCGAAAAAACGTCGTTTAGGGCCTCAAAACAGCTCCGGAAGTTTAGGACCTGAAAAACTGCTAAAAATAGTAAACTACGCTATAATTAAGGAAACTGAAAATGCTGAGAGGAACAATGGTGGGGGTCAAGGTGGATGTGGTAGGTGGCCACCAATATCCACCTGGATCATCTGGTGCTCTTGATATCTTTCTATATGATCACATATAATACTTCTTGTGTAGTTGAGCCTGCTAGAAGTCATTGAACTATTTTCATTATTCATCGATCTCATCATCATCCAACGTGGCATGAAGTTACTCCTCCTCTTCATATGTTCTGAGTTCCTTTCCCTCATCAGAGAAAGAGGAATACATGTTCCTCTAAACATCACCTCTATCTAGTGTTAGCTCCTTCAAATCATCTTCTATATACAATGGAAGATGGATATGGTCTTGTTTCTCTCTCCTCTCCCTTTGCATTATCTGTAGGGGAGGCCTTCTGTATTAGGGATTAAAACCCCAATTAGTAGCTGGGAAGTTCTATCTTTTAAGGCTTTTATTCTCCAGCTCCATTTTTGTCGATTTTCTTGATAATTTCTTTATCAACTTATCCATCTCCTTTATCTTATGTTCTTGAGATTCTCTTCCTTGACCTGAGGAAGATGCCTCCTCTTTCCCCCTTTTCTTATCTCAAAATTCAGTTTTTTTTCTTGACTTCCCATTGGAGGTGAAGTTTGCTTCTACTTCAAGGACATCAGTTTGGATCTCGTGCAAGGTGGGAGACTTCCTTTCTCTGAGAGTAAAACCAAATTCTGAATCAAAGGCCCCAACAAAGACTACTCGGGTAGCAGCTTATGGAGGTTTTCTTTCAGCAGGCAGATCATTCTACATTTTATTAAATCTTTTAATAAAATCTGAGATATCCTCACCAAATTTCTTCTTGATAGCATTAAACTTTGTGAGAATGTACCCATGGTCTCTCTTCTCACCCCATTTTTGCAAAAAGGAGTTCTCCATTTCTTCCCAAGTATTAATGGTAGCATTTGGAAATGATTTAAACCATTTCTTGACTTCCTCATCCAAAGATTGGATGAAAAGTCTCAACACTACATCTTGGTGTTCCACATTTAGATTCTCCGAAAAGGCACAAAAAATTTCTATATGCCTTTGTGTTGTTACATCAACTTCTTCATTATACTTGGGCAGGAGCTTGAGATAGTCTTGTGTCATAGCATTCAAAGGTTGGGGCAAATTTAAGGGGGCATATTTGTTTGACAAGAAGCCTTAGACAAACATTTGGATCAGAGGTGGTGGTACTTGAATTACTATAGGAGCATGAGGTATTATCAACAGTAAGACAGTTGATTGAAAATGGAATGAGAAACTCTTCACACTGTGGGTAGGGATGCTTTGGAGTTTATCTTTGATCTCCTCAACTTCTTCTTTGATCTTTAGGGATGCAGTACTGAGCAGATGACCACCTTCTAGAGGATATACCAGGACTCTAGGAGGAAATTCAGAACAATGAGTTATGGATTTCTAAGAATTGGATGAGGAGGTTTCAAGAAATGAAGACATAGTAGGATCAATGTTCGAAGTCTTTTGTTTCCAAATCCTTCTGGATATTATTATTTCTAGGTCAGATATCGACAATGTCTTTTGCTGAGAAGTATATGATTGGGTATGGGGCCTATTAAAATCCAAGGTGATTAAACAGACATATAGAAAATGGAGTCACCAAGATGTTTATAATAAAATTCAGACAGTGGAGTCACCAAGGTGATATATCTTCTACCCACACTTCCCTTACTCACTTAATAGAGGGATTGTCAATATTTGTCATACCTAGGGAAAAGTGTTTCAATTTCATTCCCAGGAAATGACACCAAAAAGATGTTGTCTCGTTTTCTAGCACCTATAGAACAAGTGCTTCAGGAGATATCAAAGCTTCCTAGAGACAACCCCTGGGTTGATTGTAGGCTAGTGCCTAGGACATATTAAAGAGTGCTTGGCATATTTATATTAAAGGCTTTTAGCACTTCAATTTGTCACATAAATATAAATGAGTTTGATTTAGAATCATTCATAAAGATACGAAATATAAAATAGTTTGTACATAGGAGTATTCAGAAAATAATCTTCGACTTATGTTAGAAAAATGGACTTAGAATTTGCAGAGATTTAGTTGTTGAGACATATGTAATGGAGGGAGATAGTAGAGGAGAAATCCATTGTATAGAGCTTAAGACATAAGAATTCTATATGTCAAGACTCAGAGAGAAACAAGAGGAAGAGGAATTCTATGAACTGCTAAGATGCATGGAGCACTTTCTAAAGACTCTATTTCCACCTTGAAATAGGCATTATCCATCAATATTTTGATTTAAATGAACCTACATCTGAAGGGAAATACAACTAGCTTCTACTTTGACATGCAATCTCTGTAGAATTATGAACATATATGAAAGACAAAGGGAGAAGAACATGCTGCAATCCAAATAAGTTGGAATCACCTGAAACTTTGTATTAATCTCATTAAGAAAACCAGCATACGTCAAACTTCAAGCAGGCCTTTAGGAAAACAGGAAAGGTCTCGTAGGAGAGAAGTCTTTCCAAAAATTCCGAACCTTTGTTAAGTGTTTCTTTCTTCCTTTTATAAGGAGAGGGAGAGCTTGGAAATCAATTACAAAAATATCTCAGGCGTGAGCATCTAGTTGTTTGCTTTACTAGCTGTCTCAATGTACAAGTTTTTTCGCCTCGAATTGTTACAACAAAAAGATGCCTTTCTTTAAAACAAAATAACAAAAACAATCAAAATCAACAAAACATAATTAATCATGTGAATTGAAATGATGGTCTTGTAAAAATATCTCCACACCACTTCCTTTATCAGCCTCTAGTCCAACCATGTTTATGCCACATTACGCCTTATACTCTCTCAACCGGTTCCCTGTCACTTTTAGTCTTAAAAGATTTAACTCTTTACTTATAGGAATTAGGAGCGGTCATCCATGATGGCCGTAACATATTCTAAGCACAAATGCCAACTCATTCGTCCCCTTCCTACCTTTATCAATCTATTGAAACTGAATACACCCTGTGAAATGATCATTGAGTTGTATAAGAGCTCAAATATTAGAGGTTTTAAACTGAACAACCTTAACAAAACTGTAAATGTCGATCTTTGATTTCCCCATCTTCCTTAACCTCAGGGATTAGGTTGAAATTATATGATAGAGGCTTGGGGACTCAGGGTCCAAGCCTTTACGAGCTTAAAACCCTTTATCGGGGATGCGGGGCGAATTCTTTGAATCATTACATTAGTAACGGTCCCCATGTGTAACACATCGGACCAAACACTTATGCACCTAGGACCCCTTTGGAATATTGAAGTTTAGAAATTGGGGATTTCACAACCTTGTCTTTGGCTACGCACTCCCAAAACTTGTGATTATGACGCATGACATGGCCTCATCCACGTGTAGAGAAAATGATGGAGGGCCGGCACGAACTTTTTGACACAAAAAACTTTAACAATCTTTCTCTGCTCAATAAAAACCTTTATCAATTCCTCCTCCTAACCATTTTTTTTGATGCACAAGGCACATATATTGATGCAACCTGCCTTATGCCACCTTTCCCCATTGCCTTAGGCCCATGGTATCAAGATATCAGAATCGGTGATTTCTTAACATTGCCTTTGGTTGCACCTTCCAGAATTTGCGACTGTCGAACGCTGATCACATTTTGCTACTTATCTCTTGGTTCTTTAGCTCTTCTAGTGACCATAGGTCAACCCCCATATTGGAGCCCCACCAATGAGAAGTTTTCAATCGATGATTCCAATTTGGTGCACAACACGTTGCAACCTTTGATTGATGATATCTGATGTGTGATATCATCACTACCACATGTCACCTTATGAGTGGTGACATGTGTCACCCTGTTTTGGTCTCATATGACCCCTAAAAATGTTGAATCTTCTTGCCACTTGTCCATCATACTGCCATGTCATGATGACTTCAACAACCACGTGGCCCTTATCTGATCTAACCATGTGTTAGCAAGTGTCATGTATCAGAACTAATCATGTGTATCCATGTTTCTTTTATCTAATCCAATGATGTTCAACCACGTGGCCTCCTGGAGGATAGAGAAAAGGTACTTTCCTGCCTTGGTTTTGCAACAAATTTCTTTGTTAACCTGTATTGGTGCTTTCCCAGTGGTTTAACACTATCTGCACTTTCCTGACATTTTCAACACTGTCGGCGATTTCCATATCGCAACTTTCTTCGATTCGTAGCATTTGCATGTCACAACATTCTTTGATATGTGATCATGATTTAATACGTGTCATATGCCCTGATCGCTATATAACCATTTAGCTCTGATCACCGATCTCCGATATTGTTGATATGCTCTGATGTGCCATATGCCTTGGACCTTCAATCTCTGATTTCTGATATCAGTAATTAGAGATCACTGATTTGCTTTGACCTCCAGTATCGTTGCTTTAAAAAACTCTGATAAGTGGGATAAGAGGTTTATACTTGCATTTTCTTTCTTTTTCTAGGTTTTGAAATGAGAACTTTGATTTGCTCTAACTTTTGATTATGGGGTCCACAATAGAGGAATTTTGAGGTCTAAGGAAGGAGAACACTCCACAAGCCATATTCTTGTACATACAATAATTCTTGACATCTCTCCATGGGGAGTCTCTAGCCTTTATATAGGCCTCATACATACAATACCATGGGTCATTACTATGGTTCTCTCAATACCATATATCTAATACAATGGGCTTATTACATTATTGCTAACTACTTCTCGTCCCTTACATGATGCGGGTTAACCACTTTATTTATTAACTATGGCATATCCCATTATTACATTATTCCCTTGGGTACCTCCCTTTATACCCCATACTATCCCCCCTAGGTATACTACATTCCACCCCCCTTAAACATGTTTCGTCCTCGAAACATAAGAATAACATAAATAATAAGATCTACTCAAAAGACTAGTCCACTTGTACGATGCACGTGCATCTAGCCATCCAAGGGAAAGGTGAACCCTCAATCTAGCTGGTGCCTCACTCGCTTGAGATTAAATTTGACCCTGGCAGCTCTTCTGTGTTGATGTGTTGTGGGTGGATTGTTACCCCTCTCTATATATCATGGGGGGGTTGTTTTCCTTGTGGCTAATTTGGTGCCATCGTGTTGGTTGTTTTCTTGCGGGGTGATGTGGGTGGTGATATGCTGAAGTTTTAACCAACACATATTTTTCTTTAATTAACCACCTAATGGAGCTTGATTAGTAACTGGTACATGTTGTGGCGCCTATTGTTGTTGCTTATCTTCCAATATTACTTCAACCATGGATTCCTCATATGATGTATCAATACCTATAAAATTTTCTACTTCAATCTCCTTGGACTCTACCTGTTTGTTGATGGAAATATCCTGTAATGTAATTTTCTTTTTTTTTATACCAGAGCTTTAGGAATTCCTTTTGCACATTAATATTGATAGTACCAACAGATTCCATCCAAGGGTATCCCAAAACAACATCCATATTAGCCATATCTGAAGCATAAAAATCAAAATGCAATACATATTTGTCCATAGAAATCTTCAAACCTTTATAAACTTGAACATCTTCATTATCAACCTGTGTGTTTTCCATGTGTTTTGCTGGAACTTGCATTTTTTTGCCAAATTAACATTTATAAGATTTTGCTTGCAATTAGGATTTGTAGACACAATGATCTTCTCTCTGTGAATATATCCATGAACTTGTAATAAGGAGATACAAGTAGGAAATAACGCCATATGTTTCTCATTATCTTGTTTTCTAGCATGAGACCATTTTTCTAAAAGGAAATTTTCAAATTCTTCATCTGAAAGTTTGTACAACTTCTTGCTGTCAAGTGATGTCCACCATATGGCAACCTCATATTGCAAACCGGGTCATACAAAACCTTTCCAATTTTTCCCATATGTGAACTTTTCATTGCTTATGAATTCTTCAATAGTAGGGCTATCATCTTTTCTTGTAAAAACATCTTGCTAGAAGCCACGAAGAGGGTTTTGAAAAAACCACTTGGAAAAAATTTAAAATTGCCACAGTTCAGTCAATATTGCTCAAAATCCTTATTATGACTTATTTTCGGAAATGGAACGACCATTCTGCATCTTCCCATGTGATATAAATCCTAATTTAGGCACTCACGAATTTCAGATTTGCACTGCCACTGTCCCGTCGTCACAAAAAATTATGAAAAAAACGCCAATTTTAAATCAACGATTTCTGAAAAAATTTCTACAACATCGCTGATTTTTAAATCCACAATATCTCCCTTATCCGAACTCTCATTCGACCGATTTTTTTTCAAATTGGTTACTTTTCACAAATAATCCACATCTTCCATTTTGATTTTGCAAATTTTGCACTAGAAGTTTCAAATCTGACTTGCAACTCGTCGCCCTAAAAATTTCCTTAAAAAAAAAAAAAAAAAAAAAAAAACCTCTATTTTCCCAAGAAAGTGCTTTGATACCACTTATAATAGATACAACCTACTAATATATAAAAATACAAATATACCCAAAATAATAAGAGAGAAATGGATAAACTTCAGATCTTTACTGATATCAAAACCCTTGAGGTAGGGCAACACCATACAATCACTCCTTAAGGAAGGAGAACACTCCACAAGCCATATGCTTGTCCATACAATAATTCTTGACATCTCTCCATGGGGAGCCTCTAGCCTCTATATAGGCCTCATACACACAATACCATGGGTCATTACCATGGTTCTCTCAATACGATATATCTAATACAATGGGCTTATTATATTATTGTTAACTACTTGTGGTCTGTTACATGATGCGGGTTAACAACTTTATTTATTAACTATGGCCCATCCCATTATTACATTATTCCCTTGGGTACTTCCTTCTATACCCCATAGTATCCCCCCAGGTATACTACACATATGCCCTGATCGCTGATATGACCATTTAGCTCTAATCACCAATCTTTGATATCGCTGATATGCTTTGATGTACCATATGCCTTGGACCTCTAATCTATGATTTCTAATGTCGGCAATTAGAGATCGTTGATTTTATTTAATTTCAACTATCACAGCTTTAAAAAACTCTGATATGTGGGATACGAGGTTTATACTTGGGAATTTTCCTTTGTTTTCTAGCTTTTGACAGCAGAACTTTGATTTGCTCTAACTTTGGATTCTGAGGTCCACATGAGAGGAATTTTGAGGTCTAAAATGGGCCTCCTAAGAAAAATGTACAACCAAAATAAACTTTATAAGAACCAATAAGATTAAAAATGATGATGTCAACCATGGGAGATGATTCACCATTTTTGGAGTAAAAAAGTAAAAAGATTAAAAAATAATAAAATAACAAAGCTACTTTTTCAACTCATATCTTCAACTTATCTCTCTAAGGTTTTACTCAAATTTCGAGCGGGAGTACTTGTTAGATGCAAAATTTAATCCCTCATCCAAGGAGTACCTAATCAGGTGCTCAATATTTAGCTCAAAAATCAAAGTTCTTAGAATGGCTCAAAACCTGAACGACTGCGTCTGTCTCGAAAATATGATCCTAATGCAACTCATTTTGTCGAAAACCAAGTTCATATGAGAAATTTATTGTGTTATGATCGCTTTGCTAAACAGGGGAAATTTGCAAAAAGAATGGCCAATCACTGCACAATGAACAATCTGTACTACTGACGTGGCAGGTGACTAGGCATGGTCAACATTGCTCAATGATGAATTAGGGATGGACAAGTGGCATTATCTAGTTAGGCTGTATAGGTGATTTGTTGGCGCATTCTTATTGGTGGATTTTTGGACCAATGGAAGAATGTCACATGGCAAGCCTAGAGGCTGCCATGTGGCAGCTCCAAAAGGTCGAATTGGAGGTCTAACAATGGAGAAAAATATATTGGCGTTAGTCGGGGTTGAACCCATGACCTACCGCATGCAAACCTCACGCCTTTACCATCTCCTCTACACCATGTCTCTTAACCAATGTATTCGCAGTGAATATTTAAGTTGTAATGGTTTGGAGGCTGGAAATTAGGGGAGGGCTATTCCACAGGATAACCCTCCCCCCATGTTAACACAGTTACCAACTGAAAACAGTTAAGGTTGCAATAACCTAGCGGTTTGACAAACCACAACACTTTGTGACTTCGCATGTGAACACAACACCGCAACCACCAACGGTTAGTCGTCCGATGGTTTCGCTCCAACAGTCACTGAAACGGTTAGCATGTGAACACAACACCACAAACTCTAACGCTCAGCTGAAGATTCTGATGGACCATAACCACCATGGTTAATTTGACATTGATATCGCATGTGACCAGGCCTATTAAACTACCAGAGGTTATGGTTTTGCTTAGCACTAATCCCATTTTAAAATTAATTAGGCATAGTTTAAATATTAATTAACCGTAGTTTAAACTAGCAGTAAATTTGGTGGTGCCCCCAAATTCAGGTCTGCCTCTTGATTTAGCGGGGCTAACTAGAGATGTTTTAGAAATAGAGGAGAAAATGTAGGAAAACACTGACTGAGCCATTGATAAGTCAATTTTCAACCAAATTGAGCTCAAAAAGAGGAGTTCATAGTTTATTTGGACATTCTAAACACATTGGTGTAGGTATCAGGAGCCATAGAGCTTTATAAAAACAACATTTTTCCACATTGAGCTAATACAAAGGCCCAAGCCATGAACGCTGGACCAAGGAGATGTAGCCTAGGAGGGGTGAAATCCTTCATCAAAACACTGTGTTAATGTGTCTCTTTGATGGTTTGATATACTTTGAATGTCTGCTGGTTAGTATTTGTTTTTGAAGCTA
Source organism: Pinus tabuliformis (assembly GCA_031772625.1). Classification (NCBI taxonomy): domain Eukaryota; kingdom Viridiplantae; phylum Streptophyta; class Pinopsida; order Pinales; family Pinaceae; genus Pinus; species Pinus tabuliformis. Next base: position 309,836,690 of record CM062806.1, on the reverse strand, counting down.
TTTTTCTCATGAATATCACTTTAAACTTAAGGAAATTTAATTGATTGTATCCACAAACAACTAAGGAAACCTCAGCACAATAAGTGATTATCAAGCACATATTTATAAATGTGTAATTGTTATTAGCACAAAAAAACTAATTATACAAAAACAAATCAAGTTGGTATAGGAGCAAAGGTTGAATTGCTTGATTTCTTGAGTTTGTGCAATTAGGGTTTTAATGGTTACAAAATTGTGATTCTTACAAGGTTAAGCAGAAAGGAGAAGGGAAGCTATTGGTTGCAACTCTTGAGGTAATTACCAGAGGAAGGAGAGCCACAAGGTCACAATATCCACCACCCAAAGGTCCAATTTCAACTCCACTTGAAACTCCTCAAGTGTTGTCTTCAACTGAGATTGAAGAGGTACAAGCAGTACTAATTTCTGAGCTTGAATCCATAGCCATTATGTCTGGAGAAATAGACCTTGAAGGCCCCTCTTCAGAAGAAGAAGAATTCAAGAAATTTTTCTTCACTTTAACTTAGATGGTTAATGTCCTTTATGAAGAGAGGAACACTAGAATGGTTGGAGAGATTTCTAAACCTCCACATGGAGAAGGAAGCTCAAAGGAGAAAAAATGAGAGAAGAAGGATTCCAAAGGGAATGGTGGAAATCCACCTCCATCTCCACCATCCTCATCATCTCCATCATCTCACACAACATCATCTTGCACTACCACCATGAAAACTTCCCATACTCATTCAAAAACCCCAAAAGGAAAGACTTTGTTACTGAAATTGAACATAAAATTCGAACTTCCCATGTGCAATGGAGAGGTGAATGCATAAAAGTTGGACAATTAGATTCAACAGTTGGAGGTATACTGCAGAATTCACAACCTTCAAGAAGACGACATAAAGATCCAATTGGCTTCACTGAGGCTAGAAGGAGCTGCATTAATTTAGTGGGAAGCAAAGACTCAAGAGGAAATGAGAATCCATGGTAAGATATCCATTACTTGGGTTGAATTTGTTTCTGCAATTAAAAGACATTTTTATCCTTTAGCCTATATGCAAAAATCCATTATGAGTTGGCAAAATTTTATGTTGCTTAAAGGCCAAACAGTCCAAGATTATACATAGGAGTTTAGAAAAAAGGCTTTGTTATTAGGAGTGAATTTGAATTCCCAAGATACACTGCTGAAATATATTGGGGGTTTACATTCCTATTGGAAACATACTATTCCTATGCTCAATCCAAATAACTTAGATGAGGTATGTGTGCAAGTGACTCACCTTGAATCTAGAGGAAAGAACATTCAGGAAGAGAGTAGTAAGAGGAAAGAAGAATGCAAGTGTGAAGAAAGAAGGGGAGAAAATCACATGCAAACATTGTTCTAAAGAGGGGTATAATGAAGCCCACAGTTGAAAATTACATCCCGAATTAAGGCCTAAGAAATAAAAAATAAGGGAATACAAAAGATGACTGCTACCACACAACATGACCTTGGTTCAGATTCTGGTAATGAGACCAAGATTTCAGTCGTGGTTACAAAAGGCAAAGAAACTATTGCAAGCAGTAGTTTATCACATAGTCAAAACACCACTCCAAATGAAGATTCAAGAATAGAGTTGTTTCATGTAAGATTGATTTCAAATCATACAAAGATTGATGCATTATTTGATAGTGGGTCACAATCAAAATTGATTTCAGAAGACTTGGTTAAAAAACTAAACCTTGAAACTGTACCTCATCATAAGCCATATCCATTGGTTGGATAGTAAATAATGTAAACTTACAGGTTACAAGGAAGTGTTTATTCAAGTTCACCATTACTGTAAAGTTCATTGATGAAGTTGAGTTAGATGTAGTTCCACTTGACATATCAGAAATCATTTTGGGTAGTCCTTATTTGTATGATATAAAATCAGTATTTTATTGCCATGACAAAAATTACATATTGCTCAAAAATGTGCTGGAGTACATAGTTAGAGCCCATCGCAGAAAGCTGAACATTTATTTGGTTAATGCGGGGTAGATGAAGAGACTAGTAAATGCAAGTAAAAATTTTGTGCTTCTCATGATCAAGAAAAATAATGATATAGATTAGGAACCTTTTGAAGGTTGTGATGATATATTGAAATCTGATTTGTTAGATGTGGTAAGCAAGCATGGAAAGATATTTTAGGAACCAAAGGGGTTACCTCCCTAGAGGGGAGTTCAGCATGAGATTCAGTTTCAACAGGATGTTCCACTTCCAAACATTGGCATGTATCACATGTCTATTATGGAGGGCTTGGAAATCAAAAATAAAATTCAAGAATTGTCGAGCAAAGGTATCGTATGCCCATCTAATTTGCCATGTGGTTCACCTATTGTCTTGGTGCCAAAGAAGGATGGAACTTGGCGCATGTGTGTGGATTTCCATGCACTTAACAAAATCACGGTAAATAATCATTATCCACTCCCAAGAATTGATGATTTACTTGATTAGGTTAGTTATGCAAAGTATTTCACTAAGTTAGATTTACAAAATGGTTATCTTCAAGTTAGGATAGTTGAAGAAGACATTTGGAAAACTGCAACTAAAACTAAACAAGAATTGTTTGAGTTGCTTGTTATGCCTTTCGGTATTACAAATGCTCCATCTACTTTCATGAGGTAATGAATGATGTGTTGAGACAATTTCTAGATGATTTTGTCATTGTCTACTTAGATGATATCCTCATATTCAGCAAGTCAAGAGATGAACATGTCATGCATGTAAAAAAAGTACTTGATGTCTTGAGAAAAGAACAATTGTTTTTAAAGATGTCGAAGTGTGAATTTGGTAAGACTTATTTAGTGTATTTGGGACACATTGTTGGAGGAGGTGAGCTGAAGATAGATCCCTCTAAGGTTGAGGTCATTCTGAATTGGCCCAAGCCCAATACAGTTATAGAGCTAAGAATCTTTTTAGGGGTAGCACAAAATTGGAGAAAGTTCATTGCTAATTTTTGTTCCATTGCAGCTCCTTAAATGCATTGAAAAGTGTCAAGAAAGTATTCCATTGGGGAGATGTATAGAAGAAAGCATTTGATGCTTTGAAGTAAAAGATAAGTTCAACACTGGTATTGGCACTTCCAGATCTTAGACAACCATTAGAGATTCAAACGGATGCAAGTGATTATGCCATGGGAGTAGTTCTATTGCAGCATGGTAAGCCCCTTTCATTTCATTATGAAATCTTTAATGGAGCTCTAACTAACTATCCCACATATGAAAAAGAACTTTATGCATTGGTACAAAGTGTTAAGAAATGGAAGCACTATTTGATGGCGAAGGAGACCATCATCCATATTGACCATCAACCATTGCAGTACTTACAGCCATAGTGAAAGTTGCAGCAATCACGAAATTTCAGATGCATGAGTTTTCTACAACAATTTCATTTGGTTATCAGGTATAAAAAGGGAATCTACAATAAGGTAGCTGAAATGATTTCAAGGCCTATTGTAAATTCATCTGTTATACTCAAGCATAATTATGTTTTTCATGAAAGTTACATAGAACAATATGCAAATGATAGTGACTTCCAAGAAGTATATGCAAGCTTGAGCCAAGGAAATCAAATTGAAGAGTTGGATTATCATGTACATAACTGTTTGTTGTATCACTTTAGCAAGTTGTGTATTCCATAGGGAGAAAGAAACAATATCATAAGGGAGGCAAACACTTCATTGATTGCTGGATACTTTGGTGTAGGCAAGCCAATAGCGAATCTTCAAAGGTATTGTTATTGGCCACACATGTTGGATAATGTTTCTCATTTCATAAGAGGTTGTTCTTTATGTGCTACAAGTAAGCCTAGAAATAGGAAGTTTGGTTTATACACTCCACTTCTGGTACCTTCACATCCATGGGAGAGTATGTCAATGGATTTTGTAGGAGGTCTTCTATTGTCAAGGGAAGGTCATGATTACTTGTATGCAGTTGTAGATAGACTCAACAAAATGTGCATACTAACACCATGAAAGAAGAAAATTACAACTGAACGAACAACTCATATTTCTTCCAGAACATTTGGGTTCATTTTGATCTTCCTACTTCAATTATAAATGATCGAGATTCTTGATTTGTTCGGAATTTTTGGTCAAATGTTTGGGACATGATGGACACAAAGTTGAAGAAGAGTACAACCTTTCATCTACAAACATATGGAAAAACTGAGGTGGTCAATAGAACAATTATTCATCTTCTTAGAGGATATTGCAGCAAACATCCCATGTTGTGGGATGAATAGTTGCATTACATATAACATGCATATAACATGAAAAATCATTCTTCCATGAACACATCGCCATTTGAGGCATGTTATCAGTATTTGCCAAGATCACCATTGGACTTCATCTTTGAGAAAGAAGTTGCCATCGATGGTCACAGTCACATTGATAAGGCAAGGAAGTTCATAGAGCAAATTCAGTTGATACATCATACAATGCAAGAATAACTTGAGAAAATTCAAAGCAACTACAAGGAAAGGCATGACAAAAATCGGGTTGATCACAAATTTTAGGTTGGCGACAAAGTTTGGTTATATATTAGAAAAGAGAGACTTCAAGGGGAAGGTAAAAAACTTAAGCCAATCCATTATTGTCCTTTCAAAATTCTGGAAAAGATTAGTAACAATCATTTAAGCTTGATTTGCCTCCTTATATGCAAATATACTCTGTTGTTGATGTTTAGAATTTGTTTGAGCCTCCTTTGATTGATGATCAAGGAGAGAATATTTAGCTCCCATCAATAGATGATTTCTGGCCAGAATATCTAGATGAGCTTCAGTAAGATTTCATACTTGAAAAAAGAACCAGGACATCAAAGAGAGGGGATGTCGAATACCTTAGATTGGGACTCGAGGGAAAAAATCCTTCTCAAACCAAATGGTTGCATACTGATAAGGTGAGGGAGTTATACCCTCACCTGCTTTACAATTGATAGTATCTTTTGGGGTCCAAAAGGCTTCTAGTGGGGAGGAATGATCAGGTACTCAGTATTTAGCTCAAAAAATAAAAGTTATTAGAATGACTCGAAACTTGAACAAGTGCGTCCATCTCAGAAAAACGATCCTAACGCAACTCGTTTCATCGAAAACTGAGTTCATATGAGAAAGTTATTATGTTTTGATCGCTTTGCTAAACAAGGGAAATTTGCAAAATAAATGCTTAGTCACTATAGAGTCAGTAGTGCGTATTGCTGACATGGCAAGTGATTAGGCATGGTCAAAATTGGTCAACGACGAATTAGGGATGGACAAGTTGCATTATCTCACTAGGTTGTACAGTTGATTTGTTGGCGCATACTTATTAGTGGATTTTTGGACCAATAGAAGAATGCCACGTGGCAAGCCTAGAGTCTGCCACATGGCATCTCTCAAAGGCCAGGTTGGAGGTCTAAAAGTGGAGCAAAATATATTGGTACTAGTCGGGGTCGAACGAACGACCTACCAAATGCAAACCTCATGCCTTAACCGCCTCCTCTACATCATGTCTCTTAACCAATGTATTCATAGTGAATATTTAAGTTGTAATGGTTTGAACGTTGGCAGTTAGGGGAGGGCTAGCCCTGTCCCCATGTGAACACAGTTACAAACCACAAACAATTAAGGTTGTTGTAACCCGATGGTTCAACAAACCACAACACTCCATGACTTCGCATGTAAACACAACATTGCAACCAACAACGGTTAGTTGTCCAACGGTTCCGCTCCAACAGCCACTGTGATGGTTCGCATGTGAACACAACACCACAAACTCTAATGTTCAGCTGACGGTTCCGACAGACCATAACCACCATAGTTAATGCGATATTAATATCACATGTGACCAAGCCTATTAAACCATCAGAGGTTACACTTTTGATTAGTGTTAATCCTATTTTTAAATTAATTAAGCACAATTTAAATATTAATTAACTGTAGTTTACACTGGCGGTAAATTTGGTAGTGCCACCAAATTCAGGCCTGCCTCCAGATTTAGCGGGACTAAATGGAGATGTTCCAGAATTAGAGGAGAAAATGTAGGAAAAAACTGACTGATCCATAGAGAAGTCAATTTTCAACCAAATTGAGCTCAGAAAGAAGTGTTCTTAGCTACTATGGACATTCTTAACAAATTGGTACAGGTATCATCAACCATAGAGCTTTGTAAAAACAACATTTTTCCACATTGATCTAATACAGAGGCCGAAGCCATGGATGTTGGGCCAAGGAGATGTAGCCCAAGAGGGGTGAACTCCTTCATCAAAACACTATGTTAATGTGTCTCTTTGATGGTTTGTTGTACTTTGAATGTCTGTTGTTCAATATTTGTTTTTGAAGATATTTTGCTCATAAATGTCACTTTAAAGTTAAGGAAATTTAACTGATTGTATGCATAAACAACTAAGGAAACCACAACACAAGAAGAAATAAGAAAGCACATATTTATAAATATGTAATTGTTATTAGCACAGAAAAACTAATTATACAAAAACAGATCAACACCCATGTTGCATATTTTCAATGGAATTTGCTACACGAAAAATGAGAAATACATGAAAAAACGTGATTGCAATCACGTTTTCCATGTATTTCTCATTTTATTATTATAGTAAGGTCCATCGAAAGTATGCAACATGGGTACTCCTTGGATGAAGAATCAAATTTTGCATCCAATGAGTATTTCCGTTGGAAATTTGAGTAAACTGATAGGGAGATAAGTTGAAAATACAAGTTGAAAAAATAGTTTTTCCTTTTTTTCGCTCTAAATTTTGGTGATGTAATGTAATCGTATTTTATTATTTCCACTATTATTTTATAATTTCCTTAAGAAGACCATTTTAGACCTCAAAACTCCCCTAATGTAAGGGGAGTTCCATATACCGTTAGAAAGCTATTTTTGAGCACTTTCCCATGGAGAGGGTCCGATCTAATTTTAAGTGCTTCAATGGTTTGGAAGATGGCTACAACTTTTCTTTCTCTTTTGCACCCTTTTGACAGCTGAAAAACGAATAATGCAGAGGGTGACAACAGGGTGGATGCAATATTGTTTAGTAATGGGGTGGTGGATATGGAGAAGAAAATTCAAGCCATGTGATTCCATCTCCTCAATGGTCTAGCTTCTGGGTACCCGTAACCTACAAATGGGAAGGTGTGTTCTGAATTGAATCCTTTCCAAAAAAAAAAAAACACTCTTTGTAAACTTTGTAATAAGCATATAATTATTTTTGGAAAAATTTAGAAAATGTCCAAAATTTATTTGTAAGTTGAAATCAACCATTGTGATGGTTGGCCTTACAAGAAATCCCATTAAAAATGAAGGTTGTGGTGAATAAAGACATCAATATGGGAGATACAAAGTGAACTAAGGAAGCTTGTAGAGTGGTAGAAGAGATAAGAGTTAGAAGAGTGAAACTTTCTTGAAAATAAGAGGACAAAGAAGTCAAGGAATGAAGCTGCTTTGCATCATAGCTATTTACATTTTTTTTGTGCTAGTGAGTAACCATGTATGATATTTCTAAGCATGCATAACGCTCTGTCTTTGAAATGGATTTTCAAAGCATAAAAAATCCTTACTAAACTTGCTTTCCCATTTAAATTTCCAATGTAAAATCTTCGTCTCATGCTCTAATTTCATTGAATGTGATTGAGTATCTATTTCGTGGTTTGAAGTCTCTCCGAACTATTGAATGTAAATGCATCCATCGTGTTTCTGCTATTAATTCAATAGTAATTCAATCAATAAAGGTTGGTTTGATTGAACGTGAATTGCTGCAACCATGCCTTATCTACGACAATTCCAATTCCTTGATTCGAGTAAAGCTCATTGCATTGTAGGCTCTAATTGCTTGATACGAGCTTAATCGTCATTAACTCCATAATGATCCCTTTATTTAGTTTGATGTATTTACGTACTTGAGCATTTGATTAGTTCACTCAACCATACATATGTATTATGAAGAATTGCTTGGAACATTTACTTGTATAATTAATTATTTGAACTGTATATGAAAAAACTTTAAAAAAGACACAAATTTCTAATAATTGTTTTGTTCCCTGTACAAAACTTGTGGCATCGATTTCATTTGATTGACACCTTGTTTTACCTACACAACCATCGTCCCATGTAATAACATGTGTTATAGGCACCTCTTAGTTCAATTCAAGCTCAAAATGGAAGGTATAAGAGTAACGTGTAAATAGACTTTTAAGTGTTGAGAGGACCCATTTCGGTGATAGAGTTTATAATCAAATAATTGATCTGGGGTGCTAGGTAGAATAGTTAGCTAAATTCCATTGTAAGAAATCAAGATCGAAATATAATTTAATTTTTTTATTGGTTTTTAAATTTTTTAATATATAAATGTATTGAATAGAGTTATTATTTCAGTGTAAAGACCACCGAGACTGCTGAGACTGCCGAGACCACCATCACCGAGAATGCATCTGCAAAGATAGCCAATGAGACCAGAGCTGATACCAAGACTGGCTCACTCGCAGTGAGACATATGGAAATCACATGAACAAAAGGTGTCCAAACAAAGCTGAGACAGATGGAAATCGCATGAACGAAAGGTGACCAAATATGAGACCTTCCCTCGAACCACTACTGGGACAGCTGGAATAGGTATATACAGAAGGTGTCCTCAATGAAGCTGGCATTTGAACCTCCCAAAATGCGGCTAAAACCAAAAGCAATTGCTTTCGATCCGTGTGGGGTTTTTGGGCTACGTATCTTATCTTTCTCGCACCCGGGAATCATCGTCCGAGGATGGGTGTGTGTATAAACTCCCTCACTTGAGAGTAGTACCAGTTTGTCACTATTCTCCTCCTCAGGCCTCTAAAGGAGGTCCGTTTTCCACTTGCTTAGTTTACTCTTGCTCCAGACCGCTATGTCACAACTATATTTCCAGTTTATCCCCTCATGTTTTCAACTTCTGCTCTTTTGCCATAGTGGATCTAGGGAAAGGAACCTCGTTTTGTTTTTTTAATTTCCCCTCTATTGGCATTTTACTAGATAGTCTTGGATCCTGGAAACTACCGTCATATAAGCTCATTTTTTTTCACGTTTTTTTTTTTTTCTTCACTAGTCTGACGTCCCAGTGGTCGCGGAAAGTACTCACCCTGCTCGGCTTCAGTGGTATAAATGGCAGTTTATCAGACTCTTCGATGGTTTTTGTGTGGAATCAAGGTATGCAGTCTCTCTTATTTGGTTTTCAGTCACAATAAGATACTGAGATACCTAAAAAGTTTTGTTCTTTCTCTAAAAATCTTGGGGCTGCATGTCTCTGTGTCTTACTAATAAGTTTTTATCCCGCCTTAAAACTTTTTTATATGAGCTTATAAATTGCAAGTATCTCTGTTTTTTCATATCAAATGTTTGTTTTGTCTCCCAACCTTGTTTATATTTTGGGTGTATAATTGGGAAATGGTGGTGTAAATGTAAAGGTTGCTATTGTTGTTGTTTAGCTTTTTAATTAGCTACATATGGAGGATTATTTGCAATTTGACCTCTCAGAGTTGTTCCCTTTGGCCTGAAACTGTCTTTCTCGAAAGTTATAGGAAGCCTTAAATGTTCTAAAATTCTTCTGTAGTACCTTTCCTAGTCTAGCTCTCCTTCTTTTTTTCTGGGCTGAATAATTAGACCAGGCTCTCTGGGATCTTGGCCACCCCCTCTGGTTTTTCTGATGACGGAAAACCACTTCGGTAACCTTTCTCTATTTTCTTGGCATGTGGAGGGGCGCGGGTTGCCTGCATAAAGACAACTGGCTGGATGAAAGTTACGAAACGTGTCTTCACCACTGCCATTTTCTTCCATTTACGTCAGCGCCTTACCTTTCTGACTCTGCATATTAATTCCGTATGGATTTTTTTAGACAAAAAGTACCTTTATAGTTGGTCTCTTATCTTTTTTGGCCGATATCACACGATGTCTCCCTAGATTCTGTCAGCTTTCAGCTATTGGGAATTAATTCACATCACCTAAACATTCCTCTCATTTTCTGGAATGTGTCTTGTCACCCGTCTTCCCCTGTAACCAGCATATCACTGCACTTGATCCCACACATTTGGACCTTTACGTTATCTATCAAGGTTGTTGTGGAATTGACTTTCTTTTCTTGGCCTTGATGGAGATATCGTCTAACGTGTCTGCCTCATCTGCGCTGGTACGTGCTACCATTGAAGCGGAAATGCTCCATGGTGGAACAAGTCTCCAGGGTGACTGGCAGTCTACACTGGCTGAATTAATTATCTCTCCATCAACCCATCCAGCACGTGAGTATCAAGGTGGCGAATATGAATTACCACGATGTAAATACAAGCAGTGTCTTATAAAGACCATTCCGCCACCCTCTGCTATCAACCTTGATAGTGTATTCCTTTTTGATAGAATTGCCAGCCTCCAGAAACGTGCTCTAGTAGGACGATGGTATTTCCTTGACATGGATGATAGTCAGATGAGGAATTGGCTTGGATATAAATGGAAATCCTTATTATGTTATATTCCTACAATTGTTAGACTTATGAAAAATTGGTATAGCTTTCATTTTCAGAGTGTGGAATATCTAGAGACAATTCAGACCCAACCATGGGTTCATGGTAAGAGCTTTCTGGCTCTTCATTAATGGTATATTGGATATAATCCCCTGCTCAACACCCCGTCCAATAAACTTATATGGGTAAATCTACATGGTCTTCCTATTGAATTATGGATGAAGGAGACTCTTACAGATATTGGAAATGCTATAGGAAAATTGGTCTATGTGGACCCAAAATGTCTCAGGGCAAAGGATAAAAGAGTGGCCTAGATTCTTATTGAAAAAGAATACCGTGGAGGTTTTCCTAAACATATAGACCTTCACTGGGGAGATACCAATGTGCAACAGAGATTAGATTTTTGGGGGATCCCTTTCTGCTGCTTGACCTGTCACAGAACTGATCATATCAAAGAGCATTGCCCTTTTCATCTGGGTGGTCGGCTACATGGAAGGATGTTTCAAGAAAAATCCAATACAAAATCTTCCAATAAAAATCAGTGGGAGGTTGAAGGATTAAGGAAAGTATCGTTTTGAAAGTTGATCTCCCCAGGTAATTCAAAACTCTCTTCCTCTTAGTTATCTCCTTTTCAAATTTCCAGGAGTTATTTTCCGATTACTGCTCCCTCTACATCCTACTTTCCTCGGAAATCAGAATCTCCACCTGGGAGAGTTTCTGCTCATCCTGTCCTCCCTCCCCCTCCTGAACCTTTTCCCTGTCAGGAAGTCCCTTCCCCTTCACCCATTCCACATCATCTCTTAAACGCTTCGTCTTCGTCCCACATAACTTATATTCCTTCCCCTCTCCCCCCCCGCAAAAGTTTCTCACTTATCAAAAGGAAAAGAACCTTGCATTACAGTCACACCCCCAAATTCCCCAATCTCATCACCGACAAACTCTGTGAGAAGTGATCTGGACATTCTCCTCAGGAAAAAATCTCTTGGTCTACAACCTCTCACCATTCATAAACCTTTCTTGCCTTATTCCCCTCATATTAGTCCAAACTCAGTTGCAAACATCACCATCAGAAGGAAGCAAAATAGGGGAAGTTGACACTTTCGCGGCAGGAAGAATTGCCCTCTAAATTTAAGTCTGGATTGTTCCCTCATAGACATTCCCATAATTGATCTCTCTTGCAATGGGCCTCTTAGAACAAGCTAGCCTAATGACCTGTCATCATGACCCATATAATATCTATGAATTTTAGGGGTCTAGGGGCAGACCCTAAATTCTTAGCCCTAAAGGATTTGTTCTTATCTACTCACTCTAATATATTCTCCTCATATAGGATACAATGCATGGAATTTTTGATACTATATCTTATTTCAGGCGAATGTTCCCCTCCTAGCACATTGTAGCCACAGAGTCAAATGGCCAATCAGGGAGACTTGCTGTTTTATGGGATCCTGTTTCGATATCGGCAAAAGCATTCCGATGTTTTGCTGGTATCCTGTTACTAGCAAACTTTCGTGGCATTTCTAGAACCATGCATATACTAAATGTATATGCTCCTTATAAGGACTGTTACTCTTTCTGGAACCGCTTCCTTTCATCTGAAATTATGGAGATAGATTCACTACTAATAGCTAGCGATTTGAATTGTACTTTGAGTAGTGATGAAGTTTGGGGAAGGGACAAGAAGGCTAACCCATTGGCTGGACTTATAAAAGATGTTATTCCTCATCATAATTTTGTTGATGTCTGTCCTCCTAAAATTGACCCAACTTGGGACAATGGAAGATTATGTTCCTCTTATCTAGTCAAAAGGCTAGATCACTTTTTGCTCCATTACAAGTTATTGGATTGCCTGGGCACTCCAGTTTCGAATATTGTCAATAGTTTTATCTCTGATCACAGACCAATTTCTCTACAGTGAAAAAAACAAGGTATCAAAAAGGGCCTTCCTTTCAAATTCAATAGAGTCTAGTTGGGGAAACAAAGTTTAATGACCTTGTTCAAAAGTCATGGGTTTACCGCTCTCCTCTGGATGACTCATCATCTTTGCAGAACCTTCTGGACAATCTAGCCTCCCTCAAGAGCATAGTCAAATCCTAGCAAATCAGTAAGTTAAAGTCAAATAGGAAAGCTCTGGAAGATATACAAAAGAATTGGATAGAATTGTTTGTAGAATGTCTATAAATTGCCTACCTTTAAAGTTACGCTATCATATAAAGGAGCTGGAATCCAAAAAACACAGCCTACTTGCCATAGAAGAAGCCTCATGGAGATTAAAAAGTAGAGCCATATGGTTAAAGGAAGGAGACAGGAATACCAAATTCTTTCATAGATATGTTAACAAGATGAGAGAAATCAATACTATATGGGAGATAAAACATGAGGATGGTAATATGTTACATTCTCAGGAAGATATTACAAATGCGGTTGTGAGTTATTTCCAAAAATCATACAAAAGGAATGAGAACTGCATGGTTGAAGACATTTTTTGGGGTATTGATCTGTTTCCTACCATGATCGATGATGAACAAAATGATTGTCTCTATTAGCCTGTCACAGAGGATGAACTTCTGTCTATAATGAAATCTTTTAAGAAAGACAAAAGTCCAGGCTTAGATGGATGGACGATAGAATTCTTCATCTACTTTTTTGATCTTGTAAAAACAGATTTACTAAGTATGGTGGAAGAATCAAGAACGTCGGGCAAACTTCACCAGCTCATTTCATCAACCTACATTGCCCTCATTCCAAAAAAGAAAAAAGCCTCCTCTTTCTTGGATTTTAGACCAACTTCTCTGTGCCATGAAATTTATAAAATTATCTCCAAGATCATTGCTGGCAGAATCTGAAGTATACTATCTAAATTCATTACACAGGAACAACATGGCTTCCTTCAAGACATGAATATTCATGATGTGGTTGCAAACACACATGGAAGTTTGCATTCTTTACATTCTAAAAAGCTTGACGCTGCAATTTTGCAAATTTATCTCAAGAAGGCATATGACTATCTTGACTAGGGTTTTCTAAGATGTTTACTTTCTAAAATCGGCCTTAAGTATCAGTGTTCAAATTGGATCATGGCCTGTGTCGAAAATGTTAACTTTGTTGTCCTAATCAATGGATACCCATTTTCTTTCTTTTCTGCGGCAAGAGGTCTGAGACAGGGGTGCTCCCTCTCCCCGCTTCTTTTTATCCTAGCAATGGACTCACTAATCTTAGATATAAAAAGAGCTGTCATAGAGGAGCGTAGCCGTCCCATGATGATCAGCAGAAGAAATTACATTTCCCACAACCTATTTGTGGATGACATTATGATTTTTGGAATGCTTTGTCATCTCACCTGGAGTTGTATTTATAACATATTGAAGAATTTTCAAAAAGCTAATGGCCTTCAAATAAATGAAAGCAGATCCATTTTCTATCATGGGGAATGTGACAAGGAAATCATTGACTACTTGAAGAAATTGTATAAAATAGAAGTGAGGCCCATAAAGGAAGGCATGAAATATCTCGGATATCACCTCAAACCTTCCTGCTATACGAGAGAGGACTGGCAATGGATCTCTGATTTTTATTTCCAAAGGATATCAGGCTGGGAAAATAAGTGCTTGTCTATGGTAGGAAGGGCAGTTTTAGCACAGTCTGTGCTAGCACAACTGACTGTGTATTGAGCCCATCTGTTTTATATTTCGACAAGTATTATTACTTTGTTGAACAAAATGACAACAAATTTCATCTGGGGTGGATGCAAAGAAAAGAGGAAATATCATCTGAAAAAACTCTCAAATATTACTCTTCCACAAGATCTAGGAGGCTGGGGAATCATGGGTCTTCGGACATTTGGGATGGCCTTGTTATTCAAATCTCTTTGGAGGAGTATTTTTGGGGACGACTTATGGAGCAGATCCATAAGGAAAAAGTACATGGGCAATAAAGATTTCTCTTTCTGGTACAGGAAAGATACCATGGGATCCCCACATGGCTCTGCCATCTGGCAGAGCTTTTGTAAAATTGAGTCTTTTTTCTCCAAAACCTCTCTTGGAGCTTACAGAATGGAAACAGTGTGTATATTGGTTTTGATCATATATTGGGAGCAGGGAAAGATCTCATTATACCTCCACAAATAAAAAATTCCTTCCATCGCTTGGGGATCTTTACCTGGAGTCAAGTTATTGCAAGATGGTAGGGTCTTTCTCCCATTTGGAAAGAAGCCCAAGAGCTAGGCCTAAAAGGTTTTTTGGCTTGCCAATGGAATAAGACCCTGATGCTCATGAGGAATATCGGCTGGAAGGGAAAAAGGGGTAAGGATAACATATGTGTAAAGGATATCTACTCATCCTTGACCAAAAGCCAATTTTCTCTATCAATTTATCATTTCCGTTATCCATTATGGAAAATAGGAGCCCCTAGCAAAATTATCATTTTCTCCTAACTATTCTACCATAACAAAAACCTCACATGGGAAAATCTGTAAAAGAGACAATGGGTAGGACCGGGTTTATGCCTAATCTGCAAAGCTGAGGGGGAAAATAATTATCATATGTTCCTTAAATGTAGATTCACCGTTCACCTATGGAGGAACCTATTATCTTATTTTGGTTTTAATTTTATGCTACATTCCTCCCTGAAAGAGTCACTTAAATGGTGAAGCACTCAGAAAGCATCATGGAGATCCATTCCACAGCTTGTTTTTTGGACAATTTGGAAGTGGAGAAACAAGTATTTGTTTCAACACATACAGGAAGATTTTCAGTTAGTTTTTGAGAAGATCTTCTCGCTCTCTATTTCACTCTCGCCAAAGATCATACAACATAAAAAAAAAAAAATGATCAGGAAAGATAAAATTTCCCAAATGAGTTTCCCTAGGGATTTTTTCGATGGGGAAGCACAAAACAGGATATGTGCCTGTGATATTTTCATTTGTACAAAAGAAGATCAGAATTTATCAGAATTTATCCATTTACTGGAATGGTGGAAAATGCACAAACAACAAAGCTGAAGCAATCACACTTTCATGCCTCCATCTTAGCACCTTCCTAAATATTCTGACTCTTCAGATCTATGGTGATTCTAAAATCATAATTGATCATGTCACTGGCAAATTTTCCATAAAAAATCATTTATTAACAGGATGGATGAACATAATCGATTTTTTTTTGAAAAGGAGAAAGGATTATTCTATAAAACATGTGGACAGATAAAAAATACTCATGCAGACAGCTTGTCAAAGAAAGGGCTTCTAATTCAACTGGGCAAATGGAAAATGGATATTCTCCTAGGTAACACCACATTCCATATTGAGGATTTCTCCCTCCTTGGAACATAATCTTGTTTTTCTGTTTCTCTTTGCCCCTGTTTATTTGGTTTTTCTTTTTGTGCTGGAAAAATGGATCCCTCATAATTCCCTCAACCAAGCATATTTTTCATCTTTATAGGTGATGTTCCTTCAATAGGGATTATCTCACTCATGCCAAATTTCTAGTCATTTCTTATGCTTTCATACATATTCCCACTGTTTTTGTCACATATCTCAGTTTATTACCCTCCTTGCACTGCTTTCAGGAGGTAATGCTTTGATGAGGACTGTTTATAGACTTTCATAGTATATGTATTAGTTTCAGTGATTTCTGCCAGACTATATGTAGTATGTGACTCATATGATATTAATACAAAACCTTGCTCTTTTCGTACTGGAAAAAAAAAAAAAAAACAAACAAAACAAAACAAAAAAACAAAAAAATTTGGCCACTATATATGGATAAAGTTAGTGGGATAGGCTTCAACAACATACGTAAAAAAATAAATGGAGCAACCTAGTAATAACCCAAAGTTTGGAAGATATAGATTGTAATGTATGTTGTTGAATACAGAATCAAACTTAATTGATTTTTTTGGTTGATGAGATAGATAAACAAATGTAACACATTATCTTTTTATTTTAACATTTAATTAAATTTTATATAATTATATGTTATTATTAATAATATAAATATATTTAATATCATTATTTTTAATATAAAATTGTTATTATTTTTTTTGAAAAATAATTATTTATTATTAATTAAAATATATAATTAAAGAAATGCAAGACATGCCCATGATTACCTATATTTTTTATTTTTGAATAAATCTCATCATTTTTCTCAAACTTTACTCTATTAAAATAAACATCTTTTAATTTAAAGTATTTGTTCATCATTATTACAAACCTAATAACATTAGAAATAATATTCTTAATTAAAGATACTTTAACTTTAATACAAACTAAAAGCACAGTGCACTTAAAGTACAACTAATACAAACTAAAAGCACAGTGCACTTAAAGTACAACTAACACAAATACATATAGTACGAGTAACAAAAATATTTAGAGTAAGGTAAAAATTAAATAATGTTTAAAAAAATCATATTAGGTTAATTAGGTTTTAAAAAATTATATCATTTTATATATAAAAGAAAAAGAGAAAATAAGTAAGTTTGATAATGGTTTTTTTGGGTTAATTTTGATGAGTTATTTATGAAAGTTAATACCATTCTAGACCCATTTTAATTTGGATGTACTTTGATAGGGATTCAATGTCTCGAGGTATAAATCTCTTTTTTTAGTGTAAAATTTGAGTAAAGCTTTGTACCTCAAGAGATTTAATCCTTCTGGGTGCTTTATAAATCCATGTTAAGATGGTTCTAGACTGGTTATATAATACTATATAATATCTATATTTATATCTATGTGTCTGTTTCTTATTCTCTCTCTATCTCACCCCCAAACATACACACTCTATCCCTCCCTCTTCCTGTTCACCTCTCTCTCTTCCCCTTCTCTCTCTCTCTCTCTCTCTCTCTCTCTCTCTCTCTCTCCCACTTCTCTCCTTCTCCCTGTTCTCCCTCCGAGTGCCCTCTCTCCTTCACTGTCTCTCCATCACTCCGTTGTCACTCCCTCTCTCTCTACATTTCTCCCTCTATGCCTTTCTTCTTCCTTCCCTCTCTCTCCCTCTCCAAATCCATCTATATCTCCTTCTCTCTCTTGAGTCTTCTCCTTCCCTTTATCTCTTACTCCCTTTGTCTCGCCCCCATCACTCTCTCTCTCTCCATCTCTGTGCCTCCCCCTCTCTCTCCCCTCCATCTATGTGCCTCCCTCTCTCTCTCTTGCCCTTCTCTCCCTATCTCTCTTCCCTCCTCTCCTCTCTTTCTCGCTCTTTTTCCATCTCTCCCTTGCCACTCACTCTCTCTTTCCACCTCTATCTCTAAATGTCTTTGTTCTTTCCCGCCCTCTCTCTCTGCCCTCTAGCTTTGTCACTATTTGCCTCCGTCTCTCCCCCTCCCCCTCTCTTCCCTTCACTTTGCTTGTTGTCATCTCTTGGATCTTTAATTAAGATGAATCTATGTTGGTTCTTACTAACACTATTTGTATTATATAAATTTCACATCTTTAAATATAAAAGTATTCTCAATTTTAATTTTATTAAAACATTAATTTAATTTCTTTGGGAATATTTTTAGTAGTGAGGATGGAGAGTTTAGATATATCTCAAAAGTAATTATAACCTTTTTATTTTTAGCTTCAATTAAAAAAATGTTATAAAATAAAATAAAAATAAAATATTTTTATTGTGAAATAAGTATTGATTTTTTGGCATGTGATATTAATAAGCCATGGTATTGTAACAAAGTCTAGTTACAAGTTAATAATATCCATGGTAAAGTGGGGGTGAATATCCATAGTTAAAAATCTTGTCATATTGCTATAAAATATTTTGATTGTGAAATAAGTTATCATTTTTTGACATGCGGTATTGATAACCCATCGTATTAGTCCATGCTATTGTGACAAAGCCTATTTACAAGTTAATAATATCCATGTGGGGATGAATATCCATGGTTAAGAATATTTTTGTATTGTTATAAAATATTTTGATTGTGAAATAAGTTATGTGTTTTGGGCATATGGTTTTGATAAGTCATGGTATTGGCCCATGGTGTTGTAACAAAACCTAATTTTTACAAGTTAATAATATCCATAGTAAAGTGGGGGTGAATATCTATGGTTAAGAATCTTGTCATATTGTTATAAAATATTTTGGTTGTGAAATAAGTTATGGTTTTTGAGCATGTGGTATTGATAAACCATGTTATTGTCACAAACACTCTTCACAAATTAATAACAAAATCAAAATATAACAAATTGCATTTTATTATTTTAACTTTTTATTATTAATTGAACCAACATTTAAATGTTTGCCATTGTCACCCATCACTGTTAATTTTCTTTAATAATTAAACTAACATTTTGAATTTTGAATTGTTTACAAATTTGTTGTATAATCATAACAATGATTCTGCATGCGGAAAAATTCAAAGAATCATTAAAACTTAATGCCCAGGGATATGAATTACCTCCAGCCATTGGTGAAACTCTTGATGCAACTTCTTTCTGAAAACCACGCTCCAGCTATCCAAGCAAAAAGAAAAGAATGCAGAAATTCTGAAGGCACTTCCAAGCTCTGCTATCTCAGCTAGATGGTGTGAAAAACTGAAGGGGATTGAGATGCAAGCTTGGGGACCAAACAGATGAATTTATAGCCAAGCTTCCATCAAGCTTCTGATAGCTATGTGTCAGATGTCCCACAGATCAAGGCAGAGAACTCCAGATGGAGTAATGGACCACTTCAGTAGCTCCCAACAATAAATTTATTAACTGCAGTTGATTTCCTTAAGTATTTAGCTATAAGGGAACATGTTAAAGAAAAGAAAGTGGTCATTGAGCACGTCAACACTGAGTTGATGATCGCTGATCCTTTGACTAAGGGCATGCCACTGTTTAAATTCAAGGATCATGTAATGAATATGGGACTTGGTTCCATTATGTAGTTTCTCATTGTATGGACAATGTTATTTTAATGAAATTCTTAATTATTGTGATTTTTTTTCTCATATTTATGTGCACTTTAAGTTGATTTGATAAAATTCATTTAAGGAGGACCAAGAATAAACATAAGGTTTATTCATTAAGAAATTGTTGCCACATAAATTATAATAAGAATAAATACATAGTAATACATGGAAGATAATACTCGTCATTAGAGGACTTATCGCCATGATTCATGTATCTATTACTTAATACAGATTATCAATGGGTTTTAAGTTGAGACATTAAGTTTGGAAGTATGGACCAAGTGGGAGAATGTTAAGCTCCATTAAGTTTCTGCACAATCGCTGCCTACAATTATGGAATTTAAACTGCAGTCTTTCCTTAACTTATGGAAACTAACTGCAGTTGATTTGGTTTCCATAAGTTAAGGAAAGACTGCAGTTTAAATTCCATAATTGTAGGCAGCGATTGTGCAGAAACTTAATGGAGCTTAACATTCTCCCACTTGGTCCATACTTCCAAACTTAATGTCTCAACTTAAAACCCATTGATAATCTGTATTAAGTAATAGA